>CM060266.1:9208542-10678542 GCA_030684275.1 Acipenser oxyrinchus oxyrinchus
GAAAGTTTCTGAAGTGAGCAGTTTGGCAATGGAGGTGAGTGAGAATATGAATGATAATGATGGATTTAAGACTCCAGGAAAAAGGAAAAAAAAAAATTATTAAAAAGGAAAAATATAGAGGAAGTAGAAACAAGGGGAAAAGAACAACCTCCTAATAAGGAGGGGCAAAAGCCCTGGAGTGTTTTGGTTGCCAGCACAGTACATGAAAGTAATTCAGAGTCAGAGAGAGAGGAGGAGGAGGAGGAGGAGGTGGTGTTAACCGACTCCTCTCAATGCTCTGAATCCATTTTGTTAAAGAGCGGGTATGGCGAGCAAGATATAAGAGAGTTTTTACTGTTGACAAAGGGAAGGAGAAAAATTGATGTGGAGGATTTTTTCCTGATTTAAGTTTGTTTGTGAACTCAGCGGCTTATCTGGTAAAGAAGTCCTCTGGGTCAAACTTTACAGATCAAGAGCGCTGGTGTTTAAAGAATTGTTTGATTAGAGTTCGTAGTAAACTTAATCAAAAATAAAAATGTTAAACTCCGTGGTTTTTTCAAATATTGTTTGTTTTTGTACTCTGAGCTTTCTTTCTATCCCAATGATGACTTTTCTATTAGGGACTATTAATATAAATGGTTGTAGAGACAGTCTTAAGAGGGCTTCTGTTTTTGAATATTTGAACCAGAAAAAACTGGATGTCATTTTCTTACAAGAAACTCATTGTGATTTCAAAACCCAGTCAGAGTGGGAAAAGGAATGGAAAGGGCAAATGGTTTTTAGTCATGGATCTAATGTGAGTGCTGGGGTGGCAGTTTTGTTTAAGGACAATTTTAAACCTGAGTCTATGGATTTTACTGAACTGGTAAAAGGACGGATGCTTAAAATAGAAGCTGTAGTAGAAGGACAATCCTTTGTATTTATTAATATTTATGCCCCCAATGATGGAAAAGAGAGGTTGGAATTTTTCAAAATTCTGGACGAGGTTTTAGTAGAATGCACGTCTGATGAGGTTTTGTTTTTAGCAGGGGATTTTAATTGTACTGCTCATTGTAAAATGGACAGAAATCATCCTGAGCCACACCTTAAGTCTGCAAGAGAATTATCAGTTATATTAAAAAGATTGATTTAATTGATGTGTGGAAAAGTGTGCATCCTAATAAAAGACAATATACTTGGGTTAAGTACAGTAAGAGTCACATCTCAATGGCAAGATTAGATCGGATTTATGTTTTCAAAGAGCATTTTAATCTGATAAAACAATGTAGCATCTCTCCTTCTACCTTTTCTGATCACAACCTTGTATTCCTTTCTGTTTTATTGCCTACTGTTAAACGCAGTCGTTCCTATTGGAAATTCAATACTAGTCTGTTAAATGATTTGCATTTTATCAAATGTTTTAATTTCTTTTGGAAAACATGGAGGGATGATAAAGGTTCCTTTTCGAATCTTAGACAATGGTGGGATGTAGGTAAAGTTCAAATAAAAACATTCTGTCAACAGTATAATGAAAACGTTACAAAGAGGGTAAATGAGTCTCTGCAGGAGCTGGAGCTGGATGTCTTAGAGCTCCAGAGAGCTCTAGACTCCAAGCAAAATGATAATCTAATTGAAAAATTAAAGTATAAAAAGAAATTAATTGCAAATCTTTTGGATGTAAAAGTAAAAGGAGCACTGGTGAGATCTAGGGTGCAGGGGCTGACGAAGATGGACGCACCTACTCAGTTTTTTTCAGTTTGGAGAAAAAAGTAGCCAAAGGAAGGCAATTCATTGTCTAAGGAGGCCGGACGGAGTGGAGCTGAGAGACCCGGAGGAGATCAGGAGGCACGCTGTTCAGTTCTACTCAGGCTTATTTGCAGCGGAGGCTGGGGCTGAGCCTGAGGAGGTGCAGGGTTTCCTGCAGGGCATGACGTGTTTGCCTGAGGAGGCTAATGAAGGGCTGGGGAGTGCCCTGTCTATAGAAGAACTTACTGTTGCTCTACAAGGGCTGAATCAGGGCAAAGCTCCTGGCATTGATGGCTTGCCCGTGGAGTTTTTAAAAGTTTTTGGCAACTGTTGAAACATGATCTTGCTGAAGTTTTTGAAGAGAGCTTTGAGCAAGGAGAGCTGCCGCTAAGCTGCAGGAGAGCAGTTATCACGCTCCTTCCAAAGAAAGGTGATCTTTGCGACATAAAAATTGGAGACCTGTGTCACTGTTGTGCTCGAATATAAAATTCTTTCTAGAGCTCTAGTCAACAGACTGAGTACAGTGATCGAGACTGTGGTGCACCCTGATCAAACTTATTGCATCCCAAATAGATCCATTTTTGATAATATCTTTTTAGTCAGAGACATATTGGCAGCCTCAAAATTGTTTGGCTTTAGTACTGGTCTTTTTTGTTAGATCAGGAAAAGGCTTTTGACAGAGTCGACCACCAGTATTTATGGAAGGTCCTCGCTGCTTTTGGTCTTAACTCTGATTTCATTAGTAAAATAAGATCGCTCTATTGTAACGTTTTCAGTTTGATTAAAATAAACGGAGGACTTACTGCACCTTTTAAAATTCAGAGAGGAATTAGACAAGGATGCCCTCTATCTGGTATGTTATACGCACTATCAATTGAACCATTCTTGAGTAGGTTAAGAAGTGTTTTGACGGGCTTAGATATTCCAAACTGCAATCAGTCAATTAAGCTGTCAGCTTATGCTGACGATATAATGTTGTTTATAAGTAGTCAAGAAGACGTAAAGGTGTTAGTTGAGACCCAGAAAATCTTTGAAAAGGTTTCATCTGCACGAGTAAATTGGAGTAAGAGCAGTGCTGTGCATGTTGGGAAAGAAAAGAGATGCAAGTCACTGGTACTGCCTGATGGACTGCAGTGGACTCGAGAAGGTTTCAAATATTTGGGAATTTTTATGGGCAATGAGAAAATGGAACAGCAAAATTGGGAAGGGTTTTGGAAAATATAAAAGGACGTTTGCAGAGGTGGAGGTGGCTGCTTCCTCAAATGTCTTTTAGAGGAAGAGTTTTAGTGGTAAATAATTTAGTCAGCCTCCAGTCTTTGGCATAAGTTAATTTGTGTGGAGCCTCCAAAATGTTGTTGAAACAGATCCAATCCCTGCTTTTGGAGTTTTTGGAATGGATATTGCTGGTTGAGGCAGTGTGTGCTGCATTTGCCATTGGATGAAGGTGGGCAAGGATTCATTAATATTGAGTGTAGGACAGCTGCTTTCAGACTGCAAACGTTACAAAAATTGTTTTATTCACCGGTAGAGTTGCCTTGGAGAGGACTGGCGTTGTCTTTCTTTCGTCAGGTTGGAGGGCTTGGTTTTGATTTTAATTTGCTATTTATGGATGTTGGTCAAATTAATTTGACGTGTCTTCCTCTGTTTTACAAGAGTGTGCTGAGGGCTTGGAGTGTACTAAAGGCCGAGTATGAGTTTTCTTTAGACCCCTTTTGGGTTCTACAACAGCCTTTGGTGTTAAATCCACAATTTAGTTTCATTTATAAGTTCAAATCGGTTAATGATTCCCTTATTAGGGCTAAACTTGTGAAGATCTATGATCTAATAGACACAGAAAAATGTGCTTGGAAGGACCCAGAATGTTTAGCTAATGCTCTGGCCATGCGGTCTGTGCGTGTGGCAGGCGTTTACCTGTCACAGCTGAATGAAGCTCTACTCCCAGAGTGGCGAGAGGCACTGGAGAGTGTTTTTAGTGAGCATCGAATCCCTCAGCAGGCTCCGTTTCCTTCCTTGCTAATCTCTCCTGCAATTAGTAATTTTGAAGAAGAGAGTGGCAAGATTTTAAAAGTGAAGGGTTTGTGTAAATGCCACTTTTCCCTATTGGAGGGAAAAAGCATATCAAATGTGTGTGAAAGTAAAGTTTCAAGATGTGCTTAAAGTTCTACCGGACACACATTGGAGAGAGCGGCTGGGAGCTGGAGAGGAGGACAAGCCAGCCTGGAGAACTTTATATAAACCTCCCCTTTGTAAAAGATCTGGTGACTTACAATGGAGACTCTTGCATACCATTTTGGCTGTTAATGCTTTTGTAACCATAATAAATCCGGAGGTGAATGACAAGTGCCCTTTCTGCAGCAAAAGAGAGACTGTTTTTCACTGCTACATGGAATGTCAAAGATTGGATCCATTGTTTGTTTTTTTAAACAACCTCTTTTTAAAGCTGGGTTTGGAGTTCACGAAGACGGTTTTTATTTTTGGGGTCACATATGCAAAGAGTAAAAAGTTTGTGTTTCAGTTGGCTAATTTTATGTTAGGTCAAGCTAAATTGGCCATTTTAAAAAGTAGGAGTAGTGAAATTGATAAAACAGTCAAGACTTGGTTAAAGTGTTTCGAAAGCTAGTAAGGGAACGTATAGGTGTTGAATTTAATTTTTATAAAATGATGCACGACTTACTAAAATTTGAAATGATATGGTGTTTTAATGGGGTGCTCTGTGAGGTGGATGAAGAGTCTGATGAACTTGTTCTAAATGTATGAATTTTTTGTAGTTTTTTTTGTAATGTAAAAGTTTATAGTCTGTTGTAAATAAATGTTATTTAAAAAGTAAGTATCTATCTATCTATCTATCTATCTATCTATCTATCTATCTATCTATCTATCCATCCATCTATCCATCTATCTATCCATCTATCTATCCATCTATCCATCTATCCATCTATTCCTGTTCCAGTTGTTTTTTAAAGGTACTGTTAAAATAAGAAAATCTAAATTTACTTTTGACTAGAAGCATGTGTTAAAACAAAACACATTAAATACATTGAATATATGTTTACTTTTCACGAATACTAAAATATTACAGTATATTACATGAATACATATATTTAAGATCAAATCTTTGTAGCTGTGACCGTTCCGTGAAATTGTCTATACATTTTAGCAGTGGCTGTGTGGTGGTTTTTACCGTGACAAAATCACACCCCTATTTATGAACAGGGCTAACAGTTGCAGGGTTATTTTTTTTTTACAAAATTTTGCAGAAAATTGCAGGGGTTAAATATGAGTAAATTAATACTGTTATGCCCTTATACTGTTTATTTTATTTATACATACAAAGAAGGATCAAAATATCATAGATCGATACAACTTTACTGCTGTTTTACATATACATGTATATATCCACATTATTGCCATGTTAAAATGTCATTCAAAAACTGTGTGGTGATCGCTGTTTTTTTTTCCCCAGCCAATTTTGGCTTTTTGTTCGCGGTGTGTACACTCATGTCTGAAAGTTTAGATTGAATTCAATAGGTCTGATTTTTCTGGTTAAAAAATGAATAAATGCTTTAGTGTAAAAATCCCTTAATTCTGAAAGCATATGCTTAAAAATAAAAAATCTCTTACCATCATTTTTTTTTTGTAATGCCGCTGCCTTCCTGTCAAAGTGCATCTGAGATTTCAAGTGCTCATCAACGCTGTACTTCATAAAGGTCTGCCTCGATCAGACCTTTATGAACTCGATCAGATGCATAGACAGAAAAGGAGAGGTGACGTGACTTGGCTTCACGGGACAAGAGAAGATGTTTTGATAAAGACATTTTACTCTAATCACCTAAAAAGTAAAACAATTCAGGATAAAACTACATATAGTGGCATTTCTTGAAAACAAAGTTGTATTTGGAATCAATGATTTTTAATGTAAAAAAAAATGACCACACGTACTTACAGTGAAATCTTCTCAGGCGTTGTAGTGCTGTTGCTGGACAAAAACCTATTGCTAGAAACTGAACGTTTCAAGGGTTGCCATACCTTTTGATCTCTTTAAACTTCAAGCAAAGGAAAAAAATGTGTCCAGGAAGTGGCACATATCAGTACTGTATTTGAAAGAAGCGTGACAGACAACAAGGAACGAAACAAAGAATGAGGGGGAGAATAATTTGCCTGCAATTTTCTATTGGTCCTGCTTAAGACAGATAATTGGCTGCTTATTCAAGTCATTCAGAAGAGATATGGGCTCTATGTATCATCATTTCTTCTGTCGTATCTTGACATTTTGTTGTTTTTTATAAACCTGCGTTCATACTACCTGCGTAGTATGAAACCACATACCTGGGTCGTACTCGGGTTGACCCTCAGGATGTGGGTCGACACGCTTTGACCCGGGTTGAGTGAGACAAAATGCATGATGCATCGTAAGCCAATGAAATAACAAACAGCCACTGCTAAGAAATAAGTAATAATAACAAACAGCCACGCCTGCGTGAAGGTTTCACTTCCACAAGGAACATTTCTGTTTATTCTGTTTAGCCATATTTTTGTGGATGGAGACACACCATGAGCCAGATTGCAGCAGGGATGGAGAAACATTTGCTCTAATCAACATTTGGGCTGATGATTCAATCCAGAGAAGCTTGGATGGAAATGTCTGAACAAGCTACTTCTGGGGCATTGATACACGCGTTGTGTACTTGTGTCTGTCACACAGGTCAACCCTGCTTTATCAAAAACAGTGTGAAATCACGTACCCGACCTGCATGACACCGGGTTCTGACCTGGGTAGGTTCCGACCCGGATAGAGCATGCCAGTGTAGTTTCATCCCTGTTGCAGTAATTTTGTTACGTCTGTTTGTTTCAAACTAATTTTGCGTGCATGTCCTTATAATATAGAATTGTTGTATTTATTATCATTTTCCTCCAGCTTATCTTGTTTGATTTTATTTTCCGCTGCCTCCGAATGTCATGCCATTTATTTTTCATTTCAAGTCTGTCGCTTACAGTGTCCCAGTGAATTTATTTTATTAGTTATTTCTTTCCATGTTTCTTCTCTTAATCTTTGTTTTTTTTGCTTTGGGCAGTGTAAAATAATATTTCCAGATTTTTGTTCTATTTCACAAACTAATATATCAATTTCATCATTCTGGAAATGTGTTTTTCTTTTTTTTTTTGGCTGGAGTCATAGTTGCATGAGCCTTGGAGTTTCCAGAAGCCATAACTCATAAATTATAGACCTGTCGGGTCTTATTGCTTACATAGAGCCCATGGGATTTACTGACTGAGGTGGCCAGCAGTGTGTTTTTCTAAACCAGCACACACTGGTATTTTTCAATACACACTACAGCAGCTTCTCAAAGGAACTTTCAACAGCTTTCAAGAACTTTAACTGAAAATACACAGTTCAAAGTACTTTGTGCATTTTTATCATAACATAGCTATATTTGTTTTCCATTCAGAACCAATCTTAATTTTAGTCCATTGTTATTTTCATTGAAAAGAGGGAAAAAGTTGATGAAGATAATGCTGTTAAGAGGATGTCACCGTTTGGAATTGATTTTGCAGTTGACTGGAATTCCAAGAGGTGCATCAGGTATGAATTTTGAAAAGCAGGTGCGGTCAACCGGGTTTCTCTGTGATGTGGAATACAGCCAATGAAACATGCACTCTGATTGGCTGGAAGATCCTCAGCAGTCTCTAATAAAGGTTATCAAGTCATTCTTCAAGGTAAACAAATATATAATGAGGTTACAATTCAACCATAGCATAGCAGTGTAAGAGAGTTTCAGAGATTTAATAATGATTATGAACCTAAATAACTGATTTCAGACTGCAAAGAATTGGTACTATGGGCATTTTTATCATAACATTATAGTCTTGACTGGGGATTTTCAGAACGTCTAACAGCTTCAGTGGGCTAATTATGTTGATTGATTTAAAGATTATAGAGTGAAGCTCATCCAATTGTATTGTGTTTTCTATAAACCTTGAATTACAGCAACCACAGCTAATACAGAACCCACATTTCTATTCCCTTATCTAAAGCATTCTGTGAATAAGATGCCTTGTTGTTTTGAAATAAAGGTGGTGATAAAATGAAAGCAGCATTTGTTAAAACACACACACACACACATACACACACACACAGTGTGGAAATACTTCTCAGCTGATTGCAAATCTGATTGCAAACACAGCAGGGAAATATTCCTCAGTTGGTTGGAAATCTGTGCATGACTTAATGGGAATGTCACAGTTTGGCAAGAGCCTTGCTGCATAATGGGCTGCTTATAAACAAATGATAAAATAAAGATGTTTGTTTAGCAAAAGGGTACCAGGCTTTCCCCTTGTATCTAATAGATTCCCACAGGTACTCTTGCAGAAATACAAACATAGATACATCTTACACGTGCAAGGATTACTGCTCTCTAAAATTTTGAAATAAAATCTAACAGTGTACACTGTACCATTTTAAAATAAAAGTAGATAAAAGCGTGCATATGCAGACATATGTTGGGGACAGCGACAAATACCATGGAATGACCCTGTACGGTATGTCTTTATAAATATAAGATTAAGAAGATATGTTTTTTAATAGGATTTTCACACATGGTGTTACCAGGTCCTGAGGGACTTAAATGCTCCCTGCATTTCTAATTGGAACAGATTGTTTCTTGTTTTTTCAAACCTCTGTGTTGCTCGTTTTTGCTAGCTTCAGGAATATTGCTGCTAGCTGGTAAGAGCCTAATAAATCCATGTGAGAATGTAATCAATTAAGGCTCAGATACTAATGTAAGGACACACATACAAAATGTTTTTGGGATCACAGAGACAAAGGGGAGAGAGATCTTTGTAAAATGTCTAGGAAGCAAACAGACTGTAAAATTTAAGATTTTCCCCTAAAAAGGGCTTTTTATTTTGAACAATCAGAATTAAGTGCCAAACTTTTGACTCCAGATGATTTCTAACTACCCTGCTCCAGATTCTCTGAACATGACCTCCCTGGTCAGAGTATAGGCAATAGCCTGTATTAGGCAGCTTCCAGACTATGGGGTAGCATTACTGTCTGGGCATGGGTTCTCCAATATGGAGATACTTCCAAACACTGTATTTGTTTCCATATAATTGCATTTCCACACCATTTAATTGCCCACAGAAAGACACATGGTTTTGTCTCATGGCAGATGTCCAAGTGCTGAAACAGCACATGCATATAAAAGGGCTTTGCAGCAAGCCAACAGATTTAAATATGTTGATTTGATTTAGAAATGCTTTTTTGTGGTTTAATATTTATTTAAACCGGCTGTCTTTATCTGTATGAAATGTTTTAATAAACTGCATAAATCATCTTCCTTGAGAGTAATTTAAGGATTTAGCATGCTGTGGTTAATTCAAACAGCACCTTACAGGGCATTCATTATGCATCTCATGAAGAATTAATATCCGTCAGAAAGAACAAACAGATTTTAGTGTGAAGAATTTTACAACTAAAAAGCAGTTATATTAAAATGTGTGTTTTTATATCATAATAATGTGCAACACAAAAAGTACTTAAGCAGTAGAAGGCAGGTTTCCAATCACAGTTTGTAATCTATCATGCCTGTGAACCTGTCAATGCGCAGTTATATACATGTTGAAGTAGATTAAAATGCAAGATAGGCTTGCCACATTCAAAGTAGAGGTACTTTACTGAAGTAAAGTTGCATGCACCGTATTTGATTTGAGCTGACTCAGGTTCTTCATTGGAACATGTAAGCTGTTAACTGTCAGGTTCACCAGTGGTTCTTTTTTCTCCAATTTTGAGATGTTGTCATTTTTCTCTATATCTGTCTTTACCTGTCTGTGTGCTTGCTTTGATCTTGTCTGGAGAATCTTAACTGCCTAGCACTAAACAGTCTTCCTCATTCCATTCAAACCATGCACCAATGTGACTTTTCAACTCTGCTGGCCCAACCAACTCTACATCTATAGAGTGTGAGTAGGTGGGACCAGCCAAGTTCAAAGGCCATTTTGTCACATGAATTGAACAGAACGAGGTTTAGTCCTAGGCAGTTAGAATACTCCAGACAAGCTCAGATACAGGTAAATATATAGAGAAAAAATATAGTAATATTGGGTCAACTCAACCCCTTACCACTCAGTATAATTGTAATCATCATACAATGCAAGGGAAGGGTGAATAATTAAATAAAAATATATTTGTATCTCCTTGCTTTTTAATAACTGTCCCATGTGTTATTAGATTGGTGACAATATGACCATTAGTTAACACACAGAGGCTGGATGAATTATATTCTGAGCTGCTGCCCCTGAAATAGACAATAGAAAAGCTGGAAGGAACTTTTAAATTCTAAAACTTTAAATGAAACCAGGACCCTTTCCTGCATACCTAATGTGATGAGCCAGTACACAAAAATAAAGACTAAAAATTATTCTGTTTCATTTTCAAAATGACACGACTTCATGTATTGAGCAATGCCAAACCGAGATTTCCATCCTAACTGACGGTCTGGATCCAAATAGGATTCAACTCTGAGTACAGGCACAGTGAGTAACACCTAATTGTCAGTCTCTCTTTCTATTGAATGCTACTTTTCTACAGAAGATACCTCATCGTATATTGAGGGATGCGTTGTCCATTCATCAACAGTTCAAAGCACCTTTGACCATTGTTCCATAGTCCAATTTCTGTGTTCTTGTGCATATTTTAGCCTTTTAGTCTTCTTCCCCTTTCTTAACAGAGGTATTCTTACTGCAACACATGCTTTAAGTCCTGATTTCAAGAGTGACCTTCGTACTGTTGATTTGATGGACAACGACACCTGTGCCTTCTGCCAGTTCTGTTGTCAATTCAACACTTGTCTTCTTTCTATTCCTTAAGGATATTATCTTCAAGTATTGCTCATCCTTGTTAGACAGCTTTTTGGGTCTTCAAGTCCTGGGTTTGTTAATTACAGATGATGTACTTGTTGATTATGCTTCGGATACCACACCTTGAAAATCGAGTGATGCGAGTTATTTCAATCAATGTTTTTCCTTCTTTATGCAAGTCAAACTTGTTATTAAAATAGAAAATACTAGTGGAGGCTTCGAGTAAATTGTTGATGCTCATAATGCATCAGAGTAGAAAAATTCAACATGTCTAAGACTTTTGCACAGCAGTGTATATGTTCATATATAAATGACATGAGGCTTGGCCTAATTTTATAGTATTTTTCATATAAGGATTTTAGTACATGTAACATAAAGTACTCTCCATATGTTTTAAAAAAAAAAATCTAAATATGTATTTTTTATACTCTAAACATAGATTTTTTTATTATATATATATATATATATATATATATATATATATATATATATATATATATATATATATATATATATATATACAGTGGTACCCTGTTATAATGCGGTTGTTAATGTTGTACTGTACGGTGGAACATAAAGATAGGAGACACACAATTTGCAGGTACTCGAATCCACTGTTTATTGGGAAGGATTATTCCCTGGGTCACACCAAAAACAACAAACAGTCTTGCACTCTCACAACAGCACGTTCACACAGCTCTGCCCGCGCTGATGTGGGCACCCCCTATACACTTTCATGTCCCCGCCTCCCTGGACGTCACCCACCAATCCCGGCTGAGGCAAGCTTACCGCTTCTCTGCTAACAAACACACACACACACACACACATACACACACACACAAACAAACACACAAACAACAGGGCTGCAACAGTATAAATCCTGGATTGTTACAATATATATATACAATGTAATAAAAACTGCTATTCCACTAGTTTAAAGTTTACTCCACTCTTATTTAAATTGTATATTATGTATAATAAATGTTGTAAACTGTAAATAACACAGAATTCAAGGACATTTCTACACACTTGTAAGTTTCGTTCTTGTTTTGTAACATTAACGGACAGTTTGCTTTTACTTTTAGAAAAAAGGGGAGCGTAGATGAGGTAGAGCCAGTCTTCTAGTGCAGGAGGAGCAGAGAGGTCGAGTGGGGGTGTAGGGAGAGATGAGGGTCTGGAGGTAGCTGGGTGCAGTCTGGTCAAGGCATCTGTAGGCTAGTACAAGAGTCTTGAACTGGATGCGAGCGGTGATCGGGAGCCAGTGGAGTGAGCGGAGTAGTGGAGTTGCGTGGGAGAAGCGAGGCAGAGAGAACACCAGGCGAGCAGCGGAGTTCTGGATGAGCTGGAGCAGACGGGTGGCGGACGCAGGGAGGCCAGCCAGGAGGGAGTTGCAGTAGTCTAGGCGGGAGAGTACCAGGGCCTGGACCAGGAGCTGGGTGACGTAGTTGGTGAGGAAGGGTCGGATTGTTTGTATGTTGCTCAGGAAGAATCGGCAAGTGCGTGCCGGAGTGGAGATGTGCTGGGAATAAGAGAGGCAGGGGTCCAGGGTGACTCCGAGGTTCTTAGCTGAGGAGGAGGGAGAGTGTGGTGGATTCCAGAGGAATGGAGATAGAGAGATCAGAGGAGGGGGAGGAGGAAAGAGCAGGAGGTCAGATTTAGAGAGGTTGAGTTTGAGGTGATGCGAGTGCATCCAGGAGGAGCTAGCAGACAGACAGGTAAATATACGGGAGGGGATTGTGGAGTCAGAGGTTGGGAAGGAGAGGAGAATCTGAGCATCATCAGCATAGAAATGGTATGAGAAACCATAGGATGCGATGAGGGGGCCCAGGGAGCGGGTGTAGAGAGAGAACAGGAGAGGACCCAAGACTGACCCTTGGGGGACGCTTGTTTGAAGGCAGAGGGAAAGAGAACAGAAAGGAGAGAGGTGTTGAGAAGGGAGGAGATGAAGGGAAGTAGAGCAGGAGCAGCAGTTTGAAAGAGGTGAGTGGGGAGGGGGTCCAGGGCACACGTGGTGGTTTTGTGACCCTGGAGGAGGGAGGCGAGGTCAAAGTCTGAGAGGGGAGAGAAGGTGGAGAAGGAGGGTGAGTTAGTAGGGGATGCAGTGGGTGTAGGGGTTGGAGCGGGAGGGAGAGGTGTTAAAGAGTTTGCGGATATCTGAAATTTTAGAAGAGAAGAAAGAGGCAAAGTCATCAGAGGAGATAGAGGAAGGAGAAGGAGGAGGGAAGGGTTTAGGAGGGAGGAGAGGGTAGAGAATAGTTTATGTGGGTTGTAAGTGGAGGCTTGGATTACAGATTGGAAATAAGTACATTTAGCAGAGTTGTTGAACTCAGAGAAGTCTTTTCATGGAAATGTGTTCAAACTGGACATTTAATTCAATATTAATATACTTTAGATTTATAATTTAAATTAATGAAACAGTAACAATCCAAATACAGTAACTCTTCAGCCCAGCAGTCGAGAATGCATAACCCAGACCTTTCTGCCACATCTGACAGGTGTACCATTGTTATTGGGGTGGACAATGGCTTTTTCTTTGCCAAAATGTGCTGTAGAAAGTTATGTGCAGCATTTATTTTTAATTAAGGATTACTATTGTGTAACAATTGCCATGTGTATTTACTTGATGCAGTGCTTCTTCTGTCAAAGTAACAGGGCTTCTTTTGTATTGTATCTGGTCAAAATATTAAACGTACAAAATTCCAAATTTTAAACATGCCTAAAAAGGAACAAATTAAAGAATAAACCTGTATCAAATGGTTTAGTTAAACAAGAGACAATTGAGGCATATCTTTCCCTGCCTTAAGTACAATGTATTGTCGTAACCTATAGAAAATAAAATATTTATTCAAGAGTTGTTCCTTAGTAAAATGTTGTAATGAGATGGTAAGGGTGCTACCCTAGCTTTAATTGTGTCTTGTGTTGTAACAAAGCTATCTTGTATCTTATATGCCTTGTGGGTGTTTGATATACGCTTTGCAGGTTTTCATGTACATAGTTTAAAATGCAGCCTTAAGCAGAAAGTGATTTTGTGCTATTGTAGGCCTATAAAGTTTAAATGCACTCTTCGGAGGAGCCGGTCTGGTTGTCGATGTAAATAAATACGACATTCACAAACTCAAAGGAATCCTCCGAGAATTCTATGCCGCAGTGAGAAAGTTATTTATTGATTTGTTCTGTAACAGCTATATTTAAACAAAATATATAAAATCATATTTAGTACACAATCTTTCCTCACTTGCTTTCTTGACTAATTCATAAAACAAATATGGACTGCAGACCTAAGCTTATAGTGAGACACTAAAGGCCTCTCGGGGAGAACTATAGTCCCCTCCAGGGGACAGCCTGTGGCTCGGGTATTATAGTCCCCTGTTGGTAACTATAGTTCTTCCATCAGGGGGCCATAATTTCCCACTACGAGCCTCCTCCCCAGTCCACATGTACTTGTATATATAGGCTAACTTCACTATAATGAACCCTTCTTGTAACGATTCCAACAGTAAGAACCGATTTTTTCAATGCACATTAGCCCTATTAGAACGATCACATACAGGACCAACCCGGATACAACGATCTCAATATTGACTGACACTGAACTTTCTCCAATGTCAAGTGTGTTATTCTCTCAGTGATAACAAAGACCATGGTTGACTAATTCAAAGATAACGCTAATTCAAAGATTAACTATTGTAGTACGAATCATGCATGACGAATGCAATCGTTGCCTGCCCGTCATCTTCACACAAACTGCAACCAGGCAACGGGCGTGAGGAGCAATCTACGCTGGATAGTTTTTTCAAGAGAAAGAACATGTAATTACTGTATTCAGCATGTAAGTGTACATTCTTTACTTTTTCATTTCTTTCCTGTTTTCTTTTAAACATACCTGTGGGGGAAATTAGTGTTGGTGTAATTTATATGTGTAAACAGGTTAGTTTTGTGTGCTTTTTGGAGTTGTTGTGTTTGATCAAATGATTGTTTACAGACGGGCACTCGAATGAGACATGCTGCCTGCCTTCTGTATGTCTCCTCTGTGCGTTACCATTGTCGGTAGCGTCACATGACCCGTTTATTTACTTTCTGTTTTGTGTTTAATAAATCCTGTGCGCTTGTGCCGGCATTTCAACTCCAAGTCCCATGTCTCTCTGTCTTGCACATGTGACACAAGTACCTTGTCACAATACCGTTTAAATGTTGATCAATGTGAAGAAACTACAGCAAATTTGTATAATATTATATATATATATATATATATATATATATATATATATATATATATATATATATATATATATATATATATTCATCTATCTCTATATGGCATACTAATCAATGCATGATGTCATTAATTTTGGTCATGCATGTTCCTATTTTGCTTATATTTAAAAACATATTAAGAATTGATGTACAACAATATATGGATATGTGATGCATATATGTGACATATGAAACTGTTATATTGCATATTTTTATATTATATTGAAAACAGAGCAAGTTTTCAGATGCTTTCTGAATGCACGGTGCTATAATGGGGATGCAATTGACTGAGTCTGATAGATGCACTAAACACAGTTCCTGTTTGTCTTTGGAAATAACTCCTTTAATGTTATTCAGAGAATCTAATTGTACAAAACAGAAGTGTCATAATAAATTAAGGCAAAAGTTTAAACATGAAGTCTTTAAAAGTGAGAATCTGTAATAGGTTAGGTTGTGGCAACCCAAATGACCCTCACCCACATTACAATAGCCAATCAGACGTCTGCACAGTACAGTTACAGCCAATCAGAAAACAATCTTAACCACAAAGAACTGTCACTACTACAAAGCCACAAACTAACCTCAATGGAGGGATGAGTGGTGACGTTCAGGCCAGGGAAATTAAGCCAGAAACAGGCAGGTACTTTGGTGAAAGCACGGCTGTGCCATTTTTTATTTAACAAAAATAAATACAATATTTTAACAAAAACACAAACATAAAAAAGCAAACAAAAACAAATAACGAACACAAAAGAACACTAAGGTCAGGCTGAGCAATTGCCTTCACTGATCCTTATCTTTTTAGCTTTTTCCAGACTCCTTCCTTTCTCTCTCTCTCTCTCTCTCTTTCTCTCTCTCTCTCTCTCTCTCTCTCTCTCTCTCCAAACTCCCACCCAGAGCACAAAAAACTATAAATAAACAATTAACAAAACGAAACACACAGCTTTTCGCCATCATTTATATAATAAATAAATCATAATACAAAACACTGTCAAATCAAACAATAACAAAGAATCACTGTTTTAACTAAAAGCCCTCTCAATTTTGAACCCACAGAATAAAGCTGATCTGGCTGTGAGATTTTGTCAGCTATGTCTGAATTATTTATAATAAATGTTACTACATGGACGCTGCACTGGTAGGACCTTTAGTCTTCTAACATTAGGAGGGTAGGACAGCACAGGCAGAGGCCCCACCAATGCCCAGGAAAGACCAGCCTTTCTCTGAGGGAGTGGAGGGGCAGGACAACATGGGACCGTTTCAATAGTGATTCATCAGTGCAAGATGTAAAGGTGATACTTTTATTAGTCTGGATTAAAACTCAGTGCAGTCTTTTTAGATATAAACAGTGGCAGATCTAAATTCCACCACCATTTAAATATGACCAAACCTGGCATTGTACTTGTATTTAAACACAACACTACTCTAATGAGACTCACATACACTGTTTCAGATGGTATTTTTTACAACAGCTCTTACTTCTAAAACTGTTACAGTAAAACCTGCGCAATCTGGCTTCGTTTGGGACCGGGAAACTGGATTAAACAGTGTGCTGGATTACAGAGTTGTAAAAAATCAAATTCTGTACCTAAAATGACAAAACTACTTGAATGCTTAAAAAAAATGCCTCAGCAAACTATTGAAAGATCTGGGATTCAGGGGCTTTCTGATGCATTCATGTTTTCTCTGTTATTTTAAAAAAAGGCATATCATATTCTTTTGAGTTTAAGACATGATTTTTTAAACATTTTTTGCTTCTCAAAAATAGCCTGTGTCTTAGATTCGAGTACAGTATAGTGATGTGTATATTAAAATTGGCAACAAAAGACGTGACTATCCGAGTACACAAACAGCAGCGTGACTGACTGTCGAGAAAATACAAACCAAACTTCCTGAGGAATTCCAAGAGAAACGGTTACAATGTTAGCATTTCTAACAAACAGTACAGCTTGGACAGATCGGAAATGCTGATCAGACCCCCGTATTTTTTGCTGTCTCTACAAAGGTAACACGAAATTCTCCTGTCAGGACACTGCACTCTGATTGGCTATCTATTATTGTCAGTAAAACGATGAATAATCCTCTCCCTACACCGAAACCCTTAAGGTCAGTATCCTATACTACTAAAGTAGTTCATGTTTGGCAATGAATAAGCGTTTTTGTTACTTTACAAAAAGTGACCAGAGCTGCTGACTTCCTCAGTTGTCCTGACAGGAACATTCAAAATGTCTAAAGTGGTGCTCCATGCAATTTTTGTGTTGGTTTTGGTAAACTTTTTTGATAATGGTAATCTCACCTTTGGTAATCTTCTTTCAAGACATAGCTCGTTGTGTGGACGTTTAGACATTTGTTCAACAACTGTACAATTAAGAATGGCTCCTGTGGGAGTATATACGCAACGTCTTGCTTTTTTTTTTTTTTTTTTTTTTTTAATACAGTAGATGCCGGTTATTAGCAACCCTGATACAGACAACTTTCGGTTATTAACAAAATTTCCCCAGCAACCAATCCCGTCCCCATAGACATTAATGTTAATGGAATTCTGGTATTAGCAACTGCACGCCACTTATTGACAATTTTATTACTAGTTGTCAGTGCTACAGAGCACACTTGCATGATTTATGCGCATACTTCATGCAGCTTTTACAACACGCTGACTTCGCAACTGTGTATTTCTGGTGGACTGAGGCAGAATCGTGGCTTTGAAACTGTATGCAAAATTGAGATCGATTTTATTATTATTATTATTATTTGTTTATTTAGCAGACGCCTTTATCCAAGGCGACTTACAGAGACTAGGGTGTGTGAACTATGCATCAGCTGCAGAGTCACTTACAACTACGTCTCACCCGAAAGACGGAGCACAAGGAGGTTAAGTGACTTGCTCTAGGTCACACAATGAGTCAGTGGCTGAGGTGGGATTTGAACCGGGGACCTCCTAGTTACAAGCCCATTTCTTTAACCACTGGACTACACAGCCAGCGTGTAGTCTGTGGGAGGTGGGAGGTGGTACATTGTAAAAAGCAGACAACGTTGGACAATTTCTTATTTTAAAAGTGTGTTCTTTAGAATTGATTGTAAGTACAACATGTATTTTTTTATGTTTGCTTTACTCATTGTAAGGACAATTGTAGCAGATCGTTGTGTAGTACTATTTAAGCCTACTCCCTTTTTTGTTTTGTTTTACACACGCGTGAAGTAAACAGCTCTATGTTTGGGTATTTCGTGTTTGTCATGTTAATTTTTTAACACTAACATTTAAAACACATGTATTTCAGTGCAATATTTGTACAACTACAGTATATATTGTTGTTCCATATAAATACAGTTGAAACCAGGGGCTTTTTGCTTATTGGCAACTTTCGGTTAATGACAACTTTTTGCTGGGAAACAAGAGGTTGTTGATAAGAGACGTCTACTACAATAGTTTTCTACTTAGAAAAGAAAAATCACATGATCCGGTGCCAGATTGCACAGTCAGAATTACATTTATTTTAGGCAGAAGAGACTTAACAATCATGCCAGATCATGCAGAATAGATTGTAGAGGGGATCACACCATTCATTTCATAAGGATTTGTTGGGGCCTAAAAAAGTCTTGATGAATTATATAGAATTTCAGTTTGAGGAGCGGCTGGATTAGTCAGGTTTTACTGTATAAACATAATTTGGATCAGTACAAGACCCCAATAGCAAGACTACATAAATATCAAGAAAGGTCCCCTGAGTGGCTCACCTGGTAAAGTTGTGGCCACGTGGTGTGCAGGTCTACAGTCAATGCAGTGCAGGTTTGTGTGCTGCCCGGTCCTTGCTGGGGATTCCACAGGGAAAGTTGCATTGGCTCTGGTTAGGGAGGCATATTCAGCAGGGATTGTTTCTACTCATCGCGCTACAGCGGACAACATACATTGTACAATATTAGCCATGGGTGCAGATTTGAACATATTCCATGTAGTATTTGGCCTGATTCTGACAGCAGAGGTGAGTGGTTTGATAATCACAAACCGTGTTTGATTTGAAAGGGCTCCCAAAGGAACTTCAATGTATCTCTTTCTCAGACACATCACAAGCAGGTGGTGATGGTTGAGAGCCGAATGAGACAGCTTGTGAGGTCTGGATAGGATATAAATCCTTCTGGAAAGGGGTTACATCAAAATTGGACAAGCATACTCCCAGAAATCATGCGGAAATCAATACACATAGGGCCTAATTTTAAAGTTGTTTGAGCCCTCTCACAGAGTATTTTGGGTTCAAATTCAGCAAAACTGGATACATATCTGGGCAAGTTTGAATACAGGTGCTTAAACCCTCTCAATAGATGATTTTGCAGTGTTTTAAAATACAAAGTATTAAGTATTAAGTACACACATTGGGCCTCATTTACTGAAAGGCACTACATTTAGAGTTAGACCAACATTAAGATTCCTAAAATCTATTAATCTATAATCACCAGTCTCTTGCAGGAAAGATAAACATGCAATCCAAACATAACGATGTACCAAATGTTCTCCAGTTTAGCATAAATTGTATATGCACAATTTTCCAACTTAGCCAGGTTTGTTAAAAAGCATTTTACAGAACCAGGAAATCCCTCAGGAAGCATCCACCCCATATTTCTAGCGGTAATCCGATAGCGAATGACAGGTGGTTCATTCAATCAAAGGGGATTCTGCAGTGCTGTAAAAGCTGTGCTTCGTCTCAACGGAGCATGTCTATTTTTCCAATAGTTTGATATTCATGAAACCATTTGTTTCTTTAACAACACTATACAACATGATTGTACAGTATATTCATAAAGAAAATGAAACATCCTTGAGTAGAGCCCAATATCTCAGGAACTTGAGTAACATGCTGTACTTTTGCATCTGGGCAGAGGTTTTGGTCCTATAGACACCAATGATTTCTTGATGCCCCAATGTTGATCAATAAAGCATCAGTGGTGGGGGAGGAAGAGGGGGAGAAGAAAAGGAGGTCTGATTTGGACAGGTTGAGTTTGAGATGATGTGAGCGCATCCAGGAGGAGATGGCCGAGAGGCAGGTAGCGATGCGGGAGGAGATGTGGGAGTCAGAGGGGGGAAAGGAGAGAAAGATCTGGGCATCATCAGCATAGAAATGATACAAGAAGCAATGGGAGGAGATGAGGGGACCGGGGAAGCGGGTGTAGAGAGAATTAATGATAGTTACAAACTCCGTGCATGATTAGGATTCTGATGTTGGCGATTTTTGTAGGTAAAAAAAAAAAAACTCACTACTTTTCCTTCCTATAGTATATTCCTCACTGCCGTGCGCAGAAAGCTAGTGCTTAGTTTTACATATATTTCATAGCATTCCAGCTACCGATAGAGGAAGCTCAAGTCATTTTAAAGTAAATTATATTTTATTTTATGTGTGTTTACTATTTAGAGCTATGGCCAAAGGTTTTGCATCACCCTATAGAATCAACTAATTCTGCTTCATAAAGGTCAATGAAACCTGCTGAATAATGTTACATTAACATATTGAATTACATAGATTTTTGCAATATCATATTGTAGTTTCTTTGATTACATGGTATTAAATAAAAGAGCTAAATTATGTCCATATCAATTTTTTATTGTCTTAATGCTAAAATTCTAGGTGATGCAAAACTTTTGGCCATAGCTGCTGAAAAATACATATTCGTGTCAAACTGGATTGTTAGTTAGTTCAAGAAATAAGTAGCGTTTTCAAATCCAAGTTCAGTATGAAACCAAGTAGTATAAAAGCATAGGCTGTTTTTCTGTCATTTCTACTTTTTTCTACTAATGTAACTGTTTGTGCTATTTGTCATTCAACAGAAAGTTTTAAAAATAATATTATGAGAATAATAACCGACACTTGCTGATGTTCCAGTGCTTTCTATACTTTCTTGTGCGCTAAGAAAAGAAATGTGTGCTAACATAAGAGGATCCTTTTTTCTCAACCAAAAGTTTTTATATTTATTATTGTGGCAGGATGGCTTGCAGTGGTGAGGTGTGGTGACGTCACGGACCAGGAAGTAACAGAACCAAAACAGTGGATGGGCGGGTGAAGCTGAATGCTACTGCACTCAGCTTATTTATTAACTCATAAAACGAAACAAAAGATTTAAACAAACAACAAAACACAAAACAAAAAGGCGCGATGGCCAAACAAACAGAAACAAGTATATTTTTAAATATAGCAATTGTTTTTTTTTTTCTTTTGCTCGCTCGCTCTCCCGTGTTCTCCCGTACTCTCCTCTGTACACTCAACCCCCGCAGCATGGACAGCTGCAGGTTCTTATACTCTGGCCGAGGGGTTAACTAGCTGTTAATTATTTTATTACCCCTCGGCCACAGTCTGCACGCGTTTGGTAAGGATGCGTGACTGTCAGCTAGTTAAATAATCAGTAGCTGATCAGTCACGCATCCTCACGGGGTTTTTAAATATACAAACACAATAACAAAAGACTCGGCGCTTTTATTCGCGCCGCAAACAAAAATACAAATAATAATAAATAAATACATAGGGGTGGGACACTCCGCCACAATTATATATAGTTATTATATAAAAATTATATTTCTGTTGTTTTACAGTTATTTTTCAGGAAGGCATGTGCATGTAAGGTATATAAAAAAATGATTTCCTTTTGATCAAAAAGCATACACTGCCCCTAACCTAACCTCTCACTCGCGTCCAGCACCTGTGTGTGCAATTATTATTATTTTTAAACCTGACAACTCTATATTTCGGACAACCTGCCTGTCTCCAGACATGTCCCGTAGCCATAACGTGATGCTGTAAACAGATGGTGTGTGCCATTAACATCTTAAGTGGGGGACACGGCTCATTTGTATACCTCTAACAATTGGTTAGATAAAATCTCTCGGTAACAACCTGTGACGGTAAATCACATCTAAACACATTACTTGCTGGTAAAATAGCCAGGTAATAGTTTTATAAATCACGTGTTAAATACTGCCCAGTCATTCCTTTAATGGCTGGAAATTAGCGCCATTTCAAATTTTATTTTAAGCCCAGTGTACTGTTGGATCAAGCAGCAGTGTTGTGTATGGAATACAGATTAACTTTGTAACAACCTGGCGAGGTATTATAATTCTGGAGGCAAGTTGAGCATTTGTACCATTTCCCTTAACTGCCTAATTACCCTAATGCAGGCTGGCATGTTAGGTGAACATGTTATCCTTAAGGGATACACTGTAGGTGGCGCTCACGCCTTTTTCTAACATCTCCAGCTCAAAGTGTGAAGAGAGATGGGTAAATATAATATATATTGAAATCGGGTCACTTTTTATTTTTATGTCTGTCTTTTATTTTTATCTATTCTTGTTGCATTGCGATCCTCAGTTATGCCTTTTAATGGTTCCATGTAATGATGCCTAGAGGGAGTTCATTATCAGATAAAAGGTGATGTCTACAGTCAAATATTTTATGCCAACTGGTTTGAACAGACTGTTCTGAACATCCTTCTCCACCGTCAGAACATGAAGTTACCTCGTGTTATGACTGATGTGCAATCGCAGAGCTGCAACAATACAAATCAAAGATACACTGACAATTAACCATGCACTTTGAAGCTGACGTGATCAATATGGTCCAAGAAATATTTGAGAATAATGAGAGGAGATGGGTTGGGCATTTTTGAGTGGATCAATGCAGACTTTGTTTGTGTAGCGATCTGTGTGTCTGTTTCCCTACCTGTATTCCCTCTGTTCCTAATGTGTTTACCCTCTGTAACTGAGCTTCCCACTCTGTATTCCCACCGCTGCTTTATTTACCTCTGGCTTTGTAAATTCAGCCTGCTTGTGTGCATTTGTGTCTCCCCTGTGATTGGTCCTGTTTCTGTGTTCCCATTGGTCCAAAGAGTGTGCCCAAGGACCAATGGGATGTGTGTGGGCTCCGTGCCCTAATTTACATACGGGGGCGGAGCTAAGTATATAAAATGTGCTGTGCCCCGGCATGCTGTATCACTGTCTTGTAGCCTGCGTTGTTGACAAAGCTGTGGACTAGTGTGTTAGAGAGAGCATGCTAATAAAATGCATTAAAAGAAACAAGGGTCTTCCTCTGTTTTCTGCCTCGTGCGTGAAATGCTACAATAGTAATGTACCTGGAAATGTCTATAGAAATTGTATGTAGGTCACTATACTCAAATACACCACTTTACACAAAACACATTACCCCCACTGCACAATTCCTAGTCATCAAAAAGTATACAGGCACAGTTTCAATCAATTAATCAACATATTACCTAATGTATTTTATAGTACAAAAATAGATAGATAGGCTTTCCTAGAACACTGACAGAAAAAATCAGTCTCACAAATGTAAAATAATGGAAGAAATAGTATTTTACTTTCAATGGAGATCTCAAACAGTAAAAAAAATACATACAAAATATGTCAGAGTATATAATGTTTCAATATTTAACCAAAATATAACACCACTGAAGAAAAAAATATACTGGCAGGCTGTGGAAATGTGATTTAGTAAAGTGTTCCACTATGAAAGGTACAATTTTATTTTATGACTTCAGTCCGGACACTTGGCACTTCTTTTCTCGCACCAGTGTCTTGATATTTGGCTTTATATCCTTAGCTGTGGCCACTCGCCACTCAGCAGCCATGTGTTCATCCGTAAGCCTTGATCTGTGTTTTGATTTGTTAAGGTTCCTTGTTGAGAAGAGCTACTCGCAAATGTAAGTGTTTCCAAATAAACTCCGGGTTTTGCGAAAAATTTGGGGAACTCGTTGACTGGAGCATACTGGTAGAAATCGCACATTACAGGTAAATGGGTTTACAAATAAATGAAACATATTTTGATAAGACTAGAAGTCTTGAAATCGACAATCAAATTATGTTATCAGGTTTGCTAGTTCTTCAGTGCAGCGCTTGTAGTTGCCATCAACAAATTAATCTTTGTGTATCTTGAATCTCTCGGCATGCAGTGAAGTGAATACAATTTCAGTTTGACACATGTTGCTGCCACAAATTCTGCTATGCTTTGAAAGCGCTCACCTCTTCATCCATTAGTGTTACAATCTGCTTTGGCCCTTGGAGTTTCTTGTTTAAAATGTTCATTTGCTAGGTGAGGTCAACAAGAAACACAATATCCAGTAGCCATTGGGGATGTTTTCCTCATTCCGATATGAAGTCCTGTATCATTTCACTGCCCCACAACTCCAGCCATCGTACATGGGTAAAATACAGTAAATCATCATACTGTGATTCCAACTCATTTAATAAGGCATGAATCTGTTGATGTTGCAAACCCCTGCTGTGGGTGAAATTCACGCCCTTGATAACAATGCTCATTACGTGTCCTAATTCTGCAACTTTTCCACATAATGCCTGTTGATGCAGAGTAAGATGCAGAGTAAGAACATTGGTACTGCTGCATTTCTTTCTTCATTTTTTTCCAGCACTCAAATGGTGCACCATTTGTTGTAATCCCAGTTAGTTTCTTCCTTGGTAATTCTGCACTTTCCATGGCTTCTTGAAGTTTAAAAAAAGTAATTTTCTGTGGTTGTGCTGTTCATGCTTAAACTTAAAAGCTATTCAATAACATTAAAGTTAATATTACCTGTCATTTCGGTGATACGCTCAGCAACTGTGTTACGAGACAGACTGACGTTTTTAAAATAATAAAATAAATATTTTTTCTTTTTTCAGGACATACTGCATCAGCTGTTTTAAGCATTCACCTTTTAACAAATTCACCATCTGAAAAAAGTTTGGCAGCGCATGCAATCTCTTTGCTAACAATAAAACTGGCCTCCACAGCACTTTAATTTTGTCATCTCATTTTTAGGCAAATCTTTCATGGAGTCCATAGCTTCTTTCATCTTTGTGACTTTGTCAGCACAAGCCTTTCCAGTAAACTCAGAATATGGTGCTTTGTGCAGCATGTCATAGTGACGTTATATGTTCTAATCTTTAATCACTTCAACCGTTGCACTGCAAATGAGACATGTTGCCTTGCCATCAGATTCAGTAAGAAAAGTAATCATCTGCCCAACGATTTTGGAATCTTCCTTGTTCCGCCTCCACCTTTTGCTTCCTGACATCTCCAACTACTTTTTGGCAACTGATTTTAAATTTTACACAAAGTAAAATAAATAGTTTAAACAAGCCTTTGCTTCGCTATCCTACTCAAAATTATGTGTACTGTGCTGTTACACGTGTGTGTGACGAAACGGATCCTGTGCGCCATTTGATTGGCTATTTTACTACCTCTGAGCTGTGATTGGCTTATGGCAATGTCACTCATACAATGCAGACTGCACATGTTGGATACACATGTTATATTAAAGAGGCGGGTTGTTTTAAAGAAGAATTTCAAAATGATACAGTACATCAATGCAATTTTAGAAACTAATAGGCGGGCCGCCAAAAATTGTATGCGGCCCATGGACTGTATGTTTGACACCCCTGCCTTATGGTCAGGGACCTTCTTGTCTTCAAGATCTGCTGATCCCATATGTCCCTGGTCATTCCCTGAGATCGGAAAATGTTAATTTTCTGACAGTGCCTAAAATTCGTTTGAGCTCTGTCGGAGCCAGGGCATTTAGTTATAATGCGATGGTTCAAGTTGTATTTGTAGCTGGACTGGGGTGTTCACCTGTCAACCTGTGCAGCTTCAAATTTTTCTTATTCTTACTGTGATTGGCTGCAAAGCCAGAGATTGGATAATGTTTGTTGGGTTGTTTTTTTGTGTAACTGAAGACATTGTAACTGAAGACATTGTATGCTGGGATATATAGTTGTTAGTGGAAGTTTTAGGGCAGGTGGGAGGGGAGGCAGACAAGCTGTGCAGCAAAATTTTTAGGTGTATTTAATTTAAATTTAGTGCGTATTTAGATTTCTTTAATGCATAAAACGACAGGTACATAGCTTATCTGACCGCTGCTCACAGCCAATTGGATGTAATTGCACAGTAAATATAAGGTGGCTAGTTCACGATTTTCAGCATAACTAATTGCTTTAACAGCAGTTAAATTAATTGGATGTAGGAAAAAAAGGCTATTTTGTTTAATGATTTAGTTTTTTCTGGCCTCCTCTCTCCCCTTACAGCCAGGCGGGTCCTCCACCAGAAACTTGAATGCATGTATCTAGTCAGGATTATTATTATTATTATTATTATTATTATTATTATTATTATTATTATTATTATTATTATTAAGAACAGTTCTATTCTAGTTCTAGTAAAGGTCTATTCACACCTGACACAATGTGATTTGTCTTGTGATAAAATGATACTTTTGCTGCAAAACTACCTTTCACACCTGTGGCGACAGGTGTGTGCGATGTGAAGATAGTCCTGTTATACAGCTAATAAAAATGTAGAATACGGAATAGCTTTTTGAGGTGGACTCCCAGATGTTCTCCCTCATCACCGTGTCTGTAATTGTCATATCCTTTGTTATACAGCTCCGGGTATTTTAATACTGCAAGAATGAACTTTTCTTCTGTCATTGTTTCCTGAAAAAAAGGTGCACAAGGGCAGCTATTCCTCATTGGTCAGTTCCCTAGCGGTCGCACAGCAAAATAAAACAAAATAGACAATAATAGTTATTATTATTATATAACTGTATATTTTGTTCATCTCTTCAGTGTAGCCCTGTCGAATCGCAGGCAGTGTGAGTGGTTCGTATCAAAACTACATGTTTTATTTTTTTGTCGTGCTGCAGTGTGTCATACTACACATTCGCTTATCGCATCGCATCTGGTGTGAATAGACCTTTATGCACAGTGATGTTACAAACACACACCTCCACACCCAGCCCTGGAATTCAAACACACCTTGAGATATAAGAACATAACACAAATTAGTAACTTTGCAGATAAGTATAATATGGCTGTGTGGTATTACAGGTCTTGGTCATATTATGGTTCTCAAGATATTTTGACAATTGGTGTTCAAAGCTAGAATATGTTTTGAGGTCTACTCAAATATGTCAAAATGTATTGCTGATAGCTGGGGCATTTGTCAAGTCATCTCAGACTGCTTGCTTGATATTTGTCCCACCCGCTACAGCTGTAAAGACACAATTAGAGCCATTAGTAATTTGATCATTCTATTCACCCTGTTCACTTGTAAAGTTTGGAAGTTTTACATACAGATAGACAAACAGGACATCTCCATATACCCCCAGATACTCTTAATAATTTAACAACTTAATAACTTTTTAAAATTTCATCACAATAAGCGATAAGCAGCCTGTATATGTGCCAAGGTTACTATATATAACTTGTGCTACAGATGGTCCTTAGCAAGTTATGTGAGAATTGGACAAGCAATTATTTAGTGTTCCTCATCCAAATACTTCTGTTCAGAAGCAGCAACTATTAAAAAATCAGTACAAGTACAGCACTGGGAATTTAAAGATTATTTGAAAAAAATAGGGGTCACAGGTTAGCATCTGTGTTCTAGTTGTAATTACACAGTGTTGGCAAAAGCTAACTTTATTAATTCGAATGATGTTCCAATTCTGCAGTGTTTTGACTTTAAATTAATGTTTTTTGTGCATTTATAAAACACCGTAAGTGAAATTATAAGTATGTTTAAAGGTTGATGAAAATATTATGGATTGCACACTGTCAGTTGCCTAAAATATTGCTACATCCAGCATAAATACTGCAAAGCATTAGAAAGTGATACATATATTAGGCCACTATGTTATTGAGTTGGGGCATTGTTTGCCCTGGTCACAGACTTTATGTAATGTGGCATAGGCTACACAAGGTCCTGGAAGGAGTCTTGAGGGATATTGCATAATATTTCACAAACTTGGTGTGATGATGAATATGTTGTTCAATTCATCCCACCCATGCTCAATTAGATTTAGATCCGAGGACTGGAAAAGGCCTGAGGGCTCCATCATGCTCCTCAAACCATTTGCACACAATGCTGGCCAGCAGAGTGGGGTAATTATTGTCTGGAAAGTTACCATCGTCTCCAGGGAACAAGTCCACAGCATTGATGGTTGGACTTGATCTGCAACAATGCTTAAGTAAACTACAGCAGCTTTATAGTGCTGTATGGTTTACGCGTCAGTCATATGATCAACCTAATTGGCATCTGTAATTCAGGGCAATGTCAAATGTCAATCAGGTAGACAGGTCGTAATAAAGTAGCTAGGCATACTCCATGCGCTATATATATATATATATATATATATATATATATATATATATATATATATATATACTGTAAAGTTTGAGAAAAAGGAAAACTGCTGTGTACCAAAATTATCAATAAGAAAAAGGAAAAAAGAAAAGGATATTTTAGGTACTTAAAAAGGTCCTTCATCGGCTGAATACAAAAAAACAGTGCTTTAAGAAGTTGATAAAAAACAAACAAGTAGTCTTTTAAACAAAATTCCAGAATGTTGATGATGATGATGATGATGATGATGATGATGATGATGATGATGACCTCAGAATAGAATGTTCATTCCAAATGGCTCCAAAGTGCCTAGTTTGAAAATAAGTTCACATTCCTTTTATTTCCTGACAGCATTAGTTCCATAGCATTGAACCATCCCACAAATTGTGATGTCTTCTATAGTGTGGTCATTTATGTTAAAATGTCTGGCGACAGGAAAGGTAGAGGTGTTAATTCGTATACTTCTCAGATGTTCCACGAAGCGATCAGCCAAGCGTCGTTTTGTTTCACCAATATATAGCTTGTTACATTTGATGCAGCCAATGCAATATACTATTCCTTTACTAATGCAAGTAAAAGTATCATGGATAGTAAATGAGGATTTTGCTCCCTTAACTACTGTGTTGCTGTGAATGTATTTACAAGTTGCACAACGTGACCTATTGCATGGAAACGTACCCTTAAGATTGGGTCGAATGTTACTGTGGACCAGATGCTCTCTTAGATTTTTATCTCTTCTGTATGACATTAGAGGAGGGTTATTGAAAATAGGAGCTGTAGAAGGATCATCTTGAAAAATGCTAAAATTTCTTTGTATGATGTGTTGTACTTTTTTGGTCATAGGATGGTATGTAAGAACAAGGGGAATACGATTGTTAGTATTCTGTGTTTTGGTTTTGTACAAGGCATCCTTTCTGTTTATTGTCGATACTCTTAACTGAGCTTCTCTAAGTAGTGTCTGGAAAACCACAGTTTTTGAAAAATGCACACGTCATTTGTTTTATTCAAAAAATCACTATCATCACTGCAAATGCATCTCAGTCTTAGTAATTGGGATTATGGAATGGAGTTGCGACAAGCTTTGGGATGTGAGGAGTCGTATCTTAGATATGAATGAGAGTCTGTTTCTTTGTAGAAGATTGTAGTATTGATGGTACAATTAGAAACCGTGATGGTAATGTCTAGGAAAGAAATTTGTTTAGAAATGTTCCATGTATACTTTAGAGCTGGATGAAACTGGTCAATAAAATGTATGAAATCCATTAAATCTTCATTAGTGTTATCGGAGATGCCAAATATGTTGTCAATGTATCTAAGATATAACATTGGTGTATGTCCCTTGTACTGCTGAAAACTGTATTTTCGATCCATCCCATAAAAAGACAGGCATAAGAGGGCCTATATATATATATAGAGTGCATGGAGTATGCCTAGCTACTTTATATATATTGTGGTGAATATATACAGTACCAGTCAAAAGTTTGAGTACACTTGCTGGAAACTAGGTTTTTTTCATAATTGACAATGTTTTACGTCGTATACGTTTCTGTAAATACTTGAAAATGAAAACACGTGTTACAATATGAAAAAACAAAACATAAGGAGTATCAAAACAATGTTCAAGAAAATTGAAAATTGTCTCTAAATCTTGGATTCCTCAAAATAGCCACCCTTTGCCTTAATAACTGCCTCACAAACACGAGGCATTCGGTAAACAAGTTTCAGCAGGAAATCACCCGACATGTCTTCCCAGCTCTTCTGCAGCAATTCCCAGAGATGTAGGGCACTTGTGGGTAGCTTTGCTTTGATTCTTCTGTCCAGTTCATCCCATACAAGTTCTATGGGATTGAGGTCTGGAGACTGAGCAGGCCAGGTTGTTAGATTGAGTTGTCCTTCACTTTCCTTCGCCAGGTAGTTCTTGCACAACTTTGAGGTGTGTTTCGGGTCATTATCTTGCTGAAGAATGAAGGACTGCCCAACTAGCCGTAATCCTGATGGAATGGCATGCCTCTGAAGTATGCTATGATAGCCATGCTGGTTGAGGTTGCCATGGACTTGGTAAAGATCACCAACTCTGTCACCAGCAAAGCAACCCCAGACCACGACACTGCCTCCTCCATGCTTGAAGGTGGGAACCACATATGCAGAACTCATGCGCTCACCCTCTTTGCATCTTACAAATACTCGGCGGTTGGACCCAAATATTTCAAATTTTGACTCATCGGTCCATAAGACTGACTTCCACTCCTCAAACGTCCAGTTTCTGTGTTTTTTGGCCCAGGCAAGTCTCTTCCTCTTATTCTGCACTCTTAACAATGGTTACTTTGCAGCAATTCTTCCAGTTAGGCTAGCTTCACACAATCTCCTCTGAACAGTTGATGTTGAAACATTTGTACTTCTAGTAGCATTTAGCTGAGCTTGTATTTCAGGGGCAGTTAATCGCCGGTTTCGTGACTCGAATTAACTTGTTCTCTGATTCTGATTCTGCCTGACATTGTTCGGTCCTCATGAGTGCCAGTTTCTTCAAATCATTTGATGGTCTTGGCCACAGCAGTTACAGACACTTGCAAAGTTCTTGTGATTTGTCTTAAAGATTGACCTTCATTTCTTAAAGTAAGTCTTTTTTCTTTGCTTAACTGAGCGTATTTTGCCATTTTCTGCTCCCTTACATTCACGAATGATAAACTTGTGCCTATGCTACCTATATTTATAGAAATCATGACCCTCACCTGTTAACAATAATTGATGACAAAAGGTTAATTAGGTAACATTCTAGTTAACTCGGAGAACATCTAACAAAGACACTTTTATACTTAGGCCAGTGTTCTAACACCGTGTTATACACATTTCAGACTTTTAACTGACTTGGGCTTCAGACTGAAATCCCCTTGCTTTGGGTGATCATTTCATTGAAATTGACAAGATTTACATTTAAAAATAAAATTTTTGAATGCAATTCACTTATGATTATCAGCTTATATAAGTACACGTATCATATAATGAAATATTAAGTGTTTATAGACAAGTTTATACAGTTAAAAGCATAGATAATCATGAAAAACCTGGTTTCAAGCAGGTGTACTCAAACTTTTGACTGGTACTGTATATTGTGGTAAAGTGTGGGGTAGAGTTCTAGAGGGGAGATATATAGGACCACGGATAGCGTGGAGCCTATACCCTCTAACCACAGGGTGAAACATTGTAGTCCAACAGCCTTAAGGGCAGAAATTACACTTCCCACATCGCTGTGTCTTAAAACAGTTGCTTTAAGCGAGTTTTACAATTTGTGTGTCTATATATATATATATATATATATATAATTATTTATTTATTTATTTATTTATTTAAAATAATAATTGTCTCTGATACAGCTGATTGTAGTATCCACTTGTCCCCAATAACAGAAACCAGTATGGCAGCACACTCCTGTAGATCCCTTAAAATTTGAACAGTTCAATAAGGTAAAATGCTCAGATAGATTTTGATGTGTGCTTTGGATTGTTGTCGTGTTGGAACGTCCAGTTGTGCTTTAAACCAAGTTTTGTAGCGGAGCGTTTCAGATGATTGGCCAATATCTTTTGGTATGCTATGGAATCCATGTTACCATCTATTGGAACTAAATTTCCAGTGCCATTAGAGGAAAAACAGCACCATAGAAGGATATTATCACCTCCATGCTTGACAGTAGGAATGGTGTTCTTTTCTTTGTACGCCTCACCAGACTTTCTCCAAACTTAACGACTATCAGCATGACCAAGTAGCTTGATTTTTGTTTCATCCCTCTACAAAACCTTTGACCAGAACTCATATCCATCATTCAAATGCCGTTTTGCAAACTTTAAGCAATTGTCCTTGTGAGATTTTCCAAAGAGTGGCTTTTTCCTTGGCCTGCCACCACTGAGACCTTCACCATGCAATACTCGACCTATGGTTGAAATGGAAACCCCTGTCTCACTTGCAGTCAATTCACTTTGAACATCTTTGGCAGTCAATCTTGGATTGTTATTAACCTTCCTCACAATTCTTCTACTTGTTCTTGGTGAAAGAACCTTCTTTCTTCCAGACAGAGGGAGCGTTGTGACAGTACCAAGAGTCTTGTACTTTTTGATAATAGACACAATAATTGAAACTGGGATACTCAAATGCTTAGAAATCTTCTTGTATCCTTTTCCAGCTTTATAACAATACACATTTTTCTGCCTAAGGTCTTCAGATAGCTCTTTTACTTTTTCCCATATTGCCTTATTGGTATTCATCCTATGCCTAACCCTTTTATACTCTCTAAGAATGTTCACCTACAATCCAGCATTTTCCAGATTTTTTCTACAATTAGGTTCTGCATTATCATATTGAAATTTCTAGCAACTTGTATTATTATTTGTTTATTTAGCAGACGCCTTTATCCAAGGCGACTTACAGAGACTAGGGTGTGTGAACTATGCATCAGCTGCAGAGTCACTTACAACTACGTCTCACCCGAAAGACGGAGCACAAGGAGGTTAAGCGACTTGCTCAGGGTCACACAATGAGTCAGTGGCTGAGGTGGGATTTGAACCGGGGACCTCCTGGTTACAAGCCCTTTTCTTTAACCACTGGACTACACAGCCTCCTTACTTTGTTTTGATTTGTTGTTTGTGGAGGTTAACATGGACTCTATTCCTTACATCATAGTATTCTGGACCTTTTTTAACATAAATTATATATAAATGCATCCTGGTTCAAATGAATTCTGATGTTAGACCCATTTTTCTCTCTTTCCATTTCTGGCACATAGAGGATCATATACCTGTGCAATCATATACTTGAGTCAGTAACCGTACAGCAGTTATGAAATTGCATAATTAAAAAAAATATATATTAATAATACGTTTTCTATGTAAGATTGTCTTTTTTACTCGAAGTGTATGAAATACAACGAGTATATGTTATAGCATTGTAAAATGTCTTATGCATTGACTTATTGTGGTCGAGCAGCTGTTGAGTGGCGTGTGACTGGTGATGTCACGGACCAGGAAGGAGCAGTAAACAAAGACAAAACAATGGATGGATGGTGGCGGAATTGAGCGCTACGGCGCTCAGCGTTTTATTAAATAAATAAACCAAAAGATGTAAACAGAACAAAACAAACACCAAACAAAAAGGCGCGATGGCCAAACAAATAAACAGAAACAAGTATCTTTAAATATAGCAATTGTTTTCCACTCTCGTTTTTCGTTTTTCGTTTTTTGTTTTTCACTCTCCTTGCTCTCCTTCGTACACTCTCCGCCTTAGCGCGGACAGCTGGAGGCTTTTATATTCTGTCCAAGGGGTTAACTAGCTGTTAATTATCTTATTACCCCTCGGCCACAGTCTGCACGAGTTTAATAATGATGCGTGACTGTCAGCTTGTTAAATAATCCTCACGAGGTTTTTAAAATATAAATACAAAACAATAACAAATACGCGGCGTTTTGACCTGCGCCGCAAACAAAAATACAAATAATAATAGAAATATATATATAGGGGCGGGACACTCCGCCAGACTTATGTATCTGAAACCTAGCATTTATAGTCTTTATTAAACGAAAAATATCAAGATGTACCGGTTAGATCTTTTGCTGCATAATCAGTTGCTGTAAAACTGTGGTCTAGTAATATTATTGACTTTTTACACAAAATATTTATATACAGAGAAAAAGTACACCCACACACAAAAAAAACACACGTACAAATACGCATAAACGCATGCTGTGATGATCTATCTGTTTAAATAGGCAGGGTAATACTAAAGATGATTAAAGACAAAGGTTCTTTATTTTAGAAGACTATCTAAATTCCCTTTTTAAAAAGTTCAAGTCAAATGGAAATGTATGTTCAAACTTATGTACAGTACGAATCTCTTCTTCTTCTTCCTCCTCCTCCTCTTCTGTTGATGTCACTTTCCATGTCTTCCCAAAACACAGCCATATTTTCTTTGTATATTAGGTACAAGCAACAGTGGGAGGAGGGAAGGTATTTTCGCGCTAAATGGAATGCTATAAAGTACTTTTTTACCCAGTGAAGGGAATTGATGCCAGGGTAAAGACGAGCTGGTGTGGCATTGTCTGCCGCTCATCAAAAAAAAAAAAAAAAAGTGAAGCGACACGCTGGCGTGTCCATGCCTTAAGTGATTCTAATGGCATTCACTGACAATGAAATCCTCTAAAGAAGTGTCTATGTGAAACTAATGGAATTTCATGTACTGTATGTCTCATGTTTCACCAGCTTCTCTGAGGTAATTACTTACTAAATTGATGTCGCTTATTGCTTTTTAAGAGTAGGCTACATGCGCTCTCTCTACTCTTTCAGAAATTCTTTCACATCTTCTATGAATACAACTTTAAATCTGCATTGTTGCTTGTTGTGGTATTGGTGGTGTTTTGTTGTGTTCATCAGCTAGTGGTTGAGTTTGCTTAGAAAATGTGAGGTTTGCTGTCTAATTATCTAGGGGTGCACGTGCAGTCTATTAATAGGTCTTATTATACGCAAGTCTCTTGCCCCCAATAAGACTGTAAAACACTGCAGTTTATTGGAAAATTACTGTTCACCATATATAATTACAGTTAACATTATTGTAATGCACTGTTTTTGCACATTCAATTACATCTGCAATTTCAAAAGCATTACCAACGTCTAAAAATATAAAAACTTGTAATGCCGTAATTTGAACATTACAGTATATGATAGAAGAGTACTGCAATTAAAACAGTGTGTCTCTGTAATATAATAAGAGCAGCATTAAGGATTTGAAACCTACGAACCCCCCTCTGTGAAAGTGGGGCAGATATAATACCTATAAAACAATACTGCAATGATAAAGGAGCACTGCCATTGGATGCAGATCTTCCTCACAGCTGACACGGGTGCTATTTCTTATATCCAGTAGGACCTGGGGAGCACTTGTGTAGAATTTAATTTTTTTTTTCATCTTCCAGGTCAGAATGAATTTCCTCTCACTGTAGTTAAGGGGAACAGAGCTAATAGACATCAGCAAAAATGGATAGGAAACAAAAACCCATTGTGTTCATAAGTCATCATCAGACTTGAAGTGAGGTGGAGATACGATTTAATTATCCACTGGACAGCTTATCCTATACTGCAATTATATCCATGACACTCAATGTATCATATATAGTAGGAGTTTGTGGGGTGGCGGGACTCTTATACCACTCATGTGGCTAAATTTGTATTTGTATTGATGTCATGAAAAGTTAATGAACAGATTGCATTATTATTTTTTTATTTATTTAATTGTAACATATGGAAATTAAATACATCCCATTTCCAATTATACATCCAGCCGCTGCTCAGCCATTGTGTTCTATGGAAGTCAGCCATTCTGTTATTCCTTGTAAGGTCTGTTTATTTCTCTAAAATAATAAATTCAGTCTTGTAGCTGATTTTCAATAAAAAAACTGTTTAATTCTGGAACAAAAAGAAAATCCAACACAAACAGTACAGAACGTAACCACATGCGAACTGCATGTACACAAGAAACAAAACGATACTGTAGGTATCCCACAGGACTCTCGATTGAAAAACCTTCCGTGCCAGTCAGTGAGGTTTGATAAAGAGTGCTGTAGTACAGAAAACACAGAGGTTAAATAGAAGACAAAACCTGCCTCCCTCCTTGGAGTCGCCCAGCCGAAGTCTTTGTTGATCAAACCAGCTTCAGCTGGCTTGACTGTGGCTTCTACCTGTGATCACAATCAGCATTTTAATTAGCAAAGCAACTCATGCATAAACAAATGGTTCTCTTGTAAACAAAGGGTCCTTTGAACTAAAAAAGAACCTGATCTTATCCTGTCTCCCAGACAGAACCTTTTGGCTGTGTGCAAAGTTACGCAGGGAGAGCCTTTAATGATTTACTGTTCCCTTGCAGTCCAAAGGAGTACAGAAATGATTACAATTTAATATAAAGCTTTAAAATCTTACATACCCATTAATGAAATGGCTAATAAACACTGCTGAACAATGACACTAATTAACGATAGCCGTTCCACAATCACTGCTTACTGATGAAATGCTTCAACGGAAGCTCGAGTCCTTCTCTCAAAAAGTTAACTCTTTCAGTGGACTACATTGCAGACAAACAAAAGTATATTAGTGCTAATGACATGTAATGCCTTGGGAGTTCCATTATTACTTTTTAACATGCCTCAACAATGCCATTTTCCCTTAAGTATACTGGTGCTTTGTCACTATTGCTGCAGTTACCATAGAAATTAAATGATTTGCGTTCTTTCAGAATTGTATTTGTCTTCTGCTATGCAAATGTAAACAATTACTCATGTTTCTTTACATTTGCACTTGAAGAAGAGATTGTTGTTGAAAGATATTGTTTGTGTATCACATTTATCTTATAAAGAGTGAACAATTTTTTTACAGTGTGAAATGACCTTTAGGGATCTGGAAAACTGTCAGGTTTTGTATGAGTACACAGAAGGACACAGAGGAATTACATTTGAGGTCTAAAACCATCCCCCCACCCCCATTTCCATGTTTTTAAATTACTTGAGTCTTGACATTGAACTCGCAAGTATTTCTGGGGAAAATCGGTAGTATTTCCTGTCCAACTTACGTGATAACTCGGGTAACTCGGAAAAGCATGGAAACGCCTCCTTTTTCACCAAGTTGTCCATCAACTCGTATTCTGGGAGAATTCAGGCCAATCCGAGTGCACTCGAGTCGACTTGAGTTGGTTGTCCATGAAAATGAGGTACAATATGGAACATGATTGCGGGACACTAAATTTAACCATCAGCCAATGGGGAAGAAAGTATTCTGAAGACTCATTATTCAGTGCTAAGTGACTGAGGCATCTCCCAAGGGTTTCTGTCAGGAATTACTGGCACATTGAAAAACTCTGACATAATCAGGGCGGACATGGTTTGAAATTCACTGATAGAATGCCAGCTTCTGCTAAAGGTCTGAAACAATGGTAGGCAATGACAAATAAGTAACCCATCAACTGCTACATCTACTTAAGATGTAAAGGGCATTTGGTGTTTAAAGAGACCCATACTCAAGCACCTTCTTCTTACAACAAGAAGCCCCCCAATCTGGTAACCTTTAAGTTTAATGTATTCCATTTGAAACTGAGAACTGTGATGGGGAGGGGGCCTGGGAGTTAAACCACTCAATCCACAAGGAAGGCACAGAAGTCAAGGGTTCCAACCACTTAATAACCCCTTTAAACCCCATCTGAATTAAAGGATAAACACCCCTTTAAACATGCATGAAAAGAGGAAATTAAGCAAGAACATCTCTTACTTTACCCTACAAATTTATATTATAGTCATATAATAGTTTTGTGTATGATAGTTTAGTGTTGTAGTGTAGTTTATTTTTGTGTCAATATAGCAATAAAATACTCACTGATAACGTGGTCGGTCTGATTATTCTTGCTGCTCAAAAGTGTTATAACTACTATAATAGAAACCTCAGAACTTTCATCCATCAATCAGAAAGCTCCATTACAGGGCACAGTCACATGGTAGATGACCATGGAATTGGAACATGTGCTTTTATTATAAAACATAATATGTAGCACTACCCAAGCTTAAAGAAATCTGTTTGCAAGTGTTGTACTTCCTTAGTCATTTCACCTAGAGGGTGTTATTGCACACACCCCTTTAACAGCATCTTTCCTGTCATTAACCAACCAGCTGCTTCACTTATTGACTGACATGCTTTTAGCCAGTAACGTGACCTATAAGACACTGCTATGGAGCCCTATCAAGTGCAAGTGAAACAGATTTCCAACAAGTAAGGCATGGGAACTGAGACCTTTCTTTAACCTAAGTAGTACCAGATATCATGTTTTAAAATAAACATGCACATCACTATTATGTCTCTATGAAAACTGAGTTATGTAGCTAATGGAAGTGCAAAACACAGCTAATGGAATATGAGCTGCAATCACTTCAAAAGAAATGCAGTAGCCTGTATGCAGACTAGCTCTACATTGCCTACCTGATTGAGTCATCAGTGTGCCCACTTTTCTGGCAGGTGGGCTTTAGAAAGAAGGGAAATACTGATGCACAGAAAATGAAATCACATAGAATCTTGATGCAGCTTATAAATTGATTTAGTGCACCTGTCGGATATAAAAAATGCCTGCTGCTACACTGTAGGTTTCAGGGTCATTTATTCCAATGAAGAACGCTTCTGTCCGACGGGTCTGGGAGTAATGCGAGCTGACAGGAGGCTCTTGCAGGCCATTGCATCGTCAGTAACCCACAATGCAATGAGATGACAGCCAAGCTTTTCTAACAGACTCTTAGCTGTCACAGAGGATTTATCTAAAACCAAGGAGGGTCCTGGTTTGAAAACTGACTGAGCAGAACAAATAAATCTAAAAAACAGATATGCAGGCATGCATTAAATGTTTCACATCCAAGATAGAGCTGTACTTACATTCCTGATCCCCCTTTGTCTTATATTAGCTATTTTATTACGCACTTTGTTTTTATGGAAATATACCGCTGTGCACTAGGTGTTACTGGTTCTTACTAAAATAAACATTTGCTGATCTAGCCTACATTAAACATGTCTATGGCGGGCAACCAACTCTGATTTATAACTGGAAAAGCAGTGATTGGTTATGGGGGGACAGAGAGAGGAGTTCCAATTGATTTTGTGAGTTATAGCATGACACGGGGGTCCATTCAATTGATCAGAACTGCTGATAATTCTTAATGATTTAAACAATGACAGTATTTAAAGCCACCATACAAATTAATTAGAATCAAAAATCTTATAAAAGTTCACCATGGTAAATTCCCCATGGCTACTCTATGCATTTACCATAGTTTACCATGGCCTTTTAAAAATATCCTTTCATATATCTCTCTGTCCTGTACAATGCTTTACCATTATAAGGAGTGGTCTGCTGTTTTAAGCGGAAGAGATGCTTAATCAAATCCAGGCAAATGACTGCTAAGTAATAGCTCAGCCAATCTGGTGACAGAACCATGACCTTGGTACGTTTAGTAAGTGGAGTGTGGAATGTAAAGTAGGTCCCCATGACCTAGATTGTGATACCTCAAAAAGATTTGTAATGTTGAATATTTTGAATACTTGCATATACTCTACAGTTGGAATAAGCTGAAAATTCATACCATCCCTTCTAAAGGTTTACTGCAGTAAATCTGTATGGTAATTCTGCAGTTTTCCTATACTTTTCCCTTGGATATACAGCTATGGCCACAAGTTTTGCATCACCCTATAGAATTAACAAATTTTGTTTCAGAAAGTCGAATGAAACCTGCTGAATAATGTTACATTAACATATTGGATTACATACCGCTTTGTAGTTTTCCATATGCTTTACAAAAAACTGATAAAAATGGAAAAATGTGACATTTCGAAATCTAACATGAAATACTGTACTACTATTATAACTTCCAGTAGACTTTTGCAATATCATTTTGTAGTTTCTTTAGTTACATGATGTTAAATAAAATATCTAAATTATGTTCATCTATTTTTTTATTATTTTTTTAAAAATTATGTCTCAAGCTTAACATTGTAGGTGATGCAAAACTTTTGGCCATAGCTGTACTATGCATTTACCATAGTTTACCATTAGTCTTTCCCATACCTCTCTGGGCTTTACAATGCTTATCTATGCTGTACCATGCTTTCACTATGCTTTATTACACTTTGCTATGCTTTGACTATGGGAATTTTTTTAAAGGGTAAAACAATCTCCTGGGGGTAAAATACACCTTGTGCCCCATCACACTGTCTATATAAGAATGGTGGGAAAGACTCTTCAGTGCAGAATATGTGCTATTTATTTCAGTGATGCATTTGTTTTCTTTGTATATCATTTTGAGACAGTCATGTATAAATTTGGGTACATGAATAGATATAGACATGGTCATGTTTGCCACCAAATACATTTCAAGCAGTATTTGTTTGAATATTCAGTTTTTTTCTTTCCCAGCACTAAAAAGATGTGCTTAGTTTTAGGGCTTATTTGAATGATCTACATAGCAAGGAACCTAATTAACTTTATATTAACCCAGCTTGTGTTTTGCCTCAAAGCAGATTCTTTTGGAAGATCTAAATTAAACCCTACCTCTATTGTAAAACTTGATGTACTGGTTTACTCAAGTAAGACTCTGTTCTGTCAGCTTAGTAAATTTAAAATATAATTGGTTCAAGATGAATGTAAAGAGATATTGTGTGTTAAAGGTGCAGTGTCCCATATAGTTATATATTTAAGAAGGGTGGTACCTCACTAGCCATGGTGATCTACCAGTTATAGGGCAGTTAATACGAGAGGTAAGTAGATGTTGGTGGAATACGATAAGTAATACGATTAAGTCGTGTGATCGTCTGCATGTAGAAATGCTATTTATATTGTATATTCTTCTCCTGACATCATACTTGTCTGATACAACACTGCATTGGTATACAGACACAAGACCCTGGACTGGAATGGATCTCGAGAGCCAAAGTGGTCCACCACTGGCACAGTTGGAAACAAACTTCCCATTGCATAGCAATTTGTGCAATCCCAAGTTTTTATATGAGACTATCAGTCACATCAGAGCTCTCTAGTTTGCCATTCCCTTGAGTCAACTGTTCCAAGCAAGTCTTTGGCACTTGGTTTGGTACAGCATACTGATCTCAAAGTGACCTAATGTCAGAAAGATACAGGAAGTTGCTGGAGAGATGACAGTGGCCTACAGTAATTCAGTAACATCTCCGGGGGGGGGGCGGGGGCATCTGTCAAAATGCTTTATGCGTGAGAGCAGTGTTAAATAGTTTTTACATGTTTGTTCCAGCTGAAATTCAACCTCTTATAGGTTCTGATGCTCCAATGTTGATTATAAGTTATTGTCGTTTATTTTCCATAGCTGTCATTACTTGGCTTTGAACTTGCTTTGAGCTTGAGCTAGATATCAGTACTGGACACACTTCCTCGTTCAATTCAATGTGACCTCTCAGCTCTGCCAGCCCCACCTATTCTCTGTCTTTAAAAGGTAGAGTACTGTAGGTTGGGCTGACAGAGTTACATTAAAATGTTGGATTTTTACTGAGGAAGGCTGTTCAGAGCTGGCACTTAGGATTCTTCAGACAAACTCAAAGCAAGTGCAAAATTAGGTAAAGGCAGTATTAACGAAAAATGAGAATTAATCAATATTTGAGCAACATAAGCCAGAACCACTTAGAATGATTGCAAAAGCCATAATGTAGTGAAGAAGAAAAAAATAAAATACTGATTAATATGATGTGTCATAAATAGTATGTTTATAGGTACTGAACTTCTTACAAAGACCTCCCCTTCAAAATCAATGTATAAACTGTAAAATAAAAAAATAAATAAAAAAAACCTGCAACTGCATAAAATCAGGTTTATGGAAACTGATTGCGTTACTGCATGTGAATCTGAAATCAAAGAGTGATTTATTCTGATTTATTCTACATTGTGACTGGTGTCAACAGGCCAACAGGAGTGCTGGTGAAACACAAATCGTTTGCTGTTGTTCACACGTCTGATTAATACCCCTGCAAACAGGCATAGCAAGTGGCAGAAATAAGTGATATGAAAGGACATGAAAGAACGTACAGCAAATGGAACTGAAACTCAAGGGCAGACTGGGCACTCGTATGGAATAGCTATGATCTGGCACCTGTCAAGGCTATTCACCGTGAAGAATCAGAAAATAAAAAAAGAAACTTCTTCTTAGGGTTACATTAAAGACATTGAAGAAGATGCCTTGTCCAAATGTTTGTCATTGAATTTATTTTAAGTTTCTTTTAGTATTTCTAAACTTGGTGCTGATTAACAAAAAATGTATTAGGACACAGTGGGGGTTATTTTCAAAACAGTATTTAATTGGCAGTATTTGATTTAACAGTATTGAATTAACTATTAATTATGAATTATTAACTATTAGCAGTATTTAATTTAACAGTATTTAATTAACTCTTGTTTTTAGATAGGACAAAACACCTTTTAATTTTACAAGTTACAAACAACTTCTCATTGTAATCTCTTTAGTATCTTTTTTTTCCTGTTTTGTAACATCACTTTTTTCTCTTTGATTTCAGCTTGATTATTTGGTAACACTACATTAAGTGTCTCTAATTACTGTGTATTTACTTAGTAGTTACTTAGTACATCCATGTGCACTTACAAAGAAGTATAGTGTTATTATGCATAGTTACAATGTACTTAATGTGTAAAAAATGTTTCATGATATATGTAGACAATTGTTTCAGAAAGGGTTTGGGTTAGGGTTATATCGTGAAAAAAAATTACACATCAAGGGGTAGATGTACGAAGATCGGCCAGTCGCAGCACAAACATACCGCAATTTGCAATTTCGTTGCGACACTTAGCAAAGTATACATTGAGAAAATATGTTATTGAAAAGAGCCACAATATACTAATTTAATTATTCATTGCATCTTCTTAGCACGACCTCTATTGCAGTTGTGCAACATTGTCTCAAATAAATAGCAGGAGTTGAGTTGTGGTTTGCTGCAGCAGAGAGTGCCCGAAAGATAACGTCTATACAAGCAAGGTTGCAAGAAAAGACAATAACATTGTCTTTGTTAAATGTAAACGTGATTCTGTTCCGTCTTCATTTGACCTATTTTAATACATATACACATACACAGTCAACCTTGGTTAACTCGACTGGTGGATAACTCGACACCTTCACTTAATTCGACAGACAGTCTTGGTCCTGGATTTTCTCCATATAAAATATATGCATCCTGCCTCTTAATTTTTAAATTTGACACCACGCTTTACTCATACCTCAACACTTATTAGCGGTACCAAAGGGATAAAAACTATTAAAGACTAATGGATAACTCGACACTGTCATTTCACGTGGCTGATCTACCTGACACCGTTGTTTCACGTGACTGACCTCTGACTGGAATCGGATCGATCGTTCATTCATTCGCAACTACCAAGTGCAGCTGGTTACAGTGTCGGTTCATAATGAGAGAAAAATTAGTTCTCGTTCAATTGGCTTTAAAGCTCATGTTATTCGGGATAACAAGCTTGAAAACAGAAGTTTCAAAGCAGGTGTTTTTGCATGCGAAACATTCGACAATGCTTGATTTCTTTGTGAAACTAAACGTTGTTTGTTATTGTTTTTGTTCACCGAGTTAATGCTGTATAATCTACATTTGTTAACCTTTGCTATTTAAGCCATCAAATTATTAGACAGTACAAGCCAATAACTAAAAGTATCCAACAGTTTGTGCACAGTTTGTGGTTGGATTGTTTTTGTAAAAATAACAGTGTAGTTGAAAGGCAGTTTAATCCCATCAGATTGTATAGTGTTTCTATCAAAAAGCTTTTCATAATCATACAGTATGTTTGTCCGACATAAGGAGGTGTCGGGTACAATAAAATGGCACACACATACATTTATTGTACTCAATGCATTTTAAATGTATAAAGCAATGCGCTGAAATAACACTAATGTGTTTTGGGTAGGCTACACATTACTATATGAAAAAATATATAAATCTGTACAGTACGCCTATATAGTATACAGTACAGTAGTAAAATCAAATGAATACCTAGCACTTTCTTTTTACTTTAGTCTGTAGGCTACCTTTATGGTAACACAAAATAAATCATGCTGTTGCATTGTATGCATTGGTGTACAATGCGAATAAAAGATTATTTTATATTGAAACTAAATTATTATTATTATTATTATTATTATTATTATTATTATTATTATTATTATTATTATTATTATTATTATTTATTAACTTGACAGCTTAGACAATTAACACAAAACAGATCATGGTGCCGCATTGACAAGTTATGATACTTACAGGAGGACAGCCAATTCTCGTTGATACGAATTTCAAAGGACCAGCATCAAATTTTGCATTATACCACTAATTCGTATTAACATAAGCAGCCTATAAGCCAAATATAAACAATCAATTTTTCAGTTAGTAAGGGGTGCAGTGCTAAATTGTGCACAGTTACAAACCACTTGCACATTAATAGAATAGGTGTGTTTCCTATTCCTATACAGATGCTCAGAATGAGCTGGAGAGGTTAGCGGCACATGTGTGCAGTCTATCGCTCCCAACACGTTGGGGAAACCAGAAATGCCATAGAAATGTGTTTTCAAGGCTTGTAAGAACACCCTGCTTTTAGGGAAAAATAGGTACTTGGCTGTTCACCTAAAAAATGCATTGGACACTGTGGCAAAGTGGTTTGTAGTGCTCCGGTGTACAGGTGATTCAAGGTGCTCCAGACAAAGGACAAACACAAAGTTCACAGGTCAGGTTCTTTAATTTCCTTGACGAGGGTTTTTAAATAATAAAGCTGGCTCTACCCTGCATTGGGTATTACCAGCGAAAACTGGACTCAAATAATAAAGCTGACTCTACCCAGCAATGGGTATTGCCAGCGACAAAACAAAGGGGTTGCAGTCCCGAAATAATAAATCAAACACAGCACACGTAATACAGTCACAAACAACACGTCTCCAGACTGTGTGCTCTGGTGCAGGTGCGGTGCTCTGAGTGCTGGTGCTCTTGTGCGTTCAGGTCCGGGCTGGCTTCTCGCGGCAGCTCCCGGCCTCGTATCAGCCGTCTGACAAAACAAATACAAACGTTTCTATCAATGGACCCACACTTCATTCAAGGATCCCGTCCTTGTCTCCTCCCATTAACCACAACAAAGGAACCGATTATGGTGTCACGTCCCCCTAAAGTACCCTAAGCCCCGCCCCCTCCGATAGCTAGTTCAATCACGTCTCCTCCAATTCATGACTGAAACTTCACCCACCGTACTAGGGTGATGACTCCAGGTACCATAACGCCGCCCTCTTCCTGAATGGCCGGCTTCCGACTGTCCCCGGAATGAACTGCCCAACCATTCAGTACGAAGCCCGCAGTTCCTGTTGTACAGTGCCCTCACCGGTCGAGAGGGAGATTGTTGATTCGGATTCATTCGCTCTTTGTCACAGGCACAAAATATTGTGTGTAAAAAAAAGTGCCTTCTATTTTCTGTTCTGAATGCCCCTTTATCTAATCTCCATTTGTGACCCCTGGTCCTTGTTTCTTTTTTCAGGTCAAAAAAGTGCCCTGTGTCGACATTGTCAATACCTTTTAGGATTTTGAATGCTTGAATCAGATCACCGTGTAGTCTTCTTTGTTCAAGACTGAACAGATTCAATTATTTTAGCCTGTCAGCATACGACATGCGTTTTAAACCTGGGATAATTCTGGTTGCTCTTCTTTGCAGTCTTTCCAGAGCAGCAATATCCTTTTTGTAACGAGGTGACCAGAACTGAACACAATATTCTAGGTGAGGTCTTACTAATACATTGTAAAGTTTTAACATTACTTCCCTTGATTTAAATTCAACACTTTTCACAATATATCCGAGCATCTTGTTGACCTTTTTTATAGCTTCCCCACATTGTCTAGATGAAGACATTTCTGAGCCAACATAAACTCCTAGGTCTTTTTCATAGATTCCTTCTTCAATTTCAGTATCTCCCATATGATATTTATAATGCACATTTTTATTGCCTGCATGCAGTACCTTACACTTTTCTCTATTAAATGTAATTTGTCATGTGTCTGCCCAGTTCTGAATGATGTCTAGATCATTTTGAATGACCTTTGCTGCTGCAACATTGTTTGCCACTCCTCCTATTTTTGTGTCGTCTGCAAATTTAACAAGTTTGCTTATTATATCAGAATCTAAATCATTAATGTAGATTAGGAATAGCAGAGGACCTAATACTGACCCCTGTGGTACAAATTGATGCAATTGCCTGCAGCTTTCGTACATCTCATTATAATATCTGAGAACCCTCATTGCACTATCTCCCCCCCTTTTTTGCGAATTTCTGCAGGAACGCCCATAATCACATATTCATTTACGCTTGAACCGCAAACAGAAACGGAGGCTGCAAAGCATTCCCTAAACAGCCACTAACAGCGACTCATTTGCAACTGGTGTGCGGCTATTACGACAGGTGCAACACTTTAGTACCCCTATCCCTAAGCACATTGTAACTATGCATAATACCATTGTAATTATGTGTAAGTACACATGTATTTAAATAAGTAACTACTATGTAAATACAATGTAATTAGAGACACAATGTAAAATATGTAGTTGTGAAAGAAACACAATATAGTAAACATCTATTTTAATTTTAAAACAAAATTTCTAGCACTACTATAGGTTAAATAATTCTCTGTCTGCAGGCTTTCAGATACTGTTGCACTTTCTTGATCAGGGTAAAAATGCCAACACCACTTCAATGGCTTCCTTCCTGTCATTACCAGTTGCTTCCCCGATTGACTGACATGATTTCACCAAGTAAAATGCCTTGACCCAGATTACACTGCTGAGGTAAAAGGACCTAAAATGCAGGTGTAACAGTTTTGTAAGTTAGTCATGGAAAGTGAGAAGGCATGGAAAAAGATCTTTAAAAACAAAACTGCATGTTTGCTAGATCATGTGCTTCTTTCAAAACTGCACAATTGAAAACTGTAGCCAAAAAAAAAAAAAGATAAGATATAGAATAATGTTGGAAGTTACAACCACTTTAAATTGAACTTACTAAATTAGTAAATGAACAGATATAGTCTGGCTGTTAGGATTTCTGTTTGTCGCGTTACATGACCCGCTGCAGAACTGTCACTCCTGGCCTGAGAGGTGCTTTTTCACTAGCTGCTGCCTTTTGGCCAGATCTGTCGAGTGGAGTTACGATCATTGCGGCCCCAGAGGGCAGATCAGTTCTTTATACGGTTGCTGCTGACTCAATGAATATGCACAGCAACCAGTGCTGAGAAGAGCAAAGCGTAACTTAGCAACCAAATGGACGACTGGAGTTGCCCTAGGATATTATGAGTATAAGCCATAATATGAGTCAGGTTTATAAGGTTCTGAGTATGACATTGTACTTACATTTTATCCATACAGTACTGTGGCAAAGTGCCCCCCTGTGTGTATTTTGTGTTACGTGTTGTGTGTAAATGTTGGTGTATAGGCATTGGTACACGGGATATAAGCGGGTCTGTGTTTCACATGTGTTTAAATTGTAGATTTGTATTTAGGCACGAGGAGGGCACAAATCACATCACGTGCAAGTAAAAAGTAATAATATGTGAGCACGGGGAATTGCATTTTAGTTAATTCACGTGCAGTTGTACCGAGATTCCAATTGAATGATTGACTAGCAATCGAGTCTCGGTACAACTGCATAAAAGCTGTATGTTTTCACTCACTCGGGGTTGGGTGTTCGGTGAGTGGAGAACGGGAGAGAGAGAGAAGGAGAATTACATTTACAGTTGTCACTCACCGTGTTTGTTCGTCTGTTTACTGTATAGTCCGTTTTGTTTATCTCTTTTGTTTTGGCGTAGTGCGTGGTCCTGTGTGTTTTTGTCTTGCAACCTTTTTATTTTCTGTTCTGTTTAATAATTAAATGCTGAGCGCGATCACGCCAGCTCAGCTTCACCAAAACCCCATTTCTGTTATTTGTTCCTGCTTCTGACGTGACGTCACCGCTCAGTCGTCTTTGTGACACGTGGTGTCAGAAGTGGGATAACAGCCCAGGACTCAGGCCAGAGCGGGAACCGCAGTTTTTTTTGAAAAGAGGAGGAAGAAGGATGGGAAGAAAGAGGAGGATGAGAAGGCAGCAGTCCCAACATCAGCCGGAGGAACAGCAGCCCGGTGTTACTGCTGCGCTAAGCCTGGGCATTCCAGCACCAACTGCCCCTGGTACCCCCTCGGACAGCTACCCCAGCTATGCCCCATCTGCGGAGGTAAGCACCACGTGGCCCGCTGCCCTGTCCAGGAGAGGGAGGAGCAGGGGTCGCTTCAGTCTCCACCACCAGCAGGGGAGGTAGACTGCTGCTCCCACTGCCCCAACAACAGCGGCAACAACAGCAACCACAGCAGCTGAACAAGAGGTGGTGGTCCCGGTGCCAACTAAGTTTGGACCCCGGACTGGGCAGCTGAACAGGAGCAGTGGAGGAAGGAGGGGCTCCCATGTGCGGCGCCTGTCTCGAGTTTGGGCACGCCAGGGAGGACTGCCCTTACGGGGATCCCCAGTTCCAGAGGCGTGGAACCAGGGTCGAGTGGGGATGCTGCAGAGTGGTTCTGGGCAGTGGACCAGACCCGCCATCTCCAGCACCCAAGAGGGAGGAGCCCGAACGTCCCTACGCCTGAGTGGGAGGAGCCCGAACGTCCCACGCCTGAGTGGGAGGAGCCCGAACGTCCCTACGCCTGAGTGGGAGGAGCCCGAACGTCCCACGCCTGAGTGGGAGGAGCCCGAACGTCCCACGCCTGAGTGGGAGGAGCTCGAACGTCCCACGCCTGAGTGGGAGGAGTCGGTGCGTCCCACAGCCCAAGAGGGAGGAGTCGTGCGCCCACAGCCCAAGAGGGAGGAGTCGGTGTGTCCACAGCCCAAGAGGGAGGAGTCGGTGCATCCACGGCCAAAAAAGGGAAGGTAGAGCGCCCACAGCCCCAGTCTCCACCAGCAGAGGGTGAATTCCTGCTGGGTCCACCTCCATTGCCATGGGAGGACTGCTTGCAGCTCCCACCTCCACCAGCAGAGGGTGAATTCCTGCTGGTCCCGCCTTCGCCACCTCCATCGGCAGGAGCAGAGCAGCAGGAGCTGTCTCTGCCTCCGCCACCTCCACCGCCAGGAGCAGAGCAGCAGGAGCTGCCTCTGCCTCCTCCACCAGCAGAGGGTGCATGCCTGCTGGGTCCCTGTCCACCAGCAGAGGGTGAATGCCTGCTGGGTCCCTGTCCACCAGCAGAGGGTGAATGCCTGCTGGGTCCCTGTCCACCAGCAGATGGTGAACGCCTGCTGATCTCCCCTTCGAGGCAGAGCCGCACCAGTCCCCTGCAAGAGAGGGAGGGCCGCACCAGTCCCCTGAAACAAGGGTAGACTACACGCTGCTCCCACCTCCGCCAGCAGGAGACTACACGCCGCTCCCACCTCCACTGGCAGGAGCAGAGCAGCAGGAGCTGCCTCTGCCTCCGCCACTTCCATCGGCAGAGCAGCAGGAGCTGCCTCTGCCTCCGCCACCTTCACCGGCAGGAGACTACACGCCTCCGCCACCTCCATCGGCAGGAGCAGAGCAGCAGGAGCTGCCTCTGCCTCCGCCAACCCCACCAGCAGAGGATGAATGCCTGCTGGTATCACTTCCCCCACCAGCAGAGGATGAATGCCTGCTGGTATCACTTCCCCCACCAGCAGAGGAGGAATGCCTGCTGGTATTACTTCCCCCACCAGCAGAGGAGGAATGCCTGCTGGTAACACTTCCCCCACCAGCAGAGGATGAATGCCTGCTGGTATCACTTCCCCACCAGCAGAGGAGGAATGCCTGCTGGTATCACTTTCCCCACCAGCAGAGGAGGAATGCCTGCTGGTAACACTTCCCCAACCAGCAGAGGATGAATGCCTGCTGGTAACACTTCCCCAACCAGCAGAGGATGAATGCCTGCTGGTATCACTTCCCACCGTCACGAGGAGAGGAGCAGGAGCTGCCTCTCCCTTCACCAGAAAACCAGGACTAGATGCTGGCGGTCCTCAGCAGCCCTTGCATAGGCTGCTGAGGAAAGCATGGGAAGAACCGCCCGGCCGCAGTGGCCGAGAAGAGGGCCAAAACCCGCACCCCAGCTTGTCCTGACTCCCCTGCCTTGCTACGCCCAAGGATGCCTGCCTTGCTTCGCCCAAGGATGCCTGCCTTGCTTCGCCCAAGGATGCCTGCCTCGCCGCCCAAGGATGCCTGCCTCGCCGCCCAAGGATGCCTGCCTTGCTTCGCCCAGGTTGCCTGCCTCGCCGCCCAAGGATGCTTGCCTTGCATCGCCTGGGGTTGCCAGCCGCTCCGCATCGCCTGGGGTTGCCAGCCGCTCCGCATCGCCTGGGTTGCCAGCCGCTCCGCATCGCCTGGGGTTGCCAGCCGCTCCGCGCTCGCCTGGGGTTGCCAGCCGCTCCGCATCGCCTGGGGTTGCCAGCCGCTCCGCATCGCCTGGGGCTGCCTGTCGCTCCGCGACGCCTGGGGCTGCCTTTGCTCCACACAGGGTACAGGGTACGAGGGAGAAGTGGAGCTCCGCTGCCGCCTCTATGGCCAGGGGCTCCCCTCCCGAGTTAGCTTCCCGAGGGTCGCTGCTGCTGCCGTCGCCTCCCGAGGGTCCGCTGCTGCTGCCGCCGCCTCCCGAGGGTCCGCTGCTGCTGCCGTCGCCTCCCGAGGGTCCGCTGCTGCTGCCCGCCTCCCGAGGTCCGCTGCTGCTGCCGTCGCCTCCCGAGGGTCCGCTGCTGCTGCCGTCGCCTGGGGTCGCCAGGGATCCTGCTTCGCCTGGGGTCGCCAGGGATCCTGCTTCGCCTGGGGTCGCCAGGGATCCTGCTTCGCCTGGGGTCGCCAGGGATCCTGCTTCGCCTGGGGTCGCTACACTGTGGTCGGAGCCCCACGGAGGGGAGCTGCCAGCCATGAAGAAAGGGGGGGAGGTCAGGAGACCAGCTCCCCCAGCCGCATTTCCGTGGCAGGAAACACGGTGGCCGAAGCCCCACGGAGGGGAGCTGGCGGCCACAAAGAAGGGGGAGGTCAGGAGACCAGCTCCCCTGCAGCAGTTTCGCTGCCGGAAGTGGGTGGCCGGAGCCCCACGGAGGGGAACTGCCGCCATGAAGAGGGGGAGGTCAGGAGACCAGCTTCCCCAGCAGTTTCAGCTGCCGGAGATTGTGTGGCGGAGCCCCACGGAGGGAACTGCCAGCCATGAAGAAGGGGGAGGTCAGGAGACCAGCTTCCCCCGCAGCAGTTTCGCTGCCAGAGATTGTGTGGTCGGAGCCCCACGGAGAGGGAACTGCCGGCCATGAAGAAGGGGGAGGTCAGGAGACCAGCTCCCCAGCTGCACTTCGCGGCAGGAGATAGTGTGGCTGAAGCCCCGGAAGAGGGAGCTGCCGGCCACGAAGAATTGGGGGTGCCGGACATTCCACCATGGCCACCCCCAGAAACAACTTGCTTCCCCTCTTCCGGGACTTTGGGACTGAGGGGAGGTGGCCATTGAGGCCATGTGTGCTTTGCACAAGGGGGGTATATGTGGCAAAGTGCCCCTGTGTGTATTTTGTGTTACGTGTTGTGTGTAAATGTTGGTGTATAGGCATTGGTACACGGGATATAAGCGGGTCTGTGTTTCACATGTGTTTAAATTGTAGATTTGTATTTAGGCACGAGGAGGGCACAAATCACATCACGTGCAAGTAAAAAGTAATAATATGTGAGCACGGGAATTGCACTTTAATTAATTCGTGCAGTTGTACCGAGATTCCAATTGAATGATTGACTAGCAATCGAAGTCTCGTACAACTGCATAAAAGCTGTATGTTTTCACTCACTCGGGGTTGGGTGTTCGTGAGTGGAGAACGGAGAGAGAGAGAAGGAGAATTACATTTACAGTTGTCACTCACCGTGTTTGTTCGTCTGTTTACTGTATAGTCCGTTTTGTTTATCTCTTTTGTTTTGGCGTAAGTGCCGTGTCCTGTGTGTTTTTGTCTTGCAACCTTTTTATTTTCTGTTCTGTTTAATAATTAAATGCTGAGCGCGATCACGCGCTCAGCTTCACCAAAACCCCATTTCTGTTATTTGTTCCTGCTTCTGACGTGACGTCACCGCTCAGTCGTCTTTGTGACAAGTACAATTAAAGGGGGAAGTCTCATTCAAATAGTATTTAACTTACCCCAATTCTGCACCCTTGATGAATATTGCCCTATCAAAGCATGACCCTTTTTGTACAGTAAACATTTTGTAGAGTAAACATCTGTACTGCCCCTAATGAGCCCATGTGTAAAAGCCCTGTGCTGTATTATGAGGCTAATACAATGAATACCCCAAACCGGGACTGACCACCAGCCCAGTTGGACAGGGGTGTTAAACTGGATGAGATGAGTCGGAATTGACTGTGTTTCAGAAACCCTGCAGTTGTGAGATGTGAAAACAGCAGCTCGCCCCATAGAGTAGAATGGCCTATTGGAAAGCCTTGAATCTCCACAGTCGCCTGAAAACATCCTGCCTGACGGATTTCAGTTTAATTAATGCATTCTTTATGCCAGTCATTGTCCCTTTCAAAATGTGCCATTTTCTGTTCCAATAAAACCCTGTTTCATTTCAGAAGTGAACATTTGTGGGAAGGACCTTATGCATGGGCGTCGCTTAAGTGCGATTCATAACGGGACCTGTACTCAAGTACTCTAGACCCCCCACTGTATAAAGCTGCAATTATATATTCCAGTTTGCATTACGCTAAAAGCTGAATCATAGAACTTCAGTGAGACAGTTTGTTCTGTTACACAATAGTTTACCAAGCAAATAAATATAGAAACAGATTTTTCTTTTCCTCTAGCTAGCAGCCTGCTAACCAGTATAAAAGTTTCCCATAGTAAAAGGCATAGCAAAGTGCAATAATGTTTAGTGAAAGCACGGTAAAGCAAAAGTAAGCATAGGTCTTCCAGATCAAATCTGGCAGCTAGTTCAACCCGACGTGTGTGATTTCAGTTTTAGCCTATTGAACACGGAATAGCACCAAATAAGATGTTTTAAATGTATGGAGATGCAGTGTTATCTGCAGCTTTACAGTGTTCCTGAAAGCAGTGCCAACGGGAACATGTGCCTGAAAACAAAAGTTTTGTCCCGTGATGGCAGCTCTTGATAAAAAATGTCCCCCATTTTTAATATACTGTCTCCTGACAGTATCATTCATCATGTTAAAAAAAAAAATCAAGGTTTATCTAAATAATACACTTGCTTGGCATCATAAAGGATGCTTACCGTTAGGTAGCGGTTTGTTTATGTGTACAAGGTGCTTCTGCTGCTGCCGATGTTCCTGAGCCTTTTTCAGTGGAACAAGCGATAACCTGGACCTGACACAGTAAAACAGTGCTAATGTGCTTGTACCATGGTCCTATAGTTGACTACCAGTTTGTAGAGTGATACTATCCAGTCAGACGGCCTCATTCCATTGTATTATTGAGCCCTGAGACTGATCCTGGGAGCAGCTGGAATGGTTTCCAGAACAGGGTATGAGTTGGTTAGTAAGGATTACAGCTCTGGTTTTAGACCATTTCAAAGCAATGATTTAAGTTAATTGAGTTCATGGCTCTGAAATTCCAAGATGCTGATAATTGGTATACTGAAAATGTCAGTGCAGTTTCTTATACTATACGTGTACTGAGTGAGAATCAGGTAGGTGTAATGCATCAGTCAAAGTAACCTTTATAAAAGTTTTCCACAGTAAAAACAAAACGTAATGAAGAACAGTGAAAGCATGGTAAAGCATTGACAAGAAGAGTGAGATATAAAGCATATTAAAAACATGTCAAACCAGGGTAAACTATCATTAATGCATAGCATAACCATAGCTTGGTAAAACTGCAAAAATACAGTGCAGAAATTTTGTGGGTGACCCCTAGCCCTCCCAAAACCAACCTCAGGTTATGTTAGATTTACTTGGGCACTAACCTCTGACTGCCACCTGCTATATTCCGTCTTCCTTTAAGTTCGAAAAGTTCAGTATTAATAGCAACTAAAGTGACTGTAATTGTGACAGTGATTCTCTTGTGAACAGATTTTGCTCCTCGTGAATTTGATAACCTTCATTATCTCCTGTCAGTTTAAGAAGTCCCTTGCCTCTGTGTGGGGCAGGAATTTCTAATGTAAAAAAAGTGGCTGTCGACAAGATCAATATAAATCCTATCTCACAGAATGCCCCCACCTAGCGTATTCATTATTTCATTTCTAAGAACCAAATTCCTGATTATTCACCCTTTGGCTATGTTACCTCTCATTGCTTATAGCTTTGATCAGTATCTGATTGAGTAACATTTGACTCTACTCTTTCAGATAAAATTTTATGATTTTATGATGAATAATGAGAAACCCAAGAGGTAAACAGGAATTGTCTTTCAGTAGTTCATATTTTGAAAGTAAACGATGATAGATAAAAAAAAAAAAACATGTGGTTTTACTAACTATGCTAGGTGGTGGCATTCTGTCTATACGGTTTTAATCTACAGTAAAACCTGCCAAGACTGCAAGAGTGATCACTCATGTGAATTAGCAAAAGTGATCACTTGTAAGAGGTGATCTCTCTTCAAAGGCCTGCTGTAAAATGGGCACTTTTACGATGTACAGAAAGGCTACTATTGCTACCGATGTTTCATGTTAAAATTGAATCGCCTTTTAAATGAACATTACATACAGTATACATTATAGTACTTTATTTATGTTAAATTTATTGGTTGTGCTTTTAACATTGAACCAGAGGCATTTACCTGACGAGCGACAGTGGATTTAAACCATTCGGAAGTGAGCAAGTTGACTTCTTCGTTTCCAGCTTTGGCAGTTTAATTTTCATTGAATAATTGTCATAATCGGCAAGGATTTCTGCCTTCCGTCGTAACAGGTTTTTGATTTATGTTTTTCTAACTCCAAACTGTTCGGCAACTTGACGGCAACTGGTACCAGCTTCTAGCTGTGATATTGCTTTAGCACGTTGCTCCAGGGTAAGAAACACTTTGAGTTTTTGTTTTTTTATTTTCCGCTTCCATGTTGACTTCTTTTAGCTTTAACTGTAACTTAGAGTAGTGTACACTTTTCATTTCAACCTGTTCACATCTTACTTTCAAGTTCCTGTTTGTTCAAGTTCAAGTTCCGGTTCCGGAAGCCGTGTATTGTAATTCAAGGTCAAGTTCCTGTTTATTCAAGTTCCGGTTCATGTTGAGTATGAAGCCGTATAATGCAGAAACTGTAACGAACAAAAGAAAAAAATATTTTACTGGAAACTTTAAAGAAACACAGACTGATAAGTGGAGATGGGTTTCTCCTACAGGTTTCCTTTTATGGATGGGTGTAAGAAAATGTGTCCGCTGGTCGCAGATTACAGGTGGTCGCTCTTCACAGTTAAATTATAGGGAAAAAGCATTCCGTGGCCTCTGCAAGTAGTCTCTCGTGACAGGTGGTCTCTCTTGAGAGGTGGTCACTAAGGCAGGTTTTACTGCATCTCATTCCCTCAGAACAACTTTTCGCTTTTGTGTTTCCATTCAAAATCCCTGCCCACGCTAGTGCAACGCTAGACAGGAGAGAATGAGGCCACACAGGTGAATGCCTTGCACAATGCCCAGTTCCTTTACAAATTAATTAAAATATTCCACATTGCTCTAAGGGAAATAATGACATTTTAAAGGACAGTAGAAAATCAGGATGGCCTACAGCACAAGGTACATTAAGTGGCACTCAGTGGTTAAGAAGGCATTGATAGGATTGGGGAATTAGTTATGTGACATTCTGCTGCATAATGACACAACAAGTATTAATTAATACAGTCCCAGCTTGTGTTCAGTTCTGAGAATAGTTGATTAATTGCAGAAGGTGAATGAGTGATATGTTCTCCAAGCAGATGTCATGATTCGGGGCCAAGCCAAGTTGTTGTGACACTCTTTAGCTCGTTAAAGTACACGAATACAGTAATTAAAGTACACAAGCACCAGGTAACACCCCAGGCACATAACAAGCCCTTAATAGTGTGAGCCTTTCCACAGCAATAACATACAAATATAAGCCCCACTGCGACGACATGACCTGCTTCACATTCCATTAGCAGATCATCTGCATGTTAATTATCTTTGTCAATGATGCTTCTCTTCTGAACTTGCAATACAAGTCAGGGTTCTCTTCTAATTAACATTCTAAAAAGGGCAAGCTGCCTTCTGTGATCTGTATTGCGTGGATGGTATTCCCAGCTATTGCCCCAAACAGAAATGCAAGGAATAGCTGGTATCCATGCTGAAGAGAATTCAGTCAATGAATGACCTGCAACTGTTATTATTAAAGAATGGGGTTTAAAGGGGTCTCACTTTCACCCTGCTATTCAGCTTCCCTGTGCTTCAGGTAAATATTGAAGTTAAACATGAAGCCATCAGATTGCAGTGAAAACTTCAATATAAACAATCCCCGATGTATGCTGTTTAAGCATTAGAGTGGATGTAGTAAACACAATAATGACGTACCTGTCGTGCACCTTCATTCATGATAGGTCTCAAATGTGCAGTTTTGAAAGAATCAAATGTTGTAGCAATACTATCATATAATAATATGACATCTGGTATTACAGGGGAAACAATGCTACCAGCCGCCATGTGACTGTAAATAAATGACAATAACATGACATTAACTGAGTGATCTTTGGTGCTGTCTTAAAATATTTCGCATATGTTTATCAAAAATCGCAAGCAGATAAAGTTTTCCACTGTGTTTTGGATTTTCAGTTTCATTATTTGTCAAATTGCTCAGGTATAAATGCAAACAAATACATATATCACAAATAATATTGCAAAAAAACTTGAATTCTATAATGTAAGGGTAATGCAGGGTAATACTTACTACCATCAATATTTTCTGATGCAGTTTTAAGAGAAACATGTGTTATTGTAAACATGTATTTTCATTATAAACCATGATAACTGGTACTACACTTGGTTAAAGATATCCGTGCTTTCAGATAGTGTTGCACTTGCTTGGTCATTTCATCTGTCGGGTAAAATCGTCCCCAACCCTTCACTGACTTCTTCCCTTTCATTAACCAACCAGCTCCTTCCCCTATTGAAGGACCTGCTTTCACCCCAGAAGACACTGCCCATACGGAAATAACTTATATTTTACATATATTAAAAGCACTATATGTTACTCTTATTTTTCTTCTTTTTTTGTGTATACATATATATTCATATATAAATTATATGTGGATTGGTTATAAAATTGGCCTGATTTTAGAGTATTTTTCAGATAAATATTTTGTGTTATGTGACAACGTGTCTTGATTGCCACCATTTAGCCGGCCGTGTACCAGTCTTTTCGTAATAGGAATGAAACTCGGATAACAGAGTGGAATTTGAAACAGGCCAGTACCTGTATGTTTACTTGTATACAGCACTCCTCATTCAGAGGATACAAGTAGAATCTCAAAATAAACAAAAGCAAAACAAAACCCTACAGAGTATTAACTAAACAATACATTGCTGACTAATAACCGTGCAGCTAAGCTGCTTGCCGGTTGAACCTCAATTCCAATATTAAATGCACTGATTTAATAGCACTTTGTTTCTGACCTTCGCTCAGTCGGTCTCCCCGTCACACTCCTCAGCCTTAGCCTTAACACAGGCAGTTTGCTAGCGGATTCAGGGTCTTTCAGGGTCTTTAAAGTATACCTGCCAATCAACCACAGGTGTTCTGGATTCCCTGGAACTTGCAACGCCTGCTGGGAAGTGTAGTTATTTTACCCTAACTTAGGCTGTTGGACTACACTAACTCCTCCAGTGGTTACAGAGGGTATAGGCTTCTCACAGTCCTATATATCTCCCCTCTATAACTTCCTCCCACACTTTACCACAGTAAGACCTCGTACACACACACAGCCTAAATGCTGTTGCGAGTTCATCTGTTTAAGTATACACACAGTTCGGTTACAAAAGGCAACGACAACTGCACCAGTTAATCCTGTTCGGAACAAGTAGCAAGTTCTGTTATTCATTCAGTTTGGTTACTTAATGCGCAGATACTGTGTGTGTGTGTATTAGAACTGCACTAAAACAACTGCAGTAGGTGCTCGTGGGTTTCTGCGCAAGTAATGATGTCATTGTTTATCAGACATTTCCTTGTGATAAACATGGCTTAAAAAATATATATATAGGTGCCTGATGAGCCAAACTGATTTTGTAATTTTGATGAATAGTAAATTTGTAACAATAGTAAATAGTGCATACATATAATTTATGCATATATAATTATGTATGTAATATATATACATTTAATATACTTTTTTTTTATTTAATCAAAGTACAGTTGTATAATATTTTGTTGTAAGAAAAAATATATATATATTTTTGGTTTTGCAACTGAAATAAAATATTGGACAGTTAGTTTCCCCAAACGCTACAGTGAGACTGCAGCTTGTTTTTCCACCGATACCAGACGTCTCATCTCAGTGTTTTGGCACTCCCGGAAAGGTCTCAGTAAATGACAAAGACGCATATACGACTCCTTAGACATGCGCACATTTTTAATCCAGTCATTTGGAGACCACACAAGTTGTTCCCACCAGCCTTCTGGTTGGAAGATCGCCCAAATGTTTCGATCTACCGTCATGGTACTGCAGATCGTCACCACTGTATTTAGCAGTACAGAAAAAGCAAAATGGCGTCTCCGCTGGCTTTGCAGAAAAGAGCATAGCTGTGCTTGACAAGGTCTCGATCGATTACATGCTGTACTTTCTTCAAAAAGCATAAACAAAAACACAGCCTCCATGCTGCCGCCACACAAATCTAACGCATGTCGTGTAATGGTGGTCAGAGGTCAGTGGTTAGTTTAAACAGGGAGTCACTCACTTCAGTAATGAAAGGCGTGTGTGTACAACACACAACCACAGCGAGTGGTCTGTTAATACGGCTGTCGCTGTAACCGCAGTGTGTGTGTGTGTATGAGGCCTTAGTGTATGTAACATACAGTGCTCTCCATATGTTTTTTACACTCTGAATATGTTTTTTTATAATCTAAATATATGCCCTTCATTTGGTGAATGTTTTATACAAAATACTACATATTTTTATATATTATCCATTGTCAGAAAGAAAATGTGGAAATGAAGCCTGTGTTGAAGCCTGTGAGTTCAACTGTGTTGAACTCTGCAGATACGTTTCTGCCAGTTTCACTTTATGTCTTCATGAAAATGTGTTCAAACTGAACATTTAATTCAATATTAATATACATTTAAATGAATGAAACAATAACAATCCCAAATACATTAGCTGTTCAGCCCAGCACTTGGGAATGCATAACCCAGACCTTTCTGCCACATCTGCCATGTGTACCATTGTTATTGGGGTGGAGAATGAGTTTTTCTTTGCTAAATGTGCTGTAGAAAGTTATGTGCAGCATTTTTTTTATTTTCAAGGAATACTATTATGTAACAATTGCCATGGGTGTTTACTTGATGCAGTGCTTTTTCTGTATGGGATCTGATCAACATATTAAAAGCCAAGTTTGAAAAAGTAGCAGCCATTTAAACATGCTGAAAAAGGTACAAATTAAAGAATAAACCTGTATTAAATGGCTCAGTTAAACAAGAGACAATTGAGGCTTATCATTCCCTGCCTTCATTCTTAAGCACAGAGTACTGTAGTAACTGATAGAAAATCTAACACTTATTCAAAGGTTGTTAATTATTAATTGGTCATTTAGCAGACACTTTTATCCAAAGCGACTTACACAGTCACTTACAATACGAATGACGGAGTACTAGGAGGTTAAGTGACTTGCTCAGGGTCACACAGTGAGTCAGTGGCTGAGCTGGGATTCTCCTGGTAATCACCCCTTTCTTTAACCACTGGACCACCAGCTTTAGTTTTAATTGTGTCTTGTGTAACTAAAGCCCCGTTCACACTGGCACTCCTACCCGAGCCTGGACCTGTGTTCTGGTAAACCGCGTAGTGTGAAATCACATAACCTGGGTCCCAGCGACCCACCTCAGGATGTGGGTTGACACGCTTTGACCCAGGTTGAACGAGACAAAATGCTTGATGGCCGTTCGTGAGCTGACGCAATAACAAACAGCCAAGCCTGCGTGAAGGTTTCACTTCCCCAAGGAACATTTCTGTTTATTCTGTTTAGCCCTAATAAAGACACACACCATGAGCCAGATTGCAGCAGGGATGTAGAAATATTTGTTCTAATCAACATTTGGGCCGACAATTCAATCCAGAGAAGCTTGGATGGAAGTGTCTGTAACAAGCTGCTTCCGGGGCATTGATACGCGCATTGTTTACTTGTGTCTGTTACCCAGGTCAACCCTGCTTTATTAAAAGCAGTGTGAAATCATGTACCCGACCCGCATGACACCGCATCCTGACCCGGGTAGGTTCTGACCCAGGTAGATCATGCCAGTGTGAAAGGGGCTTAAGCTATCTTGTATCTAATATGACCTGTGGGTGTTTAATATACACTTTGCAGGTTTTTGTGCACATAGTTTAAAATGCAGCCATAAGCAGAAAGTGATTTTATGCTATTTACAAGAAATGTGTATGGTGTATGATAAAAATATTATTTAAAAAGTCGATGTTGAAGGTGTTTTGTTCAGTTATTTTGTGCATATTGTTAAGAATGTGATACTTAATCTTTTTTTTTTAATAATGAAAAACAAATCTTGTAATTTCTTATTCTCATTATTTTTATGTTTGGAATCAGTGCATTAACTCACATTCTGTATATAAATGTTTACAACATTTCTGTGTAGATTTTGAATGCATTCCTTATTTAGTGCATCTGTCTATATCTATCTATCTATCTATATGGTGATATATAGCCCCTTTCAAACAGACCCAGCACACAGAGAAACAGAGTTTTATTTTATTTTTAATAAACAAGAATTCAACAAAACAAAATAAACACCAAGCTCCTTTTTGAGCACTAACTAAACACAAACAGGAACCTAACTCAAACAGGACAGCTAAGCTGTTTACCTGTTAAAAAAAAACAAAAAAAACTCATGTTTACACAAAACACGATTCACAAAAAGGCTACACGCAGTACCTTTGTCTTTCAATAAGCTTGAGCACGCTATCAAGTGAGCTTCTTCACACACAGCAGCCCAGAACAGACTGGCTGCACGCTTTTTAAACCCTGCACCTGACACTAATTTACAATCATTACCAGGTGCGGGTGATAATTAACAATTAAACAATAATCAAAAGCATTTAGCAAATTAGTCCTTCTGGGAGGTGTAGTCCTGTTCTCTCTCCCCCTTTTCTCACTATATATATATATATATATATATATATATATATATATATATATATATATATATATATATATATATAAGCTCAAAGAGTCAGCTGCCCAACGTTTCAATATGTTGTACATATGTTTCTCAAGGGAGCCTGTGTTTGAATCAAAACATTGGAGGTATTTATAGGTTTTTGACGGCATGACAACTACTTGTTATTGTTTATATTCAAATCCATGACTTATTCTTACATGATGTAATGGTGTTCTATATATTTTGACATCATTTTTACTTCTATCTTTAAATCCATATTAATTTTAATTAACATTATTTTATGTTAGCTTATATTTATATTATCATGCAATGCTGGCTCTGAGGATCAGCCTTGATTTGGCCTCCCCAGCGCATCAGCATATACAACTTTTGAATGAATTTTGTTTATTTATTTATTTAAATGTTATATATTTATTGGAGTTAATTAGTTCATTCTTTTCTGTTGAGTCCCGCTGGCATAATCGTGTTCAGTCTATTGATCCATTTACTTTCTTTTATTCTTCTATATGTCACATTGTCTAATTTTAGCTGTTCTAATACTGCAATCTTTACATCAATTATGTCATGGCATTGACTGGTGAAGTACTGTACTATTGGTTCATTCATTTTTTTTCCTAATTAATGAAAAGTGGTTCTGAATTATTTTATATAAATTTGTGCCAGCCTCTCCGACATATTTGATTTCATCACATTTTTCACAGGCTATTCCATATACAACATTGCTATTTTTACAGTAGGTATTAGTTTTTAGTGGATATGTGGTGTTCTTATGTTTAATTATATTTTTACTTTTATCTATGTATTTACACACTTTACATCTACTGGTGCACATGTTCGTAGAACCTATTTTGTCAATTATTCTTTTATGTTTACTGTGAACTAAAATATCACCTAAATTAGCTTTTCTTTTGAATGCTACAACTGGGGCCTTAAGAAATACTTTTTTCAATTTTTCTGAATTATGTAGAATCCGCAAGTGTTTCCAAACTATCTTAGAAAATATTAGGCAAAAGCTTAGAGTAAGTCATTACTAATGGGACTCTTTTGACCTTATTATCTCTATTTTTATAATCTAGTAGATCATCTCTTTTTAGTTTATCCACTTTTCTTAGCTCCGTCTCTATAATTCTTTCTTTGTATCCTCTTTTTTTAAGATTTGTTTTTAATACATTTCTTTGTTTTACATAGTCAAGTTCTTTTGAGCATATTCTTCATATTCTTATTCCTAGACCCTTTGGGATTGCTCTTTTAGTGTGTATTGGATGTGCAGAGGACATGTGTAAATACTGGTGCATGTCAATAGGTTTACAGAAGAGGTCAGTCTGAATTGAATCTTCTTCAAGTTTTACTATGGTATCTAAAAATTATATTTCTTTTCTTGTCCATCGAAGGTCCACCTTAATATTGTTGTGTATTTCCTTTGCAATTTTATGAAACTGGAAAAGAGATTCTTCTCCATGTGTCCAAACCCCAAAAATATCATCTACCGACTGAATGTATTCTAAAGGTTCTCTTTCCAATTTTCTAAGTAATTGTTCTTACCATTTCCCCGTGTATGTACTGGCAATTGTTTTGTTTGTAATTGTTATCAACAAATGTAAAATAACTGTTTTCTAAAACTACGTTGATCATGTTCATACTAATCAAGTTGCAAGATATCATTAATTTTGTTCATGCATGTTCCTTTTTTTCTTATACTTAAAAACATTAAGAACACATGTACATCAATATATGGATATGTGATGCATATAACATATAAAATGGTAACATGGCATACATTTATAATATATTGAAAATATATTAACCCACAAAAACAATAAGCACTTGATATCGGTTCCTGTAAACATCCTGAAAACATTGCAGAGGCTGCAGGTGAAGCCCCACCCAATCCTTCCTCTTCTAACGTGTATTTTGCTAGATAGCAGTGTTCCTACTATGCAGGAGGGCATCGTGGAAATGAATAAGCAGTGCTTCTGCAAGGGTATTATTTGTTGGCATATTTTTTCCAAAGCCCAGTGAATCCCATAATGCAGTACTGTGCTCTGCACTAAGCTTTTTAAATGGTTCTTGAGTTGTCTTTTGGCCTCTACAGTATATTTCCATTGGTTGTAGCGCCTGTATTGTGAACACTGCTCAGTTGTTTGATCAGGATGAATGGCACAGGAAATATACTTTCTATTGTTGTAGAAGAGCTCCTTAACCACTACAATGGTGAGGTTAATAAGGGGAGGTGACGTGCCACAATGGGTGACTTTGCTGGTAAAATGTGTTAATCCTGGGTTTTGTTGTACATATGTATATGTAAGACCGAGCTAGGTAGCCTTACTAAAACAAGAGGCACTTTGCCTCTCCGCGTCAATGAAGCCAATGACAGTTATTAACAGATACTAGGAACAGGTACAATCCTTTCCTTTTAGAATAGTATTCAGACCGTAATTTATATAGCGGATCTGCGTTGTGTTATTTTATTATTGTGTAGCCCTCTTATTCTTTAGTTTTGATTTTAAAGTAAAATAAAAACAACCTGACAGTCTGTTTGATGCAGGCTATCAACAATTTTGTTTCCTTTTTGCGTGCAGTCAAACAAGTGAGGGCTTTCCAGCTCTTCATAATCAAAACAATTATAATTAGTATTATGCCATGACACAGCAAACAATGTCATTACACCATAGTAAATGCAGTTAACACAGTTTGCATAAAATGAAACAAAAAATGCACAAAAAATACATCTTGTATGCACATAGACACTTTTATGATGGGACATTTGCATCACAACCCACATTTTCATTTGCATTTTCTTTTTACCTGTTTTCAATAATAATGCTAATATACATCACAAATGTTTATCAGTAGGTTACAGGTGAAACTAGTAATGGATGGCTACTTTTAACAAATATTTTATCACAGTTATAAGAGGACAGTAATTAAATGTGGCTTTCCTTCATAATCAAAATAAAGGCCATAACCCTTGACCTAGGACAGAGGGGAGAGGGTACTTTGTGGCTAAAAGGTATGACAGTTTCCCCAGGGGTCAACAATCAACACAGCACCCCCTGGTGACAGATGCAGGAATCTATCCTCCATGCTACATCTACATCAGGGGCACACATATCATATCGTACATCTCGACTTGCTACTATTCGAAAATTATTTTATTTTTTTTACAAAATCGACGATTAATATCGACGTTTATTTTAGAAATAATTTACTGTTTTTTTATTTTTCAAGCAGAGAATGGGTGAAATCGACTTTTATGGTTTTGAGAAACGTCTCATGTAGCGAAACCCCTTTATCATGTTCAACATGCAACAAAACTTCATAAACTAGAGAAGATTTCTAAATTATTATTTTTGGTAAGAAAATAAAAAATAGCGAGTGGTTTTACCAGCGTTTATCCTTTGTAAATTATTTCAGTCTAACTCTATTTTTTGAGAATTCAACGTTTAGAGCTTTATCGATTTAAAATTGAAACGTAGCAAGCCTAGTTATATCATATCATACCATTCAAGTTAACAGAACTTGGAGTAAAGCTGTGTAAAAAAAAAAACTTTTTGAACATGGTTTTGAATTATATATTTTGTAGATGTCTAGTATTAACTACTAGAATTTGTCATTTAATAAAAGTGAGATGGTTTAATTTCATTCACAATTTGGTTTTGCAAAAAATATTTGCTAATTATATTCATCAATCAAATAATTAAATACAATAAATAACAAATATATCTACAAAAATACAGTTTTTATTTTACTTCCTTCTCTTTGGGACCCATTTTTAAAACTCAAAACCAGTTCAGTCAAAGATTCTGCTGTTGACACATATGTGGGTTTCTTGTCATCAGTACATTGGGAAACACCTATAAAATGGGACACTCCTTCAGATGGTGAAAAGGTTAAAATCTTACCAACAGTTGTGTTATGTTATATATTTTTATATATTAAGATTGGGTTGTTGGCTTTTATAGTGTGTCTGGTTTCATATCAGATTTTACAAACCTTAATATATGGTTATGTTGACAAATATTCTTTCACTTGTTATAGACATTCTCGAGATAAAATGATATGCAAAATGACCTAGTCAATGTTAAGTTTTTATCAGTCTGCACATTTTATGAAAAATATGTTGAAATGGACTCAATACAGCCTCAGTAGATTGATTGACACACAGAGCAGCCAACAGAAATTGAGCATGAATGAATTTATTACTGATCAGAATTAAAAATGTTTGGTTCTACTGAAACGTGGCATCAACAAAGTGATTGGTTTTGGTTAAACCACGTAGATAACTCTGGGTTTGTTTTTTATAAAGGCTCATTCTGAGGGAGAAGGAACAGCAACATATGAGGGATGCATCAGAACCACATTATTATTTATTATTATTTGTTTATTTAGCAGACGACTTTATGCAAGGCGACTTACAGAGACTAGGGTGTGTGAACTATGCATAAGCTGCAGAGTCACTTACAATTACGTCTCACCCGAAAGACAGAGCACAAGGAGGTGAAGTGACTTGCTCAGGGTTACACAATGAGTCAGTGGCTGAGGTGGGATTTGAACTGGGGACCTCCTGGTTACAAGCCCTTTTCTTTAAACACAGGACCACACTGCCACATCGCTAAACCAAGGGTTAGCGATGTGAGCTTACACCTTCAAGGACCCTTGTGCCTAATGAAGGCTGGGCAGGATCTACCACATTAAGGCGGTAGAACCTGGAGAAAGTACGCAGTGTAACCCAGCAAACCGCAGTACAAATATCGAACATCGAGGCCCCTCTGAAGAGGGCCCAAGATGTAGCCAACCCTCTAGTGGAGTGTGTGGCTACCCTCCCAGGTGGGGGAAAACCAGCACCATCATACGCAGTCGAGACTGTGTCCACAATCCAATGTGATAGACGCTGCTTTGAGAGGGGCTGTCCTAGGGTCCATATCCCGTGACAGACAAAGAGCTGGTCAGACTGACGCAGAGCTCTTGTCCTATCCATGTAGCATCTCAATGCCTGCACTGAGCAGAGGAAATGCAATCTCTCAGCCTCTGTTGAAGCAAACGGGGGTGGATGGAAGGACTCCAGTTCCACAGACTGATTAATGTGGAAAGTTGTGATCACCTCCCAAATACGCATGCAGGAGCTGTGCACAGACAGCGCCTGTAGCTCACTGACCCGCTTAGCAGAGGTGATGGCTATGAGGAAGGCTGTCTTCATAGGTAAATCTATGGAGTATATGGGTATTTTGCAGTTATGCACCTAGGCTGGGACCAAATCAAAACTTTGACAACCCGCTAATCGCACTTAACAAAACTGTATTTAATAGTGTTTTCTTTTTATGAGTAGAAGAAATAAGATATTTACAAAAAAAGAAAAAGAAAACACTATTAAGAAAAGTTTTGTTAAGTGCGATTAGCGGGTTGTCAAAGTTTTGATTTGGTCCCAGCCCTAGGCTCTGGCATGCTTTTCCCCTTGAAATTAAGGGCTCAGGAACTGTTGCTATTTTTAAAGCACGACTGAAAACATATTGTTTTAAACTGGATTTTTTATCTACTTAAATTGTACTTTCTTTTTTGTAATTACTGTTGTATGTGTCTGTTGTGATTTTAATTGTAAAGTGCTTTGGGATGTACTACATGAAAAGCGCTACATAAAATAATAATAATAATTATTATTATTATTACGTGCATTAAATAAATCCAATAACCAATTGTTGTGTTATTGTGCACAGATGGCCAAAAGGCCTGTTGGTACAGCCTCATCGGATGTATTGATGTTGGCTGCTGTTTCAGTCAGGGGGTGATACAAATACAAATGTGTTTTTTATTGTTCTGCTGTGCCACAAATCCTTACTTTGTAATCCCTCATTGCAGTTGCAGGAGAAGGAGAACCATACAGGGGGAATAACACATTCAATAAAGAGCCTGTAAATCCGTTGCACATTAAACTGTTGTGTTCAAATTATTTTTTTATAGCCCAATAAAGCGTTATGCACCTTCATGAATCGTAAGTGTTGTCACTTCATAAATATGAGTCTGTATTTAATAGTCTAGCAGAAGCTATGAGATTTACGTGTAGAAAAATAAGCTGTGTGATTTAAACAACATTATGTAAAAGTGTTATAATTTAAACAATATATTGACTTTTGATATTTAGCAGCAGGAAACAAGAAAGAAACCTATTTTTCACCTAATAAATATCTTTGTCTATCCATTTTACAGTTAAAAAATAACAGCTAACTGCACTTGGCCTTATGTATTGCACATCAGCTCCAAAACAGTGCTTAATGGTGTGCATACAATATTTTATTCACTATTTGCTTTGGATTAACATTGGATTAATTTAATCAAGTTTGCAGTTCATTCATCTGTTTAAGATATGGTTCACAAGTTTATTCTCAATTTGAAAAAACCATAAAGGTCCATAAAAACAATGTTAGGTTCAATAACTACTGCATGCTTCAAAAACTGAAATCCTTTTCTTCCCTTCCCCCTCCTGCCCCTCCCTACACCCCCCCGAACATCAGGGCTGTGACTCAGAAGAGACATAAGCCAAGATTCCATAAGCACTGTTCTAAATTTTTAGAAAGGAAAAAACGCACCCAATGAATTTTCCAAACCAGAAAAAACATTTCATTTTGGGGCTTGTAAATGGTCTAAAGGAGCAACTGTCTTAAATATGGGTATTAGAGCATTGTGACAGGGTGTGTTTCTTTCATGTAGTTTCAGGGCCTATTGTTATTTTATATAAAGTGATGACTCCCTACTAGCCTACTTACTTTGGTGTATGGTGTATCTGATGATTTGGACAGGTTACATTTTCTTGCCCTTGTTCCATCCAGAAGCAGGCCTGAAAGCAGATCTCTGTTTCTGTGTTCGGAGTGCAGTGCTGCTCGAGCTGGATAATTCCGGGTAATGTTGGCTAAGGAGCAGGAGCTGTTCTTGTTCTTGTGCTTTGTTGGTGCAATACTTACTATCGCCACCTACCGAATGATAGTATTACAGCATTTACGATAAAAAAGAGCCAATACTTAAATATTATAGAACTTTCCTGTCTTAACGTACTTAATTACCACTTTCTGGGCCCTTTTCTGAAACCCTATAAGTATTTAATTTGCCTTTTATCATATCAGTTTTTTCTAAAGCCCTTTCTAACTCCATCCTTTCATTTGCATATTTCTTACAACATATTAAATAATGCACCACTGTTTCATTAACCAAACACTTTTTTTGACCAGGAACGAGTCATAATTTAAATTGCCATGACCAATAAATAGCCTTGCTAGGATAACTTCTTCCTTTCTGTTTTGTTCATTAAATTCCACCCTCCTGCCAGCAGGTGCTGGCTACAGCACTAGAGTTATTGAGGGATGTTGTGGGAGAAGCTGGAGAGCATGGCATTCTGGGATGTCTGTTCTGATATATAAAAAGGGTAGCATTTCTTGTGCTCATGTGTCCTCATTTTGGTGCAGGGTGTGTTATAATCAGACCTCAGGTAAATGTTTCAGGTAACAGTAGTTACCTATTGCTATAAGTAGCTATATGAAATTGTGACTGTAAATAGTATTTGTCTTTTCTTTTGTTGGCTTGGCTAAATAAATGATCTTTGTTTTCATTTGTGCTTCCTTGTGTCTTCTTAAAACTTCAACAAGCATGAATATACAAGATATTATAATTAATGTAGTGTTGTGTAGATTCACTGCGTAGAATTTTTTGTTTCAGTCATCACACCCCAGTTACTTTTTAAAACTCAATAGAGCTCTCTGGACTCTAGTACATCAAGTGGACAACCATTACCAATAATATGAATTGATTTGTTAACTTTAGGTAAGGTATTTCAAGTTTTAGAGAAGAAATTAAAAAGTACTTCAGAGGTTTGAATTTGTAAGCCGGTAGCAAAGTCGAGAAAAATTACAGTTTGGGTGTACGTAGGAGATGAGAGGAAATGTATTGTTTTTAATAAAAATAAATCGTCTCACACAAAATACCAGACTGGAGATTTGAAAATCAATCTCAGTAATGTGTGCTCAACCCAAGTCACAGATACAAGAATGACATAGAATGCAAATGGTGGATCTTTTCTCCATTTTTATTATGCAAGACAGTGGTGGTAACCGGTGGATACAAATGAAATGTGAATCTTCTCTGGCTTATATTTGAGGAAATGAAGCAGACCAGGCAGTGCAGGGGAACAATAAAAAAGTATATAGCCAAAAACAGACAGTACATATCCAAGGAGGTTATAATGAGGTTGTATAATGCACTCGTGAGACCACACTTAAGAGTTCTGTGTCCAATTCTGGTCCCCACAGTACCAAAGGAAATTATTCTGTATTGCCTTTGCAACGTTTTAGAGTTGCAGTGTAGTTATAATGCAGCTAATGTAGTCTGACATCTCTTAACTGTTGTGTATACTCAGAGCTTTAGAGATTTGTCATTGGCATATTGGATATATATGAATTAGAATTCTGATAACTCTTGTTGCATAGTTGCTTTCACAAAATATGTAACCAAAACACACTACAGGCTGTGCAGTTAGCTATGGATTTGGACATATTTTCACTCTAGAATAGATCTGTACTCATGCATTGTAGACCAGCAATCCCATTGAAATGAATAAAACAATAATTGTTACCATGTTATAAGCAAATACAGGTCATCTTACAAGTTGAACAAATGCAACAGAGAAGACAGTTTTGCTAAGAGATTTAAATGCTCCGAACCCTTCAATTCAGCTAGCAGCATGACAGATTCTGGATAAAGATTTTTGCTTCTTGTTGCGCCAATATGAAATTAAATCAAGTTTCTAGCTTGTTTTGCAATTGTCAACTTTGGCCCCCTGCCAGCTGGAAGAACTTATTTAAAGCTTTGACATCCGTATAATTAGTGTGCGATTCCCTCTCGCTAATTCCTAAAAGCTTGTAACAGACTGAGCTAAATTAATTCATTCTGTTAGCTGCCCCTGAAATATGTTGTCATGAGAAGTTATGTAGTAAACAAAACCATCTGTTCTGTACAAGAAAAAATTTGCCCTTCAAGCTCTTTGTTAGGTAAATACAAAACTCAGCAGGGCTCAAAGCAGTGCTTTTTCACCAGATTCACAAAAAGGTTTTCCAGTTTCCAGCACTTGATGCAAAATGCGACTCAATCACAAAGATCTGTTTCATCATGTGTTCCAGACAGCTACAGTCCGTTAGTCTCTAGAATAGTAAGCTTCTGGTATTTGTCATAATGCAGTTAAGCACGGTAAACTATTCATGCAAATACATCCATATATAAAGATATACTGTAAAGTATATATTTTCTCTTTCACATGTTTAATTTCACAAAGGGATGCCTGCTGTTGAAAAGAAGTCATGCAACTGACATTAGTTTTAAAAGCCACATTTCACTATAGAGTGTTCCATAAGTCAGACATCACAGGCATTATCATATGTCCTGCTGATTAGGATGTTCTGTGTTAAATCGGGCTGCTACACCCCATTGACTATCGGCACCACGTATCGAAATGATCAGAATTGGTTCCTCTTTGTTAAAGGTAATTTCACACCTGAAAGAAATAGAGAGACTGCCTATATTAACAATTATGAGTGTGATGATGTCTGACACGCTGTATAGCATGCGCCATGGTGAAAAAAAAAAAAAAAGGGAAAAAGCACTCTTCAACTGGAGGCATGTCACCACAGAAAAATCAAGCAAAAGAAATTCAAGAGAATAAAAATTCAAGTGGATTCAAAGACCATTTGTTCCAACTGGTTTTGTACATTAAATAAGTCATTCTATTTAATGAAAAATGTAAAAAAAAAAAAATTACAAAGGATCCACATTAAATGAATTGTTCATTAGTAAATAAGTAAGCAAGCTCTGACACAGGGCATTACCAGGCATTATGGACCATGTGGGTAAGGAGACCCGAGACCCTCTGTGTAGGTTGAAGGCCCTATCATCTGAAACGTTTCTCTGCTTGACTTACTTATGGTTTTACCGTGGAATTTTCTGTGTAAAAAAAATGCTTCTTCTTTCTGTTCTAGACTTTTACTCGGCTTCCATTTATTACCTCTATTTGAAGCGGTGACTTTATCTATACCTTTTAGAATAAAAAAAAATGAAGTCCCCTCTTTTTCTCCTTTTATTTAGGCTGAAGAGATGTAATTTAACTTGTATTTTATAGTGTCAGAGAATTCACCTAGATTGCATCCACCGCTTACTTTTAGAGGTCATTCTGGCAGAACCACGGATAGGTTGCACTTCAGGGTAAAATTCTGTAAAAATAAATACATTAAAAATCCCATCTGGGTACAGGCTGATCAAATCAACCTGTCTGAAAAGTGAGTTGCATTCATTTAGCATTCTTGTTTTGTAAGGCAAAGTTTATGAATCATTGTGTATGATAAAGCATTTGTTTTTGGGTAGAAATCACAATGCCACCCAAAGGGCCATTAGGATTTCTATTAATGAATGAAAAAAAAAAACACATTTAAAAAAAAAAAATTATTTAGTGCTGGCCTTTAAAACTGTAACTGTAACTGTTGGTATTCTGAACACTGCTCTCTAGACATCAAATCCACATACCAAAACCTTTTTAAAAATATACTGTATGTTCTATTTCTTATTTGGTGGCTCACTGATATAATGTCAGCCAGTGGAATGGTGTCTTAGCTCTGTACTGTGTCTCTAAGCCACTGGCTGAGTGCTGATAAACCCTTGATCTCTTTTACACCAGTGCAGCTTTATGAGATTTGCAGAAACCAGGTACTGTTGGCTTACCAGTTTATTTACGCTAGCCAAGGTAGTTTTAGCTGCAGGCACACAAGCTTCCTCCTTCCTTGTGGCAGGTCTGTCACTCTGTGAACTACATTTTTTATGTTTTTGCATACTGATAACATTTTACAAGAAACACCTATAAAGCTAATATTTTCAACATGGGCTTAAGAGGCAACAACATTCTTAAATATGTAAATACTACTACGACGACTACGACGACTACTACGACTACTACGACTAATAATAATAATAATAATAATAATAAAAACCCTATGGGCATTGCACCTCAACTGCTTATTTCAAATGTGTATTAAATGGTTGTGTCTGCACCCTCAGTCTGGGGATTGTTAAGTAAAGAATGGCTGACTTCTTGCTCACAATATGGGCTGTTAATATTGATTTAGGACAACATGTAGGGGAGGTGTTACAAAGAAGAATCCATAGACCATGCAGATATGGACAAAGACAATCTCACTTGGATATTTTGGATGAGCAGCCACATATGGTCTCTTTATGTATGGTCCCCAGTATAGCTGATTCCTGTGTGTTTAAGAGTCCAGCACATGATCCTCCTTCAGTTGTATTGTCTCTGTTTAAAAGCAAGCTTTCAATTATATTTTTTTCTTTCATCCTGCTCAAAAACAAAACAGTATGGTGGCCAGAACCTCCTCGTGAAAAGCGCTGAGATCCTCTACGAGAATTTCAGCTTCCTAAGTGTCTCTTTTTCCTTTTATGTAATTTCTAAACATCGCCACCTTGTTCTCCAGGTATCCCATGCACATCTGTGCTCGTATGCTCCTAATTTTCAGTCAACAAGTGGGAGGAGGGACGGCTCCTACACATTACATCATCTCAATATAACCTATCAAAAACCCATGTAACGCACCCTTCTCTTGTGTTTGATTCATTCACTCCACCTCCCTCATCGCCCCAGCAGCTTCTCTAGGAGGTGGACCCTCAAACCAAGCAGGTTTGATGCTAAATTGTTTCTTACATGCATCGCATATTCATCAATAAAAACATTTCCTTAAACTCAAATGTCTGTGTTGTGGGGTTTGTCCTGAACTACTGAATTATAAGATGGCGATTAGCTGAACTGAAAGAGATGTTTATAGACCAGGGGTAAGTAGTGGGGTTCCAAAAAATATAGCGTTACACATTCCCAGGTGTTGCTACAACTATTTAAATAACGTACCTGCAATTTTTCTTTTCATTGCTAACATCCTGACAACTTTTTACACTTATAAACTTTAAAGTCTGTTTCAAAGCTCTTTTCAAAATGGCCGCTCTAGTGCACTGATAGTGTAAGGATTACTGCCCACATTGTCAAACAGGTAACACAGCAATAATTATCCATGATGTGGTACAGAACAGAAAAGCCAGATCACTTGCTGTTATGTTTTGTTGCTTTTTTAAATAGTTTTTCCTGCAGTGATTTAGATAAAGATATAAAACCCAACTGCACTAGACCGGCCATTTTGAAAAGAGCTTTGAAACTTTAAATTTATACGTGTAAAAAGTTGTCAGGATGTTAACAATGAAAAGAGAAACTACAGGTAAATTATTTAAACAGTTGTAGAAACACCCAGGATTCTGGCTGTAGGGTAATTAACGGATTTGGATTTCTTTGTTTTGCTGTTTTGGGATTTTTGTGCTGCAATTTTTCTGTTTATTTTTAGGATTTTCTTTTTTTGTTTATGTACCGCACCAACTTTTTGTGACTGCTTTTCATATTGGGCTGTTTTTTTGAAAGCTACCTGACACTGCGAAACTCATTGGGATTTTAGAAAGCTGTTGTTGTTTTTTTTGGAGCTGTATACATCTTTTTATTTTTTTGGTTGTGCTTGTGTTTGGCCGGGCTACATTGCAGGGGCTGTCCAGGTTTGAGCAGACGATGCCAGGAGTCCTGTGACTGGTGAAGAGAGAGAGAGAGAAGGGAAGTGACTTCATTATTATTCTCTTATTTTTTGGAGACTTTGATATATTACAATCTGTATATCCATAACTTATATTTATCCGCCCTGAGTCGGCTCTGTGTTCTGTCAGGGTACGCCTGAAGCCCACCAGGGTGATACTTACCGGTTCCACGTCGGAGATCGAGGTCCAGGGGTCCATTCCATTCCATTGGCGGTTCGATACGTGGGCCAGTGGGCGCTGGGACGAGTGGGCAGCTGAGCGGTTTGGGAACCAACTTTAATTGGACTTCCAATACTTTTAATGGACTCTTTTTGTGTGGCAGCTAAGCACAAACATTTTTTTAATATATTTTTTTAGAGACTTTTACCAACAAGAGGGGATTACCTCAGTATTACCTTACTGTATTTTTTTTAGGTTCTCCATCATTTTTAACTGTTTCTATATTTTGTGAGTTTGTGTGTGGTTTTTAAAGAGCATTTTTTACCCTGTTAAGAAACAATAACATTTGTTTTAACCTACCTGGGTTTCCTTTAGTGTGTGTGTTGTGGGTTATTACTACTCAGTCATAAAGGTCTGTCAGGTTTGCACATACTCTTTTTATTTATATATATATATATATATATATATATATATATATATATATATATATATATATATATATATATATATACTCTAAGCCCTCTCTTAAACTCAGGGGAGACGTTTAGGAGGACATAAAGATGTTTCGGAATCCAGTAAGTGGATCGTTCATGCACTGGGCTTGCAACGTATCCAGAAGACTTTTAATAATCAAGAAATTCACACAGACTCATTCGATTTGAAGTTTTAACGAATCAGAGTAGTATTACTACCCCTTCGGTTTATTAAATGCTAAAAAATGGATTGAGTAGTTACAGACTATGTCGAATCCCAGCTGACAGGCAATCTGGGCAGTCCAGTGCCTTAACAGGTGTTAGCATTAATACTTCAATACATTTATGGTTACAACATGTTTTGCCCTAAGGCTTGTAAGGCAGCGGGATGTGTGAGACAGCAGGGAGGGGGTTAAAACCTCCCTGAAGAGAAAATGCACCTTCTGTTTAGTTTAATTGTTTTACTTTATTGTTTAATTGATTTGTTAATTGTTTTATTATGAATCATTCCCTGCACCTGGTGCTTATTAAATTAGAGCCAGGTGCAGGGTATTTAAGGCAAGCAGTTAGTCTGCTCTAGGCTGCTGAGTAAAAGGAGGCAGAAGGAAGGTGCTCTGCTTCCGAGCAGTCCTAGCAGTAAGTGCTGTGTAAACCTGTGGGTTTTTTTTTGTTTGTATGCCAGGTAAACGGCTTAGCCGTCCTGCAAGTTAGTCAGGGAAATTACCTGTGTAGTAAGTGCTCCAAATCGGAGTTAGGTGTTTGTTTGTTTTGTTTTGCTGTATTTATTTTTGTGTTTATTAAAATATTAGCGCAACCGTGCTTGAAAATCCATTTCTGTGTGCTGGGTCGTAGTTTTTAAAGGGGCACGAACCCGTGAGTGGTGCAATCATTTTACAGGCTACACATGCATAAAACTAAAGACGCCCACCGCTAAGTCCTAAAACATCCAATATATGAATCTCATAGACTAAAACATAAGTCATATACCTTATAGCAATGCATCAATATAAGAGAGATATAGATTCCAAATAGTTCTTACCTTCCAAATTATATATGGAAGTGTAGAATATAAGGTAAGGACAGGAACTGTCTTCAAAGGCAATGACTTCTGAACACGACACCAACAGCAATCAGTTTGATCAGAGATCCTCAGAGAATAGATCACTCAACTTGAAGTTAGCAAGTTGGGTGACACTTGACTAGGATTTTACCTCGGTTTTTTGTCTCGCTTCTTACGTCAGAAGTTTCATTAAGTCTTAAACATTAATCAGCCTTAACAGCTCCTGTCTCTCAAGTCAACAACATTCTCAAAACACCCAGCAACTCCCTCCATAAAATTAATTAGCCATCATCCCCTATTCCATCTCTCCTACATCTCCGAAATATGTAAGTGAACTTTTGAACTGATGTTATTCTTTCTTGGTACCCGAAGGTATTTCTTATATGTAAAAGATCACTCATTATAGCAACCTTCGATTTCAAACCCCCCAAACATTAAAATTCTGTCTGGTACTGCAAACAAGCAAAGGTTACCAAGATTAATTGACTTCTCTTTGGCAAGCCTACAATATGCTTTACACAGACCATTGGTACCATTCTGCTTTGACTGAAGTTTTTACTGTAAGTTAATTTGTGCACTATATTATTTTAGTTTCAAACTCTTACAGTTCTTCTGTTAAAATAAAACATTTACACTTATATTCTGTTAGAATCATTCCAGAATACCTGTGTTTAGCTTAAAGACTACTTTCAGATCAAGCTAAATAAGAAACTTGACTGAACATTTGAGTTAATTAAATTAGATTCTCGTTTCTGCTTTTCTCCTCAAGGTTATAAACCTTGGCACCAGTAGCTCAGACAAAGACAAGCTTAGCTCATTTCACAGGTGTTTTTTGGTCAGCGTGACCCCAACCTAGCTCCCTTTTTACTCAGACTTACAAAGATACAATAATATTTTTTACTGTTATAACAGAATAAACAGGAATATAGAATGCTCTCACATAACTAAAGGTTAATACAGAGCATATTGTAACTTTTTGTATGAACAGTGTGTTTTAACAATTTGTTTAGTATTTCTGCTGGCTTTATATTCATTAAAACACAGTACAGTTATTACAACATTTTAACACAAATGTTCAATTTGTATCCCAAAGATCAGCCTGCTTCCAGTAGTTGTCACAGTCTTGGATCAGTTTCTGCTCTCAGTGAGTTTGTCAAAGCCACCACAGGTGTGTCTTTAAAAGCTTGATACCTGCAAAAACTTAAATCTTGTTAGCAGGGCTTCCGTCTCTACATTCCCATTCCCATCATCAGTGGGCAAAAACATTTAAACTGAATCTGGGTCCATCATAGAACCGCACACCCTTGCAACCGAGGCCTTCCATGCAAAAGGATCTAATGACTTATAGCACAAAAGGGACGTGCCAGAACCGTCTGTGACAGGTCCTTGCCGTTTTCAAACTCGTAGTTGGTATTATTCAAATTATTTACTTGGGGTTACTCCTGGTCACCTCACCGGTGACACATTGTGTGCTTTTGTGCCTTTTTCCTTTATTTCTATCAAGGGATTTTCAGTAAAAGCCCGTCTTGGGGTCTTTAAGCTTAAGGACATTTCTCCTGGCTTCTGGTGTCTGACTTCAAGGACAGGGCATTTTAAACCACTCACATGTAATTTATCATGTGTTATTATACACTACAACAAATACAAATGTACTCTTACTGTATATTATACTCTTTATGCCAAGGCTTCCCAGCACAAAAAATATTTACGATTGTGCTGGCTTTCCTGAGATCAACTTTGATTAAATTCCACAGGCAGGGGCATAACAACTACTGTAAAAGCACTCTCCCAAGCCAATTTTAAGCAGCTTTTTAAAATCACCAGTAAGTGTTCTTTAATCTCAGGGTGTGGAAAGATAGGGAATTGGCAGATTAAAGATCAGTTGGTCCAAGCCCAGGAATAATAACCATAACATCAATTCTAAAACTCAAGTATTTGAGGACTGGTCTGCTGAAATGGCAGAGTATAGACAATTTTGTTTTCATTTTACAACAAACAATCGGTTCCCATTTAATTTGCACACTACTTGAAGTGTTCACATTATGGTCTTTTTTTATCCTTGTCCAGTTGGATACTATTGTGTAAACTTGATGGGAGCTGTCCACATTTACCCTAAACTTACCCCTTTAAATAGAACTGTATGTTTGACTTTAAGTTTTTGACAATGACCTGAGCTTAGAAGATCCAATGTGTCTTCAATCTAACACTGCACAGAATATTGCAAGGGTCTATAACAGCAATTGAAAATCTCAGACAAACTGTCTGTTTGAGGGAGGAGGAGGAATTACCAGAGCGCACCCTAGTGGTCATTTTTATATTGCCTTCACCTTGACAAACCAAGTCACAAAACAGTCATACATTATGAATACATACAACAATGTGATGCACATTCAGAGTATTTCCTTTAAGGTTAGCAAGCCAGTAGATGTATACAGACAACACCAGTATGACAGTGACCTTAGAAGTTGCCTTGAATCCAACACTGGTAAGAGCCAGCACGTCCTAAACTATGATCACTCCTATGTTTAATGCAGATATCATTTCTCATCTGGGTCTAGCATAACCAAAGGAAATCCACTAGGGTGGTTATCAGACAAACACCTCCTTTTTCAAATACAAACTATTGTGTTTTGCCTTTGGACGAGCAGCACAATCATCACTCATTTCAACAGCAATCAAGGACTGAGGGTTAATTATAACTGTCTTTCATCAGTTCTGATTCTATAGTGCCATTATAAAGCCCATCAGAAAAAGGTCACCTTGACCGTCTAGATTGAAAAGTAGAAATCAACCCTGCAAGCCTGCAAGGTAAAACCAAACACACATCTAAATGACAGCCATGTATTACTGTGTTTCATGTTACTGAATATTGATACAGAAGCATACACAAAATATATATCTTTCTATAAATGGAATGACTCTCAGACAAACTCACTGTTTTGGGGTGGGGGGGAATTACCAGAGTGCCCCCTAGTGGTCATTTTTATACAGCCCTTATTACAAATATTCAACTTTGCTCAGGTAAAATATGCTGATGACTTTATATTGCACACGCCAAATATACATGACTGCAGAAATAGTAATACATGCTGGTTATGAACATTTAGAGAGTATAAAGTATTTATTTTAACATTGTCAAGCCAGCAGATAGCTAGATAACATCAAAATATATTTTCATAAAGAATGTAGCTAATCTCATTGAATTGCTAAACATTGGGCAATCTATTTCATCTGACTAATGGTGCAGAAGGATCAATGTAAATGCCCCATGTTTTGCATAAGTTCAGATTGCTGTGAACTATATTAGTTAATATGCATTGAAGGCACAGAAGACAAATGTTGCCCTGCTAATTGAATTCCAAAACAAATTGATGTTGAGCTTTTGCAACCCATCATGTTGCAGTGAAAACAAAATGTTGTGATGCCAGTGATTGATTAAAAAATCCTGTGAGTATACAATATGTGTCTTTATTTACTATCAATTTAGTAATCAGAATGAGTGTATTCCCCATGAAACACAGGGGCATATATTAACATATAATAAGGTACAACCCCATGAATATACCTGTATAGCAGTCCAGTGCATAGCCAGGTGTTAAAAAGGACACTAACAGCAGCCCAGGGGCAGAATAAGGAAAGCAACAATCAATACAAGTCACGCTTCCACAGGAGCAGTCCAAAGAGCAGTCTATCTGATTGGTGCTTTGTGTATTGGTTGTCTCTGTATCTGTTTGCTGTATTGACTTAAAAACTTTAGAAGATATAACCACCACCAATTGAAAAATTTGACGTTTTGCGCCTATACAATATGGAAACCATTTTGGAGTTTTTTTTTCTCAATACCACGATTTCTACTGTACGTATATATGGTCAAGGGACCAACAAAATGGAGATGTGGTCTTACCACTGAAGGTGCTTAGAATTTTGTGTAACAAATAATATCATATGATGTTGCTTGTTAAAAAAGGTCTTGGTTTAGCCAATTTATTTAAAACTTTATTGAAGGGTTTAACCATTCTATAAGTTATTTATTTTAGTTTTCATACATACATACTGGATTAATTTACGTTTTATTTTCTTATGGTTTAAAAAACAATATCTAAATCAAGTGTGTTTCATCTTGTTGCATCCGAGCTTTCAGAGTTAAAGCCTGTTGGTAGTTTAGAATGTGTTGATCTTATTAGGGGGTTAGTTTTACAGTGTCTTGATGTTTGGGACTGCTGGCGTACTACAGAATACAGGGGTGGTCTTCACATTTAAGGTGACAGCAAGGGATTCTGAATTCATTAAAAGTCCACAAAAGCCTCAAACTCACCTTTTAATTTTTATTAAGCAGGGGTTTCAGTTAGTGATCGTCTCACAAAATGTAAAATGCTGCTGGAAATTGTGGCGAGAGAGAAAAACAAATAAACTGTGAGTTAAAACAAGAGAAGATTATAGTGGTTTTGATCCTGGCAAACGGACTAGATGTCTGATTACAGTTAAAACTTTGATAAGAGTTTAGTTAGAGCTCCTGAGAGGGGTTCGAATTTTGTTTTGTTTATTGTTTTGTTTGTGGAAAAATAAATACACAGGCACTGTCGCATTTTCATTGCAAGCAGTTGTTTGAGTGCTTTATTTCTCACACGAAGACAGGGCTGTTGAGATCTGCCACCTGAAACGCTAAAGACAAGTGTCCACTTCATTACAAGGTGTATAAAAAATTACCTAATTTGACCTAAGTCCTCTAATTCAATGTCTCTCAAACACTCTCACGTTTTTTCTTAATTTGTACACTATTATTTCACCCACAAAATAGCAGTAAATATAAACTGGTGTAAACAGCTTTGAGAATAGGCCCCAGTGTTTATCTAGTAGTGCATTCTGGGAGTTGGAGTCTTCTTGTCACTTAATATTCATATGTGTCTGTGGAATGTATTGCCCTTTTGAACAAAACTCCCCAGAGATCTTGATTCTACTGGCTTGAGATGTGGCCGCAAGTGATTGGGGTCCCATGAGTGATTGTGGCAGGTGAACCCCATGATGCGGGTCAGTTCCTTCTTTTTGTGTGAGACCATGTACACTAATGGATGTGCAGTAGAGCACAGTCCTGGTCTATATATACTGCAGGTTGTGTGCTTGGCTTGAGGGGGGTTTATTAAACAAACACTAACATTCCAAATTGACATGCAATGCAATCCACAGGCTTTCTACTTAGTCAATGTGGGTCAGTTGCTCTTACCATGTTTTCTGAAAGAGACAAACAAAAGAAAATCAACAAAAGCTACTGGATTTGAGTAAATGTGCAGAAACGTAATATTTAGGATTGCTCTGAGGGCAAAAAACATGAAAAGCTATTGCCAGATATTATATTAGGTTAACACATTTAAAAAACAGAGTTTAAGTAGGACAATTCTCCCACAACTATTGAGGGAATTTTAATTGCATTTGTTAACACTGGCCATTCATACTATATATGTAAGCTTAGCATCAGACCAGGTTGGTAAAGGACTATTGACTGGTTGTTGGATATACTGTATGTCGCTCCCAGGAAGGAAATAACTTCTACCATTAATGTTCTAGTCTTGGCTTGGTACTGCAGGTAGGACAAATAATATCATGTTCCAAACAAAAACTTAACCTATCTGAACAATCAGAGGATGTCAATTACAGTTCGATGAGGATACGTACAACATATGGTAGCTTTAATCTGTGTACTAAGACAAACCACCAACATAAACCATATCTATGCAATGTTTTTTTTTTTATATATATGTTTGCTTCTTGAAGAGCAATGAGATCAAAGGCAGTTATAAAGGGTCTTCAGAAATCATACACATAAAAACACATTAACATGCAAACACTCATTATCATATTGTTTACTCCAGTCACTGTTAATTGAGCATGTTTTCATTTGCTGAACCCGGTTTTATTTAATGTATATCTCAGAACCAACAATACTACACTTCCCATGATCAACGAATGCTGTGCAGAAATCTCAAAAAGCATACACATCAAATCATATTGCAGCAGCAGTGGGGAATCAATACATGTGTCAATAAACTGAAATCTGGTCACATGAACACAATCCCTGCCAGGCAGTGCAGTGCGCAAGGGTCAGCAGCTGCTAAAGAGAGAGAGTAGACTAGCTGTAAAGAATTTCAAAGGATAAATATTAGGATTTTCTTCCTATGCTTCAGGATGCAGGACATTTGCTCGGAAATCGGGACTGTCCCGGCCATTTTTTTCTGAATCCATCGCAGTAAAGTTATACTTAAGTATTTTTTTCTACTTTCAGGGTCTTTCATGTATTACATCATCACTGGCAGACGGGGCTGTAGGGGTGTGTGTGATATAACACCTTGTATGTCAGGTGAGCGACACAACTCAGAAAAGAAGCTGCAAAGAAGCAATATATCATGGATGATGAGGCATTTGCACAATTATATTCAGTAAGAAACTAACAAATGGGCTTTTGGTCCGTAAAGGAAAACAAAACAAGAACTCCCACTGGGAGAAATCAACAAAACTAAGGTATGTTCTCCTCAACCCCGTCCTACACTAAACTGTGGGGGAAGGCTAACGATAGGTTGCGGATGCAACCCCGGTTCCCTGAAAGAGAAAATAACCATCAAGGATGGGATATTGCCGTCAGGCAGTAGCGATTGGCTGAGCCTTTATAGCAAAGCTGCCGATAGGCCTCTGCGCGAGCTGCCACATAAGCCCGCCCCCTTGGGAGCTTACAATACGCAGCGCGCAGAGACTCACGTCCTCTTTTGCTCTTCAGGCCGTGAAGGCCTCTGGAGCGACCACTCGGCTTGATGGTTATTTTCTCTTTCAGGGAACCGGGGTTGCATCCGCAACCTATCGTTCCCTTTCAAGTCGAAAACAACCATCAAGGATGGGAACAGTGTACCCAAGCCGTCGCGAGGGAGGATTCTCGGCAGTAGGACAGACTTACGTCATAACGCAACTGCGTAGGCAACACATCTAGGCATATGCGGAGCTGCGCCTCAGCGTCTATGCTCGCAATGACACCTGTCCTAAGGTGGAATAGTCAACACCATGCTGTCAACCCCTCTATACGTCCGCATCTTGAGGCATCATAGAGTGTAGTACAGATGCTCCAAACAGTGGAGCAGAGGAATCCAGTATGTTCAACCGGTAAAACCTCATGAAAGTATGCGGTGTAGCCCAACTGGCTGCAGCGCAAATGTCAGAACACCGGCACCCCTCTAAAGAGGGCCCAGGATGTCGCCATACCCCTAGTGGAATGCGCCTTCAACTGCCCTGGCGGCGGAAGGCCTGCAGATTCATAAGCTAATTTAATAGCATCCACTATCCAGTGGGAAAGGCGTTGTTTAGACAACGGCTGACCCAAAGTCCTAGAACCATGGCATATGAACAATTGTTCAGTTTGCCTCACAGCCGTTATGCGGTCAATATAACATCTCAATGCCCGCACGGGGCAGAGCATGTGTAACCGTTCTTCCTCTGGGGAAGAAAAAGGAGGAGGATGGAGCATGCCATCAACTTCGACTGGTTGGTTCATATGAAACAGGGATATGACCTTGGGTAAAAGGCGGATTTGGGCGCATGGAGACCTTAGAACCGTCTCCTGCGAAGCGAGTACATGATGAATGCACTGAAAGTGCGTGTAACTTCGCCCAGCGTTTTGCTGATACCACTGATAGCAAAAGCGCAGTTTTATAGACACGAGCTTCATGTCCACGCTGTGGAGAGGCTCGAGCGGTGCCTTGGTAAGGGCTTCCAGCACCACGTCAAGGCTCCATGACGGTAAACTGGTCGTCCTTGGAGGCCGCAAGCGTCTTGCGCCCTTCAGGAACTGCGATGCCAGAAAATGGCAACCTGGTGATAAACCGTCAATACGTTACATGGCAAGCCGATATGGCGGCTAAGTACACTTTAAGTGTAGAGGAGATTTCCCCTCATCTAACAGTTTCTGTAGAAACTGTAAAATCACTGCCATAGGGCAGGATATTGGGTCATGGCCTTCCGCCAGACACCAACTTTGAAACAACTGCCACTTGTGCGTATACTGCGACCTAGTAGAGGGTGCTCTAGCACTCTGAATGGTCGAAATCACCGCCGTCGAGAGCCCTAAGGCTGACAGGCGCTCCCGTTCAGGGGCCAAGCCCATAGCTGCATGAGCTTGGGGTTCGGTGCCATAGCCCTCCTTGGGCTTGGGACAACAAGTCCGCTTCGCAGAGGGAGCTCCCTCGGCCGACCGTGCAACAACTGCACCAGGCTCGGGAACCATATTCTCCGAGGCCACCGAGGCGATTAGAATCACTGTCGCTTGCTCTACCCTGACCTTCTCTAAGAAGGCGGGGAGCATCGGAATCGGTGGAAAGCATATAGGAGCCCTGGCGGCCATTCGTGAGCCAGTGCATCGACTCCTAGGGGCAGTCGAGATCCTTCACTGAGAACCATAGGGGGCAGTGCGTGGTCTCTTGCGAAGCAAAGAGATCTACCTGCGCTGTGCCGAACCATTCCCAGATGCGCTCTACCACTTGAGGGTGGAGGCGCCATTCGCCCGGCAAGAGGGCCTCCTCTGGATAGGAGATCTGCTGCGTAATTGACTCTGCCCGGTAGGTGAACCGCACGCAGAGAGGTTAAACGCGGTTGTGCCCATAGCAACATCCGTGCTACCATCCGGTGAAGACCGGGGGACCGCAAGCCGCCCTGGCGGTTGATGTACGCCACAACTGTGGTGTTGTCTGACTGCACTAATGCATGCTTGCCTAGAAGCACTGGCAAGAAGTGCCGGAGGGCGAGGTCCACCGCTCTGAGCTCCAGAGCATTGATGTGGGCTGACCTCCAGGTTCCTGACCACACTCCACGGGTCCCTGTCCCGTTCCAGACTGCTCCCCAACCGTGGTTGGAAGCGTCGGTCGTGATGACCTGCCTTCTGAAAATGGGACCCAAGCGTACGCCCTGGCGGAGGTTTGACAGAACTTTCCACCAGCGCAGTGATTCCCAGCAGGCACGGGATACCCTTAGCCTGCGGTGTTTGTCTCTCCGTGGATGCAACGCGAAGGCATTGAACCAGGCCTGCAGAGGTCTCTGGTGTAGTAAGCCCAAAGGAAGGGCTTGTGAGGCGGCAGCCATCAACCCCAGCATGCGCTGACACAGCTCCATGCTGACTGTTTGTCTCAACCTGAATAGGGAGAGACACCGCTCTATTGAGGCAACTCTTTGTGTCGACAAGGTCGCTTCCATGGACACTGAGTCCAGATGCAGACCCAAGAATTCGGTCTGTTGGCTCGGCACTAGGCGGCTCTTTTCTGAATTGATCTTCAGACCTAGCCGCTGAAGATGGTCTGTAACCATCACTGTGTGCTGTGCCACCTGCTCCTTCGACTGCGGCGCAGGCGAGCCAGTCGTCCAGATAATTCAGCAGTCGGACACCTTGAGCCCGCAAGGGAGCTAGAATGGCATCCATACATTTCGAAAAGGTTCGAGGAGCTAGTGACAGGCGAATGGAAGGACACAAAACTGCGTATACCCTGCTCTGAAATGCGAAGCGCAGATACTTCCTGTGACCGGGCAGATGGGAGCGTGAAAGAACGCATCTGTCAGGTCCACGGTGGTGAACCAGTCGCCGTGTCGGACTGACTGAATGATGTGCCTGTGCGTAAGCATCCTGAATGATAACACCCGCAGGTATTTGTTCAGTACTCGCAGATCTAAAATAGGGCGGAGCCCGCCGTCCTTCTTGGGCACCAGGAAGTATTTGGAATAGAACCCTGGTCGATCAGAGCAGGGTCTACTTGTTGAATGGCACGCTTGCTGAGCAATGCCTGTATTTCCACATTCAGAGCTGAGGACTGAACCGAGTCCTTCACTGCAGTTACAACCACTCCCGGAAGGGGAGGTTTTAACTGGAACTGAAGGGTGTACCGGTGGATATAGTCTTGTGCACCCAGATGTCGTTGGTGCATTGTTGCCAGAACTGGAGCTGGGAGACAGTGTAGGGGCGGGTTAACAGCTGCCTGGTGTTCTCAGGGCTGTTTAGGCTGGGCTCGTTCGCGAGGGGCCTGGCCAGAGCCCCGAGGCGTGGCCTGCCACCACCTCTAGGGCGCCACCCTCCGCGCTGCGGTCTTGAAAATGGAGGTTGACCGCGCTGCTGTGCTTGAGGGAGAGGTCTTAGTACCCCTGGCCGTGGCTGGTGCTGCGGTGGTGTCCTGCGCCACTGATGTTCCTGAGGCCGCTTGGCTGGAGCGGCGGTTTTGGCCACATTTTCGCCATTTGCTGCGACGCCTCCAGCGCCTTGGCGGGCGTTGCAGCATCTCCTCCACCGCTGGACCAAATGTGTGTCCCGGTGTAATTGGGGCATCCAGCAGCGGGGCCTTATCAGGTTCCTGCACTCTGCGCCTGCGAGCCAGAGCTGCCTTCTGGCCACCACCAGAGATGCGATGCTCCTGCCCTGAGCCAGCGCGTTGAGCTGGGCCAGCTTCACCAGCAGTTGACTGACGGTCCCCAACTCGCTTCTGAGGGCGCGAAGGGCACTCAGGTAGATCTTTAATTAGTGCCGCTTGGTAGACCGTCAGCAAGCTGGCCACATTAGAGAGCTTGACCGCCTCTGTGGCGCAGCGTACCCTTTTGAGGTGTACCTCAGTGGTCCTGCACTGCTTATTGGGGCATGCAGGATCTTTTGTCAGCCCCGATAATGTTGGCGTCTTCACCAACGCTGCCAACGCAGCGTCCACAGGTGGGAAGGGCGCCAACCCAGCCTCATTGCCCCTGCATGTTAAAGGCCGAGGCCTTGCGAGAAGTCGCAGGGGCAGAGGCGGAGCCCCCAGGTGGACTGCACCTCCTTAATAAAGTCTGGGAATGCCGGAAGCATCCTGGACTGATGGGGCTGGGCTGAAGGCGACTCAAACAAGGAGCGCCGAGGTAGTTCCGCCATAGGCCACTCGACGCCCAAGTGGCGGGTTGCTCTGTCCACCACAGACCACGTTGGGTCATCAGTATCTAGCACGTGGAGCTCGGTGTCTTGCTCAGAGTGCTGGGAGGCTACCTCAGCCTCTGTACTGTCCCCCTCTTGGATATCAGATGCGTCTCTAGACAGTGCATCGACATCCCACTCCCCTTGAGACTGCACTGGAAGAGCGACGACCGGTGCAGGTTGTGGAGGGGCCACTGGCTGACTAGCAATGGGTCCAGTCGGTTGGTCTGGGACTGGAGGCACCACATTTGCTAGGGACATGAGGATGGACTGCTGCCCCATCATAACCTCCATAAACTGAGACATTTTGGAGGTTAGCTCAGCAACCCCCGACCTGTCTCTGTATCGCCTGTCCCGACGAGGGGAACGAGAGCGTGCTCTTCGTCGAGGTGATCTGGAGTGCGACCTAGACTCCCGACGGGGGCGTACCCTACGAGGGAGGGGCTGCGTTCCCGAGCGCTGGTGGGGATCTCTGACCAGCTGTTAGCTGGGAGGACGGGCTCCTGGAGAGCTGCAGCCGCCCTGGCGGCGTCGCCGTAGACGACGGCGGGGCAGAAATGGTGTGGGACGATCCACAGGAAGGAGAGTGCCCACCCACTGCTTTCTTCGCCCTTTGGCGGAGGGTGCGTGTCTGGAAACCAACACAAAGATGGCAAAAAGCCCTATCCGCCAACGCCGATTCGGCGTGCTCTGGCCCCAGACACGCCACACAGTCCTCATGGGGATCGCTCGCTGGCAATTTTGCCTGGCAGGTGACGCAACGGTGGAACCCCGACATGGTTGCCACTCTGACCCTGAACGTCGAACGGCGACGCGTTGAACGTGAAGGTATGTGCACCAAGCGACGATGCGCCCGAAGCGTCGAGTGCGTGCACTGATCGTTAAGGCGTCGATGCGCCGAGCGTCGGCGCCGAAGCGTCGAGAGTTGAGGTGCGTGCATCGGCGTCAAGGCGTCGGCGCCGGCGTCGAGGTGCGTGCACCGAGCGTCGAGCGTCGAGGTGCATGCACTGAGCGTCGACGCGCCGAGCGTCGAGCGTCGAGGTGCGTGCACCGGCGTCAAGCGTCGGCGCCGAAGCGTCGAGGTGAGTGCACCGAGCGTCAAGGCGTCGATGCGCCGAGCGTCGAGCGCCGAAGCGTCGAGCGTCGAGGTGCGTGCACCGAGCGTCAAGCGTCGGCGCCGAAGCGTCGAGGTGCGTGCACCGAGCGTCAAGCGTCGATCGCGCCGAGCGTCGAGGTGCGTGCACCGAGCGCCAAGGCATCAGCGCCGAGCGTCGAGGTGCGCGGCACCGAGCGTCGGCGTCGAGCGTCGAGGTGCGTGCACCGAAGCGTCGAGGCGTCGACGCGCCGAGCGTCGAGCGCCGGCGTCGAGCGTCGAGGTGCGTGCACCGAAGCGTCGAGGCGTCGAGCGCGCCAAAGTCCCCAAGCGCAGACGCAGCTTAGCATCAAGCGCTGATGCGCTGCACAAAGGGCCGAAGCGCTGCACCAAGCGGCAAAGCGCCAACACCAAGCACCGAAGCGCAGCACGCCGGAGCGTGAGTACCAAGCGTAGAATGCTAGCACAGATGCCTAAGCGTCAGCTGACCCGCAGAGCGGAGACGCTAAGTGCTGGTACAGTGTCCTGGATGCTGTGCACTACTTACCTGTTGGTGGTGGGGATTGGGCTTAGTGGTCGTCTTCCTCTGTGTAGTGAATGGGATTTTTTTTTTTTTTTCGCTGCAGCAGCACTAATGGTAGTGATTATGTGACTGGGGCACAAATATATGTGGGCACAGTACAACTACCACGAGGTTGTTTTTTTTTACACACCGCAGGCAGTATGTGGGAGACAGCAGTGCAGGCTCCACACACGCCGATCTAGCCAAGGCAAGACCGGGCTGCAGACACGCAGCTGCCAAGGCCAACGCAACGCGTCGCGCCTTCACAAAATATATATATACACACAGAATATATACAATTTTAATTACAAAACCCAAAACACAACACTAATAATCAAAAATAATTATTAACACAGGAAAGACGGAGACCACGAGACAACGCGATGCCAAAGCAAAGCGTGAAGGAAATATATAAAAATATATAAATATATACACAATTTATATAATCCTTAACAAATAATAACGACTCCGAAGAGTGTAACTGAAATCAACTCAGAGAAGGGGCAATAACCAGCTTCTCAAGCTTAAGCTTATCGAGTACAATCAGCTACGAGCTCTAATACCTACCGCTACCAATGCTGAAGACAAAAGAGGACGTGAGTCTCTGCGCGCTGCGTATTGTAAGCTCCCAAGGGGGCGGGCTTACGTGGCAGCTCGCGCAGAGGCCTATTGGCAGCTTTGCTATAAAAGCTCAGCCAATTGCTACTGCCTGACGGCAATATCCCATCCTTGATGGTTATTTTCGACTTGAAAGGGAACTCATTTTAACACCCCTTTTAAGATCCTGTTCTATGGCACAAGGTTTCCTGCAGCTAAGTTAGCATTCCCTGGTAGTACCGCCTTGTTGAATGGATGATATTGATGTTAGGAGGCCAGTATCGCCCCGGGAGTTTGGTCTTCACAGACAGAATTGACAATCTTTACTGCCTGTGATCTGGAGATTTAAATTCCCCCCACTCTGAATGTCAGCTTGGTGTCTGATCCAAAGTACAGAAGTCTTGTCTGTTTTAATCTGTGATTTTGAAACTGTCCACAGCATAGCAGAGTTACACAGTTCTCTTAATTTTTTTTAAAGTAATTTGCCTTATTCTCTGAAATGGGTTCTTTTGGCTGATGAAATGCTTATACATTTAACCCCCAGTCTAACTGATGTCTCTGTACTACAGTATACAAAGCTTATTCGAATGACTCTTCTGAATAGGGTTTTAATGGTTTTGAAAAGACTTTTAGGACAATCTATAGGTAGGAGCATGAACAGTCAAAACTTGGCAAAGTTGATATTGTAGTTGTAGTGGGAAAGGAGCGGAAAACTACTGAAGCGTTGTGCAGCATTTACTGTTTGGTCAGTTTTTTAGGAAACTAAACTTGTTTTATATTTTAAATGTGTGTGGCTCTTTTATAACTCCCAAGTAATCAGCTCTTTTAGGCTGGACAGCTCTGTTTTAACGCATAGACTGTTTAAAAAGTGTTTAAAATGCTTTTTTGTTTTTCCAAATCGTTAATTTTAAACTGGATTATAACGTGTGAGCAAAAATAAGTCACTCTTTTTGGAGCAGTCCATTTCAGGCATTGCACGAGGTGTGTGTTTAAAACGACAGCCTGTAAAATTACACTTTCCAAGAAAAGTACCAAATTTAACTATGAACAAAAAAAATCATCTCTGTTGGTTAGGATTGTTGTCTAGTCCAGCAAATGGCTCTTCGGGCCACATTTTCAAAGCGTGTACTCCAGTCTTTAAGTAATTCCTGTTTAAACAGAAAGATTAATGCTAATGTTACCAAATGAGAAAGAAACAACTTGAGGGTGCTTGGGAGACATCCTGTTATAGTCCCTGCTTGTTTGACTGTAGCTTTGTGATAGTAACAGGTGTTTGTTTTTTTTCCATCACAACAATAAGTTAATTAAAGACTGCAGTAAACACTTTGACATTGCTACATCTCTGAGGCTTGTCATCTTTTGATTTGCTTCAGCCAAAATTGACAGAAGTGGGATTTCATCAGCAAATGGTTAAAAACCTTACTCAGATAAAGTATCACATCAATAATACTGTAAAATCAATCTGTTTCAGATACAATGAAATTATAGTAGCTGTTATATCATGCCTTAGCAGTAAATGGCTGTAGTATAAATCCATGAGCATTCAGGTTAGAGTTAGTTACAAAACAGTGTCTTTGACCTTGGGCATCCTTAGTCTCAGCACAGGTCTTACAAAGCAAAGCAGTAAACTCCTCTGCACTCCATCAGCTTGAGGTGCACAGGACAGAACATCAGCATTTTCCCCAGAAGGAGGGCATGCTTTCAAAGTTATTTACCTGACTCTATAGAATAGGTAGTCACAGGTTTTGTTTTGAAAAGGTTTCAGCATTACTTAAGGGCAAAGTTAAGCAGTTTTCATACAGATTACATTTACAAATCAATGTCAGCACATACAGTAGTAATGCTTAACTAATATTATTCATATCACTTGTTATTATTATTATTATTATTATTATTATTATTATTATTATTATTATTATTTTATTTCTTAGCAGATGCCCTTATCCAGGGCGACTTACAATCGTTACAAGATATCACATTATACAGATATCACTTTTTTTTTTTACATACATATTTTTTACATACAATTACCCATTTATACAGTTGGGTTTTTACTGAGCAATCTAGGTAAAGTACCTTGCTCAAGGGTACAGCAGCAGTGTCCCCCACCCAGAGCCCTAACCACTACTCCACACTGCTGCCCACTTGTGCTTTTAATGTTTGTTTCATGGTGTTTCATTTGTGAATAAAAAACTGTCAATGATGCACTTCCAATATTGAAGGAATGCAGCCGCCACTGAAAACACACATGTCATAAGGGAAAGCAGTGTTTGGTAACGCAGTGAGTACTGAGCAGGTAAGGTTACTGAGCAGGTTACTGGTTACTGAGCCTGGGACGGTTGCAATGGTTTAACCCTCCCCTGCTCACTGTTGATTAGACAACCCTGGGAAAGGTTGGGGCTCCTATTGGTTGATTGCCCTGCTGGACCCAAGAGAATACCCATAGAGAATACCTTTCTTAAAGTGTTATCGAACATGCTGTAGAGTCTACTCCAAAACACATTACTTACTGTTGCTGCCTGTTGTGTTTCCGTATACCTATACTATAATCTTCAACTAAATCACAATGGTTTAAATAACGCCCCCTATAGGTTGCATGCTTACTGTCTAAGTGGAGATGTGGTGACGTTCATGTCAAGATCTGATCCTTGCCTGATGTTAGAATTATGAACTGCACTGCTCAAGGATAAGCATGCATATTCATAAACTTGTTCACAGCCCGGAGGAAGCAACATAGGGTAACACTTTACATTAAGTGTCTCTAATTACCTAGCCATAACTCTGACCCTTTTCTGATACAATTGTGTACTTACAGTACATATTTCAAAAAGATTTACATGTTAAGTACATTGTAACTATGTATAACAACATTGTAATTATGGGTAAGTACACATGTATTTACTAAGTAACTACTATAAAATACACAGTATTGAGAGACACAATGTAAAGTGTGAACGAATCAAAACACTGATTGCTGTTTGGGATGTTTCTGAAGTTTGGATGACTCACATGCAGTGATGTTTAGAAAATAAGCTGTCAACAACCTAGAGTGTGTGGGGATAAAAAAAATCTAAACAATCATGATTTTGTTGAAAAAGATATAACAAGAATATGTACAACACAGCAGCACAAACTATGTTTTGCTGTGAACTTCATATTCTGTTTAGTAACATAAGCAAGAAGAGTCAGCCGGCTGCTGTTCGTGGCAGCTGAAGATATAAACACACCCTTGAAGGCCCTGAGGACAAACTACTGAAATAAACATTAAAGCACGGTCTGGTCATTTTCTGAATGGCAATCAGTGCCATTTGTAAACTGCCCCCTTCTGTGGCCGTCATTGAGTACCTATACAAGTACGTCATCTCTGCATACAAGCAATGGGTCCTCTGTACACCCATAGGAAAATGTACTTGCAATTTTTTTAGTTTTACGTCAAAGCACATGAATTGTCAGACATAGCTAGCTAACTCAGGTCTTATTTATATATAGGAGTACTAACAAGAAACTTACTAAAAAAGTTCCTTGAATATTGAGATTGCAACCAATAATATTTAACTTTATTTCACAGACACCAAGACTGCATAGATGCAGGATATGCAATGAGAATTAACTTGAGTAATTTTCTGGGATTTCCCCATCACTGTCTACTTTCACATGTCCAGCCCCTTCACTCCACTACCACAGTAAGATTCTAAATTGGTTAAGATTAGAGTTTTCATAATAAATACATCATAAAATGCTGCCTGACATTAATGTGTGTGTTTACAATAAAGTGATTCAATCAGATGTGTGTTTGTTTATTTTAAATAAATACTTGAATAAATAAGTGAAAAGCTGAAAATCTTGACAGCAAGTTAACAAGATGGCAGTGAAGATGCAACCACTTGAATCTTTACAAGGTTTTGATGTTGTTAATGCTACACACAACATTCGAGGGCAAGCAGTTTCATATTGATTTTGTCTTGATATGAGGCATGAATAGTTTACACAGCATCTATGAAATATTAAACACAGGACACGTTTGAAACACAAGTCAATTGACATACTTTACTTTTCACGAATCAGTTACTTTCTCCATGCTACCAATCCCAAAGCTTACAGTTTACAGCCATTGCACTTGTTCACGTTGACTGCTGTTACCTCTTAATTACTATTTTCCTGTATAATAATACTTAAAACAGATGAATATCTACAAACCTAGATTTTTCAGGGGCCTTTGCAATTAATTAAAATATATTCCCTTAAAGGCAGCAATTGATTAAGTATATTCAGATTCATAATTACTTGGTTTAAATTGGAATTTGGATTACATTAGAACCAACTGATGAGATTAATCAGAATTCAATTCAACAGGGATGAAAACGGATTGTCAATGCATAAGTTTACGGTACCTGTGAATTTTTCTTTCTGTTGCTTTTTAGCTATGTTTCTTGGCAGAGTATATCACTTTATACAGACAAACCTGTCAGTATTCTTTGTTACATTTGTCTTTTATTCCTGAAGTGGCTTAAATGCTATGCTCCAGTGGAAACAACAATGGATTTTAGTTTATTTGTTTGTGAACCTCGAAATGAATTCACATTCACCCAAGAGAACTTCGAAAAGCCTTTTGCATGTTTAAAGCTACAAGTTGTTTTCCTGTCACATAAACTGTTCTTTTGCACATTTTGTGGGTAGTTTATATTTAAAGCTCATTAGCTTAACCCCCCTAAAGCTTACAACACTGATAGCTTTGAAATGACATGACAAGACCTTACTCCCCACCGCATTAAAGAAAGCTTGGGAGAGTCAACATAGATTTAGTTCAGTAAACCTCAACCAATCCCAAAATAACTCTATACAGTGCCTTTGCATTAACAATAATAACAAATTCAGTTCAGAGAAATGCCTGCAAAGCTATCATTGTGGAAGAGCATGCATACAAGTGGGTTGTTTTTACAATCTTTTTGGTATTCAATGGCACATTCAGTTTTACTAGAACTAAAATGTTCTTAGATTTTTTTACATTTATTTTTAAAATTTTTTTTTTAACATAATAACATAAGAAAAATTTGAGAACAAGAAAAGGCTGTCCGATCCATCTAGTCCAGTGGTTCCCAACCTGTGGTCCTTGAGTAAACTCCAGGTGGTCCATAAACAACTCCCAGAATTCAGTTACGCAGTACTGTAAAAACCCATTTCTATAAAATCACACGTTGTGAGACTACTATTACTAAGCAACACAACAAACAGCTTTAACCATGTAATATATAATTATAAGATATGTATGTTTATCTGTTTTATTTTATTACGGGTGTATTTATAAATTAATATATACATTACAGCTCCCTTTGATGCAATACCAAACATCGCCTTCAAAGCCGCTATTAACTGCATGAGCGATCTCAAACTCCAATCTCAGGTCATGTATTCCTTATTTTTGAAACTTTCAAAAATCAAATCGGGAGAGAAAGGGAGTATGTCTATTTATTTAGAACTAATCATATTATGTATCCCTTTTCTGCTCTATTCAGCTACCTATCAATGCTCCCGACTGCCCCTCTTCTGCACCCTGGAAGGAACAATCGACTTGGTTTATCAAATCCCTACTTCTGTCTCTTCTCCGTGCTGGATTTTCGCCCAACAATTACTCCGAACATTCTTTTAGAATCAGCACAGCTACTTCTGCTGCTTCATGAAACATTCCTCCATATCTAATCAAAGATATGGGGAGATGGATATCAGGAGCATATGAAAAAATGACAATGACATGTTAACTGTGCAAAAAAACGTTATGTGTTTAATTAATTTTAGCCTTAAGTTTTTTCTCTTTCTTTTTCTTCTTTTGGAACCTAGAGGAAGGGTTTCCCTTGGCCATGGATTCCCTAAGGTTTCCTCCTACTTGTTTTTTGAGTAGGGTTTTTTTCCTTACCTGAGCGTCAGGTGGTTTTATTCTGCGAGGTGGTGGAGGCTGAGGTGGCCTTGTCCTTTTAGATGGAAGGTGGCCTGAGGCACTCGTCCTGCCCATCAGCATTAGTTAGTTAGTTAGTTTCAATCTTTTTTTTAGGTATCACATATTCTGCCATCATAAAGGCGGCAAACAAGCTCCTATGGACAAGGCCATCGGCCAAAAGTTTTTATATTGTATATCTGTATGGAAATGTATCCTTTAAACCAATAAATGATCATTCTACATCAATCGTGGATTCTCATTTCTGAAACTAAAGAGCAAGCTCTGTAGTCAAGAGGTAAGTGTGTGTCTTATGCTGATGTCAGTATTATTAACTCATCAGCCACTAGGAGGAGATTCCTTACAAGTTACAAAGCTCAACATGTTGCTCACCACTGTAGTCCTATCCCTGTCTTATTGCATTGCTGCTGATGGGACGTGTTGAACTGTGTTTCTTACACCAGTAGTTGGTTTTTCTGGCAAAGAAACCCAGCACTTGGGTATGTATTTCTTTATTTAGTATATGGATTTCTAAACCTGGACAGCAAATTAAATCATCAATCCTTCTCTTCTAGTATAATATCCAATGCATTTGACAGGAAGGCAGTGTAGGAGGGACAGAACTGGTGTAAACTGCTGAGTTGGCCTGCATTTTGCACTAGTTGCAGCCTGTCAAAGAACTATATGATTTGTTTTAAAAAGAGGATGATAAAGTTGACTGAACCATTCTGAATCGTGGATAACAACCACTATAATAGTATTCCTCATACACTACACTTTATAAGCATTGTGGGGGATGAAAATGAAAGAAATCACCCTGTAAAGCCAATATGTGCTGTATGATTATGTGCTTCTTGCTGACACATGCAGACACCGCAAGAATAAAAAACACAGACTCAACAAAGAAATGAATAGAAACATCAGTAATTCCATTTTTTTTCCCTGAACGCCTTAGACAGCACAAAGCGGATACATTCTTCTTCTTTTGTTTTTATTAACCATCCAGCTGCTTATCGCACGATTTCCATGTGGAGCGCAAGCGAGTCCAAGTTTGTCACTCCTGTGAGAAATGCGTGCAGGCGTTTATATGTGCATCTGCAAAGTTTGGTACTATAGTCTGCAGTTTTGTTTTTCGCTGGCAGATGGCAACAGTCCCTGAGAAATGTGCTTGACAGACCATCCATTATTATTTATTTCTTAGCAGATGCCCTTATCCAGGGCGACTTACAATTGTTACAAGATATCACATTATGTTTACATACAATGACATTACTTTTTTTTTTTTTACACATTATTTTTACATACAATTACCCATTTATACAGTTGGGTTTTTACTGGAGCAATCTAGGTAAAGTACCTTGCTCAATAGCAGCAGTGTCACCTGGGATTGAACCCACGAGGTCAAGAGACCAGAGCAACCATACTCACACTGCTGCCCATCCAGAGATGAGCAGTATAAAATGGACGGCCGCAAAAAATGGATGCTTACTACAGCGAATGAGATGAGGGTATTTATGTCTTTGTTGATGTTACAAGGGGTTGTAAGGAACCGATTTATTCTGCTGATGAAGTATACTTCACAAAGAATAATGCACATAACAGTGATACACACCAGTACCCGAAACTGGAAAGTACGTTTACCACATCAGTCACCCTGTATCATGTGATTGAAAATTTGACATTATACTTATACTTATATAATGCCGCCATTGGAAAAAAAAGTATGTTATTTTGTGATTTATATTGTTATAATACTACATTTGTAAACAAATTGTTATTTTGTAATTTAAGTTCTATTGAAATAATATATTTCTGTTTTTCATAATAACAATAAAAAAGTGTGCATTTTAAAAAAATAAGGCAAAAATTGTTTTGAAAACTGTCCAAATTTCTTATTTGAGGGCTAAGAATGAAAAATCTCCACAAAAAAACATGGAAATTGCCTAAATAAATGGGCAGCTGGGTGGTTACTCTAAGTGAGGGAGTGAAGGTGACATGCAAAGTTTTGCTCAAATTTAATGTAAATCAAGCTTTGAAATAACAGAAGTAAAGCTTGAAAGTTTCTTGCAAGGAAATTCAGACACGTCTCTGTTGCTTCATGTAGTATTGGAAGGATTGTCACAGTTACCCGTACATAATTACATTGATAGCTATCAGGATTCTATTTATTGCCTTTGAAAGGTCACACACAAAGCTTTCCAGCAAGCTAAGCTGGAGTTGACCTCTAATGCTTTTCATTTCAAATTGTACTAATCAGTGGATATAAATCCTCCCTTTGTTTGAATCCCTAAAATGAATATCTGCGAGAATAAACTGCCTGTGAGTCTTTTTGGTCTAAATCGAGTCTTTAAACATTATCAAAATGTCAAGGTTTGATTCTATTTTTTTTTGTTATTAAATCAGCCACTATGACTAAAGTGTCCCAGTACAGCCACCGTGACCTGCATCCAAATACAGCAGCTAGCATATAGACTAGTGGACCAGTGCATAACTAAAAAAAAATGACAGCAGCATATCTTTATAGCAGCATATAAATATAGAACATAAAGTAATTCTAGTATTTACTGCAAAGTAGTGTCCATGTAGGTCACACAGTATATTTCATTTTTCTAAAGAGCTGCAGGTAACAGGACTGAAGTCGATACACAGTATTGTACCTGTGTGGCAGGGTGAAAGCCCTGCTGGTGCACAAGTGTGTTTTAGTGTGGAAAATATTGGGTTGTCATGGAGGGGGTTAAATGTCTCCCTGTCAAAACACGTGGGAACGGGTGTATAAAATAGGTGTTCACAGGTGATAAGGAAAAAGGATTAAGACTGATGTTGGTGACAGAGGTGGAAGGGTGTGTTCGATGTTCTGTTATCTGTGCTGTGCTGTTTGTTTACATTTTCGTGAGTTTTTGTCAAACCTTTTGTTTTGGCCCTTGTGCCTTTTATTTTGTAATAAGTGTTGCTTTTATTTTGTAATAAGTGTGGTTTTGTTAGTGTTCGTACAGTTTTGTTTTTGTTTATTTTTTTATTTGATAAGCCATTAGCGCATTTAACCGTGCAGCTTCCTGTGTGAGTCTCTGTCCCTGCCAATACCATCTGGACTCGGAGGCTACCACGCCACAACCCAGTAAAGCTGCAGATCAAATAAGTGTCTTATAATGTGTTGCTGAGTTATGCACACTGTAGTTCCTCAAAGTTGTTTAGTGTGTGAAAATGGGCTGATGGTAATAACTGAGTGTGGCAAAGTGCCCCCCCGTGTATATTGTATGTTACGTGTTGTGTGTAAATGTTGGTGTATAGGCATTGGTACATGGGATATAAGCGGGTCTGTGTTTCATGTGTATTTAAAAATGTAGATTTGTATTTAGGCACCGGGAGGGCACAAATCACTTCAAGTGCTGGTTAAAATGTAATGTGTGGTCACGGGAGTGCACTTAATTAATTCACGTGCAGTTGTACCGAGATTCCAATTGAATGATTGACTAGCAATCGAGTCTCGGTACAACTGCATAAAAACAGCATGTTTTCACTCACTCGGGGTTGGGTGTTCGGTGAGTGGAGAATGGGTGTGGAGAAAGGGAAACTAAAAAGTAGAACTTAAATATATGTTTTCACTCACCGTGTTTGTTCGTTTGTCTGTATAGTCCGTTTTGTTTACCTGTTTGTTTTGGCGAATGTGCCGTGTCCTGTGTGGTTTTTGTCTTACAACCTTTTTATTTTCTGTTCTGTTTATTTATTAAATGCTGAGCGAAAGCATTCGCTCAGCTCCACCAAACTCCACCTCTCTGTTGTTTATTTCCCGGCTCTGGTCTGACGTCACCCACTCTGGCCGTCTTTGTGACACGTGGTGTCAGAAAAGGGATAACAGCGCCTCCAGGACTCAGGCCAGAGCGGGAACCGCAGTTTTTTTTTTGTTTTTTTTTGAAAAATAAAAGGGGAAAAAATGGAAGGCTGGAACTGGAGAGATGGCTGCCAGGATCTGGAGGTCCTCCTCGGTGGTCTAGAGGACCAAGGCTGGTGCCTTGCCTGTGGGGAGTTCGGGCACCCAGTGGTGCGCTGCCCCTACCAAGAGGGAGAGGAGGAACTGGCCCAGGAGAGGAAGGTGAGGAGGAGGCAGAGAAGGGGAAAGGGAAGAGGAAGGCAGAGTGTCCACCGCCCAAGTCTCCACCAGCAGAGGAAGAATGCCTGCTGGTTTTGCCTCCACAGCCTGAGTGGGAGGAGCCCGAACGTCCCTACGCCTGAGTGGGAGGAACCCAACGTCCCTACGCCTGAGTGGGAGGAGCCCGAACGTCCCTACGCCTGAATGGGAGGAGCCCGAACGCCCTACGCCTGAATGGGAGGAGTGGGTGCGTCCACAGCCCAAGAGGGAGGAGTCGGTGCGTCCACAGCCCAAAAGGGAGGAGTCGGTGCGTCCACAGTCCATGAGGGAGGAGTCGGTGCGTCCCACGGCCCAAAAGGGAAGGTAGAGCGTCCACAGCCCCAGTCTCCACCAGCAGAGGGTGAATTCCTGCTGGTTCCACCTCCATTGCCATGGGAGGACTGCTTGCAGCTCCCACCTCCACCAGCAGAGGGTGAATTCCTGCTGGTCCCGCCTTCGCCACCTCCATCGGCAGGAGCAGAGCAGCAGGAGCTGTCTCTGCCTCCGCTACCTCCACCGCCAGGAGCAGAGCAGCAGGAGCTGCCTCTGCCTCCGCCACCTTCACTGGCAGGAGAAGAGCAGCAGGAGCTGCCTCTGCCTCCGCCACCTCCATCGGCAGGAGCAGAGCAGCAGGAGCTGCCTCTGCCTCCGCCAACCCCACCAGCAGAGGAGGAATGCCTACTGGTATCACTTCCCCCACCAGCAGAGGATGAATGCCTGCTGGTAACACTTCCCCAACCAGCAGAGGATGAATGCCTGCTGGTAACACTTCCCCAACCAGCAGAGGATGAATGCCTGCTGGTATCACTTCCCCACCGTCCACGAGGAGAGGAGCAGGAGCTGCCTCTCCCTTCACCAGAGAAACCAGGACTAGATGCTGGCGGTCCTCAGCAGCCCTTGCATAGGCTGCTGAGGAAAGCATGGGAAGAACCGCCCGGCCGTGTGGCCGAGAAGAGGGCCAAAACCCGCACCCCAGCTTGTCCTGACTCCCTGCCTCGCTTCGCCCAAGGATGCTTGCCTCGCTGCGCCCAAGGATGCCTGCCTCGCTGCGCCCAAGGATGCCTGCCTCGCTGCGCCCAAGGATGCCTGCCTCGCCGCCCAAAGATGCCTGCCTCGCCGCCCAAGGATGCCAGCCTCGCCTGCCCAAGGATGCCAGCCTCGCCGCCAAGGATGCCAGCCTCGCCAAGGATGCCAGCCTTGCATCGCTTGGGGTTGCCAGCCGCTCCGCATCGCCTGGGGTTGCCAGCCGCTCCGCGATCGCCTGGGGCTGCCTGTCGCTCCGCGATCGCCTGGGGCTGCCTGTCGCTCCGCACGCCTGGGGCTGCCTGTCGCCCGCGATCGCCTGGGGCTGCCTGTCGCTCCGCGACGCCTGGGGCTGCCTGTCGCTCCACACAGAGTACAGGGTACGAGGGAGAAGTGGAGCTCCCGCTGCCGCCTCTATGGCCAGGGGCTCCCCTCCCGAAGTTCGCCTCCCGAGGGTCCGCTGCTGCTGCCGTCGCCTCCCGAGGGTCCGCTGCTGCTGCCGTCGCCTCCCGAGGGTCCGCTGCTGCTGCCATCGCCTCCCGAGGGTCCGCTGCTGCTGCCGTCGCCTGGGGTCGCCAGGGATCCTGCTTCGCCTGGGGTCGCCAGGGATCCTGCTTCGCCTGGGGTCGTCGAGGGTCCTGCTTTGCCTGGGGTCGCTACACTGTGGCCAGAACCCCATGAAGGGGAGCTACCGGCCATGAAGAAAGGGGGGGAGGTCAGGAGACCTGTTCTGTTTATTTATTAAAAGCTGAGCGAAAGCATTCGCTCAGCTCCACCAAACTCCACCTCTCTGTTGTTTATTTCCCGGCTCTGGTCTGACGTCACCCACTCTGGCCGTCTTTGTGACACTGAGGTATCTGTTTTTTACAGTTTTTTGCAGACCACCTGAAGAAAATAAAGACATTGAGAAAGACTCACAGATGGTTCCCACACCACTGGTATTACAAGCTAAAAGTATTACCATCAGTGTACATAATTACAGATGGGTACTGATTAACAGTAAGAAATCTGTCACGTTTTCATATATAATCTTTCCTTAAACTGAAAGCTTTGACTGCACTCTTTGATAAGGTTTTGTAGATTCGATTGCCACTAATCACAGACAGCAATCAAGATTAGTGCTGATCAGAGTCTGTAAAACCACCACTTAATTCAATGCCTATGGCCATAATTATCCATTAGCCAATAGTTACTGTGTCAATAACTTAATTATTCTTCAGATAGGTTTAAGTTGAGTCCTTATTTGGTTATACAGATTTCTAATGGCTACAGGACTGGATTGTGGGTAAGTCAGTTTGTGTAAAACCTACTGTAGCAGGGTGATTGCCCTGCACGTGTGTATTTAGTGTTGGTATAATTTGTATGGGGAGATGGGTTTATTGTGTGTCGTTTTGGAGATGATTTGTTTAATTACTTTATTGTTTACAGATGGGCGCTCGATTGAGACTTGCTGCCTGCTAGGCTTGGTTGAGGGGAAGGGCAGCAAGTGATTGGCTGTGCTGGACCTCAATCAGCAGGTGGGCGGGTCTTGACCGAGTGTCCGTCAGTTTAAAAGCATCCGCGGGAGATGGTTCGAGGCGACTGCAACACCATTGCCGGAGGGGAGCGGCGTATACTCGGGAGGAGAGGATCCGCTCTGCAGGAACGAGAGCTACGCAACCCTGAGACTGCAAGCGGTGCTTGTGAAGGCAATGCCCAGCCAAGGCCGTATGAAGCACCACGAGTCGTTGTATGAATACCGGCTTGTGAATAGGTTAGTTAGGGGATAGTGATCCCATGTGATGTATAGCGAGGGTTGCGTAGTGTAGCTGGTTCCTGGAGCGGGACGCCTCGTTTTAAGGCTAGCGCTCGCCCTCTGGAGCACCTTTTATTTGTAGTTTTTGTACTGTGTTTTATTTTGCCTTTTGTACAGCTTGCTGTATGTGTCCTCTGTGCGTTACCATCGCTGGTAACGTCACATGACCACCTTTTATTTCCTTTCTGTTTGTATTAATAAATCCTGCGCGCCTGTGCCGGCGTTTCAACTCCACCCCCCAGTTGTCTCTCTGCATTGCTAAACAGCGGCTATCCACGCACGTGACGTAACACCCGGTCACACCTACCATGCATTATTCCAGACTCCAATCCTCTGAACAGTCATTGAATCACATAGCAAGCTCACAGGAAACCTGCACCTATTATCATATTTTTGTTTGTTCTATTTAATCTTTATTATGTCTGCGCAGTAGCGCAGACATAGTTAAGGTTTGAACAAAGATACATTGCTGTCCCCACCTCTCCAGCCTCAAGGGCAGGGATTAACATTTTTCATGACAAGGACTATGATTTTCCAGTGTTATGGCCAGTCTGAGAGAATTTGTCATGTTGTGGCACTAGCCACACCAGTGTTTAAATAAACACTCCCTTTAGTTGAAATGCCTGGCCAGGTAGCTTCTTATTCATTTTATCTATTAATTAGGGATTCCCCTAATTAATAGATAAACTCCCATGAGCCTTGGTTCTTTTTTTAAACAGGTAGAGGGGGAAGGGAGGCAGGTCTGTGTTCTGAGTTCCTCCATTTTGTGTATGGCGGTGTGGATTGTGTGCAGGTACTGAATGGGTTCCAGTTTGCTTTCAGGATTTTATTTACAAGAAAATTATATTAAATAATAACTATACTACCTTGGAGCATCTCTTGGACAACTTGTTGCTGTTTTACTGCCACTTGAACTACACAATAAGCATCAACAAACAAACAAATAAACAAACAAACAGTCAGGTGAGATCATTCTGGTTTTTTTTTCCGTTTTTTCTTTTTTTCTGCTGGAAATATATATATATATATAACTTGTGCACTTATAAGGTCTTTGTACTATATTAGCAATTAACTATTCCAGATCTCTGTTTCATTCCCTGACTTTAAAATTGTTTGTTACCTTTCCCTCCACTATTTGTGTGCTTTCCTTAAATTGTTTGCGATTCGCTTGTATATAGTTTACTGGTGTGTGTGGTATTAAATTTGTTAATTGAGGACCCTCATTTGTTTTTGTTTTATTTGCTGTCGGCTGAAGCTCTTTGTTTCAAACCGTTACAATGTGCTTAGTGATGTCATTGCTGATGTCATTGATGATATCATATGGAAACATACACATAAGGGTGCAGAGTTTAGGTTGCGTGGCTACCTTAACTTGCAATTTCATAACCTTTTGGACTTTTGAAACAAAACCTTAACTTTATTTTAACACACTGAATATTACATATGTTTTGCACAGGTATGTTTGTGCAGGTAAAAATACAGATATCCAAGTTTACTGTTGTTTTTGTTTTTTCCGCTGATGAAGTATTTAGTGCCTCTTACCATTTTGACAAGGGAGCTTATACAAGCAATGAACCAATGCTTTGAATGCCATAGCAAAAAAGGGTTTTCAATATAGAAATCATGGAACAGGAACACGGGCTGCGAGAAGTAAACCCTGTGGCTTGAAATAGGAATTGTGTGCTTGTGACTTTAGGAAGATGACATGCTTTCCCCTTGACTCATGGAGACCAAACTGATCGGCCTCCAGCTGGGAAGCAAGCATTAATTCCCCCAAGGGGAAAATGAAGAGAAGGATAGCGGATACATTTGAGAAGACTAGAAATCCCCCCAAATAACAAGGAATGCCTACGCTTCGGGAGATCGGCACAGCCAGACCTCCGAGGCAGAGCCACGCATTCAGAAAGAGAGAACATGCAAAGGTGCCAGAGAGGAACACTGGCATCGATGAAAGCAAGATGTTAGTAAAGAATACAGGGTTTCCAGGTTGTGACTGTAATGTAATATTTTAGTAAGAATGGATGTGTTGCGGCAGGCTCAGGATTATAGAAACAAGTAAGAGCATAATGGAACACAGAGCAGGGAGGGGCATAAGCAGCATCGTGAATCTGAGCGAGGCATGACAGAGCCCACCAAACAACGCATATAAAACAAACTAGGGTGAACCGCACCTAGAAACATTTCTCACAACCAAAGCACATGCAACACATGCAAGACAAATGCAACAATGTAAGCGAAAGCCTGGCAATGCATAGGGAAGCACAGGCAGCAACAACATGAAAAAAACAACAAGTGGGATCTGTAGCTGCCATGTAACAATAAGCAAATGCAAAAAGCAGACAGAGAACGAGTGTTCAACCCAGGGCTTAAATAGGGAGGTTCGTTGATAGATTGGCTGGATTAATCCCTGCTCCTGCTCCCCGAACAACACACAATGGTTACAATTAAAAAAAAAAAACTCTTTATAAAAGATGTTTCGTTTAGGTTTTATAAATATAAATATCGGATATACAGATACATCTTCTGTGTACCGCTTACAAAGAGTTAAAGCTTGTAAGAAAATATCAATGGTTTATGCAGGGCTGTATACAGAGTGATCCACAGGTGTTTTCCAGCAGACAGAAAAAGCACTTCAAAAGCTGTGGTCCATTTCCATTGAACTAACAGAGTGGTGTCATCTTGAAAGGCAATACAGGCATTGTTGTCCTAGCGGTTCTACCTCTGTGGACTTTCTGGACATGCTGTACAGAGGTGGTGATTAATTTGAAAGAAACGCTGCAAACCACATGATCTACTGGACATCAAATGCAAGTCACAGAATTGCAAAGCAGATGCCAGGACATGATCAAAGGTACAATAACCAATCATACATGTAACCCATTCCCTGTTCTACTTGACCTCCAGGCCCCCTTTTCAGTCACACACACAGGAGTGGTCCACTATGAAAGGCGCAATATAAAATAAAGATTGATTGATTGATTGACAGTTGTACAGGGTGTGGTTGTTTCAAGGTCTTTATTTTTGCCCTGGGTAACTGCAAACTACAAGCTTGAAATTCATCTATAGAAATAAAATGAAATTAGAAGCGATGCTGCAGCACTATTCTAGGTGGCACATTGAGGACATGGAGAAAAACAATTGGTAACACTTTACATTGTGTCTCCAATTACTGTGTACTTACATAGTAGTTACTTAGTAAATACATGTGTACTTACATATAACTATAATGTTATTGTGCACAGTTACAAATGTTTGTTTACATCTTAAAAATAGTAAGTCAGTCTTCTTCAGGTAATCTTCAATCAAAACTGTTTAATTCAGGAACAAAGCAAATCCAAAAGACAGTAAAGTGACACAATCACATGCAGAAGCTGCCCCTCTTTATTGGCGGCACACCAGCAGTGCACCTTTTGCCGAAGCCTTTGTAGATCAGAACCAGCTTCAGCTGTCTTGATTGTGGTTCCTATCTGTGATTAAAATCAACATTTTAAGCAGAGACAACAATTTGTAAACAAGGGACATCTGCCCAAGATCAAAGGGGCTCTTTGAACCATAAAATAACCAGTTTGTTATCCTGGTTCTTAAATTTGCAGGCACCTTTTGCTGGGTGCAAATTTACATAGCTACAAGGACAGAGCTTCAATGAGTCCACGTCTTCTTTGCCATTTAAAGGGGTATGCAATTATTACAATTGATGTAAAAGCTTAAAACCTTACATACTTAATGTGTACATCTTTTTGCATGATATATGTAAGTACACAATTGTATCACAAAAGGGTTAGGGTTAAGCCTGGGACAGACAGGCGCAGCGTGTTGTGGTGCGGCATGGCACACGAGGCATTTTTCCGCCTGTATCGCTGCCATTGCTTTCATACGGTGTTGGACAGATCAACACGGGACGATACTGCTCAAGTCGAATCCAGAGCGAATTTTTCTGACTGCCGTGCGGTACCGTCGGTGGATTAACCAATCACAGCCAAGTGCTGACAGCACGTGCTTGCCAGGAAAAATCATGAATGTGTCCAAGCACCCTGAAGTGTTTGATCCCTCCCATATTTCATACAAGGACAGGCAAGTTAGTACTGTATACATCGGATATATTTTAGTAGTAGGCTACTTGCTGTCAGCAACATATTGTATGTTTCTTTGCTCAGCTCAGATCACTCATTTCATACACCTGCATATAGATGACAGAAAAACAACATTGATAAACAAACCAGTGTTTTTATTTAGTAGATTATATGGGGGGCATTACAGCTATGGCTAAAAGTTTTGTATCACGATCTATAGAATTAATAATGTTACTTTGACATATTGAAATTACATATCGCTTTGTAGTTTTCCAAAAATTGAAAACTGGGACATTTCAAAATCTAACATGAAATACTGTACTATTATTGTAGTTGCCGGTAGACTTTTGAGATGCCATTTTGTAGTTTCTTAGATTGCATGATGTTAAATAAAATATAGAAATTATGTTCATATTGATGCACACAATGGCCACAATGTAAATTATATTCAAGTACATAGCCTACGGTGTAGTTCTGACAACTACTGTACTGTACCATTCAATTTTTCTATATTGTAAGAAAAGTCAGTCGCGTAGTGTATACCGCTCCTGTGTGTCCAGGTGCAGACTAGCGGTACCAAGACCGTGAATATGCCCAGCGGTGCTGCGCCGCGCCTGTCTGTCTTGGGCTTTAGGGTTATATCGTGCAAAAAGATTTACATATTAAGTGCATTGTAACTATACATAATAACACTGTAATTATGTGTAAGTAGACATGTATTTACTAAGTAACTACTATGTAAATACACAGTATTTAGAGACACTTAGGGGTAGATATACTAAAGTGTTGCGCCTGTCGCAAACCAGTTGCAAACGAGTCGGAAGTCTAGGGTGAAATGTGCTAAACATGCGCAATGCTATTAGTGACATTTTAGGGAATGCTTTGCGGCAGCAGTTTTTCTTTGCGGTTCAACCTTAGATGAATATAGAATTCTGGGCGTTCTTTCATAAATTTGCAAAAGGGGGCGGAGATAGTACAAATGAAGGTTCACAAATATTATAATGAGATGTACTGAAGCTGCCGACAATTGCGACACTTGCAAATGCATCAATTTGTTAAGAACTTTTGAAAGCACGTTTTAAACAGTCGCAATTGTTGCTGGCATTTCCCAGACCACTTTTTTCTCGTGTGTTACCAGTTGTGCTCAATGCATTTTTGAGGCGAACACCCAAATACCTAATTTTCAATAAAGTTAGAGTGTACTTACAAGCCTTGAAAACAAATTTCTGTGACATTTCTAGTTTTCCCAGCATGTTGGGAGCAATAGACTGCACACATGTGCCACTAACCCCTCCAGCTCATTCTGAGCATTTGTATAGGACCATGATCTATTGTGTGTTAATTGTCTTAATTGTCTAGGCTACTAAGCAGGCCAAGTTAAAAAATAATAATAATTAAAATAAAATAAAAACCCCTAAAATCATTTAGTTTCAATTTAAAACCAATGTGTACAATGCAGCAGCATGATTTATTTTGTGTTACCAGTAGGCTAAAGTAAAAAGAAAGTGTGTTAGGTATTAATTTGATTTTACTACTGTACTGTATACTGTATAGGCCAACTGTACAGATTTATATTTTTACATAATATAATGTGTAGCCTACCCAAAACACATCCGTGTTATTTCAGCGCAATGATTTATATTTAAAATATATCAAGAACTATAAATGTATGTGTGTGCGATTTTATTGTATTGTTTTTAAACCCGACACTTCCTTGTCAGACAAACATGTCCGGTTTAGCGAGGGGCTACTCTATGATTATGAAAAGCTTTCTGGGGGTGAAGATGGATGCACAACTATAGAATCTGATGGGATTAAACTGCCTTTCATTTATATATATATATATATATATATATATATATATATATATATATATATATATATATATATATATATATATATATATATATACTGTATATATATATATATATACTGTATATATATATATAAAACAGTATTGAAATAGGTAAAATGAAGACAGAACAGAATGCATTCTATAGATGACATTTAGATTTAACAAAAACTATGTTATTTTGATTCTTGCACCCTTGCATGCATAGACGTTATCCTTCAGGCACCCTCTTCTGCAGCAAACCACAACTCAACTCCCGCTATTTATTGAACAATGTCGTGCAACACTCGCAATGTATGCTAGAGATCTCGCTAAGAAGACGCAACAAATATTTAAATTAGTATATTGCTGCTCTTTTCATTAACATATTTTCTCTTAGTACATATGACAAAATGTATACTTTGCGAATTGTCGCAATGAAAATGCAAATTGCAGTATGTTTGCGCTGCGACTGGCCCATCTTAGTACATCTACCCCTTAATGTAGTGTTACCAAAAAAAATCTAATTAAAGTGGGTTATGTCCACATCACAAGATTCGTTATCTTGTGATCTCTATATAACAGTTTGAAATGTCAAGATCCTGAGATCATTTATCTCTCGATCTCGACATAACACGTTCTATTTAATTTCTAGCCCCTGTCCTTAATATGCCAAGTATAGATGTTTTAAATCGTTCTTACATATTAAAAAGTGCATATTATGCACATATTTACCTAAGTGTATATATTTATCAAAAATAACAATTTTTTCACTGTATAATATTAACATAAAATAATCACAGAGCAAATCAATAAACCACCTACCTGCAAAAACAACAGTGGCTTGCTCCCTTGCAGTACACCTTTAAATATACCCAAAGTCTGCAAGATCATGTGGACAATTCATCTACTAAGTGTGAAATGGCTGTGAGTTGGTGACTGAATTAACATTTTGATGCAGAAGAAGGAAGGGGTTCTGAGTCTTTACACACCCACACAGTGTCAGAGAGAGATTGATACGGCTATTAAGACATGGGGGCACAAAATATGATATGTGTTCATTTGTAACTTAATTAAAACAGAGGGATTGGTGCCTCTTGCACCATTTTGACAAGGGGGGCTTATACGATTAATGAATCAATATTTTGAATGTCATAGTGCTACAGTGTGCCTTGGTTTCTGATAAAGAACCTTTCCTGGATTAAATTGGGTCAACACTGCAAAGCCTTTAACCAAATACAATTCCAAGTGCAGTTGCAAGGCCTGGGTTCTTTACTGAATGTAATTGTGCTTTAAACAAAGCTCTTTCCCCAGCAGTATAGGGGTTATTTGACAGTATAACAAGTCAACCTTGAAGCAACACGACATAAATAAAGCCACACTACACATTGAGTGAATAAATAGGATTCTTTTCCATTTGGAACAGTTTAGCTTATACAGGTTTGGTCCTCACTTTACATGTGATCACTGATTTATAAGTTTGAATTAATACACGAAAAAGCAACTCAATTAATCCAGATTTCAAGGTAGACTAAAGTTAATATAAACTGCTTTGCCACTTTAATTGGACCTGTACCCAATAATAATATATCACTTAATTGGGGCAGATAAGGAAGCAGATGAATATATTGACATATGCAATGCTCAAGTTCATCTCAAACATGCTCAATTGGATTGAGACCAGGGGATTGTGGTGGCCATGGAAGATGCCTGAAGTCTCTGCTTTGCACCTCAAACCATTCACGCACAATTCTGGCACGGTGGATGGGTGCTTTATCTTCTTGAAAGTAGTCATCGCCATCAGGGGACAAGTGCAGATTTAGAGTAATCAAGGGACTTAGGATATACCAAGAGAACAAGCCCCACAGCAGGGCAATGCCACATCCAGTGGGACAGATGTGTCCTATTAAAGTGTGCCTGCACTTCTCTTCAATCTACATTACATCCAGACTCAGACAAACTCACTTTACAGATTGGCAAATTGTACAGTATACCTGTTTGCAAAGCTTGTCTGCCTATATGTCCTACTATACTAATGTTGGATCTGTGCTCAGGGTTAGGAGTGCTATATTTATGCAATTGCCCCAGATGCAAGTTACTAAAGTCAATGTTGTGTACCAAATGGGTCAAATTGGTTTCACTATGTCAACCAAGAGTCAGCCAGTTCACCATCATAAGATATACTAATTGCTGACAGTTGTCATCACTGGGAATGGTTTTTTTAAAAAAAAATTTTTTATAGTAGATGTGAATTCAAGAACATTTCTATGGGGTTATTATGTGCATGAGCTGCACACATACTGATTGTATACATGTTCTTGTTTGTTTGTTTGTTTCTATGGAAGTTTGTGGGGCTTATAACTTGTGAAAACCTTGTTGGGTTGAAAATGTGTATACTACGAGGGGCACAAAACAGGCATATTTCATAACAAAGACTCTCCACAGAACCCTGTAAACCTATCACTAGGTCTATGTGCACATTATATGCAAGCACATTTTTGTGTGAGGCCATGATCCTTTTAAGTTGATTACAAAAAGCTATTATTTTTGCACATAAGCCATTTAATTAAATAGCATTAAATATTTGTCAGAGGATAAGAGCGTTATTAAAACGTATTTATTTTTCAAAATTTAAAATCAGGCTACAGGTTCAATTGTAATGTGCTGAATGAGTTTTAATGGTGTGATGTTAATTGCTGTACAAGTGGGTAATATTCAGTAATATATGCATAAGCACTTAAAACATTATGATCTTTCTTACCACATGCATTTTAAAACATTACTTGATATTAATTCATAACAATAATAAAAAATGAAATCCAAGCTGTTTTAAATATAATACACAAACAGCAACAGGTTACGAAAGAGTACATTAACAAATAGAGTGGCAGGCATTATTAAATACATTAGCCCTTTGCGGTTCTTTGTCGGACCTGGAGCAATCCTGTTCCAACCTGTTTTAACAGGACATGTGTTGGCTCTGGGTGGTGAAAGCCAACAGATTGTGTTCCCCAATCATCTTTGATCGGAAAGAAGGCGGAACCAGTCGAGTATCTTTCAAAAGCCGGAGAAAAACGATTTGACCGGAGAAGTGTAGACAGACTTGGAGAGAGCATCATGGCAGATGGCAGAGAAGATCTTGCAGAAATGATGGAGGAAGAAGTCAGTGACTAGATGAAGATTTCGAAAAATCCAGTGAAGAAGAAATTCATTTTTCTCAAAGTGATGAGTCAGAGGAGGAAACTGAAGAAAGTGATTATGATGAGTCAGACGTGGAGTGGGGGTGGAGACGTGCACCTGTAAGCGCAGATAGCTTTGTGAAGGATAGGTGTCTATGGATAGCATGTACATAGTGTAAGGCAGTGGGATGTGTGAGACAGCAGGGAGGGGGTTAAAACCTCCCTGAAGAGAAACTGCACCTTCTCTTCTGCCTCCTTCCACCCAGCAGCCCTGAGCAAACTAACTGCTCCTCTTAAATACCCTGCACCTGGTCCCAATTTAATAATAAGCACCAGGTGCAGGGAATGATTCATAATAAAACAATTAACAAATCAATTACACAATAAAGTAAAACAATTAAACTAAACAGAAGGTGCATTTTCTCTTCAGGGAGGTTTTAACCCCCTCCCTGCTGTCTCACACATCCCACTGCCTTACAATAGTTATATTTATTCTATAATTGTTGTTGGTTCAAATTTGTGTACTTTCTTTTGTATTTTGCAGTTCTCAAATAAATAGTTATAAAATACATAAATTGTTTTTGGCTATTTTTTTCACTTGTTTTCTTTGTTAGGGATGTCTTATTTATTTACAATACGTTTGGAACCTTAGTGATTGCTCTAATGTCACTCTAACTCAGCAAAACCAATATTTTTGTGATTTTTTTTTACAGTTTTATTTTTGCAATGATCCCCCCATATAAATAGTAGAAAAATTAATAAAAACTTGTTTTTGGTTGAAACAATTGGTATAATTTTCTTTCCTCAGAGTGATTATAAATAAAGCCACTTTAATTCAGTTTGAACAGCACATGGTCTAAAGTGTTATTTTGTTCCCCAAAATTAAATAAGACCTGACCAGCCTGACAGGGTCAAAATAATTGGACTGCAAAGGGTTAATGAATTATTTCTTGGCTTAGTCGACTATTTTTACCTCACCTATTAGACACATATTAGTAGTTGTTCTACCCCTACCAGTCATCACATATTTTGCTTTAAATGGTCACAGTTAGTCTTATCATACGTGACACATCATAATAGTCTGTCTCTATAAACCAGGCTTTTGGGCCATTCCATGGCATTGGTAAACCAACTGTAAATTTAAAACTATTAAATAAAGCGCCCGACTTAATCTAAAAATACTAACGTTCGTGGATTTAAGAGGTGAGATGGAAGCAGGCTGTACTACTGCCACCTAGCTCCTCTGAGTATGTCTAATACACTATCATATGCATTATACTGAAGGGAACTTGCATGTGTCATTTAAAAGTCTCGGATACAATTAATGGATGTTAATTAGCTGCTTCTTGTTAGCATATATAGGTATAGGATCATTCATTTTGCCACCCTCTTGCCTGAACTGCACAAGATGACATATCTTACAATAAGAGACACCCTACACACAATGCATTGTAACAGAAGTCACATTTGTATAATTTTTTAAAATATAATTACTACTACTGTATTATTGTTACTGTCACTTTTTTTGGAGAGAATCTGATTTGTCAAGTCATAAGTCATTTTTTTTAAAATTTAGTAGCCATCAATTGTTTTTATTTATTTTCTCCCAAATTTGGAATAGCCAATTATTTTTTTTAAGTTTAGCTCACCGCTACCATCCCTGTGCTGACTCGGGAGGGCAAAGACGAACACACGCTGTCCTCTGAACTCTCGTCCATGGTCGGCAGTGTAATAGCCTGGAATCGAACCGGTGATGTCCAGGCTATAGGGCGCATCCTGCACTCCACGCAGAGCGCCTTTACTGGATGCGCCACTCGGGAGCCCCCCCCATGTTTCTTTTCTAATACAATAGTCACTATACAATAGTCACTATCAATCAGTTTAAAAAGCCAAAATGATGACAAAAATATTACTTACTACATATGCGTCCGCCACCCGTCCGCTCCAGCTCATCCAGAACTCCACTGCTCGCCTGGTGTTCTCTCTGCCTCGCTTCTCCCATGCAACTCCACTCTCCGCCACTCCACTGGCTCCCATCACTGCTCGCATCCAGTTTAAGACTCTTGTACTAGCTTACAGATGCCTTGACCAGACTGCACCCAGCTACCTCCAGACCCTCACCTCTCCCTACACCCCCACTCGACCTCTCCACTCTGCCTGCACTAGAAGACTGGCTCTACCTCCTCTACGCTCCCCTGCCCCCAGAGCCCCCTCCTTCTCCACCCTCACCCCGCAGTGGTGGAATGACCTTCCTACAGATGTCAGGACTGCCCAGTCCCTGACCACATTCCGGCGCCTCCTCAAGACACACCTCTTCAGAAAGCACCTGTAGAACTCCTCTGTTTTTCCCCTGGGACACATATCATCCTTCCTTAAATGCGCATTACTTGCTCTTTTCTGCCCCTATTTTACTGCATGTAATCCTGTACTTCAGAGTACTGTTATCTGCCAAGTGTTTAATCTGTAGTATTTTGTATTTAATTATATCCTGATGTAACTATCACTGACACTGTTATCTGCTGTATTATTGAATTGTATTTTGTCACACTTGTACTTGCTTGAACCAAAGTCATTGTATTCATCATTGTATTTATCTTGCTCTTAATTGTATTATTACTTGCACTGTGATTCTTGAAATGTAATTGTTGACGACTGTAAGTCACCCTGGATAAGGGCGTCTGCTAAGAAATAAATAATAATAATTTTTGACAAAATCAGTGTGGAGACACTGCACTGATAATGCAGGTGGGCCATTTTGAACCTCCAGCGAGGCAGCTCAGAGCTAGACTCGCTACTGTAAGGAAGCACTCTTGGCATGTGCATTGTTAAATAGGAAGAGCCACATAACATCCTTTAGTACAGAATGGTGCTTGTTTGGTATGGCTAGTCAAGTCATCAGTCATTACCTCTACATTGTGTTGGACAACAGCATACCTTCCCAGGAGTCTCACACAGTGCCGTCTAGGAAGTATCTGTTCGATAGTTGAAAAAATTTCTCTTGATAGTTATATATTTACTGTGTTATCTGAATTTGTAAGGTATCGTTGAATTAAGGTAAACATGGAATGAACTAATTCCATAAGGACGAGACCAGACCACGTTTCAAGTTTTAACGATGTTTAGTTCCAAATACCCACATTACATGCTACATTGAACGTTAGTGCCACTAGAATTAACAGTGATAGGCAATTGATCAGATTACCTGAATCCCTGGAGAAATCCCTCAGACTGATTTACCAATGGTCACGATGATCCTGGAGGTATTAGAGATCTCTATCTGTGTCACTTCCATATCATACAGGCTTTGGACAACATGATTGCAGTCTGTTTTTATTATCTTACTAATTATCAATATAATTTAGCCCTTCAGCAATTACTCCATTCAAGTGCAACCGATCACTAGCCAATCTTTTACAAGGTTACCGTATTTAAATGTTGACTATATTTCATTCCATGCTTTTCTGCACATGCTTTGTCTCTCCAATCATTTTAAACCTAAGTTACTCTACTCATGCCAAAGTCACCTCCAGCAAACTGGTTTAACTTTACTCTGATAGGATATTTCCAATACATTTTTTAATTCTACAAATTGTAGGGTATGTGAGCTTGCAGGTCTGTGAGATGTGTTTCTGAACGAGACATAAAATTGGATCAAAACTTTTTTCATACATTTTTCATGTGCTAGCTTAGGATATGGGGTAAATATCATATTCTAACTGCTTTAAAAATACATTGTTTGAATTTTATAAGTATTTGCAAAATAATTTAATGTGTATGTTTTGAATAACTGCTAATGTCTACTTGTCATTTTCTATTGTATATGCTTTGGAACCTTTTTTATTTGGTGTGGCCTCTTGCCCCTGGAACTAGGGTTACCAGATTTCCAGTGAAAAACTGGGACTTTTCATTAATCCTGGTTCCATTCATTAAAGCTGTACCAACACCTCTGGTGCAGTTACAATAAGTATATTACAACACAGTCATAATTTAAAAATTAATCATTGAGTGTGTGTGTATATACACACACACACACACACACACACACACACACACACACACACACACACACACACAGACAAAAGTATTTGGGCAGTTAAAAATTAGAAAAACCACAAAGCAAGTGATTTCTACATTTCTAATTGTTCTATTGAAAGATATTCATTAAAGTAGAGATTCAGCCGTATAATAAAAAAACACATTATTACATAACATGCATACAATGAAAAATAACATGCAAAAAATAATTTCATCCTTTGACAAAAGTATTTGAGCAATCAACATATTTTGTATAAAACCCATTCGTTGCTAATTATTGACAATTATCATGATTAAAAACCAACACCTGATGATAATTATAGAATAAATACGCAACACAATAAATCATCAAGTTCTGTAAAAAAATTGGAAATTTGTGATTCAAAAACGCAACAAAAATGGTTTAAAAAAATGGTTAAAACTAAAGATTACAGCAAAGATCTCAAAATGGCAGTAATACAACTAAACGAAAAAGGAGAAACTACCAGAAAAATAGCAGAAAAGCACTGTGTGAGCTATTATTGACAAACACAGGAGAAAAGGAACTACTGCAGCTAGCTCCAGGTGTGAAGGACCAACAAAGATTTCTGTAAAATCTGGAAGAAGAACCGTTTCAGCTGCCTGGCAAAATCCTCGGATTACTGCAAAAGTATTGACACGAGAATTGAGAGAAGATGGTCAAGAAATTCATAAGCGAACAATTCAACGATTCCTTAACAAGATGAATGTCCATGGGTGAAAACCAAGATACAAACCTTTGTTAAAAATAATAAACAAAAAGAAAGTGATTGGAGTTTTCCATTGAATACTTGAAGAAGCCTGATGATGTCTTTTTTATGGTCAGACGAATCCAAAATATAACTTTTTTCACCAAGAAAGCAACAATATGTTTGGAGGAAGAGAGGAGAATAATTTAATGAAAAGTTCATCATGCCCAGTGTTAAACATGGTGCCGGTTGTGTGATGGTATGGGTTTTTTTTTTTCCTTAGGCACTGGCGACCTTCGTATTGTAGAAGGATCAATGAATGCTGCAAAAAATCAAAATATTTTGCACTCTCATTTGCTACCCAGTGCTAGAAGGCTTATTGGATGGAAATTTGTATTCCAGCAGGATAATGGCCCTAAGCATTCTGTAAAGTCTATAAAGGAATTTCTGTAAAAAAGGAAGATTACAATTATTGATTGGTCATCTCAGTCCCCAGACTTGAATCCCATTGAGATGTTGTGGATTGACTTGAAGCCTGCTGTTGCAAAAAGGAAACCAAAGTCAATTGCAGAACTCAAAGCTGTATGTGTTGAAGAATGGGCAAAAGTATCTCTGGAAAGATGCCAGGAACTGGTTCAAAAGGCAAAAAAAAGACTGCACACTGTAAAGGAAGCAAAGGGTGGGCACACAAAATACTAATATAAGGGAGCCCAAATACTTTTGTCAAAGTTTTTGTATGTTATTTTTCATTTTATGCACTTTATGTAATAATTTGCTGTTTTATTATACATTTTTATTGCTAACTTGTCTGACCAGATCAAAAAATGGGTCAGGAAGTTAAACAGAATAGTAATTATTAAACACGTAATCAGAATTATTAAACAAGTAATCCATACATTTCTTTATTTTATTTGTGTATAATAAATTACTGTGTTGTCAACTTGCTGAGTACACTGCTACAGTTTTGTGTTTCTAAAGATGTGAATACAAAATAGCAAAACCGAGATGATTTAACAATGTTAGTGCTTCTGACCGGGACAAAAAATAAAGGCTGAAAACTGGGACAATCCCAGCTTTCCTGAAGCATCTGGTAACCCTACATGACACTCACTGGAAATGAGACCTTATTTTAGGTGGCTTCCATATGCTATTCCCCAGAGAGGTTCTGATTAGTATGTCTCTTTGTCTTGTAGTTTCAACAAGTGTTTTGTATTACTTCTCTTTGGCAAGACAATGGATTAGAGAGTTACTGCTAAAATGAAAGCAAAAGTAATGTTTGTCTTATCAGTAAAAGTCTGGATAAACATGTGATGTATAACAGTACAGTTATATATCCTGTGCACTTACTTATTTCTTTAGAAATTGAACCAGAAATAGTTACTCACTGAGACTAAATGCTTTGATTTACTTCCAAACAATGCAACACAGCACAGCTCTACAGTAACTAATGTGCATCGTTGGATCAATATTTTACATTTGTCATAGTAATAAAAGCTGGCTAAAAGCTTTGTTTATGTAATACTTGTTAGAAATAATTCCCTGGAGGAATCCAAGGTGCTTGTGCTCTTTAAATAATAGCAGTGTAAGTAACTCTAGGTGGTGGAACTAGGGTTGCCACCCCGTCGTTATTTTACCTGACTGTCCGGTTTTTTTATGTACTTTGACCCCCTGTCTGTTTTTTTTGGAAGATGTCCGGTAATTCTAAGCATTCTAATCTATTGGATATGTTCTTAAAAAATGTGTTACAATAAACAATTTAACATAACACGTTGTGCGTGTATGAGTGAAATTCAAATACTATAACACAGCGGTGTGTAAATGACCCAGAAAGAATTGAGGTAACAACGTAAGCCACCAAAACGCTGTACTGTTATGTTTTTCTTGTGTGCTCACCGCTGTGTGTTATCTGGTATGAGCATGCGCGCTGCTGTTGAGTTTGACAGCCCTTTGAATGAAGAAGCGCAAAACTATTAAGTAGCATACTGTAACGTTTGTCACAATGGCAGAGACAAATGAAGAATTAGACAATAGGAGGGGATGGGGCTTCCGGTATTTTCGTATCTCAAAGGTGGCAACCCTAGGTGGAACTAACCCTGCATTTCAAAGTCTTAATTGATAAGAACATAAAAGAAAGACAAACTAGAGTAGAGCATTCAGCCCATCAGTGCTCATCCAGTTCCTAGTAGCTCATTAACCTCAAAACTTTGTCAAGTCAGATCTTAAAGGATCCCAATGATCCCACATCACTTGCATCAAATACTTTATAAATTCTGCTCCAATAAGAAAGGTTCTCACTGTGTCACCACTTCTGTGACACATTGTGGCATTTTGAAAGACACAGCTCTTGCTGTGCAATTGGCAAGGATTTGTGGTCAAACTAATTGGTATTTAAATATGAACTTATAAGTAAGGCTGTATTTTTTTACGGTTTACATGGATTGCAAGATTACCTTTTGCCATGTAATGTGTAATTCCTTGTGAAAATTCCCATTTCTGAAAGAATAATGTAAATATTTTTATCACTTAAAATAAATATAGCAAACGTTTGCCTCATTGACCCACAACAGCTATGGCCAAAGGTTTTGCATCACCCTATAGAATTAACAAATTGTGTTCATAAAGTTGAATGAAACCTGCTGAATAATGATAGATTAACATATTAAATTACCTACCGCTTTGTAGTTTTCCATATATTTAACAGAAATCTGACATTTTGTGACATTTTCAAATCCAACATGAAATACTGTACTATACTGAGTATCAAAAGAAACTTATTTTAATTTGTTTGATAATTCACTGACACTGAAAATATAATGTCTTTAAAAGGGGACATAAAAAATAAAATATTCTACAATTTAGCATTTACTGTTTTTCAGGTAAGCATTTAAATATTTAGTAACACTTGTTGTATAATAACTTTGAAAATAATACATTTTGAATGTGACCGCTATTTTCTTCTGCTTTGATACATCTTAAGTTTTATTATGAAATATCTTGAAATACCTATTTTTAGAACGTGAAATGCCGTGAAATGCCAATTTGTTACAGTGGAAAAAATACAGACCTACTTATAAGTATTGCTGCATCCAGTTATCTGAGATTTATGGTACCAACATTTAGTAAATCAGTCTTTACCTTCATTTGAATGGTTATATATTGTAATGTTTTTTTTTTCTTATTGGTGTTTCATTTAATCAGCTAATTAGAGCATGTACATGTTTTGTAGGCCCTGTATGGTTGTAATTATAATTGTTGTAGTAACATACAGAAGCCCAAATATATCATCATCATTTAACAACAACAAAAAAGATTTTAGCAGATTTCAAGCAGGCTATGCAGATTTCACATGAACAATCGATTCAAGCCCAGAGCCATTTCACACTTTTATTGTTGGTTAACAAACAGGCGACAGTCTTCAGGCTTTTATCTTGCCTGCAGTGAATAGTGCTTGTACCAGTGTTGGCACCTCTTATAATACAAACCATCCCTACAACCTGCCACTCCTGACTGCACTTTCTGCAGCCTTTACACCTGTGTAGCTGGTGCATTAATTACCCAAAATGAATAATCAATTGGCCAACTGATCAAGGCCCCAGTTTCCCAGATTCCAGCTACATTCTCACATGGCTGGAATGTAGGGAGTCAGAGACCAGTTTACATGGAGGGAGATTTTGACCCTCTCCCTACCAAACCAGAACAACATAAAACAAGTCAATATGTTTAGATAGTATACGAGGGGAGAACAACACAGTGCTGCACTGCCCTGATGATGCTATGCTGGTTCTCAGTCAGCAAGCCCATTAGAATTTGTTAACAAGTTCTGAAATTAAACAGGATGAAGACACCTGTGCCATGTTAAATTCTCAAGTGATCCAAGCCACTGAAGCTGGAGTTTGCTCTGACCCCCAATCCCCACCCAACATGGTTTGTTAAATCCGTCACTGCACTTACAGTGCAGTTTTACTTTCCTTTCATTAAACAGCCTGAATGACCTATGTTGCTATTGATGCATTGCCTGGCCTCCCCCGAAACCTTTAACATTCTCAATAATTTCAAATCTGTAAGAAAAGAAGCCTCTTTTCACATCAGTCACATACATTTCAGTGTTGCATTCCTCTGATGGATTTCCTGGTTATTAACAAAATCAGCATCAGACAAGAGTGCCGGCTGCCTCCAACACTCCCCCATCTATCACAAGAAGCTGAGCCACGCTTTGTGTAGTTCTGCTCTGGAGCATGGAGGTTGCATGTAAACAGATCAATAACCCTCCATAGGAGAGAGTAAGGTACCTGAAACGATCAGACGGATCAAACCTTTATTGTAAAGGGGGGTTGGGTGGCTCAGTGGGTTACTGCAAATGTAGAAGCCTGGGTTCCAATCCTGTTGCCATTAGCTGAGATAAGAAAACAACATAGGTGGAACCATCTTGGGAAACCAGGAGGGTACTGATTTGGTCTGCAAGCTATTTACATTGTTATGAATTTCTCAATAATTCCTTCAAGGAAGATTTATGCAACATATTTCTGGGGGTTGTGTAGAAAAAAAGCAAGTTTAGTGGAGTGTCAGTTCATCTCTTAACCTACAAGGCATTGTCCAGCCTTGGGCAGCTTCTCTTCTCCCTGCCCTGCTCGTTCCCTGTGCCCTGCTTGTGTTGTGGGATCTCAGGATACTGTCCTACTTGCAGTCCCTAGGTTTTGGCTGAAATCAGTTGTAATGTCCCTCCCCTTTGTAGGTCTATTCCTCAGAGTATTAAATATGTTATATATATATATATATATATATATATATATATATATATATATATATATATATATATATATATATATATATATATATATATATATATAAATAAATAAGAGATCTTAAAAAAGCCAGAATGAGACTTCTCCTTTTGGGCAGCAGTGTGGAGTAGTGGTTAGGGCTCTGGACTCTTGACCAGAGGGTCGTGGGTTCAATCCCAGGTGGGGGACACCCTGCTGTATCCTACTTTACCTAGATTGCTCCAGTAAAAACCCAACTGTATAAATGGGTAATTGTATGTAAAAATAATGTGATCTCTTGTAACAATTGTAAATCGCCCTGGATAAGGGTGTCTGCTAAGAATAAATAATAGTACTACATTCATATCTACTTTACCATATCAGCTCAACCGTACCTCCACCTAGTCCCACTCCAGGCTCTTTAGTGCCAAGTTTTTTAATCACACTAGTAATTCACTCTGCAAAGAAGTCTGTAATTACTGAATTTTCAACTGGTAAACAAGCACTAAAAACACAATATTTTTTCACTCACCCATTATGATCTGCAGATTCTATTTCAGCTGCAGTTTCAACAGAGAAAACAAAAACCCTTAACGACTGTATTTGCTCTATGTTGTGGAATAACATGTAGCATGTCCTCTGAGTGTGCAGTTTACTTGTGAATTAATGGAAGCCTATTACACAGAGCAATGAGAGGGATATCATTCAAATAGTGAGCTTGGGATAAGTAGCTGGATTCATGCTGAGAGAAGATCAACACATGCATTTTTTTCACTCAGAACACAGACTACGTTCATACTGTAACGTTAGGGCCATCATCTGTCTGTTTTTTTTTAATATGTCTTATGGATAAAGAATATCTAAAGAGTATCTGTAATATTTATGGAAAGCAAATATGAAACTTAAAGAACGGTTAATGCAAAACTGACAAAAAAAGATTTGCATGCTTTTAGACTTGCACTTCATGGGTCATTTCACCTGGAGGGGGAACCTCCCCTTATCTGGCTTCTTTCAAGTCAATAACCAATCAGCTGGTGCCCCTATTGACTGATATGGTTTCAGCTGGTCACATATTTTGAGGACTTTGCTAGGGTGAAATGACCAAGGAAATGACCAATCTGCTTTGAGCTTGCCTGGAGAACTCTAACTGTCCAGTACACACATGCTCATTCCCTAGCTGCTTCGAAAAAGTAACTGCAAACTGCAAATATACTGAGCCCAGCAATTATCATCAGGCTACTAGTAGCTGATTGATCTCAAAACTTTTTTCAAGTTGGATATTAAAAGATCCCATTGATTCAGCAATGTAACCCATTCCGTGTCTGCAGTTATTTTCGAACTGTGCCCTCTGTTCCTGATGGCAATTTTGTCATGACAGTTAGATAGGCAACCGCATTCCTGGCAATTTTTATATCTACGATGTCATTTTCATCACCAAAGTTAACAACTATCTATGGGAATGTACACACAAAGAAAAATGTTTTATTTTTGAAAAACTCCACAAAATTCAACAACACAGATTGCATACATATTATAGATGTGGATCTTTTATCACCTGTTTGAAGTTTCCTTTTCTGTTCCATGACACTGTAATCAATACTAAAGATGAAAATCACTAAAGCACCAACAATGTTGAATTCAAATGCAATTATTAGTATTATTGCCAACTGTATCACTTTTAAAAGTTGCCATTAATCAATCACCTGCACAAAGCAAAAGTTGCCATTACTTCGAAGCAATTATTGCCAGGAATGTGTTACTAAGTGTAAAAACAGTTTCCTTTTAATATTTCACTATGCTGCCGCATAATACTTTCCTGCAGTTTGACTTCACTTCATGGCTCAACACTGGCAATTCCCAGGGACAGCAGGCATTGCACATTTAAATAAGGGCTTTCTTGTTAAATTTGATTCAACACTTCTGCACCATGGTTCATATCGGTCCTGATGGGAGTGGATGTACTCTGACTAATCTAGTCTCTTATCTGCAATTTCTGCCATGAAGGCCTTCTTTTAATTAGTACATCCAGTACTCCCTTTTTTCAGTTCACCTCATTGGTATTCTTTAATTTGCTGGGTAGAATTCCTATAGGAGGGTCAATTTATTTTTTTTATATCTTTTCTAGCATGTTCCCCCAGAACTATTGTAGTTTCTTAACCAGGCTAGAGGCACGCCACAGACACTGCTTGAGACCTGACATAACAAAGGGACATACAAGCATATTGGTCTCTCCCATTCCCATGCCCTTCCATCTTCTTTTTGTATGACATATTTTAAAACAATCCCACTCAGTTTGAACATAAGAGCATAAGAAAATATATGAGCAAGAGGAGACCATTCAGCCCATCTAAGCACGGCAAGCTCCTCGTGCATTAGTCTGGTATCGTTCTCCAGGGTGTGTAAACCTGAAACAGTGCAGTGTGACATTGTATAATGAATGTTTCAGATGCTCCCCTGCAAGCTCCTTATGTGTTTTGTAATTAACAAGACTGTAATTGTTAATTAAAAGAGTTTGGCATGTTACTGGAAAAAAAGTAACTTAGCACTCGTTATTCGTTTCTTCAGAAAAAGGTAATACTTATTACTTAATAAAAAGTTTACTACTCATTATATTTCTTTCTATTCTTTCTATTGTCTTGTTATACATTTTCATTTTTGGCATATAAACATAATGTACTGTATATGTCCTGACTTTCAATAATTTTGCAGTATGAAGAGAAAATAATACAAACATTAGAATTGAATAAAAGCACGAATAACAAATCTATAGAAAAGGTCTATAGAAAAAACTAACTATATGGTGATAAAGCAGAAAACGGAAAAATAATGATGGGTGATGCAATAAATGTGGCCACCACTGTAAACAAGGAAGCAAACAAACAAATAAATAAATAAAAGTGGTGCGTACAGTCAAGGACGAGACTCCTCTTGATCTTGTCCTATTGAATGTCAAAATATGTGCTGGTAGACGCGTTTCCTGTGTGACATTTTTGAAGTGTATCTTCAAATTCCGCCTGTAGGGATGCATTTTTTTTTGTTCCTAGTGCCTAGTACTATTGCAGTGAGACATCCAGGAAGGTGGTGGTGAGGCACGAAATTAAGCATTCTGGCGTGTTGGGGTTAAAAAAGAAAAGACCACTAATGTAAGAGTACAACAGAGAAAAGGTAACAAGACAAATCTGTTTCTTTTTTTGCGGAATGTAACTGTAATATTATTACTCTCATTAAAAATCTAACTCGTTATTGACATAAGTAATATTATTACAGTAACACACATTACTTAAGTATCGTGTTACCCCAACTCTGTTAATTTATGACCTGTTAATTAATGATCCAACATTTAGGCATCTAGCTGAAAAGCAATAGTGGAATATGTGTTATAGTAGATAATAAGATAGTTATATAATGTAGATAAAATACACAAGAATTAAAAATGTCAGGGAAGCTAGAATTGCATATTGAATTTGATATACTGTTAATTGAAAGACATTCATTTTAAGAGGGTGTCAGTCATTAGCATTGCCTATGAGGTTATTCATGGAACAGGAGCAATGGGATGCCCTGCCAAAAAATTACAAAAAAGTACTATAGTATACTTTTGTAGTACTATAGGGTATTGTAGTAGTACTATAGTATACTCTAGTATTTTTTTGTAAATTTTTGGCAGGGATGGAGTAACAACCGAGAATTGGAATATGAGTTATGTGCCTGTGTCTGGCCTGCTACCGAAGCCCACAATATGTGGATTCTATGATGGAAACAGGTGTGTCTCGTAAAGAAACTAATATTGTGGTTTATAATTTATAATGATTTATGTCCAAACAGTAATTATGAATTTAACATAGTTCCTTTATTTTATTCCAATATTCAAGAGTTACACACCTATTATTTAAACATTAGCTTTATACAAAATAATGTAGCACTAGTTATTACAGAAGTAAAGATAGAGCTCAATGACCAGTCCCTCGGGAGTGACAGCCACACCTTCAAGGTCACCAGTAGGACTTGGAGTTCATCTCAAACAGTGTCTCTCCTGTACCTATATTTATATGCCTTCATGAAGCTGTGAGCTATAAGCTTGGTGTCTTGCCAACTTGTATTCAACAGCAGTATATCCGCTAATAAGCAGGATGCGTCTTCTTGAGTTCATCCAAAGTGCACCATCTTCAAACAGGCGTACTCTCACTTCACATTCCCCTTACATGTCAAACCGCAACTTGATTCTTCTTGTAAATCCCACAGTCTGCATTTTCCGCAAACAAAATCTCTTTTCCTATGAGGACAACTTATGTCTGATAAATTCAGTTTTCATCAATAATATGAACCCTTTCCTAGTTAATCTATAACCCTACAGTCTTGTCCATTGGTAAAGGTTTCGCTGAACTGGGGCACAGTAGCAGGTCTGCAGGCTGCAGGTCTGCTTGCGAACTGAATTGTGCTTTCCAGAGTTAAAGGACAAGCTGGTTGCACAGGCACTCATTGTGCCCCTTCACTGAAATCCTTCTTCTTTCCCATATTGTTGCTGAATAGATCCACAAAACTCTCACACAGCTTACATACTGTATGTGTCATGGATTAAATGACATGTCCCATGCATAGATTACAGATACTGTATGGAGATTTTCTAATCTCAGTGTAGCAAGATTGACATGCCCCTTTAAGAAAACAGGCCCGTGCTCAGAGGGTCAGGGGTTATTTAACTGGGGCTTGCCTCATTTGCAAGACTCGATTACCTGTTGCAGATGCTGAGAACAAGAGCTGATTGTAAAAGAATGAAGAATCTGGAATACAGTAAGGTACAGCCTTCCAGGAACGATTCGTAGGAACAAGACACTGTACTTTTGATATTTGAGTTGCACTGTTTTTCTATCACTTGATTTTATTTTTTTATTATGTGATGTATTTTTAATTAGTTTGAATGTTTATGTACAGATGTTATTTGATTTGTGTTGTACTATTACTGCCATAATTATATGAAAATTGATACCAATGCTATTTGGGCCTGGGCGTTCTCTAAATAAATTGTTAGTTTGCACAGTACCTACTTGTGTATTGTTAGTTTGTACAGTACCTATTTGTATATTGCCTGTTTGCACACAAACCGCCATCATTTTTCTTTCTTAATAAAAGGTATTGCCACTTTTTTTGACTAATCTGGTCTCTAAGCCTGTTAAATTTAAATCGTGACCAAGTCTTACATAAGTTTCCATTTTTTTGGCCAGACGGTAAGTACATATCGTTTCTTGTTAGTTTGTGCCAAACAGGTCATTTAATATTTGATTTATTTTTTAATAAAAAAACCCCACAAAAAATACAACAAATATGATAATATATCGATCATGCCGTTTAACTGACAACTCTGCATTTGCTTACATAAAAATATCCAATGTGTTTTGCAGAAGATATCAGAACTCGCCATTTTCAATACACTGAAAATCAATCCTCAGTCTCTGTTATTGTTATTGGAAGCAGTAAACTATATTTTATTGATGGTGCAGGTGTTTCTGGATAGTGTGGTTAAATAACTTTCCCCATGGGAGAATGGTTGGAGACAAGTTGCTGATTTTTTGGTGTGAGACAGAGAGCTGGCGCAGTCTAAAGATTGTGTAACAAAATGATTGATAGGTGTGATGTTGTGCCACTCAGCACTAACATAAATCAAGGAGCTATGGTTATCATTTGCAATCTCACACAGCGATGCTGGTTGGCAGCTTCATAATCGCTCAGGTCAACACTCAAATAACACTTGTGGAATACCAGGTGGGCTTTGTGACTTGGAAGTTGCCGGCGCTAATGAGTTAACACTTTGGGCTCCAATTTTGAAGAAATGCTGTTCAATGTTTTCCGAGAGTGCACAGTACAATCTGATTGAATGCCAGACAGCCCCCTCCCCTCGGGTGATTCTGAATGGCAGGGGACATAGAAAAAGGAGTTTGCCCTAGTGCTTTGCACCAACTTCAAAATTTGGCTTGTTTTTGCATGTTTTTTAAAATGTAATTGAAAAGATGTGTGAATGATAGCCGCTGTCGACCCTGTGCTTTCCATGGCAGCTCCGGCTGTTACTGAGGCGTGAGTTGTTAGGGCAGAGCTCAGGTGGGCGGGGCCACTGAGGCAGATCTGTGAACAACAGTTTTTCGAGCTTGGGCTTAGTAAACACCAGATTCAATTAAGTGTGAACTAAGAAAATGGAATTGTGACTAAACTGAGGAACCCAGCCAAGAAAATGCAACAGTACAACAAAGCTGACAGAACAGGGTCCTGCCTGCCTGAAAGAGGGCCAGGTCTACTGAATTATTTGTAGTCACAATTTGGTTTGTTTATTAACTAGTGCTGGGATTAATTTTCTCCCAATTTGGAATGCCCAATCGCTTTTCCCCTCACCACAGCAATTCCCCACACGCCTCAGGAGACCGAAGGTTCAGTGGGCATCCTCTGATCCCACGACCAAGCCAGCTTCTTTTTTCACCCAGGAACTCGAGAGCGGATGTCAGTGAGCTACTGACCTCTGGAGAAAGGCCAGCCCTGCAGGTGTCTGCCTTTGAGCTTACTGGGTGCCTGGCCAGTAGGGTTCACTGTAGGGGCCTGAGGAGAAACGGCCCCTGCCAGTTTTGCCTCACTAAACCACAGGTGCGCCAGAGCCAATTCAACACTCCTTCCAGAGTCCCCAGCGAAGATCGGCCCACTTTGCACAGCCAAGACGTGAACTTGCGCCATGTTTGAATATTCTTTCAAAATGAATGTATTCAAATATTATTTTGAATTAGCTGGAAAACAAGAGTAAAAGTACTATATATAGAGAGAGAGAAAAATAAACCTGGTAACTCATAAACTTACCCATTAAAGAAAAGTGAGAATCGCTCTTCTGTACAGTAGAAGGGTCTTTGTCACTGGTTTTCCTTTCCACAGTATCTTTTTGATACAGTCAGTTATTAATTATATTATATTGCTGAATACAAACTGCCATTTTTGCCACCAAATATATTTCAAGAAGAGTTTATTAAAATATTTTAATATTTGTTCCAGCACTGCAGTTGCAAATAATTTCACTTACATGCGGTGCTTGAGTTAAATCCCACTTGTACTGTTTGTATATCATTTAAGATACTTACAGAACATGTAATCATTAGTTCTAAATGGTGCCATTTCAATCCTTTTTTACCATTAATGCACTCTTTTCCAAATAGCAGATGCATTGTAAAAACTGTAAGTCACCAAAACTAGAAGCAATACTTTTGGAGATACTGATAATATACAGTACTGAATAGCTACTAAATTATTGAAAACTATTACATTAATTAAATTATATCAGATTATGTATAACTCCTTTAAACAAATGTCTATCTTATTGTTGTCTTAACTGGTGCCACAAATAACCCATTAAATAATTAAACAAGGAAATTCATCTTCTTAGTTTGTATCTTGGTTTCTATTTCGTATATTTAGTTTTTGTTAAGAAACAGGATTGCATCCACATGCTAAAGAGGAATGGGGCTTGTTTCCAATCTGCCCAGCCCTGCTGAAGACCCGCTCATTGGGGACGTTGCTGGGATGCTAAAGATGCTTCTGGCCAAGCGGCTACTTTTGGAAAGCAATTTTGATTGTGTTTCCACCATTCATTTATGTGTACTGGTATAAAAATAACCCAAATACAATGACCTTACGTTTTTTCAACGGGGTGCAAATGCGCATAGTCAAAACTCAAGCAGGCAAAGGAATGATTATATAACAATCTATTATCTAACCCAACCTGTCCCCAACCTGTCGATTGCGAAAGCCTTACAGAGTAGATCATGAAACATTAAAAAAAAACAGTAAAATAAATCATATTTATTTTAAAATGTATGCTTTATTTTACTATTTACTATCTCAAGTTAGAAACAATAGAAAATTACTAAAATTCATTGGGAAAAATAAAAAAACAACTTTTTTGCCTTATTTCCAGACAGACAGACCGGAAGTTCTTGGTTTAGTTCTGTAAAGTGGTTGAAGGTGAAATCTTGACGTAAATTAATAATGTCATCCAGAGTGAGAAGTCGCACATAGCCTCGAATGTATTAAACACAGAAATTTTCTCTGCAAATGGTATATTTTTGAGTTGAGAATAAGCCTTTTTGTTAACCGCTACCGTTTAATTTCATTTTTTTTGTTTAAATAATAGGCACAATGAGAGAAAGGCCGTCTACTTCAAACCTTCATTTTCATATTGAGTGGAAGGAGGAGTATTTTTTTACCACAGTGAAGGACAAATGCGTTTGTTTAATTTGCAATGCACACTTGGCTCTGGCAAAAAAGGGAAATGTTGAAAGACACTTTTAAATGATTCATAAAAACTACGACGAAGACTTTACAATTAAAACGGAGCTCAGAAAAAAGGTAAGCGAACTTAAATCACCATTAAAGGCTCAGCAGTCAATGTTCACCAAGCAAACCACCACATCCAAGGCAGCAACAATCGCTTCATTTCGTGTCAGTAATTTGATAGAAAAACTAAATAAACCATTTGAAGAGGGCAAGCCTTTTAAAGAAGCCCTTATCCAAGGTGACTTACAGAGACTAGGGTATGTGAACTATGCATCAGCTGCAGAGTCACTTACAATTACGTCTCACCCAAAAGACGGAGCACAAGGAGGTTAAGTGACTTGCTCAGGGTCACACAATGAGTCAGTGGCTGAGGTGGGATTTGAACTGGGGATCTCCTGGTTACAAGTCCTTTTCTTTAACCACTGGACCACACAGCCTCCTTGAAGCAGCAGATGCATTGTTTGACAGTTTAAAAAACAAATCGAAAATAATATCCGCTATCAAGGATGTTCAGCTTTCGGGGAACTCAGTATCTCGCCGGATTGAATCAATGTCAGAAGACGTCTCATTTCAGTTAAAAAATGGGATTGAAAATTGTGTTTTTTTTCACTTCAGTTTGATGAATCGGTTGATGTCGTTGACACATCCCAGCTGGGTGTATTCATTAGAATGGTTTTCGATGATTGCGTGTAAAGGAGGAACTACTGACAATAATTCCATTGATGGATTTTATGCTGCCTTTAGAAAATACACTACGGAACATAAAATACCAATATGTAAACTTGCGTCCATTACAACAGATGGTGCACCTGCTATCATTGGTTCGATCAATGGGTTTGTCTCGCTCTGCAAAAGGGACCCTGATTTCCCCCCGTTCCTGAATTATCACTGCATCATACACCAACAAGCTCTGTGTGGAAAGGTTCTGAACATGAACGATGTTATGAACTTTGTTGTTAAAGTTGTAAATTCAATTTGTTGAAGACCACTGCAGAGAAGGCTGTTCAGAACTTTACTTGACGAAATTGATGCACAGTATGGTGACCTACTGCACACAGACGTGAGATGGTTAAGCAGGGGGAAAGTACTGCAACGATTCAGAGATCTTCTGCCACAAATAAAGATTTTTTTAGAATACAGAAATGAACACCACCACCAACTTAATGACAAGCTGTGGCTTTTAGAGCTGTCTTTTCTGACCTGACGGCAAAACTGAACAAATTAAACATGGAGCTTCAGGGAACACAGAAAGACATTACTGAAATTATAAGCTCAGTGAAAACCTTCCAAGAGAAAATGAAACTGTGGATAACACAACTTCAAAAAGAGGACCTGAAACATTTTCCAAGCATGAGTGAAGAAGTAGAAGAACAGAAGGGAACCTCTCATCTTTTGAAAAATACACCTCTCACTTGGAAAGAATTCAAGCAGAATTTGAAAGATGCTTTGCAGATTTCAAACATCTGGAGCCGGTAGCCACCTTCATATCCTTTCCATTCATGACGGTTGATGTCGGTAAAATTGCAGAAAGAATTGGGTCAGTGTTTAACCTTGACAAGGCAGATCTTGAAAATAAAATAACAACCATTCAAAACGACATCCAACTAAAATGCAGAGCTTCAGATGCTACTTTTTGGGCACTGGTCAGTACCTCAAAATACTCAGAAATAAAGAAAGTTGCACTGTGTGTAAAAACAATTTTTGGCTCCACTTACCTCTGTGAATCTGCATTTTCAAGAATGAAAATAGTAAAATCAGAATACAGATCAACAATGACTGATGCTCACCTGAATGACTCCATGAGATATGCTCTCACCAAGTACACACCAAAGTGCAGCAAACTGGCTGATGAGATGCAATGCCAAGCCTCTCACTAATGGGAAGTTTCAGTTACATTCATTATTTTTTTGATTAGAGCCTCATCAGAAAAAAGGTTGAGGACTCCTGATCTAACATAATAAAATCAAGTAAGTATGGTCCGCCTTTCAATTCATCTTAAATCATTTTTAAAAAATCAAATTTCTGTACCTCCATAGCCCAACAACTATGAGTCTATGAGAGCCTACTGGTATGAGGGCTGACATCTGTTAGTGTGCTGCTGTCTGCCATTCTTGCTCACTTATTTCTCTGACACCTTTCTTTTCCCCTGATTACTCAAGATCTCCAAGCAACCTGATTAAATTAACTGATAGAAATTGCATTGGATGGTTTTTGTGAAAATAAGCAAAGGGGATTCATAGCTAATAAGCATTTTGTTTAACAGCTGTCCCTTAGGAGCGCGTCCTGCCAGTTTCATACACCGAAAATCTAAAGAGGATTACACTCCATCACGTTAATGAGGCTCGAGAGAACAAGAGAAAATTAGAAACCTTTGTCTTTGCTTGGCAGCGTTTGGGTGGAATCCCAATGTTATTAAAGTTCACATATTTCACGGCTGAAGAGTGACTGATGATGCCTATTAAGAGGTAGAACTAGACTGCATGTGCCCACTTTCAATTGTAAACACACAAAGTAGCTCAGCAATGACACATTCTTTTTTCGCATTCATAGCATAAACAATTTTGATTTAATTAAAATGTCTTTCTTTTAGGGAAGTTTGCAGTGTGTAGAAAATTCAGTCCGGAGATCAATCCAAACATACCAAATGCAATTGCTTGAAGCCGCAAGTCTACAGCGATGGTCAAAAGTTTTGTATCACTGAGAATAAGCATGGTGGTGGGAGTGTGATGATTTGGGGCTGCTTTGCTGCCTCAGGACCTGGACGGCTTGCCATCATTGACAAAACTATGAATTCTGCATTGTATCAGAAGATTCTAGAGGAGAATGTCAGGCCATCCGTCAGTGAGCTGAAGCTGAACCGGAAGTGGGTCATACAGCAAGACAATGATCCTAAACATACAAGCAGATCTACAAAAGAATGGCTGCAGAAGAAGAAATTCCGCATTTTAGAATGACCTAGTCAAAGTCCGGACCTATCGAAATGTTGTGGCAGGACCTGAAGCGAGCTGTCCATGCAAGGAAGCCCTCAAATGTCACCGAGTTGAAGCAGTTCTGTAAGGAGGAATGGGTCAAAATTCCTCAAAACCGATGTGAGAGACTGACCAACAGTTACAGGAAATGCTTAGTTGAAGTCATTGCTGCTCAAGGGGGTGCCACCAGTTACTGAATCTAAAGGTTCACATACTTTTTCACACATGAATATTGAATGTTGAATAATTTGTGGATAAATGAATGTTGAAAAAGTATCATGTTTTTGTGTCATTTGTTTAATCAGGTTATCTTTATCTATTATTAGGACTTAGATTAAGACCTAATAATATTTTAGGTTTGAAATATGTGAAATATGTGAAAATCCCAAGGGGTTCACAAACTTTTTCTCGGCACTGTATGTAATATTGAAAAAGTGTACGCCCCTCACCCAGAACCAACTACTGTACTTAGAGGGGATTTTTAAAAAATATTATTATTTTTAATGAGTATTATAAATGTACAAATACTTGAAATGCGTGCTTGTCTTGATTGTGCTATTGAGCTCTCACACAGCACACAAATTGACGTTAAACTCACGCAAAATGAATTTAGCCAGGGTTATACTTTGAATCGGATTGTGTGTGGCTGGCTGCAGACACAGTACTTAGAGCTTAAGTAGGCACCGTTGTTTGCTGATAATTTAGTGGGAGCAACTTATATGAGAGCACAGTTTGGAACAGGTGTAACAGGGTCCTACCCATTTCATTTTCTGTGGCCAGCCTAGATCATACTTCAAATAACAATTTGCAGGCTGTGGTGTAACTCATTTCCCAGGAGCGGCAGCAATGGATCCGAATCCGGCCAGGACAATCCTATTAGTCTGCAGCGGTTCAGGGGGCTCACAGATCCCAATTCCCATCAGCACCAAGCCATCATCTTGGGAGCAAGAACATAATTGCCCCCAAACCTGTTACAGACAGCTCTGTGTCACATCTCCTAAAACGCTATGACATTACATTTCCAGGCAGGACATGAGGGCCTATGTTTCTCCTTTTCAATATTGTGCAGCCTCTTTAATGTCATTATCTCACTGTGGCAGAGCTCTGAATCTCTTAATGAGAATGATGTTATTTTGAGTGGGGGTGGGAAGGGAGGTACAGCTGTTAAGCACAATGCCAAACAATGTTTCAATTACAGGCACATTTGTTTTGTTAACAACCTAATGGACAGAGCAGATTGGTGCCCAATCACAGCACCAAGCACCTTTGAGCAATGGCTGTGTCACTTTCTGGCTTAGCAGGATCCCCTGCAGACAAACAGGCAGCTGAGGCAGCTATACATCCCCATTAAAGCTGATGTGTCGCTGTCACAGAGATGGCTTGAGCGGTGACATCAGACCAGGAAGAAGCTGCTCACACACAGACAGACTGGGGTATCAAAGGCACTGCGGCACTTTTATTAACACATGAACAAAAACAAAAAGTTGTAACAAAACAGGAACACAGAACAAACAAAACAAAACGGCACGTTGGCCAAACAATATAGACAGACAAGAAAATAACTAAGATAGTACCGTCCTGGTTTTGAACCAGCACGCATAGCAATTGTTTCTTTGTATTGATTCTTGTATCTCCTCTTACTCCCATTTTTAACTCCTAAACACTCTCATTGTGCCTCCAAAGCTGCAGGTCTTTTATATTATGGCCGAGGGATCAACTGGCTATTAATTATCCTGTTAACCCCTCGGCCATAGTCTGCATGTGTATTATAATTCTGCGTGGCTGTCAGCTAATTAAATAATCAGTAGCTGACAGTCACGCATTCTCACGAGGTAAAAACAAAATAACATTAACAAAACATCATATTTTAAATACATTCAGATCATAATACACTAATGTTATCCGTTTAAATAAACATAAACAATAGATTTTAAATCATATTCACATTCTCCCGTCACCAATTACGCGCAGGGCTTTCCTGCCCTGCCCCTCTAACAATGTGCAAGGTTTCATTTCACACCACGACAGGATTAATTAGTGCCAGTTTACAGCATGTCTCCCTAATATAGCCTCCCGTGCTCTTTACTGTATCAGAAAACATTTGTTGTTGACATAGTTTGTTGTAAAGACTCAAGCTTCATCAAATATTTTGGACAGGGCCCAGGCACTTCCACAATAGAACGATCCAGAACAAATCATAAAATTGAATACATCATTGTAAACATTTCAGACTGTAACCTTAATTACACTAAATGGTAGTAACAAATAAATTGGAAAAAGACTGCGCTATTCTTTGTAAATACAAAGCACAACATGCTTGATATGTTACATTTTCACTGGACCTTCAACCAAAAATTTGTCCTTTTAAAAAACAAACAAAAAACAAATTGCTAGCCTTACTGACAGTTATTATGCATAATTACAATGTACTTAACGTTCACTGTAGTAGAAGCACAGCAAACTAAAGCCCAGGTATGGTAAAGGATTTTAAAAAGCATTGCAGACCATGGTAAACTATGACCATGGCAAACTTACCATGTTGAACTTTTACAAGGGTAAAAGAGCCACATTGCGAAGCTCCATACAGTATACTGCTAAGAGACATCAGTAGGGCATCCCTTCGAATGTATTTATTTATTTATTTATTTATTCATTCTTTAACCAGGAATCAATCAACACCAATTACCTTGTTTGGGAACAGCCACATACTCACATGTTTTTTGGCAGGGAGAGGAATTAACCCCGTTCCTGCCAACCACCACCAAAACACACAACACCCAGACTTTATTTACATGCAGAGCCCTTGCTCTGTTACAATATATATATATATATATATATATATATATATATATATATATATATATATATATATATATATATATATATATATATATATATAAACAACAGCACTCAGATCTAGGGTTAGCACCGAATAGTTGACTATTCGAATAGAAAAGTGACAGTCAGCCTCAGAAACTGGTAGTCAACAAATTGAAAGTCACTTAATTGTGAAGTGATTGTGAAGCGTGCAGTTTCAGATTGACGGAAGTGCGGTTGTGGTTTCAGTCCATTGATATATAAATGACATTTTAGGGTATCACTTTACATTAAGTGTCTCTAATTGCTGTGTATTTACATACGGTAATATCTTACATTGCATTGTAATGATGTGTACGCAGTAGCAGAGGAGTAGTCGGTGCAGCTGAGGCAACTGCACAGGGGTCCACGCACTCAGAGGGCCCTAGAGGGAAAAAAAAAACTTAACAGTGATAACATCCTTCACATTTATATTTGCAGATGTTACCTTCATAGTCATATCATTGTAGCTACCAGTGCCAATAATTCAGTTTTTATTCTCTCTCATTTCATCAGGTACTGCTATTCTCTTAATTATGTTTTTTTTTTCTTTCACTCATAATTGTCTTTGCATGGAGGCTGGAATGAGGCACTGTTTTAGGTTTTGTTGGCGTCTCTTTTTCGAACTCCGCGACCACTTGTACTTTAGATTAGTTGTCTTTCAATATTGTAAAATAGTTTCCTACTGTCTTCATGAAAGGTTGTGGGGTACTGTTCAGCAGTTTTGCAGTTATATTCCTCAATTCATACTGTAGTTTAGGCAGAAGCTGTTAACGGGTGCTTCTGGATACCAAAATAACCGAAAGCAAATTAACATGCCTGTATTTCTGATTTGAAAAAAAAAAAAGATTTTCTGTGCAAGAAAATTTCTGTGAATTTCTGCGGAATCCTGGAAGGACTGATGATTAAACTTGTTAGCTTGTGATTAAAAAGAGTGTAGTATTTAAAGTAAAGATGCATGCAAAATGCAATTCAAGTACTGAGTAGAAAAGCTTCTTATTACATGTGGTCTTATGCTGTTTCATACATTCTAACATTCTGAGAATAAAATATATATTGAACACTTGGCATTTCATGTTTATAAAAGTAGGTCATGCTTTATTTTAAATTGCTGTTTTTTTAGTTTATTAACTGTTAACAAACATTGTTAATTTTTAGCTTAGGGTTAGGGTTAAAGTTAAGATTAGGGTTAGGGTTAGGGTTAGGGTTAATAAAAATCTGATTTAATTTGCTTAACATTACTATAGGAACAATCTGAGCCGATTTCAAGGATATGATCGACTGGGTATTGATCATCCATAGGGCTCTGGTGTTTGCAGTTTTAGCTGGCCTATTAGGGGAGAACAGGGTAAGATGAGACATTTGTTACATTTGTCATTACTATGGCAAGGGAAATATATTATTATTTCTAACCATAATGGGTATGTATACTTTTGTATAAATGTATGCTACATTTTATCGAGCGAATGCAGTTATATAATTATGAAAGTCGGTCTTTTGGCACAACTTGCCCCAAGTTAGGGGTAAATTGAGCATGTGGACTGGGTAAGTTGAGCCCCGTAGGGGTAAAATGTGCCACTTCTCCACACTTCTGTACCAAATAAAATGAATCACACCATTTTGTGAAACAATGTAACTTTTTTTTTATTTCAACAAGGTACACAGTTAGTATTGTGGTTACACAGTTTTTTTTTTTAAATTACCCTTTCAATACTTTGACTAGGCCCTATCCAACATGCCACTTCTCCAGGTTGCAGGGGAAGACAAACTGTCTCTCCATTCTGGCTGTTCCACCAACTGAGATATGGGCAGTTTTTTATCACATCCTTTTTTGGGAAGGTGCCCTCATCCTTAGTGTGAAACAACATAACGTCTGTTTACTTCAACATTATAACGTGGTAACAGGCTAACTCTTATTTATTTCAACAGGGTAACAGTAATTACACAACTTTTATTATGGTTTGACAACTTTTCACTGATTTTTATCCGGTTGAGTAGGCCCTGCTCGACATGCCACTTGTCCAGGTTGCAGGGGAAGATGAACCGTTTCTCCCTTCTGGCTGTTCCACCAACTGTAAGAGGTCTTAGCAGTTTATTAATCGCATCCCTTCTTGGGAAGGATCCCTCATCCATTGGTTTGAATTTGAAAGTTAGCTGACCAGGCCCAGGAGTCATCCAGCCTCTTCTCAAGAATTTTGCTTCAAGGTCATTTCCATCAACTTTCTCCAATAAACCAATGTAGTCGTAGTTTCTGGATTTCCCAGCAAAGTTTACCACTACAAAATCACCCACTGCGAGGGTCAAGTCATCTTCATCACTTGATTCTTGTAGACTCTCATCATCTGTGGTGTCATTTAGCTCTCATCTGAGCTGCCTTCTTCTACAGTAGTTTGCTTGCTGCTCACGGGAACACGCAGTGCCACTCATTGAGGGAGATTCAGGCATCATGACTGTGGGTGGTGGTGCAGGCGGGTCAGCAGAGGTGGATGGCTGTTCAGGGTTTGGTCTGTCCATGACCATTAATGGCTTAAATTCAGCATCAAGGAAAACATCCCTGTTGAAAGGGAAGATGCCCGTGGACCTGAATCCTGACAAGATGTTGCTTGGTGTCATTGCTGACATGAATGCTCAATTCACAAGTCCTGGGATGTCATACACTGAAGCCGTCTTTCCAGGGTTTGATCGCATCCAACCATCTAGGGCTCGGTTGTAGTATGTCTTGAGTGGCCCATAGACTGATTTGTCCAAGGGCTGCAGGCGATGTGACATATGAGGAGACAAAGTGAGCATCACAATGCCATTCTCCTTTGCAGTTTCAACAGCTTTCAGTGAAATGTGAGCCTTATGGTTGTCCAGAATGAGCAGAATTGGGTGATCTTTAGAGCAGTTTGTGTGACGGATGACATGCTCCAGGTAAAGGACAAATTTATCTTCATTTGTCCAGCCAGATTTTGTTGCACAACCAATAGACCCTGTGTGGGTGCTCCTCTGACAAAATGATCCTTGTATCTGACACGTGGGAAAATGAACAAAGGTGGAATTGCATTCCCTGTAGCATTGACTGCACAAACAACTGTGACTAGCTCCCCTCTTTCACCAGACGTTACTGAACCAACTTGCTTTTTTCCCCATCTCTGTCACAATTTGCTTCAGTGACTGCCCAGTTGTAACTCCTGTCTCATCCATATTGTAAATAATGTTTGGAGGGAACTTGTATCGGAAATGAAAGACACGTTTAAAAGTTACAATATGATGAACACAATTGAGGCACTATCTTTGTAAAATAAATTCTACAGATTAGAAATCAGACGTGTTTAGTTTATACTAACCATACCTGTCCATCACTGATGACAGATTGTTAATGAATTCTCCCACATTGTGTTTTTTGAAGCAGTGGCCCTTCCCAAAGATGTGGCTTCTGATGACTGGCATGATAGATGGTGGCGCATCTTGAATGAGTTGAACCAATCACGTCCTAGTAAGGATAGACTGGGGTTGAACTCATGGGAATACATTTGTTTTGTTATAAAAAAAATGTAGGCCTATATTCATAGATATTTATCTATTTCTTTATTTTCAAAAGTACTGACCTGATCTTCCCTGCAACAGTTTTCTGGGACAGTGATATCATTCCTCTTTCCTAAATCAAATACAAGTTCTTTGCATTTCAGGGGACTTAGCCCATGAAACTGGTCAGGGAGTTTCTTTATATGACCTGCAAGTTCAGGCTCCATTTTTCTCATTAAAGATCTTATGAGCTTCTGCTACTCTGCCATAGCCTGTTCTTGGTACTTCTCCTTTTTCTTGTTTATCCATATATCTGTTCAGTATCAGTCTGTCTATTTTCTGTGCCCTTGCCACTGATCGAATTGACTTCCCTTCTGCCACTTCCTTGGCTGCTCTTTCTAGATCATCCAAGGGGGTTGAACCCCTGTTAGTTTTGAGTTTATAGACTCGTGGCATAATGAAATCTGCTCTGTAATGTTAAAAAATACCATCTGAGTACATATATGGGTTAAACTGTAAATTATCTGAGCATGTAATCAGCATGTAATTAACAGAATGTAAATGTCATAAGTGTGGGGTAACCTGCCCCAGGCCTAGTGGAACGTTTTACCCCACAACCACCATTTTCATAAAATTGCTTCGCACAGCAGCTCAGGCCCACTGCCGTGCTTAGTTTATGACCTCATATTGTAGCTTATATAGACACCAACTAATAAGTAATACAGCCCAAAACATATCTACTTACATTCAGATACAAGAATCATGACACCTTAAACGTAATAAAATCACCCGACATAGCAAAAATCAAATGTTTGGAACTAGCTCACTTACCACTTCCTCCATGTGCTCTCCTCCATCACATATTCAGTGAAATAACTCTTTCTAAATCTGTGGTCACATGATTAATTTTGTGTTTGGTTGCCTGGATACATGGGGTGGCTCATCTTACCCACGGGCTCGACTTACCCCGTTCTCCCCTATATATTATTAACTAACAGTTAACATAAAATAAATAATGTACATTAAGATGTTTATTAGCTGTTTGTTAACAGTTAATAAACCAAAAAAACAGCCCTTAAAATAAAGCATAATCTAAAAGTATTACATAAAGGTCGGGCCCACAATAAGGCCCTTCACCGGAGCCCATCTTTCTCTTCCTCCGCGCTGTGTGTAAGTACACATGTAATCCTTATGCAACTACAATGTACTAAGTAACTACTCATGTTACCCATTTTCAAATATAAATAAAACGTTGTAAAAAGGCAGTTTTAAAATATAGCACACAAACCAATGTGTTAAACAGTATGTTTAGAAATAGAGCACCAGACATTTTTATTAATATATCTATATATATATATTTTTAAGTGATGACTAGTTGACATATTCGACTATTTCTGCCTCATCTATTAAACTGTCAAGTTAGTAGTCGTTCTACCCTACTCACAAAAAATCTGAATCATTACAAGTACCATAAAACTGCAATATCTATATTTAAATGTCATTTGAAGGTTGTGCTTTGAAAAACAATATCATTAGTCTGCATATTTGCCATTAATACAGTCAATGCAACTGGATTTTTAAAAAAAAAGTGTTGCAGCTTTTCAATTTAGTTCATAACTTCCCTAATTGTGTGCAAAATAGTTTGAGGCACAGGACATAGACTTTGGCATCTTCCATGCCACCACAATCTCTGAATATCGATTTAATTAAGCATGTTTGAGATGAACCTTAACTTGAATCATCACAATCCCTTGCACCAAACGAGTGAAATATTAATGGATTAGCCCTTCCAGCACCATGTGGAGTCAAGGCTAAACCTAATAATAGGTAGAGGTCGTAATAAAGTGTCCAGGATGTGTATCTACTTTTAAATGTGTTTATTATAAACACTATATATCTGTTGAGGTATCTCATTATCTAGGTTTTAGACTTGTGGTAAGAGCTAAAGTTCAAATAACTGGTGTGTTGATGGGAAAATGTACCAAATTTATCCAGATAAAGCAAGTTTTTTTTTAATCAACAATATCGTGTTATTTATAACAAAACAGTTGGCTTTGGTATTACTGTTATTGATACTCAGAAAAAGGCCAGCACTTAGGTTGTTGGTGGTATGGTGTTTTTATTTTAGACCAGGATAAGGGTTTTACTAACCTAGCTGTCCACATCCTCAAATTGATAATAAAATCTGCTGGATAATAATGATGCACCTGTTGTTGACATTATTTTGCTTTAGCCAGGCACATAGACAAAGGTCAGTTGATAGTAAGTAACTGGCTGAGCTTGGAAATCCAGTATTTTAAACTTTGAACGCTGAAACCATTACTCCTTCACTAGCAATCCCCATTCATAATGCATTGTTTCCTCTGAGATAAACACAAGACGTTTATGTATTTAAGATGTCTAGGGAGCCATCTGGTGGTTCAGTCCTCACAATGATTAATTTAAACAATGTTTTAGCCTCCTAGCCCCCAGGGTGTGTGTTGCATAAATTGTTTAAGTAATGGTCCAGATATTGAGGCTGGGAATCTGGAGTCTCTAGGGGGCCTGGTGGAGAAAGTTAAAAGCTAGATTATGCTTTAATTGTTCTTGATATACACCCTTTAAACAGGCTACCAATTTGGAATGTTAGTGAATAATGCTATTCTAATTAATCCTTTGGGTCCCATGAAAAGGATATGTGGCTGATTCTTAATTGCCATATCACAAGAGACACACTTAAGGTGCACTGTACTTTCTAGCTATTGAAATCAATGCTTGGTAGACTGGGCTGTACTATCAGCCCTTATCTATTAAATGCTTGACCAAAATTGTGCTGGACTTATTGATTTCAAACGTCTTTGTAACTCTTTCCATTAGTGTTGTGTTAACCCTTTCTTGTCTGTAATTCATAATTATAATTCACAGCCTTTAATGAACTATGCAAACAAATAATACGTAACTCAAGAGCAGCACGCCAGATAAGGTTTTGGGTTTGGGAGTAACTTAAACTCTAATTTGAACACAAATGTATTTTCAGGGGGTAAAATGCAACGTTACCTTGAAGTCATGAGTAATCTCATGAGTAAATGCTGTATAATCAATCTTTAATGGTAATGGAGTGGGCATTACAAAAGAGCCTTCCATTTTAACTGCAATGTCACTTTGAACTACTGTACAGCTATGCGTGTGTTCTACAAGGTTCTTTACATTTATTTTGAGGTATCACACTGACTGTAAATTAATTATGTTATTTATATTTTAACATTAAATTCGACATTGCAGCAGCAAGGGCCTTGACAGGCACTAGGCGGACAGAACATATCACCCCAGTCCTTACATGTTTGCTTTGGCTTCCTGTTCATTTTCGTGTTGCCGTCAAGATTCTGTTGCTGATATACATGGCTTTGCATGCTCAGGGTCCTAGTTACATTGTGGACCTTCTCAGCCCTTACATCCCTGAAAGACAGCTTAGATCGTCAAACTTTTTGGTTCCAAGAGGTGTTACTCTTGGTGGGCTTAGTTTTAGCTGTGTTGCCCCTTCTCTCTGGAACTCTCTGCTCGGCTGCATTCAAGACTACAAGTCAATGTTGAATTTTAAATCCACTCTTAAGACACATTTCTTCTTGGCAGCTTTTTTACAGTGATCATGTGGACTTGTTCTTAAAACTTTTTGGGGGACATGTATCAAACGTTTGCGATGGCGTTAAGGCCATAGTGCCGAGTCTACGCCGGCCTTAAAATTACCCTATATGCATCATGACACTTTTGGCAATTTACGGCCATATTAGCACAGCCAAAATCCGCTCTGCCATACAATGCGCTTTTGTTGTTTTCTTTATACACACTGTACATTAGTAGTATGTAGAAATGTCATTGTACAGTATGAGGAATTCACTAGTCATGAAGCCGGTATTTGTTTGACCCCGTTGCTGTAGTAACCAATTGCATGGCATTGAGCTAGACCATGTACAGCTGCTGTAGTGCTGCTTCTACTTGATAAATGTATGAAATCAACAGGAGAGGTGAAGAGCACAGTAATGTAAAATACTGTAAGGAAAATAAAATGCATATTTTTCACGGTAGGCAGTCAAATACACGATTTCCGTGAAATTAGTGATATTGTGAATGTTCAGGGGCATTTCTTACGACGGAGAGCGCAGGCTCCTAACCTTCCTGAACAACCCAGGAACAGAGGGAGAGTACTGAGAAGAAGGGAGAGTATTTAGGGTCTGCATTACCCGTTCTGATCCCCCTGAGTATGACATTTTAGCTCAATACCAGCTATTTCATTATGTACAATTGTTTGTATTCGTCATATAATAAACTTGGTTCATTATATCCTTTTCATTATGTATATTTGGTTTTATCCGTCGTATAATACAGTAATAATATAATATAAAGTCAAGACACTTAGGGTGCTTTCGTAAACTCAATCTTAGTGTCAGAGCGCACTCCTGGAGTGCTCTGTGGTGTCGTGCGAAAAATGAGAGGAGATGAATTTCGGGTATGTTCTCAATATATTATACTGGAAATGGAAGCATCACTGTCTGATCTGTCTGATGGATTCTCTCCTTGTAGCAGAAACTGTTCTGGGTAAATGATAATGTGTTTATTCTAATTTTAATTTTACACCTGTTTAGTTAAGGCATCGCAGGTGCATTTTTGCTAAATTTCCAACTAAGGTATTGCAAACAATATTATCCAGTTAAAGGGAGGCTGTGTGGACCAGTGGTTGAAGAAATGGGTTTGTAACCAGGTGGTCCCCGGTTCAAATCCCACCTCAGCATCTGACTCATTGTGTGACCTTGAGCAAGTCATTTGACCTCCTTGTGCTCCGTCTTTTGGGTGAAACATAATTGTAAGTGACTCTGCACCTGCTGCATAGTTCACACACCCTAGTCTCTGTAAGTCGCCTTAGATAAAGGTGTCTGCTAAATAAACAAATAATAAATAATTTTGCTATAAGACTTGAAAAACTAGTGCTATCTATTACATGGGACTGAAAAAAGCAACAAAACTGTATATGTTCTTTTGTGTTACCACTATACACCACTAGATGGTATGAAATGACTGGAAATACAAGAAATAATAACAAACAGATGTGAGAAATAGCACTGAAAGGTGTCTTTATTTATATAGTGGGCATGGGAACCCAGCAGTGTTAATGATATATAAAAAATAAACAAGAGAGCCAAGCAGTAATTGATAGCCTTTGTTTTTCGGATTGAAAAATCTAATCCTGGTACTAATAATAGCTTTTTTTTTTTTAATGGTATTGCCTTATATTTAGAACCAATTAGATTTGTAACTATCGTTCAGGGCAAAAGTTGACTCAAACGGCAGCCCAGATAATTCAAAGGGCATTGGACTTTCTCTGTAACTGGGAAAACTTTTAGCAAATTTTGTTAAGAAATGCAAAATATTGTATATTGGACATACACATCTAAGAAGTACATAATGAATGGGGTGGAAATGGGACTATGAAAAGGATTTGGTGGATTATAGTGGACTCAAATTTAAAGTATCTCAGTTTAAAAATGCAAATAGAATGCTAGGTTACATTGCCGGAAGTTTGGACTACTAGTCTAGAGAAGTTGTCCACCTCACTACAAAGACATATAGTATTACACTTGAGAAGGTACAGAGGCAACTAGCCTGATTCAAGGACACAATGACACAAGCTATCAGGACAGGTTCAAATAATTATTTCTCTTCAGCCTAGAAAAAGATGGGAAAGAGGTTTCATTGTTTTAAGGCAAATATTACCTTTGAACCCTGCTGTATGTTGTATACTATAAAAGATGATGATGACTAAAATAATCAAAATTTTTGCATTATGTTTTATCTGAGATTTCACGCTGCAACACGTTTCTTGAAACTACGGTAGTCCTTGGTGCATGTACTATATACTTTGTGCTGTTTTCTTTTTGTGTCTGCTTGAGATAGCACATTTTTTTCAAATTTATTTTTTTAATATAAATCAAAAAGTATAGTCTTAAAAAAAAGAAAGCCCTTAAATAAACACTTTGAATATTGTGGCTTGTATCAGCCCGCTAAACTAGCGATGCTTGTATCAGCCCTCAGACAGAAAGACTCTTGCTTCTGGTTACTTGCAGTTTCACTCAAGCAGTGAGAGATCCAACCCCTGCTACCTATCTTCTATGCAGCTCATAGTAAATTGCTTTTAGTTCAGCGTGCACAAAACAAACCAAAACCATGTGCACAGTCTTACAGAGTCACAGGTTTATTCCACTGGAAGGAATTAGTTAGGGACAAACCGTTTTGAATGCTGTTATATATTGTAAAGCTTATAAATGCTCTTTACATGATATAATAACCAATGACAAGACAAGTCATAAAACCTCTGTGTTAGCGCCTTGACACATGACAGAAATCTCTGGTCTTATTCAGTAGAAGCCCATTTTATCAATCAAATATTAACGTAAAATGTTCTGGTAGTCTATTCATAATACATCAGCACCCAAGGGTTTTACAGCTTAAACCCAATTCACCTTATCTGTGCTTTACCAGGCTTGTGCACAGGTATTTCTATGTTATTTTAAAAGGTTCAGGGATTTACCTGGTATTACAAATGATCAAGGATCTATTCTTATCCCGCATAATAATCTCTTACTTTTAACAAGATCAATATTAAGAGTTCAGCCTGACATTTCTCAAGGAAAGTCATGGGGAAAATGTGATACTGTATTTTGATTAAAAAATAAAACTGAAGTGGGCTGATGTAAAGACCATGGGCCTTATTTTTTAAGCATTTCCTCTATTTTTTAATTAACTCCTGAAGAAAAAAAAAACATGTTAATGTTTCAAAATGAAAACCAAAACACATTGAGAGTGCTTAACAGAACTTGGAATATATTACTAGTTTCTAGTTTTGTAAAATTAAACTTTCGAAATAAATAGGAGTTAAAGACTGGAGTAAATGCTTATGGCCCCATACATTCTGTTCTGGGGAACAGGCCATTGTTCTGCCCACTGGGAAGGTTATTCCCCTTCCTGATGTTATAGCTGAGGAGTCTATCTCTGCAGTTTCTGGTTATACTGTAAGCCTGTACATTCGGTCCTATGTTTCCGCCTGTTCCATGTGATCTGTCTGATTTTACACTGCTGAGCTATAATGGACTGTACTCCTGCTGGTGATCTGTCTACTTGCTAATAAAGCTGTGTTTTTGTTCAGTGAGCTGATCTTGTGGTCTGTCCTTACCAGAAGTTCCACTCCAGAATTGTGAAGCTTCTGAAACATCCTTCTCCCCAAACCAAAGAATCCTTTGTGACGTATGTTTCAAAGGGGTAACGGTTCAGGGTGGGCACATACAGTTCTGTGATTTTCTGAGAATACCCGCCAGCTTTAGGTTGTTAATTAAAACAAAAAGAAAAATGTATTTCCTGTGATTTGCAATCTACACTTTATTAATAGGGCTTGAAGTTATCAGGTTTTATTTTTGATCACATGTCCCTTTTAACTTATTTTGAGTCGATTCTGTTTCTAAATTAAACTCAGAAAAAGCTGTTAATTACAAAACAGTGTCACTTGGTTTTACCTTCATACCTTGACTGAGCCTGATTCTGTTTTGTTTAATTTTTATTTCAAACGGATGTGACAAATTATAGTAATTGCACATCGCTGATACTAATTGCATTTCATCCTTGCAGTCGCCTAGTTTATCGTTGTGCTTTTATTATTTTCACTCGTTTAACAGAGTTGTCCTGACCGATTTTCATTCAGCATAAAATACCCAGTATGGCGTGTACACTAAAATCTGATTGATATTAGCAAAGAAAAAAATAATCTTAAACCCAGTCTTTAATTAGTAGTTTTCTCTTTATTAGGATGCAGAGACAGCTTAACACCTACTAATTAATATTTAGAGGGAGATAGAGATTTGGAAAATAAAAAACGAAAAGTTCAAGCCTTAATTATTAAGTACCAGTGATAAGACAGCATCATCTGGTTTTAAGCTTTATATTGAAATTATTTAACAGCCTTTCAAGAACCTGTCATATATTATCTGCGATTGTCTAATTTTTCTTTCATCCGTTTGATAGAAAATCTATTTTTTCAATGTCTTCTATTTAATATCTTGGATTTTCTAATAGCACTTCATTATTATTTGTTTATTTAGCAGACACCTTTATCCAAGGCGACTTACAGAGACTAGGGTGTGTGAACTATACATCAGCTGCAGAGTCACTTACAATTACGTCTCACCCGAAAGACGGAGCACAAGGAGGTTAAGTGACAAGGAGGTTAAGTGACTTGCTCAGGGTCACACAATGCGGGATTTGAACCGGGGACCTCCTGGTTACAAGGCCTTTTCTTTAACCACTGGACCACACAGCCTCCTGCATGAAGCCTTTGCTTCATGCCAGTGGTACTCAACTCTGGCCCTTGAGTCCAGTCCAGGTTTTTACTACAAGCAGATTATAGAATAATAGAGAGTACCACTGCTCTATGCACTATCCAATAATTCATGTGACCCAATTTAACCATTTAACTTCCACATTCTGTGATTTAAGAGCTCATGCAAAAATGGGTTTTGACCAAACAATAGCCCATGCTGTACAGAACTTCCGTTCAGTGTCGGGATCATGACTGCTTGTATGGGTATAGTGAGAGTGGTGATTATGGACTATTTAGCCGCTGGTCCCATCTGTTAAGGAGAGAAGAAGGTGGCATCGCCCTCTGAAAAAGGAACTGATTTGGTGATGCCAGGTCAGCAGGGTGGACTGTGACAAAGCCATGTATAAATAATTCTACCTTGGGGTTCCCGAGTGGCGCATCCAGTAAAGGCGCTCCGCATGGAGTGCAGGATGCGCTCTATAGTCTGGACGTCGCGAGTTTGAGTCCAGGCTATTCCACAGCTGACCCTGGACGGGAGCCCCCAGGGGGCAGCGCACAATTGGCCGAACGTCGCCCGGGGGCACCAGCGACCCCTGTAGTCTGGCCGGGCGCCTGCGGGCTTGCCTGTAAGTTGCCCAAGAGCTAGTTGGCCTCCGACGCTGTAGCTCTTGGGTGGCTGCATGGTGAGTCCACAGTGTGAAAAAAAGTGGTCGGCTGACGGCACACGCTTAGGAGGACAGTGTGTGTTCATCTTCGCCCTCCCGAGTCGGCGCAGGGGTGGTAGCGGTGAGCTGAGCATAATAAAATAATTGGCCATTCTAACTTGGGAGAAAATAATAAAAATAATTGGCAGCGACTAAATTTATAAAAACAAAAATAATAATAATTCTACCTTGGTATCAGCAATATTAATTGCCCCCCATGCCCTATAGCAAATGACGCCCCTGGCTGAGGGTTTTCTTACCCCTGGGAGGACAGTATATCAACACAAGGGTTTACACCTTATCGCAAGCCCACTTTTGTATAATACATCAAAAGTTTTGACTTGACATCATCTAACTCCACATTTTGCATATTCACTTACTGAAATTCATAATGTGAATGTGTTGCTCTGAATATAACTTGCAAAAAGCTGCTGGTGCTTTGGTATAAGAAATATAATGATCTCTGCTTAAAACAATATTGAGAGGCTCAATTTAATGAACTTTTGTAACATAATGTCTCTAGTTGGGTGTCCATGTGCTAATGCAGCCATAAGTGAACACTAGAACATTTCAAAATAGATGAGCACTCTAAAAGGTCTCCCTCTAAATTGTGCTTCAGAGTGCTAATAAGCTTGCCAGTTTTCGGGCCGATACTGACGTATCATACTTATTTTTGCAGCACTTTAGAATATACCCGCAAAAAAATAATAATAATAATAATAATAATTTAAAAAAGCCTCTTTTACACAGTCACCTTCATAAAGACATTTTTATTAGAATAGGGAATTGAAAATACCAGCTGGTTAGCAGTAAAAATAAAATAAAAATGCTATGTGCAGTTGCTTTGCCTTGATTAAATATTGCCTTTGCACCACTTACCATCTGGCTAATAAGAAAGCTGTTTCCAGTTTATCGGATTCATATTTTAGAATTTGAGTTAATCAATTTTTATTATTCTCCACTGGTCTTTACCAAAGTCGGTGTATACATAGTTTAAGGGACCAGAGACCTAATTAGTATGCATGGTCAAAATCTGTACATAATTGTTTGTGCTAGAAAACCCTTTTTCATTAAGTTAGTAAATTATGTGGCAAAAAACACCCGGCCTCTACCAAATATGTTCTATTAATACAAGTAATGCAGTGACTGTACAATAAATTAGAGAATATGAATTTAAAAATATCGTAGTCTGCAATCTGCGTGGCAACATGGCCTGTCAAGTGATCCCAAGACATTGTGTGCAACTATTCAGCAGCAATCGTGGGACAGCAGAAGGATATCAGGGACAAGTAAGTGGTTGCCAGTGCAGCACCATACATGCCAACAGTCCCTATAAAATGTCCCACATCCCGATGCATAGAAAGAAAGTCCCGATATTCACCCATAGAAAAAAAAAAAAATTATTCTGCACAGCAGTTAGTGAAAACCACACGCTGTGCTCTTCGTGCGGCTGACACATCTGCTAATCACTAACTTATACAAAGGTAAGAACGCTTCATTATGTCTATTTTTACTGTCATGATGGTCGTGTCTTGTTGAGTTGGAGGTACGTCTATGATAATGTATATGATTAGCGTCCCGCTGAACAGTTTCCAAATGTTGGCTAGTATGCAACAAAGCAGTTTACTTGACCAAAATGTTCTAGAATGGCAACATCTGCAGAAAGCTGGGTCATAACGCAATTTATTTTGACATGCAACTTATTGTGAAGTGCAACCTATTGTGACATGCAACATATGTGCTACAGTGCCTTAAATTAATTGCACCTAACAAATTAAGTCATGAATCTTACACATTTTACACTTCCATTAGCTGCGTAGGTCTCAAATGTGTTGTGTTGTTATCGCAAACATGTATTTTCATTTTAAAAATAGACATTGGTACTACACCAGGTTAATAATGTTCCCAGTTTGCTTACCTTGCCTTCCAGGAAGTCCTTTACTGTTTCCTGGGTCATTTTACCTCAGCAGTGTCTTCTGGGTCAAAGTATGTTACCGGCTGAAAGCATGTCAGTCGATAGTAGCTGATTGACAGGAAAAAGCCAGTGAAGGGGCGGGGACATTTTCACTCTTTAGGTGAAATGACCAAGGAAGTGCAAGAAAATCTAAAAGCTTGCAAACAGATTTCTGTAATGCAATGTAGTACCAGATAGCATGTTTTAAATATGTTTCCTAAATCACATGTTTCTTTCAAAACTTTAATTTTGAGACCTACTATATATAACAAATGGATGTTCATGGTGGAGAAAATGTATGTGGTCAACTATAAAAGCCATTTTGTAATTGTTTGGACAGTGGATGTACGCTTTCATTTTACATAGCAAATATAATGTCAATGCAGTTTTTGTTTCTTGATAAAAGTTTGTATTTAACATACTGCAACACTGTTAACCTTGGAGCACATAGTTTCTTTTTATGAAGAATCTGTATTCTAGACTGTTGTTAGTAAATCAATGACCAGCTGGGTCACATGTTATTAAAGAATAGCTCAGAAGACTGATCACTGTACTGTTCATGGCTGGTGATAGGGGAACTTTAACTGCAAAGGATTGTGACTTTTAGAAGGTGTCTGTCAATCAATACATACAATAACTCAAAGACTGAATGCAGGCAGGCAGCGAGCAAACTGTAGTGACAGAGCTGGGTGCAAGTGGATATTACTGAGAGTGCAAATAGTACAAACCATCAGCTTTTGCTGCAAGAAAACCAGGTTAGTATTCATGTAAGTTTTGAGGTATGATACACAAACACCTAACAGCACATTAGTGGCATGCTTTTATTGAAACTGCTGGCCTAGCATAGGTTCAGCATGGGTTAAGCACACTGGCAAAAAGTTGTTCCAATTTGCTCCAAAACCCAGGACTGGGTTTCTACTGGTTAGCAGCAATGATAAACCGGTTTACAAATAGATCTGATACAGTAGCAAATCTGTGCTCACAGACACGCAAAAGAAAGCGAAAAGAAACGAAATATTTGTGAAAGATATTATTTATTTTAGTTGTATTCTGTGTAAACCATTACAAACTAAAACAGTAAATTAGAGCATCTTTAAAAACATACAAGAGTAGTCTTAATATTGAAGGTGGCTTTATTTTGCTGTAAAATAATGGCCTTAACTGATACTGTTGAAGCCTTAAGCAAGGTTTTACTGTACTTTTACTGGTAAACATTTCCTCTATTTACCAAGTTGTTGAGCTTGTCATGAAATCTTGAGTTCTTTTTTTTTTGTAACGGCTCTTAAATACAGACAATTTTAACATGGTAAACCGCCTCTAATATTGACCACTTCCCATTGTATTTGTATTGTTTTATTGTTATTTGTGATGTTGATAATGGGGTCTAAAACCACTCCTGGGGGGGAACACCTGTGTTATTAATATTGAATTAAGGGACAGCTGTATTTACCTCCAAGCGACCCTCCATTCAGGGCTGGTAAATGTATTCACACCTAATTCTAACCACAAAGCTGCTCCTTCAAAAGTTTGCATAGCGGTTCAGATATTTTGCTAAGAATGTGTTGTTTCTGTCCTGACTTTGATATAGGAGTAATCTATCCACTGCATCCAGTTATGTATAGCATAAGTGTACGTGCAAGAGGGCAGAGGCTGGGTGCAAACAGCGACCCTGCACACCACAAGTGAGCACCTTAACCACTATGCAAAAGAACTGGGCTTGTCTGCATTCATGGTTACAGGGCTTTTAACCTCATCTCAACATTGATAGGGGTCAGAAACTGTAACGGCGGCCGGTACATAGGCACACAGGGTACATGTAACGTACATACAAACGGATACAGGTAGTGGACAAAAAAATGGAAACACCAATGTAAAGTCACTTAATAGGGCGTTGGGCCACTATGGTATCCCGCTCTGTGGAGTTCTCGGTGGACCGTCTTTGATGAAACTGGCTGCTCGTGTCCCAGGTTGAAATTTGCAGTCAATTGATCTGCAGTTGCACGCCTGTTTTGCCTTGCACTTCGAATTAATGGACAGTTACCACGATCCTGGAGTATGCGCTTTCGCCCACTGTTGCCCTTTGCTGATGATGTCTTTCCCTCAGAGTTCCATGCCAACATCACCTTTGCTCGTGAAACATCAGCAAGTTGAGCGGTCACTGAAGCTCCTGCCAAACGCGCCCCAGCAATCACCCATCTTTCAAAGTCACTGAGGTCTCCTCTTGCAGCCATGCTAGCCATAATTATAGACAACCAGGCCTGTCCAGCATTTTTATACATGACCCTAAGCATGCTGGGATGTTATAGGAGGCTGTGTGGTCCAGTGGTTAAAGAAAAGGGCTTATAACCAGGAGGTCCCCGGTTCAAATCCCACCTCAGCCACTGACTCATTGTGTGACCCTGAGCAAGTCACTTAACCTCCTTGTGCTCCGTCTTTCGGGTGAGACGTAATTGTAAGTGACTTTGCAGCTACTGCATAGTTCACATACCCTAGTCTCTGTAAATCGCCTTGGATAAAGGCGTCTGCTAAATAAACTAATAATAATAATAGTTGCTTAATTAACACATGAGCCACACCTGTGTGGAAGCCTTTGCTTTCAATATACTTGGTGTCCCTCATTTACCCAGGTGTTTCCATTTTTTTGTCCACTACCTGTACCTCTGTAATACACTGGTATATCAACTCCGTCAAGCTTTTTCAAATGTCTGTGTATCTATTTGCTATTGCTTTTACTTATTCTAGGCTATTACATTGCACACTTGCATGCATACGATGTATGACTTCTGCAATAGGTGACGCTGTAAATGGCACTTGCCAAATGTGTTTTCTGTCACAGTGCTGTGCCCTCAGGTCCTTCACTGCATGGTAATTCTGCTGAAAAAAAAGTAGCTTCTGTGCTATTAGATATTGCCACCTGAAAGTGCAGAAAAAAAGTACTGCATGTGAAAGAATTGTATACTGCTTGTCACAAATTCCACTACTCCCATAAAAAAGTTGGAGTTTAGAGTAATGGTGCGGCCATTCTCATTAAAGGCTTGCTGCTATTCTAGAGGCGATACGACAGCACCTTTTCTTCCCTCTTTGGGACCTACCTCTATCCTTTTGTCATATACTTGTACTTGCTAGAACCAAAGCCATTGTATTTTTATCTTGCTCTTAATTGTATTAATACTTGTACTGTGATTCTTTGAAATGTATTTTTGTTTACGACTGTAAGTCACCCTGGATAAGGGCGTCTGCTAAGAAATAAATAATAATAATAATAATAATAATAATAATAATAATAATAATAATAATAATAATAATAATAATGAAGTTTCTTTCCTCCTCCTCCTTTGCAGCTACATCTCCCCCTTGTATCCTGGCCACAACTATTCTAACACTCCCTTAAATACATATTCTAATGCTTAACCATGCTGTCTATTATGAACCCCAAGCCAATACGGTTGTATTTCTACTTGGGTTCCTAAGGCAATCATCTGCATTACAAATCAATATTTCACAAGGGATTTTCTTAGTGGAATTACAGGTTGAGCTATTAAGTACAATGTACTTAAAATGTACATCTTTTTTCACGATATATGTAATTACACAATTGTGTCAGAAAAGGGATATGGTTATGAGAGTTGGGGTTAGGGTTAGGGTTAGGGTTAGGGTTAGAGTTAGGGTTATATCGTGCAAAAAGATTTATTCATTAAGTACACTGTAACTATATATAATAACAATGTCATTGTGCAAGTACACAATGACATTGTGTACACACGTATTTAGTAAGTAACTACTATGTAAATACACAGTAATTTGAGACACAATAAAAAATGTAATAAATATGTAAATTTGAGATTTAAAAGGAATAAAATAACAATAAAGCTACTGTTAATGGTTTCTACTCACACCTAAACCCTGATGACCAGATATTACTTCAGTTAACCTTGTCTTTTGCTTATATAGCATTTCTGATTTGCATTCAGACCAGGCACTGATTTAATTGCTTTTTAACAAGGATTTTAATTGCGTACCTGTTGGGTCAACCAGGCTAAAACCTATAACTAAGAAATATTATTATAAAATCGAACATGATTCTGTCAGTTTACTCTAAAGTAAAACCCTTTACTATTGTGTATTGCTGCTTTTATCTAAATGTACACGGTCCAGATGTCAATGCCCTCCACTAAGGGTTCTATTGCTTAAATAACATGTGCTTTCATATCCCTTATACTGGGATATATAATTTAAATGAAGGGGATTTTCAACACAACAATATTATAACAGGATCCCTACCGTATCTAACGCTTCCCTTTTGGTAACCACCGCTGGCAAACAATAGCTTGATGAGAATGGATTGCCCACTAGTGTCTATGATTACATCAGCCTGAGAAATTGAGTATTATAACCAGGCTTCACTATCCCTAAAATATGTACACCTGCTGTCTGAGGAGTGAAGGTAAATTACATTGTCCATCATTGTCAGCTGTATCTACAAGAAACAACAAAACAGTGGCACATTTCCGGATATTGGATGGAGAGCTGTTTTTACTCCAATTTGTCTGTCTCACCAATTATATGGGACCACTTTGCTTTTGCAATACAGTTATTATACACGTTTGCCATGTTTTTTTTGTTTTTTTTTGCTATGGTTTATAACCACATAACGGACCCCTAATAAAGTGTTACCTATTTTATCAATATAATATTGACGCTGGGATACCAACAAACATATCAATGTATCTATCAGGTGTTCCAGATTTTCTTTTCTGTATATTTTGTCAGTTTCCAATCCTGATGTGTGTGCCGCCTGAGGCATATTTTGCTTCGCTGTCATGTGTTTTGAATTTGAAATGAATCAATTTCCAATGCTTTTTGGTCCTAAATTATTTTGATTAGGGTATTTGGCTTTCAGTGCTGAACATAAGTACATTTATAAACAAAAGAATGACATTTGGCCCATCACTGCTTGTCTGGTTCCTAGCAGCTGGATTGTCCCAAATTTCTGGGCCAGTCATAAGCAGAGGCAATTAGATGGGTTACATTTCATGGAGTTTTTTTATCTTGCCTTAATGTAGGAACATGAAAGTAATTTGGGATTCAGGCCTCCACAAGTGAAAAGACATTATCCCACCAGGCCATCCAGCCTGTTCTTGTCAATGCCTAGCTAGAGGAGAGAGATCTGCTGCCAATAATATTACTGAAACTCCAGCTCTGTGTCTTTGATGCCAATTACCTGAGATAACCCATTTTAAAACATTTCTTTAAAAAAGTTTAGTGCCAAGATGATAAGCCAGTGTTTTTTTTTTAAATGTAGAAGTAGCTTCATAATATTTTAACAGTAGTTGCTGAACTTCTCCACCCACATCTGCTGTCTGTCAAAGCCTGCTTGAAATTCATGACCCAGGGTTCTGTCCTCCAAGGAGTCTGTTACTGGGCCCATACGATGGGAAGATGGAACCAATTTATTTTACCTTCCATATTTATGAAATGCTAGGGGAAACTAATATCATGCAAGACAATAATGCTTTCTTAGAAGTGTTAGTATTAACATGTGGGGCTAGATTCTCAACGCTCATTACTCCAAATCATTAATAGGACACTGTTTTCAAAACAAATAAAGTTACATTACCATAAATATTCAGCTCACACATTGTTTGTAGTATTAAATAGTTTATTTGTTTTAGATTCCTTTCTAGTGTAATGATCTAATCCACAGTGAATCTAAATAGTTAGACCCTTATATCTTAAATGTATTCTTGTTTAGATTCACTTTGTATTATTTTCATGTCATCATGGTGACGTTTCGGGCAAAAACCCTTCTTCAGCTGTTTAGAAAGAAAAGTTAACACAGTGCAGTAAACATATTATATACTTATTGTTATTATTCAAGATTTGTAATTATACAAAAATTCTGTGCATGGTGTCATGATTATTAGAATAGAATGTTCATTCCCAGGGGTTCCAAAGTTCCAAGTTTGAAGATAAACTTGCGTTCCTTTTGTTTCCTAGCAACATTTGTTCCATAGCACTGATTGATCACACAGACTGTGATGTCTTCAGCAGTGTGATCATCACTGTAGAAGTGATGGGCTACTGGAAATGCAGTGGTGTTAATACGAATGCTTCTTTAGTGTTCTACAAACCGGTCTGCTAAAAGCCTTTTAGTTTTCCCAATATACAATTTCTTGCAGATAATGCAGTAGACTATTCCTTCAGAGGTACATGTAAAATGTTCATGAATGTTGAATGAAGATTTAGTGCCTCTAACCTCTGTTTCAGAATTAATGTATTTACAGGTATTACATCGTGGTCTATTATGAAGATTTAAGGTTTTTTTCTGTTTGCACTCATCTCCAACAATCTGAAGCTATATTAAATGCACATTGTTGTTATAATTACATATTGATCTACCACTGGCACAAAGCAGCATAAATATAAGACAGAGCTATCATTAAGTACACCAGAGGAAAAAAAAAATTCAGATAGGAGTTAACTAGTAATTCAGCCAGATTAAAGCCTGAATTCAGAAACAATTAGACCTGTATTTGGATTGCACAGTATTATATATTTATGAGGCAACATTCTTTCCCCTAGACTGATAAAAAAACGATAAAACACAGATACAAAAATGGAAACATTGGAAATGGTTACTCAGTTCATGTGGACTTCACCGCTTTCCCATTAAAAAAAAAAAACCTACTACAAAAAAAGTATAAAAAAAGCAGCTTTCCCAGTGCAGCTGGGCAATATCCCTCCTTCCTGACTTGTACTTATTATTGATTCGTTCTGAATACTTTAAACCCACCCAACTACTGAGTGACAGCAAATTGTAAATTTCTATTGGAGACTCTGCTGCCGAGATTTAAAACGAGATTACAATTACAGTAGAAGGCTTGTTCGAGGCATTTAAAGCTGTATTACATTTAGATAGTGAGAATTTAAAACAGAATTGCAAATTGTGGCGAAATGTAAAAAAAAAAGAAATGCCTAGAATCACAAAACTCCCAGAAGAATGTGCCCGTGACCATAAAGATTTTGTTGTGGAAGACAGCAAAGGAAAGAAAGCATAATTAAGTGTGCAAGTTACTACTATTGTGACAGAAAAAAAAAAAAAGCCCAAGCATTTTGAAAAGTAACCAAAAACAATAATTTCATACCGTATAAATAAAGTGAAAGCTCCGAAAAAAAACCAAAACGATTTACATAAAACTGGAAAAAGATAAAAAAAATAAGCACCGAAAAAAATAAATAAAATAAAAACAGAAAAACGAAAGCCCTATTTAAGATCTTTAGCATAACATTGCAGCACATACTGTATACACTACTATGAAGCCAGCCCTCCTGCCATGTTTACTAAGTGTCCAGATGCAGGTTTGTGTATATAGCTGTGTATAAAGTGCTAGTGTTGGTCAAAAAAAACTTTTGGTTTTTTTTTTGTGTTTCACACTGTTTCTCAATTTCCCACAATCCTTGGAGAATGTTATGATTATTGCCACGATCATTGGTGAACTCTGTTTGTACTGGACTTCTCGCTCCCAGAACTGCATCCTTTTGGCTGTGAAAGGTTTTTCACAGTTTTTTTCAGACAGTAACACGTGTCTCTTAAATGTCTGCATACCCCAGAAGATGAGACTTTGAAAGTGGAACTTAAAGAAACAGGCGTTATTTACAAATCAGAGGAGTTGCAAGTAGACAGTACCGATGCTATATGCACGTTTTCGATGCTTCGTTCCATTTCTGATGGCAAAATGAAATCTTACTGCACACAGAACAACCATCTTGAAGCAGAAACACAAACGGCCTGCTTGCTGTTGATTTAAACACGTCCACCTATGCCATGGTTTCATTTTGTAATCTGGTTATTTATTTTACAGTTGATATCTTTGGTCGAAATAAGAGTGTATTTTATTTTAGCTAAAAATACATATATATTCTTTTACTCCTCAAAACCGTTGCTACCCCCCAAACCCCCTCACCTGTGGATCTTGTCCCACACCCCACACACATTTTTAGCAAGGATCCAACGCCATTGACTACAGGCATAATGATTGCATGTCCATGCTTCATTTAGTGTTCATGTATAATATGCACAGTAATTTCATATGATAACATACTGGGGGGTGGGGGTCATCACAGCCTGAAACATTTCCAAAGGGGGGCCCAACAAAAAAAGTTTGAGAACCCCTGCTCTAGAGGGTTTGTCAACCAAGAGGCTTTACTGTAGTATGGCCACACATACATCTGACTGACACCCCTTATAAACCTGTGTCACCTATTTGAGCTGCTTTATAATAGCTGTTAATTGAGGCATGTGCTGGATGGGCAGCACAAGAGAGCAGGGGTAAGACAGGCAGTGGCAATGTAAACATAATAAACACCTGGACCCCATTCTTGGCCTGGTCATGGTTTCATTGAAGCAGGTATCTGTAAACACATTTCCCAGCAGACATAATTATTAGAGAATTTATTCATGTTGTAAAATATAATAAACCTTGCAGGAAATATATAGTAACCTCGCTAATGCAAAAATCATAACAGGGAAAAATAAATAAATACTTAAATTCAAAAAAATCAAAAGAAACTTATCACTTACAGTATATTTGGATCAAATTCACTAGATGTGATCGAAAAATGACAAACTCTGTTTTAGAGCAGACGGAGTGACTTTTTATTATGCTTTTAACAATTGACATCACAAAGATGCTGCAAAATGATCTGTCGATCTTGGCAGGTGTTGTGACTCTTGGTCTCCCAGTTTGTGGCCTGTCATTGACAGAGTGTGTCTGGTTATACCGTCTCGCCCGGTTTGAAATTGCTGGCTGTGAGCACCCAAAACGGCGAGCCACAGTACGCTGCCCTAGTCCAGCCTCCAACATGCCGATTGCACGAAAGCGCTGCTCTCTTGACAGACATGGCATTTTTTTTTTTTCTGCGATTTTCTTTATTGCTTTTATTCAAGCTTAGTGTCCAATCAACTGTCTCACTAATTAGATGATTAAGTGCATATGCTTCAGTCATAGTCACTCAATCGTGTCATGGTCAAGGATGAATGATCGAGTGATTAAAAGGAAACCAAAAACCTTTTGTCAATGTCCATCATTTATATACCTTATTTTTTTCCAAAATCAATGTGTTATAATAGTGATAAGTATGATAGTTATAATAATGATAAGACTATATATATATATATATATATATATATATATATATATATATATAGTCCTCCAGAGGCTGGTAGTGACACCCGCTGTCAAGCTACAGGATGTAAAGACGCAATTGGATTGGTCGCAGGACTCAGAGGAGCCCACTGCGCTGTTGTGGGGAAGTGCTGTTGACAGGGACTCTAAATTGGAAAGAAAAACAGGGGTCAAATAATTAGGCACCCTAAATAATCAATAAAAAAATACAATCAAAGAGTTAACTTTATAGGTGAGTATTCAAAGCTATGATATATATATATATATATATATATATATATACACACATACATTTCTAAAAGCAATTTTTAAAACCCTTAAGACACGGCACTTTTAAATATTTCATACACTGACTGGCGCCTACATGTTTAAGTTGACAAACTAAGATTTATGCAGCACAATAAGCTTTTTAAATTGCTCTTTCAAAAGAAAAATGTCCCTGGCTCCTATTTCCTCAAAAAGTATAGGCAAATTGGGATTATTAGTAAAGAAGGAAGGATTTTTTCCAATCCATGTATATTAAAATATTTAAACATATAGTGCTCCCATGTGATTTCACAATTTACAAATCTGGCCACTGATTTCAAGAAACAAAAGGGACATTGGCTAAAGAAAAACAGTTGTTGGCGAATGACATTTATGAGACAGTGACCTTATACTAGATGTTTCTCAGAGCTTCTAATGGAAATTCATAATGTAACCCATGGGAGTTGAATCCACAGCCACTTGTCAATGGTAACCTGTCAGTGGGTTCAACCAAGAATTGCAAGCAGGGCCAAAAAAAAAAAAAAAAAAAATCAGCCTTTGTGTGCATTGTCTGTGCTGTTAGAAAACATGGTGTGATGTCTACAACCAAATTATTGATTTCTGCAGGATTCAAATCAGAAACTGGAAGGTTCAAATCTGAAATGGATGGGACCAAATGGAAATGGCTACATAGAAACTGGGTTGGACAGAAGGTTGTTTGGAACAATTTGGGATTTTACAGTTGCCCATAATAATAATATCTTTATATAGCACCTTTCATAGTGGACCACCATCACAAAGCGCTTTACATAGGTAGGCTGTGAACTGTGCATTAAATGCAGAGTCACTTAAAATAGGACATTGATTTAACATCTCATCCACAGCATGGAGCACAAGGAGGTTAAGTGACTTGCTCAGGGTCACACAGTGAGTCAGTCAGTGGCAAAGGTGGAATCTGAAACGGTGACCTTCTGGTTACAAGCCCGGGACTATAACCACTGGACCACACTGCCTCCATAATATCTTGAAAGCTACTATTGGCCATTAATTCAAATCTTGTATTTTTAGATGACACCAAGGTAAAGATTTTGACTTCCGACCTCTCAAATAGGCAACTTCTGTATTACTCTACTAATTCAAACCTGAACCCTTCCACAAGTCACTCCTTATGTAAGAAAGGTCTATTACACTTCGGTCCTCCCTACTTTTGACACAAGCTCTTCAGTTTGGCCTTGGTAATGCAATTTCTGATAGTAATATGTTGTTGATTTAACCATTGAGCCTAACAACTGTTTTTCACTCTATCCATAACATTTTTCAGAAAGTCAACACCAAATTATACAATCATATATACTCTGCAAATTGATGTAAAGATTAAGGTTTTTGGAAGAACATGATCTTCCAGAGGTTTGTAGAGAGTTGCCAGGACCCAAGCTGTTATTTACACTGTGGTCCTGCCTTCTTTTGATGTGACCTTTTCAGTTTGACCTGGCCCTTTCCAATACTCTCACTAATGTGCAACTTTTAAAGAAAATAAAATTGTTGCCAGGTCAATGACAGTATAATTTTTTTAAATTTGTCATTGCATACTATGCGAGTGACTCAAGACCATTTTATTCAGAGAGGATTTATTTTTTTACGCATCCATGAAATATACAAATCTAAAAAACCTGTTTCAGTAAAGAAGTTTCAAGAATTTATATTAGTGGTATTTCCCCTGACCCTGTATATCTTCAGCAATATTCTCAAAAGGTTACTGTGCTGGAAGTAGAACACGCTCCTGCTAAGAAACACAGCAGGCAAGTGTTGCTGGACCCCCTACAGTAAATCCACTGGGCTCAGGGCTGAGCTATGGAAGCAATTCAGAAACAAAAACAAAAAGGTTTGAGAGAGCTGGAGAAAACGTATTGTGCACTATAATAGTGCAGCTCTATTGAAAACAGTTAATTAGGGAAGGGGCCTTGTACTGTCAACATGGCCTAACAGTGAATTAACCAGATGAGTGAATCATCAAACGAGGGAGCGCTGTCTGATAGCACACAGAAGAACAGAGGGATTGCAGTTGACATGTATTTAGTACAATTGCACAATTATACAGTACATGCAGACATTAGGGTACCATAGCACAGTATCTGTACTCACAAAGCAATCAACAAAACAAAGCTTTGCCATACACTGCTGAGCATTATTGTCCTTCCGTGTACTCTAGAACACTACACATACTAATTCTTATGCATAAGAGGGTGAGATCTGCCTTTACCTTTGCAGTACATACAGTAGATCCCAAGTTTCATCAACAGGAATGCTGGTCTAGACAATTAGCTGTGGGTGAGCGGGGGGTTTCCCCCTTCCTCAAGGTTAATCTGACCTAAGTTATTAAAATTACATTTTGAATCCATAAAAGAAGAGGAAAACAACATCATTTGTTAATTTAAAATGATATAATTTGCAGCTTGAATTAAGAACCCATTAATTAATGGAGTGTATATGCAATCATATGTTGATAATGACCAAACTTCAGTTTTTTACATCACCCAAACAGTGTTTAATTTTGCGAGTTGTACAATGACTGTCGTGGGTCTGTGGGTTTTAATGTCTATTTGCGGGTCTGACCTTTGAAATGCGGGTCACTTGGGTGACCCAGTTCATTCAATCAAGGTTTGGCATTGATTTAACAGTGTGGGTAATGTTATTTTGATTACAATATATATTTGATTCAATTAACCAGCGATCATATTAAACAGTTGTTAATGTATCTATAAAAAATGCTAGAAAGTAGATTTTATGCCAATGTATAATGTACATCATCCTAACATGTACTGCTTTGGTCCAGTACAAGCTTTAAGACTCTCTCCCAGTCCTCTAGATATTGTACACATTATTAATGAATCAAGGGTTCTAATTTTTGGTTTAATTTACTCAAGATTATAGGATCTTGATCTTATGATAGCTGCAAGACATTACTAAAGGGTTAGCTATTTTCAGATGGTTAAACAAAGCATTCAGATGAAAAAGTGAAGAATTTATTTTTATTTTTTCACTTTGTTGCATCTCTGCACTACAGGTAGGGATGCTAGTAAAGATGAGTCCTGAGAGCAGTGCCAGCAGACACACAGATAAGATGGATGTAAATAAAACATTGAATCACTATCTTGATAATGAATCATACAACAAAAACTCTTTCAAAACATGTGCAGTTGCAGAATTCATTAACCCCACTCCCGCAGAAGGGTTACAAAAATACTTTTTCTTACCATAACATCAGAAGGTGGCCACGAGAGAGTGAGTAGTCTATGCTCTTGGTTCCCTTAGTTCGTGAAATGGGTCTTTAGAGCCTGGAGGAAGGGCTACCCTCAGCCATGGATTCCCTAAGGTTTCCTACCAGCGAGCAGGTTTTTTTCCTTACCTGAGTGCTGAGCGGTTTGTATTTAGTTCCTACAGGGTTTGTGGCAGGCCGGAGAAGCCGGGTTCTCCCTCAGTGCATTTCATGCACGGGGGACGGGCCTGTGTTTCAGCTGCTTACTTTTCATTCATCCGTTTCTCAATGGCATAACAAGTCTGTTTTTTTTAAAGCATAAAGGTCGATTTCACACATGCTCTGCTTAAATTGAAAAATAAAGATTGAAAAACAACCGGTAAATTCGTTCTAAAACAGACGTCGATATTAATCATCAATTTGGCAAAAAAATAAATAAATCAAATAGTAGCAAACCTAAATATAACTAAAGCATTTTTGAATATGTATACCTTGTATATGTCCTTCTGTAGGTGTTTCACAGATTAATACAATCTCTGCTAAAATTATTTATATCAATGATTACATTAGTTTTTCGGGGTTGAAATCTGGCTATAAAAGGTAACTAATAAATTAAATCATGGACAGAAACCAGTTTATAAGTTTTGTTAAACTAAAAAGCAGCTCAGAAAGTATCCTGGGAGCAACTACAAGCAATTCTCGGAAGAGAACATGTCTGGGTATTGATCACAGGAAGGAGTAAGTGTATAAATCTATGAATACAACTCTAGGATGCTGTTCTTTTTTCGGTAGTTGAACAGATGCAAAATCGTTGTATGCAGATCCACTTAAAATATGAAGCAAACAAAATGTTCTCTTTAACTCAAAAGTTTTAAGAACACAAATTCAAATTTCCAACCCATATTTTCTTTTTTTTTTAGAAACAAAACCAATTAAAAAGTTGGAGTAGTTTTTAACCATAGGAGACACTGAAGGAAACATAGGTTCATAAATTAACCAATTCGCTAATTTCTCATTTCAGCTAACACAAACTGATAATACACAGCTCCCGCATAGTTCATGATTAAATCATTTACAGATGTGACTAGTAAGTACTCTGTTTTATTCTATAAGGGCCCTTCACAAAATTTACAAGTGTCTTGGGTGGGGGTGCAAAGGCTTGTCTTTAAACAGCAGAGTTTTTGGTCCAGACCTTGCCTTTCTATTCAATAGGCTGAGATGAGAATTCATTACAGCGGTGCCCCATGGTGAATTAATCCTGACTCCTGCGGTTGAAACAGATCATGCATTTTGCATGTTCTATGCATTATAGCTATAGCATGTAATGGTTTGCTGGACACGACATTCTCTAGTCACTCTGGATCCTGGGAGAACGGCACATGGTCGTGGTTATGAGCCTGGCGTTGAAACTCCTTCAGTGGAAGCACACTTGTGTTTACACTCGAGGAGAAAATTTGATTAAATTGGAGAGAATGCTGAGTTAATGTTACTGACCTCAGCATAAGACACATACTTACCTATAGAGCTTGCTTTTTGATTGGATGGTAAGACGTTTGTCTTTGAACCGTATGGTTTACAGTTTGCAACCAGCCCTTGCCTTTCCATTCGGTTCAATGGGCTGAGATACCAGTTCATTAGAATGTCTATTTGGCTCACAGAGTTACAGCATGGCAATCACAATTCAAGGAAGGAGGAAGCTTGTTGTAACAAAACAGTTAATGCCTGTTTAAGAAGGATACCACCTAATGGAGGTAATGCCTTAACTGTCACTTCAAGCATTCTCATTTGAGACTTGCTTTGTGCAAGAAACTGCTGTAGTCTTTCACTGGTTATTTTACTTGCATTGACAAAGTGTAAGATATATTATATATATATATATATATATATATATATATATATATATATATATATATATATATATATATATATATACAGTATATATATATATATTGTATTTCACAGCTTAAATCAATGCCTTAAGGGAAAAAAGTAATATCATTGTAAAAAAGAGAAACGTTTTTAGTGACTGGGGTAATCATAAACTACAGTTCTTAGAAATATATTGCCTACAATTATTGATTGCCCACAAGTACTTTTTATATGAACAAAACACTACCATTTCTGAAACATACTGGTTACAGTTTTTTATCTATAACTGGTACTAGAAACCTAATAAAACAATGCACACTGAGTCCACCAATCAGGAAACAGGATATCCAGCTTGTAACTCCTTGGTAATATGGTGATATGAAACAAATATTTCTATACATTTGTATTACTGCAACACAACAACAGTTACAATTGGATTACAAAGCTAAGACAGACCTCTACCAAAAGATTTTATTCAATGGACTTTGGTTAACCATTTCATTAATATGCTAACCTCCCGAGTCATGATTAATTAAACCGGCATCTGTGCTGTTTATTTAAATTGTAAAGCACATGTGCAGTGCAGGAAAAGACACCAGTAAAGATGAGCAGTATAAGTAGACAGAGATGAGTTGATAAATAAAATAAAATCTCAAATTAGTATCTTGTAAAGAATAGCACACCACAAAACCCATTCAAGAATTAAAGAGAAAGCCTCAAATGTAATTATATGTATTTGTTCCTTTTGTAAGGACAGAGTAAATGAAAAGATTATAAGTACAAAAGTACAACTGAGGGTGAGATTGATAAATTCAGAAAGGAGACAACCACCATTGGAATTAAATGAATGATTTATTGAACTGACAGATAAACATGCCAGTAAATGATTATGTTATTTGAATTTGGCTCATGGCCTTGCCCATTGGTGATCATTACCCACCCCTACTCTAAACTATAATAAATTAAATTAATTAATTAGATGAAAACGAATGCAGAGGCCGAGGCCACCTTCCCCCTAGACAAGGCATGCTGCAAGGTGGAAGCACAGCTGAAGAAGGGCTTTTGCCCAAAACGTCCTGAAAATAAAAGATTTTTTTAATCTTTTAAAAAAAAATGGTGTACATTTTTTTAAAAAACCTTTTCTTTCATATATATATATATATATATACTGCTGTGCAAAAGTCTTACACATGTTGCATTTTTCTACTCTGATGCATTATGAGCATCAACAATTTTCTCTGTACTTGTTGATTATGCTTCGGATACCACACCTTGAAAATTGAGTGATGCGAGCTATTTCACTTAATGTTTTTCCTTTATGTAAGTCAAGGTTGTTATAATAGTAGAAAACAATAGTGGAGGCTTTGAGTAAATTGTTGTTGCTCATAATGCATCAGAGTTGAAACATGCAACATGTCTAAGACTTTTGCACAGCAGTGTGTATATATATATACAGTATATATATACAGTATATATATATATATATATATATATATATATATATATATATATATATATATATATATGGTTCGATCATTACATATTTGATTAAGAGGCGGATTCTCCTTTCAGAAATACAACCAAGTGTTTCCAATAAAATAAAATCTTAAATTAGCATCTTGTAAAGAATAGCACACAATCTTGCTGTTATCAAGAGAGGGTGTTTTACTCCAAGATAAATATTTCTGAATTTGTATTTTGTTTCATGTTTCGATTTTGTTGTTCAGTACTTTATTTTGCTTTAAGTAACAATTTTTTTCTAAAATAGGACTGGAGTTAGCAGTCTGCATTGTCGTTTTCCCAATTCAATGAGTATATTTAAATCTGCTTAGAATTTTCTTTTGTTAATTTGTTTGTGCCTTATACTTTCATTTTTGTCTAGCAGTATTTTAAATTCCTACCTGGCAGTCTCTCAGTGTTTGTATTAAAATACACAATTAACAATGCAATTTTTTTTCCTGGTGTTCACCATTAAAACCATGGAAGTCATCCACTGATCTTCTAGTCGATGAATCCTAGGTATTTTAACTTTTAACTTTGATTCCAGCATTGTTCCTGAACTACTGCATTACTGTCATATTGTAAACCCTGCTATTATAAACTCTTGTCCAAGCTTCACAGTGACGTATAGCATTTCCCTGGTGTAAATGGCATGACTGTGTGTGAACAAACACCCCTCACTAATAAACAGTAGGAACAACTGCTGTCTCATTTTGACATTTTGTTCCTTTTTCATTAAACTTGTGACAATGTTCTCCCCCACTCTAAAAAGTTGCACATCTGCCACAAACTAACAATCAATACATATATACCCTTATCACACAACTTAATGTGTAAAATTAGCTGGTGTCACATAAGGGTCACCTGGTAAAGGCACGACTGCCTGGTGTGCTGGGTGAGTCACGCAATCTGGAGAGCACAGTTGCATCCTGTCTGTGTGAAGGGAACATGTGATTGGATTGTAGCTCCAGTGGGTTAGAAAGGGAAAATCGTCAGGGATGGTTTCTCCTCATCGTACTACAGCCAGTCGTCCGGTGATCTTAAGTGGAGACCCGCAGGGATGGCCTGTTTCGTCCACAGGCCAGTAACTCGCTGATTGGCTGTCAAGATCCTGGCTATAGAGAGGTGATTGGCTTGCCAGTGGGATCACCTTCAGGGCTAGTCTTTGTCCTCCAGAGGCCGATAGCTCACTGACATCGACTCTTGATTTCCTGGGTGTAAAGAGGCAAGTGTGCCAGGGGAAGTCAACTGACCATTAGTTCTCCTGAGTTGTTGTGGGGAGTTTCTGCAATGGGGGAACGGAATCAGATATTTTAAATTGGGAAGAAAAAAAAAAGTTTCTTCAGGTTTCAAAATGTGTCAGATCATGACTGCAATAGGACTACGGGATAGGGATGAAACATTACCCAGTTCAGTGGCAGATACAGCCTTTCAGTTTTCAGAGCCTTTACTTTTGCTGTGAAATAAGGTTTTTTTCTGTGCGAGAAACAGATTGCCTTTAAGGCTGGAAATATACAGAGTACTTGGATAATTAAAGAATGGAAAAAAGGAAGGCTTTAGAAGACGATAATATTGTGGATGAGGCAGTGAAAATCTAAATTTCACCACCACCAAAAAATAAAATAAAACAAGGCAAAATAGGAAATTATTCCTGTAGGAGCCACTCTGCACAGCACAGCAAAAACACTGACAACTTCAAACACAGTTTGATAAGCATACAGAACTAACACTGTGAGTGCTTGAAATATTGCTGTTTAATATTCTTTATCAATAAATTCTTTATCAATGTAAATGCTATATATGGTCATTTTCTGTTTTGTTTGTTTTACAAAACAAACATTTAATTTGTTTTGAAGTAAATTAAACGACTCACTCAACATTCACATAACAAGCTCATTATTATTAGTCGTAGTGGTAGTCATAGTAGTGTTGTTATTGTTGCTGCAATGAGTATGGCAAGGAGACAAAGGTAGGGCTAGTTCTGTTGTAAAAGCAACCATTAACTGAACTTTGTGCAAGTACAAGCTTGGCTTCTTGCATTTTGTGATAATTCTGTATTACACAATGCATCAAGTAGACTATTAGTATTACAACTTATGTTGATATATCAACACCTGTTAAATTTGATACGTTTCACCTGCTTTCCACAAAGAATGACACTTTGTATCAACACACACAAGCACAAGCACCCTAACCCTCCACATACCTCCAGATTCCAATGCTCCCAGTAACCAAAGGATCTCCTTTTCTAGTTTAATTTGATAAACTAAACATATAGCCTTAATTACCCCCTAGATTAGCATGTACTCAGTAATGTGTGCTAAGTAGCAAGTTACATCACAATTGGACAAGCCATCCCCTAGATATATGTTAAAATGTTTGTGCGAAATACTTTGCAGACAGACAGTTGAACAGACAAGCAACCTCCAGGTCACATTACATAACTTCTGCACATAGCAAGTTTTATAACAATATGCCAATGATTCTTTAGATTAAATGGATGAAGTGTGTACACATATCCAGATGTCTACAGTACAAAAGTGTTCATGAAAGTACATATGTCTGACTCCTCTCTAACCCCCAGAAAGGACCTGCATCCCTGGTGAGGGATAATAAAAGAGTCCCTTTATCTCAGCCACCTCTTCATTAGTACACTGCACCATCTGGTATTCAAGTAGTGACCAGGGCAAAGACACAAGATCCCAATTCAAGCTGGTATAGCTGCAGGCAAGCCTGTATGTATAGGGGCTTGTATTGTCATGGGAGCAAGCAGACAGCTTGCTAAATGTAATGCTCAACACTGACATTGTCGCATTACAAAGATGTTTTAATGTTTTTAGTTTTTTTTTTTTTTATGACAATACTTCTCTTTGATTGAGATGAAAGTGCTGTCTTTGCCAGGTGAGGTCTTCTGTTTTGATCTAATAGCTGTGATGATTCTTCCGGAATACTGTAATGATTCAAATACAAGACTGTGTATTGGCAGCTAGGTGCAGGATGAAAGGGATATAAATATTCATTGTAATTCATTCAGCAAAGCTTTTTGAAGAAGAGGCTGTCAGGAGAGATTCCGACCTCTTGCATGTCTAGGCTTGGGTTGCAATTTATCTGAATGGAGGCGCTTTCTTTAGAAGACCTTGCTCTTAGATTGGGAAATGTATCTCATTTATCTGTAGGAATTTATTCCTTGAATATGCTGTATGGTTAAATGAGAAGTAAAGGTGGCGTAGAAGGAAGATGATCTTGCGTATCACTGTTGATGACCTGGGTTTGAATCCGGCTTAGAGTTTGGTGCTCTCATCCCCCAGCAGATTCTTTTCAGGAAAGAGGACAGTAGAAAGAGAGAAAGGGTTTTAAAATATCCACGTGAGAACATATTCTCAGATAAAAGCTGAATCTATCAATACAAGGGCTACACAATACGCATGATACACAGGTTCACAATAGAATACAGAATCAATGCAAACTTGTTTAACTGCTTGTTTAAATTTCAACCAGCAATTATTCTAATTCACAGAGACTTAAATACAGTATCAAATGCTTTAAAAGAACATTACAACCATCTGCTGCTGAGAATGCAGATGAGTTGAGGCCTTAAGAGGCTAAAACTGTAGGTTGTGATGGTTTGTTTTACTAATTACTAATTTAAAAAAGTAAATGCTCCATATTTTCATATTCTGCAGGCCTCTTAATATAAGCAATACTCCATTGCTATATATTGACTTTATAGAACTGGAAAGGAAAAGTAAGTAGTTTAGCAGTTTTCAAGTATAAATACAACGGTCCATTTATTAATTCTGCGTCAGGCTCGCCAGGTCCAATTTATTTTCACACGCGCAGTTAATTTTAGACGCGCTGTTTAAAAGTATTTTTTTCCACAGTCAAACGGGTTTAAATGGCCCTGCATATCACCAAAGCACTCACTAGGGATCTCCAGCCCCGCCCCACCCTTTCGCTTGCTATCGCTTTCACATATGCTACCAAATAAAAAAAATAAATAAATAATAGTCGTACATACCGATCAATCGTCTCCTGATGACTCGTTTTATCACCAAACTTCTCAATAATGCAATCCAAGTCATTATTTTATTGCTATAACATCTCAAAAAAGCTCTGTAAATGTCCGTGATAGTCTCTGTGCGCTGATACTGTAACTCCAAGCTTGTTTCCATATGACCGCCCCATCTGATGATCGGGGCTAGTATGACTATTCATGAGATACGACTTTTTTTTTTTATCGGCTTGTCTCGGCTCCTTTCGTTCCCACTCGGCCATTGAATGGTTTTCTCGGCTTTTTCCGTTGAAAAACCGACTTTTTTGCGTTTTTTGCGTTTCTAAAATGATGTCGGACATGGTCCGACAAAGGACCTGATGGGAATAATTGCAATGTCGGACCCAGTCCGACAAAGGACCGCAATGGGTTAAAATGTAATTGAACTCAGTGAACAGGCGTTGGTGAATTCTGTAGGTCACTTATACAGATGAGTTTTATACCAGTACAGACACTACCAGTCATACAGGTGGACATTGAGGGGTAAATTGCTAAGGGGTCCCAAGTGGCTCACCTGGTAAACAGTAGTCAAACTGTCAGGGGACAGCAGGTTCGCTTGCTGGCTGTGAGAAGTCACCGGACTTCAGTGAGGATTCCGCAGGGAGCGTTGCATTGACTCTGCTGCTTCCGTGGGTTAGGCAGTAAAATCATCAGGAACTGTTTCTCCTCATCATGCTACAGTGGACCCAGTTAGCCAGACAGTGAGCTCAAGCAGACACCTTCAGGGCAGGTCTTTGTCCTCCAGAGGCCAGTAGCACGCTGACATCCATTCTTGATTTCCTGGGTGTAAAGAGGAAACTAGCTTATTTGTGGTATCTGAGGACACCCACTGACCCTCAATTCCCCTGAGCTGTTGTGGGGAATTGGTGCAGTGAGGGAGCATAATTAAAACATTTTAAATTGGAATGCAATACAGCATAAAAAAATATATATATTATCTCATGGCTATATGGAGTATAAAACACCCTAATGAGCGTGATATGGAAAAATAGCTAACTAAAAACAATTTCATAACCAACGAGAAACCAATGAGTGTTGAGTTGATTATGCCACTCCATTCTGAGGTAGCTCTTTACTATATGAAGCGTTTGCTCTATTCTTACACCAAAGTGATAGGAATTTAATACAGGTTTTCTTGGAAAAACTTGGTTGTATTTCTGGAAGGAGAACCTGTCCACTAATCAACATGTCATATCCAAGCACCATTAAAACTCTGTGTGGCTTGCATTCATGCCGTTTCTTTTCGTGTGGCCTCTCAGTCATGCACAGTGAGGCCAAACAGGGAGACAGCCATCTTTAGATCCTGGAGGAAGGATTACCCTCAGCCATGGATTCCCTAAGGTTTCCTCCTACCAGTGAGTAGGGTTTTTTTCCTTGAGTGCCAAGCGGTTTGTATTTAGTTCCTGCAGGGTGCGTGGCAGGCAGGAGAGGTCAGGTTCTCCCTCAGTGCATTTCATGCACAGGGAGCAGGCCCATGTTTCAGCTGCTTGTTTTTCATTCATCCTTTTCCTAATTTTGGGGGTAGGTGGCATTGCGCCACTGCAGTTGTTGCATTAACCATTTAACATTATGTATTTTCCAGTCATGGTTGTCGGCCTTGTCTTTTGGGGGGAGGTTGCCCTGTGAGCCCATTCCTATCCACGGCACTAGACTAAATGATGTCATCGCGTTTTCGCTAGCCGGCCAATATTGCGGATAGCTGTCAGCACCCACGGACAAGGTCTCCAGCCAAATTCATTATTATCATTAAATCATCTGTTCAATTGCAATTTAAATCATCCACATTGTGGATTCTCCGTACTGAATTACCACATAGACTTCCTGTGGATTTGATACCAACACTTCATTAAGGAAGGCTTGGAATTGAGTGTTCATTGAAAGTTTCCAGGCCATCATAATGCAGTCAGAGCAGGTTGTCTACAATGTATGAGCTATGTAATAAGGTTTACACAACTCATTCTATTTTAGTTTATGATGGTCTCCCTACAAATACATATCATATAATATAGTATCTTTTAAATGAATATACCCTGGACATCTATAATGGCAATCATTAAGTGTGATCATGATCAGATGAACAATGGGCAGACAAATGTGTATGGTACATGTATAACTGGAGAACATTAATAAGGATACAATGGTCCTTTAAAGGTTAAAGAAGTTTATACAAAAGCACTGGGAGATTCTTTACTCCCAAGTCCTGCTGAGCTTCAAGAGCTGTAAGAAATCCATACATTCATTCTGTCTTGTTTGATTCAATGCCTGGCTTTCTTTTCACCTAGAATTACAAAACAGAGTCAGAATTGATTAGGTGTGGGCGTAATGCATTACATACAAGAACATTAGTTTTCACTGGATTTGTTTTTAGGATCTAGGTTTAGTTAGGAAGATGTTCAATAATAATGTCATCTTTAAGAGTGCATCAGAAACATTCGGCACTCGGTTCATTAGGCAGCACATCTTGAGAACTTTATGGAAAAAAACGATTTCCTCGATTCTGCATTTTTTAAATGTCTTAATGAAAACTCAGTCATATATTTAATATACAAACCACAGGGCTTTAATGGACTGGGATGGAAGAGGCAGCAGTTTGAAAAATGATTATGAAAGGTAAACTTTTGAGGTCAATTTGGTGAAGTGCTTTTGGCCCCTTGTGTTCCCATGGAGACTTTAATTTAGATTTAATAGTCCCATGGAGACTTAATTTGGATTTAAAAGTGCATTTTAGATTTGAACTATAGCTCAGTTAGAGAGTTTGCAGTCTATGTTTCATAAAGCACATTTAGCAGCAAATGATTAATTAAACATGGAATTAATGTATAGAAATATGGAGTTTACTAGCCTTAACCATACTACAGTCCCCACCTTATTAAAATACATGGTGCTAACAAATAATTGCAATAAATCTTACCTAATATATTGCTATAATTTTGTTTCCTATATGAAAAATGCACAAATTATGGTTATGGTAAACTTGAGTTTTTAATGGTAATTTATTTAAGCTGTTGTAGAACAATAAAGTATTTATCGAACACGTATTGCGGATACCTCAATTATGTACTTCTGGTCAACTTCCTAAAGTTCCACAAAAGAATTAAGTCAGCAATGAAAATACATCAGTCATAGGAAAAGCAGTGATTGGTCTAGCATCTAGCTTCTGGGAGTTTTATTTTTTTCCAAGAAAATAAATGGCAAACACTTTAAATGTTTTAGTTTTCTTTTTCTGAAGCAAATTATATTTAAAAGGACTCAGGAAGAGTAATTGTCTAAAACATCAATATGTTCAAAATTGTTTTTCCTACAGACTCAAGCTACCTGAAACAACTCACGTGTGGCAGATGTGTTCCTTCAACAGGAAGTATATTATGGAAAAGAAAGCAAGATATGTTTGCCACTTTCATTGTTTATAAATGCTATGAAAAAAGTACCATTCCATATGGAGAATCCGCAATGTGGATGATTTAAATTGCAATTGAACAGATGACTTAATGATGATAATGAATTTGGCCGGAGACCTTGCCCGTGGGTGCTGACAGCTATCCGCAATATTGGCCGGCTGGAAAATGAAAATGAAGAATGGTTAATGCAAAGGATGAATGACAAGTAAGCAGCTGAAACACAGGCCCGTCCCCCGTGCATGAAATGCACTGAGGGAGAACCCGGCTTCTCCGGCCTGCCACAAACCCTGTAGGAACTAAATACAAACCGCTCGGCACTCAGGTAAGGAAAAAAACCTGCTCGCTGGTAGGAGGAAACCTTACGAAATCCATGGCTGAGGGTAGCCCTTCCTCCAGGCTCTGAAGACGACTGTCTCCCTGTTTGGCCTCACTGCATGTGACTGAGAGGCCAAACAAAAAGAAGCAACAAGAATACAAGCCACAGTTTTTATGGCGCTTGGATATGATGTGTTGATTAGTGGGCGGATTCAAATACATATCCAGAAATATGTGTGCCTCTTTCATACATGAAATGTGAGATCTATGAAGTGATGCTCATACATACCTGATAAGATTTACTGGAATTATTTTGTTAGCTATATGTACTTTAAGACATTTCTTTATGTAGTTATGCTTAACGATAGCGACACATGGTTTGTAACCCTCTCTATGGACTCATTTTGTGACCTCCTATTATTAAAAAAAGAAGTGTGTTGTAAATGCTCTGTATTTTGTGGATGGTCGCAATGTTTATAATAACATTACATTTTAAATGATGCAGATAAGATTGCATTGGTTCATGCAGAATTCGATACAGTTACTTTCATCTCCCAGCTCCCTTTCATATTTGATTTCTTTGCAAACAATATTTCAAGGGTGAAACTAGGCATAGATGTTGATCATACTGATCCAATTGTAAAAATTCATGGGCCTCAGAATCCAGTATTGCTCAATTAGTTTATGGTTGTTTTGCTAAGCACATAGGTTGTTTAAAGAGGCATCGGGCAGCACGAATGTGGGTAATACCAGCATACAGAATTAGCTAAATATTGAGGGAGTGGCCGTGATAGAAGTTGTTGCAGCAGGGGTGCCTGGAAGGGGGTTGTCAGACCAAACTGCATTGGGAATTGATGGTTGTACTTTACTTTATTTGGCGGTCTTGTAAACTCTCTAATGGCTAAATAAGCCCTACAGTAGTGCATTTTAAGGAAAAACTGTCCATCTAAAGTTTAATGAGGTTTCACATGCATATAACAGTGTGGAAACAAAGTAATAAAAGCTTGGTATAACATAGGGAAATGGTAAACACAGGAGCAATACAGTACATTGTACTTTAGTAGCTTTCTAATCTACAAAATGAGTAAAAACTGTTATGGGTGAGTGTGAGGGATAATGCTTTAAATTATGCCATTAAACCTGGGTGTAAAAATAAAACAGCATGATAGGAATACCAACAGAGGCATTTGGAGCAATCTGTATTCAGATATGCCAAGGGCCTTTAAATGTCACTTTATAAACCATTCAAATATACTATATTGCCTGGAGAGAACATAAAACAAGTTTAAACTTAAAGAGATCAAAGTACCTAAAGCGTCTCTCTTTTTTTGTAGAGCTTCTTTATAACATAAAATTCAGCCAGCCTTTCACACATCTCCTATTCTTTCCATAATACAGTGGTGGTATTTGTTTTAATGTATTAATTTGATTCGTTTTCCAGAAAATAAGCCTTGAGATGTAAATCAAGGAACCAATCGAAAGTTACACGTGCAGCTGTGTTGCAAATGAGCAACATTGTTCTAAATTGGCATTGAAGAAAAACTAAAGAGAACTTAACTGGGCTTGGAGTTATACATATTTACAACATAAAAAACAAACAAAAAAAACATTAAACAAAACTTTTTTAATCACAGGCTGCGTACCAAACATTTTAAAAGCCTGTTCATTTTTTTTTTTTACAGGATGATAAAGGCTTCACCAACAAACCATTACTTCACTACAGAGCTCACCCAAAATGAAACACTGGCAGTACTTTATTACACCTTTTACAATCAAGCCCTGGGTGCTTCAATTGAAACAGATCAATTAGTAAACATAACTAATCACACCCTCTTAGTTTAGAATTATATTCACATTGAGAAGACATATTGGAAACACTTTACATCGTGTCTCTAATAACTGTATTTACCATATTCCTTAAAATTTAAGACACACTTTTTAAATACATTTTTCTTTCCAAAAATGGCTTGCATCTTAATTTGAGTATAGTGATGCATGTATTAAAACCACCTACATAAGACATGACTGCCTGATAAAAGACGAACAAAAACATTACCGCCCGATTTCAAATCATCCATGACATACAGCAGCCATTTTCAAATAAGCGGGAGGCATTGTCTGGGAGACATCAAGTAATAAAGAGGACTCCTCCAACTCAGAGGAGAGATGTGTTGTTGTTACAGGCATGTTAATTTACAAATATACAATATGCTTTACCAAGATGCCTAATAGACAAATTTGTAGTATTTCATTGAGTATTCCTTTGTATAAATGGCTCTTATATGCATAATTGAGGTTCTATCTTTGTAAATGCATCTTTATTTGATGATTTACTTTTTCCTCAAATTCAGGGTGCAAAAAGATTTACACATTATGTATATTGATATTTACTTACTAAGTAACTACTCTAAGTGCTCAGTAATTAAAGACACAAAGGGCCTCATTTACCAAAGGGCAGTAAATTTAGAGTTAGTGCGCACATAAAATAGTGAGCCTAACGTGTGCGATAAATCTAAATTTACTGCCCCATTTACTAACAGAGAGCGCATTAATTTATGTTAACACTATTTGGCTCATTTACATGCCATAGAACATGGACTAAATTTAGTGCAAGCAATAATTTAATGCGCAAGATAATGTACTAGACTACACATGAACACCTTCATATAAAAAGCCCCAGCAGTCCAGGCGTATCTTTTGGTTAGTAGCTTATTGTGTAAGGTGGAGGTGGCTTACACTGACCGAAAAATTAGCTGAGGTGAATAAACGGGACCTTTTTATACCTGACACCCCGCTGGAACACACCTACCTGCTGATTATCCACAGCTGACAATCACACACAGCAGGCAGGCTCTCCCAGGCGCATCAGGTCCTTCATTAATTATCTACAGTAGTTACAATAAACAATAAATAATTACAAGAAAATTGCTATTGACAAGACTACAGTATGATCAAGACTGGTACATATTCATCAACATGTGAAAATTATGAGTGTCTTCTCTGACGGTATTTCAACATATATGCCAATAAATCATATATACCAGGCATACCCAGATCCTCGAAATACACTTACAAATATTCTCTTTCATCTCTGTATCTTTATAATTGTGAGGACCTTTATCATCTTTTTCAACGACAATAATTATTTTTTCCCTCTGTCATTTTGGATATTGCTTCACCTAGGTGGACCGCATGCATTGAATCTGTTCTCTGATTGGCCAATTACCTAGTTGTGCTGCGAAGAAATCGCAAAAAATAGGATTCAATCCTATTTATTTTGCATCACTCCAGTGTAGCTCCAGTGTCGCTGGTGTGGAGTGACCAGGGAACATTACTGTACAAATTGACTATGGTCAAACTTTTGTTACATTTTAAAATAATGTATCTTGCTTTATTCCAAATCTGATCTAAAGTTTGCTCTGAATTGTTCAATCTGTAGGCATATACAGTATTTTTTTTGCTTACTCCCCTTTCAAGTTTTCCTTTAGCTCCCCTTAACCCTTATGCAACCTTTGCTTTACAAAGGGTCCCACGGGATAGCAGGGTTCACACAATCTAGCATCCATCCAATGGATAACTGAGGACACCCTGATCAGCCAGGAGGACTACAAACTGGGTGGTCATCAAAAAACAAAAAATCCACATTTTATAAAAGCCATTAAAAAAAAAGTACTTCAATAAAGTGAATCACTCCCTCCACCTACTTAATTACTGTAATACTGTTGCATGCCCTTAAACATACTTTAGGTTTTAATGGCCTTATATCCTTTTCTACATTTGTATGAGTTCACTGACCATATTATAAATGACTATACTGCTATCTATTTATTTTTACTTACCCCCACCCCATGTTACTCTCTTGGCAGATTTATTACCGCATTTCCTATTCAGAGCATTCTTTCAGTTGAATGAAAACAACATCCCAGGGACACTTTTAAAGATGTTTAATCTGTGGGAGTGAAGATTAATTGAGTCATTTTTAGTTGTTCAAGACGCTCATTAATAAACCTGTCTGTCCCATTAAACAAGCTTTCTTTCAAGTAGATCATTAAAGATTTTTAATTAAAAAGGCCCATGTAGTTTTCTACCATCATTCGCTTTGTGCTATTGACGTTCAATTTGCTTTTTTTAAATTTTTATTTCAGTACAGGACGGTTGCTCCTTTGTTAAGAAAGACAAGAATATTAAAGTGGATTAAATTGCAGCAGCAGTGTGCACTCCCAATATCGCATAAAAACTGAGGCAATTTTTCATCCAGAATACGAGGAAAGAATAATTGTCTGTTTTCTTCATAACTTTCTATTGCTTTAGTTTTTGGGAAAAGTACAATCAACATTCTACAGTTGTGAGTACAGCCATAGGCATATTTATCGGCTATTGATTGAGAATGTCCGCTGTTTCAAACTGTATGGGGACGAATGAAAGTTTTTTTGCTTTTGCTACATTTCCTCGACTAGGAAGTTACACTTAAGATAACCATTCACTTGTCTTTAACAGATGCAGGACTACAGTTATTTATATGTGCAGTGTAGGTTTGTGGTTTAATTTCTTAAAATTACAACATTCATTTTGTTATTGTCATTATCAATAAAGTATAATTAAGACTCATAATTGAAACTTAACAAGATTTCATTTATTTGATTCCAAAGCACAAACTTACATGTATTAAACTTCTATTACATTTATTTCTGTAAGTCGCTCACTAGCATCAAACAGCAGATTTTAAGGCCAAGGCCAAGGTTCCCTGTTTCTGCTGGGAGGCGTCGGTATATCACTCTTTCAGGTGGTCGATAGGCGATCTGGAGGTGTTCCAATCTCTTATTGCACAAAAAATTATTTCACACAATTTTAGCAGCACAAACTACACATGATAATATATTTTAGGAGGCTGAGTGGTCCAGTGGTTAAAGAAACAGGCTTGTAACCAGGAAGTCCAGGTTCAAATCTCAGCTCAGCCGCTGACTCATTGTGTGAGCCTGAGGAAGTCACTTAACCTCCTTGTGCTCTGTCTTTTGGTTGAGACGTTGTTGTAAGTGACTCTGCAACTGATGCATAGTTCACACACCCTAGTCTCCTATCTTGTAAAGCGCTTTGTGATGGTGGTCCACTATGAAAGGCGCTATATGAAAATAGATTATTATTATTATTATAACATTAAGAGACAACCTGCACACAATGTATTACATAGAGTACCACAATGCATTGACATGTACATTTAAAAACCTAAACTGTCACTATTTGACAGATCGACTATTCGCTAGTATACCTATTCAGTACTGTATAGATTCATGGATTTGGAGAAAACTGTAACCAGCATAGAACACATGTTTCAATGCCTCAAGAAGAGACAAGTGACTGGAACAGAATAGCCTAGTTATTCTCCAAGTGTTTTTTTTTTCGTTTTTTTTGTAGGTAAGAGAATAGATCTTTTTCTGCACACATCCTGTTTCATGTTTTTTATGTTTGATGTGCAACAGTGTATTGCAGTCTTGAATACCCCCCCTGGCAAACGTAAGAGGGAAACTGGAGGAGTATCTATATAGCAACATCAACATGAATTCAGAAAAGGATGGGCCTGTCTGACTGACTTCTTAGTTCTTTAAACAAGTCACTGCAAGGATGGACAGAACAACTTTTACCTCTATCTGGGGACATGTACTCATGTGCTTGTGTAGCCGGTGCAATATTGATCCGGCTGAATACAGTCTCTGCGTTGTGTTATTTTTAGTATCCCTCTGTCACTCTGCACCTGCTCCTTCCTCTCTCCTGCATCACACAAGAACTAACAGACACTGGGAATCCTCGGGTTATCGAATAGGCGGTTTACTGAAGGTAGTACTCGGCAAAAACACAGACAGGTTGCAGCCCTTCCCACTCATGCAATAACTGTAAAATTTACCATTCAAATGGTTTCAGCCAGCTTCGCGTATTACTCCTTATCTCCTATACAGAAAATATAAAGTAATGAATATACTAGCCAAGCAATTTTCATTGAAGTTAGGCCAAAGCCCAGCGAAACACAATGCAGTCTACACATCAGCAACCATGTGTGGACATCCAATAAACATAACTGCACAAAATATATATTTAAAACTGTGTGCACTCATATGGAAGTATAACATTGACATAAATAGTTATTATACAGGAATATATCTTAAGTTGCAATAATGATTTAGAACTTTAACATTACGGAAATAAAATTATATTGATAGGGAGAAAGCTTACCCCTTCCCAATCGTGCAGCAACTGGGCAGAGGTAACCCGGAACCAGTACTATTATATGCGCAGAGGTAGTTGTTACTCCCGATATAGACCACTAGTTGTCAGCAAAGACGAACCTTAGTAATTATTTTGGAACAAAATAGGATTTTGGTGGAATTAAATTAGCGTCAATATTAACTCTGTTACACTTGTACCCTGTTGTTTCTTATCTGCATCAATGACTTAGATAAGGGGATAATTAGAAAATTTGTGAAATCTGCAGATGACAAAAGCTTGAGGGAATGCAAAAAGATTTAGACCCCATACAGAACTGGGCAGAATAAAAGAGTTTCATGCCATTCACAAAAATGTAGGATCTAAATACCAACCAGACAGTGCAGGCAAGCAAGCAAAAAGGCAAACAGAATGCTTGGGTATATAACCAAAATTGTAGAGTACAAAGGTTGCATAATGCACAGGTGAGACCACACTTAGAGTACTGTGTCGAATTGTGCTTGCCACAGTACCAAAGGGACAATGTGGCCCTGGAGAGAGTTGAACGAAGAGCAACCAGACTACCAAGGGCTTAAAGGAATGAGCTATGATAAAAGGCTGAAAGAACGTAATCTATTTTTTCCTAGAACAAAGAAGAATTAGGAGGGACATGATTGAAGTCTTTAAAATCGTACAAATTGACATAGTTAGCCCTAACCAATACTTTAAGTACAGCACAGAAACCAGGACCAGAGAACACAGTTGGAAATTAAATGGAGATAGACAGGGCAGAGAGAAGCATACACTTCTTCACACAGAGAGTGGTGAGGGAATGGAATAGGTTATCTAGCCTTGTTGTTGAGGTGGAATCACTTGTTGATTAGCCACTAGAAACGGGGCAAGCATATATGGGCTGAATGGCCTTCTCTCGTTCATACATTTTCTTCTGTTGGTATGATTCTATAATACACAGTTGGGCCATGTAAATTGTATATACTTTACTGCAGCTGTTCTTTTAAATGTCAGAACACCAGGAAAAGAATGAGTAACAGCAAGACATTAAAGAGTAAGTAGTGGGGTTCTGAAAAATATAGCAGTACACGTCCCCACGTGCTGCTACAACTGTTTAAATAACATACCTGAATTTTTTTTTTCATTGTTAACATCCTGACAACTTTTCACACTTATAACTTTAAAGTCTGTTTCAAAGCTCTTTTCAAAATGTCTGCTCTAGTGCACTGATAATGTAAGGATTATTGCCCTCATTGTCAAACAGGTAACACAGCAATAACAATCCATGATGTGGTATGGAACAGAAAAGCCAGAGCACTTATGTTTTTTAGTTGTTTTTTTTTATCGCTCTTCCTGCAGTGATTTAGGGGACAGATCTTAAACCCCAGTGGATGAGTGTGGACATAGGAGGCTGTGTGGTCTGGTTGTTAAAGAAAAGGGCTTGCAACCAGGACGTCCCGGTTCAAATCCTGACTCACTCACTGACTCACTGCGTGACCTTGACCCTAGTCTCTGTAAGTTGCCTTAGATAAAGGCGTCTGCTAAATAAACACATAATAATAATAATTTCGAAAAGAACTTTGAAAAAATGTAAAAAGTTGTCAGGGTGTTAACAATGAAAAACAGATGACAGGTATGTTATTTAAACAGTTGTATCAACACGTGGGGACGTGCAAATGCCATATTTTTCGGAACTCCGCTACTTACTGTTTAAGCAACTGTTGCAAAAACACATTTCATATGTATGTGGGGAAAAAGAAAAAGTAGATATTTTAAACTAACTGTGGAAAGCAAATTCTCAAAATGAGTGACTATTAACATATAGAATACAAGAATCCCCAGGGAGAAGCTTTTCAGCATTCATAGGATTACATTATTAAAGAGCCAATTGATTTGCACACACAGAATGGATATAGAGCTGCTGGTTGGCAGATACGTTGCAACAACTGGGAACTGGAGCACACATGGACTGGCTTCATTCTTCTAAAAAACAAGCACAGATATGATGGTGTTACACAACCACAACTACAGTCCATTCTCTTTGCTGCTGAATCATTCTAATGCATTGACATGACTTTTTGACAATTTTTGCCATACTTTTTGTATGGTTTGCCAAAGGCAGGACAGGATCTTCTTCCTAAACCCTTCACTTCAAGCACCTTCTTTGAAATGTGATTATTTTTATTGCATAAACTGCCCCACTTTCATCTGCATTCTGCTTTTTAATCTGTGTTCTAGTGGTCTCTGCATCTCTGCACACACTGTATGTATTGTTTTATCCAGTGTTTTATCCACTCTCAGACTACAAGTGAATGCAAAAATGGATGTTGAAAACTGTTCTGAAACCAGGTTAACTAAACCAGCTTAGTGCATACAGACCAGCATTTCACAAAAAGTAAAACTCAGTATCTGACTCAATAAATGCTTAAAACACATCTTTATGCAGAGGCCTTTTTGTAGATTGGGATGGCCTATTTTAGAATTTTGTTAATATTTATTTATTTATTTATTCTCCATTTGTTTTTGGATTTTTTTTAAATATTATATTATATTATATTATATTATATTATATTATATTATATTATATTATATTATTGTATAGTATATTTATTTGTAATGTGAAGTGCTTTGGGATGCCTTGCATGAAAGGTGTACAAAATCAATTTGATTGACTGATTGATTGCATGTCATACGAAGCTGAAGCAAATATGCATCAATCTAAATGTATTGCATTATTATTATTATTATTATTATTATTATTATTATTATTATTATTATTATTATTATTATTATTTATTAGCAAACACCCTTACCCAGGGCGACTTACAGTTGTATAAAAAATACATATCAAGAATTACATATGTTTAATATTGAAATTGTGTTATTATATTTCTGTGTTTTGTAAGCCTTGATATAAAAATACATGCACGATATCAATATACAATTTTCATATCGTTGCCCACCCTTAATAAATATTAATATCAGTTTTTCTTTGCACATGTTTGTGCCATTTAACAGTATTACATATGTTCAATTATTTATAAAAGTAAAGAAGTATTTTGAGCTGAATTAAATAAATGAAAAAATATAAGCTATTAAATATATTATTATATATTTTTTCCTAAACCTTCAATGACAAATAAATACAACAAATATGTTGTAACCTTCCAAAATTGTATATCCTTTATTGTACTTAATATAAAAAAACATATTAAATATAAACTGCCATCATCAACTATTTGAATCTGTGCATGGGACTGTTGCAATAATGCATAAAAAGAAAGAGCTCGTGGATCACACAGTATGCACCTCATTACGTGGATCACAGAGTATGCACCTCATTACGTGGATCACAGAGTATGCACCTCATTACGTGGATCACAGAGTATGCACCTCATTACGTGGATCACAGAGTATGCACCTCATTACGTGGATCACAGAGTATGCACCTCATTACGTGGATCACACAGTATGCATCTCATTACGTGGATCACAGAGTATGCACCTCATTACGTGGATCACAGAGTATGCACCTCATTACGTGGATCACAGAGTATGCATCTCATTACGTGGATCACAGAGTATGCACCTCATTACGTGGATCACAGAGTATGCACCTCATTACATGGATCACACAGTATGCATCTCATTACGTGGATCACAGAGTATGCACCTCATCACGTGGATCACACAGTTTGCACCTCATTACGTGGATCACAGAGTATGCACCTCATTACGTGGATCACAGAGTATGCACCTCATTACGTGGATCACACAGTATGCATCTCATTACGTGGATCACAGAGTATGCACCTCATTCCAGCCAATAATAGACTGGGAACTGGACGGCAGACTGATGACCTGCTAAGGTTTTCTGTGGGCAGAGAATCGATCTGAAGTAAGACAAATCCATACAAACAAATTGGACAACATATAGAAGACAGTGTAGCAGATAGATAACAAGTGTTCTCTAGGCTACAGCACTGCAGCAAAAACACCATTATTAATAGGGGAAACACTGATGCTAAGAATACTAAGCTGCAACAGGATATACAATGGAGGGAGACTCAAGTTAAAATAAGAGGATTTGAGAAGACAAGTATAACATGTTAAACAATAGAAAGACGGTTGGAGCAAATAAATGCAATAATGAAAAGCTGTTCATATTACTTTAAACACCTGGCTGCAGTTTTAAAAGCCAGGCAGCTATGTGCACTGGGTGAATGTGCACTGTATACATACAGTAGACTCATCAGATGTTTGGCAACAAAGCACCACTGCTGCACTCATCCCTGCTTTTCCGATCACTGAAGTAATATCTCAGACAAAAATGCTTTATACTTCAATGTTTTACCTGCCTGGCCACTTTATTAGGACCTGTTTACCCGATTGGATCTGGCATTGCCCTGGTATACCCTGGGTCCCTTGATTATTCTTGACAGCTGAAGCAATGCCATTGTTTACTTAAACATTGTTGCGGATCAAGACCCCACCAGCAATACAGCATGTGTATCCTGACGAGATGGCTGGTTTCAAGATGATAATGCACCCATCCATCGTACCAGAAATGTGCACACATGGGTTGATGAACATGAGTCTCAAGGCATTTTCCACATCCACCACAGCTCCCAGCTCTCAACCCATAGCAGCATGTTTGGGATGAACTTTGATCGTCCACCTACCTCTCTCCACTGGCTCCATATGAATTAACATCCCCCGAGAGACCTTCCAGCACCTTGTGCAGTCCACTCGATATAACACACAGGCCCAGACAGTGTAGATGCTGTAGGCCCATCTTTACTCTAAAATATTATCTGCGTAGCAAAAACACCACATGGACAAAAACGTGACTGCTTACACCTTTGTTTTGTGTCTCCTGAGTTGCAGAGGATCTTTCAGGTGACATTTCTACAGTAGCCCCCTGCTGTGGTTGGTAGAGGCATCAGGAACATGCCTGTTTAATTTGAGACTTCAGTATGAAGATGTTTGTGTGCCTCCCACTGAGACTACCTGCAGGGAATGGAATGTCAACCATGCCTGGTTTCTGATAAAGCACAGAAAGGAGAATTAAAAATGCATTATGGCTTGCAAGGTAAACAAGATCCTGTGCAATGCTTAAAACTCTGTTTCTCTGAGCTTCTGAAAAACATGAACCAAATTCGTCTTCACAATCAGCATCACTGTCTTCGTCTGTGGCGTTTTCCTCCACCATGTGTTGGCACCCCAAAAGAATGCTCAGAAACAGGTAGAGGCTATCAGGAACCACGGATGCAGCATTTTCTTTGCTCATATTGAGTCCTGTGTGACCAGGCATTGCTGTCAAGTCCCCATGAATTTGGAGTGCAACATGAACAAGTGAATTATAGTCATTGATGTTGGGAGGTGTATCTGTCGGATTATGCCTGACTTGTGTAGGGATCAACAGCATTTATCACTCAGCTATGTCTCTATCCAAAGGCTGATGAAATTGAAACACATCACCAACACTAGCTAAAGGCTTATCCTTGAAAGTAGCACGTCTTGTGAGAAACGATTGAGGAATTGACTCTTCAGCATCTTCAGTCAGAACTTGGTATCATGGCCACACTTCCGACAACTGGAGAACCTAGAAAAAGAAAGAAAATCGAACATGTTGTCTGGATGTACTCAACATATTGTATAACTTATTAGTGATGTATGCACATGTACAGTTTGATGATAATTACCTGCCCTTTAGCAGCCGAAGTACGAAGCTCGTGGCAAAGTTCAACAAAAGAAAAATTTGTAGTACGTGATTTCATCACTGCTTCTCTTGTTTTTGCAACTAACCTCTGTTCTATTAGACAACTTCTGTGGCATTTTGCCTCAGCAGCAATTAGATCACTTATCCCTGCAATGCGCACATTCAATTTGTAATCAAGAGTTGCAAGGCCAATGATGGTGGAATTCATGTTAAAGGTTTGGACTTAACGCAGACGCTGTTTCTTATTTTTCTGACACAGAATGCACAAGTTCCAATCTGTTGGAGAAGAACGAGAATGTTCAGGCTGTTTCCCTGTCTTGTTGGAAGAACAGACAATGTTTTCGGTGGCTTTTTCTGTTGTTCATTATGGTTTCCCCAGCCTTGCTATCTTGCTTTTGTTTGTGATAGCTCATCCTGTGGTAAAATAAGAGTAGGAGACGTTGTAGTTATGGTTCTCTCATTTATTTAAAAGGATAACTGCAATTTACATTTGCATTCTCGCAACCATAATAACATTAAGCATTTTCAACATAAACATCTTATCTGGAATTAAACATAACAATAATAACATACACAGGCCGCACCAATTAACACACAGGCCGCTTTGGTAAACGCAACACAAATTCATAAATAATGTTAAAGAAACTTAAATATTACACACAACACAAATATTAGTAACATAACATATTTGTAAACGTTTATGAACACAAAATGGACATTAATTCAAGCAAATAACTTGAAATAACTCAAATAACCAACCTGTAAACAACAGAAAAGTAGGATACCTTGTTGTTATGGTTATCTCGTTTATTAGAGAAATTAATTAAAGAGTGCGCCCCAGGTCACCTATTGTACTGTGCTATATGGAAAAAAATCCTGTCTATTGCTGCCCCCAAGTGGATGGGAAGAGGAACTGGCAGAAGCTACTGCCAAAATACAGACAGTTCTCCTCTGTTTAGCATTAAACATTGTATGGCAATGGAAATAAACACACACAAAAAATATATGTCTCCCTTTGGCTGCACTGTCATTGAGTGGCATGTGGGTGGTGACGTCACGGACCAGGAAGTAATCAAAGGCAAGGAATGGCAGTGAAACTGAACGCAACGGCAGTCAGTGTTTTATTAAATAATAAAACAAACAAAAGATTTAAACAAAACACTACAAAAAAGGGCATGTTGGCCCAACAAATAAACAAATAAGTATCGTGCTGGTGAAACCCAGCACGCTTAGCAGTTGTTTCTCTCTCCGCCACACTCCCTTATTGGTGTGCCCCTTACACATCCTGCTGAAATTAAAGAGCTAATCGCCTTGTCTCCTGTACAATAACATGATCAAAAATCAACACATATTTTTTCGTTATGCAAAATTGATTTTTTGGATATTGCTACAGTTTCAAAACATGCACCATTATTTTGTTTGACCTCAATAACCCCATAAAAAGTTTTTAAATTTCTTGTTTAGAAAAAAAAAAAGTTAATTTATTAAAATGTTTTTTTTTTCCCCGTTTCTTTCCCAATATTTGGTTACCATTTTGTAAATTTTAATTTTGGGCATTCCTACACTTACAAAACATATTTCATTGAATGTCTAGACCCCATAAAAAGTTTTGAAATTCAATTCAACTCTAGCTGCTCTAGAACCAACGAAATCAAAGTTTATTTATTTGGAGGCCATCTTGGTGGCCATCTTGAATTCTGAGCTTCAGGCCAAAAATTTGGTTTGGCAACAGAGATTATCATAATCAGCAGGGTCAAATTACCCTAAAAACACCTGTTGCCAGCTTCTTACTTGCCTCTTGATTTCTAGGCTCTTTTTAGAAAATTATGCCTCGACTAAAGAAGATTTTGAAAGTGTTCTTCTTGGTTGACTCAGGATCACAATTTTTTTTTTTTTGATTATTGATCATCTGTCCTTTAATTTCCCAAGCTTCGATTACATGTTGGCGACTCTATGCATCAAATTAGTACTCAAACAGCTGTAACCTGAGAGACGCAATTAGACACTGACATCTGGCTGACTCCAGATGCATCACCTGCTGGAGTCTGGAAGGAACCAGTGGCAAAGAATGACAAAGCTGTGGTTATTTTGAGTGATACTGGCACTCAAAATAATCAGGTGCTTGACTCCAAATCGTCTTTCAGTTCGTCACATAAATGCAATATGGTTGCTTTATCCAGTTGATATCTTCGTATTGCTGTTCTGTAATGCCCAAAAAAGTGACCCTTTGATGATACACCCGAGGGGTGTGCCTTCGGCGTCGTCTGGGTTTCCATATTGGGGGAAAAGCTATATTTTCCCTTTCATCCTCTAAAATCGTAGCGGTCCCGAGCAGCACATTCGGCTCCATCGCAATCAAAAAGTCACTCCTCCCACATCAGACCTTGTTTTATTTTAGCATCTGCTTTTATAGTGCCTCTTTCAATTTGTTCAATTCCATTAGGACAATTTGAAACAGGCAGAAATATTTTAGTCGGTAACGACTCATTAACACCTTTGATTTTAGCACAGGGGGGTATGCTAATTGGGTACTCGCTTAATTTACATAACATTTCCCAAACTGTCGGAATTTGGGTTTCCGACTGTTCTGGTGCTTTCAGTCGGAAAGCTACAATTCCACCAAAAAAGCCCTCTCCGACTGTCAGAAATGCTTTGATTTCTAAGTTATTTCCATGTGGGCATATTAGTTGTTACTCTCTGTAACATGGTGAAGGCTGGGCCCGAACCAGCATATAAGGTCCCACTGCTTTGTTACGCTATAATGATGAGACCAGACCATGTTTTAGATTTTAACATTGTTTACCATTTATTAGTTCCAAATACCCACTTTATATTCATACATTGAATGTTGATGGATACAATACATGCCACTAGTACTAACACAGGTAGGCAATTGATCGGATAACCTGAACCCCTGGAGAGATAGCCACAGACTGATTCACCAATGGTCCACGATGATTTTGGAGGTATTGAAAAGCTTCTCTGTCTGTGTATACCTTTATGCCTGGTATTTATGCTACAAAGGGCTCAAGTCACGCATGACTAGTCTGTTTTTTCTTTCTTACTATTTATCAATAGAAATAATCATTCAGCTGCAACCAACCACTATCTAATCTCTTTTTCAAGGTTACTGTTAATTGTTTACTAAATGTTCATCTCCCAAACATTTCTGCACACGAAACTGCACTTATGATGAAGTAATTTCCAGCAAACTGGTTTAACATTACCAGTACATTTTCTCTCATATGACATTTCTACAAGCACATCAGAAATGAGTATCTTAACAACTATACAAAACAGCCGGGCTCATCTGCATTCGTGGTTATAGAGCTTTTAGCCTCATCTCACAGACAGGGGTCAGAATCCGTAACTGCAGTGCATCACATAACCCTGCCTGTTACCGTATATCTACATGAATTTGGATTCAAAACCATTACTGATAAACCCATCACATTAATAATAGCCCTTATTCAAATCATAGCTCGTTCCCCAATGTGTTACTTTGGAGAGAAGCTCATTGACAACAGAGTATCTGTTAAAAAGCACAGACATCACATTTGTATATTTTTGTACAGTCCATCAGAAGCAGTGGAAGTATAAAATTTGATTTAAGAAACAACAGCCACCCACGTACAATATGATGAAGTAGGATTTTTATTGAGAGCTGTTGTCATACAATTAGCCTGCAGGCTTGTTGATAATGGAACACTGCTGCTCCATAACTTTTTACATGACAGGGAAATTGTATTGCTGGCAGAGAATGGACTGCCACACTTGTCCTGATACCCTTCTCCTCTGATAAGGTTACCAGCAGTTAGCACTTAAAGAAACACCTTTTGAATCTGTAATTACTGCACACAAATCGAGTTTCAAGCACAGGCAGCACAGTTTCATTTCAATTTTGTAACCATAAAGGATGTACTGCTAATAATGTAACAATGCTTGTGTAATATTCACTCAAATTCTAGCATACAAACCAGTACAAATGACTGCTTCTCTTTTTTTGTTGAAAGGGTTTATTTTATTCCTAAAAAATGTTTTATTATTATTAGTTTATTTAGCAGATGCCTTTATCCAAGGCGACTTACAGAGGCTAGGGTGTGTGAACTATGCATCAGCTGCAGAGTCACTTACAACTACGTCTCACCCGAAAGACGGAGCACAAGGAGGTTAAGTGACTTGCTCAGGGTCACACAATGAGTCAGTGGCTGAGGTGGGATTTGAACTGGGGACCTCCTCGTTACAAGCCCTTTCCTTTAACCACTGGACCACACAGCCTCCTTATAGCAATAGAGAAATAATATTAGAATATGCATACATTGGTATTCACGTTTCTGTTTAATAATTCTGACACTAGTTTAGTTGAAAAAACAGTTTTCTGTGGATTCATAGCACAAACTGTGGATTCGTTAATAAACAATATATCTGCCCCGCACTCCCCTTCTCTTCAAAGCTACACAGCCACTTTTAGTTAGAAGATTCGTAGAATTAATCAATCAAAATATCAACGGGTGACGTCACAAAATGTTTTAACCATGGGAAATGCATGGTTAAGCTACAAAATGACAATGGTACATTTTTATAAGGCTACAAACAATAGTAATATTTTATGGACTTGGGACTTCATTTTCACTACAATTTGGATAGATTTGTCTTCCTGGTTGAAGGGAACGTGTTTCCCTGGCAACAGTCTTGCAATCCGTGATGTTTTGGGTGAAGCAGCAATTCGCTATTCAGTCGAAGGGTCAGGGAATCTGCTTTGTAGTTCTTGGAAGAATATAATATGTATTTATTTTTAAACTTTTTTATGTTATTCAGATACACAAGCTGCAGTATAAAGAGGGTTAAACCAACAGATGTTTTCTGAAAACTGCTAAAACCTATTTGTTTTCAGAGCAATCAAGCCATTCAAAATATACCAGCAAACCACAGTGAATGTGTAATTATACCTCTCTGGAGAGGACATACAGGAGTAGAGGCGGCCGTGTCACACATTTATCAAGAGAAACGTTTATCTAATTGTCAGGAAACTTGGTACTAACATTATTTAGCATAAGATATTGAGACTATCAGACACAGTTGATGTGGAAGAGGGGGTGTCTGTCTGTCAATGCATCTGTCTATCTTTATGTCACACACATTTGACTGATTATCCAATTAAGAACATAAGAAAGTTTACAAATGAGAGGAGGCCATTCAGCCCACCTTGCTTGTTTAGTTGTTAGTAGCTTATTGATCCCAGAATCTCATCAAGCAGCTTCTTGAAGGAGCCCAGGGTGTCAGCTTCAACAACATTACTGGGGAGTTGGTTCCAGACCCTCACAATTCTCTGTGTAAAAAAGTGCCTCCTATTTTCTGTTCTGAATGCCCCTTTATTTAATCTCCATTTGTGACCCCTGGTCCTTGTTTCTTTTTTCAGGTCAAAAAAGTCCCTTGGGTCAACATTGTCAATACCTTTTAGGATTTTGAATGCTTGAATCAGATCATTGAGTAGTCTTCTTTGTTCAAGACTGAATAGGTTAAATTATTTTAGCCTGTCTGCATACGACATGCCTTTTAAACCCGGGATAATTCTGGTTGCTCTTCTTTGCACTCTTTCTAGAGCAGCAATATCCTTTTTGTAACGAGGTGACCAAAACTGAACACAATATTCTAGGTGAGGTCTTACTAATGTATTGTAAAGTTTTAACATTACTTCCCTTGATTTAAATTCAACACTTCTCACAATATATCCGAGCATCTTGCTGGATGTAACACTATCTAGCAAGTTATTGAAAATATTGGATTCTGGGTATAAGTGGGGGGTGTCTGTCTGTACATCCATCCTCCTGTATGTAGCACATTTTTGCATTAATCCGGAGAATTGCTTTACATTTCATTACAAATGATTATTCTGTAATACTGTTATGTCATTGTCATTAATTTTTCCATCAGACTGATGGCTCTGGTTTTGAATGAACAGCCGTGGCAGGGGATGGATGTTTCTGATAGAAGGTTTCTTTATGCAGCTTGCTCCCTTTAGTCACTTATTGTATTCGAAGGTGCGCCTCCTATTTATACCACAATTGAAAAACATGACATAACAAAAAAAGAAAAGAAAACTGTGTTCATCCGTTTCATCATAACAAACAAGATTCTATACTAATCACTGTGGATGTAAAGGTCCTGATCTTAAAGTTCCCCCTCACATCATTGGGAAACTAATTGAACGTTATGCCCAACTATTTCACTTTTAACAACAAATATTATCAACAGATCATGGGAACAGCTATGGGGACCAAAATGGCACCACACTACGTTAATCGCTAAGAATTTCTAGAGCAACAACCCTACAAGCCACAATTTTACTTAAGATACAGAGATGACATCTTTATTATCGGGACAGAAAGTGAGGCCTCATTATACCAATTCCACCATGCTCTCAGTAATTACCATCCCACCATTGAACTGACAATGAATTATTCAAAAGAAATTATAGAATTCTTAGACATGACAATAACCATCAAAAGCAGCACTTCATCCATCCACTTCATATCACTTCATCCATCTATAGAAAACCCACGGATAGCCTAAAATACCTCCACATCTCTAGTTGCCATGCACATCACACCAAGAAATCTGTCATTTACAGTCAAGCTATTCGGTTCCACCGGAACAGCTCTGAAACTACTGACAGAAACAAACATCTTTGCAGACTTCAAGATGCTTTCACCCAACAAGGATATTCTCTAAACCAGATTGACAAAGAAATGGAACGTGCCACCAGGATACCAAGAGAAAAATTGTTGGAATACAAAGTAAAACCTGTGTCTAATTGAGTACTCTTATGTAGTGCACACGGTATATTTCTATTTGGACTAGTTTTAAGTTGTAATAATAAAATACATTTGAATTAAATTCATGTAGAACCCACGTTGATCGAAATAATCAGACTAGACAATGTTTCTAGTGAACACAATTATCTGAACTAAACAGTACAGAAAACAAAGTTTAAACAACGACACCCCACTCCCACTGGTTGATGAGTGATCCGACACAATCTATGGGAGATTCCCATAAAGGTTACAACTGCACTCCTGACAGCTATTTAAGATGAAGGTTAGTCTTAACAGGGGTATCGTTAGTAACTCAAATATGTACTTTCGTTAATATTCAATAATCAAATCTCATCTCAAAGATGCTCCCTGTATCCAGACAACCTATCAAGAATGATCTATTACCAGGACAGCTAAATTTGGATTCTAGCCTTAAACACAGAATGATAATTTCCTTATGAAACCCACATCAATTTGTATAAATCACATACAAACAAATACTATAGTGTTCATTAACTTAAAGCATGAATTGAAAGCAATAATACTTTTCTTACATTCTACCTAAAACAAAATGTTAATTTTACTTTAAGGTTTGCTTATTTTCGAGATCATAAGAGGATTAAAACACTACTTGTTGAATACTTAGCGGTCGTTTGCTGCCTCCTCCAGCTGATCCGTGTCTTCAACAATACAAGCACGCAAAGGCTCTCCTGCTGGCAAGGACAGGTCCAGGTTCCGGGGTCTGCCTTCCATCTCTGTTCCAGTTGGTCGCAGACTGGATCTTGAGCTTTTCACAGTTCATAGACTTGTTTGTGTATCCAGAACCTTGGATTTCGTGTCGAGAGTCCCGTTTGAGTGTCGCGCTCATACTTTTGTAATCTTCTCTTTTCCCCTGTGATTGGATAGTTTGGTTATTTTGGACGGTGCCTGAGTCCACGTGGAGTATTTTCCATCGGTTGTTCTCATTCCGATGCGGCTCCTTGTTCTCAATTGGCCCACTATTCCGCCCCCTGTTGGCTGGATTTATGAGATGGACTGTTTTTTGTCCTAGGTGTCAAAGCACCCAGAACGATAGGTTGCAACCCCGGTTCCCTGAAAGAGAATATAACCATCAAGTATGGGATATTGCTGTCAGGCAGCAGGGATTGGCTGAGCTTTTATAGCAAACCTGCCGATAGGCCTCTGCGCGAGCTGCCATGTAAGCCCCCCCCCTTGGGAGCTTACTATACGCAGCGCGCAGAGACTCTCTTCCTCTTTTGCTCTTCAGGCCGTGAAGGCTTCCGGAGCGACCTCGCGGCTTGATGGTTATTTTCTCTTTCAGGGAACTGGGGTTGCATCCGCAACCTATCGTTCACTTTCAAGTCGAAAATAACCATTAAGTGTGGGAACAGTGTACCCAAGCCGTCGCGAGGGAGGATTCTCGGCAGTAGGACAGACTTACATCATAACGCAACTGCGTAGGCAAGACATCTACGCATATGCGGAGCCGCGCCTCAGCGTCTACGCTCGCAATGACACCTATCCTAAAGTGGGGTCAACACCATATAGTGACAATACTCAATATGACCGGCAACTAGGGTGTCATAAAGTGTAACACGGATGCTCCGAATGACTGAGCAGAGGATTCCAGTACATTTAAACGGTAGAACCTCAACCCAACATTTGCAGCGCAAATGTCAGACTCAGGCACCCCTCTAAAGAGGGCCCAGGATGTCGCCATACCCCTAGTGGAATGTGCCTTTAACTGCCCTGGTGGCGGAAGGCCTGCAGATTCATATGCTAATTTAATAGCATCCACTATCCAATGGGAAAGGCGTTGTTTAGACAACGGCTGACCCAAAGTCCTAGAACCATGGCATATGAACAATTGTTCAGTTTGCCTCACAGTCGTTGTACGGTCAATATAACACCTCAATGCCCGCACGGGGCAGAGCCTGTGTAACCTTTCTTCCTCTGGGGAAGAAAAAGGAGGAGGATCAACTCGACTGGTTGGTTCATATGAAACGGGGATATGACCTTGGGTAAAAAGGCCGGATTTGGACGCATGGAGACCTTAGAACCGTCTCCTGCGAAAAGAGTACATGATGAATGCACTGAAAGTGCGTGTAACTTGCCCACGCGTTTTGCTGAAACCACTGATAGTAAAAACGCAGTTTTCATAGACACGAGCTTCATGTCCAAGCTGTGGAGAGGCTCGAACGGTGCCTTGGTAAGGGCTTCTAACACCACGTCAAGGCTCCATGACGGTAAACTGGTTATCCTTGGAGGCCGCAAGCGTCTTGCACCCTTCAGGTACTGAGATGCCAGAAAATGGCAACGTCAATGCGTACATGGCAAGCCGATATGGCGGCTAAATACACCTTAAGTGTAGAGGGAGATTTCCCTTCATCTAACAGTTTTTGTAGAAACTGTAATATCACTGCCATAGGGCAGGATATTGGGTCATGGCCCTCCGCCAGACACCAATCTTGAAACAACTGCCACTTGTACGTATACTACGACCTAGTAGAGGGAGCTCTAGCACTCTGAATGGTCGAAATCACCGCCGTCGAGAGCCCTAAGGCTGACAGGCTCCCGTTCAGGGCCAAGCCCATAGCTGCATGAGCTTGGAGTTCGGGTGCCATAGCCCTCCTTGGGCTTGGGACAACAGGTCCGCTTCGCAGAGGGAGCTCCCTCGGCGACCGTGCAACAACTGCACCAGACTCGGGAACCATATTCTCCGAGGCCACCAAGGAGCGATCAGAATCACTGTCGCTGTTTCTACCCTGACCTTCTCTAAGAAGGTGGGGAGCATCGGAATTGGTGGAAATGCATATAGAGCCCTGGCGGCCATTCGTGAGCCAGTGCATCGACTCCTAGGGGCTGTCGAGGTCCTTCACCGAGAACCATAGGGGCAGTCGTGGTCTCCTGCGGCTTAAGAGATCTACCTGCGCTGTGCCGAACCATTCCCAGATGCGCTCTACCACCTGAGGGTGGAGACGCCATTCGCCGGCAAGAGGGCCTCCTCTGGATAGGAGATCTGCTGCGTAATTGACCCTGCCTGGTAGGTGAACTGCACGCAGAGAGGTTAAACGCGGTCGTGCCCATAGCAACATCCGTGTTACCACCCGGTGAAGACCGGGAGACCGCAAGCCACCCTGGCGGTTGATGTACACCACAACTGTGGTGTTGTCTGACCGCACTAACACATGCTTGCCCAGAAGCACTGGCAAGAAGTGCCGGAGGGCGAGGTCCACCACTCTGAGTTCCAGAGCATTGATGTGGGCTGACATCCAGGGTCCTGACCACACTCCACGGGTCCCTGTCCCGTTCCAGACTGCTCCCCAACCTTGGTTGGAAGCGTCGGTCGTGATGACCTCCCTTCTGAAAATGGGACCCAAGTGTACGCCTTGGCGGATGTTCGACGGAACTTTCCACCAGCGTAGCAATTCCCAGCAGGCTCGGGATACCCTTAGTCTGCGGTGTTTGTCTCTACGCGGATGCAACGTGAAGGCATTGAACCAGGCCTGCAGAGGTCTCTGGTGTAGTAAGCCCAAAGGAAGGGCTTGCGAGGCGGCAGCCATCAACCCCAGCATGCGCTGACACAGCTCCATGCTGACTGTTTCTCTCAACCTGAATAGGGAGAGACACCGCTCCATCGAGGCTCTTTGTGTCGACAGGGTCGCTTCCATGGACACTGAGTCCAGATGCAGACCCAAGAATTCAGTCTGTTGGCTCGGCACGAGGCGGCTCTTTTCTGAATTGATCTTCAGACCTAGCCGCTGAAAATGGTCTGCAACCATCACTGTGTGCTGTGCCGCCTGCTCCTTCGACTGCGCGCAGACGAGCCAGTCGTCCAGATAATTCAGCAGTCGGACACCTTGAGCCCGCAAGGGAGCTAGAATGGCATCCATACATTTGGAAAAGGTTCGAGGAGATAGTGACAGGCCAAATGGAAGGACACAAAACTCGTATATCCTGCTCTGAAATGCGAAACGCAAATACTTCCTGTTACCCGGGCAGATGGGAACATGAAAGTACGCATCTGTCAGGTTCACGGTGGTGAACCAGTCGCCATGTCGGACTGACTGGATGATATGCCTGTGCGTAAGCATCCTGAACGATAACACCCGCAGGTATTTGTTCAGTGCTCGCAGTTCTAAAATAGGATGGAGCCCGCCGTCCTTTTTGGGCACCAGGAAGTATTTGGAATAGAACCCCTGGTCGATCAGAGCAGGGTCTACTTGTTGAATGGCACGCTTGCTGAGCAATGCCTGTATTTCCACATTCAGAGCTGAGGACTGAACCGAGTCCTTCACTGCAGTTACTGACCACTCCCGGAAGGGGGAGGTTTTAACCGAACTGAAGGGTGTACCCGTGGATATAGTTTTGTGCACCCAGATGTCATTGGTGCATTGTTGCCAGAACTGGAGCTGTGAGACAGTGTAGGGGTGGGTTAACAGCTGCCTGGAGTTCTCAGGGCTGTTTCGCTGCGCCGTTCACAAGGGCCTGGCCAGAGCCCCGAGGGCGTGGCCTGCCACCTCCTCTAGGGCGCCACCCTCCGCGCTGCGGTCTTACAAATGGAGGTTGACCGCACGCTGCTGTGCTTGAGGGAGAGGTCTTAGTACCCCCTAGCCGTGGCTGGTGCTGTGGTGGTGTTCTACGCCACTGGTGCTCCTGTTGGCGCTTAGGCTGGAAGGGCTTATGCGGCCACATCTTCGCCATCTGCTGAGATGCCTCCCGGGCCTTATCAGAGCGTTGCAGCATCTCCTCAACCGCTGGGCCAAACGTGTGCCCCGGCGTAATAGGAGCATCTAATAATGGGGCCTTGTCAGGCTCTTGAACTCTCGCCTGCGAGAGCCAGCGCTGCCTTCTGGCGACCACCAGGGAAGCAATACTCCTGCCTTGAGCCCGTGCATTTAACTGGGCTATCTTGACAAGGAGTTGCGCGACCAACGCCAATTCCGCCCTCAGAGACGCCGATGGGTGCTCCAGGAGATCCTTCACCAGCGACGCCTGGTAAACTGAAAGGAGGCTGGCCACGTTGGACAACCTAACTGCCTCTGTAGCCGCTAAGTAGCCCTTCTTTAAATGAATCTCCGTGGTCCTGCACTGTTTGTTAGGACATGCAGGGTCCTTAGCTAGACCCGAAAGTGTCGGAGTTCTAACTAGGGCTGCAAAGGCAGCATCAACCGGTGGGAAGGACGCCAGACCAGCCTCACTCGCTCCCTGCATGGCAAACGCGGAGGCCTTCCGCGAAGTTGCCGGTGAAGAAGCCGGGGCCCCCCAGGTGGACTGTACCTCCTCAATAAAGTCAGGGAAGGCTGGGAGCGTCCTGGGCTGTGGAGACCGTACAGATGGCGACTCAAACAGTGACCGCCGAGGTAATTCCACGGCTGGCCACTCAATCCCCAGGTGGCGAGTTGCTCGCTCCACCAGTGACCACAAGGGATCACTGGTGTCCAGCGCCTCCGACTCAATGTCTTGCTCCGAGTGCTGGGATGTCAGTTCAGCATCCACACTGTCCTCCTCAAGGAGAGGCTCTCCTTCGGAAGCATCCCTGGAGATGGCATCTACGTCCCATACCCCTTGGGGTTGTTGGAAAACAGGGACGGCCAGAGGCTGTGGCGGAAACGCCGTCTGATTGGCAATTGGCCCGGCTGGTGGTGCCATGTTGGTAAGAGCCATGAGCAACGATTGCTGACCCATCATCACGTCCATAAACTGGAACATTTTTTATGTGAGCTCTGCCACGCCTGACTTGTCCCTATAACGCCTGTCCCGACGAGGAGAACGGGAGCGTCCCCTACGGCGGGGTGAAACTGAGCGAGACCGTGATCGGCGAGAACGTTCCCTGCGAGGGGAGGAGCCTCGGGGTCGAATAGACGGGCTACGAAAGCGCTCCCGGGAACGTCTATGGTCTGGGGATCTCTGGCCAGCTGTAAGCTGGGAGGGGCTCCTGGATACCCGCAGTGTGACGGGTGGAGTCGCTGTGGATGACGGCGGGACAGATAGGGTGTAAGATGACCCTGAGGAAGGGGAGTGGCTACCCACTGCTTTCCTCGCCCTCTGGCGAAGAGTGCGCAGCTGAAAATTAGCGCACAATGCGCAAAACGATCTATCTGCCAAGGCAGACGCGGCATGCTCTGGTCCCAGGCACGCCACACAGTCCTCATGCGGATCGCTGGTTGGCAATTTTGCCTCGCAGGTGACGCAACGGTGGAACCCGGACATGATTGCCACTCCGACACCGAAGCGGCGGCGTCGAACGTCGAGGTATGCGTGCACCAAGCAACGAGGCGTCGATGCACCGAGCGTCGAGGGCCGAAGCATCGAGCGTCGAGGCATTAATGCATCGAGCGCCGAAGCATCGAGCATCGAGGTGCATGCACCGAGCGTTGAGACACCGAGCACCGAGCGTCGAGCGTTGAGGTGCGTGCTCCGAGCGTCGAGGCGTCGACACGCCGAGTGCCGAAGCATCGAGGTGCGTGCACCGAGCGTCGAGGCGTCGAAGCACCGAAAGTGTCGAGCGCCGGCGTCGAAGCGTCGAGGTGCGTGCACCGAGCGTCAAAGCGTCGATGTGCCGAGTGTCGAAGCGCCGAGCGTCGAGGTGCGTGAACCGAGCGTCAAGGCACCGAGTACCAAACGTCGAGCACCGAAGCACCGAGCGTCGATGCGCCGAGCGCCGAAGCGTCGAGGTGCGTGCACCGAGCCCCAAGTGCCGAGGCACTAAGCGCAAAGCGCCTAAGTGCTACACCAAAGCGCCAAAGCGCTGACACCGAAAACGCCGAAGCGCGTGTACTGAGCGTGAAGACGCTATGCACTAGACGCCGAAACGTCAGCTGACCCGCAGAGCGGAGACGCTAAGTGCCAGTACAGTGTCACAGTCTAAAAAGACAAAGGTGCTGTGCTATACCTACCTGTTTATAAGGGGCAACTAAAAAGTGCAATTGGCGGTAGTCTTCCTATGTGTATTGTATGGGAAAAAATATTTTTTATTTTTTTATTTTTTATTATTATTATTATTATTATTATTATTATTTTTTCAGTTTAGAGGAACTGCAGCCGCACAAACGATGTTTTTGTAGCGTAGCTACAGTTGTGCAGCAACCACGCGGTGATGTTACAATCCGTGGGTGTTATTATAGGAGTGGCTGCTAGCAGCAGGCTACACTCCGGGTCTAGCCGAGGCAAGACCGAGGCTGCAAAAAATTGTGTGGCCTAGCCAGACACGCAACGTGTCCTCTAAACCCTATTCTATATAACGGAAAGAATAGACAGTACAAAAAAACCCCAACAACAAATATTTTACAATATAAAAATTATATGTAAAATTATATGAAAATGAAAGAAAGACGGACGGCGAGCGCCAACGCGAGAAATGCAATGCCGAAGTAAAGCGTGAAAGTTGAAAAATATATATAATGCTCCGTAGAGCGAACACTGAAATCAACTCAGAGAAGGGGCAGTAGCCACCTTCTCAAGCTCAAGGCTGACGAGTACAATCAGTGGTGTAATTCTCAGAGAGAAAACTTACCAGCTCAATGTCCTACATAGGCTGAAGGCAAAAGAGGAAGAGAGTCTCTGCGCACTGCGTATAGTAAGCTCCCAAGGGGGCGGGCTTACGTGGCAGCTCACGCAGAGGCCTATCGGCAGCTTTGCTATAAAAGCTCAGCCAATCCCTACTGCCTGATGGCAATATCCCATACTTGATGGTTATTTTCAACTTGAAAGGGAACTGTCTGGCTAGCGGTGCCATTCAGCAATCATGAAGATAAGCCATTTGTCCAGTATTTAGTTTACAACTGAAAGCATTCTTTGTCGGTGGGGGAGTTTGTGACCAGAAACCAAGTAGACACAGAGAATGGCTTAAAATCACCCTCTGTATATTTCAATTCTGTTACTTTCATACACAGATTGATATTATGACCCACTCTGACTCTACACTTAGTTGTTACGTACAATCCATCCCTGCAACCTCTCCGCAAAATCATCCAAGAATTACACCAAATTTTAAAACCTGTCCCCATATCTCTGCGCAGAATTCCATCCTCACAGCACAAGGGAAACTGGAGATAAAAGGATCATTTACCTGCAGATTTAAAAATGGAATCTACATGAATAAATGTAGCAAATACTCAGATGGTACCTACTTAGAAGAAACCAAACAACATCTTCGGACAAGGATGAATCTACAGAGACACACCATCAGCAACAAAATCACCGGGACTCCTATTGGCAACCATTTCAACTTGCCTAACCATTCTCTGCATGATCTGATGGTTCTTGTTTTAAAGGTCAAATTCAAAAACACACAAGACATGAGAATTTGGGAACTTAAATTTATAAAATTCCTGGACTCAAAAAACAAAGGACTCAAAAGGGATACTGGTTTTCTACCTCATTACAATGTATAATACTTGTGTATATACATTGCATAAATATATATCAGACTTGTAGGACTCAAGTCCGGGACTCTCACTCGACCTTGTGTGATTCGGACTCGGACTCGAATATTCAGGCTCCTTAACTCGGAGATATTTATGACAAGTCCTTTTTTATTTTCTATTACACAAGTAATAGCACAGTTACTAGGAAACTGTGCACAATAAAACCCCACTCAACAAAACATTATCCAATCACTGGTTAGCCCTGTTGTCTTTGTAGCCAATCACAGTAAGAATAAGAATTGGAAGCGAGTTAGGTTGTAGGTCCAGTGGTTAAAGAAAAGGGCTTGTAACCAAGAGGTCCTCGGTTCAAATCCCACCTCAGCCACTGACTCATTGTGTGACCCTGAGCAAGTCACTTAACCTCCTTGTGCTCCGTCTTACGGGTGAGACGTAGTTGTAAGTGACTCTGCAGCTGATGCATCGTTCACACACCCTAGTCTCTGTAAGTCGCCTTGGATAAAGGCGTCTGCTAAATAAATAAATAAACAAATAATAAAAACACACACCCACACAAATCCAACTACAACCATCGCAGACCAAGTTTTTTTTCCTCTTTTGCATTAAGTTTTATAAGGAATAAATAATGCCAGCATGGTAAACAAGTAAGTAATTATATAGCTTTTAACAAGTCTTTCTCTTTACTACTTTAAACCGTGTTCTAAGTTTTTTAAGCACTGTAGAAATACATTTCTAAAACTGCATTCTTGAAATATCTGGAATATAATGTATTTGTTTGCACTGAAAACAATAGAACATTGGTCACCTTAATAATTTTGAATAAAAAATGAATGAAAAAAGAATATATATAATCATACTTTTAGAGCTTCTTAATTCATATCAGAAAGTCGCTGTGTGAGTAAATATTCTGTGCTTTGCTTCTAATCTCCACTCGTTCCCACACACGCCATCACAGTGATTGCAGCAACGTCAATGAATTCACCTGTCAAATTTAGTGTAAAACTAGGCACTAAAGTCTCAAATTGAAAATTATCTGACGTCAAACAGGCAGATATATCAGACTGATATGACAGAAAGACTGATTAATAGCAAAAAAAGAACAACAGAATGACTTAATACCACTTAATTTACCAAAATGAAAATAATTTATTATGGATGCAGGAAAAACCATTAACAATACGCTGTACAGTGTCAACCTAAAAATCGTGGGTTTTACTGAGCAGTACACATTATTTACAGTTGTCAAGTCTCTTTGGATTATAAATAAACCATCACTGCACCATGAATGTTGTTGCTTGTCACCTCTACACCTGCACACTGAAACCACTTTGTCACAACTTCTAGAATTTATTTATTTATTTTTAGAGAAATTGATTGTCTGTTTCCAGCTTAAGTTTACAAAAAAATATGTATAATTAATGATAAATGTGCCTCTTTTTGACAATGGGAAAACACCCATCAGATCACAATCGATTGCACCTGTAATTGACTGCACTTGATAACAGGACACAACTTGATAAAGTTTTGAGATCGATCAGCGACTAGAAACCAGGCGAACAAAGATGGGCTGAATGGCCTCCTCTCTTTCATACATTTTCTTATGTTATTATGTTAATATTTATATGATTCATTGGACTTCCTGGGCCTCTGGGCTACGTTGGTACTCGGTAATCAGTTTACTGTATATTTTAAATAATTTGGTCTGCTGTGCTTCTTTCTTGTTGAGCTTCTATTGTTCTGTACAATCCATTATTTAACAATTTGGATCTGGATTCTAAACATCTGCTAAAGCCAGTCATTTGAAGTTTAAGATTTAGAAGTGAAAGGATGGTTGCCTTGAATAATTGATTTTATTTTAGCTTGACAATGTTTTGCTGGTTTATACTGTAGCATGCATTGCCACTCAAAGGACAGGGCTCGATAATCCAATACAGACAAAAGAATACAAAATGTTTAAATTACCTTGGAGCCTTAAAACAAGAAGGAAAAGCAGTTTGTATGTGTTATTTTAACTAGCTGAGCCAAAAAATGTCAACTTACAAAGCCTTCAGGAAATGTGTCTACCAAGGATTTTGTCTACCAAGCACACCATATATGATATAAAGCTAATACAGCACTTCAGAATATTTATTATGTAGAAAGTCCTCTATATGAGCTTTCCAAATCACTCAGTTAAGGGGGAAGCATTTTCAGTATTCCCGGCATGGAATGGTCCAGATATTACTGATGAAACACAATATAAGCAAAGAGTTGTTTTATCTTGGCAGAATACAGTGAGTTTTGCACATGTTTTATATTGACTGTTGCAGAATGTTTTGAAGATAGCGGGACCACAGACTCATAGGTGTCTGTAGTGTGGGTGAGTTATTAGCCCACCCAAGCTTCCTATTTTCTTTGACAGATTAAATGCTGAAGTATTAATTATCAGTGTTAACATACTGCTGAGAATCATTTCTTACAGTGCTTTCTCAGTCTATGCCAAAGTAACCCGACAGATTTAGTTTTGCACTGTACGTGTTAACCCAAGACAGAAACAACAAAAAAACATGCACACAAACACAAACTTTGAGGTCAGCGAATAAAACTAGTTTTAGCTTTTTAACGGCAATAATTCGATTAATCCCTTGTTTTCTTGTTTTATTTTACTGAACATGGTTAAACTGGCAGTTTGTTTTGCAGTATGTCAAAAGTGAAACTTAATTTCTTTTTTTTTTTTTTAAATCTGCAACTGAATCCATTCTGTCCTGCAAAGAGCGGAATTTAATATTTTAGACCCATAATAAAATCTGCTTTGATCAGTTTCCATCTGCACCATTCAGTTGGTAGCAGCATGCCAGAAGTCGGTTAATAGAGGGGATCATATCTTACAGGATTGGATATGACAGGTTCTATTGTGGAAACCGCTTGAAGGAGAAGCTAGTTTATTGTTAAAAAATAAAGCCGTTTTAATGATATGTAAATGTTGTTTTTAAATACAGCACTCGTCTGCTTGTGTTGAAATGCCATTATTTCAGGTTTGTCTCATTATTATTCCATTTCCAACTGTAGGTGCTGAACTCTTCCCTGTTCCAATTACAAGTGATATATTAGAAACTGGATATACATGTAATTATGTATAGTGTTAAGATTATGTCGGATACAATTTCAGTTAATGAACAAATCTGTTGCTGAGCCAGGAGTCATATTTAGTTTTGTTCTTGACAAGAATTAATAATACTGTACTCTGATCAACATATCTGATCTGTATAAGATATGCTTTATTGATTTATTGCAGGGACAATGCTAATTCAATTCAGAATACAAAAAGCAGAATGTCCACAGAAATGAGCCCCAACAGCTCAGGAGAATGGAAGGTCAGTGGGTGTCCTCTAATCACACCAAGCCAGTTGCTTCTTTACAGCCTGGAAGTCCAGAGTGGATGTCGGTGAGCTACAGGCATCTAGAAAGCAAAAGCCAGCCCTACAGGTGTCTGCTTGAACTCACTAGGCTCCTGGCCAGTAGGGTCTGCTGTATTGCAATGAGGTGTTTCTTCCTTGACTGAAATGTTGGAAATGAGAAAAGGTCATTTGGAATATGGATTAATTGGCAGAAATACATCACAATCCTAGTGTTTGAGATGTTTGTAATTCACCCGGTAGGCTATTCCCTGCATTTATAACTCACAGTGTGTAAAGTACAGCCGCTCTTCTATTCAGAACTGTACTCGGCATCCATCTGTGCACACTTGTCCTACTTGTTTCCACTGCCCAATGTTGTCATTTTATGCCTTTTTAAAAATCATATGTTAGGCATGAGAATCAGCTCTAAACAAGCTCTTGAGCCACTATTATCAATTAAAAACTCACACAACTATAGTAGGACTGCGGTTATCTGTGCTAATTAGTGGGGAGGCCAGTGCAGAAATGTGTATAATTTAATAACCATAAATTCATCACAGTGTTCAACCCTTTAATTTGGGATTGTGCTTTACTTTTATGACATCAAACACATCTAATTCGTCAGAGAGAAAGAGAGATAGAAGCAAGCAGGCATTAGATAATTTCTCCATCTCTTTTTTTTTTATAATTACAGAATTATTACTGTAACTCTGTGTATTATCGTGTAGATGTATTTATGAGATCTGTACCAAATACTGCAGTTTTGCATCCTGGGAGTTCTACATTTTATAGGTGGGTTTGTTGTACTCAAGGTATAAGTGTAGATTGATTTTGTTATAGAGATAATAGATTTGTCTCATGCCAATTATATATTTGAGAGCTGATGTTGTTTTGTTCAATTCCCAGACTAATGATACAAATAAAACTGTTTTCTGCTGTGAACAATACATAAAACAAAATGTGCAGCTATGAAATTGTCTTTTAACAATTTAAACATGAGCTGGAGCAAAATGTCAGTACCTTAGACTCCATGAAGAAAAAGAAAGCATATAAAGTTGGCATATACTGTATTTGAACTTTTGAACTGGAGTTTTGAACTTCTGTATTTTGTAGTTATGCTGGTGTTAAAAGAATGCTTTCTGGCATTAAAAAAATACAAATATAAAACAAGTTCCTGAAATAAAATCAGGAATTTACTTTACTACAAATTTGAATTGTGTGGTCCAAGTTGCGTCCAAATAATAGACAGAAAATTTCTTAAACCAAATACACATTTATGATAAAGTAATTGGAGCTAACAAAATAGTTCCATACATTTTCTCCGTCATGCACATCCATTCATCAGCTTCCCCTATTGACTGACATGCTTTTAGCCACAAACCAATGAAGTAAAGCAGCAACAGACTTCCTGGAAGGTAATGCAAACAAACTGAGAAACTATTTAACCCAGTGTAGTGACAGATGTCTGTTTAAAAAAAAAAAAAACATGTTTGCTATAATATGCGTTTCTTTAAAAACTGCACTGTTATCTGTGAAGCTTATGGGTTTTGTTAACTACAAGTGCTTTAATGTGTATGCACTAGGGCTGTAAATATTGTTTAAGTATTGGTTTATACTTGTTGTCCACTTATAGTTTAACCCTTTAGTTTGGTTTAGTTATTTTGGCTGTATTTGACTCCCATAAAAATTCACAAAAAATCTTATTATTATTATTATTATTATTATTATTATTATTAGTCATAGTAGTATTAATGCTGAGTGTTTTCAAAGGCATACATCTGTTATTCTATGACCTGAGGGACCTTACAATACTTCCTGAAAGTTATTTTTTAAAAAATATTGATGTTTGTGCAAACTACAAGAAATAAAGGTACAAAAACATGTTACTCTGTTACCTGAAGGACCCTACAACACTCCCTGAAAGTTTTGTTGAATTTGTTTTTAAATATGGGCAAAATACAAGACATTGTGGTAGATAAAAGGATACGCGCAAAGTGATTTGCGTAATACTGCTGTAAATCGTGTTTAGCGGCCGTAAAGTCTGATTTTAGCGGCTGTAAAAAATGGTGGTCACCTGGAGTTTTGCACCCGCTATAAAATTTGCACTTTGCCATCATGAATCCATTAAAATTATATTGAGATGCATTCAAATGAAGAAAAGAGCATGGAATTGGGTGGGATCTAGATACTTAGCGGGCGTAAACATTATAATGTGATATAAGGATTTTGCCTTGCACTTAGGCAATTGCTGACCTGCAGAGACCTGTCATTGGCTTCAGGATGGCTGCTGTGGTACACTTCCTGAAACAAACACTTAGCTCTTGTTGAGGAGAGGTAGGAACATGTTCGGAGGAGAAGGGCAAGACGAAGAAGACCCTGCATATTCAATCCCAGGGTCACTTTGTTTGGGATGCTGGAGGATACGGTGCTAAAGCGTTATATTCTCACTACGCAGGTCATCCTAGACCTAATAGCTGAATTGAGGGATGAGCTAGACTCCAGCGTCAATTTCTAGGGACCGCTATCCTTGCACATGTGAAAGTGCTGTGTTCTCTAGGGACAGCCAAATCCACCTTTTCCAGAGTGCTAGGCACATTTCATTTCCTAAGGATACTAGCATAACTGATGTTGGCTGCGGCTTTTCCAAACAACTCCCATTTCATGCTGTGACATCAGCCATAAGGACTCTCAGCTCTTTCTCAGAAAACTTTTCTTTTCTTTTCCGTGCACCAAGAGGATTTTGCTGCCATTCCTCTGACATATATTTTTTTGGTTTGTATTTTTCGTGCTCCACAAATGTCATACAGCGTATACTGCTCTCTGTATTCCTAACTCCGTCATGTCTGGGCTGCAAGTGCGGACGCTAAATAGACCGATGCGCTCAGTGAGACCCTCATTATCATCATTTGCATTGTTCTTAAGCTTACATAGGGCACAGTGCAAAATAATTGCCTGACCACAACGCAATTTGAATCTTACATCTGCAATTATTTGCACTGCGTCTATACTTACATCTACCCCATTGTTTCACCTGAGGGATTTTATGAATTTTGTTAAAAAATCAAACACAACACCTGGTTTAGAACTGAACATTTATTTTAAAAATAAATCATACTGAGAACACCTGTATTATATAAACTGAAACACTGTCAGAACATTTTGATTCACCAGAATCAGACGACAATAAGACTGCCAACAACGATCTAATCGCCTTGTCATCTTGAAATTCAATTATATAGAGTGGAAACAATTATATTGTGTGCATATCAATTTCTGTACATAAACTGTAAACACATACACAAAATATTCTATTATCAAGCAGTATTTTACAAACAGCAAGAACAACAGAATAAATCCTGCTAACTATAAAATGCTAACTATAAGCAAACATAGAAAGCCCCCCGAAGCCTTATGGCAGACCCCCCGGTACTAAAATTGCAATGCCATAATAAATGTTTACTCTCGGGCTCTTTCAAAGCAATAATGGACATTACTCTTGATTATTTTCTCAAAATAAATATTTAAAAAAAAAAATAGTTCTTTATTCCATTATTATCAGTAATAAGGGAAAAAAAAACATACCAGACATCAGTTTAGTTCCTGAAACATTATCTGCTAATATCCACATGTTTCTTGATATTTATAAATGTTGTAAACATACATATTAAAACACGAGACAGAATAAATGTTCTGATATAATTTTAGTCAAATATGTCAGATTTACAGTGTTTTTTTTCTGTTTCTTTCTTATCTCTAAACAAGTTACTGTGATGTTTTGTTTCTTCATGCTGCTGTAAACTGTCTTCGCCTTTTAAAAATGAAATGCCCATCTCAGTGACATCACATGAAAAACAAAATCAGAAAGTGAAATTCAGTCCCTCCCCTATCCAAAGATATGCATTTACAACCTGTTAGGCAAAGTATGGTGGCCCAGTAAGTCAATAAATTGCCCGGTCAGGGGTCCTTGAAGACACTTCAGTATGAGAAAGGGGTGGTGACATCTAAAAAACTGCAAATGCATCAAAAAGGGGGAGGAGGGGGCTGGGAGAAAAGCATGGTTCTGGTGAATGTCGCCATATTTACGAGTCAATGCAGCAAAATTTCAGTTTTATCTCAGTATTTATCTAGTTATATCTATCAAATGGGTTCTGTAATGAACATGGTCTTCTTAAGTAAACCTGCAATCCGTTTAATGACATAATAAAGGAGTTTGAATAATGCTGCAGTATAAAACAAATCAATGCCTTTCTGTCTATTTTTTATATTTCCTTTGCAATTAAGTGTTGCTGACTCGTAAATATGGCGACATTCACCAGAACCTTGCTTTATATTTGTAGTAATTTGAACCAGTTGCCCCTACAGTTGATCAGCAAGGTAAAATCTTAAAAGGAGTTGACATAGTTAACCATAGTTAGTCTTTAAGCGCAGTACTGACACTTGGACCAGGGGCACAGTTGGAAATTAAGTGAAGATAGATTTAGGACAGAGGGAAGCAGAAGCTTCTTCACACAGAGAGTGGTGAGGTATGGAATGGGTTATCTAGTCATGTCGTTGAGGCAGAATCACATGGATACTTTAAGACGCAACTTGACAAAGTTTTGAGATCAATCAGCTACTAGGAACCGGACATTCTTAGATGGGCCAAATGGCCTCCTCTTGTTTATACATTTTTTATGTTATGACAAAACAAAGTCCAAACAATAAATTAAAGTCTGGTGATGATACATATCTTGTTGGAGAAGTCAAGTGGGGATGCATCTGAAGAAATTAGGTGTGTTGAAAGTTTCATTTGTTTTGACAGTATAAGCACCACTCAGCTACACACTTTTCATTCTGATCAGTTAGACCTTTTCAAAAAGTTGTGTATAAATTGTGTATAGTCTGGATGCAGATAATTAAAGTCTTACTGTACCAGCATTGGCCATCTGAAACCCAGTGTGTGCTAGGATTCCTTATAGACAAACCAGTGAGATAACATTTAACAGTTGAATTGGAGCTAACTAAATAATTCCATAAAATGTAGCCACTTCCATTAGCTACATAGGTCTCAAATGTGGAGTTCTGAAAGAAACGTGTTATAAAACATGATGTGTTGTGCCTCTTTAGGTTAAAGGAAGCTCTTACTTTCCATGTCTTATGCTTGGGTTATCTGTTTGCACTTAAACTTCCTAGCTCATTTCAGAAAGTGGAAGATTGGGCTCGGGTCGGGTCAGTGTGTTATCAGTGAGTGATTATGGCGTTTTTAATTTTAACTCTTTGAGTAGTACGAATGTACCGGTACATTCTGCAACTTTAAACTTGAATTACTGTGCTTACAAAACTCCTGATAACAAGATATTGTAACACTAGGTTTCTTTAACACCTTTTATTGGTCTCTTGCACCCTCTGCCGGATATTGACTGAATTACATACAATAAACCATCACAAAAATGTCAGCGATGTCTGTAAACTGGCGAAAATTGGTCAGTGAGAAAGAAGTATTGAAATAATACTGAATTCAGATTCTGATTTAAATTCAAATACATACAATTCTTCCACTGAATCAGATGTCAGCGAGTGTGTCAGTGAAGACATACATGAAGAATATTTACCATCAACATCAAATGACAGGCGCCCAGCGTATAGGTGGCACCAAGCTCTGTGTGTTGCTCCATGCTTCAAGGTGTATCATACGCGGAAGCATTAGACAATCTCATACCTGTTTACCCAGATATGATTTATTCGTGTCTCTCGCTCACTCTCTCGCTCTCTCTGTCTCTAGTTCAGCCCTTTTTTTTTTAGGACGTGTTGTTGTGGTTGCTCCACCCCGTTGTTTATTGTCTACCTGTTATTTTTCAGTCAAAACCTTTTCCTATGACAAAATAAAAAAATATATTTATTTGTTTACGGTAAAAATTATTTTTTTGTATTTCATCAGTATTCATTACATACATGCAAACATATAGCTTTCAGCTTGTTTGTATGCTATACTCGTAATAATCAAGTGCATGCAGAAGACAGAAAAAAAACTCACTTCCGTAGGATCGGCAGTGCATTTTAGAACTCACTACTCAAAAGGTTAAGTGAGTATTCCTCTGTGTGCAAGTGCTTCCTAAAACTCACTTCCTGCTTCATTTTTTGCCTGTCTAAAAATATCTCACCTGAGTGAAGTGCTGTCGTAAGTGGCGAGGACTTCTATCCTGCACATCAGTTAACCAAATATTTGTACGAATGCGAGATTCTCTACATTAAAAATATGGAGGTAAAAAAGAGTAAAAAAAAACTATCAGGAGAATGTGCAGCAGTGGAACGTTCTGTTGCTGGAAAGGGTACGTCTAAATCCACTGTTTGTATTCAGCGATAAGAAAAGTCCATGTGGCTTTGTACAATGTCATTTTTCCAAAATATTACTGAAATATGACAGCAAAAGGCCTGGAAATTCATCTCTACAGTGGCACCCTTAAAAGGGATGTATTCATCCTTTAGCTGTTTTAAAAGCCATAGTTGTGGTGTAATATTTGTTGTCGAACATTAATTCTGTGGTTCGATGTGATATAGGCTTGTCCATAATGAGTGTGCGAATTTGCAAGAGCATCTTAATGTGTGGCTATTTATGGTAACAGCTTTTTGAAGAGGCCTGTTGTCTTCTGTGAAATCATGCAGTGTTGGATTATTAGGAAAGGAAGTAAATGAGATCTGATTAATTGAGTGATTTTTTTCTTTATGTATTTACATTTTAACTGGAAATCGGGAATAGACTGTACACGTAGTTTCAATAGTGTATGTTTGGAATTATGATATTTGTGGAGATGGTCGGGTCGGGTATGCAAATATTTCAAAGGTCTCGGGCTCGGGTCGGATTCAGGTTTTTTTTTGGTTAGGTCGGGTTTGTACCGGGTTTTAAATTTAGGCCCGAGCAGACCTCTAGGAACGCGGTAATTTTAAATCCAATTCCACAGCTCATTATTTATAGTGCAATATGTACTTTTCCAATAGTCTCAAACCATTCAGCAATCCATTCTTTACATATAAAACATGTAGGCCTCCTGGTAATGTTAATCTATAAAGTGAGGTTTGGGGGGAGGAGCTAGGCCTGTATCCTACCATCTCCTTTCATCAATTAAATCTACTCTATTTAACCATCAGTCACCCCTGTGTAGCTGTCTTGTGTTTTTTTCTTTTCCTCCTCCTCCTCTAGAATCTCAACCGCCTTTGCATCGGTCTCCTCTGGGGGGTTAGTGAATCCACTTTCTCCAACCCTTTGTTAAGCACTGCTTCATTTACCTCATAGAGGAGGGTTCTCCATGAGTCAGAGGGGACCCCTAGCCAAACCCCTCCTTTAGCATGCATGATCCCTTGTCTTCTTCTCTTTCAGGTTCTGATGCCACTATTTATGTGAGAGCCGCAAGAAGTGGAACCCCTCTTCGTTTGTCGGGTCTCCTCAGAGACGGTGACCCCTCTCCTGTTTGTCGGGTCTCCTCAGCGACGGAACCCCCCTTCTATTATGTTGGGCTTTTGAAGAGGCAAAACACCCCGCTCTATATGTTCTAATAACTACTAACTCCATGTTTTTCTTTCCGGTTTGCGAGCATCTTCGTATGTCGGGTCACCTCAGAGATGGTGTCCCCTCTTGGTATGTTGGGTCACCTCAAAGACGATGACCCACCTCCTGTTTGTCGGGTCTCCTCAGCGATGGAACACCCCTACTGCATATGCTGGGCCACTGAAGAGCCGGAACCTCTCTCATGCGTTTAATATTACTAATCAATTTTTTTTCTTTCTGGTTCGTGAGCCTCTTCATATGTCGGATCATCTCAGAGACGATGACCCCCCTCCTGTTTGTTGGGTCTCCGCAATGACAGAACCCCCCTTCTATGCGTTGGGCCTTCGAAGAGACGGAGCCTCTCTCTTTACATATGTTATATGTTACTAACTCCATGTCCTAAACACTATATCAGGTGGCCTTGCTCCGCCCCATGAAGATTTGTTTAAAGTCATCATATTGACACCTCTTTAAATGTTCATTGAACTTAAAAGAAACCAAGGTTGCTGGGATGCCTAGTAACTGTATAATAAGGAATATCTATGGAAATATTTGATGAACAAAGAACATTGTTTACAAACAAGAAGAGGCCATTTAGCCCATCAATGCTTGTCCTGTTCCAAGTGACTGGTTGATCTCAACACTTTCTCAAGTCTTAAAATATCAGAAAGAGAACTAGGGGTCCTGGCTTGAAGTACAGAGGTGCTGTGCACCTACTGGTGCTGGCAGAAGCTGCTGCAATGATAAATCACACTAGTTGTGTGAATCTTAAGAGTTGTGTGTGCCGTGCACTGCCCCTTTTTACATTGCTTTTGAACACAAATAGACCAATCGGTGCTGACTGTCACAAGGGTGACGGGATATTTTATAAAAATCGCACGTTGCTATCTCGATAAGTAGTTGGAATGCATTAGAAGTGTGTATACAGTAGAACAGTTATTGTAAATGTCAAAATATCAGATTTTTAAAATTTTTTTATCAGAATTATTCAGTGGCACCTCCTGCTAAAATCAGCAGTTCAATCTGTTTTTACAAGTAAACAAGACATTTCTAAATTACAGTATTTACAGTAAGTGGATCATAACATTACACACTACTTTTTGATTTATGTGCTCTCAATTTGTAATGGTAAGCATGTTGTAAACATTGTAGCAAGGACTGTGATTAAAGCATTTTTTACTTAAATAGATAAACAGGTGTTGACGAAGCAGCTGAATGCATGGCTTTCGTCATATGCAGGGGTTACAATTTTGTTCAATAACTTTCAGCACCCCCTCTATAAAAATGGTTCCGTGCTACTGTGACCAGGTAACCAATTCAACACCCCTTACCACTCTCTATGTGAAGATGTATCTTTTTCACAGCGGGCTGTGTATGTGACCTTATTTTCAGGACAATAAACTAAAGTAATCCAAGTACAGTAATTGTATTACATTGATATACAGGGCTGGCCTAAAGTCTCTAGATGTATACCCATATGTGTTGTGGGTTATCTAGCCAATGTAGAGTGTGTATTTTGGTACTGAAGACCCTAGTAACTATGACAACAACACAGAATGCTATGATGCAGAATAAAATAGCTTAGGTCTCAAACATACAGCTTTATAGCTCCTTGTAGTTATTTAGCCAGGTGATACGCACATACGGGTTCCAACAGCACCACCTATGGGCACATCTTTGTATTGCATCAATGTGTTTCCCATGACTACTTGTGTGCCCATAATGAAATAATGCATTCTGGTTAACACTTTACATTAAGTGTCTGTATTTACACAGTAGTTACTTAGTAAATACATGTGTACTTACACAAAATTACAATGTTATTATGCATAGCTACAATGTACTTAATGTGTAAACTCTAAACCTTACTCTACCCCCCCCCCCCGCCCACACCATAACCCTAAACCTTTTCTGATGCAATTGCGTACTTACATATATCTTGCAAAACAATTTATATGTTAAGTACATTGTAACTATGCATAATAACATTGTAATTATGTGTCCGTACACAAGTATTTTTTTGTAACTACTATGTAAATGCACAGTAATTAGAGACACTTAATGTAAAGTGTTATCCTTTTGAATGATGTGAAAACAATATAAACCTAAGAAATTAAAGATAGTGGTTTAGAAGGTAGTAGCTGAAAACCAAACATATGTTATACTGGGAAAAGAAAGAAAAACATGGGGAAAATTTGGACAGACACTAAATGATTGTATGCACTACAAAAATAGATATGTACATGCAAATGCCATTTTTGTGCTGGGGTGGTTCAAATGATTTAGATGCATGTACCGGGGGAAACGAAATATGAACAATAATTGTATCACATTGAAGATTTTGTTCTCCCTATGGTATGGAGCTTGAACCACAGTACAAATCTGAGTTTGAAGATAACATTTAGTTTGAATTAACCAACTGGAATCATGAAATTAGGTTTTTGTTTTGAGATTGAACCAAATAATCCCCTGTATTTTAAATTAATTGATAGCATATTTACTTGCAGTAGCAACAAGGATGCTGTTTACCATATAATATTGACTTGTTTGTATGTGTGTTGTGCCTTTGCTTAGTTGATAGCCTGCTTGTTTGGACCCCAGATAGAGTTTGGGTTTAGAGATATGGTGCACGATTATCACTAAATTTTCTGGAAAAAAATGCATTAATTTGCATTAATCTGCATACAATTTCTAGTTCTAGTTACTAGTGGTGCAATGATACAATAATGTAACAGAATGATACATACCGCGATTTGCAGGTCGCAATACAATATGTATCGCGATACATGCAAATATCCTGATGGGATACTTGTATGATCTAATGATAATATTTTACAATATCATATATCATGTAAGTAAAGAATTATGATTCATTGATACTCAATTAGCTGTTACAGCGCTAGAGATTTGGTATACCAGCTTTCATTTATTTTTTTTTTTTAAATGGCGCATGGTCGTGTTTCTGCTTTGTTTACACAAGTTACAATGTGTCAATCCAAATTGCATACGCTCATCGTAACAGAACATAAAATACAGACCAGAAACATGATTTGGAACTCACAGGTTTAGCGCATATGGAACAGACATATGTGTCTTATAGTCTTATAGTGTACCAAATGTTGGACATGCTGAATTTTCTCATATGTAGTGGTTTCTTACCAGCTACTCAGCTGTTTATTGTTGTTATTATTATCAGGGGTGACTCCAGTAATATTTATCAAAGGTGGCTAAGCCTCTGCCGACCTTTATATTATTAAAAGAAGCAAATGAACACATGCACTCAAGTAACTTTAACCAATGTTGGTGAATAAGAGAGTTGTTGCCACTTCCTTTAAAGGCTCTTACCTAAGAAAAGGGCACCACTATATTATATGACTGTCCAGGGAATTACTTGAAATAAAACTGAATGTTTGCAGGCCTTGCAGTATGTCATTAGTTTAATCAAAGAAATTTATAATTTTAGGAATAATGTTTTATAGCAAAAGTTTTGCTTTTGTGGATGAGGAAAACAAGTTAGAAGAAATAGATGTCTACAATTATTTAATGGTATTCATACCATTTCATGCTGTGATAGTATTGTCTACAAGGTGCTAGAAATTTCAATATGATAATGCAGAACCTAGAAAAGTCTAAAAAATGCTGGCCTGTAGGTGAACATTCTTAGGGAGTATTAAAGGGTTAGGCATAGGATGATTGCTGTCATTACCAATAAGTCATTATGGGAAAAAGTCAACATGGGAAAATTGTCATAAAGCTGGAGAAGGATACAAGAAGATTTACAAGCATTTGAGTATCCCAATTTCAACTATTGTTTCTATTATCAAGAAGTACAAGACTCATGGTACTGTCACAACGCTCTGTCAGTCTGGAAGAAAGAAGGTTCTTTCACCAAGAACAAGTAGAAGAATTGTGAGGCAGGTTCACAACAACCCGAGATTGACTGCCAAAGATATTCAAAGTGAATTGGCTGCAAGTGGGACTGGGGTTTCCATTTCAACCATAGGTCAAGTATTGCATGGTGAAGGTCTCAATGGTCGCAGGCCAAGGAAAAAGCCACTCTTAGGAAAACGTCACAAGGACAAAGTTTGCAAAATGGCATTTGAATGATAGATATGAGTTCTGGTCAAAGATTTTGTGGAGTGATGAAATAAAAATCGAGCTATTTGGTCACGCTGATAGTCGTTACGTTTAGAGAAGGTCTGGTGAGGCGTACACACATCAAAATCTACTTCAGAATGGTTAAAGAAGAATAAAATCAAGGTTCTGGAATGGCCTAGTCAAAGTCCCGATCTAAATCCGAGAATCTTTCGTATGAGTTGAAGAAGGCTGTGCACAAGCGAAGTCCTCGTAATTTGAATGAACTGGAACAATTTTTCCTTGAAGATCACTAAAGAATCATACCAAAAAGCTCATTGACAAAGAGATTGTTATTACTAAAGGTGCCTCAACTAGCTATTAATTTAATTTTCCTTGTCAGGGTATGAATACTTTTGAATTTGCATTTTTGGAATAAATAATTGTAGACATCTATTTCTTGTAACCTTTTTACGTGCAGCTTGTACAGTAACACATGACATGGCATGCATTGTGTTGCATTAACATACAGCTGTAGTTGGGCTGGATGCACAAAACAAAGCAGTATATTTGTTGTAAACATTAAACTGGAGGTTTTCAACATTTCCATTTATTGTCATTAATCAAAATGAATGAAGCCTCCATGCCGGTCTCAATCGCTCCATAAACAGAGCTGACATAACCCGCAATGTTAGCCTTGTTAGTGACCAAGCATTTAAAAATGCCAATCATGTATTTTTGTTGATAATGAAAAGATACAGAAAAGGAGGCAAAGACAAAGTTAACTATCCACGCATTACTACCGCTGACCTGGAGAAGCTAATAGAAAAATACATGATTGGCATTTTTAAATGCTCTGTCACTAACACTCAGGCTAGCATTGCGGTTTATGTCAGCACTGCTTGCGGAGTGATTGAGACCAGCATTGAGGCTAACATAACAGAACTGAGTACTCTTGACCAGCCGAATTATGCACTGAAGCATAGAATTATCGTAGCAGACTGTTAGATTTTCAAGATTACCATTTCTTTATGTTTTATCAAATCAATAAAAAACTCCAGCTGCCCAAGCATTTTTGTTTTCTTTGATTTCCTTAAGTTGTTGACTTGTTAAATCCTTCTATCTCTTGGTTTTTTTTTTCAGGTTTTGCTTCTTGTAATTCTATGCACTTGTACACTGTCATGCCTCCGAAAAGATCAAATGTGACGAAAGGAATGACACTCATTTTTAAAAACAATGTGTATATTTATTCCGAGTTTTATATGTTGTGTATTGATAATTTATTAATTGAACTGTGCTTCGGCAAAAAATAATTCTGCTGTGCATTGTGCTATTTTGCACTACGGTCTCTTAGTTTATGATGTAACATAAACCCTATGATGTCACATAAACACTAATTATTTTCCTGTAACTCACTATATATATATATATATATATATATATATATATATATATATATATATATATATATACACAGTCTAACTTCATTATAACGAACCCCCTGGGACCTGGAGAAATGTTCGTTATATCAGGTTGTTCACTGTAGTAGGGTTTGACAATTTGCTGTATCAGAATAATGAAGAAACACCCACATTGAATTGAACATCTTTTATACAGTATACAGTACTTCTTTCAAGACAACTTCACATTGATCAACATTTAAACTGTATATTTAAAAGAAAGCAGTAAAGAAATGAAAAAATACAAGTACACTAACATGATGAATACAGTAATTATGTGTCCTTTCTCTTGAAAAACATCCATCGTAGATTGCTTCAATCTTGCCTCATGTCTGTTGCCATATTTGCAGTTTGTGTGAAGATGGCAATGGTTGCATACATCACACTTGATTCGCACTACAATATTTGAGTTGAGTTAAAATTGCCAAAATGAGTTGATTAAGAATCTGTATGAAAAGATATGATTTTAATGAATGCAAGAACAGTGAAAGATACACTGCCAGGATTGTGTTAATGCTCAAGGAGGTCATACCTGATACTAACTTTGTAATGTTTTCACTTTGACAGTGTGTCACGTTTCATACTGAAAACATATCATGATTCTTTGATCTGTATTTTTGTTCACATTTTCTGTGATTTTGTTTGATATACAGTACTGTGCAAAAGTTTTAGGCAGGTGTGAAAAAATGCTGTAAAGTAAGAATGCTTTCAAAAATAGACATGTTAATAGATTATATTTATCAATTAACTAAATGCAAAGTGAGTGAACAGAAGAAAAATCTAAATCAAATCAATATTTGGTGTGACCACCCTTTGCCTTCAAAACAGCATCAAGCATCAATTCTTCTAGGTACACTTGCACACAGTTTTTGAAGGAACTTCGGCAGGTAGGTTGGCCCAAACATCTTGGAGAACTAACCACAGTTCTTCTGTGGATTTAGGCAGCCTCAGTTGCTTCTCTCTCTTCATGTAATCCCAGACAGACTCGATGATGTTGAGATCAGGGCTCTGTGGGGGCCATACCATCACTTCCAGGACTCCTTGTTCTTCTTTACGCTGAAGATAGTTCTTAATGACTTTCGCTGTATGTTTGGGGTCGTTGTCATGCTGCAGAATAAATTTGGGGCCAATCAGATGCCTCCCTGATGGTATTGCATGATGGATAAGTATCTGCCTGTACTTCTCAGCATTGAGGAGACCATTAATTCTGACCAAATCCCCAACTCCATTTGCAGAAATGCAGCCCCAAACTTGCAAGGAACCTCCACCATGCTTCACTGTTGCCTGTAGACACTCATTCGTTTATGCTCTCCAGCCCTTCGCGAACAAACTGCCTTCTGCTACAGCCAAATATTTCAAATTTTGACTCATCAGTCCAGAGCACCTGCTGCCATTTTCTGCACCCCAGTTCCTGTGTTTTCGTGCATAGTTAAGTCGCTTGGCCTTGTTTCCACGTCGGAGGTATGGCTTTTTGGCCGCAAGTCTTCCATGAAGGCCACTTCTGACCAGACTTCTCCGGACAGTAGATGGGTGTACCAGGGTCCCACTGTTTTCTGCCAGTTCTGAGCTGATGGCACTGCTGGACATCTTCCGATTCATGAAGGGAAGTAAGCATGATGTGTCTTTCATCTGCTGCAGTAAGTTTCCTTGGCCGACCACTGCGTCTCACGGTCCTCAACGTTGCCCGTTTCTTTGTGCTTCTTCAAAAGAGCTTGGACAGCACATCTGGAAACCCCTGTCTGCCTTGAAATTTCTGCCTGGGAGAGACCTTGCTGATGCAGTATAACTACCTTGTGTCTTGTTGCTGTGCTCAGTCTTACCATGGTGTATGACTTTTGACAGTAAACTGTCTTTAGCAACCTCACCTTGTTAGCTGAGTTTGGCTGTTCCTCACCCAGTTTTATTCCTCCTACACAGCTGTTTCTGTTTCAGTTAATGATTGTGTTTCAACCTACATATTGAATTGATGATCATTAGCACCTGTTTGGTATAATTGTTTAATCATACACCTGACTATATGCCAACAAAATCCCTGACTTTGTGCAAGTGTACCTAGAAGAATTGATGCTGTTTTGAAGGCAAAGGGTTGTCACACCAAATATGGATTTGATTTAGATTTTTCTTCTGTTCACTCACTTTGCATTTAGTTAATTGATAAATATAATCTATTAACATGTCTATTTTTGAAAGCATTCTTACTTTACAGCATTTTTTCACACCTGCCTAAAACTTTTGCACAGTACTGTATATGTTTAAAATATTTGATTACAACTGTTAGACCTGAGTGTTGTGTGTCTTTTGAGTGCTAAAAGCATGAATTTATATTATATTAAAAAGAAAACTTACAAAATGACAATGGAACCTAACCCAAATCATACACTTTACATATTTATCCAAACATAAGCTGCCCTGCCTAATTGAATATCCAACATGTTGTTTGCAATCCAACATAGAGTTAATGCTCCACTTGGCAGACCCAAAACCATTTCTCATCTCACAGGTGGCTGCAGACATCTTTCAGGGCAATAAATCATCTCGAACTGGAACACACTTTGCTAAAACAGATAAACAACTTCCACTTTTTGGGTGATCAATTTCCATCGTTGATCCATTTTTCAGAGTCTTGTTGCAGCACGAGATAATATGTTTCTGTCATCCTTAAATTCGTATCGCTCTCTGCTACAAGATATGGGAGTTCAAGTATGTCGTAAAGGGTAAGGTGTCACTAATACAACTAGCTCTGCCAGTCGCATATCACAGTCACATTTTTCTTCCACCTTTATCTAAAATAGGTATTATTATAGGAAGTGGATTACTTGTCAGAAACGTCATTGACTAAAGCACTTGATAAATGGCAGCCTAATATACACGATGGAGAACTGTATAGCACAGTAACTTAACACACAGTGTAATCAAGCAGAAGACTCAAAGGGACCTCACTTAATATGTATATTTTTTATAAGGGAAAATACCGTAAAAAAACAAACAAAAACGTTTTATAGGTTGCGCTGGTGTAAAAGTCGCTCCCCCTTTTTCAGACTTCAATTTTAGGAAAACACCTTTTTTGTGTTTAAAATACTATTTTTACTATTTATTTTTTCCTACATGCTCAACACTGATAAACAAAAAAAAGATACACAGGTTTGTTGGAAAGAAACTGGATAGTTTAGCTAGATTTCATAAACTAAACTAATTTGGAGACACTATGGGTTCAATATTAGTGAAGCAGCCAGACAACATTAAAGGGGATTCCACTTTATTCTGTGTTTTAAGGGAAATGGCACCTCTGTCTAAACATCCTTTACCACAGTTTAAACTTCAAAGCTCTTCCTCCCTTTTTAACTTTAGTTTTATTGCCTTTATGAGTGAGGCCCCACATGACCAATAACATTATCAGTTGATAGGAGGCTTGTAAAACTTGCATCAGTATGTAATTGTCTTTTCTGATAGGTTAAGAGAAAGGGGTGATGTCATAAGGTTAAGTCTATATTAACACTGTATTGTATCTTTGGACTCTCTTCAACCTGTGCTTGGTGGAGAGGAGTCCGCAGCACCATTACTATGTTAATATAAAATATCCGTGCTGAAGCTGTAACTAAGTTTTGGAATCACAATAATTTTCCATTCACGGATGCACAGAGAAAAAAAAAGAACATTAACTAACTTTATTACTATATTAAATTCAGTGAAATCTTTATTGCCATTAAAATGCAGTATGTCATGCACTAAAAATACAAATATGTGAGTATCTCTAAATTGTTTGGCTGAGTATGCACACAGCATTTACGTGTACCTGTAGGTTCTGCGAATGAGATTTGCATTTTGTAGCTGAGCGAGCATGAAAATGAACTGATCGTATGTTACTGTAAACTCTTGGTTGTCATCTTCACATACATACAGCGCTTGCTAATGAATTTTTAGCAAGCGCTGTGGGCTTGCATCTTCAAAAAATATTAATGAAATTTCTTGAACCCTTTTTTCATACAATGTAGCTAGTGTTGTATTTTATCTTGCTCTTAATTGTATTAATAGTTGTACTGTGATTCTTTGAAATTTATTTTTTGTTGTGACTGTAAGTCAGTCACCCTAGATAAGGGCGTCTGCTAAGAAATTCATAATAATAATAATAATAATAATAATAATAATAATAATAATAATAATAATGTACCCAAGTAGTCTGTTGAAAATAAATACTCACTTTCTCTAAAACTACACATTGCCAAACAAAATACTTTAGATTGCCATTGAACATCTCTTTTTATTTCCTGCAAACTGTAGATAAAACAAGAGGTTTATCTGTTTCGGGTCTTTTTTCTGATCTTTGTGATGCCCCGTTTCTTGGACACTGTGCTGCCTGTGTGATTTGACCTTTCCACTGGTTTTTATTTTTAAAGGGGCAGTGCTCTGTAGGCTACTCAGAAACAACCAATTTAAACGTTTTGTTTTTATTACTGAAGAAAAAATATATACTGTTTCATTTTGAACACGGTAATAAAAAATAATTATTTGACATGCTGATTTTGTATACATATGTACATTTACGCACAGAGAAATAGGAACACGGTTTATTTTAGACACTGTTGTAAAAGCCTGCATCGTACAAAAAAAATGTTACATTGGGGTGAAAGGACCTTTAACTAAGTTTTGTACTCTAAAGTAACATTTAAACTTGCCAGCAGTCAAAAGCAATAGTGTTTATATCATTGGTTTTGGTGTACTATTTAAAAGCTCGTGTGTATGTTGATGTAGCTAAACCTACATTATTTGGTGGCCTTTCCGTGACATTTCTGTGAATTCTGATAAGACTGCAGGCCCTTTTAACAAAGCTTTAACTCAGGAGGTATTTAAATATGTTTTCAGAATAAAAAAAAGTTTGAGATATTACTTTCCAAATCTGAGGGCTGAGCATTTCAAAAATGCTGTAACACCAGCACATTTGTTTTGTCACATCAAAGTGCAGACGGAAGTAATTGGACAAAGTTTACTGTGTCAGTATCTGTTGCATTTCTTTAATGCACATCAACATCACTTTTTGTTTGTAACGGTCTCTAGAGCTGAGGATAAGTGAAGGCTGTTTGTGCAATATTTGTACAGCAAGATGAAACTGTGTCAAGTACAGATACACTGTTTGTAAGCAGGGAAATTAAATGAATGTGAGTTTTGACAATGTATACATAGATAAACTGTGTGCCTTTTATCCATAACAGATTTTGGTTTCCTTTCATAAGGGTCTGAATGTAAATTATTAAACAGCATGGTCCAGTTATCTACACATCAAATGTAATATCCGTTTATTTTAAACGGGATGTTAGAAGTAATTTGCCTTACATTTTGTGTCCACAATACGTTTGACACATGGCTTGCTGTCTAGATCTTCAAGCAGAACATATGAGTCTTCTTTTTTTCTCAGGTGAATAAACATGACCTTGTAACAGTCAGCCTAAAAGTGTCAAATAAGGATTAACCAAACAAACTGGTTTAACTCAAATTTTGATTTGAACCACCAGCAAATAATTGGGAAAAAGGAAAAACCAAGACCAAGCAGTTTTAGTTTTAAGCAAAACAAAATGTTATGTAATGTTATGCAAAAAAAATGGCTTTGACTAGGCATTTGAAAGAAAAAATAAAAGTACACATAATTATTGTCCTCGGACTCATCATTGCAAAAGTAAATAAAGCAAAAAAAAGATACTTGGTGGATATAACTTGCATATGCAACACAAGAAAATAAACTAGATCAAGTAGAAACACAAATGGAGTCCTCAAAAAATTAAACTAAGAAAAGAAGAAACAGCAGAAACTGGCATTTTATTGAATGCTTGTCTCATCAAAATATCCCCCCTTGTTAGCAGTGACAGCTGCACATACTCTAGGCATTCTGTCACACAACTTTAGCAGTGTATTGCCATCTATTTTTCTCCATTCAGTCCTAATCAACTCCCAGTGCTGGTTGCACTCTTCTTTTTCACTCTCCTGCCAAGCTCATCCCATAACATTTCAAAATCTGTTCTTCCTGATTTTGAGGTTTGGTATGGCTGGGTTTTTATGGTCATTATCATGTTGAAAAACAAACCTTTCACCCACTAGTCACCTTCCTGATGGTATTGCATGCTGTTGAAGAATGGACTGATATTGTTCCTTTATAAATGTACATTTTTGCTACAAAACAAGCCCAAACCTTCACGTTGCCACCTCCAAGTTTTACTGTTGGCACTACACAACATCCTGACAATCCCTAGCCTGTTTTTCTTCTCCCTTACTATTTCCTTTTGGAGCTGAAAAGTTCAAACATTGATTCTTGTGTCCATATCACTCTTCTCCATTGCTCTTTAGGCCAATCATTATGGTTTACTGGTTTTTGATAGTTTCCTCGTCTAAACAAAGGTTTGAGTGCTGGTTAGGAAACAATTAGCCTTGGACTTTCACACAATCAGTCTGTCTTCTCTTTTAGTTTTCCTCTTTCTGCCTCTGTAAATTTTGTTTGCATAGCCACCAGTGTTTCTGTATCTGTTGATTGTGGTCTGCACTCCATTATGGGGAACATTTCTTGCAATATCACTCACGGAATACCCTTCTTTGTGAAGGGTAATTATGGATCTCCTTCCTTGGAGCCATGGTAACTTACTTACCATACACTCCTCCTCTGCACTTTTTAAAAGAACCCAGATTTTCACATGGCTGTCCCAGATTTTCAAGTGGCTGTCCCAGATTTTCACATGGCTCTCTTGTCTCAATTAGTTCAGGTTCTGAAAGCTGTCTGTGGCCATCTGACTGAGGGGAGTGCACACTCCATACAAGAGGTAATAGTTTCTTGGGAGAAACAGAGGTAAAATGCCAGTAAAACACATCCACTGTTATGTTTCCTTCTAAAATTAATAATACACATTTGCATAAGCTAATGGTTTACGTATAGTTGTCCTTTCTTTATAGAATTTCAGTAAGATTTACAGGTGTCCCCATAATTCTGGCCTCCAGTGTATAGTATATAACTGGAGGCCAGAATTATATATATATATATATATATATATATATATATATATATATATATATATATATATATATATATATATATATATATATATATATATATATATATATATATATATATATATATATATATACATATATATTAGGGCTGTTCCCATTAACAGATTAATCGGACCAATTAATTAATTGTTGTCTTGTTTTGTACACGGATTGCTGATAGTGTGCTATGGATGTGCATATGTATTTAGAACTGGAATGTTTATCTACTTTGTCGTTGATTTAAATGATTGCCAAACGTGTGTCTGCAAAGTCACTCGTGTGCATTGTAATCAGAGCTGTTGAGCACTGTGGTAAAATCCAGCGTGGCGCATTTATCCTGAATAACATAATAAACTGTTGATTTAGTTATAAACCTTGGAGTGTTTTTTGTTTCCATGTTTGTGCAATGCTAATAATATAGTTGTTTAGGGGTTACCCCAGAGTGGTTAAACAGTACGCATAACTGTGTTGATCTCGCGCTTGGGGCTTGTGAGATTGAGTTATCAGGTCCCTAAATCTGTTTTATTTTTGGATAATAGGAAAGAAAGGTAACATTTGTTACATTTACTAAAATAAAAATAATAATAAAAATGTTTTTAAATAGACCAAATTCCCATTGGGCATATATATATATATATATATATATATATATATATATATATATATATATATATATATATATATATATATATATATATATATATATATGTATAGATAGATAGATAGATAGATAGATAGATAGATAGATAGATCTTTTTATTTTATTTTAAAAATATCTTTATTATCATAAATAATCATACATTAAACAAACAATTCAATAACAATACAAAACATATACATATTTAAACAAACAATTATACATTAAATATTATATTTTTTTTTTATTTATTTATTTATTTATTAAAAAATAACACCCTCATAATTAAAATTCCTTCTTCCACTACACACACCACTTCACCAATAGCCCAGACTGTTTGGAACAACTCCAATTGATGTACTAATTTATAATACATAAAATCAACTCGCACTCTGCAAGCCACTGGCACTTTAAACACAGCTATTACATCAGCAGTCAGTACATTGCTCAGTTTGTTTTTTTTCTGCTTTTTAAAATGGCTAATTTAGCTTGACCAATAAGAAAATTAGCCAATTTAACTCTAGACTTATTCTCTTTAGAAACATTAACCCCATATATGAAAACAACATGGGAGAAAACCATTCCTAAACGATTAAACAACTCGTCTAGTAAATTCATCAACTGCAGCCTTGGACAGAACAAAAAACAATGAAAAACAGTTTCTCTCTGCTGACAAAAAACACACTTCTCATCTGCCTCTGACTGGATAATACTGAGAAACGAGTTCACAGCAACAATGGTGTGCAGAACTCTCCACTGGAGATCACCTGCTCTTTTCTGGATTGGTGGTTTATACAGGTTATTCCAGGCAGGTTTAACAGAAACTTCAACACCCAATCTCTCCCTCCAATGCGTGTCTAGGACATCTTTCAAAATTTTAAAGTTCCTAATCTTAACACACAGCCTGTACAATGCTTTATTTTCCATTGTTCCAAATTGCAGGCTGTAGAATGCTCCAAACTGTAAAAGGTGTCCTGGGGAGTCAGCAATCTGATCGACAGCAGGTCTAACCTGAAGCTTAAAAACCTCCTGCTCTAAACCCTGAGAACTGTCCCCTTTGAAAAACTGACTCATAACCTTCATGCCCTCACTAGACAAGGCTGCCCACACCTGTATTAAAAAACCCTTTATCATCCTCACCGATCTCACCCCCAACTCAGATGCTAGGACCTCAGGGCTTTTCCAAGCTCGCTCTTTAAGATCCATGAACTGCACAATTTTTTATCAATCCTTTAGTAGCTAGTAAACACTTAAAATTATTTGACTTTAAAATTGGGCATTTCAAATTAGGATTATATACCAACGGCTCTTCTAAGAGCCAATACAACCCCATACACCAACACTCTCGTTGTACTCTAAATAGCATCCAAGCATTCAACAGCCCCCTATAAAAAACAAGTAAAACAGACAAGTCCAACGGTGCAGTATTCAATAAAAACACCTGTCTGTCTAAACCCAACTTCCACACCCGTTGGAGGAAGAAAAAAAAGCCAGTGCTCTCTAGGGGAGAGATTCAGGAGCATAGAGCAACCTCTATACAGAAGCCTAAACGCTGCCACCCTACTCACAATATCAACCAAGCCCTGCCCTCCCTCTTCAACCGGCAGAAGCAGCACACTCTGCTTTATCCAGTGCAATCCATCCCAGAAAAAAATCTACTATCACTCTCTGGATCTCTTTTAATAACAACACTGAGGGGTCTACACATCTTACTCTGTGCCACATGGAGATTACTAGGTTGTTAATCACTAAAACTCTACCTCTATAGGATAGTTTAGTCAGGAGCCATCACCAACTCTGCAGTTTACTTTTGACCTTATCTAACATTCCATCCCAGTTCTCTTTAGCCACCCCTTCCCCTCCCAAGAAAACTGCTTGACTCCACTGTAACCCTGGGGGAATATCTGGAGGCCTACTGCCTTCCCAATCACCTAATAAAAACGCACTGCTTTTTGACCAGTTTGTCTTCAAGAGAGGACACTTCTCCAAACAATGTCAAGCAATCATTTAATATTTGTACATCATTTTTTCCCAGAACAAAGACTACAACATCGTCAGCATAGGCCACCACTTTTATAGGCTCCATCGGAACATCTGGAATGGACAAGCCAGATAACAAAAGCATTAATTTGTGGAGTAACGGTTCAATTGAAAGCAAATATAACATCCCAAACATGGAACAACCCTGGCGAATTCCCGTCTGCACCTGAATAGGAGAGCTAAGCACACCATTGATTTTAAGTGTACTAAAAACATTACTGTAGAATAACTGAATTTTACTCAGAAAACTGGGACCAAAGCCAAAACCCTTAACTACATTAAAAAAATACTTATGATCCACACGATCAAAATCTTTCTCCTGATCTAAAGAAATGAGACCAGCTTTAAAACCCAAAAGCTTGGAGGCTGCTATTAGATCTTGAATCAGGAAGACATTATCAAATATCGATCTGCCGGGGACACAGCACGTTTGATCGAAATGCACCACACAATTCATCACTTTGCCCAACCTGTTCGCCAAAGTTTTTGATAAAATTTTGTAATCTGTACAAAGGAGACTTATTGGACGCCAGTTCTTTATGTTACATAAGTCTCCTTTCTTTGGAAGCAAAGCCAATACTGTGCGCCGACAGCTCAAAGGCAGTTCCTTTTCTGCAATACTCTCAAGTACCACTTCAAACAGGTCTTTTCCGACTGTAGACCAGTAAGTCTTATAGAATTCGACCGGTATACCATCAATCCCTGGTGCTTTCCCATTGTTCAGTCCCACAAGAGCATCAGAGAACTCCTGGAAAGTCAACTCTCTCTCCAACTGATCCTTCTCCTCTTCAGGAACCTGGTCCAGACCTTCTAGGAACTGCTGAGTGTTACCAGACTCATCCCCAGCCTCCTCCGTGAACAAGTCAAAGTAAAAACCCACACTGTACTCCTAGATCAGCTCAGGTTTGCTCAGTAGTTGTCCTTGATCCATTTGTAAACAATAAATAAGTTTACTCTGAGCAGTTTTCTTTTCCAAATCAAATAAGTATTGGGTGGGAGCGTCCATTTGAGACAAGTTAAGGAACCTGCCGCGCACTAGCAACCCTTGTACTCATGTATCCAGCAGATCAGCCAGTTTACTTTTTTTAAGCTTCAGGTCCTCAAACAGCCTGTCACTATAGCTGGACCCCAGAGCTCTATGAAGCTCACTGATGTTCTCCTCCAGCTCTCTCATTGCTAAACTAGTACTCTTAGTAATATTTTTAGTATACTGTTGACAATCTTCCCAAAAAAAATTAAAACATTTAATAAAATGGATATCATTTAAAAGCTCGGCCATTGAATGGTTTTCTCGGCTTTTTCCGGAGAAAAAACGACTTTTTTGCGTTTTTTGGATGATGTCGGACAGGGTCCGACAAAGGACCTGATAGGAATAATTGCAATGTCGGACCCAGTCCGACAATGGACCGCAAAGGGTTAAAAACATAAAACCTATCAAGTCTAACTAGTGAAATATGTCCAGCACTCCCTTTCACCCAAGTATACTGGCGAGCATCAGGTTTCATCGATCTCCACACATCCTCTAGATCATGCTCTCTTAAGACAGAGACCAGCTCACTGACTGACCTTGGATGGGGTTTAGAGCCATTCCTATCAACATGTTGTCTACTGTACAATTAAAATCCCCACCCAATAAAACTACATCCTCAGGCTGACACTGTGCCAGTACTTTATTCATAGTTTGGAAGAATAACACTCTCTCTCTCCCATCATTTGGAGCTTAAACATTTATAAAGACAAGAGTCTTACTACAAATACTGACTTGAACTTTTAATAGGTGACATTGAACCTCTTCACTCACAATAAAAGAATCTGGTTTAAAATCTTTAGAAAATAAAATAGCTACTCCTACACTAAAATTAGTGCCATGGCTCAGTATAACCTCCCCCTCCCATTGTGTAAACCAGTCTGCCTTATTGTTTTCATCTGTATGTGTTCCTTGAAGCATGGCAACACTTTCTAATACTTTTCTTCTGTATTAAATATTCAAAAACTGCTGTTCTCTTTCCTACATCTCTCCCTCCATTGACATTTAAGGTACCCAAATTAAAACTCTGCATAATAGGAGTAAAAGAGAAAATAAACACCAAACCAATAGACAGAAAGAAAATAAGATAATTGTGCATGTCTAAACATTTTTACTAGATTTAAAAGAAGCACGCACTTTGCTCATTAAATTCTTCAATCGGTCTCGTTCTTTTTTCTCAATTCCTATGACTGACGCATTGCGCATCAATTGCTGCGCAGAACTTATAATTTCAAGTCGGGAAAGTGATCAACTACACGAATATTTCTTTTACCTTTAATTAGCTCCAGAAAACTACGAATACTTTCATTACTGTACCCGCCTCTCTCCAACTGACTAGCGGACATTTCACAAGTTACTGAGGAATCAGTATCACTCTCACTCACATCACTGGCAGCGTCTCTGCTGTCTTCCAGTTCCACTATACTCTGTGTCGCTGAGAGATTGGCAGCACTGCTAACGCTAACAGAGACCGCGTTTCTTCCCACAGCTAAAACATTCCTGGAGTCGTCACTATGAGAGACTATAGTTTCTGAACACACACTGTGTTTTGCTGAATGAATCTCTTTAGTTTTTATTTTCTTCTATTTCCCAGGCATTTTAAAATCAATATTTGCATTAATCACCCGCCGACCCTCCACCACTTCTTCCTCTGATTGTATATCTGCACTGTTAGTATCCCTTTTAAGATTTCTTTCTATGTTCTCAGTATCTGTATTATTAACCATTCTGATACTTGTTTTGGAAACAATCGAATCATCAGCAGCCTCACTTTGAGACCCCGATTCTTCCACAACATTATCAGTTTCTTGAGCTCTTTGATCTGTCGGCTACCTTTCTTTTTCAGCGACAGACTCTGCCACTGAAAATATGGCTCCTCCAGTCTCTCCCACACCGGGCACAGCTGCAGTATTATGAGCTGCAGTGCCGGCTGCCTTACTCACAGGCACCTCTCTCCTCTCACTCTGTTCACTAGCTTCTCCCCTTTCATTATCACGATCCTCATTGTTTTTACAGTTTTTTGCAATGTGCCCCTCATGCCCGTAAGTGAAACATTTAATTAATTCTGTTGAGGCAAAGATTACATAATCAGCACCATCAATTAAAAACCTGAAAGCTACGTTTAATTCATCATTAGTATTATTTAGAAGTATATAGACCTGTCTCCTGAAAGAAACAACATGTTTTAATTCAGGTTCTTTACAGTCCAAATGAATCCTGGACATACCTGAAGTTATCTGTCCGTGACAGCTTACTTCTTTTAATATCAGATCATTTTTTAAATAAGGGGGAACATTAGAAATAGTAACTTTTTTAGCAGGGACCGCAAGGTAAAACAGAAACTAAAACACCACTAATTACTAATCCCTGCTGCACTACCTTTTGAACTAATTCCTCATTACTGAGGAAAACCACAACAGCTTTATTCATCCTCGAAGCCGACTTAATGTTTCCACACCCAACTACTTTTCCGAGTTCGACAACACATTTTTGTACAGGTACTATAGCATCAACAATGATTTTAATGCTGTGCCTTCTTGTTAAATTTTCAAAATTGGCGCTTAAACCCCTCCCTCCCCCCGGTTTGATTCTATTGATTTAATCTATTGAGCGTTACCTTTATTAAAAATGTGCACAGATTAATCTACCGAATAATCTAATGATTAATCAACTAATGTCCATAAATGAACCGATCATAATATATAACATGTATTTTCAATTTAAAATACACGTTTGCTACAACACATGTTTCTTTAAAAAATGCACATGTATGAACATTACTAAAACTAGACAGGTGGCCTAGAAATCCAGTCTCATGGTTACCCACAGGCCTCCACTGATCATTTCCTTAATTGATATGAACTTGTTGTTGGGCAAAGCCACACTAAGAACAGGTCAGCCCAGCAGTGATTGGTCATTACCTTGTGTCAGGATTGTTAATGTTGGGGATTAAGAAAGTGCTCTCCAGGTTAAGTATCCATTAGGATAATAACATCAATGAGATCTCAACTCTAATGGTATGCAGATTCAATTAGTATGTATTTACTAGAGTACTTCCACATTGGACTGGAAATGTCTTCAATGAAAACAATGGATTTTGACGTTCAAAATGTAGACCCTTGTATGCATTGATCTTGTCTGTCTACGTCTGTCACACTCACAGCCTCCTATCGACCTTTCAGGTAACATTTCAGTATATAAACGTATACAATAGTTCAGTCCGATATTATTATGAATATGTGTGCAATGATGCATGAGTAGCTCAATGTGTCTTGAATAAAAGGGCCTACCAAATACAAGTTAGATTTGTCATGCCTTACCTAGCTGCAAAGGAATATAATGTTTTTAATTAGTTCCCCAGCAGTGTAACAGCAGGGTGTAATATTGGTGCAGAGTGGATGGGCTGTCACAGTAAAGAACCATTCCGAATAATCAACACAGGCTGCCTGTAAAATATGTGCCCCCTGAAAACAAATTAACATTCTTTTATATATATATATATATATATATATATATATATATATATATATATATATATATTTAATTGTATGTATAATGTGTCTCTTTGTATGACTTTTCCTAGCATGGATTAAAAAAAAACCAACCTATTTCACAAAGCCATCAACATCTCAATTACTGTTTTTTTTTTTTTCATTGCTGGCAATGTCAAGAGTTTAACAAACATCAGTTTCATTTAAGTTATATCCAGCTTATTATTTGTTTATTTAGCAGACACCTTTATCCAAGGCAACTTACAGAGACTAGGGTGTGTGAACTATGCATTAGCTGCAGAGTCACTTACAACGACGTGGCTGAGGTGGGATTTGAACCGGGGACCTCCTCGTTACAAGCTCTTTTCTTTAACCACTGGACCACACAGCCTCCACAACTTACAAATTAGTTTTCTCTTAGAATCACTTATTTGTGAGATGTCTGGAACCAGTGTGTGGAATTTAATAGATTTAACTTTGAAATATGAAATGCTACGTTTGCTGTAATGCCTGCCAGTTAACAGTGTTTTAGAGAATGGGATGTGGGAAAGCTGTCATTTTCAAGAATGCATGTAGTTATAGGAATTGTTTTTATCTCCTTCCGGCTCGACTATGGCCATTGAATATACCCTGAATACACTCTGAAACAATCTGGTCTTTAAATGATATTGAGAGTGACATGAAGCAAGTTTTTATTTAATGCATACTTCTTTATCATCAAATGTATTACATTTCTTTTAGTATTTATATATTATATAATTTTGACACAGATTCATTGCAATAGCAGGGATTCTAAGTCTGGTCTCTGTGAGAAACAGAGTGCTTCCTACCTTCTGTTCTAAACTTGCTTTTACTCAGCTTCCATTTATGCCATTTTGTTCTACTCTGTGATAAATTTCAAGTAGTGTCTTCTGTAGACTTTCTCTATACCACTTATGATTCAATCAAGTCCCCTCTTTCCCTTCTTTTTTCAAGGCTGAAAAGATGTGATTCTTTTAACCTTAGCTCTGGCCTTAAGCACAACCTCCCTCTTCCAAATCCATGCTGGCTAGCCCCTATAATATTGCTGCTGTATAAATAGTCTTCAAGCTTATCTCTTAATATTGCTTCCATCATTTTGCATGTTACAGAAGTTAAACTGACAGGTGTATAATTACCCCATTTTTAAATAATGGCACAACATTTGCAAACTTCCAGTCTTCAGGGACCTCAACTGTTTCTTTAGAACTACTCATAATAGTAGCCAGTGGTTTACTTATTTCTACCCTTGTGTCCTTAAGCATCCTTGGATAAATCCTGTCTCGGTCTGGTGATTTATTATTGTTTAGCTCCTGTAGCTTATTTAATATATCTGCTTCACTGATGCTGAAATCTTTAAGAACTGTGTGTGCACAAACTGGCAGTACTGGCGGCATATTGCTTGTATTCCCTCTGGTGAAAACATAAACACAAATATTTGTTTAATACATCATTTCCAGATGCAACCCTTAATACCTTAGCAGCCTCTTTCACAGTTATTTTGCTTTTATAATACTGGAATAATTTTTTAGGATTTTGTTTTGCATCCCTGGCAATATTTCTTTCCAGATTTCTAACTTCCTTTTTAACCCATTCAAACATTATTATTATTGTTGTTGTTGTTGTTGTTGTTGTTGTTGTTGTTGTTGTTGTTAATAATAATAATAAAATGTATTTATTTATTTATGTATTTATTTATTTGGCAAGGCGACTTGCAGGTGTTTCAGGGCAATACAAGGTTACAATGCAAGCTTAATATACTGTATAATTCAGTATAGTTTCCAGTAAGTGCAAATAATACTACTAAAATACAATATGAACAAAGATGCTGCAAGATAGGATTACAACAAGTTATATTGACGAATAAATAATAGTAGTGCAATATAGTGCAAGGACAGTGCATTAGCTGGGGATCCAGGACTGTGGTGCGTAGATCAGGGAAGTCCAGTGCATAGTAGGAGGGTCAGATCAAGAGATCTAGAAGTGCAGTCTAAACAGGTGGGTCTTGAGGAGGTGGCGGAAGGCAGTAAGAGACGGAGCAGTCCTGAGGTTCGCCACTCGGGCTAGGGAAGAGAAGGAGCTGGCATGGAAGCATGGAGAGTGGCAGGAAGGGAAGACTAGTTGGCCAGTAGAGGAGGTGTGGAGAGGGTGAGAGGGGGTGTAAGGAGACACAGGTCAGTGTGGTGAAGAGAGCGGTAAGCAAAAACAAGGATCTTGAATTGAATACAAACAGAGATAGGTAGCCATTGGAGGGTGTGCAGCAGAGGGGTAGCATGAGAGTAGTGAGGCTGGGAGAAAACGAGAGCAGGAGGATTTTGAATGAGCCGTCTTGTGTTGCAGAGGAGGATTAGGAGATGGGAACTGCCGCCATGCAGCCAGCACAAACCCCTGAGCTCTACCCTCACTGTACTTCACAGACACGCACATCCCCGGTTTGGACTGCACAGTGCCATGCACCGTGGATTGGAATTGGATTGTATTTTCTGTTCGGAACTGTAAGCCCCGATACCGGGCACACGGACACAGACATTTTTTTTTTTTACCTTGGAAATTCGGCACAGCACTAATTAATACTAATAATAATTCACCTTAATGGAATTTTCCTATGTTTTATTTTAAATATATTGTAAACACGACTAAATCTCACGTACATTTACCTTGCCATCTTGGTGATAATCAGGCAAAAACTTGCATGCCGCTTAAACACCATCTTTGTATTCGGCCCTTAACTTAAACCGTATAGATTTCTAGAACGGCAACGTGCAGCTCTGTCTTGTTCTATAATAGCAAAGCTGTGCCCGTTGACTCTTTAATGATCAATAAAAAGATAGGGGCGCCTGCAGGCACCCAGACTCTATTAGACTGACATTCACATCCATTCCAGGATCTATGGGATAATAAACAAAATCTAAACTGTACAATCGTTGTTCTAGGGGCCGCACTGCAATAGTGGTTTGAGAGAAACCTGGTTTCCAGTGGTGCCAACTTTTTTTTTTTTTGTTTGTCAGGCACAGCATGACAAACTACAACCAGCACTCTACCACTGAACAATGCTGGGTCCAGTTGGTCTGGTTTATTCCTGTCCAGACTGACAGGAATAAAAGTTAGCAGGCAGCAACGTCTGTCACACAGATAAGGATTAAACAATTTTCTGATATGCCTTAGCAGATGTATATTCTGTTTGCAGCAGGAGAGTATGAAGTTGTGCCATAAAATATTTATGAAATGGTTACCAGCATAGAAAATGATCAAAACAGTGAATAGTGTTATTTAATGCATACGTTTGGTAGAGTAAACCCTTCAGTATTGTCTTATTTTGTTTTCTTTTATATTAGGATATGCATCCAATTAACAATGTCAATGTTTACATGCATTCAGGGGTGAAATTCTTAACAAAAATGGGCAGGTACTATATGTGCAGCCGGGAGTAAACATGAAAACATTAAACATTTAATGATGTAGAGAGGGAGAGAGGGAGTTTTGTTTCAAGATATCCTAAAAAAAATGATGCTGTTATAAAAATGTTTTATAAAAAAAACAACTGTTCTATGAAAAAATGATACAAAAATGTCTAAGTCAAACAATGCACAATAGGGGCTAAAATACCCCTCTAATTGTTTATATACCAGGCAAATGATGTTCTTGACTTGGCCGTTGTAATCTCCATAGTATTCTCTGAAATCATCCCCATACTCTTCAGACCCTGGGTACTCATCTGCAACAGGACCTGGACATGCTACAATGGTAGTCTTGGACTAGAACATATATCCCTGTTTATTACTTTTGTTTTACTTATTACTCATCCTACAATAATATATTCTGCGTGCTTCTCTGTTGTGTTTGTGTAGATTAATGTTCAATTTAAGCTCTATTCCAGAAAAGGATGAGTGTATTGCAGGCAGAAACAGTAGAAAAGTAGACATCACATTTTATTTTTTAAATCCCTGGCATTGTGGTTCCTACACAATAAGCAAAGTGGCAAAAAACACATTTTCATAAAGTAATATCATTACTGTGGTTTACGTATGCATTTTTTAAAAATGTACAGAAAGTGAAGACTCAAATGTAACTTAAATAAACTAAAATGTAGAAAAGGGGACATTGTACAAAGAAAAAAAACACCTCACTGTGTTCGTTTATTACTGTTAGGGTTGCCAACTGGCCCCATAATTCCGGGACACTAACACAAGAACCACCGCGATTATACTCATACCTAGAACCACTGCGATTATACTCATAGCTAGAACCACCGCGATTATACTCATACCTAGAACCACTGCGATTATACTCATACCTAGAACCACCGCGATTATACTCATACCTAGAACCGACACGATTATACTCATACCTAGAACCACCGTGGTTATACTCATACCTAGAACCGACACGATTATACTCATACCTAGAACCACCACGATTATACTCATACCTAGAACCGACACGATTATACTCATACCTAGAACCGACACGATTATACTCATACCTAGAACTACTGCTGCCGGTCATTTTGACGGTTACATTTTAAACAACCTCAATATTAAAATGAAAGACAAACTATCGGATACAACTCAAAAGTGTTAACCTTGTTGTTAAGTTTATATGTATTTAATACCTCTTCCTGCTTTACACAGTCCCACTCTAATCAGACAAATACAGCAAATCTGCAAGCTGTAGAGGTCTGATTAATGGAAACGATCCTCACAGGAAGTAATTCCCATCCCCGGACAGGTGTGTGCTTTTAGTAAGTAGTTTGCAAAACAACTAAATTCCTTTAGTGAAAGCTCACTCAATTCACACTCACTTTACATGTTCAATAAAATCAATTAATTTGCCGTTTAACACAAGAACCACCACGGCAGTCATTTTGACGATTTGAGGTTTTCAAATTTAAATTACTGTGGGTGTCTGAAAGTTATGTGGTTGTCCGTTTATGACTTTTCCTAAATACATGTAACCCTAACAGCGTTTGAAAAGCAGGATCATGAAAATAAGGAAGTAATAATTCCACCCACGGGAACTGCCAAAGCCGTAATTTTGACTGCCTTTTACAATACATGTTTTTATTTGGAATATAACCTACAATATTCTATTTTATTTTTATATACAAGCCTGTTTTTATCTCTACTGGACCTGGCAGCCATCAATTCCTTTGTTTTGTACAATGAATGCACTGGGGGAAATATCAGTAGGAGAGATTTCATCTTGAAGCTAGCCACAGCGCTTCGGCAGAAACATTTCGATCAGAAAACTGCAAAGCAGCAGGCTGCAGCAGCTCAACCTGGATTCAGTGCTGCACTGAGTGACACATGCAAGAGAAAACATGTTACTTTTGTTTTAAATTAAAAACTACTTTAGTTTTTACAGTTCTGTATGTACATATACCTGTTTACACACTAGTTTCTTTTGAAATGTTTATTTTATTGTAGTTTTTCATTTTTTGAAGTAGTGCTTTATACGTATGTGTTAGAAAATAAACCCTGTTATGTATAATTGTTCATTTAAATACAGTGTTTCGGCTGTGCAGATGTTTGATATGATATGCTTGAATAAAACTTTTGAGTTGTATCCGATAGTTTGTCTTTCATTTTAATATTGATGTCGTTTGAAATGTAACCGTCTTAATGACTGCCAGGTATGAGTATAACCGCAGCAGTTCTAGTGTTAAGAGGTGAGTTGACAAACCTGACCTTTCTTTGTGACCCAGCATTATGGGGCCAGTTGGCAAACCTAATTACATAACAAATACTAGGCTCACAACAAAACAAAACTTTGGTCACTATACTTAACATTTACCTTGCAAGTTGGGCCAGTGTTTGAAAAATCTGTATCTGTATCCCTGGCTTGCACTTTGTTTACCCTGTTTTTTAATGTTAAACCCTCCTATCCCACACATAATATTTATCAACTATGTAATTTATGGCGGACACAGATGTGGATTTTTGCCTTCAAATTCATGTGCAGCAATGTTTATTCGAATATTCAGTTTCTCCACACTTAAGAAAATAATAATTACTCCATGCCACTGTTTTCACGTCACACTGCTAAAGTCTTCTTTTGTTCATCAATCAATGAGCACTGAGACGAAGCGAAATGGGAGATTTGTGACGCAAAAATGAAATCTGATCAGAATGAAAGCTCGGCCAATCAACATGCAGTGATTATACACGTGACCAGGCGTGCCACTGAGCTTGGTGGTTGGATCAAAGAATCAGTGGCCTTTGATTCTCCTGAGTTGTTGTGAGGAGTTGCTGCAGTGAGGGAACACAACTGGACATTCTAAATTGGGGAGAAGAAACAAGAGAAAAACATTTTTTTATATGCTGTAGCTAGCACTCCAGATAAGGTTTTGTGTCTGGGAGTAACTTACCCTCTATTTTTTAATGCTGAGTGAGCAAAATGTATTTTAAGGGAGTAAAATGCAGCATTACCTTGAAGTCCTGAGTAATCTCGCTAAATGCTTGTGATGGGGTGCAGCCTATTTTGTGGTGGTTTTGTGTTTTTGTATTGTTTAGAGTGGATATAAGTGAGTTTGGGGAGTGGTTCAGTGAGTGAGTTTGTGTGAGGAATGTGTGGAATGTGCCTGGGCTAATGAGGTGCGAATTGCCCAATTAGTCCAGACACCTGTATAAAAGGGAGTGGTTGGGTATGTTAGTTGGTGAGTGTTTGGTTCTTTTTGGATAGTTAGAGTTTAAAGCCTGTTTTTCTGTTTGTCTTTTTGGTTGGCCATCGTGCCTTTTGTTTTGTGTATTTTGTTTTATTAAAAGTCTTTTATTTTCCCTGCACATCTTGACTGAGTCTCCTTACCCCGGTCAGCCTGTCACAATACTGTACAATCTTTAATGGTAATGGGGTAGGCATTAAAAAAGAGCCTTCTGTTTTAACTGCAATGTTACTTTGAACTACTGTACAACCACGCGTGTGTTCTACAAGGTTTTTTTTACCGGCTCAGCGCATTTTTTTCAAGGTATCACACAGACTGCAAATTAATTACGTTACTTATATTTTAACATTAAATTTTTAAACTCAGTGAACATGTTAAAACCTCAATATAAAGGCACCTTTTTTTTAGCAGATGCCTCTGTCGATGGTTCCAGTTGGATTTGTAGCTGGACTGGGGTGTTTACACTTCAACTTGTGTAGCTTCGAATTTCTTATTCTCACTGTGATTAGATGCAAAGACAATAGGGCTAGCCAGAGATTGGATAATGTTAGTTGGGTTGATTTTTCTTGTGTACAGTTTCCTAGTAACTGAAGCCATTATATTCGGGAAGATTTAGTTGTTAGTGGAAGTTTTAGCAGAGGCGGGAGGGGAGACAGACAAGCTGTGCAGCAAAATTGCTATGCATATTCTTATGCATTAAATTAAATTTAAATTTAGTGAGTATTTCAGATTTTTTAATGCGTAAAAACGGCAGGTACACAGCTTATCTTTTGTTTAGAATTTCTACACCAAGGGGCTCCCGAGTGGCGCATCCAGTAAAGGCGCTCCACGTGGAGTGCAGGATGTGCCCTATAGTCTAGACGTCGTGAGTTTGAGTCCATGCTATTCCTTTGCCGACTGAGGAACGGGAACTCCAGGGGGCTGCGCCACTGGCAGCGCTGCCTGGGGGGAGGGAGAGTTAGGTCGGCCAGGGTGTCCTCGGCTCACCAGCAACTCCTGTAGTCTGGCCGGGCGCCTGCGGGCTTGCCTGTAAGCTGCCCGAGAGCTGCGTTGTCCTCCGACGCTGTAGCTCTTGGGTGACTGCATGGTGAGTCCGCAGTGTGAAAAAAAGCAGTCGGCTGACGGCACACGCTTCAGAGGACAGTGTGTGTTCGTCTTCGCCCCCCAAAGTCAGCGCAGGGGTGGTAGCAGTGGGCTGAGCCTAAAAATAATTGGCCATTTCAAATTGGGGAGAAAATAATAAAAAATAATTAGCAACGACTAAATTATTTTTTTTTTTAAATGAATTTCTACACCACAAGTTCAAGTATTGAGCAATGTATAGTACCTGCTTTGAAAATAAATAAATGAATAATTTAATATAAAACTCTATCGAGATTCCATCAAGCAGGAATTTGTGTAAAAAATAGGGGATCCTGAAAAACTATGACATACAGTATTTCTGTCAGCCTTGGGCAGTATGTCACAATGGACAAGAAGGGAATCCTAACTTTTTATGACATAACATAAAAATAACCACATTAGTGGTATAAAGTTCCTTCTATTGCAAGGAACCTATTGATTTAGGGATATCCTGTTACTATAAATACATTTCATGAAGTGTGTTCTTTCAAAACCACACATTTGTGACAAGCATTGTAGACATCACAGGTAAGCTTCACTTAATTAATCTCTTCAAACTCTTACTTCAGATACTCTGCAGTTAGTCACAAAATCCTGATGCAAATCATACAGTATATCATATCATATTTCATATTTTGAAAACTCCCAGATCTTGTTCACAGATGCCTAGTGCTCAATTAACAAGGTGCAAATAAATACAGTAATATAAGAAAATGGTAAAAGCAGCAAAATTGGTTCCTGGGGCTGTTAGCATTTACAGTTGAACCAAAAAAGACTTCCAAACCTGCATTGTTTTCAGTAACTGTGATTGGTCCATTGGACAACGGTAGCAGCAAAGGTGTGATTGAAGTGAATTAATTACATTCATAGAGGCACAGATCATTTATTTTTGTCAGACTAATTAAGTGCTGGCTGGGTAATTAGGAATGTCAGATTGGTTTAGGGTTGCCACCTGTCTATGACACTTTAAGACAGTTCTTTAACTCAGGTCTCTAAACCACAAATCAATTGGTTTTAATCAAGATGTAAAGTGGAGCATGAATTGCATGAGCTGCTTCATTAAATCTATTTAATTGTTTAATTATGGTGGTGAGTCAACCTTGAGAGCAACAACATGGATTAAAATCATATTGCATAAAAATGTATATGGTAAAAAATATATGTATTAAAATATTATGTTCCACAGTCTCATTTTCTCTTAATATTGTGGTCAAGTTTCTAGTTAATACTTCTTCCTGCTTTGCACAGCCGCACAATCAAACGCATAAAGCAAATCAGAAAGCTGTAGAGGTCTGATTGATGGAAACGATCCTCGCAGGAAGTAATCCCGCCACAGGCAGTTGTGTGCTTTTAGTAGCTAGCAAGTAAAACAATTAATTTAGCAAGGCAGTTGGTGCAATTCACATTCACTTTACTTGTTGATTGAAATACATTGATTTGTGGTTTAGAGAGCTAAGTTTAAAAAGCTGACCTCTCTTAAAGGGTCCCATATTTATGGGGTCAGGTGGGAAACCCTTGGTGCTGTCCTGATGACACTAAACTTTATTAACAGAAAGATGTATTAGTCATTGTGGCAGGTTGGCCAATTGCAGGTAAAAGCAGGAGTCACACAAGCAAATTAGTGAAATCAAGCCTCATTTGGGCAACTTCATTTCTAAATAAATTAACAATGAAAACATAACTAAAAAACAAAAGTACACATGGGTTGTCTTTAAACAAGTACATAGTTTTAAAGTTTCTGAAAAGACCCAAACTCCTGTCCTCTCCCCACCACGTTGCTCCCTGAACTGCCTTGCTGATTGATCCATGTGTTTTTATATATGGGGCAGGTTATATTGCCACTCAATACCCAATTTAAACTGACCACAGTATTAATGTACAGGGTCTTCACCCTGTCAGGATGAATCAACGACGTGCATGTTTAAACCTTTTAGACCAACATGATGCAGTCCTTTTGGGTTTCCCTTATAAAAGTTTACCATAGTAAAAGCCTAGTGGCATGTAATAAAGCCTAATAAAAGCATGGTAAAGCAATGTGAAACCCAGAGATGTATGATACAGCATGGCAAACCATGATAAACTATGTTAAATATATAGTATAACCATGGGAAAACTGCAATGATATTATGTAAATTTACCATGGGAAACTTACACATGAATTGATTAGTCTTGTCCCTCCAACAATAACATTAGAGCCTGAGTGGCTTTTGATTTGTTTCAGTCTATTAGTATGTGTCCATTAACTGCTCTTAAACTTGAAAACCACCTGGATGCATCCTGGGATCAATTAGCAATTAGAACTTGAACAGACTGAAGTGTCAGATATTTAAAACTCCAATTTAAAGCAAACCAAACACACAATATTTGATATTATTCAGTCAGGACAACTATTTATTTCTTTTTTAATAAAGAGAATTACATTACAGACCTTACAAACATTTGACATTGGCATGCATGTAGTAGAGCATTTTGACTTTCATCCTCAGTGTTCATAATTCTGATTGAAATCCCTCAGTCAATACTGATATACAAGCATAGAGACAGTTTGACTGTAAAGTGGAGATTAACTCAAAAGCATGGCACTGACTGCCTAGAGAATTAGGACCAGTACACTGAGGAAGGCACTGGGCCACGTTTGTCTACTTAACTTAGTTTCTTTTTATAGTTTTACAAAAGATTTACTGGTAAAACAAAATGATTGATGGCTGACATGTATATGAGACATTTTTATATATATCTAAAGGACCATGCATCCAGTTCTTCTGAAATTTTAAGGACATAGCATGAGTTGATCATAATCTGACATCCTGGGATCCTTCAAGAAGCTGCTTGATGAGATTCTGGGATCAATAAGCTACTAACAACCAAACGAGCAAGATGCGATGAATGGCCTCCTCTCGTTTGTAAACTTTCTTATGTTCTTATAATCTGGGTGCCTGTCTGTCAATGCATATGCCACTGAATTAAGGTGGACGGTATGCTTCCCCATTGATTGGTCGACTCGACGGTAGGCAGAAACCGGAAGTCAGCCATCTTGGCGGAAGAGCGTAGCAACGCGTACACGAAACAAATCCCTTGCGATCGGCTACGTGGCAGGCAGCAATTGGAGAAAGCCTGGCGCCGGGCTGATTACAGGGAGGAGTTGGGTAGTACAAAGAGGACGCTGCTACACGAGTACTTCCTCTTACGCTGAGACTACACATTCAGCCGGAGCGTGTTTTGTTTTGTTTTTGTGCGTTCACAGAGGAGTAGCGCGGAGAGCGGGAGCTGCAGCCACGGAGCCAGCTCACTGGAACGACTCACCTCACTGCACAACACAACAGCACACAGACACCCTGACCACTTTTTCTTGAACCACAGAGCACAGTTTCGTGCCCGGAGGATTGTGGTTATCGGAGTGTTCTTTTTGTTTGGGACTGCAATCCGCCGTGTTTTCATTGCTGGTATAGGGGCGGCTTGCTTTTTGTTTATTGTTTAATAAAACACAGACTTTATTTTGGGAGAAGTACTGTGTTGTGTGTATTATTATTACATCCCTCTCGCCACCCTGTCACATAAGCGCATATCAACCATGAGCTAATAATGCCCCTCCATTCAAACCTATTTTGTAATTTTCTGCTTTGTTGCCTGAAGAGCTTTGTCCAAAAGTCCCTTAGTATTGTGTTGTATAGTACAGCTTATCCATTTTAAAACTTAAAACAGCTGGTAAAGGCAAAACAATTATGCTGCGTAGGTCTTTTTGCAATAAATCTATATTATTGTACCAGTGAGGCAATAGCCTGCCGAGCCAATTTCTATAAATTGTCAGTTTGCATCTGTCACAGGTTTATATATACTCTGTCAATAACTTTTTTATTCTTGCTTCTTGCTTATTTTCTGTGTCATTTTATCAGCTTTGCAACCACAGTGTTTATGGTATGACAGGGTCAGCAAAACACGTTGTCAGTGACACAGACTGACACAAAAATCCTTGACTTCAGCCAAATGCATCTTAACTAATCCTTTTCTTATTTATTTATTTTTTTAATGTTGAAAGATATAGCATAATATAGTCCCAAATGTAATAAGAACAATCTGCATTGATCTTGTAATTTAGAAGCACATCCAAGCTTTGGTCAGACAGGTGCTCAATTGAGACTTGCTGCCTGCTAGGTTTGGTTGAGAGGAAGGGCAGCGAGTGATTGGCTGTGCCGGTCCTCAATCAGCAGGAGTCCTATACAGAGACGATTCGAACCCCTCCAGATCTCGTATCCACCCCCTGAAGAAGTCATATACTGAGACGATTCGAACCCCTCCAAATCTCCTCTCCACCCCTTGAAGGAGTCATATACCAACACATCCTAGCAGAAACAGGTAACATGGCCATTACCTTAAATTTGCTGTTTGCAGCTAGTGACCACCTTACATAACTAGATGTAATGGAAGTTTAATACATGTACATCTGTGCATTGGAATCAAAGAAATTTAATCTTGTTAAACTTCAATTATGAGTCATTCAATTCTTAATTATACTTTATTGCTAATCATTTATATAGACAATAACATAATGAATGAACCACAACCCTACACCCATGTTGGTTAGCAACAGTTTCATAGTATAAGCATTAGCATAGTGTAATATTTTTTGATATGTACATTTGATAGTCAGTGTTTGCTGGTTTGTAAATTATCTGTATATTCCCATATCTATATTACCGGTGTTTGTAATTGTGTGTCCAATCCCTCTTGAAATAAATTCATTTTATTTCACCAAAAATGGCCAAAAGTTTTACATTATCTAGAGTTGTATGATTGACACATCATTTAAAAAGTATATATCTATATATGAACATAATTTAGATATTTTATTTAACATCATGTAATCAAAGAAACTACAAAATGATATTGCAAAAGTCTACTGGAAGCCGTAATAGCAGTACAGTATTTCATGTCACATTTTTCAAATTTTCTCAAGTATATGGAAAATTACAAAGCGGTATGTAATTCAATATGTTAACAAAACATTATTCAGTTGGTTTCATTTGACTTTGGCAAAATGAGTTCATTCTATAGGGTGATGCAAAACTTTTGGTCAAAGCTGTATTTATACAGTACTTGCACATGTGAAAATTGGAAATGGGCATAGGCTATTTTTCATAAGTAAAATCTAGCTTTGAAGCATAAACTTTATTGCTTGGAAAAATATGACCAACTGCCAGCAAAAGGTGAAAAAATTTGTATTTAATGTTTCCCCTTTTCATTAAATCACAGGGTTGGACTTCAATTCATTCCTCAGCACAAAGGTGATCATTTTCTTTCTGAGCCCATCTGCTTGTGAGATTTGAAATATATTATAAATACTGGCCCTGAAGTATTGTCTTTAGACATAAATTTATAGAAGCAGAATTTGATTTACAGCACTGTGCATTTGCCTTTCTGGTGGACAGAATACCTAATAGGGCTCTAGTATTAAATGAACACTTCTGCCTGGCAGCAAAAGGCAAATTGCTTTAGCCTCATATCTGAGCAGCACCACTGAGTTATACTGTATGTATTCTGGTCCAGTTGAAAAAAAAAGGTATAATTTGTAAAAAAAAAGTGGTTTTGTTTTTGGTTTAAATGAGATTCATTTGATTCAATTATGCCTGAATGAAAATGAGATTAACTTTAACTATATTAAACACAGTATTACTGTGGGGAAGTTACTGTAATATATAATTTTAAAAAATTAAAAACAGCTGTTTTTTTCTGCCATTCTGTTTTTCAAAAAGTATTCAACCAAACGCTACCCCGTTCACAGTGTTTTTTGAGCCTGCCAATCCGACCACACATAAAAATGTTCATGCATATTGGTGGGGTTTTACCCCCCTTTTGAGCTGGTTGTAAAATCGACTTTAAACAGTACGTTTGTTCAAACCTTAAGTATGTCAGTTTGATTTGATTACAATGTAATGCATTTGCATGCATTACCATACTCATTACAGTGCCTACATTAATATATATCTATATCTATATATATATATATATATATATATATATATATATATATATATATATATATATATATATATATATATACATGTATATAGGGTAGCTGGGCCGTGACGTCTCGACAGAAGCAGGAACATAAACAAACTGACACCAAATACAGCAGTTGCAAAGAAAGGCTGCTGGCACGCTTTTATTTAAATACAAAAATAAATAAAAGGTTTTAACAAAAAGACGAAATGAAAAGGTTAAACAGAACAAATCTCGAACACAAAATACGATGAAAACAACACAAAACACAGGTCAGGCTGGGCAGTAGCCTTCACTGTTCCTGTATTATGATTATTTTTAAGTTTAGTTTCGTTTTCGCTCGCTCTCTCCGCTCTCGTTCCTCCTCTTGAACACCCACCCTGAGTGCAGCGAGCTGCAGGCTTTTATGCAGGTGACCATCTCCCGATTAGCAACAAATTAAATCACTTAATTCGGGAGATGGCCACCTTCTGCACGAGCTTTTCTAATTATTCCTGGCAGAGGACGAGTACCCACTCTCGCCTCTGCCAGAACACATTTTAAATAAAACAATAACAAAACCTTTGGCGCCTCGCCATCACAGAAATAAATACATTACTAAATAAATACAAAACCACACGGTGCCTCGCAGTCATATATAATAAATACATAAACAAACACGCATGACTTTCGCCGTCATACATTTAAATACTATAAAACGAAATAACACGGGCAGAGGGGGAGACCCCGTTCTAAAAATAAACAAACACTGTACAGGGCTGCTCGCCCTGTTACATATATATATATATATATATATATATATATATATATATATATATATATATATACTGTATATATATATATATATATATATATATATATATATATATATATATATATATATATTACAGTGCCTTGCATAAGTATTCACCCCCCTTGGACTTTTCCACATTTTGTAGTGATACAACCTGGAATTAAAATGGATTTAATTGGGATTTTTACCATTTGATTTACACAACATACTTAACACTTTGAAGGTGCAAACTATTTTTTATTGTGACACAAAAGTTAATTAAACAAAAAAAAGGCATTTGTTGGTTGCATAAGTATTCACCCCGTCTCAATACTTGGTAGAAGCACCTTTGGCAGCAATTACAGCTGTCTTTTTGGGTAAGTCTCTATCTGTGTGGTCCAGTGGTTAAAGAAAAAGGTTTGTAACCAGGAGGTCCCCGGTTCAAATCCCACCTCAGCCACTGACTCATTGTGTGACCCTGAGCAAGTCACTTAACCTCCTTGTACTCTGTCTTTCGGGTGAGACGTAATTGTAAGTGACTCTGCAGCTGATGCGTAGTTCACACACCCTAGTCTCTGTAAGTTGCCTTGGATAAAGGCGTCTGCTAAACAAACAAATAATAATAATACCAGCTTTGCACATCTGGATACTGCAATTTTTGCCCATTCTTCTTGGCAAAATTGCTCACGCTCTGTCAAGTTGGATGGGGAGCGTTGGTGAACAGCAATTTTCAAGTCTTGCTACAGATTCTCAATCTGATTGAGGTCTGGGCTTTGACTGGGCCATTCTAAGACATTCAGGTTCTTGTTTTTAAACCACTCCAGTGTAGCTTTGGCTGTGTGTTTAGGGTCATTGTCCTGCTGGAAGGTGAACCTCCGCCCCAGTCCCAGGTCTCTTGCAGACTGAAACAGGTTTTCCTCTAGAATTTCCCTGTATTTGGCTCCATCCATCTTGCCCTCAATCCTGACCAGTTTCCCAGTCCCTGCCGATGAAAAGCATCCCCATAACATGATGCTGCCACCACCATGCTTCACCGTGGGGATGGTGTTCTCAGGGTGATGAGCAGTGTTGGCTTTGCGCCACACATAGCGTTTTGCGCTAAGGCCAAAAAGTTCAATTTTGGTCTCATCAGACCAGAGAACCTTTTTCCACATGTTTGCTGTCTCACATGCCTTTTGGCAAAATCCAAACGGGATTTGATATGGGTTTTTTTCAGCAATGGCTTTCTTCTCGCCACTCTTCCATAAAGCCCAGCTTTGCGGAGCGTCCGGGTTATAGTTTCTCCCATCTCAGCTGTGGATCTCTCCAGCTCCTTCAGAGTTACCATTGGCCTCTTGGTTGCTTCTCTGACTAATGCCCTCCTTACCTAGTCACTGAGTTTTGGTGGACGGCCTTCTCTAGGCAGAGTCGTGGTTGTGCCATATTCTTTCCATTTTTTAATAATGGATTTAACGGTGCTCCGGGGGATGTTCAAAGTTTGGGATATTTTTTTGTAACCCAACCCTGATTGGTGCTTCTCCAGAACTTTATCCCTGACTTGTTTTGATAGCTCCTTGGTCTTCATGATGCTGTTTGTTTAGATATGCTCTCTAACATACCCTGGGGCCTTCCAGAAACAGGTGTATTTAATCTGAGATCATGTGACACTTTAATTGCACACAGGTGGACTCCATTCAACTAATTATGTGACTTCTGAAGGCAATTGGTTGGACCAGAGCTTATTTAGCAGTGTCACAGCAAAGGGGGTGAATACTCAATCAAGACTTTTCAGTTTTTTATTTGTAAATAATTTTGAAAAATATGTAGATTTTTTTTTCCCACTTCGACATTATGGACTATTTTAGATCAGTGACAAAAAATCCTAATTAAATCCATTTTAATTCCAGGTTGTAACACAACAAAATGTGGAAAAATCCAAGGGGGGGAGGGCAAGATTTAAAATTAGACTTGAATGAATACATTCCAGACAGGGCCGTGGAGAGCCTTCATGGGGAAGGATTGGTATGTGCCCACCCCTCCCCCATTATGACATATGTATATTGCGATCACTTGATCAAATTAAATGGCAGCCAATAGATGGAATCATACAGTTAAAGCAAGACAGATTGCAATATATATATATATATATGTGTGTGTGTGTATTCATTTTTTTACAATTACATATCATCATGCACTGTATTTATAATGCTGTAGCCTAGCCAATTGGTTTTGAATTCAATTATGACTGGATTATGTATACATATTATAAAGTTCTGTAGCAGTGGTCATAGTCGGCATTGGTTTTGTTTTGTATTTTCTTTGCTGATCTGTCTTTAAATTATCATTATATTTTATGTAACTTAACATTTTTATAAGCAAAAAATAATGGTGAAAGACCATGCTGGCGACTAAGCATTTACAGTATCTCACAGAGCCAATCCTTTCGTGGAACCAGCTCCCTTTTTTTGTTTCCATAGTAACGCGTCCCAGCCAGTCAAATTAGGGTAGAAAAGCGGAAATTATCATTCCAAATTAATTCTGTGTTGTCTGTAGTTCAGAAGAGACGGCTATTGCCAAATTAAGAAACAAAAAAACTTTAATAGCAAGTAGATTCCCCTCACCACAACAGCAAGGGACGAAAGGAGTGTCTGTGTTGCCTTACGGCACAGACAGGGGGGGTTAAAATAAACTGCACAACAGCTGATCAGCTTAGATGGCATGGGAAATAATAATAATAAAAAAAAACATTCTCAAAATATCTATTACTTACCCTAAATGAAAATATGAAAGAAACTGAAGCAACAGTCAAACCTATTTGCATTTGGATTTGAAAACTCCACATTTGGCCAACTCCATAAAAATGACAATGTAACTGAAGATGAGGAGGAGCTAACAGTGTTAGTATTTCAGACAGCTTGTTTGACAGTAACTGAAAAATAAAGAAATGTGTTCAGTTCCCTGGATTTTTTATATAGTTACCTTCCCTGGCATTTGATTAATATAGTTATATTTCCTGACATTTTATGCATATACTTCACTCCCTGGCATTTTATGCACACAGTAAATAGTTCCTTGGCATTTTACGTAAATAGTTCCCTGACATTTAATGTATGTAGTTACCTGGAATTCTATGGAGTCAGTTCTCTGGCACATCGACAGTTCCCCTCCCACAATTTAGATAATAAAAAAAAACACCCATTACAAAATATACATGTCTCCTCATATTGTCCTTGTTTGAAAATGTTGGCCCCCATAAAAGTTCACTTGGCCAATTGTTTTGAAAGCTAGTGGCCAAATGTCCACCAGCATACAAAGTGATTTGTCCCACCCTGATGTAACCCTATTGATGAATGTTTTATGCACAAACAACCATCCCTTGTCCAAGACATACAGGGGGGGGATTTTCAAAAGTTTGTATTTGATAACTCCAGCAGCAAATGAAAAAATCGGTATGTAGCATTCAGCTTTTGCTGAAAAGGCTTTGGGATAGTCAAAGAATGTAGAGCCTCTGAAGCAAACAGAAAGGTCGAGAATAATTTATATGTAGTCATCCTGCTCATGGCGCCGGTCGGGGTAAACCTCACAAATGTCTTTATAATGACTAAAGGTGAAAATGAATTCAGAAATAGTGAGCATTTTGAACATGCGAGGATCTGAGGGCTTGAGTGTAACAGAGAGTTAACCACAATCAGCTGTTCTACGACTAACACTGTCTAGGAAGTTATTAGCAAATAAGTAAAGAAACTAAATTAGTATCCGAACCCAAGAGTATTTGGTGGCGTAGAGAAAGAGAGACAGGCCTTGGATTAAATATACGCATGTTATCAGTGAGAGGCAGAGGAACAGCAGAGCTAAGAGTAAAATCCGGGGAAACAGTGGAAGGACAACATTACTGGAAAGACACTGGTGAACTGTGGGGGCTGGCTAGGTGCCTCCAGTAGACTTAAGAAAAGGATGCTAATAGAATGGGGGCAGATAGAGAAGAAGCAGTATAGGCTGGATGCCCGGAGGTAGAACATGGTGTGACTGAATGCCTGAATTACTCGGCTTTATGACTCTGGCGTGGAGTGCAGGTACCGTGATGCAATCTGCTGGGCGCCAGCAGCGGAATTGAGAGTTTGTGCTCTTGAGAAGCATGCCCTGTGTGACAGAACTCAAAGTGGCAGGATGGGTTTGCTAGATGCCTTAGGGCCCCTGACTGAACAGTGGCTGATAATACTTGCAGAATTTTCAGATTGATATACTCTAGCTTGTTATAAGGTTAGCAATAAAGTTGCTAAATTAGACAAGGCAGGGGCTCCCAGTGGCGCATCAAGTAAAAGGCGCCCGTGTGGAGTACAGGATGCACCCTATAGCCTGGAGATCACAGGTTCAAATACAGGCTATGTCACTGCCAACCGTGACCGGGGGTTCCTAGGGGGCGGCTCACAATTTGCCAAGCGTCGCCCGAGTAGGGAGGGCTTAGGTTGACAGAGACTAGGGTGTGTGAACTATGCATCAGCTGCAGAGTCACTTACAACAGTGGAGCCATCAGATCTGTGTTGTCCTCCGGCACTATAGGTCTGGTGGCCTCGCTGTGGATCCACAGTGTGAAAAATGACGGATCAGCAGGAACACATTTCGGCGGACGCGTGTTCCAGCCTCCATTTCCCGAGTCTCCAAGGGGTTGCAGCGGTGAACCGGGATACAAATAATAATTGGGCATTCCAAATTGGGGAGAAAAACCAGGGTAAAAAACCATTGGCGATGACTAAATTTATAAAAAAATTATATATATATAATAATTTGACAAGGCAGCTGGAATATTAACAGGTCTGGAAGTCACTGCTTGTTTGAGAGAATCAGGGACAGGCAGAGTAGCAGTAGTATTGGTAGTGGCGCCGGTATTTGAATGACTCACGAGTCCTGTTAAGGCTGGAGGATTCAGAACAGTGTTATTGCGTACTTCAAGATGGCTGCGCCCACAACGACAATCAGCTAGAAAGGCTGTACGGCTGTCTCGTTGCAGGAGTATGTGATTTGAAGTGACGTCATTGCTGGAGCGACAGGAACTTGAATGTTTATGGATTGCAGAGAGATAGAAAGAAAACAAGTCTTCCTTGCGGGCCGACGGGTTAAATTAGTTGTTCTTTTTATGGAGAAATTGTTGGAATAGACCCGTTTTTAATGATTTACAGTTAGTGATACAAGAGCTGCAGTGAACTGGTGCGTCTAAGGGGAAGGGCAGCTATCCTCCCCCTGCCCATGGCTTCCCTACAGTCAGCCTCTCCACTATCAGCAAACTAAATTATGGGCAAGGGTACCTCAAAAGGCTTTAATAAATGTTGTTCTCTATCAAGTTTTCCTGACTGAACTGTAATTACTACAGCTTTTAAATGTTTTTTCCATTTTTTTTCCATTTTCATAAATGTCATGGTTTCAGCTATTAAAATCTTAAATTTCACGGGTAACAAAATATATTTAAAAATGGCAAAAATTTAAAGCCCTGAAGTTAACAAAAGCATGTAACTAACAAAGTAGAAGGCAGTGTGGTCCAGTGGTTGAAGTCTAGCGCTTATAACCAGAAGGTCCCCAGTTCAAATCCCACCTCTGCCACTGACTGACTCACTGTGTGACCCTGAGAAAGTCACTTAACCTCCTTGTGCTCCATTCTGCGGATGAGATGTTAAATCGATGTCCTATTGTAAGTGACTTTGCATATAATGCACAGCTCACAGCTTACCTCTGTAAAGCGCTTTGTGATGGAGGTCCACTATGAAAGGCACTATATAAATACATTATTATGATTATATTATTATTATAGAAATGCTAAAAGAAAATGAAACTGAAATCCAGAGGATCGCTCTATGATTGTTGCGTTTCTGTTATTGTTATTATTTTTTTTTTAAACTCTTCTGGTTTTAAACATCATTATATGCAACAGTAACTCAAAAACTATTCTGAAATGCTGAGCATTAACAGGTCACACCCTTTACTTAAGACAGGGGTTGAATGTGAGCATAAAGCATCCTGCAACTGTGTTTCTGTTCATTCCCTGTCTCTGAGGTGTAAACACCTGTCCGTATTTAGACACAGCTCTCTCTCTATCCACTGAGTTTGTTGGAATTGACAGACAGTGCAAGCCCGGGCAAAGAAGGATGAGTCTGTAGTTGGACAATATATCTAGAGGCATCAGGAACCTTTAATGGTACATATAACTTAATTGGATTTTACTGCATGATAAAAGTACACAAAACAGACCAGATTTCACGGCACAGAATGAATTTCACGATATGTGTCACATTTTTCATGGCCTTGAGATGGGTACGGCCCTACCAACAAGCAATACATTAAGTAATTAACTTAAATTAGCCTTTTCATTATGTTCTGAAACATAACTTTTGAACAACATGAAATCCAATTACCTCTGCACAAAAAGAAGGCAGCAGCCTGCTTGACATATCAGTTGTGTGTCTTCGGGTGTCGAGCAAATGCCATAGTCTTGAATTTGCTTTTTCATTGCCTTGAGCAGATATTTGATGTGAAACAACCTTCAACAAGCAGCGCTAATCAAGCATATTGCCCAGTGAAGAAATCACTTTGCATTAGTGTTTTACAACGACAGGATGGAAAACACTGTTTGGACACAGGGTAGCAAGCTTGTATCTACGGTTACTACAACAACGTATGATTGTATAACTTGTATTGTCTAAAATACAGAGGTGGCTTGTTAAGTTCATAGGTGTGTAAAACAGGATAATATGAATCTGCCTCATCTTTAAAGGTAGAATGGAAAGGGTTTAAAAAAACAATCAATATTAATTACAGTATTTCTCTTTTCCCTCTCTTTTCCCTAAATAATACAAAAAAACTCACTGCATTACATTAACAATGCAATTGTTGGGCCCCTGAGTGGGTCGCCTGGTTCCACTGCGAGTGTTACATTGGCTGTGCCACTCCAAGGTTAGTCTCATTTTGATGATCCAAAAAGCCACTGTGGAATTCTGAGCCAAGGCTATATGAAATGCTTTTCAGCAGCTAGACAGCTAACCTTTGTTGAGCTTAAGCTTTTAAAAATAAGTTTCAGTAATGTAATGAAAAACAGAAGTTACAAATTGGAAACCCTTGCCATTTTGCTTTGCTTGCTTTTAATGTAAAAACACAAAAAGAGACTTTCAACTGCATAGACTGTTTCTCACTGTCCTTGTGCTTCTCCGTGGTGACTGTCTTATTATGAAGACATTGTGCTGGACGTTTTCCATGACACAGTAGAAAGGAGACTTTTCATGTGCTCTTTCCAGTTAGATGGTGACAGAGAACACTGTGTTTGTCTTACTGTGCCAGGCCATGACTAACAGCAGGATAACCCCCTGTGATGGTCATTTAGACATTTTGTTGGCTGATTGTGTACTTGTGTCTTTGTTAATCTTGTCAATTTCTGTACTGTCACATGTTGAACCTAACTTGTTCTACTGTGCCTCACATGCTCAAGCTTTTGATATTCACCCAATACACTAGAAGCCTGGAAGTGTGATCTGGTTTTATTTCCATTTCTGGACAATGACTACTTATTATTATTAGCATCATCATTATCATTAGCATCAGCTGCAGAGTCACTTACAACTACATCTCACCCGAAAGACGGAGCACAAGGAGGTTAAGTGACTTGCTTAGGGTCACACAATGAGTCAGTGGCTGAGGTGGGATTTGAACCGGCGACCTCCTGGTTACAAGCCCTTTTCTTTAACCACTGGACCACACAGCCTCCTGTGTGACTACATTGATTTGCATTATAAAACTAGCCAGTATCATGTCTATCTATGTTAAAAAGAATATCTGTGAGATATTCCTGATTCAAGTACATGCATATCTTATGCAGACTAACATTTTTTTATACTGGTACATTAATACAAGCATTTTAATGTTTACGAGATGTCTTCTTTCCAGAGAACCTATGTAACATTTCAAGTCAAACTGTGTCACTTACCATCACTTCATAGATCTCACATTTTCCTATATGAAAGATGCACATATTATGTTACAGCTGTATTGTACTCTTTACCAAGTTGCACTCCCCATTGAAGGCACGCATCTGAGTTCTTGCAGGAAGATCTATTAAGATGTTTTTAGCAATGACTCTTCCTGAGTTAAAAAAAAAAACACATTATAAATGTTTGCCATTTATTTTCTTTAAAAACTTGAACACCCATAAGCTTCACAAATTGGCTTGCTTTTGAGTACCAATAACTGTCATGCTTTATCAAAGTTCACTGGAAGTGTAGCATTAAAGTATCTGCATGCAGCAATCAATACATTCTCATCACTAACAGCTTCAAATAAATTACCATTAAAATAATCAAATTCCCCTTTATCCTAATGTGCATGTTTTATGTAGTGTTACCAAGGTTGCTACACCTAAGGATCAAAGGGGGTCATGTAGCAAGCATCCTCCAGTCCGTCCCGTCGGGCAACTGGTTCACCACCGTGGACTTACGGGACACGTACTTTAACGTTCCCATTCGTCCAGAGCACAGAAAGTATCTCCGCTTCTCTTTTCAAGGAAGCGTTTACGAGTTTGCTGTGTTGCCATTTGGCCTCTCCCTAGCTCCTCATACATTTTCAAAGTGCGTGGACGCTATCCTGACTCCCCTGTGGCTGCAGCCATATCGGCCATTCAGCTGGGTCTGCTATGCATGCGTCCGCTACAAGCGTGGCTCAATGCGTTCCACCTCAATGCCAAACATGACAGACACCGTTGGCTGACTGTGTCTCAAGCGTGCTTGGCAGCCCTACGCTGGTAGAGGACGACCTCTCACCTGCGTGAAGGTGTGCGAATGGGAGTAGTGTTGAACCACCAAGTGGTGACGACAGATGCCTCCAACTTGGATTGGGGAGCGGTCTGGGAAGGCAGAGGAGTACGCGGATCCTAGCCGGACCGCTGGACATCCCTGCACATAAACATGCTGGAGCTGCAAGCAGTACCCCTTGCTCTCCACCACTTTCTCCCAGTGCTGAGTGGTACACATGTGTTGATCCGGACAGACAACGTGACAGTGGTGGCGTTTGTCAACCACCAGAGTGGCCTGGGTCCCCGGGGTTGCATCGCATGGCCTTCAGGCTATTGACATGGGCTCAGAGGAACTTGCTGTCCCTATGTGTGACGCACTTTCCCTGAGCGGTGAGCTGGGCAGCGGACTTCCTCTCAAGGAGCGGCCCGCATCCGTCAGAGTGGCGGCTCCACCCTCAGATAGTGGAGAGCATTGGGAGCGTATTTGTACACTTTCCCGCCTATAAAGCTGCTCCCGGCTTTTCTCTAAAAAGTCCAGTTAGAGAAAGCGTCAGTTCTCCTAGTGGCCCCCAAAAGGCCCAGGAGAGTCTGGTTTTCAACCCTGTGCCAGCTGTTGCACGGCCAGTCTTGGGAGATTCCACTTCGCATGGATCTCCTCAGTCAGACGAAGGCTCTCTTTGGCACCCAGAACCAGGCAGGTTACCGCTGGTAAGCCCTACGGCTATCAGATACAGTTGTGGGTACATTGCAGAGTGCTAGGGCAGACTCCACTAGGTCTTTATATACGTATGAGGTATCAGCTCTTCGTCTGTCACGGGACATGGACCCAAGGACAGCCCCTCTCTAAGCAGCGTCTGTCACATTGGATTGTGGATAAAGTCTCAACTGCATATAATAGCGCTGGTTTGCCCCCACCTGGTAGGGTAGACACACACTCCACTGTAGGTACAAGGGTCCTTGAGGGTGTAAGTTCACACCGCTAACCTCTGGGTTAGACAGTGCTTGTGCGTCCCCCATATGCTGCCATTCCTTCTCCCTCGCGACAGCTCTGATATACATTATCCCATACCTAATGTCATTGGTGGTCGTCTTTGAATTGAAAGGGAACGTTAGGTTACTTCCGTAACCCTGGTTCCCTGAAAGAGAAGACGACCACCAACCGTGGGGTCGCATCGGTCGCCCTCATGGGTTCGAAGGAAAAAGAGAAATGGCTTTCTTTGGATGAGAGTTTTATCCCCTCGTTGGGCAGGACCGAGTGCATCATCCCAGGAAGGGGCCTACCGGCAGCTCTGGCATAGAGAGCTCAGCAATAACTACCCAATGGGCAGGCATATCCCATACGTAATGTCATTGGCGGTTGTCTTCTCTTTCAGAGAACCAGGGTTACGGAAGTAACCTAACGTTTATATATATATATATATATATATATATATATATATATATATATATATATATATATATATATATATATATATATATACATGTAACAGGGGAGACCTGTACTGACTCTTTTGATGTGTTCGAAGTGCTGCAGGAAGAGGGCAGCAGCCCATCAATATTCGCCTGTCAGTCATGGCAGTGACACGGAGAGGTGGGAGAGTGGGTGTGCGGGCTTTCCTTCTCTCTGAGTGGCTGAGAGGCGGGTCTTGGGGGATTGCTGCCCCTATAAAATAATATTCTGTTGTTCCCTCAGGTCTGCCCTTCTAAGACGTGCTGAGCGTGCGGAAGCTCTGGTCCAGGACCGAGAACGGCTGGGAAAGAAATCCCAATGAAAAACAAACCAAAAGAAAAATAGTGGTAGCGGGGGAAACCTTGGGCAGACCCCTTAAGTATTTGTATAGCAGGCTGAGGGAGCAGCTAGTGTAGGACGGAGACCCGGGCCGTGCGTGTAGCGACGGTTGGGGAAAGCTGCCGAGAGCAGCACCTTTTATTTTGTAGTTTTGTTTATTGTGCTTTATTTTCCCTGTTCCTTTCGCCTTTTGATTATTCCTGTGTTTGAGCACCTGTACTCTGTACCGCTCCCGGTATAGTTGTGGCTCTGTCTGTACCATCGCTGGTAAGACAGACCACAGACAACAGCGCCCTCTGCGGGCTGAAAAGAAATTACGCTCCCATAATAAAACTGGGCACCTGTGCAGTGTTCCCAAATCACCTTTGTGTCTCCTGTGTGTCAGTGAACTACCCACCACCCTTCCACAATACATAAAACCACACATTTTCTATTTAAATTATATTCTACTGATGTAAGTTGCCTAAAATGTGTTATCATTGATAGTTCATCAAGAACATCACCCAAAATGGCTAAAACATTTTTAGCTACTGAGACAACTCTTTAAAAATGTACATTGTAACTCGATTCGCTATTGAAATAATCTTTAAAAATGTAACAAACTTCTGCTGGAAACAAGACATTTAAAATGGTCTGTGTTGGCTGCAGAAAAAAAGTAACAAGCAGACAAAATAGATTTTCTAAAAACAAAACATGTTGACACGTCATTTAAAATGATTGTGTATTTAGCCTATTTTGCTGCCTCTAATCCCAAAATATTAAACACGGGAGAAACGTTAACTGCAAACCTGAAATTACAAAACCGAAGCTTTTGTGTTTTTCTTTATACACACTGTACATTTCTAGTAGTATTGTACAGTATGAGGAATTCAGTAACCAAATGCACAGCATTGACACCGGACCGTGTACAGCTACTGTAGTGCTGCTTCTACTTGATAAACGTATTAAATCAACAGGGGAGGTGAAGAGTACAGTAATGTAAAATACTGTATGGAAAATAAAATGCATATTTTTCATGGTAGGCAGTCAAATACACGATTTCCGTGAAATTAGTGATATCGTCAATTTTCAGGGGCATTTCTTGTGACGGAGAGTGCAGACTCCTAACCTTCCTGAACAGCCCAGGAACAGAGGGAGAGTACTGAGAAGAAGGGAGAGTATTTAGGGTCTGCATTACCCTTTCTGATCCCCCTGATGATTAAATTATAGCTCGATTCTGGTTATTTTATTTTGTACAATTGTTTGTATTCATCGTATAATAAACTTGGTTCATTATATTCTTTTCATTATGTATATTATGTGTATCCATCGTATAATAATAATATACTATAAAGTCAAGACACTTAGTCAACAAGGGTCATTGTCTCTCCAAATTACCTACCTTTTGTTAAATTGAGGTAGCCCATTTGGAAGGGAGGTGCTATTTTTCAGATTAGTCTGTTAATCTGTGCTACCGGTAGCCCATTTTGAGGGTTTCACAACATGTGCCTCATTAATTTTGGGCCAGTTAATACATTCAGAATGGGGTAATATTTGTGCCGCGGCAGACCACTACTTTACATTCCACCAATTTAGTGCTGCATCGGTTGATCTTGATACATGTAGCAATTGCTAAGCATAATTAACAAACTGTTAACATAGTGTGTACCAAAAATGGTTCTGAAGACCGAAATAGACCTCTGTTAATCTGTATTAAGAGCACGTGAACTTAAGTTTCTTTATGTATACAATGTAAATGCTAAATTGACCCTCATTAATCACTTCATTATAGATAAGATTTATCATCTCGTCACTGATTGAACCGCTCCTCGGTCACGCTTATTTAAAAATGCATCTGGATGAAGGCCACCTTGCCCAATCACCAAGATGTCATTACACCTGAGATGCATGGCACCTTTACTTAACAGAGTGCAACCCCAGTGATAATTAACCTCGGTGCTGATGAGAATAATCTCATCATCTCTTCGTAAAAGCAAACTTCATCCCATAAGGTAATGTTCTTGGATTTGTACATTGTGTCTGACAGATGACAGCCGTGTCAAACCTAGCGCAGTGTGAATTTTACTTCCCATTGAATTAATTTCCCTCTGGCACAGTCAAGACTGAATGTTAATGTATCCAGAATGCAAAATCACTAGCTGCCCAGATCACTGGAAAAAGGCAATTATTACCAAAAAGCTAATCATTTCTGTACATCAAAATCCACCTTGTACAAAATACCCAGACTAAAATGAGAACCACTGCAGGCCCTATTCACAAAACATTAAGGACTGTGTTAAGGAATGTTTTGTAGTCATATATTCATCTTTAACTGTTTTCAGCTGTTTTAGAGCAGGTTTGTTAGTGTTTAATCTAGAATGTTAAAAAAAAAGTCATTAATGTTTTGTGGATAGTGCCTTTGGTGTTACAAATGTAGACTGTTTTAACCAAATCAGGTTTGTGTTCACTAATTATTTTTTCAACTGTTTTAGAGAAGGTTAAATTACTCTCACTTTTATAACCACTGTTAAAAAAAATGTTTAAAAAAAACATTCCTTAAAACCGTTCTTAATGTTTTGTGAATAGTTACAAGGAACTTCATATGCTTAAATAGCAACGTGGTATGGGTCTGTCATAGGTATGACAGAGTACACCTAGTTCAGAATAATATATATATATATATATATATATATATATATATATATATATATATATATATATATATATACAGTACTGTGCAAAAGTTTTAGGCAGGTGTGAAAAATGCTGTAAAGTAAGAATGCTTTCAAAATAGACATGTTAATAGATTATATTTATCAATTAACTAAATGCAAAGTGAGTGAACAGAAGAAAAATCTAAATCAAATCCATATTTGGTGTGACCACCCTTTGCCTTCAAAACAGCATCAATTCTTCTAGGTACACTTGCACAAGTCAGGGATTTTGTAGGCATATAGTCAGGTGTATGATTAAACAATTATACCAAACAGGTGCTAATGATCATCGATTCAATATGTAGGTTGAAACACAATCATTAACTGAAACAGAAACAGCTGTGTAGGAGGAATAAAACTGGGTGAGGAACAGCCAAACTCAGCTAACAAGGTGAGGTTGCTGAAGACAGTTTACTGTCAAAAGTCATACACCATGGCAAGACTGAGCACATCAACAAGACACAAGGTAGTTATACTGCATCAGCAAGGTCTCTCCCAGGCAGAAATTTCAAGGCAGACAGGGTTTCCAGATGTGCTGTCCAAGCTCTTTTGAAGAAGCACAAAGAAACGGGCAACGTTGAGGACCGTGAGACGCAGTGGTCGGCCAAGGAAACTTACTGCAGCAGATGAAAGACACATCATGCTTACTTCCCTTCGCAATTGGAAGATGTCCAGCAGTGCCATCAGCTCAGAACTGGCAGAAAACAGTGGGACCCTGGTACACCCATCTACTGTCTGGAGAAGTCTGGTCAGAAGTGGCCTTCACGGAAGACTTGCGGCCAAAAAGCCATACCTCCGACGTGGAAACAAGGCCAAGTGACTCAACTATGCACGAAAACACAGGAACTGGGGTGCAGAAAAATGGCAGCAGGTGCTCTGGACTGATGAGTCAAAATGTGAAATATTTGGCTGTAGCAGAAGGCAGTTTGTTCGCCGAAGGGCTGGAGAGCGTACACGAATGAGTGTCTGCAGGCAACAGTGAAGCATGGTGGAGGTTCCTTGCAAGTTTGGGGCTGCATTTCTGCAAATGGAGTTGAGGATTTGGTCAGAATTAATGGTCTCCTCAATGCTGAGAAGTACAGGCAGATACTTATCCATCATGCAATACCATCAGGGAGGCATATGATTGGCCCCAAATTTATTCTGCAGCATGACAACGACCCCAAACATACAGCGAAAGTCATTAAGAACTATCTTCAGCGTAAAGAAGAACAAGGAGTCCTGGAAGTGATGGTATGGCCCCCACAGAGCCCTGATCTCAACATCATCGAGTCTGTCTGGGATTACATGAAGAGAGAGAAGCAACTGAGGCTGCCTAAATCCACAGAAGAACTGTGGTTAGTTCTCCAAGATGTTTGGGCCAACCTACCTGCCGACTTCCTTCAAAAACTGTGTGCAAGTGTACCTAGAAGAATTGATGCTTGATGTTGTTTGGAAGGCAAAGGGTGGTCACACCAAATATGGATTTGATTTACATTTTTCTTCTGTTCACTCACTTTGCATTTAGTTAATTGATAAATATAATCTATTAACATGTCTATTTTTGAAAGCATTCTTATTTTACAGCATTTTTTCACACCTGCCTAAAACTTTTGCACAGTACTGTATATATATATATATATATATATATATATCAATGTTATCAATTTTCAACCTTTTTATTTTTGTCTAAATGCCCAAGTAAAATAATGTTGCCTCAGATACTTCAATTTGGCTCTAGCAGGGAATTAAACCCAGATCTCGATAGGTTTGTATCTGTGTAAAACAAACCCAAACAGAAAAAGGTATCACTTTATATTGTGTCTCTAATGACTGTGTATTTACATAGTAGTTACATAGTAAATACATGTGTACTTACACATTGTTACAATATTATTATGCATAGTTACAATGTACTTAACATGTACATATTTGTGCACAATATACTGTATGCAATTATTGTTTTCGATTACTTTCCAAAATACTTGAGCGTTTTTTTCTATCAAAATATGTATAGTAGTAACTCGACAGTACTTGCACACTTAAGTTGTATCTTCTTTCCTTTGCTGTCTTCCACAACTAAATCCTTATGGCCATGGGCACATTCTTCTGGGGTTTTTGTGCATAGGCATTTTTTTTACATTTCGCTACAATTTGCAATTCTGTTTTAAATCCTTTGTATCTTAACTGTAAGACTGCTTTTAATCCTGCGAACAAGCCTCCATTCCTAATTGTAATCTTGTTTTAAATCTCGCAAGCAGCGTCTCCAATAGAAATGTACTAGTTATGTGCTGCCACTCAGTAGTTGGGGTGAGGTTAAAGCATTCAGAACGAATCTATGATAGCCAGGAAGGAGGTTTTTTTTTGTATTTTTTTTTTAATGGGAAAGGGGTGCTTAACGTGAATTGAGCAATCATTTCCACTGTTTTTTCTGTGTTTTTTTTTTGTATCGGGTGCTAAAAAACGAAAATCAGAAGCCCTACTTATAATACAGGTGTGGTGTTCCAGCAACAGAATTGAATCCTATTTCAGCATTACTACTGCTTGATAATCTTGAAATGTCTGGCCACGCATAGCCAGCTCTTTAACCAACTACAAGAAAGGTGCTTGTTAATGTGAACTTCCTGAGACAGATGGAGATCAGCGCAAATTCAAGATACTTAATTGCATTTACTTATTTTATGGTTCTTTTATATTTGCAGAACAGTAAAATCATTTAATGCAGCACCCACTTTTAAAGCCTGTCATTAAAAAAGAACTTAAAAAAGAACATAATTACAATTTTTATAGGTTTAAAGAAGACTACAAAATGGCTAATTACTTAGTGTGGATGTGTAATATGGGGTGGATCTGTTCACAAAGAGGTTGCAGCTGTCTCAACAAGTTGCAAACAAGTCAGAAGTCTAGGGTGAAATGTATTAAACATGAGCAATGCTGTTTAGGGAATTCTTTACAGCAGGTTCAGCCTTAGATAAATATGTAGTTATGGGTGTTCCTATAAATTTGCAATAAGGAGGTGGAGATAGTGCAAATGAGGGTTATACTGAGATGTACTAAAGCTGCTGGCAATTGTGACACTTACAATTGTATCAATTTGTTAAGAATTTTTTAAAACAAGTTTTTGTGACACTTACAATTGTATCAATTTGTTAAGAATTTTTTAAAACAAGTTTTTTTTCTGTTGTTGCTGGCATTTCCCAGTCCACTTTTTCTCGTGCCAGTTGTGCTCAATGCATTTTTGAGGTGAACACCCAAATACCTATTTTTCCTTAAAAGCAGGATGTACGTACAAGCCTTGAATACACATTTCTATGACATTTCTGGTTTCCCCAACGTGTTGGGAGCAAAAGACTGCACACATGTGCCACTAACCCCTCCAGCTCATTTTGAACATCTGTATAGGAAATAGCACCTATAACACCTATTCTATTAATGTGCAGGTGGTTTGTAATTGTGCACAATTTAGCACTGCACCACTGACTAGCTCAGGGCTTCTCAAACTCAGTCCTCATGGACCCCTGTGGCTGCTGGTTTTCATTCCAACAAAGTTTTCAATTACTTAACTAGACTCTTAATTTAACTGATAATTTGCTTAATTATACCTTTTTACTTATTTTCAGCTCTTAAACAGTTGCATATTTCAAGTTAGCTGTAATATTTGATAAGTAACTTGAACTGTAACTGTTTCAATTTAAAATAATATTTTATTCTCATTGTACACCAATGTGTACAATGCAGCAGCATGATTTATTTTGTGTTACCGGTAGCCTACAGGCTAAAGTAAAAAGAAAGTGCGCTAGGTGCTCATTTGACTTTACTACTATACTGTATACTGTATAGGCGTACTGTACAGATTTATACCCAAAACACATTAGTGCTATTTCAGTGCAATGATGTATACATTTAAAATACACTGAGCTATATAAATATATGTGTGTGCAATTTTATTTTATTTTTTTGAACATATTTTTTCTTAGTACATACGACAAAATGTATACTTTGTGAACTGTTGCAACAGAAATGCAAATTGCGGTATGTTTGCGTTGCTGTTCTTTAACAGTTTCAGGAATATTGAACTTGATTTCATTTATAAAAACAGCCTTTTGAAAAGACATTCTTGAAGTACCTCATGAGTTAAAGCTTTGTGAATAGAGTCCAGTATCGCAAATGGTTTAGTTGCTGTAGTATCAGAAGATGTAGCTGCGGGTTTACAAATTCATAATAAACATGGTCGTTTCGGTGTTTTTGACCCGTAGGCTGGAAATGTCAATAAGAATACAAATTAAACTGGTTTTATTTTTAATTAAACTTTAAAAGTGTCTCTCAATGGTTAAAATGTATTTAGACACAGAAAAGATTAACATTTATTTAAGTCGATACCAGAAATAAACAGGCCATTTAATTCACATTGAGAATATGTAGTTAGATGCCAGAAGCACACAATTTGTACAGAAAGAACCAAGAAATGAATACAGCTGATGGAGTCAAACAGATTTGGAAAACCAGATTGTAAATGTTAGAACCCTCAGGCTCTCCATCCCCCAATACCAAGCTTGAATTAACTTTCCGAAAGGTAGTTATGCATGTTCTCAAAATCATTGTAAGGGTGATTGGATTCCAATTTATACGGGTTGTAATTTAAATGATCCACAAAATATGTAACATCTGCATTTGTTGTTTAGTCTTAGTAAAACACAAGAAATTAGGGTTTGATCTGATCACCCTACACTCCACTTCCATGGTTATCCAGGAATTACCTTTAATCAATGCACACACATGCAGAGGGTTCTTATTATGATAAAGCATTAATTAGAAGTTCAGCTTCAAGTTGAAGAGCAAAATAAACCATGCAGATTGATTTCCTTAGTTATGGTTTTTCCCAAAGTGACAGTTTGGAAAGACTGCACTCATGTTAAAATAAAACCCCAGCAGAAAATGTAAAAAATGTGGTGTTCAAAAATCACAAGACATGTCATTTTCTTAATGTGTGAGTTACATGTGATGCCAATAACTATATTACCAATATTAAAATTTCCCCAGGACGAGTCATGATCCTCAAAGAGAAATCCACTGCCCATATAGGGCAGTACTGTGGAGTAGTGGTTAGGGCTCTGGTCTTTTGACCGGAGGGTCGTGGGTTCAGTCCCTGGTGGGGGACACTGCTTGCTGTACCCTTGAGCAAGGTACTTTACCTAGATTGCTCCAATAAAAACCCAACTGTATAAATGGGTATGTAAAAATAATGTGTAAAAAATAATGGGATTGTATGTAAAAATAATGTGATATCTTGTAACAATTGTAAGTCGCCGTAGATAAGGGTGTTTGCTAAGAAATAATAATAATAATTTGAACAGAGAAAATGTGTATATTTTAGGCAGTTGGGTAACATGAATTAAAAATACAACACTGGTACTGTATTATATAGACACTTGCTAATCTTTTTTCATCATAATATCACTGTAATATTCAGCTGGGATAGCATCTAAGAAGCATATTATGCACTTAATAAAATTGATATTACTTGAAAAAAACATTGCTGATGTTAATATGTATACTTAAGCTGTATTATGCTATTTGTTATTCATATTATGTACTTATTTTCACATTGCTCTAAAATGTGTTTCTACTGTTTTATTAGTAACTTACATGAGAAACTATTTTTTTCTCTCATAACATAGATAGAGACACTGGCAAATGCAAAGCAAAGTTAAGCACTTTTTCTTTAATGGTACATTTTGGTTTTGGACGGTCTTCTCATATTCGGAATGCCTGTTTAATGCACAGATTGTGCATAGATCCTCATACACATTTATCTATATGAGCGATGCAATGATGTTTCTGTTTTCAAGGACACGTGCAATGTGAAAGACGTGGACTGGAGCATGGCTTGAACATGTGATTATTCATGGAAGCGAAAGTTGGAAGGACTAGCCCAGTTTATTTATAATTAAAAATAAATCAGTGAGCAGATGACTCTGTATGTGGCACATTGAGGCTGATAAGCAAATTGATGAGTTTAGTGTGAGGCCATTCCAAAACTGCAGTGACACAGATGCCTTGTTGAAGTGCGCTTTGTCATGGCGCATTTTGCTGCGGTTTAAAGCACGGATTTGAGGGTAAGTGAGATAATTATGTTTACCAGGCAACGACTGACTGCAGGCTCAACAAGACAGATAGGAACTCCGTGCTGAAGCAAGGTTGCTCGTGGAACCCATTAGATCACTGTGCAAAAGATGTTTATTCTGATCCAGACAAAAGGGGGGAAAAAATGATAATATTAAAAGAATAGGCAACAGTAGCATTCAGTCCTGATTCAGTTTCATTTCACGGTAATGATCAGGTCATTGATCCTAATCGCTAACATGTAGAGCTGCAATGTGATTTCAAGATTAGAATTCCATTTCAGAATGTACATTCTGGTTGAATTTCAGAATTGCAAAAAGCATTAGCAATCACCAACACGTTTGAATGGTTTCTGGTGTATTTTCATCTGGCATTCAACATATTGAGTAAAACAATCATAATTAACTGTATTTTAAGTTGTAAGGGACACAACTTGACACGGACGGCATTAGTGGGGGCCTATTACAAAATAATGAATTCTTCCACCAATGCTTATGCTTTACCATGCTTTCACTATGCTATGCTTTTACTGGGGGAACCTTGTATAAGGGTATCACCAGCACTGATAAAGATATCCACACAATGTCTAATTTACATATAAATAAAAGTAAACTGAATCATTCAGAGATTATTACTGCCTGTTCAAACATGTATCCTTTCTTATAGAGCTTAGCAAAGGATGTGCATGTCATTTAAATGTAATTAGATTCTGTTCACAATTATTCAAAGTGTTATTCAAAGTAAAGCGAATCAAAATGTTCTGCAAAGCAAGGTTCTGTATGTTGTCCTGTAGTGAATCAGGTGTTTTTTCATTTAGGCATGATCATTTATTTCACTCATTTTGCTGTTTTTATTCAGTATCTAAAGTACCAGAATTAAATACACTTATAGCTAGCACTAACCTTGGACTACCTAATGCTACTTTAGATAAAGTAATTCAAGATTAGTGCTAACTGGGGTCTGTGAAATCAACAATAAGCATTTTGTCCATGTATTTGTATTGGAAGGGTCCAGAGACTAGTCTGTAAGCTGTTATTTTAGCAAATTGGTCTAGATTGGGACTTTTCATCTCTTCCAGCTCCACCTACTCTTCATTTTTTTGACAGAGCATTTGATAGAACATATGTCAATCAGTACTCCAATAACTGATTCTAGAGAGAAAACACCAACAGGGTGGAGTTAAAGTTCTCGAATAGAGCCCGGTGTGTGTGGTATTGTAAGTGGAGTTCTAAATAGAAAGGGCCTATACCCAGCAAAGAAAGCACAGCCGTCCTCATACAACCCAGCATGGAGGAAAGCTTCTTCATAGTGTTCCTTCAGTGACTGTACTACGAGGGAAATGTCATTGAGTGGCTCATCTTGCAAGGCACGGCCTTGTGGTGTGCAGGGTGAGTCATGCAGGCAGGAGAGCACAGGTTTGTGTCCCGGCTGTGTGAAGTTGTTATTCTTTGTTCCCAGGCAGGGGGGTCCATTTCTCTTCATCACACTACCCTACCCTACCCTACTGTCCAGGCACCCAGTGAGTTCAGATGGACACCTGCCCTACATCCCTAGGCCCTGGCCTACATCCATTCTTGAGCTCCTGGGTCTAAAGTGGCGATTGGATTGGCAGTGGGATTGGAAGATTCCCACTGTCCTGAGCTGTTGTGGGGAATTGCTTCTAAACTGGGGAGACAAATGTGGGTAAAATAATTGGGCATAAAAAGCGATGTCCAACTGCACAATCATTCAAATGTAAAGCAGTAAAAACTCTATTGAAGCTATGGCAATTTTTTAATTAAATTTTTTTTTTTTAAAACCCTACCATGACCGTGGCAAATTTTATTAGTCTATATTCAACCTGTGAGAGGGGCGAATTTAATCTAATGAAGTGATACGACAGCTGTGACTGAGATAGGGTAGCTTTGGCAAGGTTTGATAATTCAAGCCTGACATGTTGTCATCTGAGGAGGTTGCATTTGAGCTGTCTTTCACATGGCAGCACCTCCCACGAGTGATGGAGTGAACTGGACATCAGATAAAAGACTGCTGACGATCCCCTACTTGCTAAGGTCATCCGTGTCACTGGTCCTATCAATCCATCATGACTAATGACATAAATCTGACAGGAAGCTAGCGGTAACAAAACCCCACATGGAGCCTCGAGGCACAATTGATATGCAGATAGTATTTAGGATCATTACTGGAGCTTGGTGTAGATGCATTTATTTATTTAACATGTTTCAGCAAGTCTTAAAAGATCCAGCATCACATTATGCCACAGACCTGATTTGGAGCCTGCCAGCAGCTCCTGTATGTGTAACCCATGGAGTCGAGCATCTAACAAACAGGATTAAATATTACATACTGTACTGCGCTTTGATCTTTTTAATAACAGTAGTACCTATACAGCTACTACAGATTCTTCCTTTTATTGTTATGTATATATGAGGCTATAATCATTCAAGCTGCTAAACTATTCATGCACACATGGCAAAGTGGTTTGCAGTGCACAGGTGCCTCAGCGTGTGTTAAAAGTACTATTAATTGAAACCAGGCGGTGTCACAGAACCAGCAGAAGAACTGCACAGGAGAGCAAGAAGAAGTCAGGGAGAGAGTATTTCCACCCGATTTGACTGTAATCAGTACATTCAATAGGCATAATTAAAACACAACAGACGCATTTGAATAATCTATATGGCACCCCATGAGCCACACATGGGGTCTGTAGGTGATCATTAACGCATTGAATGGTGTTCACAGCGAGACAGGCTGCACCCTTAACAATTGAATTATATTTTTGTGGCTAAATAATTATAGAAAAGTGTTATACTCAATTCAGAGATAATTATTATTAAACTTCTCTTTTATATTTTAGACATGAAGTATATGCTTGATGTCAGTTATTATTAAAAATACCGTGTGTATGTTTTATTAAATAGTAATTCCAAACATGACACCATGAATTTCATGGAGGTGTGGAGAACAAAAGCTGAAAATATCAGAGTTTTATCTTTTGTAGCTTTTCAGATATTAAATGCTTTTGTAAAATAAATGCTGTTTAGCTTATTTGCATAAGTGTCGCTGACGTCACTGAGACGGGCAGAACAGTCAGGCCTGAGGTTTTCTCTCTCCTGTAACAGCATCCCCTGGCAGGCGTTTTCCCGAAGGTGTTTTTGACAAAGTTGTACATTGGGATTATAGACACCATTATAAAATCTATTTAAAAATCTATTTTGTCTGCTTGTTACTTTTTTATATTTACATTTACAATACATTTAGCTCCTGGTCTGTAAACTTTAGATTCCTCACTCTGTCCTCCTTGGCCGCTGTCATTGTGACAAACTCGTCACAATGATACAATGAAACCGTACTTACCTTTTCTTTCGATGCGGCCTTATATACTATAATAAAGTGTGTGCAAACCTCATGCATAATTCTGCGCGTTGTGACAACTTGCAGATGAACCATTTAGTATGCTTTATTTATGCATATAATTAGCTTAATGAATAAAGCTGCCTGGTTCATTTTTGCGCGATGTGGCTTCCCATTGCCACGCGGTAATTCTGCTCATTTACCGGCGTTTAGTGAATGAGGCCCTATAAGAGGTACTTTGTTCTGGAACTCACTTCCTTCAGATATTAAGATTTTAAAATATTTTGTAATAAACTTAAGGCTTGGTTGAAACATAATCAATTATGCAATCATTAATTTATTCAGGATGTATTTGTATTTGAATTGTGTATATTGGATATTTATACTATATCAATTGGACTGTAACTTGATTATGTAAGCTGCTCATTGTTATGTACTTGTAATAGGTAATGTATGACTTTAATGTTGTATGTATTTTTAATCAAATATTCAATAGGAGGTTATTGCTACAGCTTAGAGTAGAAGAGATATGGAGATTTATTACAGTTGTCATCAATGTCTGCCCAGGGACTGTCAATAGAAATTAGCCTACTGGCTAAATTGAAAATGCAATGCATCTTGTGTCATGTAAGTGACACTTATGTTATAATTGCATGCGTCCCTGATAAATAAATACAAAACAAAAAAGTACTACATCTTTAAAATAGTATTTTACTGTATGTGGAGTGTCCGCCCTTTGTTTATTATTTATTTATGTATGTTTTGTGTTATTATTATTATTATTATTATTATTATTATTATTATTATTATTATTATTATTATTATTATTATTATTATTATATTGTTTAAATGTATGCAGGCGGATGAAAGCCTTCTGCTATCTTATATTGTATTGACTCAGCAGGGAGTGGGTTAACTTCCTCTCCCTGCTTTCACGTGTGGAATGCAGGTAGTCAGGAGATAAATGATCGCCAATTGTCTCATTAGCGCCTGACTGCCTGCTATATAAGATCTCACCTTCAGAGTGTGGGGAGAGGGTTGGAGGAGAGAGAACAAAAGCCAAGATTCAATTGCTACCGGTGTCAGTATTGCTGAAGGTATTCGTTAGTACAGTTTGTTTATATCTTGGTTTTGTTTGGCCCGTGTGCCTTTTCATTTTCTGTTTGTTTAAATCTTTTGTTTGTTTTATTATTTAATAAAAACACTGAGCGCCGTTGAGCTTCAGTTTTGCACCTCCATTCCTTGTTTTGGTTTCTGTTCCTGGTCCTTGACGTCACCACCCACACGCCACTCAACAACTCTGTCACACTGTACCATCATTTTCTTTTTTTTTTTAGCCTTTTCACTATTACGGTGACCGAGAAGTGCAAAGAGTTAGCAAATCTAGACAGAGACGAAGCTGCAACCACTGGACTGAAACGGCAACCACATCAAGTTAGGTGCATCGTGTAGAAAGCGTCTGCCGGAAGTTACATTATGTCTCTTTGTAGATTTGTTACCGCTGCACTTCTCAGCCACTGTACCCTATGGGTGTATTGCCCTTTTTCTCTGTGCTGTGTCATCACATAATGGAAATACCATTTAACTAAGACAACAGTATTAAGAAGCCTGTTAGGAACAATCCAATTCGTTGCATGTATTGTGTTTACTCAATAAATGCTGAGATTCGAGCAAGTAGGAAAGTCCTAGCTCTGGATTCCTGCCAGGAAATAAGCACAGCTGGATTGCTGAAACCTGGGGGTTTGTCCTTTAATTTAACCTTCTCAACAACACACAGTTCAGCATCCCTAAAATTGTTTTACATTTTTTGCAGGCAGAAATGATTAAGAGACTTACAAATGCTGAATTGAATGGCTAGTTCTCATAAAGACATCAGCCCTGTGGAGCAGGTGGTGTGGAGGTTGGAACACACTCTTTATTCACCTCTTCATTTGGATACCTATCTGAAATGAGTTATGGGTCCAGTGTTGGGCAGTAATGTGTTACATGTAACACACTACATGTAACACATTACTGTAATCTGATTACATATTTCAGTAACTAGCAATTGTAATGGCTTGTTTTTCATACAGGTAACTAAATGTGATAATGTGTTACGTTTTATTTGAAAAAATAACGTAGTTCTTTTTAGTTACATTTAAAAAAATGAAATCAAAAAGCACTTCAACAGTGCAAGTCAGTCCTTACATGCCACACAAACACGTTTTCATATCATCTTGCTAAATGATTCCTTTGAATATCATCTTGGTAGAAAATAGCATCAGAGCAGGGAACAAGTAGGTTCCATGGCTGGATCTTCAGAGACCATTATGCCTGAGAAGTAACTATTTGTAACTGTAACTAGTAAATAAAGAATTCAAAGTAGTAAGTTACTGTAACTACTGTGAAACTCTGATACAATGTACTGCCTTGGGACTGTAAAAACAGTATGTTATAACCGAGGTATGTAATAACCAGATACATGCACATACCTGCCAAATCAGCACAAAAATCAAAACCTAGTACAGTACTGATTGATTAATATACACTGTATGTATGTAGTTTAAAGGTTTGTTACAGAAGAAACAATATAAAACAATGCAACATGTAACTCGTACTGTACATTACTATACAGTATGTAACATTCTGTATTTTAATTATTTAATACAGTAATTCTATGTTGCCTTGGATAAAGATGGTCAGCTAAATGAATTATAAAAAATAACAAAAAACATATAATGTACTGAATAATACTATACTGTAATTAGTAAAATAAACAAATTAATAAAAAAATACAGTACAGTAATAATAAATCATAGAAATAATAAAACTGATAATAATAATAATAATAATAATAATAATAATAATAATAATAATAATAATAATAATAATATACAAGTCAATGAACATAACCATACAAACTGTTAGTTCAGGTACAGTACAGTAATCATTGCCTGTACGCTATTTTAAGAAGTCTTTTAGGCCCTAGCCACATTAGCATTTTAGAACCGAGTTAAGGGTTCAAAACCTGTTTAAAAGTGCTTTAATCGATTTGCAACCACACAAAACACGGTTCATAACTGAGTTCAACCTACTCTGGAGGTAGTCTCAAACCCGGTTGTCGGCATAACTGGGTTAGATAAACTGGTTTAACTGTAATCTAGACGTGAACCGTGTTCATGCTTCCGCCCCAGATTTTCCCTTTGTGCAAATGCCCATCTAATTTATTTACTATGGCGTGGGCACGTTGTAAATGGGTTTGACTGTTGTTACAATTTTGGCCAAGTAACTCTTAAATAGTGTGTGTTAGGGTAGTACTAAATAGTCAACTAATTGAATATAAAAGTGGCGTCAACCTCAGAAGCTGGTAGTCGTTTGATCGCACATCCCGTGATAGTGAAGCGATTGTGAAACATGTGGTTTCAGATGGACAGAAGTGCAGTTGCAGTTGCAATCCAGTACCAAATACAAAACATAGTTCTTTTTTTTAAAGTAGTTTTAAAATGTAGCGCACAAACAGCAAAGTGTTACGAAGCAGTATATTCACAAATAGAGCACCAGACATTATCAAACACGTGATTTATTAATATATAAATGTAGCCAATCTATTTTACTATTATCTCAGCTATTCGCTCACATTTCAAGTGTCAAACTCACTGAAACATAAGCGGTCACGTAAACCTGATAAATGGCAGCATAATTGTTACTAGTGACATGTCATTATTAGACAATACATAGAGTGATATGTATTACTTCGAAAATGTCAGCAGTAATGAACCAAGTTTGAGACGCACATACCCACAGATTTTCTTTGAAGATTTAAAAGCAGTAAGGTGAGCCTAATGTCTGCTCTTAGCATTGTCTTATTGGTTACTTTGTGAACCTCATTAGACAGCCATGTAGCTGTGAAGGCAAGTCTACTGTCATTTGTAGTGATCAAATGGAAAGCTGTAGCTGTAAGTGTTTCTTATGCCTGCCCTGCATAGTCGATTTGCAAGAATATTTCCTTTGAACAGCATGAGGTGTTTGTTAAGGTTATGCATAATATGTAACAGACCATGCATAGTGAAGAGATATGATCTGTGCCAACAGAGCTTTCGAGATGCTGTCTGCTTCTATACATAATTAATTCCACTGAGATACCAGGAAAGAAGTAACTGCTGATTTATTTTTATGTTTACATATACAGGAGACTCTGACACACTAAGATATTCCACTTTTAATTAACAATTTGTGTGTTAAATAAATACAAAGGAACTATGATTATTGTTGAAGCACTGTCAGATTTCAAGAAGTCGAATTTTAGTACAAGCTGCATGGTGCAACTATTTCTGCCTTTTCTGCAAGATATACTCAACAAGCATGTCTCTTAACAGCATTTCTGTAGCCATTCATTTCAAGGCTCACAATATTAATGCTAGTCATTGGAGAGTTTGAAAAGGAAACAAACTGATATTCAGAGGAGAAAGACAAGCAGACAGAAAGATGAAAAAGGATTAGGCATGTACTAGCCATCATGACAGCCTTTTTCCACACTGTTTACTCAAGATGTACTTTAGGTGCACTAGTTCTTGAGAACATTTCCTGAAGTGTTTTGCTTTAAACCTTGGAAATCAATATTTGGGAACAAATCCTCAGCATCAATTCCCCTTTGCTCTTTCCAGGAAAACTTTAATGCTGTACACTGTACCCTCCTCAAGGTTTGAGCGAGCCTAACGACTGTGATGTTTGAAAAGAGTCGTTAAAATTGCCTTCATGGTCACTGTCCACTGTGGGATTGTCTGTCACTGTGCAGGCAGCCTGTGTGAGCTGCACAACTCTGCAGAGCTTCCAGCCTCCACACTGCTGCCGTCTGCTGAAGCATTGCTGCACTTTCTAGCAACAGCACTGTCTGCTGATTTCTTAACCCTTTCCTTCCCAGCCAGTCTAAAACCCTCACTGTCTCTGCAGACTTGACCCCTTCTTCTACATGCATCTGCAACTCTCCCCATACACTAGCCACTGTCACTCCCTCTCTCCCCCCGCTCTCTGACTGTCTGCTCTCACATTGTCAGTTCATTTGTCACAATCTGTGCTTCCCCCATGCCTGCACCTCTCTCAGAAGTAATTGATTCTCTTGTCTCTGTAACGTCACTATTTCTGTTGGACTGGCCAGTCCTGGCTGCTATTTATCATTATCGGCAGTCTCACAGCTAAGTGTATATAACCTGAAAAAAAGTATTCATTACAACAATCCCTTTTTCCATAACTCTAAAGACTGATCCCAAAAAAAAAAAAACACATATTTGATCCACTCATGCGAGAAGTCTATTTCACATTTTCACAGTCCACTACATCCGCAATAGAGTGCACACATCCCTCCAAAGGGATAAACTCCTCGGCGGAGACTTTAACTCCATGTCAGCAGGTTAACTTTTCAAAAGAAATGCTTGGAGGTAGTCGCCCGCCTGTCCCAGCCATCCTGCCCGCCGTCACTGACTGACTGAAAAGGTCTGACTGTCAACGGAATGGAATGAGCTAGGATGTTCACTTAGGATTCCCCAGACAAACTCAAAGCAACTCAAAGACTGATTTAGAGAACAATGATAATAACTCAATACTGGGGCACCAGAACCCAGAACCTCTCAGAATGTAATTGCAAACACCTAAAATCGTGAAATGTAAAAAAGAAATGAAAATTTGAAGCTATACTCTTTAAAACTACAGTGTTTACTTCTAGATTCCTTCCCTGCATTTCAGAATTACTGTTAGAGGAACTACACTACATTTGTAAGTGTGTGTGTGTGTATGTGTGTGTGTGTGTGTGTACAAGCATGTGCTTGGAAATGTACTGTATGTGTGTGTATAACTGTCTGAAAGAAACAGCAAAATTGTTTCCACCTGAAGTGTCAGCAGCCAAACTGCCTGGGAAATGGGTTGACTTTTTTTTATCATTGAGGCTTCGTTGTATGTTTAACTTTTCAATGTCTGCGTTTCCCATGGGAGGTAGATGTTTTAAGGTTATTTTCTACCAGGTAAGCAGCTGGACTAGGAATAGGCACTGTGTGTCTTTCACTTGTGTCTTGAATTAGTATCTCATGACTAGACAGGTAAAAGGAAATAGAAAGCAAGCATTGATTAAAAGCAATCAATGTACATTCCCCCTAATATATGTGCAATGACAAATTCCCAGTTCAGCGTGTCAGGTTAAATATTTCAAGACCTAGTCTGATGCAAGCCCCAAAAGCCCCCTTAAAATAGTGAAAATAGAGACCATCATAGGCCAGACTTTTGTTTGTCTTTAAAATTGTTTATTTACCGTTCATAAAAGGTTACATTCCTGACACTGGCTGCAGTTAAGTCACAGCTCCAGGAGACACAAAGTAAAAATCCTTCCTGTATCTTCCATCCATTCCTGACCCCATCTCAAGCAGACACCAATGCAGAATTGTAAGGGGGTTTGTGAACTCTGCTGGGGGAGCAGAGAAATATTTGCTTTGCGTCTACCTCTTTTCAGCTTCCATAAGCCAGGACAAAAAGGTGGGTGTGAGTTGAGAAAGACACTTTAAGACGCTTGGTAGATAAAAAAAAAAAACCCTCAGTAACGCAGTGCGGAATAACTGTATATAGCTCTGCAAGTGTAGAAAATAATGTTCCTTCTGATAGCTGGTGATAAAAGGATAAATAAATCACAGACTCAGACTTATGTGTGGTTATTTTATAGTCTATGGGAAAGAGAAATTTGACTGTCTTAATGCAGGCATTTACTTTGGTTTGAAGGCCATTTGCATTGCCTCTGTATGACAAACCTCATTTTGCGCTCTGTCAGGGGTGAGATAGAATTCATTTTCCATCCACTGTGGAGCGTTGAATGATTTTTTTTCACATGCTGGCTTGTATGTGGACTTCCGTTCACTCTGTTCTTAAGTAGAGGCATATGCTCAAATGTGCCTTTAAACTCCAGCAAGAAACTTGAGGATCAATTCGGTCCTATGGTGTCCACAGCCGGCAACCTAAAATAAACCCTAATACTAATTGGAAAAAAAACAGCCTTTGCACAGTTTGAAACTAGGAACTCAGCAATGAAAGCAGACTGCTGGCACATTCTACAACAATAAGACAGTGAAGCTCATATGTAAAAGACTGTAGAAATATCTTACAGCGTTCGTACTATATTATTACGATCTTGGAAAAAAGTATATACTGTTTCTGTTTGACTATCTGTCCTCTGGGTATCTGAATCAGGTAAAGATGTGTTCTTTCTTTCTTTCTTTCTTTCATAATGATTTTCATAAGTTGGCCCGATCTGATAGCGACAGATCTTTTCCCCTTGTCTTTCCTCTGCGAGACATGCCTTCAAACTGGGCTAAATCAGCTGTGGCTCAACCTTTGATACCTGCTACCGTCTGTAATTTGCAAATCAACAGCACCTGGCTTGTCATGGTGTATTAGCAGCTCTATATCAGGGATGGTCCAGCAAGCTGTTGTTTTTGTACATGTAACTGAATGTTTTTGTGTAGAATGTTTACAGTCATTTTTGCAAACCATTGTCTAGCAGTGGAGTGAAAATAAAACCTTTACTAAAAAACTATTTTGTTTCAACATTCTATATCATGGTCTTGTGGTTTCATATTCATAAATCTCATCCTTGCAGCAAGAAATCATAGAAACACAAGTTTGCCTGAGGCAATTTAGCATTTGTCTCAATACAACTGCTGACCTCTTGACATTGCAGACCTAATGAAATGGTTCCTAAGCTTCTTCAAGGTAGGCGGCTTGGCATTTAAGGATTTTCCAGGGACTGCAAACTGCTCCGGACCAAAGAATGTTTGTATTTCTGTAGAAGAGAATTACAAGCATAGCATTAGTCGTTTTTCAAAAACTCTTTTAAACAGTTTTATACAAAAATATATAAATAAAAAGATTTAATTTGACAATCAGGAGCAAAGGTATAAAGTAGTGGCAGGATGAAATTTTTGGGTTTAGTATATGAGTTAGCCATGCCTAACCAATAATAAAAAACAATATCAAATATTGTCATTTGGACCATGCCTGACATGTGAAATGTATTCAATGCGACCATTAAAAAGCAAGTAGCTTTAAATTACATTTTCACTTTTTTCCACTGTTACTTGCTCAGGATATTTTCAGTTGCTTTTCTGATTTGTTTTGTTGCTTTGAACTGTTTCCAAAGGCCCAGCTATACCATACATAACATACATTTAGTTTACTAAAACTTAACAGCTGCCTGAATAGTAACAAACACATGAAAAAAAGAGATAATTAAAGTGTCTCACAGAACAGCAAATGATTAGGCCGGTAAGCAGGAGTTACACACTTTTATTAATAAGAAACACATAAGGGGTCCCTGTTCTGTAGCATGAAAACACAGTTCATCAGACCATTTAAATGCCTGTTTAATATATATTAAATGGTTAGCAGAAATTACAGCTGCGCAGAAACCAGGAGCAGAGGACGCATCTGGAAACTATATAAAGACAGATTAATACTGAGGGTTTTGGATAAAAGCGTCTGCTAAATAATTAAGTTAGTAACTGGAGACACTTCTTTACACAGAGGGTGTGGTAGTGAAGGGATGGTGTGGGTTGCCTAGCCCTTTTGTTAATGGTGAATCACTGGCATCCTTTCAGACACAATTTAAAGGGTCATGGTCATGTGGCCTTCTCTCGTTCTTCCTATATTGTTTCCAAATAAACACATTATATAATGTTGCATTTATGAGCCCACTCAACTAAATGCTGCTTGTATCAGACCATAACCAGCAGCTTTATGCTTCTAGCTCCCTGAAGCCTCTCTCCAGCACTGATATATTCCACCACCTGGTGCTCTGAGCTACCTGTCTTTGCTCAGTCAAATTCCCTTAAGTAATGTCAGCTGGAAACTAACAAATCAGCACTTATCCTAACTGGCATTCTGCACATATCAATTTGCAGGTAATTAAATACTTAAGTCAAGGCGCACTGTTAACCCTTTGTTGGGTCCTGGTAAACGACAGATTTTAAAACCAAACTTAACACTTATCCTGGACTACCTAATATTAGTTTAGGTAAGGTAGTCCAATATTAGTGCTAGACAGGGGCTGTGAAACCACCCCTTAAACACTGCATTTTCTGCATTTTATGTGTAGCGCCCCTCTCCACCTTGCACAGCACAGAATATGACAAATGTGAATGAACAATTGTTTACATTCTATTCCACAGGAGGAGAGTCCTGAGTTATTGATGCAAAGGGGAGAATATAACTTTAGGCCTCATCTTCCAGAATACCAGGGGTTAAATAACTATTTAAAGGGTGCGATGCCTCCACCTAGCTGGTATGGGGTAACTGAATACTGAATCACAACAGCTTGGAAAATGTCACTACGTACCCATTGTGGTGTGGCAGCCAACCAGGGCTTTACTCTGGGCCTGTAGTTCCGGGATTGACAACAAGAGGTCAGTAATGCACCAGCATTGGCTTACTTGAGTCCCGGTAATTAGTACTTCATGACAGGTGAAACAGGTGAAGTCATTTAGGGGCACAAGAGGGGCAGAGGTGCACGGCACATTCATCCAAGTGGCGTCAGGGCCTGCATCAGGAGGGGTGCAAGGGATGCAACTGCAACCGAGCCCAGCCCACTTTAATGTATAGATGTACAAAATATATAGGTGCCATAGCAAGGTAGTATTGGTGGACTGTCAATCAGAACAAATGTGCAAATCACGAATTGTCTATCTAGAGGCGGGACCCAGAGCAAGTGCTCTGGCAATAGGTCAGTGTTAAGCTCAAGTGATTGCTCTGCAGGGAGATACAAAAGGTGTAATTTCGTGAGACCGAACAGACCGAATAAAACTGGACAATATGACTTGGCGAAACCGTTCCACCTTCCTGCCATGGAGCGTGTTCTTCTTGTTTGGTCGAACAGCCCAGTCTGCTTGAGGAGCAGTTCCACATGGAAACATGGTGAAGCCCCGCAGGTACAGCTATGGCCAAAAGTTTTGCATCACCTATTTTTTTTTTGGATTGAGACTAATATTAACATACCGTATTACTTCGATTTAACACTGTCCTTGAATTAACGCCTCACTCAGATAACAGTTTTCTCCATTACAGCCACGTTCAATGGGGAATGGTATTGGCACTTAACTATTTTAAACGTCTGTATCTCCCATTCCACATCTCCAAAAGTGCTGATCTACAACTCATATGAAAGCTAAAACTGGATAAAACTAGTTGTCTTTATTTTTTTAATTATTAAAAAAAAAAAAAAATGTATACGCTTTTTAAAAAATACTTGCAGGGCAGGAGATGACGATTGCGACAAGATACTGAACATTTTTCTACTGTTATTTTTATTATATCAATTTTTATTTAATGTCCGGTTTTGAAAATGTTTTCTGGACAGAGGCGAAAGTAATCAACAGTGTGGAGTAGTGGTTAGTGCTCTGGACTCTTAACCGGAGGGTTGTAGGTTCAACCCCAGGTGGGGGACACTGCTGCTGTACCCTTGAGCAAGGTACTTTACCTAGATTGCTCCAGTAAAAGCCCAACTGTATAAATGGGTAATTATATGTAATTGTATGTAAAAATAATGTGATATCTTGTAACAATTGTAAGTCGCCCTGGATAAGGGTGTCTGCTAAGAAATAAATAATAATAATCTAAATGACCTGCCCGCATCTAATTCCTATTTAGGTGTTGTGTCAATATTATCATTTTTTTATTGTTTATTATTATTACTTTGTCTATGTTTTCTTTGTTTCTGTGTGTGATTTGTGATTTTTATTTTTATTTTTACCAATACAGTATTTGCAAGTTTCTTCTATTTGAATTAAAAAAAATACTCATTATATATATATATATATATATATATATATATATATATATATATATATATATATAGACCTCTATACACATGAATAATTTACTTTTATCACAGGATAATATTATGTTTCCAGTTTCAGTTGTCTTACAGCTGGTCTGCATTCGCCATTTCGGCTTTTTTTTTGTAAAATACACGCATCACAAAACCTTGTGAAGCTCTGCAACTGAACAAGCTATTTCAATTCTGATTTCTGATTTGAAATCCTTGTAAAATTGCACAACTCCTATATAATTATTCCTCTAATTATTCTTCTATATCGCTTGGAAAAGAGGTGAACATTTGCCAGGCTTTAGAAATATTATTTATTATTATATATTTTTCAAATTTTCTTTTGAGGCGTGGCTTACATGAAAAAAATAAAATACATCCCACAATAAAACATATTATGGAAACATCTACTTAATGCCTTTCTGTTGATATATTGGGTTATTGATGTCTAATTATGGTCATTCTGCGTAGGCAAAAGGGTTAAAAACGACTGCAGCAAAACACTTACTCAGCGTCCGACAGTTTGAGTGTGTGCTGATTATTGCATCATTATTTTTTATTATTTATAATTTTTATTTTACTTTTTTATTAACAATACAAATTTACAACAAAAAAAAAGTAGGTAATATTGATTTCAACATACAATACATATTATATTCTTGCGGTAAATATTCTTGCTCGTCCCGGGTGCTAAAATACGTAGTTACAGCTCTGGTGACACCACTATATAAAGACGATAATTAGTCATATTAGTTTATTGCTTTAGGATGGTCATTGTCATGACTAGATTATTGAACTACCCATAGGTTAAAGAGAATTAAATCTTGTGCAGTTTAGCCTTAAAATTACAACTACTTGGTATTTCAATTCATTTTCCTGAAGATAAAACATTAGGGCCTGGGTTTTCCGCTGTGGGTAAATTGCCCACATCATACATTTACAATGGAGTGGGCTTATTTAAACAAAAAATGAAAAATATAGGCTTAGTGGCCCTATTATGAAACAAGTCAAAGACCAGCCAAATTGTTCTGAAAGAAATAAAACCATTATAACATTAATAAACTAGCAGTAATAACTTGCAGGGAGAATTTAAATGATTATGCAGAGTTTTATAGCATTCATTTTTTCTTGTTTCACAAAATTGGTCGATTAGAGTAATGCACTTAAAATATAATACTAAGAAATGACTGCTGTTTGTAGCAATCTTGCTATATTTGAATCCTACACATTTTCTGCTTATTATTATCACCACATTTAACTTGTCTAGTTTATTTGCACACCCTCGATACACATAACATTTACATTTAACTGAATTATATATATATATATATATATATATATATATATATATATATATATATATATATATATATATATATATATATATACAGTACTGTGCAAAAGTTTTAGGCAGGTGTGAAAAAATGCTGCAAAGTAAGAATGCTTTCAAAAATAAACATGTTAATAGATTATATTTATCGATTAACTAAATGCAAAGTGAGTGAGCAGAAGAAAAATCTAAATCAAATCCATATTTGGTGTGACAACCCTTTGCCTTCAAAACAGCATCAAGCATCAATTCTTCTAGGTACACTTGCACACAGTTTTTGAAGGAACTCGGCAGGTAGGTTGGCCCAAACATCTTGGAGAACTAACCACAGTTCTTCTGTGGATTTAGGCAGCCTCAGTTGCTTCTCTCTCTTCATGTAATCCCAGACAGACTCGATGATATTGAGATCAGGGCTCTGTGGGGGCCATACCATCACTTCCAGGACTCCTTGTTCTTCTTTACGCTGAAGATAGTTCTTAATGACTTTCGCTGTATGTTTGGGGTCGTTGTCATGCTGCAGAATAAATTTGGGGCCAATCAGATGCCTCCCTGATGGTATTGCATGATGGATAAGTATCTGCCTGTACTTCTCAGCATTGAGGAGACTATTAATTCTGACCAAATCCCCAACTCCATTTGCAGAAATGCAGCCCCAAACTTGCAAGGAACCTCCACCATGCTTCACTGTTGCCTGCAGACACACATTCGCGTCGCTTTCCAGCCCTTCGTGAACAAACTGCCTTCTGCTACAGCCAAATATTTCAAATTTTGACTCATCAGTCCAGAGCACCTGCTGCCATTTTTCTGCACCCCAGTTCCTGTGTTTTCATGCATAGTTGAGTCGCTTGGCCTTGTTTCCACGTCGGAGGTATAGCTTTTTGGCCGCAAGTCTTCCATGAAGGCCACTTCTGACCAGACTTCTCCGGACAGTAGATGGGTGTACCAGGGTCCCACTGTTTTCTGCCAATTCTGAGCTGATGGCACTGCTGGACATCTTCCGATTGCGAAGGGAAGTAAGCATGATGTGTCTTTCATCTGCTGCAGTAAGTTTCCTTGGCCGACCACTGCGTCTACGGTCCTCAACGTTGCCCGTTTCACTTCTTCAAAAGAGCTTGGACAGCACATCTGGAAACCCCTGTCTGCCTTGAAATTTCTGCCTGGGAGAGACCTTGCTGATGCAGTATAACTACCTTGTGTCTTGTTGCTGTGCTCAGTTTTGCCATGGTGTATGACTTTTGACAGTAAACTGTCATCAGCAACCTCACCTTGTTAGCTGAGTTTGGCTGTTCCTCACCCAGTTTTATTCCTCCTACACAGCTGTTTCTGTTTCAGTTAATGATTGTGTTTCAACCTACATATTGAATTGATGATCATTAGCACCTGTTTGGTATAATTGTTTAATCATACACCTGACTATATGCCTACAAAATCCCTGACTTTGTGTAAGTGTACCTAGAAGAATTGATGCTGTTTTGAAGGCAAAGGGTTGTCACACCAAATATGGATTTGATTTAGATTTTTCTTCTGCTCACTCACTTTGCATTTAGTTAATCGATAAATATAATCTATTAACATGTCTATTTTTGAAAGCATTCTTACTTTGCAGCATTTTTTCACACCTGCCTAAAACTTTTGCACAGTACTGTTTATATATATATATATATATATATATATATATATATATATATATATACAGTAAATAAACAGGTTTATATACCAGTGGCGGCTGGTGATGGGGAGGTAGAAAAAAGGCTGTGGTCCCATAAAGCCCCCAGCCGCAGTTCAATCTTATTATTGTATTCTGACTGACAACACTTTTCTTCTTCTTCTTCTTTGTCTTCTTCTTCTTCGACAGATGCCTTTATCCAAGGTGACTTACAGGTGTTACAGGGCAGTACTGTACAGGGTTACAATGCAAGCCTAATATTTAAATACTCCTAAAATACAATATGAAGTAGGATGCGACAAGTTATATCTACAATCATATCCCAACCCGAAATATGCTCCCATCTAAATCGGGTCGACCCCACTGGGTTGGGGTAAATTACTGTTTTAGAACCCCCAAATCTTTTCGTGCTCGGGGTATGGTTGTAGAACATCAATTTAACCCGAACCCGATCTGAAAAAAATCATTTGAAAACACAAGCAGTGAGCAGCAACATCGTAGTGGATGTCGGTCTTCTAATTAAATCTACAGTACCACATTAGCTGCGCACTACACAGCAGAATAAAATAACCATCAAATAGCAACCTAAATTTCTACATTTGTTTAATTTAAGACTCTTAGAACTCTTAATTTAACACTGAAAACTCGCACCAAGTTGGAGTCCCAATGCTACATGGGCTTTCCAAGAATTTACGTAACTTTTGATTGTCCAATTTTTCAAGAGGGATATTTGCGTAAACAGAGGCCTCTGTCAGGTCAAAATGTAATGTGTTTCGTGCTTCACTGTTTTCAGTGGACTTTTGGAACATGGAAGTCACCGTTTTTTGTTTATTTGCAAGTAAAGCAGTCGCAGTACTGCTCTGTATTTCCGCCTTTGTTTTTCGGTGAATACTTGAATCTAAATGCCTGTCAACAGCCGATTCTCGGTAGTGATCTACAGTAACGTTGCAGGACGTACAGAAGAGCTTACCTCCATCGCTGTGTAAAACTTCTGCTGGATACTGCTTTACATGATCTGCTGCAGACACATTTTTAGCCTTTTTAGAGCCTGTGACAGTCTGGCTTGCAGTGGTGACGTCACGGACCAGGAAGTAACTGAGTCAAACAATGGATGGGCGGGTGAAACTGAGTGCAACGGCACTCAGCTGGATTTATTAATAATTAAAACAAAATATTTAAACAAAACAACAAAACACAAACCAAAGGGCACGAGGGCCAAACGAATAAACAGACAAACAAGTAAGTGGCGTGCTGGCTAAACCAGCACGTTTTAGCAATTGTTTTGCTCGCTCTCCCGTGTTCTCCGTACTTTCCTCTCTGTACACCCAACCAACGCAGAACGGACTGCTGCAGGTTCTTATACTCTGGCCGAGGGGTTAACTAGCTGTTAATTATCTTATTACCCCTCGGCCACAGTCTGCAGCGTTTGGTAAGGATGCATGACTGTCAGCTAGTTAAATAATCAGTAGCTGATCAGTCATGCATCCTCACGGGTTTTAAAATATAAAGACGCCGCGCTGTTATCCACGCCGCAAACAATAATACAAATAATAATAATAGGGCGGGACACTCCGCCACACATGCCCCCTTGTGCGCAGCACACATGGCCTTTTCGGCCACCTCCCCCTTATTCCCTAAAGTCCCGGCTAGCAGTCCCGGCGCAGGAACAGGGGCAGCAACGGGCCAAAGGTGGCGGCCACGGTGGGATGTCCTCCTCCCACCCAAACAGCCGTGGCGTTCCAATGGCCAGCGCACAGGCGGCTCCTCTGGCCAAAAATTTTTGGGGTGGTCTCCAAACCTGCCCCCTTCTTCATGGCCGGCAGCTCCCCTCCGTGGGGCTCCAGCCATCCTCTCTCCTGCAGCAGAAATTGCTGCGGGGAGCTGGTCTCCTGACCTCCCCCTTCTTCATGGCTGGCAGCTGCCCTTCATGGGGCTCCAGCCACAGTATTTCCTGCCGCGAAAGTGCGGCTGGGGAGCTGGTCTTCTGACCTCCTCCCCTTCTTCGTGGCGGCAGCTGCCCTTCATGGGGCTCCAGCCACAATATTTCCTGCCACGAAGTGCGGCTGGGGAGCTGGTCTCCTGACCTCCCCCTTTTCCGTGGCGGCAGCGCCTTCATGGGGCTCCAGCCACAGTATTTCCTGCCGCGAAAGTGCGGCTGGGGAGCTGGTCTCCTGACCTCCCCCTTTTCCGTGGCCGGCAGCTCCCGTTCATGGGGCTCCAGCCACAGTATTTCCTGCCGTATGGCAGGACTGGTAGCGACCCCAAGCAAAACAGGACCCTCGGGAGGCGATGGCAGCAGCAGCGACCCTCGGGGCGGCGGCAGCAGCAGCGGACCCCGGGAGGCGGCAGCAGCAGCAGTAGCGGACCCTCCGGAGGCTGAACTTCGGGAGGAGCCCCTGGCCATGGAGGCGGCAGCGGGAGCTCCACTTCTCCCTCGTACCCTATAACTGGTGGCTCTCCAGGCGATGCGGAGCAACAGGCAGCCCCAGGCGATGCGGGGCAACAGGCAGCCCCAGGCGATGCGGAGCAACAGGCAGCCCCAGGCGATGCAGAGCAACAGGCAGCCCCAGGCGATGCGGAGCAACAGGCAGCCCCAGGCGATGCGGAGCAACAGGCAGCCCCAGGCGATGCGGAGCAACAGGCAGCCCCAGGCGATGCGAGACAGGCCTTCTTGGGCGAAGCGAGGCAGGCATCCTTGGGCGAAGTGAGGCAGGCATCCTTGGGCGAAGCGAGGCAGGCATCCTTGGGCGAAGTGAGGCAGGCATCCTTGGGCGAAGTGAGGCAGGCATCCTTGGTAGGTGCGAAGCAACAGGCATCCTTGGGCGGTGCGAGGCAGGGCAGGAGCAGTTCTTCCCATGATGGTGGATGTGGAACCAGCAGGTATTCACCCTCTGCTGGTGGAGGTGGAGATGGAACTAGCAGGTATTCACCCTCTGCTGGTGGAGGTGGGAGGGGCAAGCAGTCCTCCCACGGGGGTTGAGGCGGAACCAGCAGGAATTCACCCTCTGCTGGTGGAGCTGGGAGCGGCAAGTAGTCCTCCCACGGCGGTTGAGGCGGAACCAGCAGGCATTCACCCTCTGCTGGTGGAGGTGGGAGGGGCAAGCAGTCCTCCCACGGCGGTTGAGGCAGAACCAGCAGGCATTCACCCTCTGCTGGTGGAGGTGGCGGAGACAGAGGCAGCTCTTGCTGCTCTGCACCTGGCGGTGGTGGAGACAGAAGCAGCTCCTGCTGCTCTGCTCCTGGCGGTGGTGGAGACAGAGGCAGCTCCTGCTGCTCTGCTCCTGGTGGTGGTGGAGACAGAGGCAGCTCCTGCTGCTCTGCTCCTGGTGGTGGTGGAGACAGAGGCAGCTCCTGCTGCTCTGCTCCTGGTGGTGGTGGAGACAGAGGCAGCTCCTGCTGCTCTGCTCCTGGTGGTGGTGGAGACAGAGGCAGCTCCTGCTGCTCTGCTCCTAGTGCTTGAGACAGTGGCGAGGGCTCCTCACCCTCTAACGCTGGAGGCGGCAGCAACGGCTCCTCTCCCTCTGGCGTTGGAGGCGGCAGCAGCGGCTCCTCTCCCTCTGGCTGGAGGCGGCAGCAATGACTCCTCTCCCTCTGGAGAAGGCAGCGATGACTCCTCTCCCTCTGGCGCTGGAGACAACAGCAATGGCTCCTCTCCCTCTGGCGCTGGAGATGACAGCAATGGCTCCTCTCCCTCGGGCGTTGGAGGCGACAGCAATGGCTCCTCTCCCTCGGGCGTTGGAGGCGGCAGCAATGGCTCCTCTCCCTCTGGCGCTGGAGATGGCAGCAGCTGGGCTTTTCCCGATGGAGCTGGAGATAGCGGTAGCCCTGCCATATCTGCAGCCAGGTAGCGGATTACCATGTCCGCCCAACCTCCGCTGAGGGACACTGGGCAGTGTTGCTTTTCCCAGGCTTCCCATCGCTCTCCATCTCTGGCCCACAGGAGGTTGATCACATCGGGAGGGCCTCTTCAGCATTCCTCCCAGGCTCCACCAGCCAGCCCCAGATTCCCTCAGAGGAGAGTGAACTCGTCTTAGCCAGCGGGCCCTCTCCCCTGGCGCCGGACGCTCAGGCTCCTCCATCTTCTGCCATGCGTGGCTCTGGCTGAGTGGAAGATACCTTACCTCGCCACACAGGAAGCACCACCCTTCCTCATCCAGACAGGCAAGGCAAACATCCGGCGTAGTAGAGGCGCGACGGGACCTGTGACCGGGCCAGCGCTGCTCTTGATCGCCACCTGCTGCTGTTGCTGCTTTCTTGGCCGCTTCTTCCCATTTTTTTTTTTTCTTTTTTTTTTTTTTCAAACACAAAAAACACTTTTCGAAAAAATAAAAACGCCCTTTGTATTCCTGGTCCGGCTCCTGGAGGCGTTTGTCCCACGCAGGACACCATATGTGACAGTCTGGCTTGCAGTGGTGACGTCACGGACCAGGAAGTAACTGAGTCAAACAATGGATGGGCGGGTGAAACTGAGTGCAACGGCACTCAGCTGGATTTATTAATAATTAAACAAAACAAAATATTTAAACAAAACAACAAAACACAAACCAAAGGGCACGAGGGCCAAACGAATAAACAGACAAACAAGTAAGTGGCGTGCTGGCTAAACCAGCACGTTTTAGCAATTGTTTTGCTCGCTCTCCCGTGTTCTCCCGTACTTTCCTCTCTGTACACCCAACCAACGCAGAACGGACTGCTGCAGGTTCTTATACTCTGGCCGAGGGGTTAACTAGCTGTTAATTATCTTATTACCCCTCGGCCACAGTCTGCACGCGTTTGGTAAGGATGCATGACTGTCAGCTAGTTAAATAATCAGTAGCTGATCAGTCATGCATCCTCACGGGGTTTTTAAAATATAAAAGACGCGGCGCTGTTATCCGCGCCGCAAACAATAATACAAATAATAATAATAGGGGCGGGACACTCCGCCACAGAGCCATCCATTTTCTTGTTTACAGCGTGTAGTATTTGAATGTCCCGCCTAGATTGCATATAGTCATATGACATAATCACTGCAAAGCACTATGTGCATGGCGAGCAGTACACACAGGCACACAGCAGAGCTGTACAGTTTTGTTAATGTGTTCTTTCAGTCTAAAGGCCACTGCATACTGGATCCGTTCCGTCATTTAGCATTCGTCATCCGAAAAAGTTGTGCGTCAGTCCATTGCACACTAGATGCATTAATATTGTACTTCAGAGTGCTGATGTGCAGCAGAGGCTTTCTAGTAAAATATACCTAGTTTCAGTATTTTAAAAAATAAATACAGTTCTGTTATGAATTCTTAAATAACTTTGAACACAAAAAAAAATTAAATGTAGTATAAACTTAATGATCAGCAAACGCTGATAGAAGTTAAAACATTTGCTAATTATTACGTTTCTCCTAGATCTACAATAATGTTGTTACGCAGTACATAATAACAATTTTTTTTTAAAAAAAACATGATATTACACAACACAGCTGTCATAGCATCAGAAACCATATGACCAATATTTAATTTTTCAAACACTCACTCCTGTAATAAATAAATCTAAAAGTTGGGAAGCTAGCAATGAGCTAACGAAAATACTTTCCCATAATGACCTTCTACTCTCTATGTATGGAGCCAGAATTTCCATCACTTTCATGTACTGCCCCTCTTTTCTGACTGTTAATCCCTGACTGCTCTTGGTTGCCCTGTCACACTTTCTCTTATAACTATCTCCAGGTTAGGCCAGTTTCTTTACTTCCTTGACTACAATTAAAATAAAAAGTATATGCTTGTAATAATCTATACTGCACAAAATACACCTCTTTATATATGCTATCGGCTCATAATTTAATGTTTTATAATGCATATCATTCATGCCCAAGTCCACAGCAATGTCTTTCCATGTCTTCTTCTTTTCCAAAGTATTTGTAATCTTTGTTGGATTTATGATAAAGTAATTTTTGTTTGGCGACACACAATTTTTCCATTTTGTTCAGGGAACTGCAAGAATCCACGTGTCTTCCCAGTCGTTTTTCATTGGTCAATGTACTTTTTAACGCACGTCAATTCGGATAAAATCAAACTTGTTTTGATTCCAAAATTGACGCATAACCATGGTCCGACAATTAGGGACTCAGTTTGCAAGGTGCAATAGGGAATGCACGTGATCTGTTTTTTTCTTCTTAGACGCATGTTAAAATCGGATGCATGATCGGATCCAGTGTGCAATGGCCTTAACCCTGACCCTCTTGGGGATTAGTCTGGTTGCTCTTTTGGACTCTCTCCAAGGCCACAATGTCCTTTTGGTACTGTGGTGACCAGAACTGGACTTACTGGCTCGAAAATATTTGATCTGCTCATCACCAAGGGTCTTGGCCACTCAAATCTATCTGTCTCAGATATCTCTACTCTGACCATTTCTTAATCACTGCTAATATTAATCTACCTGTTCCTTCCCCTGCTACTGATACTGTTATCTCCTTCTGTCCCAAGAATCTGCTGAATGCTCTGAAACTCTCCGAATGTGTCTCTTCACCCCCCCCCCCCAACTGGTACTCTCCCGATTTTCTTCAGCTGAACACTAGCAAATCTGAACAACTTCTAGTAGGATCTAAAACTCAACTTAAGAATCTCAATATAGCTGCCCTGAACCTCAGAAACGGTCTGCTGCTGCCTTCCCCCACAGTATGAAGCCTTGGTTTACTTCTTGACAGCAGCCTCTTCTTTGATGCCCACATGTCCTCCGTGGTCAAATCTTCCGTCTGCCATCTTCGAAACATCTCCAAAGTCCTTCCCTACCTTTCCCTCCCGGATGTGGAGATACTTTGTCATTCATTTGTCTCCTCTCGACTCGACTACTGCAACTCTCTTTATGGTGGTCTCCCGGCACGCACCATAAACCAACTGCAGCTAGTTCAGAATGTCGCGGCCAGGATCCTTACCAGATGTAAAAAACCTGAACACATCACCCCCCATCTTGCCCAGCTGCACTGGCTACCTGTAAAGTTCAGGATTACTTTCAAAACTCTCCTGCTCACCTACAATGCCCTTCATCACACAGGTCCTGAGTACCTCCTCAACCTGCTGACCCGCTATGACCCTGCCCACAATCTGAAGTCCTCCGAATCTGGCCTGCTTGTTTTCCCCAGGCAAAAATGCACCACACTTGGGAAATGCTCGTTTAGCTTCATGGCTCAGACTCTTCGGAACTCTCTCCCAGCTTTGGTGCGTGACGCTCACGCCGTCGCTCGCTTTAAATCAATTCTCAAGATTCACTTATTCTCTCTTGCTTTCCATGCTCTTTATGCCTGATACCTGCTATTAGCTGCTGTGTTGTTGCTACTATTTCATGTATTATGCATTTTTCACTGTATTGTATTAGGCATTGTTTTTTACTGTATATCATGTATTATGCCCTTCTCTGTATTTACAGTGTTATGGATTTTGGTATTACTGCATCTTGTAAAGCACTTTGTAATGGTGGTCCACTATGAAAGGTGCTATATAAAATAAAGATTGATTGATTTATTGATGTTATCTAAAACACAGCATAAAGACCAGGACCAGAGGACATAGCTGGAAGTGAAGACAGAGGGTAGGAGACATTTCATTTTACAAGTGGTGAGGGTATGGAATGGGTTACAACACAGTCCATTATAAAAGCATTGACCTATATAGTGAGACCTATACAGTTATGAAACTATTTTGTTGCTGGAACTGAAAGCTTAAACGGTATGTTTTAAAATAAGGCTTATGAAGGCTCACAATAACAAGTCACCGGTCTGGCTAAGACTGGTCTTATCAAGAGTGTATACATGGCAGAATTGGCTGAACAAATATTGTGTATGTGGCAGAATGGACAGAACTCAGGTTGAAGTCCATGGGGTGATAGAGATGACTTGGCATAATACCTGTTCTATGATAATAGGGCGATAGCAACTGTTTTGTAACCAATTAGCTTTCTACACAAGTGTGAGTTGGAGCTGTAGCATATGCATACTCTCAGAAGTAAAGACATTGATTGGGCTATTTGGGAGACTCACGATGACTGTATAATAAGCTAGTTGACCATTATGCTGTGTCTAGATGCAATATATAATTGCAATAACTGTGTATTTCTATATTACTAATAATCTTTGAATGCTAATGCTTGAATAATGTGAGTATCATTAACATGGCTTATGATAAACAGTAAACATAATATAGTTGCTTCCAGAATCCTTACAGAACTACTTTAACGAGAGAAGTCAAATGAAAACAAATCCTCACTAAGAGGCTCACAAAACTGTAGTAGCTGTAAGAAGCACAAACAAGCATACCCGATAAAAGCAATACCCAACAAAACAAACAGACCATTCAACATTTATAAATATTAAACTACAAAGAATCTACTTTACATCCGAAAACATCAGCAGATTGAAACCTCTTTTAAACCTCTTCTAAAAACATTCCAGAAGCCGAGGAACCAAAAACATTCAAAGCATCAATTTCACGCAGTAGTATATCTTTACAGGTACACAGCTGAAAGGAAAGATCAATAGTTTACAAAGGTCTCGGGCATTGTAATAATTATAGTTCTGTAAAAATAAGCATGCTGAAATGTCTGAAGTGTAGAGAAGGTCAATTGAACATGATTATAGAGATCACAGTGATAATGGAGATCTATACGGTGCTCCAGAGAGAAACACAGGCTGAGTCATAAAGAACATTCGATTTAGACACAATTGGTCGAAGAATAAAACTAATTTTGTAAGGAATTGAGGTTGAGAAATAAATCTAAATGAATGTGTACCCTTTGATGGAGCTCTGAAACCAAGTGTTTTTGAAAAAAAAAATTCTGACTGTTTATAAGAATGACATGTTCAGCAGTGTCAAAGGCTTCTGATAAAAGAATGATAAACCAGTTAGTGTCAAAAGCATCATTAACGATATCACTGCATACCGTCCATGCAGTGGTAATTGTTTTGTGACAGCAATTAAAACATGATTCTTATCAGAGAACATATTGGCGGTGACCAAATAAAGCTGATTATTAAAGCGGAAGGAAGATGTTCTTAACCAATTACACACAGACACAAAATTATAGTTTGGAAAGTCTGCCTTAGGCTACTAATTGGAGTATCAAATTGGATAATTGTATTGTGCAGGAGAACAAATATCACCCAATTGCAACAGTTTTTTTTTTTTAAATTATTTATTACAATAATTACAACAAACCTGCCAGTCACCAAATAAAACAATAGTTATGGTGAAGTTGTAGAAAGTATTGAGTAAGTTTACAATACTCAATCAAGAATAACTAGCTGATATGTGTAATGGTTTTTAATTAATTAGCACTCTTAATTATCAATTACTATTAACCAAGATCCAGAAAATGAAACACAGTTGAACAATAATGATGCAACACTGTTATATAGTCTATACATTTTATCAAAATGAGTTAATACAGTACAAAAGTAAGAAAGATAATTAGTGGCAAAATAATCCATACGTTAAGTTAAGCAATGGATAATATTCAATTCATATTTCAGTTTCAATGTAAAATGTCAATTATAAGTAAAAGCAAGCATTCATCAATCATCTATATTTGTCTTTCTATCATCATAACAATGTTCTTAAATCAGTAAGCAAATAACATGAATATAGTATATAAGTAGGATAACTATTTGAATATATGAGTCAGGAAAAATATAAAAATTACAAAATCACAATTAAGTAATTAGCAATCTGTTTAATTACATATCCCTTAATCAGAATCCATGGCACATAAACTTAACACCCACCATGTTTCCTATTATTTATCCTGTCTTGCTTCAATTATTTCCAATCTGAACATTATTGTCAAATTGTTCCATCAAATATTACTGGCCCCTGGTTTATACAGTACAGCGACTTATGGACACACCGTTATACTTTATAACTCTCAATCTTTCTCCTTATACATTTATTACATTCCCACATACAGGTTCTGTCAAATCCTTACAACTCTTTTTAGTTTGACTGAGAACACTCAATTTTTGTCTTGCAGAGTCGATGCAGTGTATGATTATTTGTCGTCTGTGGTTCCTGTTCCGTCAGAGGGCTGTCTTGCAGTAGAGTTTGTCTGTATTCCTGGTCAGACAAACCCAGTCTCGCTCAGTGGATCTCTTGCCGTAAATTTGACCGGTGCCAACAGGCCAAATCAGTTCATTAATTTATTGGTTCAACATTTGTTGACTTTTCCCATTTCTTAGATGGCGATCCAGTTGGTCGAGTTTCTTTTTACGTCCTTTTGTATTCTTTAGGTTTCTTACAATTTAGCCTAATTATTGTGGTGATACAGTTTAATATTTTTGAGGAGCTCTAGGTTAGGCTGTCTAGGTTAGGCTTAGTCCGTGTCTCTCCCCTCTTTTGACTGAAGAACTAGAACAAATCACGTCTCCCAGAACAAATAATTATTCTTGTGCCACATGACTTTAATAACCAGGTACAACCAGGCTCAGCTGTATCTTATTTATTCAGGGCTAAAGAATACTTATCGGTGGTGACTTATTTCACTTATTGATCACCTGAAGTCGCCTTGGCGACCAGGGGCCTATTTCTTTCCAAACTATAATGTTAGACAGACAATTTCAAGGTGCTAGACAATTATTTAACCTTTGAACTGCTCTTATGGTCCTACAAAGTGAGGTGCAGAATTCTACCATACATAGAGATTATAGAGATGAACAAATAATACTACAGTAATAAAACAAAGCTTGCACAAAACAAAGAAACACATACAATACAATAGCGTGCTTTGAGAGATATTGGGCAACTGAGAAGAACCCTACTGAACCTAATAAAGCCCCAACAATTAAAACCCTACTTTGTATACGCCTTTAAGACATTGGTTACCGCATAATCTACCAGAACTGTCAATAAAAATATTTCTTAATTGTCTAAATCTGGTGTTGTAAGTTAGGGACTGTAACAGGGGTGTTCTGTTACTGTTCTGGGTATCCGCCGAGAGAACGAGAGAGACACAGAGGGTTTGATACTGAAATGCTGCACAGGCATCCAGGTTTTATTAATAAACAGGCAGTTGCAGTGATTGGTAGCCACCACTAGGGTACCAGCAATAGTATCCCTAGTGCAGAAGGATATATACAAACAGGTTCATGGGAATACAAAAATGCAAAACAAAACACAGTGGTCAAAAACAGCTACAAAACAGAAGGTGGCCAAACGCGGGCCTGTGATGCTCCCACTAAAAGGGAGGTCCCGCACCAGGAACCTTCTCTCTATATAAACGACAAATCCCTACCATAAACACACACAGAACCCCGATATACACACGTCATTCTTCATTGGTCCATCTGATTCATGCTCCATGGCTATCAGCACATTAATGAATCCTCACACTGGTACACAGACAACAGGAACAAACAAAAGAAGAACAAAGGACTGGCTTTCCAGACCCTTTTTAAAGGCAGATGACCAGGGTTAATTGATAACCAATTAGTCTATTAACACCTGGCCATCTGCTACACATTAAATGTCAATTAGGCAGGGAGGGAAGTCTAACCTCCCAGCCCTGCCATATCTAGTACACACTTTGATTTTACAAAATCTTTCAAATTATACAAATGCAAAACATTCTTTATAAACCACCACAAAATCTACATTATTTTACAGGGGCAAGCCTCAGCCCTGCCACAGGGACCAATGTATCATAAAGCAGTAGCAATACCCTGTAACTGTCAGCTTCTTTCCTATTTTCAGCTGGTTATTTGAAAGGTTGACAGCTCTGCGGTGATGGTGAACACAGAGGGAGCTGTACTGTGTGGTTCATCTCCTGATACAGAGCCCTGTGAAACGCATGGATGTGGTTAGTGACTCCAACTGAGCGATGACTTGGGGAACACACTTCAAGGATGCCTTGATTGATTTTTATGTTGGATCCTTTGAGGTCATGTATAGATCATTAATTCACAACAACATTTGCACAACAAAAGGAAATTAAAATTGTTAATGTTATGTAAGCCTAACTGGTATTATCAGGGAACCAAGGGCTGCAGGTTTTAATGTCAATTTTCGGGTCAGACCCGTGAAATCACCTGGTCACTTGGGTGGTCTGACATGCAGGGCTTGAATTTCATTTTGTGTGCTGGGGATTTCCACCTATGCTGCAGCCAATAGGGGAGGGATTCCAACATTTTAGGGGAATGGCAAAAGAAAAGGCAATTTTGCATTAAAAACTATATATATATATATATATATATATATATATATATATATATATATATATATATATATATATATATATATATATATATATAATTACTGCATCATCATTCACACTGGTGTTGCTTTAAAATAAGCTGCTTTCAGGAGACCTAACAGTAGGGCTGTGTCCGAAGGTTCGAAGGTTTGAAGGTTCGTTCACTAGCCAGGGATTCGAAGATTGTTAACCTTTGAAGATTCGTCAGACGGATTCATGCACTGTTTTTTTGTTCTTTTTTCTGTTAACAGAAACTGTTTGACAATGTGTGAATACTGTAAATCACACATTAAATGTCACTCAGATGCAAAATTCGATCTTTTGATTTGTATAATGCATATTACGTAAACAAAAGTTGTTATTAATATCCGCTACCAAATCGTTATATAGCAACTCTACATGGTGCCGCTGCAGTGTATGGAGAAGGGTATAAAGTATCCAAAGCAATGGGCTCATACCTCTAGGCTGTATTGCTTCAGTAAAATATGTATTGAATACCTAGTGTACAAAAGAAGTGCTATGGTAGAATATGTTTGAAACATACAAAATATGCGGTAACACTAATAATATGAATTTTGAAAACTGAGCACTGTCCGCCCTTCTCCGTTCCAGCTCGTGTTATCCAGAAGCAAACCTTTAATTTCTTCATTGGCCGTCTCGACAACAAAGCGTTGTAGCGTGTGTAAGGCGTAAGCTGTATTGAAAGAAATGTCTCGAAACCCCTCTGCTGTTTGGGATTTTTTTTGTTAAATGCCCAGATGACCAAAAAAAAGTTGAATGCAAACTGTGCAAGCGACTTGTATCATCATGGAGGCATAACCAATCTCTGGGTTTACTTGACAAGCATAAGTTCACATTATTATTAGTAGTATTCATATTTTTAGTAGTAGTAAAATGTGACTGATAACCTGCTTGGAACAGTGACTGTTAAATAAAGCTTTGTCCGCTGCAGTTGGTGCTGGTGCAATGCTTACTGAATATATCGCAAGCAGGCTCAATTACGTGTAAATAAACGTGTATTTTTATTTTTACATGATTATTGTTCTATATAACGTATTTCTAAACTACATGTGAATGTTTTTTCCATGAATATGGATTACCTGTAAAATGATATGATTTTCAATCAAATATAAACAAGTAGTATCGTGACGTCACCAATAAATTATGCAAATGAGTACCATTGAAGGTTCGAACCTTCCTTCGGTAATGTGTTCCGAACCTTCGAGGTCAAAATGTATCCTTCGTTGCAGCCCTACTTAACAGCTGTTCATCACTGTGAGACAGAGCACTCTCCATTGCTTTTGCCATTGCCTGATGTGAAGTTTTTGCATGCAACAGAAGAAAAAGGTGCTTTTCATTTTAACCAGTGCTCCATTTCTTTTTTTTTTTTTTTTTTTTTTAACTTTCAGCCCTATTTCCACCTGTTTTTCAATGTTTTTATTTATGGTATGTTTAACTACTGGATAGTTTGTACTGCATGCATGTAACATATCAAATGAAAGACCACACAATTTCCTTTCATATTATGTAATTACAACAGGATCAGGCATACTATATGTGGAAGAGATGTATGTTAAAAAAAAAAAAAGGTTTTCCAAAATAATGATGTTTGGTCACTGCTATATATATTGTAATCATAGATGGCTAACAAAACTAACAAAAAAACACACTGCACCATTGACCCTCAATATGAAATGAACATGGGGGAAGCTGAGCTTCTAAGCTTTCCAACAATACCACCCCTTTCAGTCTAGCTGCTACAATGATGGAGCAATAGACTCAAAACAAAACCTAAGCTGTGAACTCTGTAACATGATGAGAGGCTTAACTTCAGGCGATCGTAGTTCGGCTAGGAATACGCATACACACCGAATACGTCTTTGGAAAGCGCCGAGTCTGTACTTTTAAACAAGCCATAAACCAGGTAGGTGGCTTTTATGGTGTATGGTAATATGTGCGTAACCTTCAGTGCGCTGGCGCCCCAAAATGAATGGGGCTGAGTTTTAAGAGTTCAAGCAAAAGTCACCACTTGCAAAGCAGCACCTAGATAGACTTAATATCGTCTTTTTTTCTAAACTGTTTACTTACTGCAGTGTACTGATAGGGTTGCCAGCTGGCCCCATAATTCCAGGAGACTAAAACAGATCTGGCTTTTCAACTCACCTCTCTAACCGAAAAATTAACTGATTTTATTGAGCATGTAAAGTGAGTGTGAATTGCGTGAATGAAATTGTTTTGCTAACTAGTTACTAAAAGTACACACCTTTCCATGAACGGGAATTATTTCCTGTGAGGATCGTTTCCATCAATCAGACCTATACAGCGTGCTGATTTGCTGTGTTTGTTTGATTGGCGTGGGACTGTGTGAAGCAGGAAGAAATATTAATAAACGAGAAAGAGTGCATGTGAGTGCAAAATTCTCTCTGTAGCAATGGAATTGCACTATTTTGATAGCTATTGTTTACTATACTAAATTTCAAACAAATGTGATTTTAATACATGTTATGATGCTCTCCCAATAGAAATGCCACCACAATTAAACAATTCAACACATTTATTGAAGCTGCTCAAACAATTCACACTCACTTTACTTGTTGATTTAAAATCGATTCATTTGTGGTTTAGAGGTGAGTTAAAAAAACCTGAGCTGTCTTAGAGTCCTGGAATTATGGAGCCAGTTGGCAACCCTATGTACTGAGTTTCTATAATCCCTAAAGATAGCGGCCAATAATCACGTACAAGAGAATAAAGTCTTGTGGCACTTAAAATATCCAGCACTACTTTTATTTATTTATTTTAACCAGAACTACTGAGGATGCGGCTCAAAGTGCTTTTGTCACTGACACCCACTCCCTTATAGCGTTTCAGGCATCCTAAATTGGTTGAAAAATACAGTAGCCTGGTGTCTTAAAATATCTCAGGATTTTCCCGCACTGAAAGTTGCAGATATGCAGGAGCAACTTGGAAAAGGCGTGATTCCCGCAATCCAGCGCTGAAATTCAAGCCTTGCTGACATGGCTATTTTATTTGTCTGATTTACTTTTTTAATGAATTTCTTTTCCACTCTGTCACTACTTTTGTTCCACCTTTCAGTGTTTACCTCCCAAGGCACACCTGTCAGGCAACTCAGAAAGGCATATGCCTTGTTCCCAACACACAAGATATTGCTGTGGCATTTTCATATATACTATAATAGTGGAATTTTGTTCAAATAATGCCCTCAAACTCTGTTCTCTGGCTTTATTGACTCTGGATTTCCATTATTACTTTACAACACACCTCTGCAATACCATTATCCCAAACAAACAACTGAGTCACACACTGCAGTCCTTAATTTAAAGTTTTATATTTGGAAACTCAGTTATATTTCTGAAAGGCACATACACCCCTTAATCAAATACATAATCATCGAACCATCTATATATACCAACTCATCTACGGCCTTATCATTCATCGTTTGTTTGGTTATGTATCCCTCCAGGTCGTGTTGAGGTTGTCTCTCACCTTTGCATTATGGATTCGCCTTCTCCAATCATAGAACCAGTTCCAGGATTCGGCAGGAAAACATCCAGACAGGAATTGTCTAAAACCATTTTACAAACGCTGCAATTTTTCATTGTCCACAATCCTTCATTCCAGTCACTCTGTTGCTTAAAATTCATGAAGACAGGAATGTACATTTAATCATATTGTTACTTATCCTTGAAATGTATGACATCAAGTTAGGACTGCAACACCTCGCGTGTGCAAAAAAAAAAAAAAAAAAAAAGTAACTTTCCAGAATTGTTTCAGTATTGTTCACAGACATAGCTCTGTGACGCATATCCAGTACACCGTCAGGTATGCATCAATGCTTGGGGCGTAGCCGAATGCAAGAGCAATCACACACAACAGGATCACAGAAGAGAAAAGAAAAAAGAAAATCAATTGTTTCACCATTGCTAACGTAACACAGGATCACAAAAAAACATTCATACTTTACAAGTCAGTCTTTCCAAACATAAAGCCATAGTGTTCCATACAATTTCAAAATAATTCTGGTAGTATTTTATTGGTCTATTAATCTAGGTAAATAACCCTTATATCGTACTAACATGCTGCATCGTTTAACGGTTTTGTTAAATTAAAATATATTGATTCAGTGAGCACCTGAAATCAAACCTTATATAAGCCAACTTGTTAGCCGGGCTACTTTCAAAAAACAGTCTATGAAGCCACATGGATGCGTGAAATTCATGCAGTGATATAAAAAAGTATCTCATATGAACTGTGAAAAACTGGTCTGTAACCTCTGGTAATTCACTTAGTTGGAAATGAATGTAAAATGACTGCCAGCTACCCCTAATGCGTTCATTTAGGACTAACAGTCATTGCAGAAACCAAAGCCAGGGATAAACCCGCAGATAGCAGGTTTCCCCTTCGATGTAGCACAGTTGTTTCACAACCTGGGATGAATCTTATACTGTAAGTGCCACAAGGATCAATGGATATAAATGGATAAAATGATTAAATATTAAATGCTGTATGGTGGAGATTAAAGCAGATCAGAGAGTTCCTCTATGTGCATTAGAGCAATTTATTTTCAGCATGATATAATGCAAAGCAGCAAGTTTCTGCAGTGCCTTTTGAGGTAGATACACAGTAATTAGAGACTCTTAATGAAAAGTGCTACCCAATCATTCTGGGTGGTTCTGGGTTCTGCTGCTATAATTACTGTATTATATTTTTTCTCTAAATCTGCCTAGACCTGGCATCAAGCTGCTATGAGCTTGTCACCAATATGCCAGGATTGAACAGCCTTCTTCATTCCATTAAAATTGTGACAATACGACTTTCAATATTAGAGCACAATACCCAATGCCTGTAAACACCAGATAGCAATAACAAGGACAATACAGAAAAATATAATATTACTTTTGTATCTATCTTCTTGGACTAGTGTCCAGCTACCCACAATCAAAATCTTCACATTAAAAACACATTGTTTCCCATTATTTTGTTATTGCTAGCCCATACTTATACTGTGCATTTGTATATCCATTTCAATTGATCCACTTACTCATATTGCTTCCATTTCATTTTCCTAAAACACTGGAGAATACAGAACATACTGGTATTACAGCACAATGTATACACCCCAACTGTGACAGGGAGGCCATCTCTCCCATTAAACTGTATTCTGTTTCATAACAGTGTACCTCACACACTTCCATTTTTGCAGGTGACAATATCATTCCAGCTCTACTTAAAACATGACCCTGGAAGCCCCTCTGCCATGGTCCAGCTCTCGGCTTGCATTCAAGACATCGAGGCCTGGATGTCTGCCAATTTTATTCAGCTGAACACTAGCAAATCTGAACCCCTTCTAGTAGGATACAAAACTGAACTTAAGAATCTAAATATAGCTGCCCTGAACCTCAGAAACTGTCTGCCTTCCCCCACAGTATGAAGCCTTGGTGTACTTCTTGAAAGCAACCTCTCCTTTGATGCCCACATCTCCTCCGTGGTCAAATCTTCCTTCTACCATCTTCGAAACATCTCCAAAGTCCGTCCCCTACCTTTCCCTCCCAGATGCGGAGAGACTTTTTCATGCATTTGTCTCCTCTCACCTCCTGCAACATATTTAACGTACTATTTCATGTATTATGCTACTATCATGTATTATGCACTTTTCACTGTATTTCATGTATTATGCATTTTTTTTTAAACTGTAACATGTATTAAGCATGTCTCTGTATTTAAAGTATTATGGATTTTCTTGTTGTTACCCCTTACTCCCTTGCACAATTATACCATTGAACATCTGCAATTCCATACAACAAGTTATGCTAGGACATAGATTACAGCACTATTGGAGTCGTTCTGTTACGCACCCGTGTCTCATAATTGACCATACATATACACTTCCCCTCTCATGTTGACCTGCATGCAGTTCCCTACCCCCCACCCAAAAGATTGACACACAAACATGTGGATGACACACTAGACATTGATCATGGTAGTGGAATTCACAGAGGTACAGTGTGATGTTGGTGCCACTATTTCGCATTTGTCTCCTACTAGACCTGCATAAGCAGTGCCCAGATCTACACAACCCCACCAATACACTGGCATGGCAGTAGACCTCATACACCTAGTGGACCATGATAATGGATGTCTCTGGTGTTATCTGCAGAGTTGTATGTTGTTCGTCTTAACTGATGATGGCTGTCTGTGGTTGCTTGTGTTGCCTTGCCCCTTCCACTGCTTTTAAGGAGGTGGGAGGGAATGCAGAGTTAGGGTTAAAAACCCTAACATCGCATTTCCCTACTTTTGTCATTTTAATATCAACCCTAAATGATGCATTAACGAAGTTTTTTGCAAAGAATTTCCCTTTGAGAATATATTTATAGCTAGAAAGCCTGTATATTCTATTATAGAGCACAAAAAGTTAAACTGGCTATATTTGTAAACTTGATTAAATACGTCACAGGTGTATATATGTTAAACATAGACACGGGTTTATATATAATGCACATGATTAGTTTTTCTTCACCTATTCACACAAAAGTGTTTAGCGATCTTGTGAGGCAGGCAGACTCCAACACGTTCAGCTTGTTCGATGTGGAACATGAACAGATTTTAGCCTTTTGGCTGACAGCAATTTGGGGATGCTGTTTGTGCATTATGAAGATTTTGTTTAGACAAAAAGCTCCAAGCAGTAGTCAGATCATATGTAATAAACTATAACATTAATAGTATATTAGGACCCAGCGACAGTTAATGGTTGTTTTTTCGGTTTTCACTGGAAAAAACAAACCAGTTCCATATTCCAGTAAAGGGAATGAAAGAACCTCACGAAAGACCCCCCTCATGGCAAATAAAATGAAATTCTAAATTCCTTATTCGCCAGAGTACTTCTATTTTCAACAGAACAGCTGCTTTTTCTGCGATACGTGACGTGTGGCGAAAAAAAATGTAAAAGATCAAATAAACACCCAAATTTCCCACTCACAAAATGAAAAGACAATGTTAGTCAATTGTATGGAGTCCCAATTATATATAGACATGTCATGGTTTTCAGGCAGTTTCAGTTTTTTTTAAAAACTGAAAACCAAATGTCCGCCTCACGACAAAGAATTTTTTTCTGACGAAAGACTAGACCCTCACAAAAAAGGATATTTTGTCGTGAGGCCAATTCCTTTTTCGAGATCAAACATCTAACTGCAAGAGCTTTACTGAGCATGTGCAGAACAAAAATTTAAAATCCCTATAACTCAGGAACAGATTAATATTTTTTCACCAAACCAGAAAAAAGCACTATGCCTTGTACCCTAAAACTATGAAACAAATTCCAAACCATTTTGGAACTGGAGACTGACAAAAAAAACCAGCAAAAAACCCAGATTTTAAATTTGTTTTCACTATCTGGATCTCGGAATCCGCATATCCGAGCAGAACGAAATGACCCACATCATGAGATCTAGCCAAAGGGACCAACCATCCAAATTTTCGTGCAAATCCATTGAACGGGGTCAAAGTACAGAAATTAGTGTTTAAAATTAAACACACATTCATATATATATATATAACTGTGTAGCATTATATTATTATAATGTTCAATAAAACAAAATAAAATTCATTTAAGAAAAGATGACATTTTAACCTACACCCTAGAGTCATCCCTATATTAACAGCAACTCTGCAGCTCACAGAGTTTTTTTTTTTCCTCAGAGGAGGCAACTCCTATCTGCTATTAACCACAGTTAGCAGTAGCAGATATGGCCAGATTAAAGCATCCTATTTCATATTGTGTAATATTAAGCTTCCATTGTAACCCTGTACTGCCGTGTAACACCTGTAAGTCGCCTTGGATAAACTATATAGCCATTTTTTTGTCCACCAGCCGCCACTTGTGGAGACGTATAACGCTATATTTTTCGGAACCCCGTTACTTACTCTTTAACTTTAGAAGTCTAACTAGAATTTAGCCCTCCATTTACTCCGTTATGTGTAGTTGAATTCAGCATGACCCCCATGTGTTTCCACACTAGCTTGTGTCCTTAGCAGAACATCCACAGTGGAACACAACAAACCCATTGGACTTGAAAGCAATTTATGGTGATCACAGCATGTGCACCAGTTAAGTTAATGTGACAGACCATTTGGCTAATACCTTCTTTAAATGTTATTTGCTGTGTATATTATGCATTGTATGTCGTTTTGTGTTATTATTTATTTCTTAGCAGACGCCCTTATCCAGGGCGACTTACAATTGTTACAAGATATTTTTTTATTTTTACATACAATTACATTATTTTTTTCACATTATTTTTACATACAATTACCCATTTATACAGTTGTTTTTTTACTGGAGCAATCTAGGTAAAGTACCTTGCTCAAGGGTACAGCAGCAGTGACCCACCTGGGATTGAACCCATGACCCTCCGGTCAAGGGTCCAGAGCCCTAACCACTACTCCACACTGCTGCCTAATGTTATGTACTGGTTTATCTTATCTTTACAGACCTCTGTAGAATGGCTTTGTACATTTTTGGCATCTTAATTAGCATACAATTGGCTACATAAATAGTGGTCAAAGAATTTCAAATTTAATTTGGGAAAACAAACAGTGATTTAGTGACATGTAAACCAGTGTAGCACATTCATACAATTTGAAGCTAAGAGTGACTACCACACCCTCAGAAACAGACTGCCACATCAAACAATGACTTCAGATCAATTATGCACATCATCTTATTTGATATTTCACCATTGTACCACCAGTGGTTTAGATGTTTTAAACAGAAGCACTGCAGGTAAAGGCAAGGCTATTTTTTCTTCCAGTAAGTCTATTGTGTACTACAGTTTACACTTTATTGTCTAATATTTAAACCTAACAGTTCCTGTTTTTTATTGCAGTAAAACCTTTATATAAACTAAATATTTATATTCTTCAATTTAATTGATATTGTAAAGTCTAAAAGACTTTTTGTTTAGTTGGAGACAGAAACTGGACTAATTCTTAAATTAATTAAATTAAATGAACACTATCTCAAATGTGTTGTAACAGTTTAACTTTAAATGGCATTATAATATGTATTTCTAATTCTGTTACTTCAGTTTAACAGTTGCTACAATAAATTGTAATATTATTTTACTCCATTAATCCGTTATTCAGTTATTTTCATCTAAATTCAAGCCACTGTTAGCATATTAGAATGTAATAGTTTTATAGTGACTGAACTAAGTGGCCTTTTCCTCTGTTCATACAAAATCCAGCTGAAGCAGGTTTTAAGACAACCTCTGCGTTTTGACAATTTTAAGGTTGATTAATATGAGACACCACCGTAAGCATTTTCCAATTACACAATATTATTTTAAACCAATTTGTAGCTTAGCGTAGTAAAATGTCTTACGTTTTTCGTTCCCATTTCTTCTTGCCAGGTTCCAATTAATTTCTATGAGATATGGAAGAATGTTTGTTTTAATATAAACTCCTGTCTTCTGTTATCCAAAAGGTATTTCGTTCGTTAATATTAACGAGATTGCTCATTATAGAGAGTAACTTGGCTTGTAAATCACTGACCATCAGAAAATATCCTCGCTTCATCGGCCAAAAACAAATGTGTCATCTTCAACACTGCTTCCACAGGCAAGCAGGTAAGAACGAGGTTACAAACTTAGTTATTTTCCTTCACTCGGTTCACTGTTAAAGTTACAGTTTATACTATTTTTATTGTATTGTCTTGCTTTTTAAAATATAACATTCTAATAGCTGTATTATTTCAGTCTTCCTAGAACATTTACTTCAGCTCAGGGATTCATTTTAGATCAAGTCTTAATTGTTATTCCAAATAAGACACATGACTGTTATCCATTTAAACTATACATTTGTTTAACTCTTGAGAAATACAGCAGCAGTTTAAGACTAAATTGTTGATTCGAGTATTCTGTTTCCATTACTTTTAGAATACTTGTTTTTATATTAAAGACTGCCTTTAAGTGAACTCACTTCTTAAATAAGACTTGAATTTGAGTCTGTTCTTGAACTAGTTAAACTGTACCCTGGTTTTCTAAGTCTATATATATATATATATATATATATATAAATAATTTGCTCAGCACAGCAACTCTCTCCAGAAAGTTGGCTACCTTTTCTCAAACTGAAATGTGCTAACAAGGTCTGGCACTTAAGTCAAAGAGTTGTGTTCATATGATAAGAGCCTACCAAGAGCTGGTCAGCCCTAACTTTCTCTTCAGGCGGCACACAAAAGCTACCTAATATTTTCTACTGGGTATACAGATCTATTTGAAAAGAGTACATACAGTATTACTAGAATTATTGACAAAAAGTATATCATATTATTTCAATCAATACATGTTAGTTTAAATCATCCAATTCATGTCTAACAAATCAGCCCGTTCCGAACAGGATTAGAACTCTGCGCCAGGCTCAGTTCGGACCGGTTCTGCGAACACCACGACAGACCTTTTCATCCAGTGCTTTACATCGCAGGTGTGGGCAACCAGGGTCTTCACTTGATACCTGCAAGACACTTGTACACGTTTGGCAGGAACACCCTCCTCACGTTCTAGCTTAACTAAATGAGCTCATGTCACTGGATGACCACTGTCACAACCTACACATTCAATTCTCTTTGTGGGTCGACATTCAAGTGTGAAAATTACATCCCTTGAGGACTATTACATTCAAACAGAATTCAGCAGTGTCTGACTAAGTGACTACAGGCTGGGCAGGATTTGGACCTGGTCAGTGATGATTCACCTCTGCACTTATCACATCCACACATTAGAAAAGGATTGTTTTCAACTGCTCTGTTCAGAGTCAGCTCTGTACCATGAACAATAGTTCTGGCTGTATAACTGTTTCCTTGACACATTTGATGTTGTTCACAGAGGATAATTTTAGGAGGCACACCCTCAATTCAAAATACAGAAGTGGGCCATTATTCACAATTTTTCATATCACTTGGTTGTCAACATTTTTTTTCTTTCACATCAGACCCATTGTAAGTGAATCTGGGTCCATTAAAGAACTGCTTACCCTAGCAACTGAGACCTGCCATGCAAAGGGTTCCAGTGATTTATAGCACAGAAGATCTATGCCAAGCCTATCTGTGACAATGGTCCAAAAAAAAAAAAAAAAAAAAAAGGCTTTCACAGAAATAGCAGTCAATCCATTTAAATGTGTCCTTGTTCAGGATTATTGTTATTTTATTAAAATGATCCAAGTGGATGAGCGCCTACTTGGCAATCAAATCAATTTAAGGGTCTAAAATCACATACACTGGAATCTTTAACCCTTTACAGTCCTATGTCGGACCCTGTCCGACATCAAAAAGACGTAAAACACAGGTCTCTAGTTGTTTTTTTTCTCCGGAAAAAGCCGAGAAAACCATTCAATGGCCGAGTGAGACCAATAGGACCCGAGAGAAGCCGGAAAAAAAGGGGCGGATCTAAACAATACACATAGCCCCGGCACCACAGAGATAACACGGACATAAACAAACAAGATAACTGCTTCTGCATCCAGCGCTCAAAGGATATCAGACATTTGCAGAGCTTTTAGCGATGTTATAGTAATAAAGTAATGACTTGGATTGCATTATTGAGGAGTTTGGTGATAAAACGAGTGATCAGATGATTTATCGACTATGAAGAGGTATTTGAAAAATACAGCGAACAAGGGGTGGGGCGGGGCTGGAGATGCAGTAGTGAGTGTCCTGTTGATATGCAGTGCCTTTTAAACCTGTTTTACTGTGGAAAAAACACTTTTGAACAGCGCATCTAAAATAAACTGCGCTTGTGAAAATAAATTGGACCCGACGTGCCTGAGACGTGCTAAATAAATGGACCGCAAAGGGTTAATTCAGCTGTAGGGTTTTTGCTTGTACTCCTCGCCCTGCACTGGATCCCGTAGGCAACTTGTATGTTTTGAATGGAAACCACTGTATGTGTATCTCTGTCCAGAGAATGTGTAAAAGCATCAGTCAACTCGTCCCAAAACTAGGACAGCCTTAGAATAGGGTTACCAGATGTCCCGGGAAAACTGTGATTGACCCAGTTTTCAGCCTTCATTTTTTGTCCCAGTCAGAAACAGTGCAATTGTTAACTCGTCCCGGTTTTATATTCACATTTTTATAAGTACAAAACTGTAGCAGTGTGCTCAGCAAGTTGACAGCACAGTAATTTACTATACAAAAATAAAATAAAAAATATATGGATTACTTGGTTTTTAATTCTGATTATGTGTTTAATAAATAAAGTGCCACCAGCCAAGTTAGCCTTTTAAGTTAGTCCCTATTGTGTTTTGAACACTGCCATTTTTATAATTGATTTCAAATATATATAAAACACTCCATGTTTAACTTCATTAAATTAGGATTGTGGTATTATATACTTATTTTAAGTGCTTCAGAGTTGATACAGATTCAATTAAAAAAATATATATAAAGTCCTGTTTTTTCACTCTGGAAATCTGGTAACCCTACCTAAGCACTGTCTGATGTAATCGAAATCAGACAAAACTTCTTGTGGAATCTAACGCAAGTCCACTTGGATTACAGTGAAATCAAAGGTAAATCCGGTCGGCACATTGACAAATAATAATCGCATCATACACATGGGAGGGGTCATACATAAAAAAACACTATCATATAATAGATGTATTCCCCCCAACTCAATGCGACACGACCATCATGACAGTAAAAATAGACATAATGAAGCGTTCTTACCTTTATATAAGTTAGTGATCAGCAGATGTGTCAGCCGCACGAATAGCACAACGTGTGGTTTTCACTAACTCTACTGTGCAGAATAAATGAATTATTTTCTATGGGTGAATATCGGGACTTTCTTCCTATGCATCGGGATGCGGGACATTTGCTAGGAAATCGGGACTGTCCCGACCATATAGGGACTGTTGGCATGTATGCTGTTGGATAGAAAAGCGCCCTGAGGCTACTTATTGCACAGTCACAGCGATTAAAACACCATTTGCAAAGTGATTCCTTTCACTAGCTAAAAACACTGCCTTTATATGGGTGTTTAAGTTTGATCTGATTCTGAATGAGCCATTATAGGAAGTCACTTGGGATAACTTACAGGTACAATTTAAGAAATCAGACTGCTTTGAATGTTAATCATTGTTGGCTTTTAGTATTTGACAGAAATGTCAGCTGTGTTTTTTCCCTCTAAAATGCCAAAGCGCTTTTAAATAATATAACATGCCAAGTTCTCACAAGGGTAATCACAAATTAAGCAGGACAGAACAGCACTGCTGGGGTAACTCGGACAACGTGGGCCCACCTTGTATATTCTGTAGCAATGCAGTATTAAAAGTAGAAATACTGGGGTTTACAAATGTAATGCATTCTCTTACCCATGTGTCATTTATACTTGAAACGTAGTTTTGTATAGATTACCCAGAAGCCTCGCTGCTGAAGACTAGTAAACATGCCTGTTCAAAGACTGAGACTGGGGGTTCTTCACATTATTGATAATACTATCGGCCCCACCGTCATAACCTCATTACTTAGCTGTTGACAAATATTTCATTTAATTTTGTTGCTACATTGAGTTCATTGCTGCATCTGTATTTTGCTCTTCAATATGGTAACAATTAGATTTCATAAGTGTAATACAGTCTTGTTTGTAAAACGAATGCAGTTTTGTATAAAATTCATATAACAATTAGTAGACACTACAAGAACATGGGAATAGTTCTGCACCAAGTTCATAGCGGCTTCTTTTTGTTTCTCTTCTCATATCCAGTCACAAATTTATGTACGCTTTTGGAAGATGAAAAAAAGTGGACCTAAGGAGGTAAATGCATTAATTATAGATAAATCAATGCATAATAATAATAACAACAACACATTTCTAGTTATTTAAGTACTACACAGTATGTAATTGTATTACGTTTATATATACACTGCTGTGCAAAAGTCTTAGACATGTTGCATTTTGAGCATCAACAATTTATTCAAAGCCTCCACTAGTGTTTTCTACTATAATGTTGACTTGCAAAAAAAAAAGGAAAAACATTGATTGAAATAGCGTGCATCACTCGATTTCCAAGGTGTGGTATCCGAAGCATAATCAACAAGTACAGAGAAATATCATCTGTAATTGACAAACCCACGACACCTGTGACTTGTGCCAGCTCTGTTAATTCAATGCTTGTCTTCTTTCTGTTCCTTATGGATATTATCGTCAAGTATTGCTCATCCTCATTAGACAGCTTTTTGGGGCTTCCAGTCCTGACCATAGAAAAACAAACAGGCAAATAACAAATACTGTACAACCACTCCTTATGGGGGGGGGCGTCAGGGTCCAATATAAATCCTCTACGCAACCCGCTTTTTCTCATTTTTTATATAAAAAGCAGCACACCCTTTTAATTCGTACTGTGGAGGGTAATTGCTTCTCATCAACTTAAGTCTCCAATTAATTTCATGAGTCATCCTCTCCTTTCTCAAATGGCCAAACCGCTTCAGCAAGTAGATATTTAATTTGCTTTGTGTTATTGTGCGATGCGTGTGTATATGATAACAGTACGATATTAATGCTTTCTTTTTAATTGTTCTGTATATTTTAGTTTGTGATGTGCAGTACAAAATAAAACGAAACACTAATTCTTAGTGCAATTGCCTATGTATATTGCAGCTAAGGCATGTGCAGTTAGACTGTAAAAATGGGGAGCCAACTCCAGGACCGCATTATATCCAAATCCACAGTATAGCGTGGGGCGATATAACGAGGGGTGGGTGGATATATATATATATATATATATGATATATATATATATATATATATATATATATATATATATATAGATATATATATATATCGATATATATATATATATATATATATATATATATATATATATATATATATATATATATATATATATATATATATATATATATATATATATATATATATATATATATATATATTAACTGGTGAGCATTTTTTTTTTCAGTGGGCTCATCCAGTTGATTTTTCCCATAAATTACCTTCCGGCTATTACGGGAAACATGCGCATATTAACACCAATAACGGAGACCCCAGCGCGTCACTGACAGACTACAGCAAGCCCCCCACAACAAAACACAGAACTTTAGAACTCTGGCAAGAAATAATTGCTCACCAGAGATTATAAAAAATACTGCATGGGGTAGTATTGATAAAAGAGAATTTAATTCCCATTACACTAATCACAACAATATAATCATTCATTCTAAATGGCAAGACGATTAGAGGACTTTTTTGCAGAATAAGTTATGTCTGATTATAGTGAATCTGAATTTTTCAACAGCGATTCATTTATGTATCATGGTTGTTCCCAGTATTTAATTTAAATATATAAGATTAGTTAGAAACAATAAACAGTGGCGTTTCATCATACAGTTCATTTAATGGATAATATATGAATATGTAGCAATTTGCATCAAACATTCACCAAATTAAGGGCATATATTTAGACTACAAATAAATGTATTTCGATTATAAAAACACATATTCAGATTATAAACAAACAAACATATATGGAGAGCACTGCACATACATTAACACATACAATACTTTGTATGAAAAATATTATTAAAATCAGGCCAATTTTATAACCAATCCACATATAATTTATATATGAACATACAGGTAGTGGGAAAAAAAATGGAAACACTAAAGTCACTTAATAGTGCGTTAGGCCACTATGGTATCCCGCTGTGTGGAGTTCTCGCGGACCATTTTTGATGAAACCGGCTGCTCGCGCCCCAGGTTGAAATTTGCAGTCAGTTGATCTGCAGTTGCTCGCCTGTTTTGCCTTGCACTTAGAATTTATGCACGGATATCACGATCCTAGAGTATGTGCTTCCGCCCACTGTTGCCCTCTGCTGATTATGTCTTTCCCTCAGAGTTCCATGCCGACATCACCTTAGACACAGTTGCTTGTGAAACATCAGCAAGTTGAGCTGTCCTGGTCACTGAAGCTCCTGCCAAACACACCCCAACAATCACCCCTCTTTCTAAGTCACTGAGGTCTCCTCTTGCAGCCATGCTCGCCATAATTAAAGGCAACCAGGCCTGTCCAGCATTTTTATACATGACCCTAAGCATGCTAGGATGTTATTTGCTTAACGCATTAGCCACACCTGTGTGGAAGCCCTTGCTTTCAATATACTTGGTGTCCGTCATTTACCCAGTTGTTTCCATTTTTTTAGTCCACTACCTGTATATGTATACACATAAAAACCAAATGAAGAAAATAAGAGGTATTGCTTTTAATATATGTGAAATTTAAGTTATTTCTGTATGGGGACCCAGTTTGGTTATACAGTCAAATCCTTTAAATATAAATTCAAAGGGATGCAGCAAAAATGTAGACAATATGAGGAGTTGACATTAATCAACAACCTGGCAAAATAAGCATTAACACTCAGAAGTGTTGATACAACAAATGTCCCCATTTGCTGTGGTACTGAAACAGAGTACTAAATATTGCATTGTTTACAACAGTGTCTATTAATAAAATGTATTATAATCCAGGGCTGGCAATGGAATGTGAAACAAGCAATGTGATGGTCGAGCAAGGATGGATATATTGGATGGATACGGACAGTTGGAGCCTTGTCACATATTCAAAACCACTGCCTCACAGAATTTAAAGCATCAGTTGTTTACAGTTACAGTAGTAAATAAACATGTCAATTTGGATGAACAATTAAATGAACTGGAAGATAGCAAAACAGAAAAAAATACCAAAAAAAAAAAAACACACTACTGTCTTTATACTCACTCGCCCCGACTTTGTCACTTCAAATAATGTCTGTCTAGCGGTTTGTAAACGCTACAGAAAAAAACAAAAAAAAGACACCTCTGCACATTATCCACCCCTCTGTCCGACGAGACATCATTATTATTTGATTTACTCCCGTTCTACTGAAACAGCGTCTTGCACTCACAGAAGAAAAATGAATTCGGTGCTGTCTCAATTCTGCCTCCTGGTAGATCTTTTCAATGGCAATGTAAAATTCAACAGATCAAAAATAAATATTTACTTACTTTTGCATGTTTCAATTAAATCAATGTACTCAGCTTAACTTAGTGTGTAGTTCAAAGTTATAAATGGGACTCATTTTGTGGTCTTTATTCGGTAATGATATTCAATGAAAAACACAATTTTTTGCCCTAAAAATTACTACTTTTTTTAAAATCCACTGTTTGACTTGGACTATAAATGCAATAAGGCCGTTCAGGGTGTCTGTATACATCGAATATACAGACTTCCTGGGGGTTGGAGGCACTCGACTTCGTCTTATGCCTCACAATGCCCTGAGGGGTCTATATATTCACCGTACACGGACACCCTGTCGGGTCTTATTGCATACTTTTCAAAGAGTATTGCACTGTGCATTAACAGCACATTATAATAATTAAAAACATAATAACTATGTAATCATTACCATTATATTGTGCTGCCATATTTATAATTGGCACATTTCAATACTGTATAGCAACTTGCTTACTGTACATGTAAACCCTTTAATAGTTATGCTTTTATAAGTGTGATAATCTGTTGCCTTATAAATGTGATGAAAATTAAACGTACTGTGATAATAACCAACAAGGTTGCACACCCCTATTGCATCAAGTTAGGCTGTGTGGTCCAGTGGTTAAAGAAAAGGGCATGTAACCAGGAGGTCCCACACCTCAGCCATTGACTCATTGTGTGACTGTGAGCAAGTCACTTAACCTCCTTGTGCTCTGTCTTTTGGGTGAGATGTAGTTGTAAGTGACTCTGCAGCTGATGCATAGTTCACATGCCATAATCTCTGTAAATCGCCTTGGATAAAGGCATCTGCTAAATAAACAAATAATAATCTAGGCAGGGCCACACAAGTCATGATTGGGCCCTGTGCAAACATGGTAATACTTTACATGAAGTGTCTCTAGTGACTCTGCATTTACATAGTAGTAACTTGGTAAATACATATGTACTTACACAATTACAATGTTATTATGCATAGTTACAATGTACTTAATGTGTAAATGTTTTGCATGATATAACCCTAATCCTAACCATCTTAACAGTAACTCAAAACCAACACTTACCCTTTTCTGAAACAATTGTGTACTTGCATGTATCATGCAAATAGAGTGACACATTAAGTTCATTGTAACTATGCATAACAATGTAATTATGCAACTACACATGTAATTACTAATCAACTACTATGTAAATACACAGTAATTAAAGACACTTCATGGAAAGTGTTACCGCAAACATATACTACCTGGCACCACAGTACCTGCATTGTGATTGTGTGAATTATCTTAAACAGCCAACCCATTAAGTATATAGAATTAAATTGCATTTTTAACCCTTTGCGGTCCATTTATTAATTCTGCGTCAGGCTCGCCAGGTCTAATTTATTTTCACACGCGCAGTTAATTTTAGACGCGCTGTTTAAAAGTATTTTTTCCACAGTCAAACGGGTTTAAATGGCCCTGCATATCAACAAAGCACTCACTAGGGATCTCCAGCCCCGCCCCACCCTTTCGTTTATCGCTTTCACATATGCTACCAAATAAATAATAATAATAGTCGTACATACTGATCAATCATCTCCTGATGACTCGTTTTATCACCAAACTCCTCAATAATGCAATCCAAGTCATTATTTTATTGCTATAACATCTCAAAAAAGCTCTGCAAATGTCTGTGATAGTCTCTGTGCGCTGATACTGGAACACCCAGCTTGTTTCCATATGACCGCCCCATCTGATGCCAGGGGCTAGTATGACTATTCATGAGATACGCCTTTTTTTTAAAAAAAATCGGCTTGTCTCGGCTCCTTTCGTTCCCACTCGGCCATTGAATGGTTCTCTCAGCTTTTTCCGTTGAAAAACCGACTTTTTTGCGTTTTTTGGATGATGGACCTGATGGTAATAATTGCAACATGACAATGGACCGCAACGGGTTAAATTATATATATACACACACACACACACACACACACACACACACACACACACACACATATACATACACTACCGTTCAAAAGTTTGGGGTCACTTAGAAATTTCCTTGTTTTTCATGAAAACATACATGAAATGAGTTTGAATAGGAAATAGTCAGAAATATAGCTGTCAATTTGTTGAGGTAATCTGAAAAGATTTCACCCCATGCTTCCTGAAGCACCTCCCACAAGTTGGATTGGCTTGATGGGCACTTCTTACGTACCATACGGTCAAGCTGCTCCCACAACAGCTCAATAGGGTTGAGATCCGGTGACTGTGCTGGCCACTCCATTATTGACAGAATACCAGCTGACTGCTCTTCCCTAAATAGTTCTTGCATAGTATGGAGCTGTGCTTTGGGTCATTGTCCTGTTGTAGGAGGAAATTGGCTCCAATCAAGCGCCGTCCACAGGGTATGGCATGGCGTTGCAAAATGGAGTGATAGCCTTCCTTCTTCAAGATCCCTTTTACCCTGTACAAATCTCCCACTTTACCACCACCAAAGCACCCCCAGACCATCACATTGCCTCCACCATGCTTGACAGATGGCGTCACGCACTCCTCCAGCATCTTTTCATTTGGTCTGCGTCTCACGAATGTTCTTCTTTGTGATCGAACACCTCAAACTTCGATTCGTCTGTCAATAACACTTTTTCCAATCTTCCTCTGTCCAGTGTCTGTGTTCTTTTGCCCATCTTAATCTTTTCTTTTTATTGGCCAGTCTGAGATATGGCTTTTCTTTGCAACGCTGCCTTGAAGGCCAGCATCCCGAGTCAGCCTCTTCACTGTTGACGTTGAGACTGGTGTTTTGCGGGTACTATTTAATGAAGCTGCCAGTTGAGGACCTGTGAGGCGTCTGTTTCTCAAACTAGACACTCTAATGTATTTGTCCTCTTGCTCAGTTGTGCACCGGGGCCTCCCACTCCTCTTTCTATTCTGGTTAGAGCCAGTTTGCGATGTTCTGTGAAGGGAGTAGTACACAGCGTTATATGAGATCTTCAGTTTCTTGGCAATTTCTCGCATGGAATAGCCTTCATTTCTCAGAACAAGAATAGACGGACGAGTTTCAGAAGAAAGTTCTTTGTTTCTGGCCATTTTGAGCCTGTAATCGAACCCACAATTGCTGATGCTCCAGATACTCAACTAGTCTAAAGGCGGCCAGTTTTATTGCTTATTTAAATCAGCACAACAGTTTTCAGCTGTGCTAACATAATTGCAAAAGGGTTTTCTAATGATCAATTAGCCTTTTAAAATGATAAACTTGGATTAGCAAACACAACGTGCCATTGGAACACAGGACTGATGGTTGCTGATAATGGGCCTCTGTACGCCTATGTAGATATTCCATTACAAATCATCCGTTTCCAGCTACAATAGTCATTTACAACATTAACAATGTCTACACTGTATTTCTGATCAATTTAATGTTATTTTAATGGACAAAAAAATCGCTTTTCTTTCGAAAACAAGGAAATTTCTAAGTGACCCCAAACTTTTAAACGGTAGTGTGTATATATATATATATATTATACACACACACACACACACCAGTACTGTGCAAAAGTTTTAGGCAGGTGTGAAAAAATACTGTAAAGTAAGAATGCTTTCAAAAATAGACATGTTAATAGATTATATTTATCAATTAACTAAATGCAAAGTGAGTGAACAGAAGAAAAATCTAAATCAAATCCATATTTGGTGTGACCACCCTTTGCCTTCAAAACAGCATCAAGCATCAATTCTTCTAGGTACACTTGCACACAGTTTTGAAGGAACTTCGGCAGGTAGGTTGGCCCAAACATCTTGGAGAACTAACCACAGTTCTTCTGTGGATTTAGGCAGCCTCAGTTGCTTCTCTCTCTTCATGTAATCCCAGACAGACTCGATGATGTTGAGATCAGGGCTCTGTGGGGCCATACCATCACTTCAGGACTCCTTGTTCTTCTTTACGCTGAAGATAGTTCTTAATGACTTTCGCTGTATGTTTGGGGTCGTTGTCATGCTGCAGAATAAATTTGGGGCCAATCAGATGCCTCCCTGATGGTATTGCATGATGGATAAGTATCTGCCTGTACTTCTCAGCATTGAGGAGACCATTAATTCTGACCAAATCCCCAACTCCATTTGCAGAAATGCAGCCCCAAACTTGCAAGGAACCTCCACCATGCTTCACTGTTGCCTGCAGACACTCATTCGGTATGCGCTCTCCAGCCCTTGGCGAACAAACTGCCTTCTGCTACAGCCAAATATTTCAAATTTTGACTCATCAGTCCAGAGCACCTGCTGCCATTTTTCTGCACCCCAGTTCCTGTGTTTTCGTGCATAGTTGAGTCGCTTGGCCTTGTTTCCACGTCGGAGGTATGACTTTTTGGCCGCAAGTCTTCCATGAAGGCCACTTCTGACCAGACTTCTCCGGACAGTAGATGGGTGTACCAGTGTCCCACTGTTTTCTGCCAGTTCTGAGCTGATGGCACTGCTGGACATCTTCCGATTGCGAAGGGAAGTAAGCATGATGTGTCTTTCATCTGCTGCAGTAAGTTTCCTTGGCCGACCACTGTGTCTACGGTCCTCAACGTTGCCCGTTTCTTTGTGCTTCTTCAAAAGAGCTTGGACAGCACATCCGGAAACCCCTGTCTGCCTTGAAATTTCTGCCTGGGAGAGACCTTGCTGATGCAGTATAACTACCTTGTGTCTTGTTGCTGTGCTCAGTCTTGCCATGGTGTATGACTTTTGACAGTAAACTGTCTTCAGCAACCTCACCTTGTTAGCTGAGTTTGGCTGTTCCTCACCCAGTTTTATTCCTCCTACACAGCTGTTTCTGTTTCAGTTAATGATTGTGTTTCAACCTACATATTGAATTGATGATCATTTGCACCTGTTTGGTATAATTGTTTAATCATACACCTGACTATATGCCTACAAAATCCCTGACTTTGTGCAAGTGTACGAAGAAGAATTGATGCTGTTTTGAAGGGAAAGGGTGATCACACCAGATATGGATTTGATTTAGATTTTTCTTCTCTTCACTCACTTTGCATTTAGTTAATTGATAAATATCTATTAACATGTCTATTTTTGAAAGCATTCTTACTTTACAGCATTTTTTCACACCTGCCTAAAACTTTTGCACAGTACTGATTAGATAGATAGATAGATAGATAGAGAGCGCCATATGAGTACAAAATAAACCTTTATTTTTAATTTGAGTTAAATGGCCAAAAGCTTCTGAGAAAACAGCATGGGACACAGTAAACACAGATCTCTGTTTTGCATTGGAAAGGTTAGGTGGAGCAGTCGAATAGAACTAATACATGTCAAAAATAACTATTAACAATGATACAATGCCTGATCGCCATTTAATAATAAAAATAGAATGCAAATACATTGTTCCTGATATTTTCCTGACAATATTCAAAACGACATTTTGCAAACAAATAATACAAATCCCAGTGTAATGCTATTAAAACAGCATGTCATTCATTGATTTTATTAAAACTAGAAAGTTCGATTTAACTATCGAAAGCACGTAAATTACTGATTGCTTTATTAATGTTGTATAAGCATCTTATTAATGCCTGATTAAAAGTGTAGCACCGTGTCTAAATATGCATGTTCTAACTCCAATGTGTTTAAATGTCAATGAAATGTCGCTAAATTAAATACATGGCATGACAGTAAACAGAGGGAAAATAAACTTAAGTGCAGATCCAACATGCAATCTTTGACAGGTGTGGCGTAGGTGCATTTCTTACCGTTGCCAAACAGGTTTTTTTAGGCCCAAATAAAAGATCTTTGACAGGCTTTGTTTCTTAGGCCAATTTCCTGTGCCTGAACACCACTTACTGGTGGCCGCATTGTTAATTTTTCCTAAAAATATATTTTCATCATATGAAAAATAAAGGAGATAGACATTTGCACTTAAGTTTTTCGTATATTTCTGTAACAAAACCAAACTGTTTCTCATTTAAAAACATACAGCAGCCCCTCTCAACTTCCCAAGCCTTTCTATAATAAACTAGAAACAACAGTCTGGTGTTTTGCAAGATTAAGAAAAATGTTATTGCTCTGACAATACGTCAAACGTAATAGGTTAGTTAATCAATCAAATAACTTAATACAATACCTAAGATAAAGTACATTGCTGACGCATTATAAAAAAATCAAAAACTACTTTCACTTTCCTGTTCCAATCACATGCTGCACAATTCCCAGCAAAATGTAGCAAAATGAAAGCAATTTCCAATACTATTCATCCTAAAATTATATTTAAAACTGTAATATTCCAGAATAGGTTGTGAAGGCTTTACTTTGCTCCGCTGAATTAACTGTAAATCAGAGGATGTCAAACTTAAAAAGTATTTAGGGGAGAAACAGTACACAAGTAGACAAGTAATAGCATTACTGGGGTTTAATTGACCTTTTTTTTTTTTGTTTTAAGCTGTGCACGAAAGTGAAAACTGTCAAATTTAACTGAAATAAACTCTTAAAAAAGGGGGGGGAATGTATTTTATTATCGCCTCATAACAGAAAATAGGATCACAACAAAACAAACGTTGATCACTATACGTAACATTTACCATGCAAGTTTGGCCGGTGTCCGGAAAGTGTGAAGTATTTTCGAGTGATGTGCAGTAAAAAAAATAATATTACTACCGCTGTTGTCATATCACACTACTGAAGCCTTCTCTCATTGCTCAACCAATGAGGCACTAAAACTAAGCTAAATAGGAGGAGATTTGTGACACATGCCAGAACAGAATCTCATCAGAATGAAAGCTCGGCCAATCAGCTGACTTGTTCCTGTATTAGGTTGCCAAAAAAAAAACTGCTTGTTACGGGACACACATACACTGTAGATAACGGCAACCTTACAATCTTGCGTATCAGCAATTTAAGCTTTTTTAATGAAGGACAGCTGTAATAGTTTCCCAGGGCAAACAGGGAGAATGGACGAGATGGGAGAGTGTGGAACAAGGCAAGATCGGCTGGCGAGATCTGTGGACAGTGGAACACAGCAGGATCAGTTTCCTCATCAGGCCCCATCACCACAGAACCTTAATCTATGGGTAGGAGATGATCCGTGGTGTCCTTTGTGTTTATCGCCAGCTACATTAAGACACATTTTGACAGGATGCAAGCTGGGTCTTAGCCAAGAGAGGGTTACCTGCCGTCATGACCAGGTGCTGCGATGTTTGGCCTTAGCACTGGAAGACAAGCGCAGCATGACCAACAGGTTGCCACCAATGCCAGCAATATATGACACACGAAGAACAATATTCCTCCGTCCAGGGGAGCAAACTCCAAGAAAAGGTATTAAAACCAAAACTCGTCTTGGACAACTGGAAGCTGCCAAAGACTGGAAAATGCTGGCAGATGTTGGACAACGGCTTATTTTCCCATCTGAGATTGCCACCACTAATCTTCGACTTGATATTGTCTTGTGGTCTGGATCAGCACGCCTTGTTCACCTGGTAAAGTTAACAGTGCCAGGGGAGGATGCTGTGGATGTGGCGTACGAAAGGAAGAAACTTTGGTATGCTCAACTAGCTGCTGAAGCAGAACAGCAAGGATAGAGTATCCAGGTTTACCCAGTGGAGGTGGGTTGTCGAGGATTTGTGGCACACTCCACAACAAGATTTCTCAGAGTCATCGGATTCAATGGTCAAGAGTTGCGACGCATAGTGAAGAACTTATCTGAAGCAGCAGAGAGAAGCAGCAACTGGCTCTGGTTGAGACAAAAAGATTCTGGTTGGGGGCCTCAAGCACAGTAGAAATAAAAAGTTGATGTAAAGGAAGGTAAGTAAGCTGGGCTTAGCTGAGTGGGGGACAGAGGGTGGTGATGCTGGGACGCCAGAATCACGGTTGAGCCCTCTTAAGGTGTTGTGGGCTAGTTGATGAAACACGAAGGATTGAAGGTGCCCACTTGAAGACCCCAGAGAAGTACCCTACTCAGCTCAGTCCAGACAGTTGTCATGCTGATGAGCTAAAGAGAACTCACTGTGGTTGATCCCTGGAGCCACCATTACAGCCATTGTGTGTGCTGATGTGCCAGGGAGGCAAAATAGGCTGATTCCTGGAGCCAGCATTACACTTATCACAGACGGATCACATTAGTTTATTATTATTTATTTCTTAGCAGACGCCCTTATCCAGGGTGACTTACAATTGTTACAAGATATCACATTATACATCATTTCACATACAATTACCCATTTATACAGTTGGGTTTTTACTGGAGAAATCTAGGTAAAGTACCTTGCTCAAGGGTACAACAGCAGTGTCCCCCACCTGGGATTGAACCCATGACCTTCCGGTCAAGAGTCCAGAGCCCTAACCACTACTCCACACTGATGCCAGTAAAAGAAGCTATGTCTTAGTTGGTGCTTATCTTGGCTAGAGCCGAGTCCAATATCAGCATGAAGTTTAACACCTACTCTCATGTAATGGAAATCAATCAGGTAATATTTGTGATCAGTTTAAAAGATAAAATGCATAATTTCTTCTGATTTAAAATAAACAAAAACTATATATAAGAAACGAAAATAACATTTAGAACCATTTAATAATAGTCATACACCTGAAAACTATAAGATTTCATACGTTACTAATGTAGCTTACTTTAAAATGAAAATGCCAAAAAATGACAGTGTATAAATAAGAAAAACACAGCTTTGAAACACATCTCCCTTGGATGATTAGGCCTGAAATAATTCATCAGTTGTATTCGGCGGTAAGTTTCTCATTATGTAATTAGCACTCTGGTGAAAACTCGTTAATCTCAGGTGCAATTACCCCAACTGTCACTGAACGAGACGCAGACATAATTCAAGGATCCAGTGACACTAATGTAATGGGGGTGCTATGACAACTGAAAAGTCTCAAGTAGTGATCTATGCTGTTCAGCACAGCAGGGCTCACAGCCGTGTAGGTTTGCTTTTAGAAATAATATGAAGTGATTTTATCAGCCATTGAAATATGTTCAAAATCTAAAGACAGACATTCTTCAGTGCTTATCTGAGGTGTTTTATCTAACAAATACACTAAAATACACTACACTAATACACTAAAATAAAAAGTCAAATACAAATACTGCACTTTGAGGTGTAATTTCTTGGTTAAATGGGATTGTTAAATGACTTTTACAAAATGTACGCAAACATGTATTTATTTAATTCCTTAGGGGTACTTTCCTAGGGACTTCAGTCCATTGAGATTCAGCCACAAAGAACAAATCCAGTTTATAAAAATAGCTATGTTTCCATCAAACCTTTTTTTTATGCGCTAAAAGTCATGCATATTAAAAAAAAAAAAAGCTTGGAAACAGCCAAACTTCGGTTAAGTCATGTGCGTGAACAAAAAAAGTTTGATAGGGGTGGATAAAAATGTATCCTGTCCGATAAATGATGTGCACAAATGCAATGGAAATAATTGTATGAGCTAGCGCTTACTTTTTCAAGTTATATGGTGTGTAACCAAGCTGCAACTCACTCGGGTTCTTTTCCCCTTTAAAAATACTGATCCAGACACAGTATAGGTTTTCCAGCGCGCTTGCGCTATTTTTTTTTAAATTTATAAACACAATAAAACAAACCAAAACACAAAATAAACACCAAGCTCTATTCGAGCAATAACAAACACAAAATAAACACCTGACCTATAAACAGGACGGCTAAGCCGTTTACCTGAAACAAAACAAAAAAGCTTCAACCACACAGGTTTACACTTCACAAACTTATCTTCGACTGCTCGGAAACAGAGCACCTCTTCTGCTTCCTTCTACTCAGCAGCCCTGAGCAAACTGACTGCCCTCTTTAAATACCCTGTACCTGGTTCTAATTTAACAATTACCAGGTGCAGGGGATAATTAAATAAAACAATTAACAAATTAAACTCAATGTGTATTGGCACATGTTTTTTCCCCACGCAGGGAGGATTAACCCTCTCCCTGCTGTGTTACAGGTGGTATTTACATGGTCAACGCATCACATCTCTACCCGGACGAGGCACTTAATTCAAACTTAATGACACATATCATATGGCAATCAAATCTACAGCTGTAGCCAAAAGTTTTGCATTACCTAGAATTTTAGGACTGAGACAATTAAAATAAACTACATGAACATAATTTAAAGAAACTACAAAATACTTTCATGGCACTGTATTGATTTTCTGCATTTTTGCATGTTTTTGACAGTGAATGTTATTAGATCTTCAACCAAAACCTATTAGATAAAAAGGACCCTGAGTGAACAAATAACACAAACATTTGATACATATTTATTTAATAAAGTTATGCAACAACCAATGCCCCCGTGTGAAAAAGTAATCGCCCCCTTAGACTCAATAACTGGTTAAGCCACCTTTAGCAGCAATAACTGCAACCAAACGCACACAAACAGAACAGCTCACGTGACACTACCAATCATGGTAGCTCACCGAGTGCATACGGCCAGCGAAGGAAAAAGTAAAATAAAACACAATACAAAAAAATATAAAATAAAAGGTGCCGTAAAAACGGCATGCGCTACTCCCAAATGCATGGAGGTCCCGCTTGCTCACCTCGCTAGACTTTAAGGGGATCTACCATCCCCGAACTAATCTTGTATCAACACAAACCCAGACTCCAGCAGTCGGCTGTTTTGACGATCACGGCGAACGGAGGATTTCAGCAACTTATTTCTCTCACTATGCTCGGGTAGCGTGGACGCTCTTCAACCCGTTGTCTGTGGCTTTGCAACAGCCCCGAGGTGAACAAACAGGACCTCTTTATACCTGACGCCGTGCTGGAACACAGCTACCCGCTGATCATCCACAGCTGGCAATCACACACAGCAGGCAGGCTATCCCGGGAGCGTCAGGTACTGCAATAAATTAAATGACAACAATTACACAATATTATTTGCAATGCATACACACAAACCCCCTCTTCATGTGCAGGGCTCCTGCCCTGCTACAGAGCACAAAAAGTAAAAGTAGCTATATTTGTAAACTTGATTAAACACGTCACAGGTTTATATAATACATAGGATTAGTTTTTCTTCACCTATTTACACAAAGTGTTTAGTGATGTTAGCCCCACCCCCCACCGGCACTGCAATTTACTGGGCCCTGGTGCAAGACTGTGAAGTAGACTAACCCCCAAGAAAAAAAGCACAGCACTGCTGCAGAACAACCTCAAGAAAAAAAATTGAAAATAAATACATCAGCAGCAAAATCTGAAATCGGTCAAAAACTCATTATTTAATGTTATTTTAAGATGACTGTGAAAAAGACAGTAATCAAGTAATAGTATATCCAAACATTTTAATAACTCAATTCTGTAACAAGATTAATCAATTTGATTAATAACTCAATTTAGTTAATATTGAAACATATTAATAGCTTCAAATTAGTCACAAAACATATTAATCATAGACATCAATTGGATTTTTAAATTAATGTTATCAAGTACAAAAGTTAGAAACGTTTCAGTCTGATCCTTTCAGTTGCAGGTAAAGGACGACCTAGAACAGAGAAGGCAAAGTCATCAGTTGCATTAATCTTAATTTCAGTTAGTACGTATGGTAGCTGCATCTTCCCAATCATGATTCTGTAAGTGAGATTGATACAAAACGTCTAGTTTGTTATGCTTTTAATCCATTTCCCCAATAATATCTGTGATTAGCAAAGTTACACAATAACTGTTTCGTCCTTGATAGACCACCTGTAACATATCTTCTTTCCCAGTATGTATACTTTTGGCCAACATACCAGCACTCTCTGTTATCCTCACATGTTATATTGTGACACCAATGAGTTTAATTTTTCAAGGGCTGGCCACTTAATTGTCTCCACCTGCTTTTATATGGACCTTGAGGTGCAGCACCTATGGACCCACATGCTGGAATTTCCTGTGAATTAAACAAGTTACCCCATTAGGAACTATAGTAAGCATTAGGTATTGCATTTTTACACTCCCTCAGATCCCTACCCCATCTCTCTCTATTACCGGTTGAACAGCCTTTGCCAAGTTATTTTCAGGGAGGAGGTGCCTGGGAAATATTCCATCCATGAGATCAATCACAGCGTCATGCACCAGTGTAGCTATATGTGATCCTGCTACTGCACGTGACTCTCTATCAGACATGTCTTCTGTAGCCCTAATGACCTCCATAGAAAGGGTCATTTGTGTCTGCACCTGTTTATTTTGTCATAATTGTCCCTCTCTAACTCATTCTGCTTGGGACAACATTATGGTACCTAGGTCTTTTTCAATGTGTTTAAATACCTTTTTACCAAAGTAATTTGCATCCCATTGTACATAAAATTCCCTGAACCAAACAATCCCCCTATATCCCCAAAGGTACTGTATTTTTCCCTTCTATTACTAAGTCTTATTGGATTCTTTGATCGTATATCAAGGGCCTAAATTTGTGTTTGTATCAAATTGGAATATACCTCTACTGTAAATCTGAATGATTGGCACACATTGACACACTGTTGACATTCAGCCATGACATGTTCATTACCACAGTAAACATAGCATATTGAACATCATTAATTAGCATTCCCCTCTAGAGGCCAGAACAACCCCATTGTGCGGTGCCAGATTTTGCTTTTGGCAAACTCTATGGCATTCATTTTCCCCTTTATACGTATGTCCATGTAGTATTTACATTCATATCCTGCCGTCATGTTTACACACATTGTGTTTGCACCACAATTATGTCTGTGTCCCACACAGCATTTGTCATCATCGCTGCAGACCGATATCCCATCACTGGTGTATCCTCGGGAACATTGGCAGGAAACGTCTCTTTCCCAGGTTCCTAGGGGATGACACATGACATTGCCTCGCCCTGTGTCCAGATAATGAGTCCCATTATGATGTTTCTGGCACCTGCCTGCATGGCCAGTCCTCACTTCCAAGATAAGCAGTACCCCCACGATCACCTCCACCAATGATGGCATCATCTCCTGTAAAACAATGTATTATTCATTCTTTGTTAACGTCATCCCTCTCTTAGACCTCAATGGGCCCTTTCAATTGGTCCACGTGGAACCATTTTAACACTAGAAAACCCTTATTGCCCACCTGCAATTTATACAATCCTTTATCTCATATGAACCTGTCCTTTTCATTTAGATGACCATGGTCCATGTTGATCATAATTATCAATTTCAAAATAAAAGATATAAAGAAAAATGTAAAGAAATAATTTTTCACATGTGTCCCTCCATTATCTCTCCTGTCGCCACTATAGACCTTGAATATGTTCTGACCTATCTTGACTTGGCAGGCAGTCAACTCCTTACTTAATTCATGAGTTTGCTGGCAGTTCTCAGCAAGAAAAAGTTTTTAAAAAAAGTTGAAAGTATATAAAAGTATATTTCAGTCCCACCTTGAAAGAGAAAGAACAGTATTCACATTTACAAACCCAAAAATCTAGTTTAGTAAAATACAAAATATAAAATAAATAATAAATGCCAATGCCTATACTGAGAGCGACCAATACTCAAGCTCTCATAAATCATAATCAAGGGTGTCTGATTGCCACAAACACTCCCTCTTGAAATCCTAATAATGGCATTATTAACCATTATTAACCTTTGTTTCATTTTTTTCTTTTTAAATAAATGCCCCCCTGGTTGTGAACTGTATATTGTAGAAAAACAGTTTGCAACCCTGTAGCATTCCTTTTCCTGTAACAGGAAAAAAAGTCAAGCTGCTTGTCAGTGGTTTGTTTCACCTACAGGTTTATGAAATTCACAAAAACTCTAGTGTGGAGTGCTGTGCTGCTTCGTCTTACCTAGCACAGATAGGATGCATGTAAAACAAGGAGGAAATAAAGAAGTTCTATAAAGCAAGTTAGTATTGTAATGAAACACTAACTTCTTGACCAACAAACTTACTGCAACCAACAGGCTCATTCTCAACCTTGAAGTTTTTTTTTTTTCCTTATCACCCATTGCTTAATATAGTTACCTTATCTCTCTTTTGGCAAGACACCCAGAAAGTAAAAAGAAAACAGAAAAGAAAAACAAAGACCTTGTTCACACTACTGTGCTGGCCCAGGGCCATCCCAGGGGCCTCCGTCTGCAACCCTGTTCACATTTGCGGTTTAAGGCGCCGTTGCGCGTTCACATATCTGACTGAAAACCGGCCTTAAATGTGCCGAATTGTTTTTTTTTTTTGTTTGTTTTTTTAATGAAACCACAGCCTGCACTCAGAATGTAAGAGCTACCGGAATATACAATAATCCTTGATTTGTAGCAGACCTTTCTTATTAATATTTTTTTTCAATGCAGCACAGTAGCAATGTTATAATGTATATTTAAAAAAGAACATATATCATTGACTATTTTGACTTAATGTTATGGTGTGTAATGGGGTGACAGTCAGAACTTACTCCTACTCACCATCACATTATTCCCTCTAGAACACAGAGGTATTTAGAATGCAGGAAACAGCAACTTGCTAGTGTTCACAGGTATAAATATTTATTTTCGTAATGGATACTTCACTCAGATTGCAAATGACTAACAGTACATAAAGGATTGACATTCACAAGACAAGCTCACGACTGACCACCTAATACTACTGCTCCCTCCTAAGACACAGCATTAAATAATAATGAATTAATTATTCAATAATCGGTTACACATTGAATCACTTTATACAAAAATAAACTATAATTTAACATTCATTTCATTTACAATAAACATTCATATAATTTACATTACACATGTTTCTTCTCATATTTGTTTAACCTGCATGAATACCGTCTTTGTTTACAAGCACAATCATTAAATTAAACTATTCAATTGTTTACTTGTTATTATTATCATTGTCATTATTATTCTCTAGTCCCTAACCATTACAAGTAAAGTCTGAACATCAGCATTACCCCTTCTCTTGGAAGATTACCGAACATACGCCTTTAAAAAAATCTTGTTCCACTACGGCAGCTTCATTGAGGGAAGCACCCTAATCTAAATCCAGCAATACACTGTCAAATATCAAATACAATTTGCTCAACAACATGCACAATACATAATACTACTGCTCCACAATAATAATCACAATAACGGGCATTGAAATATTACAGTGAAAATACAATTTTTTACACTTTCAAATTCTAAGCAAGTTACAAGCTTCCCAGTGCCATTAATCAATAAAACAGACAAACTTTTTTTTTTTTTTTTTTTTTTTTACTTCAGATATTACAAATAGTTCCCTGTTGTAAAAAAGAAAATAATAATAATAAATATAATATTCAACTCAAGTTAGTCTTCGTCATCCGGATGGCTATTGTAAAATAGAGCTGCATTATTCTCCATCCAGATTGTCATGAGACTCTGGCATTGAGCACAGAAAAGAATCCCACATTTGCTGTTGTTCACGTTTCCTTTCATTCAATTTATGTTTAGCACTTCCCAAGTGTTATACAATCTTCTGCCTACGAGTGTAATCTACAACCTTGTTATCATAGAAAATCAAACTGGTAAAGTGTAACATTGGTAATGTGATACGAAAAGGCCGGCCCCAAGTCTGCTTTGCATTCATACATATGTAAAGGCAGGCCCTGGCCAAAATCGAAACGGCAAACTAAATCTAAGCCGGCCATTAGGCTGCCTTTTCTTTTTTGGCGCATTCACCTATGAGAAAAGGCAGCCCTGGGCCGCCTTAAATCCTAAGTGTGAATGGGGTCTAAGTGTTTTAAAGAAAAAATAGTAACTGTACTGTGTTATTCCTTTTTTTTATACAGTTCCTACTCCAAATTGCTGTACAGCAGCAGTCAATTTTAGATGATTAATGTGATACTACCTGCATTCTGCGGCTAACCTTCTCAATCAAGTAAACCAAGGGGCTAGCCTTGTCTACTGTAGAAAGTTCTCAGCCAAGATGGACTAAAGGAATGATCCAAAATCTTTGATCATTACCTACAGCATACTGGCATGGTTTCAAAATATGTTGCTGTTGTTGTGCCCTGCCTGTGTTATTTGCTATATATGGTTTAACTTGTCTATATGTTCCTTAAGTTGCCCTGCCCAATTTTCTAGTGCAGTGCAGTGCCGCAATAGAGGTGTGTCATTTGGTAATATTCAGGTACCTGGGGTGCACATTATTCTACGTGTCATTGCTTCATATGGGAATGTGGTGTTACTCCAATAGCCATTAAACACAGGTGCAAAAATCTCAATAGTGCACACAGAAATAAAAGTACTACCCTGGCTTGCAATTACCCCCAGCATGTCAACTACAATACCGTATTGGCTGAAAAAGTCACGACCTATCATCGAAATAGAGTCCAGTAAACACATAAGCATAAGAGAAAGAAAGAACCAAAAGAGAGAAACAGGTTTAGAATTAAAAGCAACAGCATTAGAGCCTTCCCATACTGAACAAAAATGTATTTAATATATAATAAGAAATGTATGATACTTATATTTTCCTGACATCATTCTTGGATTAAACAGAATATAATAAATATATTATCAAGATTTTTTACATTTTTAATACATTAAAATTGGCCTCTTTTGTAGATGAAAAATATATGAGGTTTATGGTAAATATATGTTTTATGTATTTAATTTTTGTATATATATGTTAAATATATTGTTAAATATTTTAAAATATAAAGTAAATAAATTGAGAAATATAAAATTCACATGAGAAAAATGCATTATGTATACATCTGAAATATGACATTTAATATACATAGTGTTCCGAGTTTTCGGTTTTTATCTTTAAAAAAAATTCCGGTATACTCACCTTACATGTGGAATATTAAACGTAGCATTTCTGATTTCTGATTAATAATGTCCCTGGCATGTCTGGTAAAGCACAATCTGTGCAAGTCGAAGCCACATTTTCCCAAGTTAGCTGGTAGTTTGCGAACGTTTGGGCAATCGCTGTGCTGACGGAAATAGTATCTACAGATGGTATGAACATGACATCAGCACAAAACAAGTCAGGTTTATTCGCCTTGAAATCATAAAAAGAAAAGAGAATTGACAGAACTGGTTAGAGCAAGCCATCAGGAGACGCATCAAAAATCACACTGGACATTTCCATCAATGCATATAAGTTTACTAACTAAAGCAGCACATTTTCTGTCAAATATTTACGATTAAGATTTTCAGCTTAGGCAGTGTTTAACTGTTGGACAGACTCATTCATTCTGTGCTTTCTTTATTAAAGCGTGTGTAAAAAACACATAAATGGATTGCTTGTCTTTCAGTTCACGTTATTGTTTTAGTTTAATGTGCTGCTTATTTTTCAGCATGTTCTTTTATTGTCAGTGCAAACACGGCCCTCAGTTATTTATTTCTTAGCAGACACCCTTATCCAGGACGACTTACAATTGTTACAAGATATAACATTATTTTGACATACAATTACCAATTTATACAGTTGGTTTTTACTGGAGCAATCTAGGTAAAGTACCTTGCTCAAGGGTACAAGCAGCAATGTCCCCCACCTGGGATTGAACCCACAACCCTCCGGTCAAGAGTCCAGAGCCCAAACCACTAACCACTACTCCACACTGCTACTCAAACCAGCAGTATTTGCAGCGCTATGCATCCTCTGCTTCATCTGACCCACCTGCTATTTTTGCTTTTTGTATACTTCGAAACATTCATTTTTCTTTTGAATATTCATAAACTGATTTACGTTTTCTCCCCATTCCTCATCCACTAAAAATATTATATTGTTGTGTAAGTATTTCAATTTAGTTTTTGATCAAGCTAGTAGTTACTATGCCCAGCAATTGCCACAATAATCACACTTTGATTGGCCAACATAATCAGGTGATAATGTGTTTGTGAAGTGACAGAGAACCACGTTTAAACGTTATTTGATGCTCTGTCGTCTAAACGTCTGCTGTATCCTAGGATACCGTGTAGGGCTGCTTATTACAATGTCGGAGTCAAAATAAAAGAGCATTTTAATCAAAATATTGTATTTCCTAGAAAATAGTACCGGGAAAATATTGTACAATAGACAAAAATCGGGCATAAATCAGTAAAAACGGACATCCAGTTTAAAAAAAAGGCCTGTAATTTTTCAGTAAAATTCATAATAAACCGGAAACACATTACATTAAATATACAGTATGTACTTGTGTATGGCACATAATAAAAAACAAATAATATTCTAAACAAGCAGGGAACTTAAAATCACCTTTATGGATAAATAAAGGAAGCAACTCAGCTCTTTTCATAATGCCAACAGCAGTGACTAGTCGCTCACTAACACAAACACATGCACACAGGCACCTCCCCACTCTTGCGGATGCACACACCTCTCAGGGTGATTTTTGCCGATTAATAACAAATCAAGAAATACTCCCAAATGAACAATAAACATGTAAAACAATAACCTGAACAATTAGCACAAAAACAGTAATCAGATATTTACAATAATCAACAAATAACCACAGTTTCCACAGAAAAATTCCCAACCACCAGCATCCTTTGCAAGCAACTAATTTTCATGAGTCTGCTCCGGCAATATCCAAATATGACAAATACATATATAAAACGAGCAAGATGGGCTGAATGGCCTCCTCTCGTTTGTAATCTTTCTTATGTTCTAATGCTTTGTATAATAAATACATTGATTACTATTAAAGTTAAAAAAAAGTTAAATACATGTTTCAATACAATTATAGTTACATATATATAGTTAATGTTTAATCAATGTCCAAGGTCAACATCACATATTAGCATAATTTATCTGCTATTTTTGCCTTGCACTGCGTGTGATACACTTGTTCTTTGTTATCAGCAGCCTATGAGCTTAAAGCTTAAATAGCTTCCTGTGCATCAATAAATCATTCCATCAGCATTCATCAGAGAGATTATTTTGTATTCTCTCTCTTGTCTGACAACTGCCAGTATACTATTGCAACCTTCTGTGCCACGATGTAGTGGGGACATACAATCCTATATTCATATTTATATATTCAGAACTATTTATACCTTGAAAACAAAAGAATGGGTTCGCAAGAGGGAGATTCCCTGAACTGTCCCTTCTCCACCTCTAGGTTCTTAGGTGGAGCATATGCAGTTGAGCTTAATGTGAGGTACCTCCCCTCTACTGTCCCTTTGTCTAACAGAAGTTAAAAAAGTTCCACAAATACTGATACTCACCACACCCTTTTTTTCATTCCGGAGAAATCCTCTCCACGCCGGCTCGCCAAACAGAGCAGCGAGCTCCAGTCTCAGTAGGATGTACACCTGAGTTTCATCCCTCAAGCACAAGACATGCACAGCATTTGAAATACAAACCATTTCCATATGTGGTTGTTAATAAGTGGTTTAATTAATTTCTACATGAGTAGCTCTCAGACATATGTTATTATTAAGAGGATAATATGCAGATAAGAAGCAGATAATATATAAGACAGGACGGCATGGCTCCAGTTGTTTTCATCCTTGTGTGATGAGTTTTCTTCGGTGTTCTGGGTTTCTGTGGAATTCTGCCTCTGCTTATCTTATGCCCCTGACAGTAAGCTCAGAATAGACATTGTCAAACTGCACTCACTCCTGACGCACAAGAATAAGAAAAGACAAAAATTGATACAAAAAAAGTCCTACACTCTTATGGGCTTTTATAAACCCTTTATTGTGCAGTATACGATTATAAAACAATAAGACAATTTATGCGATAGCCATTTTTTTAAGCTTGTGACGGCATTATGTACAGTTGTTTTTCGCTACAATCGAGTTTAATGGAAACTGCTTTTTGTACCCTAAGATTATCTTTTTTGTGCAAAATGTTGTAAGTTAGCTAAAAATCTGTTCGTTTTGTTGATGGAAACATAGCTTATGTAATTAAACTTCAAAATCATTGTGTTTTATTATTTGTATTGAAATATGTTTTTTACAAACCTATTTTACAGAAATAATACACATATAACATGAATATCAAAACCCTGAAGAAAATAAACACAATAAAAATGGAAAAGCATCAGACAGCCACATTGACAATTGTATGTTCAATGGCAAATGGCTGTGGATTTTATTGTAATTACTGTAGTAAATGTTAACATCTGTATGAACTACAGGAGTTTACAGTCTTATTAAACTACAGTTATCAGATGGCCCCTGTGAGGTAATTAGACAGCGTGTGCCAGCTGTACAGCACTTCATACACAAATGTCTTCACCAACTTTGCCTCTGAGCTGCTTTACAAACCAACCGGCAAAATCAACAGACCAACATGATGTCCAGATTTCAAATTATTTAGATTTATGAGAAGGAAGAAAAAATGTATTTAAACGCTGCAGCAGTGAAAAACATTCATTAGTATTATTAGTATTATTATACATGATGAACGATCATTTTCCTACACACTTCAGTGTCTTATAATACACGGTGGTGGCACAAGACCTGTGTATAATAAGATAACTTATTATGGTGCGAGACCCATGCATATATAAAATTGTTTGTGTATAGGTTAATGATAAAATTGCTATCTTCAAATGTAAAAACTGGTACCAGTAAATGAAAGCAACAAAACACTGTCAATACCAAAACAAACAGTGCCCTGCAAATTTAAAGTTTTATCCACAGAAGACGGAGACATTTAACAAAGAGCAAAATAACGCAAGTACTCTTTGAAAAACAATAAGCAACATTAATTTAGTAAGAAATGACCTCAGCCACATGCCAACTGTGGGATGTTATGTAGTGTAGACTGATGGCCTTCGGAATGCAGTGGAAGAGCCCTAGGGCCATGTGAGAAAAAAAATTAAAAAACTCAAAATGTAAACTTGAAATTTTGACTTTGAAACTCAAAATTTTGCCATTCTATACCTAGACCTACCCTACGAGCTGGGTCTGGGAAACTCGAAACTCTTGTTGACAGCACTGCTGTCTGAAGCCTCAAATTCACTACCGTCGCGCTTCAATAAAGCTATAAGCTGGCTTTTCTAGTATAAATTCATTTTCACACATATATTATAGAATCACATCAGTTTGAAAAGCAGCTAAAATTTGGAATAAGCATTTTTTACATAAGATTAATCAATGTTTTATCAATGAGGAGCATCTTGCCCCACCACAATTGATCATTTTTATAATGCATACAAATATATTTCTGTAAAAAATGCATACAAGTTTGGAGCCAGTATTATAATGACATCACCAAAGGTGTCTATAGTGAGCCATTAACACTAGAACTGCCACAACAGTCATTTTGACGGTTCAAGGTTATCAAATTTAAATTACTCTGCGTGTCTGAAAATTATGCGGTTGTCCATTTATGACTTTTCCTAAATACATGTATTAAATACCCTGACGGTGTTTGAAAGGCAGAATTTCAAAAATAAGTAAGTTATATATAATCCCACCCACCTAGAACCGCCAAAGCAGTCATTTTGACTGCCTTTTACAATACATGTTTTATTTTGAATATAACCTTATAATTATTCTATTATATTTATATTTAAAAGCCTGTTGTTATCTCTACCCCCACTGAGCTTACCTCTGAAGTGCCAGCCAATTTCCCTGAATCGTCTCCTGCAGCAGCTGCAGGCTTGCCAGCCATGCCAACCGCTTCACCCGCAGCAGTAGCAAGGACAGCGACTCCAGCTGCATCGCCAGCAGGAACAGGCATTCAGGAGACTGGGAAGGATGGCACTATTTGGAAAATTATAAATCCCGGTGTTCACGCTGTGGGAAGACGGGCTGCACAAAATGTTTTGATGAAATCCCACGGCGTACGCAAAACGCAACATCGATAGCGCTCAGTCATTTTAATTTGTTGATTGATATGCAAATGCTACACCACATTCAACTCTGTACTGTAGTAGAGGCACATAGGATACAAAATGATGATTGGCAAAAGCGTTTAAGAAAAAAAAGAGCCTGGTTGGAACAGTGAACAAAGCAAGAAGAGAGTTTCCACCATCTGTGCAAAATTTGCAACCACAGCTGTACTCTAGTACAATTCTGAAACACAATGCTGTGCTACACTAACTAAGCGCAAGCTGGGAAAGAATATAATTATTCTCAGCTCCCTTCATATGTCAGTTGCCATCGGTACTCTTGATAAGAAAAAACAGAGACTGTGGATTTCTACACTGACACAAAGTACGGAGTGGACATTTTAGACCAGATGGGTACATCAGTACACAGTGAAAGCCGGTTCTCGCCAGTGGCCATTTGCTGTATTTTACAATGTACTGGACCTGGCAGCCATCAATTCCTTCGTTTTGTACAAGGAATGCACCGGGGAAAATATCAGTAGGAGACATTTCATCTTGAAGCTAGCCACAGAGCTTCGGCAGAAACATTTCAATCAGAAAACTGCAAAGCAGCAGGCAAATGCAGCTCAACCTGGATTCAGTGCTTCACCCAGGTGACACACACCAGAGAAAACAATGCCAGGTTGCTAAATGCAATAAAAATAAAACTTCTGATATCTGTGCCCAATGTGAAAGAGCAGTATGTGGTAAAAGCACAGGAAAAGTTGAGTGTTACATCTGTGTGGATTGTGCTACTTAGGTGTGGGTGGGAAGACCGTTTCCCTGAAAGTGCATTCACGATACATAATGGGAATTGAGGTATTGTCTTTTTTATGTAATGTAACCGTCATAATGACTGCTGGCGGCGGTTCTAGGTATGAGTATAACCACGGTGGTTCTAGGGCTACAGGTGTCATTCCTATATAAAGAACATACTGCCCTATGGTAATTTAAATGTGTTTATATAGTGTGGGCACATATTTCTCAGAAGAATGTTTTGAGGCATTGTGTTTTACATCCAACATGAAAATGCCCTCACCTGCACCTGTATATACTAGTTAATTATGACTAGGCTTGCTACTTTTTGATTTTAATTGGTAAAGCTTGTTAAATGTCGATTTCTCCAAAAAATGAGTTTGACAAATAAATTTACATTGGATAAATGTTGGTAAAACCACTTGCTTATTTTATTATTATTTTTTGGGAAATGTTAGTTATATACTGTTATTAATTAATTAATTGCTCCAAACAAAGAGACATTTGTCTATGCAGTATAAGAACGATCAATTGTGGTGGGGCAAAACACTCTTTATTGATAAAACAGCCTTAATTAAAAACTGTATAATGCCTAAAGGGAAACGTAGATTCATTATTGAGCAATCCCATGTAAATCGAACTTTTGCTGCTTTTTCAAACAGATAATAATTTATGTGAGATGTGACATTATGTGGGATATTTTATGGCAAAGCCATGCCATAAATTATGGTGTTTTGTTTTTGTACTGTTTATTTTGTATTTGTTTTGTTGTAGTATTATATATATATATATAATTGAACTATGCATCAGCTGCAGAGTCACTTACAATTACGTCTCACCCGAAAGACGGAGCACAAGGAGGTTAAGTGACTTGCTCAGGGTCACACAATGAGTCAGTGGTTGAGGTGGGATTTGAACCGGGGACCTGGTTACAAGCTTTCCTTAACTCCTGGACCACACAGCTGGACCAGCTGCTACCTCCTGAGACACCACTGCGGCGTCCTGTGGGTCTGTGACTGATGCTGCAGTCACGCCCCGAAAGACCAATTGCTGGACCAATTAGCAAGCAATGTACAGTACAAATGTTTTACTTTTACTGGCAGCAGTGTGGAGTAGTGGTTAGGGCTCTGGACTCTTGACCGGAGGGTCGTGGGTTCAATCCCAGGTGGGCAACACTGCTGTACCCTTGAGCAAGGTTCTTTACCTAGATTGCTCCAGTAAAAACCCAACTGTATAAATGGGTAATTGTATGTAAAAAATAATGTGATATCTGTATAATGGGAAATAATGTATAATGTGATACCTTGTAATAATTGTAAGTCGCCCTGGATAAGGGCGTCGGCTAAGAAATAATATATATATTTATAAGAAATAATATATATATATATATATATATACACACACACATATATATGGTCATGTTATATATACACACATATATATGGTCATGGTCATGTTACTCATGACCATATATATATATATATATATATATAATGACCAAGCCATGTGCCAGCAGTCACACGTAATTAAGAAAGTCGTGCAGATTGTGGCCGAGGGGTATATATAAACCTGCAGCGCTCTCAGTTCGGGGTGCGTGTTTGAAAGGAGGGAGGGAGGGGAGTGGATTGTGTGGTCCAGTGGCTAAAGAAAGGGGCTTGTAACCAGGAGGTCCCCAGTTAAAATCCCACCTCAGCCACTGACTCATTGTGTGACCCTGCGCAAGTCACTTAACCTCCTTGTGCTCCGTCTTTTGGGTGAGACGTAATTGTAAGTGACTCTGCAGCTGATGCATAGTTCACATACCCTAGTCTCTGTAAGTCGCCTTGGATAATGGCGTCTGCTAAATAAACAAATAATAATAATTAAAAACTAAAATATAAATACGAACAGTGGCAGCAACTGCAACTGCCCAGCCTGACCTATTGTCTGTGTTTATTTTGTTTAAACTTTTATTTTGCTCTGTGAGCATTGTTTTGTTAAAGCCTTTTTTTGTTTTGTTTTATTTAAATAAAAACGGGGCACGCCGCGTCTTTTGTTCCTGCATTCTGGCCTGATGTCACCACTACAGCCATCCCTGTCACATGGGAAAATAATTTTACACTAGAAAAGCCAGTTTTTATTCTGTATTAAAGCGTGACGGTAGTGAATCGGCAAGTGTTCTGAGTTCCGGCTTTTCCCCAGACTCATCTCGTAGTGCAGGTCTCGATGTAGAACGGTTAAATTCCTAGAATGCAGACGCTGTTGTGACGAAAGAACTCCACCCTCCCAAAAAGCCAAGCAAATACTCTCCTCCAATTCTTAGTAAAGCCAAGGGGACGCTAGTCTACATGTCTAATTCATTCCACTATAAACCCAGATATATTTATATTTACAGACCCAATATTGAAACTCGATCTATTTACTACAGCAAAAAAGTATTTTATGAAACACAGTTGTCGTTGTTATGACGCAGCAGGCAGGATTTTCAAAAGGTCGTAATGATAACTCCAGTGTTAACCACGAAATCAGTACTGTATGTAGCATTGCTTTAGGCATTTTCAAGCGGCCGTTATGCCTATTTCATTATTAAATAATTGTCCTAATATGATTTCACCAATTTTGTTGATATAGAAACAATGTTATTAAATAATATTTTAATAAGCAATGCTTCTTGCGACTATTTATTTTGTTTGCAGGGGAATTTAAAAGCAAATCCATGTTAATTGTCATAATTTATCAGGAGTTAATTTGCACTTGGAAAAAGAGGGTTTTAAATTAATAAAAGAGTTTATAACTCACCTTGAAACAGAAATTTAACAGACCGCGGCTGTGATGCCGACGATAGAGAGGGAGTGTACAGGACCAGAGTTAATTTCTTGCAGACTACATAGATAATTAAATATTTGTAGTTATGAAAATATTTTTGCCTTTTCTATACTTGTGGTTATGAATGAGATTTATTCACTTGTTTTAACCATTAGTAACCTAATAGAACGTGTGTTGTATTGCTAAAATGATATACTGTTATTTGCACCCCAGTGTAATGTTACTACCAAGAAATTATCAATGCAACTGTAGCCTGTTTGAATTCTGCAAACGTAAATTTCATTTGAATTATACAACTGAAATCTTGGTACAGAAAACAGCATATTAGATATTACTATATCTTCAAGTTCTTAGGTTGATATTACAATATCTTCAAGTTTCATTAGGTGATTGCAGATTTGCAATGCGTCCTTGGCTTTTAACACCTGTGTCTAATCCACACAAGAATGAAGAACAGGCGTGGAAGGACACACAGATCTATTAGGAATGTGATCGAGATCATTGACATGGATTTTGCTTAAATGTATTTGTAATGTTGTCTCCCCCCACACTTTATGTACAATGTACACTTTCACCCTCACACGTTTGTATGCATATACAATGTTCTTATACTACTGTAAGTGTTGGCTACTACTAATCATGTTGAGTTTATTTATAAACAAAATTGTGTATTGGTTTAGGCCAGGCATTCTATCGTAATTTTAAAAGCTTAATAAATATATAATTAACCCTTTGCGGTCCTATGTCGGACCTGGTCCGACATTGCAATTATTCCTATCCGGTCCAATGTCGGACCCTGTCCGACATCATCAAAAAAACGCAAAAAAATGGGTATCGAGTCGTTTTTTCTCTGGAAAAAGCCGAGAAAACCATTCAATGGCTGAGTGGGAGCGACAGGAGCCGAGACAAGTCGAAAAAAAAAAAAAAAAAGGCGTATCTCATGAATAGTCATACTTGCCCCTGGCATCGGATAGGGTGTTAAATGAAGGCAGAGCATCCCATAATTTAGGAGCTCTACCTCCCATGTTGCTTTTGTTGACCCAAGGAATAACCAGCAGCCCCGTATCCTGTGATCTCAGAGTGAGGTTTGGAAGACACAGGGTCAGTAACTCCTGCAAATAACTAGGTGCTACTCCTTTCAGGGCCTTGTAAGATAACAGCAACATCTTAAAATAAATTATATACTGCACAGGGAGCCAGTATAAGGGAACAAGCTGCAAGCGGGATACCACACTTTTTGGGACACCAGAAAAAAGTGCATTACAGTAATCAATTCTAGATTAAACAAAGGCATGCATTAGTCTCTTGGCATCAGATACAGATACGTACTACAAGCAGCAATGGCCTACTCCTTTAAAAAAAAAAAAAAAAGTCTTATATTATCATACTTAGATTGATTCATGGGCTTGCAGAGATCCTGAATTTCTGTCGAAACTGGTGGGTTTAATTTGTTGTTGTATTGTTGTTGTCTGTAGCAGAAGAGCTGCTCATGTATTTTGAGAAGTGAAGGCGTGTTCAGCATGGAGCAGACTAGACGTACTCATGTGTGATACTGGATCTCACTTTGACAGGAGCCAAGTAAGCGTCTTTCTGTCCAGTGAACTGTCAGAACAAAAAAAAAAAAACTCCCATTCATTTTTAGTGCTTTGCTCCATTACGCGGTTCAGTGACTAAATTTCTATTTAAACAATATCTGCACTCAGACACTCAATCCAACGTTGCCGCGGACGTGATTGAAGAACGGTGTGCCAAAATACTCAAGACACAAAAATTAATCTCCAAAAAAATTAACACATTAAAATCGCAGAAGTTAAATGCAATTAATTGACAGCCCTAATTTAAATACTGAAGTTTAAAAATAAACACTTCTAGTTGTATTATAGCAAATAATAGACACCAAAACTGTGCATATAAGGCTAGCACTCTTGTGATTTATATGTCACCAGAAACCCTCAACAGAATTACAGCCTTATTATGCAAGTTGGGTGTGCATTATTCCTTATATTATTATCATTGTTAGTAGTGTGATTGGTATGAATACTGCGATGACTACTAATAATACGAATAAAATATGTAAGCACATGCCTAAGATTCTAATGACTAACCCTATATATGCTGTAAACATACAGTTGTGGCCAGAAGTTTTGCATCCCCCTATAGAATTGTCACATTTTGCTTTATAAAATCAAATATAGCCTGCAGAATAATGTTACGTTACCATATTGAATTACATACCGCTTTGTAGTTTTCCATATACCTAATGAAAAACAGACAAATATTTTTTAATATCTATTTGCAGTTTCTTTAAAAAAGACCACAATTGCTGAAATCTGAGACGTTGTTGATTTTATTTTTATTCCTCCCATCTGTTCTCCTCAAACTGTCTGCACTGAGATGAAAAAAATAGCTATAGTGCCATCTCAACTCCGCCTCCTGGTATATCTTTTCAATGGCAATGTACACAATATCAAAATTCAATTGAATTAATTTACTCAGCTTAATTTACTATGTAGTTCAAAGTTATAAATGGGACTACTTTATTGGCGTAAGGACATTTAATTAAAAAAAAAAATAATTGCCCTAAACATGATTTATGCTTTTTTCTTCTTCTTCAAATCCACTGTTTTACCTGGATTATATTGTACATTTAATGCCCTTCAGGTTGTCCTTATACGTCGAATATACAGACTTCTCGGGGGCTGGAGGCACTTGAGTTCGTCTTGTGCCTCCCAACTCCCTGAGGGGTCCCTATAGTCGACATATATGGACACCTTGTCAAGCCTTTCTGCATACATATACACAGCAAATGTAAACCTGGAGAGGTTTGACATTGACACAAAGTAGTCTGGAAGGACATTCCATAACCTCAAGGCTATGCAAAGAAAGAACAACAACACAGCCGAAGGCGATAAGGAAAGATTGTCAAAGCAGCTCCCAGATCTTTTACAAGCACAGATTACACAAAGTAGAACACAGTGAATGCAAAACGTTATAGAAGTGAAACAAAATAGATAGGGGCATTAATGGAGCTTGTTTCTTAGATTGGGCAATAATCATACATTTAGTTTTGGAAATGTTTCAAATCATTAGTTTCAAACCAATCATAAAACAAGATTAAACTGCAATTTACTAGTATAGTAATTGTTTTATCTGGTTAAAAGAAAGCCATCCTTTGGAGCCAGTGACATGCTTTGACCCCAAAGACACAGAGGTGTGCAGAGGTGAAATTACCTACAATAGGACAGGCAGATGTAACAAACAACTTGAAAATAAGACTTGCAAAAAGCTTGTGGGCATGTAGCAGTCTTTTCAGAAGCAGCTGCTGTCATTAAAAAAAGACATTCATATAGTAAGCCTGGTAAATAATGATCTAAGCCGTAACAATGGAGAATTCTACAAAACACACACAACAGGATATTAAAACCTGGTGAGAAATTAAATATTTTCTGAAAATATAAATGGCATAAAACTATCCCTTTCTGGGATTACTTTCATTATGAACGATCCATAGCAGTATTTATTTCATATAACTTGATTCATCTAGTGGAGCTAAATAAATACAAAAATAAATTTAATTTTGCGTGGCAGATAACTGAAAAGTAATACCATTTCGGGATTTCATAAGTCACAATGAAATGGGTAAGAGCTGTCTTCTACAAAGGCTACACAGCACCAGATTTAAAGTCTTGCAAGATTTCTGGAGACATTAGTTATCTTTTTATTTTCCAATATTATTGAGACTTATTTCCACATCTTGTGTGTATATATATATATATATATATATATTGTAACACAGCAGGTTGTGTGAGACAGCAGGGAGGGGGTTAAAACCTCCCTGAAGGAAAAAATGTTACCTTTTGTATTGTTTAATTGTTTTGTTTTTTCAGTTAATCAGTTTTGTTAATTGTTCTTTTGTTTAATTTAACTGTTTTATTATTGAATTATCCCCTGCACCTGGGCAGTAATTGGGAATTAGAACCAGGTGCAGGGTATAAAAGAGGCGCAGTCAGAATGCTCAGGGCTGCTGAGTAGAAAGAGGCAGGAGAGGTGCTCTGTCTCCGAGTAGCCAAAGTGAATAAAAAGTGCTGTATTAAACCTGTGTTTTGTGTAAGGACGGGAAAACAGTTTAGCTGTCCCGTGTTAGACAGGGTGTTCCTGAAAGTTGAGTTAGTGCTCCAAAAGAGCTAGGTGTTTATTTTGTGTTTGTTTTGTTTTGTGTTCATTAAAAAAAAAATAGCGCACCAGCACTGTAAAAATCCATTCCTGTGTTCTGGGTCGAATTTTTAAAAGGGGCACGAACACGTGAGTTGTGTGATCGTTCACAATATATATATATAAAGATTAATAATTCACTGTCTCAATATCCAATGCTACTTTCATGTAACTCACATACTGTATCAGCTACATTGTAAAAGCTCAAGAAGGTGAGATAGAAAACTTGTGAGTTTTCTATCTATCCCCAAAGTGGAACAGGAGTAGGTTACCTGGTTTAAGGATAGCCTTACTGACCTCTCAATGGCTGTTCTCCAATCCCAACACCACAAACCAGCATAGGTTGTTTATTATGTTAGTAGGTTTGAGTATTTGAACAGCTAGAAGGGGTAATCCATTTGGTCATTAATATTTCATGCAATTCGTGGATACTAATTAAAGTAAATTGTTAAACCATTTAACTATGCCTATTAAGTTAACCGTTTGGAGGATGCCTAATTTTCTTCCTTTTGGTTGAATCATTATTCTCCCGTTTTAATGCTAGGACTTGCTTGTAATGTATTTCCGCATCTCCCACAAGACTTATTTTAAGTCAAAAGATTAAGCACTCTCTTTAATATTTTAGTCAGGTTGTACATCTGTTTCAGAGTAAAAATACAATTACGGTGATGTGACATCAGGATATCAATAAAACTCCAGTTTTCCAGTAGGATTTCACTGCTTCAGAAAAATAAATACTAATGGACTTTATTTTAAGCTGCCAACTGAACATTAATGAACCACCTGCTGTACATTTAACACATTAAAACACATTATAAAAGACTAATCATTTGATGGCTTTAACCCAGTACACGTGAATACAGGGGAAACGAAATAATTCACAAATATTAACGTGTTTATAAAACATTTGTAAATGTTACTACTATTCCCTGTTTAATGCATTTTTTCAATTTATTAAGCATCTATTAAAATATATTTGTAACTGTGACAGGGTGGCTGAGTGGGTGACGTCACAGACCAGGCAGTGGACACACACAAGTACCGTGGGTGAGTCGCCAATGCACTCTTTTCTTTATTTATTACAAATAAAAGGTTTAAACAAAACAAAACGGCACAGTGGCCAAAACAAATAGACACAAGACTTCAAACAAAAACAAAACAAGTATCATGCTGGTCTTAACCCAGCATGCGTAGCAATCCCCGGACGGTGACGAACAGACATCCCCGGGCGGTGCAGACTTGGCATCCCCAAGCGGTGCAGGCTTTCCATGCCCATGTGGTGCAGGATTGGCAACCCCAGGCAACGCAGGACAGGGCAGGAGCGTTCCCTTGGGAGGCGACAGCAGGAGCGTACCGTTGGGAGGCGATAACAGGAGCTGACCCTCGGGAGGTAGCTCCAGCTCCTCTGGTGGTGGAGGCGGGAGCAACAGGTAGTCTCCCTCTGGCGATGGAGGTGGAAGCAGCGGGTAGTCTCCCTCTGGTAATGGTTTGGTCTCCTCTCCTCTGGACCATGGCGTGGACATGCCTGTGGAGCTGGAGTAGGTGTGGCTCCTCCCGATGGAACTGGAGATTGTGGGGCCCCTCCAATATCTGAAGCCAGGTAGTCGAGTACCATGGCTGCGATGTCGAGGAGGTACGCTGGGCGAATGTTTCTGCCCCCATGCATTGTTCCCCATCTCTGGCCCATAGCAGGTTGATCATCAGGAGGTCCTCCTTGATGCTCCCCTCAGGGTCCAGCAGCTTGTCTCATATCTCCCTCGTGGGCGCTGGATGCTCGGGCTCTCCCCTTTTCGGCATTGGACACCCGGGCTCCCCCCTTCTGGGCTCTAGAGCTCACATCAGCTTTTTCGCCTTTTTCTGGGGACAGCCGCTCTTCCCCTTCTTCCACCAAAATTAAAAAATCTACTCCAAAGAATTCACCTGCAGTATGAGTATGTGGAAGCGCTGTTTCCCACATATGGTGTCAGCATATGTGACAAAGATGGCTTGGTGGGTGACGTTAGACCAGGAAATGATGAATGCACAACAGGCAGTACTCCGGGGTAAGATGCTAATGCGCTCAGGGTTTTTATTAAATAATAAACACTTTAAACTAGAAACAAAGCAAACAGCATGAGGGCCAAAATAAACAAACACTAATCCAAAACACAGAACAAATACCTTGCATTTACAGCAATTAAATTTTTGCCATTTATTTTCTTTAAAACTTGAACACCCATAAGCTTCACAAATTGGCTTGCTTTTGAGTACCACTGACTGACACGCTTTACCAAAGTTCACTGGAAGTGTAGCATTAAAGTATCTGCATGGAGCAATCAATACATTCTCATCACTAACAGCTTCAAATAAATTACCATTAACCCTTTGCAGTCCTATGTCGGACCAGGTCCGACATTAAAATTTCTCCTTTCCGGTCCGATGTGCACATCATCAAAAAGGTGTCAATCACAAGTCCCTAGTCGGTTTTTCTCTGGAAAACGCAAAGAAAAGCTTTCAATGGCCGAAAGAGGCCGAGAGAAGCCGGAAAAAAATGAAATCGGATCTGAGCAATACGCATAGTCCCTTCACCACAGATATAACATGGACATAAACGAACAAGATAGCTGCTTCCGTATCCAGCGCTCAAAGAAAACCGTGGACATTTCCAAGCTTTTTTAGATGTTATAGTAATAAAATAATGACTTGGATAGCATTATGGAGGAGTTGAGTTTGGTGATAAATCGAGTGATCGGGATTTGATTTATCAGTATGCACGACTATGAAGAGATATGTGATAGATACAGCGAAACAAGGGGCGAGGCAGGGCTGGAGATGCAGTACTGAGTGTCATGTTGATATGCAGTGTCTTTTAAACCTGTTTTACTGTGAATAAAATTACTTTTAAACAGCGTGTGTAAAATAAACAGCTTGTGTGAAAATAAATTAGCCTGACAGGCGCTAAATAAATGGACCACAAAGGGTTAAAATAAGTAAATTCCCATTTATCATAATGTGGACATTTTCGTGAAGAAAAATGTGAGACATGCAAAATGACCACAATACATATTAGGGATGTTTTAAAGAAAGAATGTACTTTAAAGTATTATGTAGTAAATAAAACACTGAAGGTTAATTTTGTATAGACATCTTGAAATCTGGAATTTCTGAACCCCTGCTGTTAAAATTGTTCATTAGCATTCTTCTCACCCAAGGAATACAAACTATTTTATGAGAAGTTCTGGGAGTGCTTATTAACCCTCCAGCTTGTTCTAAAACAACAGGGATTTAAGTTAATCTACCAGCTCTGTCAATTTTTACCCAAGCTGACTGCAGACAGCACTGAAGAAAGGGAAAGGCATGCTGGATCACTCAGTAACAAAAGCCTGGTTTATGCAGCTGCAAATCACACATTTAAAATGTAAATGTAATTAGGCTACTAGGCTAGAATCCCTTATTCGCAAAGTGTTTGAACTGTATGTAGCTGCATGAAATCAGATTAAAATAAACAACTGTTCTCCTGTAACTTCCAGCAGTTCCTTCATAAATAATGTATAGCAAGTTAAATCTTACAGTTTACAAGTGTGGGATAAAGACACTTGGGGTATATCCAAACATACCAGAGACGCGGGAACAAATTTCAAACTGGGGGTGCTGAAAATGAAAGGGAGGGGAAAGGCACCTTCGGGCAGTATTTAATTATATACAACATTGTCATTTTCTGTGGATTTCACCATCAAAATATGCCCAGATCAAGTGAGTTTCATAAGGAATAAGACACAGTGGCAAAAAGTGATAAAATCAGAAGCATGAGTCTTTACATTTAATGTAAGATTCAAAGCAACAAGACAACGTATTATCGTTGCAAATTAGATGTTACATAAATAAAATGCAATGACATACTAAACACATAGCCTACTTTGTTCCATCTTTAGATGTCTTTTAAAAATAGTAAAATACAAATAAAAGACATTATAATCTTCGGCACTAGACTGCTTTCATTCTATTCGACAAGTTTAATAGGTCTATTCACAAACTGTACAGTTGTATAAATGCCATTGCAGTCTATACTATTTGTAATTGTTATGTAGCCTATTAAAAAATGACAAGCATTTAAATGTTTGCAACAACTACTGTATATATAAAAACAATATCCTAAAAGCTTACATTTTGATTTTGGACATACTTTTAAAAACAGTACCGGAACGAGACAGCTGTGTCATGTCGGAAATAAAACATCAGCCCATCCTTAACTGTACATAACATAGTTAACTATAGGAAGTAAAGTATTTAAATCATCAAGCATAAACATTATACATTATGCTGGTCTCTACTGTAACACAGACAAGACTTGCTGAGACAAAACATGCTGCAGACACCTGCGAATCGGGACAGTTCTGCCTTCTATACCACAATCACTAGATTCGTTCTGTAGACGCATCAACAATTTTAAAGGCTAGTACGAAAGCAGTGCACTACTAGGGGCATTTGGTAGCAACTACTTATAAATGTAGGGTTGGTAGATTTACATGTATTTCTGTTATCTGTACCTGTCTTTAAAGCTGTAATTAGCATTGTTAAACTATGGCCTGGATTAAATCGAGTTCAGATATTTTATAGCTCTGCATTCCTTAATGAAAACTGATGGCTTTCCTCTCACTGTGAGGATGTAGTTGCTACACTACGCGCTGCTTATTTTGTAAAATAGGCCTACATATATTCTGTCTGGATACTCACGGCTTGTTAAACTTAACAAATAGCAAAAATGTAGAATTAGGAAGATGCAAAACACGTATTTTGGAACTCCCCCATTCCCTTGCGGTCAATTACAATACTTTCAAATCTATGTAATGATCAACAATGGTTAATGGGAAAACTATTTACTACTGGAGGTTAAAAATGAAAAGGGCAGTTTGTCATGCAGTGGCAAGAAACACAGTTATACATCCATTAAAACAGACGTAAGCTTATCTTGTTAATCTGCCTTCATTAATGATGGACATTGTTTCTTGAGTTGTTACCGAAAACATCAAATGTCACTTCTACTTGAAGCCATTAAAAACAAAAAAAAACAAAAAAATCACGAATTCCAAATATAGTACTAACAGCCTACTAATACTGGAAAAGAGCATGCCTCATTTGCCTGGGCTGTTGCAGTAACAGTTACAAAAAGGCATAGTGAATAAAAAAAATTAAAAAAAACATGACAGAGAAGACATCAGCAGTTAGAGTACAAATTATTTGGTTTAATTAAATTAAAATGAGTGGCATACAGATTTGTTTTCAATGTTTTGCCATCCAAAATTAAAAAGCACAGTTATCATAGCGAAATTAGCTGCTAGGTCAGGACCTGTAAAGTAAACACCGTCTCTCACATGACTGTCCTTGTTGCTGATACTATCAGTGATAGGTTGAAACAATGAACACCCGCCCTCACATAGCAATGCTTAGTGCTAACTGGCTGAAACACTAAATGCCAGCACCGACACGGCAATACTGATTGGTTGAAACAGTTGTTTCATGACTTTTGGAGGCAGTGCAAATGTTCATTCATAAACTAAAGTTAACGAGAAAAGTTGCCGGTACGGCCGCAACCCCACCTCACCCCTCCCTTGGCATGTGGGGGTGTGGCTGCACCCCCAGCACCCCCACTTCCCACGTCCCTGAAACATACTGTGGCTTATCTAGTCCACAGAGAATGCTGGAACTGAAACTGAACAAGCAATAGCTGCTTAACTATTAGTGTGAACACTGAGTAATTTGATGCTGAAGGAATGAACTGAGGCTGCAAACACAGATTTATAGCAGCTCACAGTGAGTTAACCATCTGTTGTGCACACAGGCTTTATGCTTTATCCCCCGCCGGTATTAAATCCCCTGTGAAGTGGTCGTACGTACCTGTCACATTTCACATACATCTGCAGAATCGCTTATCCAGCTGCCCTGAAACTTGGTATAATATCTGATTCTGGGAATATAGGGAGGGTATACATCTGTTCACCCATCCATCTTATTCTATACTACTCTGTACATACTGTTGATGTGTCATGGCCATCAGCTTTGTCATCTCTAATTTAGAATTTACAGCCATGATGGGGGGTCTGTGTAACTGACATACATCATTTTGTTATCCTGAATTCTGTGGCAAAAAAACAGCACTCTATGTTGGCAAGATTACAGGTTGTGTGGAATACTTTGGTTGTTCAGAAGTTTATTTTAACATTTTGTTTGTGGTTTAGAAAACAACTGTGACTTAACAGTAGAGCAGACCTGTGTTGGTGTTTCTTCTGCATGGTAGCTGGCGTGATTTGCAGCTTGTATTGTCATACCTCCTTTCTCATCTCGGCTCTGGAGAAGATTACAGGGTGATTACTGCGAGGCTTACTATATTGCTGTGTACAAATAAGTGAAAATCAATCACACACTGTTTATAAATGCTAGGAGATGGTGACAAATTCAGCTTGGCTGTTCAGGGCTGTTAGTGAGGTGAATGAGAATGTGACAGCAGTATGCCCTTGTTGTAACACTATAACATATTGGCTGAATTTCAATAGAGTTGCATAGGATTGGATAGAAGTAACACATTATGCTATTGTGTAATGCATTTTTTCTAGTTTCTAGACCATTTTAAAAGCGAGGCCAGAAACTCATAATGAATTCCAGTGGAACAGAAATAGAGGAATAGCAGGTAATACTTTAAAGTGTAACCGTTGGAGCTTATTGTTAACTGAAAGGAATTTATTCCAAACTGATTTTTCTATAAAGGTGACCATCATTGTGATAACGGTGCCTATAACCCAAATCTGATTGATTTGAAACCAATACTGGTCAGTATATAATTCCAATTAAATGGAATAATGGGGTACAACTAAGAAATAAGTCACATAGACCAGTGGTTCTCAAACTTTTTGGACCTCGCCCCCCTCTTCCTCTTATCTGCGGTATTTGATGCCCCTGCCACACATATGTAAAATATACCGGTAAAAAAAAAAATCCAACACACCTCTGGCTTCTTTGTATGTCACTGCTGTTTTTTCTTTTTCTTTTGCATGAACCTGCCACTGATCCATCGTAATAAGAGCAGACTTACCACTACAAATTACAGTTTACCGATTGTGACCAACGCTTACTGACATGCACACCACGTAGTAAGCCGATAAACAACATGCATTACCAGATGGCAGCGGACGTCATCCAAAAATATGCAAGCTTAAAAGGCACCAGTCAGATGCACAGCGCCATCTACAAACTTTGACATACCATTGATGGAAATGTCCGGTCTACTTTTAATGATGTTTTCAAACAAATTGTCTTCATAACTGCCATTCTCATATTGAAGTGAAAAAATTAAGCTGACAAATGTGTTTTGATTCAGAAACACTTTATATACAAGAAACGTATACCTCCAATACAATCACATGAGCACGAGTTTCAAACTGACTTCGGACAAGGCCTCAGTACAGATCAGTGCATATATCCATGGAGTCAATTCGAAAGAGATGAAAAGACTAACAAACTTTTACAAGATTTGATATTTATACCTTTGTAAACAATTGTTGACTCCCCTTCAGCCCGACTGGCTTCTGTCCAATAATCGAGGTAGTCGTTAACGCATCACACACTGCGAGCCTACCACATACTTCCTCTGTGGGAAAGGGGACGTGCTCTCTGACCTTATGGTCCGCCACATGCTACTTTGAGCAGGGCGCATCCATTCTGTCCTTTAATGCACCTCCCCCCATCTCGGGGTCAGCCACATGTAATGTAAGAATTCTAAGCTTGGACAATACTGCATTAAAACGTAATATAAAAGCATATTAAAAGAGTAAGCACATTAAAACACATTCACATACAATTTAAACATAAAACAACTTAACTATAAAAAGACACACACATACACATAATGCAAAACTTATAATTAATAACAAAATGAATACCTCATGCAGAAAGCCATTACTACAATATCCACTTTGACATCTGACACATTCTTTCCCTCGTCCAGTGCTTCTTTAACCTGTTGTGTATACCCTCTGATTGGTGGAAGTATTATTGGCAATCTAATCAAAACCACCAATAAAGCCAATATAACATTTCCTGAACCTAACATCCACCCAGGATACGGTCGCCCGCCCCAGTTTGATAACCACTGACTAATGTTTTGTCTTCAGTAATGTGTTTATCAGTCTGATGAAAGCATCAGCAATGAATGCATCAACTCTCACTCTCTCTCTGTCTCTCTCTCTATCTCTATGTAGAGTAGATGGGGCCAAGAGAACTAAAAGGTTATCACATGATTTGAATGGAATGAGGATGTCTATTCAATGCCTGGCAGTTAGGAATCTGCAAGTACGTTTGAACCACATACAGTACCGACACAGATTATGGAAACAAATAATTTACAAAATGACTTGGGGTTGCAACTTTATTGCCTATTTTTCCTCAATAAGACCTTTACTTACTAAATACCCTGGTATCCCTGAATAGATAATTGCCTACTCTTTAAAAAATATGTAAGCCTGACATTTCACAAGTGGAATGGTATCCTGGAAAGTTATCCTTTTTCTAGGAAAATAGTACAATTGGGGATGGGGAGTTTGTTGCTGGATAACTTCACTCTATATCTTGGCATCCCTGAATAGATAATAGTTTTCTCTTTTAAAAATAAGCTGAGGATTTTAATGAGCAATGCATCTTCAGAACTACCCTACATATGATCGATTTACTAACAATGGTGAATGACTGGGTGGAACATTTTTTTCTCAGTTTTTGCAGAGTGCTGACTGCCAAGACTGGTACAATATGGTAGTGTAGTCCTTGCCAGTCCTTAGCCAGAAACCTATTTTCAGGGTAAAATGAGACACCCAGTCATTCCACATTGGTAGCAAGTGGATCATATTTAGGAAACCACAGCATTTGTGGTACACACAGCTCACTAAAATCTTTATATATTTTTTAAAGAGGAGATGATTTTCTATTCACAGTATTTAATGAGCAAATAGTGAAGATATTACAGTGCCTTGCATAAGTATTCACCCCCCTTGGACTTTTCCACATTTTGTAGTGTTACAACCTGGAATTAAAATGGATTTAATTGGGATTTTTACCCTTTGATTTACACAACATACTTAACACTTTGAAGGTGCAAAATATTTTTATTGTGACACAAAAGTTAATTAAACAAAAAAGACATTTGTTGGTTGCATAAGTATTCACCCCCTGAGTCACTACTTGGTAGAAGCACCTTTGGCAGCAATTACAGCTGTGAGTCTTTTTGGGTAAGTCTCTACCAGCTTTGCACATCTGGATCCTACAATTTTTGCCCATTCTTCTTGGCAAAATTGCTCAAGCTCTGTCAAGTTGGATGGGGACCGTTGGTGAACAGCAATTTTCAAGTCTTGCCACAGATTCTCAATCGGATTGAGGTCTGGGCTTTGACTGGGCTATTCTAAGACATTCAGGTTCTTGTTTTTAAACCACTCCAGTGTAGCTTTGGCTGTGTGTTTAGGGTCATTGTCCTGCTGGAAGGTGAACCTCCGCCCCAGTCCCAGGTCTCTTGCAGACTGAAACAGGTTTTCCTCTAGAATTTCCCTGTATTTGGCTCCATCCATTTTGCCCTCAATCCTGACCAGTTTCCCAGTCCCTGCCGATGAAAAGCATCCCCATAACATGATGCTGCCACCACCATGCTTCACCGTGGGGATGGTGTTCTCAGGGTGGAGCAGTGTTGGCTTTGCGCCACACGTAGTGTTTTGCGCTAAGGCCAAAAAGTCCAATTTTGGTCTCATCAGACCAGAGAACCTTTTTCTTGCTGTCTCACATGCCTTTTGGCAAAATCCAAACGGGATTTGATATGGGTTTTTTTCAGCAATGGCTTTCTTCTCTCCACTCTTCCAGCTTTGTGGAGCGTCCGGGTTATAGTTGTCCCATGGACAGTTTCTCCCATCTCAGCTGTGGATCTCTCCAGCTCCTTCAGAGTTACCATTGGCCTCTTGGTTGCTTCTCTGACTAATGCCCTCCTTACCTGCCCTTCTTACTTGCACTTGTACTTCCTGGTTCATTTCACGTCTAGAGTGTCCTCTGGATCAAAGCTTGTTACTGCATGGGGACAATTTCACACTGAAGCTAAAATGACCCAGGACATACGAAACAGTCTATAAGCATGGCTTGTAAACCATACATCTTCTCATGTTTTAATATGAAAATACATGTGTAGCCCCATCGTGGCCACTCTGCCTGCAGAGTACAGTTAAACAACAGCTAGTATGTATGCCTAACTGGGCCTGACGTAAGAAATGTGGAATTAACACTCCTGATAGAACAAACTGGCTCACTAGGGTGCATAGAGATCCTGGGTGTAGAACTGAGATGGCGAAGTCCGCTAAACCTCTTAATGGCAATCCCATAAACAACATAAATTTAGTAGATAAAATAAGTATCAAGCCCCCACTCTAAGTAATGCAAAACACCCAATTAAGATGTCTATTACTGTAATTACCTAGAGAAAACTGGTCAACCTCAAATTCAGCAGCTTAAACCCAAAATAATGAAATACCTTGGTTGTGAATTACCTTCAATAACACAATAGTAAACAAACTGTAATGATTAAATAAAATAATCAGTTCACTTATGTTTTTTTTCATTAAGCAGTTATATGCTACAATAAGAATAACAGTTAATATCAGTTAATGCAGTTAAGCAGCTACTAAATGTAAAAGAGCAACCTTTCTCTCTAAAATATTATACTAACAAAGATATGAATGGCAATTCTATAGGCAATTTAGAAAGCAATGTTATTCAAACTATACCTTTAAAGTTTATATCTTAAGAGTTAAGCATGCAAACACAAAATACAGTTAACATTTAAATGCAAAAAGATAAACTATTTATTTAGTTAGATTTTTTTTCTCTTTTTTTAATTATTTCTACTAACATTAATCAAATATCTGGCAAAGCAATTCAAGACACATTGAACAAAATCACACAAATAATAATCAACAATAATGATAAAAAAAGAAAAATGTCCTGTATGAGATGGTGTGCGTTGGAGCTCTGTTGGTGCACTTAAATGATTATATCAGGAAAAAAAACAGAAACCTTCGTTTGTTTTTTTTTTTTTTTTAACTCAGTACTCAAAAACCCAAACTGGAACGATGGAAACTGTAAGCAGGGAAGCAGGCTGTGTCCAGGCGATAAAGTAGCCCGCCTGAAGTCGTCAGGAACAGAAACGCTGTCTTCTATCAGGTGACATCCAAGGTGATGGAAACAAATCCTCTTCAACTATCCTATGTGTCCTCCCGAAGTCTGGTTTTAAAGCAAGTAGTCTTAGCCGGGTTCCTTTTTTATGCAGGCTTAAAGTTGAACAAGCGCTACAAATCTACGGCTTTAGAGCAAGAGTCCATTACTTTAAACACAAGCTACTTTCACACAAGGAAAATAAATGACTTGATAGTCAAAGCAAATAAAGACTAGAAGGTTTTCACACAGGATCCTTTCAGAGATTCTAAGTTAGCGTTCTATTTTGAGTAATTTAGGGAAATTTCTCTGGGCTCAAAACGAATGAGACTCACAGAGTTCTAGCTAGCTTGCATATTCTTCACAGTTTTCCCTTCTTTTTGGCCACCCACCCTCTTTTTTCCATCCCTCGAACTTAAATTAAATGACCTCTCCCACAAGTGCAGTATAAAATAATCCCATTGGTGGAAAAATAACATGTGCAAAAATCAAATCGAACATTGGGCAAATAAATATATTACCAGGCAGAACTCAAGCAAATGTTGAAACAGGGATCTGCCATTTTGCTTTCTAACACATTAAAATAAACGTTAACAATGTATCATTTCAACTGGAGTAAACATCCTTGAGTTTAAACAGCAACCAATGAGAAGCAGAATTCTTAATTAGGATTGACAAGCTCTCCTGAAAAACACTGCACAGCATGCCAGCTGCAAAATAAAATACAGAGTGAGTAAAACAAAGAAAATAAATAGAACCCTGTTTTTTTTTAGACGGGTGTTACACATGTTTCAAAACTGCCCATTTGAGACTTTCTGTATATCATGAATGGATGTGTATGGCAGAGAAAATGTATGGAACTATTTGGTTGACTATAAATACTGTAAGGGATAATGGTATTCCTGTGGCATGTTAGGATGGAATTATTATATGAAAAAATGAGTTCCGTCAGGAAGCAGTGGTTTTAAAATGTGTTAATGAGTGTCATCTTTTCAGCCGTGCTTCATTTCCCATTACGTTAATGAGTACAGAGTGGCTGACCTCTGTAGAAAACAACGGGAGAGCAGTATCCAGCAATTGTATAATACGGTACACAGACTGAGTACAGAAATCGGTATAACCAAACATAAAGGCTTTACTTTTTCAACCACAGGTCAGCCTTCACCTACTGAGTGAAACTGACACAGACTTGTACTTTCAAAGGGCCAGTCTTTCACTTCAATGAAACTGACACAGACTTGCACTTTCAAAATAGTTGTCCCTATAATTTGAAAATAACAGCTTGGGCTGGTTGTGTTTAACTCAGAAAAATCTTTGGTTCATTGTAAGTTTTGTATTCTGTAGCCAGAGAGAGTACATATACTACATCCAGCTTTTAGAGACGAGGGGCCATTTTCAAACTGTTTCTTTAATTAACTCCTATGCTTTTGAAAGGAGGAAAAAAAACGTAATGGTACAAAACACCTTGAGTCCGTAAGAGAACTTGAAATGTATAACTTAGTTGTTTGTTTCTAGTTTTGTGAAATTAATGTGCGTATAACCTCTTTCAAAATGTAGGATTAAATTACAGTAAAGACTGGAGTAAACACTTTGAAAATAGGGCTCAATATATCATACTGTACTACAGTTTAAATAAAGTATATCTGAGTTGTTGTTTTCTTTAAATAATTATTTTAATTGGGTTTTGGTTTAAATACTTTATGTTTATGTCATGTCAGCTCAACTGTTCTTTCGATGGAAAGAAAGGCTATGTATGCTACAGGAAGGCTGACATTCCCAAGGCACATGGGAATGAATAGATTCAGGACTTCTCTTCTGTCATCTAACTCCCCTTCACCATGGTAGTACTGCTAGGGTATCTGGTATATCAGTAAGACACCCATGGTCTATTCCTTAAATTTAGAAGTATTATAACTATCATGTTCCACAAGAATGATGCATCCTTATATAATGCTCTCTGGAACTGATATATTGATCTCTACTATCTAGTATGTCTATCACTGTCTGACAGCTGCCAATAACCTATATATATATATATATATATATATATATATATATATATATATATATATATATATATATATATATATATATTTACCACAAATTATACAATGGGAAGGATCACCCTCCTATTCATTTCAACAGGCTGTGTCATATCTCAAATAGCCATTATACAGTGCCTATAGAAAGTCTACACTCCCTTTAAAAACTGTAACCTCTTGTTGCCTTATTGCCTGGAATTAAAATGCATTAAAACATTTTTTTTTCATTTATCTACACATCCTACCCCACAACTTCCAAGTGAAAAAAATATTCTAGAAATTTGTAGAAAATTATTTAAAAATAAAAACTGAAATAGCTTGGATGGATAAGTGTCCACCCCCCTTGTAATAGCAATCCTAAATTAGCTCAGGTGTAACCAATTGCCTTCAAAATCACACACCAAGTTAAGTGGCCTCCACTTGTGTTAAATTGTAGTGATTCACATGATTTCAGGATAAATTCAGCAGTTCCTGTAGGTTCCCTCTGCTGGGTAGTGCATTTCAAAAGCAAAGACTCAACCATGAGCACCAAGGCGCTTTCAAAAGAACTAAGAGATCAGGGGATGGGAATAAAACAATATCAAAGGCCTTGAATATCCCTTTCAGCACGGTCAAAACTGTTATAAAACAGTGGAAGGTGTATGGCACCACCAAGACCTTGCCTAGATCAGGCCGTCCCTCCAAACTGGATGATCGAGCAAGAAGGAGACTGATCAGAGAGGCTACCAAGAGGCCAATGGCAACTTTGCCAGAGCTACAGGCTTTTATGGCCATGACTGGTCAAAGTGTGCATGTGACAACAATATCCCAAGCACTCCACAAATCTGGCCTGTATGGTAGGATGGCAAGAAGGAAGCCATTACTCAAGAAAGCCCACCTTGAATCTCGTTTGGGGTATGCAAAAAAGGAGATTCTGTAGCCATGTGGCAAAAAGTTTTGTGGTCTGACGAAACTAAAATGGAACTTTTTGGCCTAAATGCAAAGTGTTATGTTTGGCGCAAACCCAACACAGCGCATCACCCAAACACCATCCCTACTGTGAAGCATGGTGGTGGCAGCATCATGTTATGGGGGGACTGGGGCACTTGTCAGGATAGAAGGGAAAATGAATGGAGCAAAGTACAGAGAAGTCCTTGAGGAAAACATGCTGCCCTCTGCAAGAAAGCTGAAACTGGGACGGAAGTTCACCTTTCAGCATGACAACGACCCAAAGCACACAACCAAAGCTACATTGGAGTGGCTAAGGAACAAAAAGGTAAATGTCCTTGAGTGGCCCAGTCAGAGCCCCAACCTAAATCCAATCGAAAATTTGTGGCATGACTTGAAGATTGCTGTCCATCAACGCTCCCCAAGGAACTTGACAGAGCTTGAACGGTTTTGTAAAGAAGAATGGTGAAATATTGCCAAATCTAGGTGTGCAAAGTTGGTAGAGACCTATCCCAACAGACTCACAGCTGTAATTGCTGCCAAAGGTGCTTCCACCAAGTATTAACTCAGGGGGGTGGAAACTTATCCAATTATGATCTTTCAGTTTTGTATTTTTAATATATATATTTTTTCTCAATACAAACTTTTTTCCCCTTAACAGTGTGGAGTATGGTGTGTAGATAAGTGGAAAAAATCCTCATTTAAATGCATGAAACTCTGAGGCACTGACACAATAAAATGTGAAAAAAGTTCAAGGGGATGTAGACTTTCTATAGGCACTGTATAATCCCATAAGGCACTCCAGGGTGTGTGTTGTTGTGGGATAGCACTGCTTCTCTCAACAACACACATTTGTGCCACATTGCTTAAATGTCCCCCATTTCATTCAATAAAAAAACAAGTACAAAAATTGTAACAGCATCACAGAAATATGTTAATATAAAATAATACCTTATTATTTTCCCATCATCTAATCTCCCCAGTAGGTAGGGTTACTGTATAAAAACACACAATGGGCTATATTCTAAAAGCTTTACTCCAAATAGTTCTTTGAACATCTATTTTTTGAAAAAAAAAACCCAAAAACATCATTATATTACAAGCCCTTAAATGAACTGTTGGAGTTGTTTATCTTTGAATTGGTTACTTTTTCATTGATTGACAAGAATTAGTTTAATTCGAGCAATGTGTGCTTTTACTCTGGATAAGGTGTTGCCACCGTTCCTCTCTAAATACAAAAAATAAAGCAAAGAAAAAAGAATTGGGTAAATTGCATTTGCTAATTGTAATAACTTACTGTAACTAACTGTCTGAATAATTGTTCCATATAGTATTTCTTGTAATTACACTATAAATTGATGTTGTTTAAGTTTGTTATTCATCAGGTCCACTAGATGAGTTTACAGGGTCATCTATTCTCTCCATATAATGAGACTTGTCATAAGGAAATAAGATGCAGAGTCTGTCTACTTAAAACACATCTCTTTATGTTGCCAATGCCATGGCAATTATGTTACCGGATTGAATCCTAAAGAATCCTCTTACTGAGAGCTGATTTTCATCACAACAAAATCTGAAATTGCCTGATTATGGCACACTGTGGAAAACACTCAAAACAAACTAAGGATGTAAAAGCCCATGGTGTGTCATACAAAAAGACAACCCAAGACTGAAATCCACAGGACGGATTCAACTGTATTCATGAATATTGACATTTCTGCATGGCAGACTGTTTTTTTAATTTTTAATTTTTTTATATAATGCTGGGTCTGCTAAAGGGGTTCTGGCTTCATTGGTCAGCCTGATTAAGTTTCAGGGTCAATAGTTATCTGCAAGGGCGTCCTGCAGATGTCGACATTACTCATTCCGTAAAACAGAAAACAGAGCCTGAGACAAATAAATAGAACAGAGATGCCAGTTTGAAAAACTGATTAGGAAGGATGCTTTATTGGGGCAGTCTATTCAATAATGATACTAAAAAAAATAAATGTATTTATTTTTTGTAACAGCATACATCATTTAGGTATCCAAAATCCATGCATGTATTTAGCAGATCTCCCATTGCTCTACTAATCATCTCCACCTTTCCATTTTGTACAAGGTTTTATATCCATAAATAAATGCATTTCCTTTAGAGGGTTTCGAACTACCCGAGACTACAGTTTTGAGAAGCAGTAATCTGCTGGTAACCGTGTATAGTCAACAGCCCAACTTCATAGGTTTATAACTGAACTAACAGGTTACCGCCTACACTCCACCCACCAAAGCAGAGGCTGCCAATTGTGCAAAATTAGGTGGTGTTTTTTTTTTACGGATTATTACTATTTCTTTATTTAGGAGACACCTTTATCTCCAAGGTGACTTACAGAGACTATGGTGTGTGAACTATGCATCAGCAGAGTCTCACCTGAAAGACGGAGCACAACGAGGTTAAGTGACTTGCTCAAGGTCACACAATGAGACAGTGAGTGAGCCGGAATTTGAACCGGGGACCTCCTGTACTTTTTCTTTTTTTTTAACCACTGGACCACCCCTTATGGAAAAAAACATATATTTCTAACATATGGTAGAAAAGTATGATATTTTTCATATATAGAAATTGGCCCCTTTTATATATATTTAAAATATATGGGATATATTTTAAATATATTTTAGTCTGTAATCCATATATTTATTTTACATGTTGAAAATATATGGTGCACCATGTATTTTCATTAGTCTGTAATCCATATAAAATAAATATCTGGGTTACAGACTAAATATATATTTTAAATATTTATAGAAAGCAGATGTAGAATTTTAAGTGATGTTTAATAATGACTCCGCCACGGCTGTTGGGTTCTTAAAACTCTTCACTGGATGATTTATTCAGATCTGTACACAACTAAACAGGTACAGTCACTATCTTTGTTCTCTCCCCATTCTCCATCTAGCCTAAATTATTCCATCACTTAGTCAACACTCAGGCATGGCAAGTCAAATGCTACTGAATTAACATTGTATCAAACTATACAAGTAGTTAACATTGTTCAGAACTCATAGTACATACGGTTTAACTAGAACCATATTAACATACTAAACATTTCTCATAATAATTATTCCATTAGGAAGATGTACATTAACGGGCCATAGGGGGTACATTTCTTTAGGTTGGGGGAACCCCTGACTAGTAAGGCAACATGTATTAACGTATGTATGAGAATATATTTTGTTCCAAAAGTGACATTAATTAATTTTGGTGGAGGAAAAGTATTGGGAATATTGCATAGGGTGAACTGGTACATTATTTACTTGGGTGATACAAGTTTATATTTGTGACAATGGTGAAGTACACTGTCTGGTTTAGTGCTGGCCCTTGGCGACAGCTCCGGATCTGTGTTAGCCATCTAGTAATACACAAGACAAGACAATTACAAGACAATCAAACAAAACAAACAAACAAAACACTTTTTACCTGCAACGGGGTCTCTCACAGTCCTTCTTAGTTCATTTACATAAACCAAAACGAAGGAACAAATTACGATTCTCTGTCCTCTTTTATGCTGTCACCCATGACCCCTTGGTAAATGAGTGCAACCGCCTCTCCAATCTGCGGCTGCCACGTCGTTTCCCTTCCGGGTCAATGCGTTATTGCAACAGAGTCTCACCCCCTTCCTGGCTGGCCGAATTATCATGAACCCTGGGAAATAACTGTCAGGCCAGCCCGTCCAAGGAACTCTGTTAGCACCCTCACAGGTCGGAAGGGTGATTTACAAACAAGAATTATTGTAATTCTGTCACAGAGCCACATAAATAATTACACATATACAAGAATATTTTAAAATACGTAAGCAGCTACTATTTATTTCAGCTTACATACTGCATGAAGCTGGGTTTGCCTATGGGAATTATGTTCCACTGCTTCCCATTTTCTTGGCAGTTCACAATGCATAATCCTGTCAGGGTCAGCCTGGGCAGCAGCATAAATCAGGATTTCATTAATTTATAGATAATTATAAGATGTTACAATATCTAATATCAGGATTTTGCCAGCTGAATTCATTGCACATTATTCATTTACCAATAGAGAACCCACAGAGAGAATGATACTGCCTTTTAAATATGGTAAGACATGCAGCTTTGCCTTTGATGCATGTTGATGTGCAAAAACCCATGTGGTTGATAGCATGTGATATTAAAGTGGTTATAGCCAGCAAAATAACCCCATCACATTTACATGCCTTGCAGTTCTACTTTCTGCAGTTTTGAAAGAAACATATGTTTTAGTGTGGCAAAGTGCCCCCCCCTGTGTATATTGTATGTTACGTGTTGTGTGTAAATGTTGGTGTATAGTCATTGGTACACAGGATATAAACGGGTCTGTGTTTCACGTGTATTTAAAAATGTAGATTTGTATTTAGGCACGAGGATGGCACAAATCACATCACGTGCATTTAAAGTATTAGTATGTGAACACGGGAAAGTGCACTTTAATTTATTCACGTGCAGTTGTACCGAGATTCCAACTGAATGATTGACTAGCAATCGAGTCTCGGTACAACTGCATAAAAGCAGCATGTTTTCACTCACTCAGGGTTGTGTGTTCGGTGAGTGGAGAACGGGTTTGGAGACGGAGGTAATTGTAGTAATAAGTAGTTAAATCTGCTCACCGTGTGTTGTCCGTATAGTTCGTTTTGTTTGTCTGTTTATTTTGGCTACCAGTGCCGTGTCCTGTGTTTTGTGTTACAACCTCTTTATTTTGCTGTTTTGGTTAATTATTAAATGCTGAGCGCGATCACGCGCTCAGCTCCACCAAACTCCACCTCTCTGTCGTTTATTTCCTGGCTCTGGTCTGACGTCACACACGCCATCCTGTCGCATTTAGCAATAATTTTAAATCAGGGTATTCAGGTCTGTACCAGCTTAAAGAAAGATCTCAGTTTCTGTATCTTACTCTCTGGAAGTTACTGCTTCACTTCTTCCTGCAAGTAATTTCACCTCAGCAGTGTCTATTGGGTTACTGGCTGAAAGTATGCCAGTCAATAGAGGAAGCAGCTGGTTGATTATTGACAGGAATGAATGGAGGAGTTTTCGTTCCCCTGAGTCTGCCTGACGTCACCTGCAACAGCGAGCAGAACAACTGGCTTGCTTATTATTTAGTAGATTTTTAGCTAAAATTTTTGATGGTGCTCTGTGGACAGGATGGCTTGGTGGTGACGTCAGACCAGGAAGAAACATAAGTACTGCAGGTGTGAGTCGCAACTGTGCTCGTATTTATTAAATAAAGTAAATATCGGAACAGAAACAAAACACCAACCAAAATGGCACAGTGGCCAAAATAAATGATAAACAGAGACAAACAAACATTGTGCTGGTTTTGACCCAGCACGCATACCATTTTTTTTAATCTTATCTTACTGTCACTTTCTCTCTGCTCTCCGCTCTCATCAACCCTATATGAGTGGCTGCTTTGCTATTATATACATGGCCATCTCCTAATTGTTAATTTCTTAATTTGGGAGAAGGCCACATTCCGCACAAGTTTTAGCTGGATAGGGGATTTTAACCCCATCCATGCTGTAAAGCAATAATAACAAAACCCTCTTAAATAAACACAAAACCATACATTTAAATAATAATACAACAATAAACACAAGGGCGGGGTGTAACCCGTCACATGCTCACACAAAATACATTTGTTTTTATAAAATGCATTTACAAAACAAATTTAATAAGTTAAATACAAGACCACGTTTATATACTGAAAATAATCTGCACATGCTTATTACTAACGTGATAAAGAAAAATGAAAGTACAGTCATTCATTATTGTAAGATAGCGAACCTGAGTGTCATTCTCCTGCACTGTGTAGGTGGCAGTATTTGGTTTGGTGGTTACTTTTATTGAGATCAGTAGGTAGATCTTCACCCCTGCATCATATCTTTAGTTTAGGCAGCCATTCCGAGGTATATATACTGTATATATTTCTTTTTTTTTTTTTTTACAGACATGTAAGTTTGCAGACGTGGTTCTGTTGGCAGCGGCTTGCTGTGCTTCCTCAGTGTGCCACCCTCTCTTTCCATGGTTCTGAGCCTATCTACACAGCTGGCATTTTATTTTAATTTCAAATTCTGGTTAGTATCAATCAGATTTATCAGTCATTCAAGAATATTGTAATATTAATCGGGAAGCACATCAAAATATATTGGGAAAATATATATAAAGTTTGAAAGGAGGTATAACTGCAGTGTACAAAAATTAAAAAATTAAAAGTTTTTTTATGGATGTACACAAAATGTTTAAATGAGATATATATTTCAGGATGTTTTCTGACTATTTCTTGCACCCTTTTACAAATTTTAGAAGTATTGCAGCACGCATTACACAGGATGCACGCTATATTATGCAGTTAACACATGTATCATAAGTAGGGCTTCTGATTTTCGGTTTTAACCAGTAAAAAATGATAAAACACCCCCCGATGCAAAAAAAAAAAGAAATCGGTGTACAGCCAATAAACACCAGAAAGCACAGAAAAAACAGTGGAAATAGTTATTTAATTCACGTTGACCACCCCTTTCCCATAGAAAAAAACTACTACGACTACAAAGAAAACAACCTTTCTCAGTGCAGCTGGGCAATGTCCCACCTTTCTGACTTGTATCTATCATTGATTCATTCTGAATACTTTAAACCCGCCCCAACTACTGAGTGGCAGCACATTCCTACATTTCTATTGGAGACTCTGCTTGCGAGACTTAAAACAAGATCTATTATATGGTCAGCCTTCTGAAATTACAATTTTAAAATGGATAGGAAACAACCCAAAATGTGATAACTGTGTTGGGTGAGTTTCTCCTTTTTGAAAAAAGCTAGTCCAATGACAATTTCAAATAAAGAGCTTTGAAAATTTAGCCCATGATCTCATTTTGCCATCAATGGAACAAACTTGATTCCCCAGCAGTCATTTTTTCCATTCAGAGAGCACTGGTGATTTATTATGATGTGATCACTGGTCTAACTATGAATGTTTCATGCTGCTGACACTGCCTGTCAAATTGAAAGCCAATGAAGGCATTGACTAGGGCTAAATGTGATGATGTTTATCAGATATGACTGCCTATAAACTACGAACCAAGGTACAAACTAAATTACAAGCACCAATAGACATAACCTGTCATATATAAATGAATCTCAATAGTTAAAGGCGACATGCTTCATGTCTCATTGACAATCAATGTAAGGTGTGTGGTCAGAATGATTATAATTAGAATGATTATAATCTGAGTCAATTTAAAGGATTCACATGTTAGGCTACCGTAGTATCCTTTCATCATTAAAATTCACAATATAAGGATGTCAGTTGGCTGGTATCAATAGCAATGTACTTCTTGCCAAGAAGGGTTTCTGTGTATTTATTTTAAACAATTCCGTTTCATAGCAAAATTTATCTGATTTAAATAGCATTTTGGAGTGTGTTGCTAGGGTTACAACAGTGTGAATCTAAGCTCAAGCCTGAGCGGAGATAGATGCATGATGAAGAAGTTTTTTTTTTTCCCCATACAAAATTGCTACAGAGCAGACATTACAGATCTGATATTTTTACCCTTCCCTTTATGCTGTTTACAATCAGATTGTGACATACATGTTATAGCTTTTTTACTAGCTTGCTGGTAAAGAGCTTTGTTTCGACATTTGTCTCTGGTTTCTGACTACAGATAAATCATGTGACACAATGATTCTGTATCCTGCAGACATTTCCAATCGCTGGTGAACTGGTGACCTGCAAGCGGGACCACACAGTCACTGGTTTCAGCTCTGGTTATTAATGACATTTCCAACAAGGTACTACAGGGTGGTAAATAATTTGAACAACATTGTCAGAGTATCGTGGAAACTAGTGGGTATGTGGGGATGATAGTCAAAGGAAACATATCTGACAGTGTCAGACACCGTTTGGCCACCAGAGGGCTGTTCAATGATGTCAACAATAAAGTAAGATTTAAAACAATGCAAAGCAACAGTGGTTGCGCAAATTATGAATCATTCTTGTGTAAAAGAGCAATGACTTCTCTGTGCAAGTTTAAAGCAGACATATGTACAGAATCAAACTAAATTCTGGAGCAGCATAACTGATAAAAAAAGAAATTAAAAATCTATAGCCAATGGAGACACATGTGCACAGAATGCAGGAAACAATAACACAGCATGACTATAACATTGCGCAGATCTTCAATATGCTTCAAAATACACGTTTGAGTTCTGTATGTAGATTGCTTGACCCTTTTCTATCTAAATGCAGCTTATTTTTTAGGACGACCTGGGTGTGACCCATATCAAAGAACTCAAGAAGCTCAAATGCAAATAAAAAATGATTTGGCAGATGTGTGTTCAAGGAAGGTGGGTCCGAAATTTATGACAACTCAATAATGCGGTAAATCAGTATAAACAAGAGTGCCCGATCTTGTACTGCATGCCCACAGAAACTGTGCTTTCTTCCTTTTCTGCATTGGTGAATTTTATTGCTTCAGAAAGATGCCTCACATTCAGGCACAGTGCTGGCAGATCTACACAGCTTAACCACTTTATTAGGACCACCTGTCTGGATTTGGCATCACCTGAATTAGAGATGAAAATTAGGTTTATATACTGTATGTATGTCACATGCAGAACTATAAAGCTGTGGGAGCAACACAACTGCAAAGTACCAGAAATCAGGAAAGACCAAACAGTATTCGAAAAAACCATGATGGGTGCACATTGAGCAGGGAGCCACAGTAGCAAGGACAGTCATGTTGGTAGGCTGCTCCAAGATAATTTATCATCTAGACAAGCAAGTCTGAAATATTAATGACTGAAGACATTAACATCCCTCGAGACACCTTCCAGCACCTTGTGGAGTCATGTCCAAACACGGCAAATGGTGGCCCAAACTGATATTAGGTACAGGTCCTAAGTGGCTAGACAGGCTATGTAAAATTATCTATTTAGTGCACCTCAGTCAACCAAGCAGAGCTTTCAAACAAAACTATCACAACAAACAGCCCAGAGATTTGATCAATGAATTTACCTGCTACCTGTCCTAGGGTTGTATAATTCAACCTGGTAACCAGCATAAAACAGGGGGTTCTTTTTGTGCTTTACGCTAATGCTTTTCCGAGCAAATCAGTTTCTACGATTTCCAGCCAGCAAGCTGAATACAACTATACCTCCACCAACTAGTTCCTTCAGTTTAAATTGGATTAAATTCCCCAGCCTCCCAGCAAATGGAGGATTAAATCAAGCCTGGGATTGCACCTGTGGTTAAAATGAAATCGTCCCTTATTTATAATGAATCACATTTGACCTTAATTGTAATAATGTCTTGCTGTACTTCATTATACCTCCAATCAGAAACAAAATAGTCCCAGATTTTTGCGTTGGCTTGTTATGACCTCATTTGTGCAGTTGTGTATGCATGTTTAGGGTTTACAGCTCTGCAGTTTCTATCAGAACAGCTGTCGTATACGTTATTAACCATCTGCTCCAGAATTAACAAGACTGTGAGGCATGCTTGTTGTTTTAACAAGAAGCCTCCAAGAATAGTGTTTGTTTTTAAATTCAGAGAATTTGCTCTCACACGCTATTAATATGGGAACGAGCGATAGGTATCTAATTTGCAGTACTGCACATAACGCATCTAAATTGAAACCCTCCTGTACGTAACGGCTTAATACATAAATAAGAGCAACTCACAATTAAAGCAACTTTGTTTTTTACAGTCCTGGTTTGCTCCAATTGAATGCAATTTAAAGTCTACTTTGACTTTAAGACCACCCCTGCATTAAGGTATGACCTACATCCCTAAATACCTCAAACCTAGTTTGAAATGCCCCTTTAAAAAGACCAACATGCAGTACCAACTGTCTTTTTAATATTTAAAACCTCTGAAAACTTGGATGCAGCATAGTGTAACTCATTTTCTGTACTACAACTTGTTTTACAATAAATTATATTTGACTTCAGTACTAAGGATACACATCTATAGTATTAAACAATATCATCTCGTAATATGCATCTCATGTTGCTAAACAACATACTGAAGACTTGTTTAAAGATAATACTTGCATTAAAAATGGATACAAAGCAGGAAACATGACCTTAGAATTCACAGAAATGTATTGCAAAAGTGGGCTTGCATTGGATTCGATTCACCCTATGGTAGTTCCATTAAAGGTGAAACAACTTCCATAGTTTATCTTAATACATCTTGTTTGCATGTGAATGAATAAGCTACAGTAGTGAGAAACAGGATGTATGTTAACAGTATTTTGCACTCCAATAAAAGCTTAATAGCTACAGTACTGTACTTACCTTTAGATGAACTGTGAAGTTTCCCCAACTTGTGCACTATAGTACCGGTAATTCCTCTGTTCACAATAGTACTGCTTCCAAACAGAAGTCAACCTTTTTCTGTTGTTTGGCTACAAACCTCTTATTATTAATAATAGTTATACTGTGTCTTAATACTCCACCTGCAGGTTACTGAAGTGCCCTGCATCAGTCTACACAGATTTATATTTCATTTCAACTGTCCTCACAGTACAGTACTTATTCATCTGTTTGTGCCTAATTGCATCACATAAACTGCAAATTACTTGTTTTAAGAATTGCAACTTCTATAATCTGTCAATTGAATATAGTCTATTCAACAGTTACAGTTCTATATAGAAATACAGGTAACACTTTACATGACACGTCTCTTATTACAGTGTATTTACATAGTAGCTACATAGTAAATATATGTGTACTTACGCATAGTTACAATGTACTTATTGTGTAGTTTTGTTTTTGCACTGTATAACCCTAACCCTTTGCTGTTACAATTGTGTACTTACATACATTGTGCAAAAGATTTACACATTAAGTACATTGTAACTGTGTAAGGAGTCAAGTATCTGTAAAGTGTTTTGGGAGGTACAAATTATATCAGGCAAATCGGAGATCTTTTGACCCCTCAGGGGTCCTTTTCTGCAGCACTCTGATCTGGCTGCATAATGTAAACAGTGTCTCAGGTATGTCTCCCTTAAAATAATTTTATTAAACTGTTTTTAAATTTCTAAAACACCATAATACAACAGATTAGTAAGAATATGCTGTAGTTACTGTCATGGTTTTTGAGACATACTCAAAGGGTTAATGTAAGCACAGGCTTGGCCACCACTGACATGCGAAATTCTCCCTTACGATAAATTGGTGTTACGAACAGGATACAGACCACTGTAGTATGATCGCATGATAGGCAACCATAGTGTAAAGACATCTTGCTGAGGAATAACCACACTGAGCAACATGGCGTCTGTTCAGGAATTGGCAGCACAGCTAGTGGCACTTGAAAGGAGGCATGAAAAACAGGAAGCTTTTTACAGAGAGCAGGCAGGAGCCCTGCATCAGGCACGGGAGGAGTAGTGAGAAGCTCTGTCTCAGAATATTGCTCACAAGTGTCCTGCAGCTGTTTATGTTTCCCAGAATCGTAAGGTAGACATGTTTAGTGGATTTCCAGCAAAGCCAGGTCATACAACAGTTGAAGAATGGATCATATCCATGAAAGCTGCTTTGAGGACCTGGCATACCCCTGAAGAGCATCAAGTTGATACTGTGATGGAATACTTGAAGTGCCAAGCTAAAACCACTGTAAAGCTGCTACCACGTGCAGCTTGGACAGATGTCAAAAGAGTCTTTAATGCCTTGAGTGATGTTAAATGGTGACAAGGTGCCCATACTCGTCTCAGGGAGTTCTATAAAAGAGTACAGAGACCCAACGAAACTGTGAGGGCATTTGCCTATGACCTGCAGGAGAAGTTACAGCGAATTAGAAGACGTGACCCTTCTTGTATCTCTGATGCTGATCTTAAATGTTAAAGAAACAACTTGTGAATGGTCTTTATGATGTCTTTCTGCAATGAGAAATGAAAAGAAAATTTAAAGAGGACACTGAAATAGAATTTGACCAACTACTGCAAGCTGCTATTACACAGAGGAAGCAGAATTTGAGCCAGATCCTACAGTACAGATAAAAAAAGAAGTCCAGAACCAGTAATGGGCAACGCCGCTGCTGCAAAAGTTCCGGCGACACTGAGCCTAGAATCTCTAAGCACAGCTATACAGACACTTGCCACTCAGCAAGCCAATATGCTTATGGTTTGTAAGGAATTAATCGGTTCACAAGAACTGAATCGGGACACTGCCCCTAGATTCTTCAGAACACAGCGAAGACAACACTCAAGAGATGAGCAAGGTGTCCCATCTGTTTTAGCTGCAACACACCAGGTGATATACAGAGGAACAGTGCCTGCCCAGTGGGATTTTTAAATCCTTCTGTTGTTGACAGCCGGACAACGGAAGGTTCCTTGAAAGGCTCCCTTTCCATTGGCAGTAGTGTTGAGTTCTGTGCCAAAGGTTTTGGGGAGTGCTGGACTTTAGTTTGTCATCAGCAGTGTTAAAGCCAACTGCCTGCTTGACACCGGTTCTGAAGTGACAACGATCACTGAGGTCTTTTTCAGAGAGCATTTTCAAAAGTAGGACACTCCTCTCCATACCGTAGGCTGGATTTGTCTAAACACAGCCAATGGTCTGGAAATACCCTTTCTAGGATGCATGGAAGCTGATATCGAGTTCATGGAGCAAGCCCTCCGGGGACAGTGCATCTTTGTTACCAAAGACTCATCCACATCTGATTGCCAGTCATCTAGAACTGTGGGGATACTGGGGATGAACATCATCAAGAACTGTAAAAATCAATTGCTCAGCTGCCTGGGAGAAAGTTATCTGAAGAAACTTCTAAGAAAAGGTGAGCATGCCAAGTTAGCAAGTGTGTTCTGGGACTGCAAGAAGGAGGATGAGTTTGGCGGTCCTACAGGAAAGGTAGGGTATGTGAAGCTTGCAGGGAAACGTCCAATTGTTATCCCTCTTTTTAGTTAGAAGGTAGGACATTTCCATTGCTCACGTACTTGCAAAGGCATCTCAGGGAAGAATCCCTACCTGAGTTCTCAATGGTGGAACAGCACCCGCTCGCCTTAGGCCAAGAACACAATTGGCTGAGTTACATTTAATTGCTGAAGTTCTAAATACAAGCCTGGAATTTGAAAATCAAGCAGATGCTGTGCATGTACAGAGACTGTCTGCAACCGTTGACCCTCATAAGTCAGACAGCCAAGCTTTTACTAGGAAAGTAACTAGCAGAGTATAGAAGAAAAGGATCCTTGCACCACAGGCATGGCCCAGTAAGAAAGGAAGTGTTCAAGTGCAGATGACTTGCTCATACCTGTAAATGTTGATTCTACAGCCCTCAGTGAAGAACAGTGTTTCCAGCTGAAGGAACTGCTAAAGAGACATGAGCATGTGTTCTCCAAACATGATAGCGACTTTGGATACACAACAGCTGTTACCCACCGAATACCAAGTGACAGTACTGTGTCCATCAAGCAGAAACATCGACAGGTGTTACCACAAGTCTTTCAAGAATTTAAGAAGCATATCAGAGATTGAGTGGAGCAGGAAGTCTTAAAAGAAAGCCACAGCCCATGGGAGTCACCAGCAGTAGTTGTCCGGAAAAAGGATGATACTGTCAGATTTTGCTGTGATTTTCAGAGACAAGTAACATGCAAAAATGCTTTCCCTTTACCAAGGATAGAAGAGTCACTTGATGTCTTGGGGTAGGCAGGATCTTTTCCACACTTGATATGATTTCAGGCTATTTCCAGGTGGCTGTGGCAGAAGAAGACCAAGCAAAGACTGCTGTCACCACTCCCTTCGACCTCTTTCAGTGGACAAGGATGTCCTTTGGTCTCTGCAACTCCCCGGCACCCTCCAGAGGCTGATGCAGCAGGTGCTGGGTGACTACATGTTTGATATCCTACTTATATACCTCAACGATATAATCTACTCTAGTGATTTTAACAGTCACTTAGAGAGGTTACAGAAAGTCTTCACCCAGTTAGGCCATTACAGATTGAAGCTGAAACCAGCCAAATGCCACCTGCTGCAGCAAAAAGTTCTTGGGGTACAGAATTTCAGAAAAGGGAATCGAGACGGACAAGGACAAAACTCGAGCTTTGGATGAATGGCCTACCCCTAAGTCAGCCAAGGATGTTAGACAAATAATTGGCTTAATGAGTTATTACTGCAAATGTGTTCCCAATTTTGCACAGCTGGCAGCACCCCTTCATCAACTGGTGGGAAAACACAGAAATAATAAAGTTGGCAGATAACCCCCATCTGTACACTTCAATTGGGATGAGGAATGTGAAGCTGCATTTCAGAAACTCAAAGGAATTTTGACTTCACCACCTATCTTAGCTTATCCAGACTTTACCCAGCTTTTTACACTCAGCACAGATGGGAGCCAGAGAGGTCTCAGGGCTGTTCTTAGTCTAAGTTCTAAGTCCAGTATGGCGTGAAAAGAGTTGTGGCATACGCAAGCTGTGGACTTCGACATTCTGAAAAGAATGATAAAAACTACAGTGCCTTCAAGTTGGAGCTTTTGGCTCTGAAATGGGCAATCACAGAAAAGACTACCTTTTGTGTTCTAAAGTTCTAATCCCAGATATTCGAAGCCCCAAAGACGGGAATCTCAGCATGGAGCCGGCCAAGAACATTGCCTGTGGATGCAGCCTGCACGTGTGTATCCCTTTCTCATACTCCTACTGAAAGCCCCTTCCAACTGCCCCCCACTCACCACGCACCCTGCTCCTACCACACCTGAATGGCATAGTCAATAGCATGGAATGCAGATCGTCGGTATCAAAGTATGCTTCTGATATTAATAAGAAATAAATAACAATACTTAAAAAAAAAATCAGCCATGTCCTTATACCTTAGTGTGGAATTACCGGGTGAGTGGCATGAAAAGGAAAGGGAGTTTTTGGAGAATGCAACTACAGGGATATTTTACAGATTGAGCGCTTGGGCACTGCGGCCCTTTGCCAATGTTGCTGAGGACAGGGCACTTAGCTAAACGCATGTAATGGAAACATTCTGCGCATTGCAAGCCTGTCATGCTTATCGCAAAACTTAGTCATTTTCATTCAAATTTGGCCTTAAGCATATTTGTACTTAAGCATATGAAATTTGCGCACATGCATACATTTGTATCTAATGTTTATCATTATCACAGTCATTAGCATGGCTAATAAGCTAAATATTTAAAAGGGCCATCACAGATTCTACGGAATTCAAACAGATATATCTATGCTGTGCTGTTTGCTGGGAAGTGAGTATATGGTTTCTCTACTTAATTTTGACAGGTGTCACACAAATATGAGTATATGTTACCTATTCTAATTCATTTACATTTTTTGACTTTCTTGTTTTCTGTTACAGTATCATCCATGTTTTTTTTTCTTTCTTTCTCAGTATTAGCCATGATCCCGCCCTTTGATATGATTTTTGTAATGTGTTTTTTTGTAAGAACTGTTCGTCACCCTGGATAAGGGTGTCTGTTATAAGAAAATACAACACATATAAATAACAACAATAATTAATAATATTTATTATAGCATATATATCTTGCTTGACAAACCTAGGGGGGTAATTAATTCAACTTAAATAAAATGGGCTGAACGGGCAGTGGAATAAGAATGGAGCACCTTTCGTACATTAACTTTAACTTTACAAAGAGGTGCAAACTGTTGCTTGATCGATCTAGGGTTGATATACTTCTGTATGTGTCTATTAAAGTAAAGCGTTCCTGCATTATACAGGTAGTTGTTTAGTATCTGCTGGCTCGGTCTATGTTACACACCGACGGTATGTACTATGATACACACCGACGGTATGTACTATGATACCGTGCTGTACTCTTAATTCTGTTTTGGGAGTTATTCTTTCAGCACCAAGAAAGCATGCTTGGGAAAGTGATTAGTTTTCATTCGGTCTGAAAGAACGATCATGATTGCAGCTTCCCTGTTTATTTTTTAAACATGTATTAACACTAGTGATGCTGCTATCACAATCGTTCTTTTGAATATACCAGTAATCATTACATAGATGTGGACGGAACCTTGTATGATCGCTGGGTGTTTTCCATTGTTGTGCTGGAGTGATGTGTGCGGAATTAAGGCTTGCTTTTTAAAAGTGTTATTTTGTGCCTCGCAAAACTGGTTTTGTGCTTGGTGCACACATTTGAACATGGCAGGATCTCGCAAATTGTCGGCCACTCCCGCCAAATTGCGCTATGCATACAAAATATTTGTGCACAGCGCAAAACAGATTGTGGCACGCAAAGAGAAGTTTTGAATATGGCACATTTTGTGCATTGGCGCATAACGGCCATTTGCGACGCGCATAACCCTATGAATATCTGGGCCCTAGTATTTACAGATCACAACCCATTAAAATACCTGGAAACTGCAAACCTCAGTGCTGTGGAGCAGAGATGGGCAGCTCAAATATCAGACTTCAATTTTGAAATAAAATATAAGCCTGGACGCCACAACACTGCAAATGTTCTTTCCCATTTGCCAATCCATCTACAGTCAGAAAGTCCAGCAGAAGCAACATGACCAGATTACACCATGGTAAGGGCATGCTTTTGCCCTTATAGTTCTGCTAAGGGCACCCTAGATAGCTAAGGGTGTCCCAGAAGAATCAGAAGGAATGGAAAGTCACCCTACAGTAGCTGCAGTCCATGGGAAAGTGATAAAGTGGATACAAAAGCTAGGTGCTTTTCTGTCAGGATATACTCCAGAAGGCCTAGGAAAGCTACAAAAACAAGATCCTGTTATTGGACAAGTTCTCTCCCAGGTGAACCGTAATCAGAAGCCTTTTCTTAAAGAAAGAAAATGTGAAAGTAAAGAAATTCAGAAACTGGTAAACCAGTGGGAGAGACTAAGAGTTTTTTTCTGACTTGCCCGGTAGAACTAATGTCATTCAACATGAAATTATTACTCCAGCAGGTATCAAGGTTCGAGAGAGACCATACCGGATCCCAGAAAGCCACAGGGGTCCCATTCGCAAGGAGGTGGAGGATATGCTCAGGCTTAGAGTCATTGAACCTTTCTGGAGTGAGTGGAGCAGTCCTATCGTGATGGTGGGTAAGAAGGATGGCTCCACTCAGTTCTGTGTGGATTTTTGAAAGGTAAATGCCATCTCCAAGTTCGATGCATATCCAATGCCCCGCGTGGATGAGCTCCTCGACTGACTGGGTAAGGTGCAGTTAATCTCGACATTGGATCTGACAATTGGCTTTCTCTACCCCAGATGGCTTGTTCCATTTCTGGACCATGCCCTTCGGGTTGCATGGAGCTCCCGCCACCTTTCAGAGTGATGGACCAGGTCCCCATCATCATCAGTATGCAGCCGCATATATTGATGATGTGGTCATTTTTAGCTCCACCTGGAAGGAGCATATTATTAGCCCTTTGCGGTCCATTGTCGGACTGGGTCCGACATTGCAATTATTCCTATCAGGTCCATTGTCGGACCCTGTCCGACATCATCAAAAAATATCTCATGAATAGTCATACTTGCCCCTGGCATCAGATAGGGGCAGTCATAAGGAAACAAGCTGGGTGTTACTGTATCAGCGCACAGAGACTATCACGGACATTTGCAGAGCTTTTTTGAGATGTTATATGACCTAACGGTAACTAAATACTGAAGCTTACACAATTACACAAACCTGCCCTCAAATCCTCTTCAGGTGGACTCAGTACGGTTAGTTTCCAGGTGGACTTTGTTGTTCATACTTCACTCCAAACTTACCGAACCGTGCAGAGTGCGGACCAAACCCTCTAAACCAGTGGTTCCCAACCCTGGTCCTGGGGACCCACTATGTCTGCTGATTTTCATTCCAACTGAGCTCTCACTTACTTAACTCGACCCTAGGAGGCTGTGTGGTCCAGTGGTTAAAGAAAAAGGCTTGTAACCAGGAGGTCCCCGGTTCAAATCCCACCTCAGCCACTGACTCATTGTGTGACCCTGAGCAAGTCACTTAACCTCCTTGTGCTCCGTCTTTCGTGTGAGACGTAATTGTAAGTGACTCTGCAGCTGATGCATAGTTCACACACCCTAGTCTCTGTAAGTCGCCTTGGATAAAGGCGTCTGCTAAATAAACAAATAATAATAATAAAATGATGACTTGGATTGCATTATTGAGGAGTTTGGTGATAAAATGAGTCATCAGGAGATGATTGATCGGTATGTACGACTATTATTATTATTATTATTTATTTCTTAGCATATGTGAAAGCGATAGCGAACGAAAGGGTGGGGCGGGGCTGGAGATGCCTAGTGAGTGCTTTGTTGATATGCAGGGCCATTTAAACCCGTTTGACTGTGGAAAAAAAATACTTTTAAACAGCGCGTCTAAATTAGACCTGGCGAGCCTGACGCACAATTAATAAATGGACTGCAAAGGGTTAGACTTTCAGCCGTCCTACAGTCTCTAAGGAAGGCAGGGCTAACAGCTAAGCTGGGCAAGTGTGCATTTGGCAAGCAAGAGACCCAATATCTTGGCTACATTAAGGGTAATGGCCGGGTAAAGCTGATCGCCTCCAAAGTCCAGGCGCTGGTGGAGACGGCAATCCTGAGAACCAAGCCACAGGTGAGATCACTACTGGGTTTAGCTATTATCGCCATTTTATCCCAGAGTATACCACCATAGTCAACCCCTGGTAGATCTCACCCGAAAGGCTGCTCCAAAAATAGCCGAAAAAAGCTCCTGCTCTGATTTCACCAGATTTCAGTAAAGAGTTCATCCTTCAGACTGATGCCTCCCTTGGTCTGAGGGCGGTCCTGTCCCAACAAGTTGATGGGGTAAAACACCCTATCATTTATTTGAGCAAAACAATGGCTCCTAAGGAGATTAACTATTCCGTGTGTTTAGCTATCAAATGGGCTACTCACGCTCTTCGCTGTTACTTTTTGGGACATCTTGTCACTGATCATGCTCCTTTAAGGTGGTTACACACGATGAAGGACAACAGTGCCTGGATAACTCAGTGGTACCTGGCGTTGCAACCCTTCCACTACACAGTGAAACATTGTGCGGGTAAGGAGCATCAAAACGCTGATTTTTTTTTCCAAGGGAGGGTGGACCATTTGGGAATGTAGAGTTGGCCGAGTGTACCTTCGGCATTACTCTGAGGGGTGAGATATGTAATAAAGAGAGAAAGAATCGATCCTGTAAATCTCACTCCCGATCAAAAAGAGCACCGGGGCTGCAGCCATGGAGCCAGCCCAACTTACTGAGCACTACCCTCACCTCATGACACCAGCACTCACCACCACCCCGCTGACTGGAGAGCACACTTTCGTGCACGGGACTGTGGATTGGGGATTACCTGCTGATGTTATTGTTGTTTTTGTTTGTGGCCTGCAAGCCAGCCATGTTTCCCCCGATACCATTGCTGGTAGAGGGGCGGTACTTTTTCTGCTTCATTTAATAAAACACAGACATTTTTGGGAGTACAATACTGTTTGGACATTCACTTTGCTCACCACACCACTTGCACTTGTCACAGACCAGGATTGTGTTAACACGATCACGCTGAAGTGGGCTTCTAGGTCCGCAATCGTGTAAATACGATAAAAAAAGCACTTCATTTTGATGACTTACAGGGCCACCAGACTTTGCAATACAGGCTTGAAACACATATAAATGGATAGGGTAGGTACGCAAAAAGAAGTGATAGGGGCATTTTGTGCCTAAAGGGCAGAATCAGTTTACAGCAGCCCAGCAGAGACAAAAGTAGAAACAAAACATCACAGGAACTTGTTTAGAGCTAATTTAAAAAAATGGGGAAACAATGTAAATCTGATGTATTTGACTTATAATTGTATTAGAACGTTTAGTCTCATGTGTTATATGATTTTTACAACATTTATAAATATCAAGAAACAAGTGGATATAAGCAGATACTATTTCGTAAGTTAAATGTATCAGGTACTTTTTTCCTTATTACTGATAATAATGGAATGAAGAACTATTATTGTATTTATAAATATTTATTTTGAGAAAATAAAGCAATAGTAATAAACATGTATTATGTCATTGCAATCACTGTGAAACAATGTCTTGTAATTTGCCCAAACATCAATATTTTTCAACAAACCTTTCAGGAAGTATTGTAAGGTCCCTCGGGTCATAGAATAACGCATTTTCATACATGTATCTCTAAGCAGATTACATAGTATAAAATACTTAACTTAAAATTATAATATTGTGTTGAAAAAAGCAAAATGTTTGTTTGGTTTCTGAAGTACTTTATAATGTTCCCCAGAGTGTTCTGAAAAAAAATGACATCATTTCCAAGATGCTACTGAAAAAAAATAGATTTCTTAGTGAATTTTTATAGGAAGAGAGTCAACTACAGCCAAAAAACGCCTGGTCCTGGGGGAGCATCCCACTGAAAAATGCTTGATCTGAAAGGGTTAAGGACATACAGTGGTGAGTCACAGTGGCTTAACCAAGGATTCAAGCCAGGGATTTTCAAGTTCGCAATGATTTGCTTCAGGAAAGTAACACTGGCAATGTGAAAACCACAAGCCTTGAGGTGCATTTACATTTGTAGATGACAGCTTGGTGGCTTAGGCTACGGCTTCCTGTCCCTTGCTGTTTAAAAACCTTGCCACCAAAGCAAAATGAATGACCTTGAAAACTGTATCCGACAATTTCATTTCTCCAGTGATTTTCTTTAGAATCCTGTAATTTTTATCAAGTTCTTAAAACAGAGCAGCCCATTAAATAAAAATGGCCGCTGAGGCAGGGATAAAAGATCGCACCTAATTAAAAGAGAAAAAAAGCTGTCAAAAACACAAAAGGGTGAGAGTTCAGGATTCTTAGGACTTCTACTGTTCAGCAGCCCTGATGCTCTATTGATTTCCTGTCCTAGTAGTCAGCATAGAAGCTTCTGGTGTCTAAGAGAATATACAGGTGAGGAGAGAGCAGGAAACTGAGATGGTCACATTATTTAAGGTTCTACATTGTTTTATAAACACAACCTTTTCCAAGGTAAAGCCCATCTTGTATTTCAGGATTTTTCCACGGACCACTTCCTGATTTGACCAATGCATATTACAAAGGACTTTATTAAAACACTACAAGGGACAAAATGTACACACAAAAATTATACTTGAATAATTAACCCCATGCACCCAGGGCCGGCCTTAGGCTGTGCAGGGCCCTAGGCGGTGATGATTAAATGAGGGGTCCAGAACATCAAATTAATGCTACAGTAGCAACCGTATCTTATTATTATTATTATTATTTATTTTTTAGCAGACGTCCTTATCCAGGGCGACTTACCGTCGTAAACAAAAATACATTTCAAGAATCAAAGTACAAATATTAATACAATTAAGAGCAAAATAAAATACAATGACTTTGGTTCTAGCAAGTACAAGTATATGACAAAATACGATTCAATAACGGAGCAGATAACAGTGTTAGTGATAGTTACATCAGGATATAATTAAACACAAAATACGACAGATTAAATGACACTTGACAGATTACAGTACTCTAAAGTACAGGATTAAATGCAGTCTTGAGGAGGCGCTGGAAGATGGTCAGGGACTGGGCAGTCCTGACATCTGTAGGAAGGTCATTCCACCACTGTGGGGCGAGGGTGGAGGCGGAGCGGGCTGTGGAGGCAGGGGAGAGTAGAGGAGGTAGAGCCAGTCTTCTAGTGCAGGAGGAGCGGAGAGGTCGAGTGGGGGTGTAGGGAGAGATGAGGGTCTGGAGGTAGCTGGGTGCAGTCTGGTCAAGGCATCTGTAGGCGAGTACAAGAGTCTTGAACTGGATATGAGCGGTGATCGGGAGCCAGTGGAGTGAGCAGAGCAGTGGAGTTGCGTGGGAGAAGCGAGGCAGAGAGAACACCAGGCGAGCAGCGGAGTTCTGGATGAGCTGGAGAGGACGGGTGGCGGACACAGGGAGGCCAGCCAGGAGGGAGTTGCAGTAGTCTGGGTGGCGTAGTTGGCGAGGAAGGGTCGGATTCTTCGTATGTTGTTCAGGAAGAATCGGCAAGTGCATGCCAGAGTGGAGATGTGCTGGGAATAAGAGAGGCAGGGGTCCAGGGTGACTCCGAAGTTCTTAGCTGAGGAGGATCAAGAGAGTGTGGTAGATTCCAGAGGAATGGAGATAGAGAGATCAGAGGAGGGGGAGGAGGAGGAGGAGGAGGAGGAGGAGGAGGGAAAGAAAAGGAGGTCAGATTTAGAGAGGTTGAGTTTGAGGTGATGCGAGTGCATCTTAGTTAGTATATAGGTGCATCATGTAGTCATATGCTCCTACATATATTAATGTTAAGATACCTCCATACGAAGAATCCGACCCTTCCTCACCAACTACGCCACCCAGCTCCTGGTCCAGGCCCTGGTACTCTCCCGCCTAGCCTAATATTAATGATAGTAAAATGTTAATGAATATTTGTTTCAGTTCGTTTGTTAGACTTTATCATTTTATGTAATTCACAACTTCAAAGCACTCATAATTACCACCTACTTAAAACATATCACATATTTGTTTCTAAAATGAACATGCCCCAATAGGCCTATAGAAAAATATTATAATGTCCAACTATAATGGGTTCTGATAGGTCGGCAGGGAGAATAACAAAGCAGAAATAAATAAATAAATAAATAATAACAGATGTCACTTTTTACAAAAATAATTGTTAACACATGAACCCCTGGGCATTATCAAATCCTTTTTTTTTTCATTTTACGTTCTGAATTACGCAAGAACATAGATTACAAAGACATTTCCCTCGCTTTAGAGGCAGCAATGTCCTTTATCAAATCTGAGTATTCTAATTTTTTAGTAACTTCGCTCTCATTTGACAGTATGGCCAAATTTGACAATCTTTTTGGAGTTCTCGTTGAGTGCAAATTCATCAATTTCAGCCTGGCAAAGCTGTGTTCACCAGAAGCAACCATCCCTGGAATTATCTGTCGGCTCATCTGTTTTCATGCATGTACTGCAGCATTTTCACAGGACTCATACTTGCGAGGTGCCGACATGATGAGCTGCAGATACAGCGCCAGGGGTCAAACCATTTAGACAATTGGTGCTAAACTGTTTTGAAAGTTTAGCACCAGAGAGCCTACTGGTGCTAAATTATCGACCCACCCTTCAATTCGTTTTTAGTGTTTTGTGTTACTGTAAATATTTTAACAAAATGTAGACTATATATAATCACACCCATATTTGTAATATCTTCTGAAAAGGAAATTCTGCCACATCTCTCTCATCCATGGCAAGACTCATAGCAGTCTGTAATATTATTATTTTTTCTTAGAAGTAAGGTAATTCGTAAACAAACATGTACTTAAAAAGAGGGTAGTTTAATTATTATTATTATTATTATTATTGTTATTATTATTATTATTATTATTATTATTATTATATTCCATTCAGAAATAATATTTTACTGGGTAAAAAAAAATCTAATTCACAAAATGATGAAAGGTATTAGAAACAATCATGCTGTACACTCTGGGGAACATTATAAAGTACTTCATATGTAATCTCTTAACACCAAAATTGCTATATTAAGAAACATAGATGGCAGATCTGAGTAGCCCAAAATGTTCAACAATGATCCAGAGTACCTCTCCAACCTGCTGACCCGCTATGTCCCTGCACGTAAGCTGAGGTCCTCTGACTCAGGCCTGCTTGTTATACCCAAGCAAAAGTGCACCACACTAAGATTGTGCTCTTTTAGCTTCACGGCCCCGACTCTCTGGAACTCCCTCCCAGTTTTGGTGCATGCAGCTCCCACAGTCGCTCGCTTCAAATCAACTCTCAAGACCTACTTGTTCTGTCTTGCTTTCAATGCTCTTTAAGCCTGATATCTGTTATTAGCTGTTGTCTATATTGCAATTTCAGGTTTTTCACTTCATCTTATTCATATGATTCTATATGATACACGCATCCACAAGGTTTAGAATTCACATCCTAGCCCTGTGTTTAATGTAATATGCCTGTAGTTAATGTATTTGCATTGTTTGTTACTGTGTGCTTTGTGATTGACTGATTTATTGATTAACATATTACTGAAACAATAGCTTGTATTGTATTGATGGATTAGATTTACATTAGCTGCAACAACTGATTTGGTTTTAACATAAATCTGTGATTAAATGCATCTAACCAAAGCATCAGCATTTTTTAATCAACAAAATGTGTTTAAAAACTAACAACGTGTTGAACAAAGATGTAATTGAAAACTGTGTAAAAGGGCACAGCGACATGTTTGCTATAACTTTCCCACCCGATATGAACCTTCTACCCTGTGTATGTGGATGAGTGTGGGTGGATCATGTGAGCAGTCCAGACCCAATGAGAAACTATCATCATCTATAGTTGCTAAGGAATAAAAAAAACAATTAAAAAAACCACTACTGGCGTCAGAATTTAATGTTGCTGGTGCTACATGAGGTTCCTCAAATTTGCACCCCTGAACATTTTGAGCGCATGTAACGAACACATTAAATCTCACGGCAGTCTGGTTGAACTCGGGGGCCCTAGGTGGTCGCCTCATTCGCCTTGCCTTAAGGCTGGCCCTGCATACACCACACAACAAAATAGGCAGCTCCACAAATTGTAAGTATTGGTATTCCTATTAATATGAGAACTTCAATCTCTTTGTAAAGTTTGTTGATCACCACAATTCATTCTGTTTCTTCAATGATAAGTGTCTGATTAAAATCTATTATGAATTGTAGGCAAACTTTCCCACAGTAAACAAGTGTAATAAAGCACTCACAGGTAGGCACTGTAAAGCCCAGATAGGTATGGTAAAGCATATTAGAAAAACATGGAATGAGGGATCTGTAATGTAAAAAAAAAAAAAAAGAAGTCATTTCTCAAGTTGACATTGCTGGAAAAAAAAAAAATCATTTCACATAGATTTGTTTTACCCATATGCCGGCAGTGCAGACCTTACAATGGTCTTTTAAATACACATCAACTGAGGGTTACTTTACAAATGGCCTCCCATGTAATGCTTTCTAACATTCGGTTGGCTTGTTTAATGGACCTCAAATATTTTGCAGTGACAGTAGCTGAGAAATCTGCTGCTCCCCCTGGGTCTGTGTGATTGTTTCTGACATGAAGGCATCCTTTCATGGCAAGGTTATGCCCCGCCTCCGTTACAATAACAATCACATTTGAATGAACTAGAATCAGTCCTATTGTGTAGCCTATGCAGTTTGATTGCCCATGCTACTCTGAGAAAGTAATACAAATTGGGGTTGGTATTATCCATCTATGTTTAACTATTTGTATTACATTTTCAGACGATATACAGAGTGATTCATAATTCACACAACACTGTCAGAACATGACAGAAACAGGAGGGTGGTATGCAAAGGACAAATATGTTATTGAGATACTCTGTGACACAACACTTGGTCACCAGAGGGTTGTTTAATGATGCCAGGTAGAATAAAAAAAAAAAACATGCAAAATAACAAACTTGTGCAAATTATGAATCTGCCTGTTTAATTAGGACAGTGGCTGGGTGTAAAACTAGGACAACTCACACTGCAATCGACTGTCCACCATACAAAACTAACCAGGATTATTTGCACAAGTTCTTGAGTTCATTTTCACTTCTATCTTCTTGTTGTAGTGTGCTGGTGGAGCAAAGGAACAGAGGCTCCAATATTTGCTTAACAGACTCCCTTAGTGCTGTGCTAGTGGAGCAGAGAAAGAAAGACTAATTCTTGATTAGCAGCCTGTTTCTGTTGCACTTCTTTGAGATAGGGAGAAAAGAGGATGTGATTTGAATCTGGCTTAAAGCTCACAATAATGTCCCATTTTACACTAAAATATTATTCCTGGGTGCAATCATTTTCAGGATATATCACACAGTGTGTATATAATGCATATCACATTTATAATACCTCTTAATATTACCTAAACAAAATATCACTGAGCACCTTGTAGTTAGTAAGCAAAACCTGTATATAAATATGTGTGTGGAGGGGGGCGTTGGAGCGTCAGTTTTACTGTAAAGGTTGTTTAATATTTACAGCCGGTACCACTGATTTGAGCACATATACAGCTAAATGAAAGCTGATATAAAGTAAATCTCTTACTCTGCCCAGAAAAAGAGACAGCTTCAATGGTACTCCCTTCCACATGCTATGTGTCCCAGTGTGACAGACAGTGAATGAATCTGTCAACAATCTCCCTCCCGACCTGTGAGGGTGCTGTATAACAGGAACAGTGTGCCCCGGACTGGATGTAAATGTAACATTTTCAACACAGGCTTCTGAGCCAATGACCTTCTTAAGCAAAATTAATGTATTAACCTGTATTCATTAATTAAATAACCTGTACTAGGCACTGCACCAAATACACATTAAAATGTATCTCATTTTTTTTTATATATTTGAATATTTTAAAGTTTTAGTTAGTCAATTAAATGGGAGATCCTGCTTCAGATGATACAGAAAGGCATCTGATATGAGATACTTTGTTGGTGGAAGGGCACTTCCTTTCTATATAGGTTTTTATTAGACACTGTGCTTTATATTTATGAGGGTTACCATTTGTATACTGACGGTGTTATTGCTCTGTATTTTAATTTATGCAAGCATATGGTTTTAGCAATAATGGGACTGAAGTAACTTGCTCTTTTTATTATGTCTGTGTCCATGTATTATACTGTGTCTCTCCATTAAGCACAAACAAATTAAAACAATTTAATAAAATGAAATTCCCTTAGTTTGATATTTACAGTCCCACAGTTTCCCTTGTTGGCATGACAACACGATCACATGCTGGTAAACAGAATAGTATTACATTACAAACAGAAACATATTGGATGTGATGTGAATATGATGGTCATTGTGAGCTGGCATACTGTACACCATTCTGGGGTTAGGTTTTAATGAAGTATTTTTCTTCGATTAACATACATAAAACATAACTGGAGGTGGAATTACCGTCTTACTACACTAGTGATAGCAGATAAACTAAGGCATATTCAAAGCTGCACAGATGCTGTAAAACAGCTACAATAACCCTTCAGGGATCTGAAAAAAAAACATACTGGATACTGCAGTTTTAACCTTTACAAATAAGGTTTTTCCTTACAGCTGTAGACTGCAAAATCTTCAATTTTTCTTTCATGGAGTATTGGTGAAAAGTGTGTAGAGAGTGATTTACAGTACGATCGATGAGCGCTATTTACTTGAAGGGGAAAAAATGGATAGGAAAGCAAGTCTCAGCCTTGTGATCGGGAACCTTGGAGGCTGGTTAGATGACCCCCGAGACCTGAAAAACATAAAGTGTTACCCCCCTACTCACAGGAAAGCCGTGGCAGCCGCTTGGATGCGGATGCAAACCCACACGGGGGAGGAAAATGGCCCTGACTCGACAGGGCCGAACGTACTTGTGATCAAGTCCTTGAAGGAAGAAAATAAGATAGAGAGGCCCATATGATTACGCAGCAACGGCACTCTTTAGAGGGGGCGCTAAGGAAACAGATGTTAGTATAATTACAAAGTTTGAGAAGAGTAGAGGAACTAAAGGTTCAGTATAGATGGAAACGTAGCAGAATAGCGCACTTAATGCGAAAGGTAAGATGGTTGTGGCTGGGGGTCCTGCTGGCTAGAGAGCTTGAATGGCGGATGTCTGAGAAGCTAGGGGAAGTGATCAATACCCCCCCCCCCCCCAGGCGGAGACTGCAGGGCGCTGTATAGCAAATAAGAAAATAGTAAAGTTTAAGGGGTGGAGGGTAGGGTGGTGGGAACAAACACAGCTCAAGAGAGAGAGCTTGCTAGAAATGGGAGTGTTTTATAGAGGCAGAATAGATTGGTTAACCAATCAGGAGACAACAAATCACGAAATTGATTAATATGCTGGTAGAGATCGAGTTACAGATAGAGAAAAGAAGGAGGAGAAAAGTCTCACCTTGAAATTCAACCTAAAGGTTAACATTTAACACTAGAAGACCTGCAGCAGTCATTTTGGTGGTGTTTGGTTTTAAAATGTAATTTTTTCCAGTCGTGTAATACAAAATGGGCGGTGCGTTCATGTACCTTTCTGTCCGTATGTATTAAATATTCTCACAAAGCATGAAACGTGGGATTGCAGAAATAAAGGAGATAAATTACATTATACCTAAAAGCCCTGGGAGCAGTCACATTGACGGCCACACAGAAAACAATTGTATTCTACTTTATTGTTTTTATTTACGAGTCTGCAATGTGCTTAGCTGTAATTAGATTAGTCTCTGCTCTCTGACAGTCTTTTGTTTTTCAATCAGCTTTTTCAAAGGCTGGTGCCTGCTTACCAGCTGTGCTGTTTTGGTCAGTCAATTAGCATCGGGACTAGTGAAAATAAATACCAGAGACCGTGGAGTTTTACAACGCAAATTAAATTATGGAGTTGATATTTTGGATCAGATGGCACAGAAGTATTCTGTGAAAGCTGGCTCCCGACGGTGGCCATATATATATATATATATATATATATATATATATATATATATATATATATATATATATGCTTCGGTTTTTCGGATTTTATGTGACATACTCAATAAAAAAATAAAAAAAAATAATTACATCCGACTGTTTCTCCTTTCGTTATACTATTTACAGTGCCGTCAGAAAGAGGTATGAGTAAATCTCCAGTCCTTCTACCGTTAATCCAACTTTGAACATATCTTTTTCCTGATACATACAAGAGTGTGATACAAATACATTGTCCATTGCCAAATATTTTTTTTATTTTTTATTTTGTAATTCATTTTGAAGCCAACATGAAAAGAACAGGTTCACTAGAGAAGGAAGTTTTTTTTTTTTATCTCAGACAAACAGCTGTGTAATTGTAAATTGGTTTTGGGTAACAGTTTCCATGGACCATTTCCATGAAAGCCTTGCCCCTTTTTGATACCATATGTACAGCTATGGCCAAAGGTTTTGCATCACCCTATAGAATTAACTAAATTAGCTTCATAAAGTCGAATGAAACCTGCTGAATAATGTTGCGTTAACTAATTTAATTACATACCGCTTTGTAGTTTCCCATTATGGAGGATAATTTGTGCCAAAATTTAAAAATAAATAAATAAATAAATAAAATTCGAAATAAATAATTAAATAAATAAATACATAAATAAAAAGCTAAATAAATACATACAAATATAAATAAATAAATAAATAAATATAAAACGAAATAAATACGTAAATACATAAATACATAAGAAATATATTTAATAATTTATTTATTTATTTATTTATTTCGATTTTTATATCTGTATTTATTTCGTTTTTTATTTCACTTTTTATTTTGTTTTTTATTTCTTTATTTCGACTTTTCATTTTGGCACAATCTTTTCGAGCTACTGTCAATCATGCTCGATGGGCGGGACAATAAGTGAATCGGTGATCTACTAACTTTGCCTGCGGAGCAGTGATGGGCAGTTCGATTCCTTTTAGTGACTCGATTCATTTGATTCAGTTCAGTTTGGTGAATCGATTCATTTCGTTCATTTGATTCACTGATTCAAATACACAAAACCAATCAATGTAGACCGCATTGAGACTTTTACTTTACGTAGGTTTATTTGAACCGGAAAGGACGAGTCATTCAAGAACTGCACATCACAAAAGCTAGGGTGAATCTATATTTCGTTGGCTGGATTCATACACGTTAAATATAGTTTGACAAAAAAATAATAATATATATTTACAATCCTAGAGATAACATAACAGTTTGAACCATTAGCATTGTTTAGCCATCAGTATCAATCTAATTTAATTTAATCTTTAAAAAAAAAAAAGTCAATTGCATTTCTTGCGTGTTTTTTTTTATACATTTGGAGTCACCCATTGCTTTTTACAACAACAAAAAAAGAGAGGTTTGAACGAGTGGTATTTGTGGAACTAATCTGTGGTATTTATTCAGCACATAGCAAAACGCTGTTTGCCCAATTCCTCTTCCAATAAACCTTTGGGATTAGTCATGTGATCAATCGCCCGTTGAAGCACACCCATAACCGCAACATGTAGTCTACATTTTATATAAACAAAGTTTAAATGTGTATATATTTAGTATTTACCACAGTAAAATAACATTTAGAAAATGTATATTTAATAATGTAAAATATAATAGACGTTTAAGAACGTCATCCGTTAGAATGTGCAATATCATCCTAAAATGTTGTTGTATCGTAGCTGATACTACGTGTCACCTTGTGGACTAAGGTGAATCACCGTCATTATTAAATTATAAAATATTTAACCGTAGTTGTAAATTGTCATGTAATCTTTGTAATCACAATATGTAATCACAAGTTATATAATTAAGCCTTGGGTATAATAACATTACAATACCAGTAGATGTTTGTATTTATTTATTTTGGAAATTAGGTGTATATTATTATTATTATTATTATTATTATTATTATTATTATTATTATTATTAGTATTATTATTAAGTAATTTGGCTGACTTTACTCAAGATGACTTAGAAGTATTAATCATAATTTGTGCAAAATAGTTAACTATAGATATGATTAATTTTGTATGTGTATAAAAAATAACAAACACACATAGGCTACAACTAGTAGTGATTCATTTTATTATTTATTTGTTTGGCAGACTTACACAAGGTTACGTACATAGTAAACTAAGAAGAACTGTAAGAAATTATGGTGCACAAACTTGTATTCTGAGTTTCTGACAGCGTGAAGCAGCACTCTAGAAAATACACACCGTCTGGATCATAGATATATAGCTATGGTCTGCAGGATGTAACTGACACCATTTTGGCTCACACAGAGTTCTTATCATGCACTAAGTAAGCGGTAATTTGGATCCAACATGGCACATACGGTCTTCAATTTCATAACACTCAACGAATTGAGAGACAACCCGGTTTCCTTGTTACAACGAACAAATCAGCCAGACTCGAGAGGTAAAGAATCACTTCATGAGTTTTGATAGGCTGGTAACTCAACTTCTGTGCGCCACGCAGCTTGTTCACAGGGTGAATCAAAAGAACCGATTCAATGGGGACTCTGATCCAATTCCCATCGTTCACCTTAGTGAGTCGTTCAAAAAGAATGATTTGTTCGCGAACTACACATCACTAGTGCGGAGAGGGCTCCCTGGGTAAAAATATCTTGGGACGTCCAGATTTTCCCATCCCAGTTTGGCCTACCACTGCAGACTGTTCTGCTATACTGTCGTCACTGGTACTGCGTAGAATTTGATGGCGAATTATCTGCAAGTTAGTTCTGGCACCTTCATCAATATTTTCATCAGTACATGCCAATATCTGCCCTATTCTTTCCAACAGCCAATCTACTCGACACAAAATAAAGTCGTCATTTACCGACCCACATTCAACTTGAATTAAAAGCTCCCTAATCTTTTCTAGGATAAGACTCATATAAGTCATATTGCACACATTTGTAACGTATGGAATATTCACAGCATTGAAACTGTACATCAACGACGTTGTAGCCCTGACTGCACACCTCTCCGCACTACTACCAGGCAAAGTTAGTAGATCACCGATTCACTTATTGTCCCGCCCATCGAACATGATTGACAGTAGCTCGAAAAGATTGTGCCAAAATGAAAAGTCGAAATAAAAAACAAAATAAAAAGTGAAATAAAAAACGATATAAAAAGCGAAATAAAAAACGGAAGATATAAATATATAAGTAAATGAATAAATAAAAAACAAAATAAATACGTAAAATAAATAACGAAATAAATAAATAAATAGATAAATTATTAAATATATTTCAGTTTCTACTTATTTATGTATTTATTTCGTTTTATATTTATTTATTTATATTTGTATGTATTTATTTTGTTTTTTATTTATTTAATTATTTATTTCGAATTTTATTTATTTATTTATTTATTTATCTATCTATTTATTTATTTATTTTAATTATGGCACAAATTATCCTCCATATTTAATATATTTTACGGATTACTGAAAAAAATTTAAAAATGTGACATTTCAAAATCTAACATTAAATGCTGTACTACTATTATGGCTTCTGGTAGACTTTTGCAATATCATTTTGCAGTTTCTTTGATTACATGATGTTAAATAAAAATTATGTTCATAGCTTTTTTTAAATTTTTTTATTGAAATTATGTCTCAATCCTAAAATTCTAGGTGATGCAAAACTTTTGGCCATAGCTGTAGTGTTGGTCATGTGCTAAACCATGTGGTGGTTTTGTGATGTGAACTGTTAATCACCAAACTGTCTGCATCCAGGCAATGTGGGCAGGTAATAAAACATCTAACAGAATACTTGATTGAACAGTTAAAGTGTTGAGTATATTAAACACACTTAGAATACCATCTTCCCGATGCAAGATTGACGGAGCTGAACTGAGTGGTTAACTTAGGAAATCCTAAATTAGATTAACGACCAACCCAGCCACCATTTCACAGTTTTTTTTCATAAAGACCTAGAGGACATATTTGTTAGCGAAGACTGCAGAGAGTGGTGGGTGTATGGAACTGGTTACCAAGCCATGTTCTCAAAACTTACAACATAGACTGCTAACCTTCTACAGATCTTTCAGACTGCATTTTGATATATTCCAATAGACAGTTGATTTTATACAAAAACTACACAAGGGCCCTCCATATTTGTTTGCACTGGTATTCCTTGCCTGTAGTTACTATCTTTGTTAGTTTACTGTTTTTGTGTAACCCATTCTTTCTAGTTAATTTTTTTTACAAAAGTGTACACCTTACAATTGAAAGGATTTGAGAGGACATTATGAATAAATGTTAAATGCATCATTTGAAATGGGAGTCGATTGTTTTAACTTTTTCTTAAACAAAATTAATCACTTATTACTTACTTTGTGGCCAATTTGTGTTTTGGGTTTAGCAGCAGCCCGAACATTTTACTTACCAGCCATGATGACAACTTGCAAATAACAGTGATGAATGGAAAAGCGATCTCCGTTCATCATTTCAAAATACTGTATCCCAATTCCTAGCTATGCTAATTTAGTACATTTTGGGGTAGAAACTTGACTTTTTTGTCCTTGGTAGGTACCCATGATAGATGATAGTTAAGGCTAGTGTACAATTAATTGCATCGTATTGCTAAGGGACTTAAAGCAATCAGCTATCCGATGACCAAACACAAAGAAATATCTTTCTGTGCTTGCAAAGGGCTGCATTTTTTAAAAATTCGTAGTAACTTCAGTATTTTTTTTTAACTACGTGGATGCCCGATAAGTGTTGACAAGGCATACTGTGCATGGAGATCATCATTCTTAAAATATTTGCTGAACAATAGTGTTTCACAAGAGTGTGATATGATTGAGCATATATGATTGAAAATGACACACATTTTTTTCTGAATGATGAAGTTTAAACTCTGCCCCATCCTGCACAATTCTGTGAAACCGTTCTGCTTTGTTCACGTATGATAGACATTCAGTGGTGTTTCAGGTTATGGCCTGTCATGCCTGCTGTTTGCTGTGGGAGCACTTTAAAAGGTAAATTTTTGATTAAAAAAAAAACATAAAAAAAAGAAACGCAAATGTCATGCAACATTGTGGTTGTGCATTGTTTTCAATTCTACTTAAATGTTGACATTATTGAACAACCCTCTGGTGGCTAAATGGTGTGTCAGAGTGTCTCCATCATAAACATGTTTACTTTGCATAACATCCTCCACGTACCCTCCAGTTGGGCAAATGTAACTGTAATTTAAATATTGGTGTTTTTTTGTTTGTTTGTTAACAAATCGCGGTTTGCGGTGGTGTTCACAATCGATGTTATTAGCCTGCATTTTATTAATTCTGGTCTTTGTGCAACCAGCTGACCACTTATTTGAAAGCCTGTGTATGAAGAATCACAAGACAAAATTCAACGCATAACGTAGAAAGCATGTGTTGATACAATAAATATGTGTTTAGTGGACTATAAAATGGTCTTCATAGTTTTCATTGCCATATTTGTCCTTATAACTTTAGAGAACACTCAAAAGGTTATGAAAGACGTTTCAAAGAACATCCTGCTTTGTCTGCAACTGCAAGACATTAAAAATAATAAATAAATAAGATGCTTTAGCAGTAACCTTTGGGGAATCCTTTTTTGTCTCTCTTCTTCAAGCTGAATGAAAGAGAAATCAAGCTTGAATAAGGGGACAAGCAGGAATCCCCAAGGCTTTATAGCGAGACAGCTTCTTATGATAATATGAATTTCTCTGTAAAAGGATTTCAAAGAAAAAAAAAAAAAAAAAAGATCACAGCCAAGCAGGGGTTGAGCCTAATTTATTCAAACATGTTTAGTGAACTCACTGTGATGCCTTTCTTATTGGATCATTTTTAAAATCATCTAAAGTGTTTCAGTATTGTTTAAGACGTGACACTTTTTTAATGTTTCTGCAGTATAGCTCACTGCATAATTTGCATATAAAAATTCAGCAACTGAAGCCTTGTAAAAATACGTACTGCATTATCTCAAATCTCCCTTAAACTTCTTGGAATACACAGGCTTTTTTCTCTTTCCATAGCTACCCCTTCACTGCAGCTGCACAATAATTTATGGCTGGAAATTAAAATGCAGAAAGCACAGCTATCCAGTAGTCAAACTCTCGGACTGTGTGTGTCTTACTCTCTCTCCCTTCCTCTCTCTCTTTGTGCGATCACAACAAAGCACAGAGCAGCTGCTGAGCTGTGGGTTTTAAAGACACATATGGGAGAAGCTAGCTCCGGGGAGGTAAACTCCTTGTCATTTTGCTGAGTGGGGCACACTCACAACAGCAAGGACTAGATCTTAAAGGACCTGGTAATTGGAAACACATTTTTGGCAGGAGAGGGTCAAGGAAAGACCTTGCTTCAGAGGGAAGAAGCAAGTACAGCAAGTTTCCCCAGCTTGTACAGCCCACCATACAACTCCTCTGCAACAACTCCAGAAAAAAATAAATCAGCGCAGAAAAGGAAAAGAAAGCAGTTGTCTGCATGGCCAGACCATGTCCCATGGATCAGAATGGCATGAATTAATCATACAGCAGCTACGCACTACAGCCTATTGGCAAGAGCACTTTGCCTGTCCTTTTGCACAATTGGCTGACACTGCCCTCCCCACACAATTGGACACTTGGGTTTCTCAGGGGCTCTAGGAGCAGAGCGAGAAAGAGAGGAAGGGAGAGAGAGGGGGCATACCAAGGATCAGCATCACCAGAAGCCTGGGGAATCACCACAGTCGGCATGGAAACGACAAGTCAAGCTTGCTCCGGAGCAGAAACCACTACTGTCCTGCCAGAACTGAAACATAGAGACAGCAGAACGCTGCAGAAGTAAGCAGGGCATCCTGAACTGCAGGCAGTGAGGCTTGAGGATGACATGAACAGGAAAGGAAAAGGGAAAGCCACAGATAGGCAGCTACCGCTAGCTCTCAGCGTTTTTTGCTTTGTTTCTTTTATTAATAAAATCATTGAATTAGCTACAGTGTATGGGATTTTCTTATCCTTCTCACTGAATTGCTGCATCTATCGCCAACCTTGCCTTTGTGATATTGGAATCAGCAGCAACAGAGGGAGAGTCTGTGAGTATTTAAGCATGTATAATTAGAAAGGTTTTGCTTGTTTGCTTGCTCAGTTACGATACGCAGCAGAATGTGGTTAAGTGAAGAGGATCCCTAGTGTGATTAAGTAGAAATAAAAACAATAATTAGCCAACACGCTTCAAAACAATTATTTTTTGTAAAGATGATTATCACACTGCTGCAGCCTCTGGACTTACTGAGGCAAAGTTTCTTTCCTTCCTCTGGGAAATGCTGAAGGATTAGGTTACAGTGTGTGTCTGTGTGATCAGTTGTTCCATACTGTTCAGGACTGAATGTAGGGAACCAATCTTTTTGGGAGATGTTGTTTATGATGCTTTAGTGAGACTGTGTGTAGTCATGGCATTGGAGGGTTTGCAGGATAAAAGACCCCCCAGTATCCAACAATCCAAGAAGAGGGAGAGGAGAAAAACTCCAGGTGTCAAACAGTTAACACATGCCTTTTTTACCCGGACCAAAGTTCACGGCATAAAATATATCTACTCACGGAATTATTCTTTCCAGCACAGGGCAATCTGGTTTTTGGCTTTTTGCACCTCACTGGGATTTTTACTCTCATGGTCCTCCAACCGCTTCTTGTACTTACTCTCTTTCCCAACCCACACCAAGTTCCACATGGAATGGGCCAAGGAATTAGCCTTCCCGGCCATCACCATTTGTAACAATAATCCTATTCGCTTCTACAAGTTGAGCAAGAGTGATCTGTACTTTGCCGGACATTGGCTTGGACTCCTGCTGGCTAACAGGACAGCCAGGCCCATCGTGCTTGAGCTTCTACAGGATGACCGGCAGAAGTGGTTTCAGAAACTCTCTGACTTCCGTCTTTTTCTCCCTCCGCGGAATTTTGAGAGCACCACTTTAGAATTTGTGGACCGCTTGGGGCACCAGCTGGATGACATGCTGCTGTCCTGCAAATACAGAGGGGAGATGTGCGGCCCACAGAACTTCTCTTCAGTGAGTTATTGCCAATGCTTAATAATTCTGTTGGTGATTTTACAGTACTGAAATTCTTTGCTATACAACATAAGTGCGATGTTAAGATGCTGCATTTTATTGTTATAGACCATTTGTGCAACATCATTTTGAGACCTTTTTTACATTTGAAAAGAGGACCAGGACAGGCGGTCATTCTGAGTGGAGAAATATTGATTAAATTCTAATAATGTCATTTATATCCTATTTTTAACTCAATCAGCCCCTCAATACAAACCTGATAAGAAGCAGATCACAGACATCTTTCACCATTCAGAGAAACTACACAGACTAGCTTATCTGTCGCATATTATTATGTAAACACAGGGAAAGTGTATGCGTTAATCAGAATATATAGTTGGTGTGATCTTTTCATAAACCTCAGAATGCAGGTTCATAGCAAATGGCAGTATGCTTCTTGTAAGACTAAGGAGATTCATGAATTATAACTTCACAACCTTTAAATAACGACAGGGTATGCAATGCTTTGAATAATTACATGCCTCAGGTGAGGTGTGAGACAAGGTAAAAGGAAATGTGTTTTATTTAGCTGACAGAAGGAAAATCATACTTGGACTACCTTGCTGTACAGCGCCTTGGGTAATTTTCTATGTGAAAAAGCACAGAATAAGTGATGTTTGTAATAGTGTCTAGTTGACTTATAGTTTCTTGCAGCTTTACTGATCTTCAGAATGTAAAGGTAAAGCATTTCACATTTAGAGTCCTTATAAAAGTTTGCCATAGTGAAAGCATGGTAAAGCATTGGTAAGCATTATACAGCCTTGTGAGGTATGGTAAAGCATATTAATAAACAAGACAAACCATGGTAAACTAGGGTAAATGCATATTATAACCATGGGAAATCTGCAAAATTACTGTGCAAATGTATCATGGTAAACTTTTATGGAGGCCACAGATGTCACAGCATTTACAGTCTCTAGATAAGCAATATGCTATAGAATAGAATGATACAATGGAACCTATACCAAGCACACAGTGCTTTTCTCATATGTAATGCTTACAAGCAAGGGAGGTATTATTCTACTGTGAACAGGCTATTAATTTTAATGTCCTTGCAACCAGATGTGGGATAAATATAGCTATAAATATGGTTTGTGAAAAGTAACTATTATTTGAAAATAATTAAATACAAATTGTAAATAATTAAATACAGATTGCAGAAAGTAACTATTATTTGAAAATAATTAAATACAGATTGCAGAAATCAACTATTATTTGAGAAAATGTTTAAAAATGGTTTCTGGAAAGCAATTATTTTTTGAAAATATTTAAATATGAGTAAAGTACTTGAAATACATTGAAATACTTTAAACTCTTCTTAAATATGTAACTGTAACATACAGCAGCCTAATTATTATCCTGCATTCTAAGCAGGTTAAGGCCTGTCCTTGTTAACCACTCAGTTATCTTTTGGAAACTGCTCTATTTCAGTTATTTGGAATATAATTGAATATTTTATTTCAGTGGGTGAATATTTGAAAAAAATGCAATGTATTTAACCACTGGCTTAATGGCCTGTTTTGAAGTTATTGCATTGAACATGTTTAGCATTTTCCTTGTTAGAAATCCTCCTCAACCACCATGTGGTAATCACAAGACTTGGTACATAATTATACATTTAGGGTAATAATTAGGTTTTAGTTTTTGATTATTCATTAACTATTTGGGAATAGTTGAAGATTTTTTTTTTTCAAATAACTTACATATATTTAAATATTTTCAAATAGTATTTGTTTTCTGCAAAAATAATGTTTGACTTTGTGCAATTAATATTTGAATATTTAAAAACAAAATTGATATATATATATATATATATATATATATATATATATATATATATATATATATATATATATTTAAATATTTAAACTAAAATATACACTATACAACTATATTTGTCCCAGGACTGCTGGCAACACAGATAATTCCCTGCAACCACAGATCCATGTGGAGCAAGGGAGGTGTTAAAGATGACTTCTTGAGATACACAGGCATAAACACAGTGGCTAGTTCAGGGCTCACTGGATGTTAACTCAGGAATGGGGCATGCTTGCTGATGCTGTGGCACGCACAGGGATTATCCTCTTAGGCTCTGAAGTTTGAATCATGTCATAACACAAGGAAAACACAAAGCACTGTTGGATTTTTGATTGATTGCCATCTTTAGAGAATAGACTGCAAACATTGGATGGTGCTTCCACCCATTCTCTTGTCATGTGCTATATACAATATATTGGGTTGTACATGTCTACTAAATGTACTAAAGCACACATTTAATGAAAGTTCAGTAACACATGAATGTACTGTACTTTGTGCCAGGCAAAAAGCCATTAATAACAACAATAGTTTCCTGTCTGCGTTTAATGGAAAGTAAAATCAAGAAACTGAGAATACAATACAAACTTCAATTACCTAGTGATTGGGAGAGGAGGTAAATTGCTACCAAGACTAAAGACACATCTCTAAAATGAAGACAATTAAACATCAAACATCAACACATTGCTATATTTATCATAAGGATTCTGTTTTATAAAAGCTTTACATTAACATTTTGGTGCTACATATTTAAGATATCTGTTCACAACAAAGGCTGATACATTTCTTCTGTTTGGTTTGAGCTAGTATAGGTAGGGGGTAGATTCATCCCATTTCAGACATGGGCAATTGTGGCAAATTGTTAAGTGGGCTTGAAGTGTGTACTGGAGTCCATATTGAATGAGCTGAGGCTGCCATTTCAATGATGTTATCTCCAGAGATGGCAGGTAGCCAAGTGTTGTGACTAGCTTTTAAAAGTTCAGTGTTGTTGCATGTTGAGAGAGACATTCCGTTTCATTTCCGTCTTCGGCATTTTCTCTTTTTGTCTTGATTCACCAGCAACATGTGCAATGTATTCAGTTGCACAGTACATTATGTACAATAGAAGGCACTGTGGTTCTCCATACTAAGAGGTTCAAAGCCTTTGTAAGATTTGTTTTGATTGCTATATGAATATCAGCAGCTCACAAACAGCAATTATCTGGTGGAGGAACATGTTTAACTTTGCACCAAACTCTTGCAATGTTAGCATCATCAAAGGAAATATACTTACAAAGTACAGCTAAGGACACTTAAGATACCAGTGGCATCAATTGCTAATGATAATGCCTAGTCTATGCCTGTTGCTATTGAAACCAGGACTTAAAAGTAAAAAACAAAACAAAAAAAACATGAACACAATATTTCTGCTAAGCTTGGGAAGCTTAAGGATACAAGTGTTATTGTCAAGACTCATTTAATTAATGTTATCAATAAAGCAGTATTTTTATAGAAGCACCCATTTTAAAAAATATATTTATTTATTAATTGACTTATTCAAACTCAGTTTAAAGGGATCTCAAATGTATTCTCTCCATGTACCGGTGGCACACCAGAGTGTAACCATTAACTTGTCCCCTGGTTACATTCAGCCCCCAGTTGCTGTACCACATTTGTTCTGTGTGACATTTCTGTAACCAAGCATTGCAAGGGGACAAGTTAATGGTTAAACTCAGGTGTACCAGCAGTGTACCAGCAGTGTACCAGCGTTGCCACGCCTGGAGTGCCCCCCACTGCTGACAGCATTGCCACTACCAGCTTTGCCATTACTGGAGTTACATTTTCGCTGCCAGCATGTCCACTGCCAGCAATGCCACTACCAGCGAGGCCACAGTTGGAGTGCCCTCCACCGCTGCCAGCGTTGCCACTACCAGCATTTTCGCTGCTGGAGTGTTCCCCACCACTGCCTGCATTAACGCTGCTGGCGTTGCCTCTGCTGGGGTGCCCAGCATCGCCAAGGTCTGAGCAATGGATGCTGCAGCCAGAACCGGGAGGAAGAGCGCCGCAGGCTATACAGAAGGGAAAGGAGGTGAAGAAACCACCTCCACCACAACCCCGTTCACCAACCCGCCCACAAGAATCCATGGGGGGAGATGGACATGAGAGCAGGGGTTTGGTGATTTAGGGGGGAGGTGGCCGATAGCGGCCATGCGTGCTGCACAAGGGGAGGTATGTGGCCCTGCCAGTGTGTGGCCCTGCCAAAACACATGGGAATGTATAAAATAGGTGTTCATGGGTATTAGTTGAGTATTAGAGAATTAATGTTGGTGATAGAGGTGGAGGTCCGTGTTGGGTGTTTCGTGTTTCGCGTTCCGTGCTGTGCTGTCCCGTCGCCGTTTACTTTCGTGAGTTTTTGTAAACCCTTTTATTTTAGCACTTGGGTCATTTATTTTGTTAAGTGTGTTTTGTGAAGTGTTTTGTCTGTGTTATTTTTGTTTTTGTTTATTAAAACTGTGCATTTAACTTACAGCTTTCTGTGTCTGAGTCTCTCTCCCTGAAAATAACATCGGGGCTGTGACGCTACCGCGCCATAGACTGTTTTTAATTGAATTGTTTAATTGTTCTTTTATGTGTATGTGTGTGTGTGAAGTGCTTTGGGATCCAGAAATGTGAATTGCATTTGCTTTTGTTGTAGTTGACCAGCTAAAATATACACACATACAAAACACTAAACCCAAAGGGTGCCCACATTATCAAAATGCTATACAGGTATTTACAGTTAGAGTTCAGGTCTGGTTTCCAAAAGAGAGCACGCACGCTGACAGACGCAGTGGGCCATGCTTTCACAGAGTTTACTCCAGTCTTTAATTAACCTCTATTTTTTGAAAGGAGAAAAACACCAATTGAATTCACAAAACTAGTACCTGTATCACACACCTAGATAATGCTATTGGAGGTCTCTTAAGCACTCTCAAGTTGTTTGTTTCTCACTTTTGTACAGTTGAATTGTCATCTTTCAAAATAAACAGGAATTAAAGACTGGAGTAAACTCTTAGAAAATATGGCCCACAGTGTCTGTCGTAGACATTTTTCCTTTGCATATCATCATCCACCACTACCCTTCTGAATCTCCCTGTATCGATAGTTGATTTCAAAGTCATATAAATGTAGAGCTGTGTATGTGTGTCTTAAGTGAGAATGCTGAATTTACACAGTTCATCTCTGAAGTAAAAAAAACAACAACAAAAACATTGAAGATGTTCTGCGGGGGTTGCTTTTGGCATTGCTATTTGTGTTGCAGTTGTTTCTATGGCAGGCCAGAGCAGTTTCTGAGGGGTAATGGTGCTGAGATGCTGGGTATAGCCCTGGAGATGAATGTACAGTACACACAAGGGCACCTTCAAAGGGCAGAGCCTCTAACAGACAAGAGTACTGAGAATGCAAGCCTTCTGTTATACTGCACTCCCACAATCTCGTATCATTGCATAAATAGTGCTGACATGTTGAGTTACATTACTCTTCTGCATGTTAACTAAATATGCACTTCCCCTTTTCACATCTGCTTATTGCCTGCCTGTTTAAAATAAGTCTCTGTTTATGAAAAAAATATTGATTATGCATATCCGGTTTTGCACTAAGGACTGTCTCACTGAGCTCCTCAATATGACTCTTGATTCAGGGCATCCCGTTCAAGGCACTTAATGGGTTTGAATCACATAAGTAGTCAAAATCCAAATGACACAAACATACTGAAGTTGTGTCTTTGTGCAGGACGTTTATGATCTCTTTTTTTATCCCCACGTTTTAAAATATTTATTTGTTACTGTTCAGTTGGCTATTTAGTTTTAGAAAAGCTACACCTGTTTTATGTTACAGCTGCTCGCTCATGACTAAAAGAACTGGTCATCAATATTGCTCTTTTAGCCTGGAAGGTTGGACAGCTCCCAGACAGATGTTAAAAATCTACTCATGTTTTAACTCTCTGTTTAAAGCACCATGAACATATTCCATGTATTATATGGCACAAATTATATTTATCCATTCTGAGATTTACAGCATACCAATTAATTTAATGTTCAGTCTGATGGTCATTTTTCTTGCAAGACCCATTGGTTAAGGTTGAATCAGGTAATTGAATTTATTATAGAAAAACTGCTCACATGAAATAAATTCAAATGAGCAAAATCAATTATATAGCATATTCTTACAGATATACAGGGGCTAATTTGTCCTGGATCGCACCTGTTTTTTTTTGTTGTTTTTTTTTGCAATAAAAATAAGTATGTATATAACATGTATAATAATAAATAAATAAAATAATTAAAATAAAAACCTTTCTTTTTCTTTTTTTGAATTGAATGATGAAACTGTTCTGTAAGGATACATTTTAAGATGTGATGTCTACGAGTAACAAAATTGCTAGTTTATTTAAACCAGCAAAAACAACCGCAAAAGGCTAGCGCTCTTAATAACAACCGGGTCGTCGCTCCTGTTCATCAGATTAGTCCGCCCGCCACTGGGTATTGATCAAACTTGAAGGTTACCGTATAACGAGAAATTTTGGCAGGTATTAAATTCGTCAGATTTGCTACCTTGGTAGATTTTGACCGTTTCTGAATTGGCGTTATTCACTGTTAGCATGTTCACAAAGGAAAATGCCACAGTTTTGTATTTCTACTTTTAATTTCAAAAACATTCAAATGCATGTTTACTAAATGAAATCTGTCTTCCAAAACAGTATCCCATTTACAGTAACTCGTTATAGCGTTTACAATGCCACTGCATCAGCTTGGACAAGAACAAAGAAGTCCTTCTAAAAATGATTTACAGCATTATTGCTATATAGTCCTTAATTTTAAGATACCAGTAATTGGAAAGGATTAGTAGCTGCAGTACACTCTAACGATAGGCATTTGCTAACTGTCAGTTTTAAACGTAGCTCTGGTTCACTAACATAACACAGTGGAATGATCACAATATCATATAGTAATTGTAGGACAGTATTGCCACGTGTGAAACCTTTAACAATAAAGCCGAAACAAAAATGCTTTAAATTTAAAACTAGTTAATAGACTAGCAAGCAGTGGCGAAATCAAATCATTTTTATATGGTGCAGAACTAATTTATTTTAATATATTGTTTAGGGACGTTGCGATACCTGCACGGTGGGTGTCTTGATAGTAGTATCTACAACAAATCAACAATAACAATCCAAAGCAAATTTGCTTTTGTACAGACTTTCTAACAAGTCTGGAATAAACTATTTTGTCTGTTACAGTACTTAACTATAAAAAAGAGCTTAATATAAAAAAGAGCAGTCCTACAGGTACCACAGTAGCAGGCGTAGTTTACACAGCCTCAGAGTTCTTGATCGCATCATAAATTCCAGATTTTCTAAATCTATTGATGTAAATGTCCTGTCTGCTTTGAATTTTTTCAAACAAATTGACTTCATCACACTGCCATTCTCATATTCTCATATTCACATCCGACACATTCTTTCCCTTGCCCAGCGCTTCTTTAACCTGTGCTGCACACCAGTCTGTCAGAGGCCGGGATCACTCATTGTATGCCACATTCTGATTGGTGGAAGAATTACTGGCGATCCAATCAAAACCGCCAATAAAGCAAAAAAAAATTCCCAGCCAAAATGTCCTGTTATACGGTATGTTAAAACACAGCTAGCAAAGGTCAGTATGCAGATACCAGCAATAAGCCACAGAACCCCGATCCACAAGCAGATGAGAACATGAAGCAAATATGGGAGCTACTTCAAATCAAGGTTGGGACATTTGGGACAATAATGCTATCCCTCATCCTTAATTGTCAGAGCTCATGTAATCTATACTTACTTTTAAGGGAAAGTGGTTTTTTTCTTCTTCTTCAGTCAGTTTCTTAAAAGTAGTTGGTTGACTAGCAAGCCAATGGATACAATTAACAGTTACTGTTTTAATGGCCTTATAATTGCTTTTTAGCTTCTTCCAACTGCTCTTATGGTGCAGTTGTTCATCATACATAACTATTAAACACTCAATAGTGCTGAATTTAGAAATACTAAAAGAAAATTAAATGTCTTCAGTGTTGAAATGAGTTTTGATTCACATACTTGATTCACTGGGTGATGTGAACTCCAACCCCGATCGATATATGTGCAAATTATCTCTTAAATGGTCTAATAAGAGGAATGTGTGTGTGCTTAGTATCCACAATCATATATGTGTTTAGCAAATCAATTGCCAGCAGATTTGCACGTCTAACCAACAAGGCTGCTACATTTTTTGTGAACATCTAAAAAAAAAAAAACACAGCACTGGTGCCCAGTTTTATTATTTTTTATATTTTCTGTTAGTCCACAGAGGGCGCTGTTGTCCACGGCCTGAATACCGGCAACGGTAAACAGGACCACAGAAATACCAATACTAGTAAACAGTTAATACTGGCGCACTCACGGGTGCTCTGAAATAATAAATAACAAAAGGCGAAAAAAAAGGGAAAATAAAACACCGTAATAAAACTACAAAATAAAGGGGCTGCTTACGCAGTGCCCCCACTGCCACTAAGCCGGTCAGTTCGGGTCTCCAACCAATGTTCAGCTATTGCCTATACACTGGGGTGGCCAGAGTTCCCCGTATGTCTACACACGTCCCTTCGGGTACATAATTATTTATTTTAATTCTTGGTTTACTTGTTTAAGGCGGGCTGTCTTCCTCAGCCGTTCTTGCCTGTTTTGGTCGCTCGCTCCAACCACTCGTGTTCTTGCCTGGGCTATGTTTACACTGGCCTTCTCAGCCAGCTTCTCTGTGTATTCCCAATCACGGCCACCCGAATGCATAACCAAGCGCAGTACTTATGGGCTGAGCAATCCCCCAAGACCCGCCTCTCAGCCACTCAGAGAGAGGGAAAGCCAACACACCCTCTTCCCCACCTCTCCGTGTCACTGCCACGACTGACAGGTGGATCTACGAGGCTGCTGCCCCCTTCCTGCAGTACCACGCATGCGCCAGATAGTCAGCACAGATTCCCCCCCCCCGTTACAATATATATAAGTTTTTGCTCAAAGATCCAACTTCCCAACATTTTGGTATGTTTAACATACCTTTGTCAAGGGAAAGTGTGTTTAAAAACAAACGTTGGAGGTAACCAAAATCATTGTATTTTATCCTGCTCTTAATTGTATTAATTGTACTGTGATTCTTGAAATGTATTTTTGTTTACGACTGTAAGTCGCCCTGGATAAGGGCATCTGCTAAGAAATAAATAATAATAATAATAATAATAATATTTATAGGCTTTTGATGCCATGGTAATAACACATTTATTTATCTTTAAATCTAATGTGTTTGTGGTGTCATTCACTATATAGCTAATGATGTAATGATCTACTGTTCCTTTCTATTTAAACCTTTATTTAAATATATATAAATAAAAGCACTGCCTTTAAACTGGATATTAAACATTGCTTCACATTTACTACTGCACTAAGCAGTACATAATACACCTTTCTAGTAAGGTAGACAAATAAATGAGATACATGCAGTGAAGTTATTTGCATATGTATTGGAGTAACCCCTGGAGTAAAGCTCATTTGGAAAATGACATGGCTAATTAACATAAAGCACAAGTTAAGCACACACCAACTTCCAGTTAAGTTTCACTTTTATCAGTCGTTCTGCAAATCTACAGGTAACTTACCCGAGCAAACTCAGAATACAAGTTATTTTGACAACAAAACTGCTTTAAGTTTATCAAAATTGGCGGTTGTACTATAAATGGCCTAGCAATGTTTACCTGTGGGAAGGCTGAGCAGTGCAGCTTTCTAGTCAATACATTTGCCATTGGAATTTATAAAGTTTCTTATCACCACAATTACAGTATTCCAGTGCCTTTCTCTTTAAGGCTGCTACACACCAGACACGATGCGACACGTGAAACTGTGCAGTGACTCGACAAAATGAATATAACCTATACTTTTGATAAGTATTTTTCACACCACAGGCGATAAGACAGGTGACGCGGGGGCGACACTGGAGCAATCATATTTTTGCGATTTGTCGGGCGACAACTAGGGAATTGACCAATCAGAGAACAGCTTCACCAGCAGGGTGAAGCTGTATCCAAAATGATGGAGGAAACAATAATACTTGCCGTGGAAACATACCCAGAGCTTTATGACAAAGATCATCACAATTATAAAGATACAGATTTGAAAGGTAATATAGGGGAGTCCATTTCAAAGGCACTGCATAAGCTTGGGACGTATGATTTATTGTCATATATGTTGAAATACCATCAGATAAGGCACACATAAATACTACATCAGGTTGACGAATATATACCAATGATCAAAAGTTTTGTCAATAGCAATTTTTTATAGTTTAATTGATCTGGCAGTTTTCCGATCTTTCGCATTGCCTCTGTGTCGCTTCAAGTGTGTACGGTCATGCCTAAAGAAAAATCGCATCACGTCTGGTGTATGGCGGCCTTTAGGTTTCTGTACATATTTAGAAACTCTAACTTCACTGCAAAACAGAATGTTACTATCTGTTGATAATAAGGATAGAAAAGTATTTGAAAATAATAAACAGCATTCTTCTTGTTTTCTTTTTTTCCTGGAGGCAAAACATATAGTTACTGAAGGCAGATCTTAATGAAACTCGGCCTACTTGTAGTGATGAACTAATGCAGTGTATGAGATTTGCTTCAACACTGTACACTTTGTAATTTAATGTTTTATAATCATCATTGCCACTAGGGGAGTTATCAAGCCAAGGTATAATAAAACAGTAATTCAAATAGAATAAAAAAATAATAATTTAAAGGATATCGCTTGTAACCTTTTCCCTGTGTTCCCTTTTAAAGCTCAGACTTTTCAATGTTAACTCTAAATTGTTCTCTGAAGTTCATTAATTGTATTGAGTGCAAAATAATAATGAAAATCATAATCCTATTTCAAATAGTTATATTGTATATTGTACAAGTTCTAACATCAGTGTTTGCCACAGACCCAATACAGTTATAACCAACAAACTCAACCACCAGACACTCAGGCTATACTCAAACAACACAACAAGAAATAATCTGATATGAATAGCTAATCCAATTTAGAAGTTTTTCTTTTTTTTTTTGAGTTGTATGAAGCAAATAAGAAAAAAGTAGAAACTTGAAAAGAACTCACCAATCATCTCACAGTCCTCATGGTCAGAATCCACATCAGAAAAACAAACAATAAAGCTTAAATCGTTTAAGAATAGAAATCCCATAATTTGAAAAAATAATACCCAAAAGAATCTCCTTTAGACCTGAACATTCACAGGCATGTCCAATCATGGTCCCAAAATGAACAAATTAACTAGGATCTGATTGGAAGTTTAAATAAAATTCAGAACTGGGTTGGAACAAAGACCAGGACTAGAAGGGCCAACTGTGTAATGCAGTAGAATTAGATAAGTTTTCCTTTTTTTAAGAAATAATAAAATTAATACGATAACAATTTTGTAACTGAAAAAATGTATACATTTGTGTAGTTGCTTGTACTTTATGGCTGGTAGCAGCACATGTGAGTTAAGAGAAGCTGAGACAAGATGGAGAGCTCCCCTCCCCCACCTACCTGCCTAAATAATTAGCACAGGTGAATGACAACCAGCTCAGAGTGAAATGCCCCCTTTACACTCTCAGGTGGATAATGTGGGCACTAAGCACTCTGATTGCTACCAGTCTCATGGCAGTGTTTGTATACTTTCATAATCAGAGAGTACACTGAATTGTGTGATTTTTACCTTTTCCCATTTATAAGTGCACTCACATTGCACCCATGTGCTAATTTCTTAAATACTGCACATCCTGGACTGTGTTATTGTACATACATTTTGAATGTGATCTTTTACTTTTTTATATACTGCTGCAGCTGCAGATAATTCAAACGAAAATCCTGTGTTGCTCTGTTACTCTGACAAACATTACTGTTTTGTTTTTTTCAAATATCTTTTACACTCTGTAGTAGTATATCCAGAGATTGTATATCTAATACAACTTTATCAACATAAAAGCTATCTATTTTAAATAAGTTTGTTCTATGAGGCAGTGATGCTGCTCTTCTACAATGATAATATGACACAAGCAAAATAACCCTTAGGCAGTACTTTCACAAACCATTAGCAGGGGATACAACTCATTATGAAATAATAACAAAGGAGAAAAGAGAACAGTTTGAATACACTTGTGCTAAACAGGCCCTTAGAAGTCATATGGTGCTCAATTGAAAAACAGGCTGGGTGTTTTGTCTCCTGCCATGATGAAATCAGCATGACAAAAAGATGAGGACCATGACATATATTAACAGTATGTACAGAATATTATAGAACATAAATGGCAATGACTGGTTCCATGAAAATGGGAGTTTTAAGATCTAGATGTCATTCGGTAAACAACTGAAGTGTTATTGTCATGGTCAAATATATTACAATGAGGAATAACGTCTCTAACGTTTTCTCGTAAATTCAAGTGTGACATACAGAAGACAAGGAGACACCTCCAGATATCCACACAACCTGATACAGCCAATAATTTGTATGAATAATGTTAATAGTCCCATAACAATATAAAATGTGTTTTTTTCTAGATATATGCAAAGATGGGCAAATGTGCAGAGACAGACACCCCCCATATACAATATCCCCAGAATCGAATACTTTCAATATAGGAACGTCTCCACTATAGCCCTATCACGGGAGGGGGGTTATCCCTTGCAGGGCATAATAAGGAAATCATGATTCATACTAATCAACTTAACTTTTCAAGTGTATTTTTAATTTCCCTTTAATTCAAATTCAGATTTGGCCACTCTGCCATGCTTCTTAAGAATCACTTCCTTGGAGACAAAACTGACTTACAAAAACCAGTGTGTGTAGGAACCAGCATTGCCTACCAGCAATGTTAACGTCTGAAAAGCATTACCAAAACTGCAATGATATTCCCTTTAGCATGTTTTCATTTGCTTTGCAATATGCCGTTCCTTATCACCTTCTGCTTTGTGATTGACTACAGTCGGTGCTTGAGCCGTTCCAGTCAGTCAGATTTGATTTGTGTTAGGTACTGTGGACTTGATTTGTTAGATTCAGGATGCACACTGGATGCTTGGGGACACAGAGCTACCAGGAGCATAACTACAAGCTGTTAAGACTTAGGCCTACATAAGCAGAACGTTTCACCAGCGTGGAAGGCAGCTGGGCGCTCTAGTGTGCCAGTTTGCTGTCTTACTGCTTTGGATGGTGGGAGTCGAAATTCAATCTCACACAGTTTTGCAAATCTATAGTATGTGCAGATCATATCTGTATTTCACTTGAAATTCCTGGTATGTATTTATTGTTTATTAGTCATAAAAGTGAAATGTTCTGACAAAGTACAGAACACTACAAAGTGTATGATTACAGTCTTCATATGTTTATAATTATTACAAAGTACATGAACAGTATAGACTGGGTAACACTTTACATAAAGTGTCTCTAATAAACTGTGTATTTACATAGTAGTTACTTAGTAAATACATAATAATATCTTTATTTTTATATAGCGCCTTTCATAGTGGACCACCATCACAAAGCGCTTTACAGAGGTAGGCTGTGAACTGTGCATTATCTGCAGAGTCAATTACAATGGGACACTGATTTAACATCTAATTTGGCTGGAGACCTTGTCCGTGGGTGCTCGACAGCTACCTGCGTGATGGCGGCTAGGAAAACACGAAGAATATCAAGCATCCTAGTGCCGCAGATAGGAAGTGGCACTCAGGGCCACCTCCCCCCAAAAGACGAGGCCACCAAACCATGAATGGTTAAAATAACAATGAATGATTAACGCAATCAGCTGCAGTGGCGCACTGCCACCTCCCCCCAAAAAAATATGAAAAAAGATGAATGAAAGTGAAGCAGCTGAGACACGGCCCGTCCCCCAGAGCATGACTGCACTGAGGGAAAGAGCCGAGCCTCTCCAGCCTGACCATGCACCGTGCAGAACTAAATACGAACCGCTCAGCACTCAGGTAAGGAACCCCCCCCCCCCACTCGCATTATTTTAAATTTGTTGATGGTAGGGGGAAACCTCAGGGAATCATGGCTGAGGGTAGCCCTTCCTCCAGGCTCTAAGATGGTCGCCTCCCGTTTTGGCCTCACTGCGCGTGGCTGAGAGAGCAATTGCATGGAGCTCCGACGTAGCAAGGGGCCCCTGTTGTCGTGGCTCAGTTACTATAAAAAAAAAAAACAACTTATATTCACCTCGAGTCTCCAGCTGAATGAATAACTTATTAGCCATGTTAGTGTTCTTTTTATCTATACACCACTGTAACAGGATAGCATCAGGAATGAGACTTAGAGTCAGGAATAGCTGCAGTTTAAGCACTGGTGTGCTCTTTTAATACACAAAAAAAACAGGAACAAACAAACAGAGGCACGGTAGCTAAACTAAAAGGTTTAAACAAAAAGTATACTAAATTCACCCTGCCAAGCTGGGCAGTCGCCTTCACTGACCGATACAGCACAGCACAGCACAGCAGTTTAACAAGGCTCCACTCACCTACATACCAACCTCCAAACAAAGGATTTTCTCCTCCTTAAATACCCTGTGGCTGGAGGCTAATTAACCATTAATCATTCAATTAAGGCTCCAGCCACATTCTCACAAGTTTTATGGCAGGGATGATTTTAAACCCTTCCCTGACAACTGTATATTCCCAACAGACACACCCTCTTTACGTGTAGCGTAGGGCTGCGTGTTTGAATGAACCTGGAAACAAATTCAAATAAATGCGTTTCCAGACGATGCATCGTCCTCGCCTCTTGAGATGCTCGACTACATCTACAAGGAAAATTTGCTGGACCTGTATCCTAACCTCAGTATTGTCTTGCATCTGCTTTTGACTGTGCCTGTCACAGTAGCATCAGGGGAGAAGCTTTTCTTGCCTGAACATTAAATTAATCCAATTTCATTTACTTTCTACAGTATCGCAGGAACGTTTGACTGGACTAGGGCAGATATCGATCGTGTACCAGATTTGCAGAAAAGTGGATTATTCAGCTATAATTGCAGACTTTGCCGCTGCGAAAGCACAAAAGGTTAATTTCAAACTGTTTCTGTGAGTGTGTTTTTTGAGATTGCTGTAGTAAAATGCAGTACATCTAATACTGTCGTTGTTGCCTTGTTTGAAAGTCTTGGTATCGTAGCATAGTATTACTGGTAAGAATAGGGAATAGGGGCCCCGGAATCGAGCTTTGCATGGGGGGGCACCGCGGGACAAACACCGCCACTGCAAAGTACTTAATGTGTAACTCTTTTGGCATGCTATATCCCCAATCCTTAACACTATCCCTAACCTAACTCTAAAACCAACTCAACCCCCCTAACCCAAACTCTAAACCAACCTTAACTCTCAGCCCTTTCTGATACAATTATGTACTTACATATATCATGCAAAAAGATTTACATGTTAAGTACATTTTAACTATGCATAATAACATTGTAATCATGTGTAAGTACACATGTATATATTATGCAACTACTTTGTTGATTGCACCAACGTGGATCAACCACTAACCCAGATTAAATCAAGGATTATATTTGAATCATGTACGAAACTTTAAAACCAGGTTTTATATTTAATCCAAGGTTACACATTTCTTAATCCAAGATTAAAATATAATCACATTGCACCACTGAAAGTTATGTATCGTGTTTATATAGCATGTACAATTACAAATGTAAAAGATTTTTAAAACAATAAAAAATAGTATGCAGCATGTTAAAAGTATATAAATGTACGCAGGGGTTCATCTGTGCCGGATGCTCAGATCTTAAATCTTGTACCTTTTTGACTAACAGGTGAGAATGATACAGTTTGCAATGAACCGTATGAAAAAAACAAATGTATGTTGCAAAAAAGAACTCCATGTACATAACATGTACAAAAAAAGGTTTCCTATTCCATGAATTGAATGACAAAAGTTTTCTGTAATGATATATTTTAGGATGTGACTTCAATGGGTAAGAAAATTACTAGTTTTTTTTTCACAACCAAAATGGCAAAACACCAAAAAATTAGTGCTTGTCTCCCCTGTTCATCAGATTAATCAGGCAACCACTGGTATTGTTCAAACCTGAATTAGGGCTGGGCAAAGGTTGGCAGGCAGCTACCGACACCAGCAATAAGGCATGAAACCCACAAGCAGATGAGAACTTGAAGCGCATAGATGGAAGCTACTGTAAATCAATGCCAGTGGAATATGGTAGAAAAAATGCTTCTTTGATTATAAGAATCAATTCCTTTTTGTTTACAAATTAGCCCCTGCATGTACGAGTGTCGATAACTAACAAACTTCAGTGGCCTTAAATTAATGTATCATCTCCAATATATTCTTACTTTCCTAACTTTGTAGCTTTTTTAAATCAAGGACAATACAATAAATATTTCGAATGTACCACTTTATGTAGCCTATAAACATTTTCGCACTAAAATAAATGTTAAAGTTTACGCAAAATAAAACAAAGCTATTCTTACAGTTAATATTCAGAATGAATGCAGGCCAATCGGGTTGTCATTTTTGTGGTGCAATGTAACTGTGATTAAAACATAACCCCAGATCAACTAGCCCTAGTTTAGCACTAAACTGAGTTTTATTTAATCCATGTTGGTGCAATCGACTCTTAAAGTAAAGTGTAACTGTAGACTGTACATTAAAAAAATAATTAATGATGACTATGTATTCAGTGAGAGCCACAGAAAAACAGGTAGATTTGTTGTATGTTTGTTTTATGCTTATCTTGTCAGATTATTAATGAACTCTGCTAATTAACGCCATTCTTGCTTAGTCCCTTTGAAGGGATATCAGAAAACCCCAATATTATTCATCTTAACAGTGGTCGTATTAAAAAATATTCATTGAATTGACCCCAGTGTAATCACAATCGATACAGTTGTATTCCATGGGCCATATTTTTTAAGTGTTTTCTTCAGTCTTTAATTAACTCCTGTTTTTTTAAAAGAGAAAATTCAATGTAAATGATACAAAACTGAGAAGAAAACAGCTGTATAGTTCTTATAAGGGTATGAATAGCAGTACTTACTTTGTTCGTTTCTAATTTTGAAAAATCAGCCGCTTTTTTTTCTCCTTTCAAGAATAGGAGTTAAATACTGGAGTAGATATAGCCTATGCGTCTTACTACAAAAAAAAAACAAAACAGGTGTTTCCCAGTAGAAAATAATTATTTCACTGCAACAATAATACTTTCTGTCATACCAATGATCTTTTTCACATATCAGTTTTACTTCATGTTCATTCGATCAGATATATAGCATCCCCCTTACATTATGCTTGTGGGGTTGCTTTGTTTTTGTTCAGAAAACCCCCCATGTCAGGTTTGCTACATATCTATTTATATTATATTAAAGTGTCATTGACTTGTTTAAAGTATTTCAAGTTTGGTGAAGTCCCTTTCTGTAGAAGATGGTAACTTGTGAAGATCTGAAAGGAGAAATGAAAAACTAATAGAACAACATAAAATGGCTTTGAATTGGTAAAATATTTAAAAATCATTGTAAAAATATTGTAATTTCTCTAACGTCTTAGTAATTAAAAGTGGTAATTACTAAATCTAATTATTGTATCTCGCAACATCATTTCAGAAATCTTACTTGTTGTGCATTTTCATTCACTATATAGGTGTCAAATGTGCAGTTTTGGTACTACATTGGTGTTATACTGGCTACAAAGTATGCCCGTCATGAGGGGAAGCAGTGGTTGATTACTGGCAGGAAAGAAGGGTGTGGACAATTTACTCTCCAGGTGAAACCAAGGGAATGCAGAACAATCTGAAAGCATGGCTTGCAAACAGAGATTTCTTTAACCAGATATAATGTTTCAATTTGTAAATGCTTGACAAAATAAGTGTTTCTTTCAACCCTACTCATTGGAGACCTGTGTAGTGAATGGCTGTGCATGGTGGGTGGGGTACATTTATGGAATCATTTTGTTAGTTTGTTAAACATAAATTAATAATACATTAAACAGAAAAGAAAAATTACAAAGAGGAAAATCATTACGCATAGACACATGGTTAGTATTTTCTACTGTATTATTGTGATATTGCAGCGTGCCGCGGGAGTACCCTCTATTGTGTATGTGCTGTGCGGCTATACCTAGTTCCCAACGTGGGCTGACGTAAGACTACCTAGGAGCGCACTGTCACATTGATAATTGGGAGGATCTCCTTGCTAATTTAGTCCCTGTTTCCATTCTGTTATTGCGTTGTGTTTCTGACATTTTATGAGTGACTAGTAAAGAGGCAGGATGGGTTGGGATCATGTCCCTCACAGGGTTTGGAGAGTAGACAGGGAGATGGGTGGCCTGGCTGGTGAGTGCCAGAGTGACTACAGCAGACATAGCCAAAACCAGTCTGGGGGATCCTAGATGGAAGACTGAGAGTTAGGGCAGCTCTAGCCCTTATCTTACATGGTTGTCCGAGTCAGAGTGTCATTGTAGTAACTGACTACTGCTAACCCCCTTGGCCTATGCTAGAGATCACTATTTAATCGCATGTTAGTTCACATTATTATTAAATTGTTATAAATGACCCTTACAATTAGTTATTGTTTCTTGAAAAAATACTTAACACCAGTAACACATATATTAGTTTTTGTAATGCTCTTTCCGAAGACAATGTACAGTAGTAAGCATAATGTGAAATAGGAAATTGATAAACATTACCTGTCATTTAGATATTGTTAGATAATGTTAAATCATGAATAAATAACAGCCCAGAATGCACACAGTTTTACCACCCTGTAGCATTTAAATGAACCTGTTTGCCAGTGATGACACGTCCCTTCGGTCTTAAATAATCTTTAGATGTCGACAGTGCAGAGACGTGACCTGCATTTTCCGTGGGTATGAGAAGATAAAAACTAAATAATTAGGAAGGCGTAATTTAACCCCTGGAATGAACAATCCTAGGGAAACATACACAGTGCCAACGGTTTTGGTCAATAAATGGACACAGATGCAATAAAAGCTCTAATATTTTTGTTTGAGAGAATTTCATCCATATCTACAGTTACTGCACATCCCTAACTGTCAGGTAGCTCAGATGGTCTTTTATCCAGGGCCTTTGAAACACCAGGTGACTGGATAAATCTTTCACTATGAACCCAAACATTTACATTTCTCCTTTAAATTACCTTCAATTTAATATAATTTCTTATTTGACTGTAATAGAAAGTATATTTTCCCTTTTTTTAATTTAATTTCCCCTAACTTTGTTTGAATCCCTTACATCCATGCCATACTTGTGATTAAAGTGGATTAATCCCATTCGTCAGACTCACTGCCTCTTATTCCTCGCAGATCCCTCTTTCCATCATTTTTCACCTTCATTTCAAGTAAGTGGAATACATAATTTAATAAGGGATCACCAGTTTTTAGGGGCTCCGTTTTAAGGTGTTTTTATTTTAATTAAGGGGTTATTTTTTTAATGTTTTATATTATTTTTAGGGACAAACGATTGGATTTTCATCTCATATGGCTTGTTGTCTTTACATTTGAATGAGGTTATAAGAGCTGTGGCTTCCTTGTGTCTTTTAAAGCCACCTAAAATGTAATAGCCTACCCAGGCATCCAGTAGCCAGATATAAAAACCAGCTCCCCAGGACAGGATGATGACAAGCAGTTACGGAAGAAGTTACGGAAGAAGCTTGTCTTGTCTCACTGAACTACAGCAACCACCCCTTCTGGTCAGGCGCCCAGACTTTAGGTGGAGATGATCCAGGCTGGGCCTCGTCTCCAAGTAACATCTGTTGTTTAGCTTCGGCGGAAGAAAACCTGTAAATGGATAGACAGTGAGAATGAAGGTCATCAATTGATCCTCCTAGTAGTGCTTTGCTGCTGCTTGGTGACATTTGACACAAATTTCAAATTGTTGAGATAACAAAGTGTGATAGGGGTCTGGGTAATCCGCTGACAAAATGGCATGCAGGTAATCTGTAAAAATGGTGTGCGCTGCTGTCGCTGAATAGAGAGGTCCTGCTGACACTCCTAGACTATTGTTGGGATCTAAAAACCCTGAAACTAGTCCCTGTTTCTGCATGAAGATTGATCAAACACTGACCCCGGTTCCACACGCAGTACTCAGAGGTTAAGTGTATTTTCATTCTTTAATTTTCATGCCACGGACAGATTTGTTGTAGCTCTCCCCCGATACCGTGTCAGTGCTTTCTTTTATAGTCAGGCACTCCGCCAGGACACGCCCACCTGCTGGTTAGGGATCTTCGGCCAATCCAGCTGTGGATCCCTAACCAGCACAGCATGTAGCCAGTTCCAGACGGAGTGCCTGGCTCTCGTCTGCAAACATGTGTATGCGTCCAAGAAGCCAGGGATTAGATGCTGTCAGTCACACAGGATTAAAATGCATCTATTTCATCATTTCTCCATTTCGACCTCCCTTCCCTTTATACCACTGCCATCAATGCCTTAGTGGCCATTTCTCAGTGGGGTCCATCTGCTTCTCATCCCGCCAGTCGCAGCTCTACAAGATGTTCCTATTCTTCCTCTAATGGAAGCACAACCTGTCAAACAATCGGCTGCTGCCCAAAGGTAGATGGTTGAACAATGGCAGTGCAATCTGTGAGCCATGGCTGTGCCCCTAGACTTCATGTGTGCATGCTCATAACAAACTGCCAATTAGTTTGAATAGGGGTTCCAGACCTGCTCCTCTTAATAAGCTGTCTTAAGTAGGTTGCTGACCTTGTGTTATATCCCGTAACGCAAACAGTATCAGCACCTCATCTCTGATTACTTGTAGTTATAATTGTAAGCTTCAATAAAAAATTTTAAAAAATGAACAAATGTATATGTTAGAGTCCATGGTGTTGGACAAGACACCCTAGTAGCCCTCCCTGACACCGCATTCTTCTCTTAGGCTGTCTCTATGACAATCACTCCCGTATCCTAAATGATTATTCAGTTTATAGTTAGCTACTTTGCTAACCCTAATGTTGCCATAAAACACCTATATTATACAAAGAAACTGACTTTTAGTAAATAAATAAATAAATAAGTAAGTAAGTACAACCCAATAATAGAACAATTGGTCTAAGCAAGATTCCCTTTCCAGGTTAATTAATTAGCCAAGAAAGCTAGTCCCTAGTTAGAGACTACAAGCCAAACAGCCCTACATGTTTTACTGTAAATGCCATGGGGGCTAATGGAAATTTTGTTTTGATTGATTAAATCCATTCCTCACTTTTTTGTTTTTATTAAATTTCATTGAGAAAGCTTTTACAGCATGCCTTTGGAGTCATGACCTCCTCCCTGTTATTATACTTTCCAAACTTTGATGTAAATCTGTGCCACAACACTGCAATGATTGTTTTAGAGTGTATCAATCAGCGGATTGTGATTCATAGCCTTATTCAGAAAGCCCTACAACACAATTACAAGCCAGTTCGCTTTGGCTGAATGGAGTGAAAGTTTAACTGTATAATAACAAAATTTAATCATGGAGTAGTGCAAGAAAATCAAATACACTTTACTTTTCAAATGTGGGCCCGATTGTTTAACCAGCCATACTTTATTTTTTTTTCTTTCAGGTTGATTTAAAAAAAAAAAAAAAAAAAGCAATGGCACAGTTACAATAAATAAATCACAAGCTAGTATGTATTCAACAAGTCTGATGTTAAACGTCACATAGGACCTGAACAGTAAACAGTAAACATCTGGAGATATATATATATATATATATATATATATATATATATATATATATATATATATATAAGCACCAAACCAACATGTGTTTATTATAAAATCAGTTTTCTTATTGAACAAAAATAAACTATAAAACATTTTTCATTTGGACTGACTACATTTAAACACATTTCATACTACATTCTGTATTTATATGAGCTTCTCTCTACCTCCGTAGTAATAAGTTATACAGACACAAAAGTAAACCCAAGTTAGCCATGTAGAATCCACAGAGGTCGACAACTTGGCACAGCCAGTAACCTCCTGGGGTCAGCTCAGGGACCCCAAGAGAATATGTATTTATTTATTTTTCTGTTTCTTCTTTTTGGAAACAGATATTATAATAGAAAAACAAAAAAAAAATAATCACTGTAATGCATTTTATTGCATATGTAGAAAGGGTGAAGGAAAACAATGAGTTAGTCAGTACCAATTATTTGAAAATAAACAAAAATTGACAGGCAGGTGTCAGCTTAAAGTGATATGATTAAGTCAGCAAGTGAATAGAAAGGCAGCATCCCATAATAACAACGACTCACATGTGAATACCGTCCGGCTTTCAAAAACCTAACTGGTTTTGACATGAGTCCTGGAGAAACCTTCCTTGCTCAGTCAGTTCCAATCTTGAAGCAAAGCAAACTACCATGAAGGTGAATGACTTTAGCTGGCGCCTTCGTTTTAGTTTATTTTCATTTATTTATTCACTACAACCTACGGCTAATAAAGGCAATACAGTAGTATAATGATGCAGGATCACACAAACAACATATTGTACACACACACACAAACATTTCATGAATATACTATACCATTTACTGATTTACAACAATCAATTGATTAATGTTGAAATGTTGAATAAAAAAAGGATTGCTCACGTTGGTCATGGTTTAAACATGCACAACAACATGATGCAGCCTGGTTTCAATGAGATCTAAAAATAACTGTGTGATGCATCTCAGATGCTGCTGGTGGAAACTATAGCACATTACCATTATCAGTTTCTTACAGGTTTCACCATTATTTACTTTACATTGTTGCTAAGGGAAAAAATCAATATATACAGTTAAGTGCAGATGTTTTTTTTTTTTTTTTTATAAAATAAAATGATTACTGCAAAATTGAAATGCTCACACCCAGAGGATTTCATGCAGGCAGGTATATAAAGGATATAAATGACAAATCTTGAGGTGTTATAATACATTTGCACACTAATGTACAATGTAAGTGTGACATACAGTTAGATGGATTTACAGACCACAATATATCCCCAGAATATAATACCCTTAAAAGAAAGTTAATACCAAGTTTCATCACAATTGGATAAGCAGTTCTCCAGGTATATGGAGAAATGTAAAGCGTGACCTACATGTTGTCATTCAGGAGGCTTATCTATCGTATACACAATACTGTGCTCAAGCTGTACACTGTGGAATAATATTTTACCCCCAGGAAATATGTTAGAAAACACATGCAGTTGAGATAACAGTATTCACGAAGGGTTTAAAAAGGATAAACAAAAATCGTTCTGGGATTAGATTGCTTGCCATGCACATGCATCCTTATGATAGCAGGTGTAGGGAAATTGATTGGTTAACAGCGAGATCCTATGAGCCTTTATTCCAAACCCTAAGTTTGCATTATAACCTTTTCTCTGAGTTCTACTCCACCGCCTCCCCCCTCTAAGAGGCGGGTGTCTCAAGGGTTACTTATAAAATGTTACAGCTAACTTGAAATCTGCAACTGTTTAAGAGCTGAAAACAATTAAAAAGGTCTAATTTAGCAAATTATCAGTTCAATTATTATTTGTTTATTTAACAGACGCCTTTATCCAAGGCAACTTACAGAGACTAGGGTGTGTGAACTATGCATCAGCTGCAGAGTCACTTACAATTACATCTCACCTGAAAGACGGAGCACAAGGAGGTGAAGTGACTTGCTCAGGGTCACACAATGAGTCAGTGGCTGAGGTGGGATTTGAACCGGGGACCTCCTACTTATAAGCCCTTTTCTTTAACCACTGGACCACACAGCCTCCTAGGGTCAAGTTAAGTAAGTGAGAGCTCAGTGGGAATGAAAATCAGCAGACATAGTGGGTCCCCAGGATCAGGGTTGGGAACCATTGGTTTAGAGGGTTTGGTCCGCACTCTGCACGGTTCGGTAAGTTTGGAGTGAAGTATGAACAACAAAGTCCACCTGGAAACTAACCGTACTGAGTCCACCTGAAGAGGATTTGAGGGCAGGTTTGTGTAATTGTGTAAGCTTCAGTATTTAGTTACCGTTAGGTCATAAAATGTATTAGCGGAATTAAAATAGTAATTCAAAATATCTAGCAGCCTACAAGTGTTAATGCTGATTGTGCAGTTTGTTCAGTAACTTGTTCACAGTGTGTTCATAAAGTTTATTCAAAGCCTCCTGGATTTGTTAGAGAATAGAGCACAGTGCCTGTTGTTATAATGATATGCTAAAATAAAGTTGCTGAAAGTAATCAGCATGCATTCAGTGGTTTGATTTCTACAATTTGTCATTCAAACAGCAAACACTATTCTCGATTTTTTTAAAAATATATTTGCTATACTAAATTTAAATAGATAGATTGAACGTATAGGACAGCAGCCAAGCAGACTGCCTGTCAAAGGCAACGTTCAGAAGGCGTGTAGAAAAAAAGTACGTTGTGAGTCACAAGGCCACAGGTCAAGGGCCTTCAACCACTCAGATATGCAGTGAGATATGTCTTACTGTTCACCCTGGAGTGGGCTATTTATTGTGCTATCTCTATATTTATTTTATAAAAAGAAAACAAAAAAAAAACTATAACATTTTAAACTTTAAATTAAGTTGTATGTAATATATGCTTCTGCCAGTGCAAAATAGTTTTTATACTTTATCTTTAGAAGCTACAAATTTGTTAGAAAAACTTTTAACTGCTGAGTAAATGTTTTTTTTTTTCAAGATATTCAAGGTTTTGTGCAGTTTGAATCAGTCAACCTGAACAAAACTGCTCACTACATTATAATGCACACTGATGTCTGCAATTACTATAATTTATACCATATTCTTGAAAATGTGAACCTAGATTTGTTGTTGTTGTTGTTGTTGTTACGATCCAACGCAACCGATCTCCACCCCGATTTTAGATCCTGTAGTCCAACGGAATTTAATACTAAGCCTGGGGCTTTACACTATTTTGAGATGTTAAAGAAAATAAATCCACGACAATTGATTATCATTTAAATGTTTTACAATTCTATTTCATTTCTGTCAGTGTTTGACTATAAAAGAAATATAAAAATGCTGACTATTTATTTGGCCTAAGTCCTTAACTTCCAGCATAGTGGAAAGTTTTTTTAAGCTGTTGACCCAGAGGTGATTTGCCCCTAGCCGTGAATAAGGCATTTCTTACTGAATGGTCATGTGATCTTGTTCATCCAATCCCAGCGTTTAATTTATCCAAGCCATTTTATAACCATATTTGAAAGCCCACAGTGTCTATCGATCACATTAGAGGTTTTTCTTTTTTTTTTTTTTTTAGTTTTGATGACTGAAATTGTACCTTATAAGCAGGGCTTCAAATACAAATCATTGGCCAGTTCTCATATGCGGATTGGGATCAGGATTTTTATTTTTTTAAATTTTTTTTGTCTGCATTGAGATCAATATAATATAATAACCAGATAAAATAACACAGACTGATAGCAAAGAAACAGACCAGCCTATGTGGCATTCCGAAATGTTTTAGTCCAGGGTCCAAAAAAGAAAAGCGGCTTATTTAAATTGTGAAAAGTTACTGTATATCAAATCTGAAACAAAAACACATTGGAAATGTGAAAAAATGCCAAGTTATGAAAAGTGCCCAGCCATATAAATTGAAGATATCAAAAACACAAGCCAAGTTTCAAGAAACCATTGGGGCAACCTTGCCCAGCACAAAGCAAATAGGCACAACTGTAAAACCGATGGGGGCCAAGGTTGCCCCAATTGTTTCTTCTAACTTGTATCAAAACACAAACTAAGTTAGAAGAAACAATTGGGGCAACCTTGGCGAACACCAAGCAAATAGGCACAACTGTCAAAGCAGTGGGAGCCAAGGTTGCCCCAATTGTTTCTAATAACTTGGCTTGTGTTTTTGATGCAAGTTCGATCCGCTTTTATTGTGCCTGAAAAACACAGTATGGGATATGTCACAGTCTTCCACTGGGTTTTCCCCTTTTGAACTACTGTATGGTAGACAGCCCCGTGAAATTCTCGCCATAGCCAAAGAAACCTGGGAGGAATAGGCAGACACGGGGACAAATTTTATTGAGCAGGTCCTTAAAATGAGGGAAAAAATTGAGCAGGTGACCCCTATAGTAAGGGAACACTTCGAGAAGACAAGTTCATTTCTGCAAAAAATGCTGTCACTTGTAGGCAAAATTCCATTCTTTTATCCCCTTTACCACTATAACTGCCATGGCAGTCATTTTGACAGTTTGAGGTTTTCAAATTTAAATTACTCTGCGTGTCTGAAAGTTATGTGGTTGTCCGTTTATGACTTTTCCAAAATACTTGTATAAATATCCTGATGGCATTTGAAAGACAGGATCACGAAAATATGGAAGTTATAATCAAACCCACCTAGAACCGGCAAAGCCATCATTTTGACTGCCTTTTACAACATATGTTTTTATTTGAATATAACATACAATATTCTATTGTATTTTTATATAGAAGCCTGTTGTTATCTCTACTGGACCTGGCAAGCCATCAATGCCTTCGTTTTGTACAAGGAATACACCGGGAAAAATATCAGTAGGAGAGATTTCATCTTGAAGCTAACCACAGCCCTTCGGCAGAAACATTTCGATCAGAAAACTGCATAGCAGCAGGCTGCAGCAGCTCAACCTGGATTCAGTGCTACACAGAGTGACACACATGCAAGAGAAAACATATGTTACTTTCGTTTTAAATTAAAAACAACTTTTGTTTTTACAGTTTTATATGTACATATACCTGTTTACACACTAGTTTCTTTTGAAATGTTTATTTCATTATAGTTTTTTTTTTTTAACTTGTGCTTTATATGTCGTAAGTTAGAAAATAAACCCTTTTATGTTTAATTGTTCATTTAAATACAGCGTTTCGGCTGTGCAGATGTTTGATATGATGTGCTTGAATAAAACTTTTGAGTTGTATCCGATAGTTTGTCTTTCAGTTTAATATTGATGTTGTTTAAAATGTAACCATCATAATGACTGCCTTTTGCAGTTTTAGGTATGAGTATAACTGCGGCGGTTCTAGTGTTAATAAGCTTTCTTAGTGAAACTCAATACTTGAGAGCGTCGCACAACCATGTTCAGTCTTTCCACCAGGACATTTGGGTCGACGTTTTGGGCTTTATTCACAGTCCAGTGCTGAGCGTCCCTCTCTGGGACATTTATTATCTAGAACAAAGACAGACAGAAATAATGTATTTCCTACCCCAGACCCCAATGTCAGAGATGTGCCTGCGATGCCAATTGACATCATATAGAATATGATGTAGTGGTAGAGGTAGAAGGATACAGTGGTACTCCACATGCTCTCAATGTCTGCTTTTGTGCCATTTGATAATTTTAGGACCTATTCTGTGCCTCATTCCTGGAATTTATCCTGCAAGATGCTATTTGAGATCAATCAGCTACAAGGAACCAGACGAACTTAGATTGGCCAAATGGTCTCCTGGCATCCATATATGTTCTTATACAACCTCTGCATCCCTTTATTAGTGTCAGATCTTCCAGCACATCCCACGGCTAAACCCCACAGTCACATTCTTCAGGCACTTTTAAAGGGGAGATCTAGCGTGCCCTGGTACAGATACAGGAAGACAAACAGGCTCTCTGGCTTCAGGGCTTTGTCTTACCTTCAGCAACCATTATATTTATCAGCACATGACTGGGTTTTCTGCAGCTTTTTATATTCCCCTACTTAAAAGGTTTATTAATTAACCAAACTGATCAGTTGATTAGCCAATTGGCCAACCAATGAAGGCCCCAGTTGCCCCCATTCTATATTTTATATATATATATATATATATATATATATTAAACCTTTTGGAGAAACACACCTCAGCTATAAGTGACTCCATTCACTCATTCTTAACAGGGAGTATATTTCTAAATGTATTCTTTATTTTGTGAAATGGTGCATATCACTGGCTGACAATTCCCATTCCAGTTGAGTTTTTGTTTTAAATTAACTAATTTACAATCTGCTAGGAATAAAAACCTGAACTGGGGTCGATCTGAAGGGCCAGGGTTGGGTACCACTGATTTACACGTTCTCCCATACGTAGCCTGACATCGTTAACACATACACTACCGGTCAAAAGTTTTAGAACACCCCCATTTTTCCAGTTTTTATTGAAATTTAAGCAGTTCAAGTCCAGTGAATAACCTGAAATGGTACAAAGGTAAGCGGTAAACTGCCAGAGGTTAAAAAAAAAGTTTAGGTTACCAAAAACTGAAAAATAATGTACATTTCAGAGTTATACAAAAGGCCTTTTCAGGGAACAAGTAATGGGTTAACAACTTACAGCTGTTCTGCAGCAATGGAAGTAAATTAAGCCTTGAAAGTTGATGCTAACAATTCCTACAGGTGTCCCAACTTTTGTTGATTACTTACAAACCCTCTGTCTGTATAAAAGCAGTGTTGGAACAGACTGTGTTACTACACCCTCTTAAGCATTATTTGGACAGTATTGTACTGCAGGAAGTAGTATATTGCTATCATAATGGTGAGAAAAAGGCAATTAACAAAGTAAGACAGACAGACCATTATAAGTGTAGGTCTTTCCTTTAGTGAAATTGCAAAGAAAGCCAAGGTGTCAGTGAGTACAGTTTTCTACTCCATCAAAAGGCACTTGGAAACTGGAGGAAACTCGGACAGGAAGAGGTCTGGCAGACCCAAAGCCACAACAGAATCAAAAGACAAGTTTCTGAGAGTCAACAGCTTGCGTGATAGGCGGCTCACAGGACAACAGCTTCAAGCACAGCTTAACACTGGTCGAAGTAAGCAAGTCTCAGTTTCAACTGTGAAGAGAAGACTTCAAGCTGCAGGTTTGACAGGTCGAGTGGCAGTAAGAAAGCCATTGCTAAGATGGCAAAATAAGAAAAAGAGGCTTGCTGAAGCACCGCCAGTGTACTACTGAAGACTGGAAGAAGGTCTTATGGACCGATGAATCAAAATTTGAAATCTTCGGTTCATCACGCAGGGTTTTTGTACACCGTCGAGTAGGCGAAAGGATGGTTCCTCGGTGTGTGACACCAACTGTCAAACATGGAGGAGGAAGCGTGATGGTCTGGGGCTCTTTTGCTGGATCCAGATTCGGCGACTTGCACAGAGTGAGTGGCACCCTGAACCAAAACGGCTACCACAGCATTTTGCAGCGCCATGCAATACCCTCTGGTATACGCCTAGTTGGTCAGGGGTTCATCCTACAGCAAGATAATGACCCAAAACATACCTCCAGGCTATGTCAGAACTACCTTAGAAGAAAAGAACAAGACGGTAGGCTTCAAATCATGGAATGGCCAGCACAGTCTCCAGACTTAAACCCCATCGAGCTGGTTTGGGATGAACTGGACAGAAGGGTGAAAGCAAAGCAACCTACAAGTGCAACACATTTGTGGGAACTTCTGCAACAGTGTTGGGAAGAACTTTCCGAACAATATTTGATTTCCATTGTAGAAAGAATGCCACGAGTGTGTTCGGCTGTTATATCTGCAAAAGGTGGCTACTTTGATGAGTCAAAAATTTAGATTAAATTTTGTTAAACAAAACGATTCCATGATTTATTTTTTATTTCCAATTGTTTATTTGTTCTATGCTTTAATTTCAGAGTACATTGAGACATTAAACTGCGTAAATTTCAATAAAAACTGGAAAAATGGAGGTGTTCTAAAACTTTTGGCTGGTAGTGTAGGTCTACCTCATTTATACATGTATTACTAAATGTTTTGGGGCATGCATTTGACAATTGCATCTTCAATTCTTGGCATTCTAATTTGTACTTCCCAATGTTACATTTTAGTTTTATGTATCTTAAACTTTCTCAATTATTCATAAAGACATTTATCAATATGTCACATATCTCTGGGCATCCATATATCAACTCCAGCAACAGTTTGTACTGGCACATACTGTATACCCAGAAGATACCAGCATGCAGCATATGTTTCTGTTCATAAATCTGTAAATAGAATTACTGAAGTTTGCCGAGTACTTAACACAGAGAACTGAGGTCCTGTCAGATATTCTTATTAGGATCTAGCTATTTAATGAGACGGGGCTGTCCTGTGGCTTTAGCACTAATTAGGGAAATATTAAGCATTCAAGCTCCATGTTTTAAAGGCTTCAAGTATGGAACAGTAAGAGGACCACTCTCCATCCGACAGTTGAGAGTCTCAGACTACTGCTGGAGACCTTTCATCTTTACAACATGCTATTTGTGGTGAGGTGTCTATTGCTGATAAAATATGCACTGGGGGAGTGTTGGATAACTTCTAGTGGCACAGATGGTATTGGATCGGGACCATGTTAATGCTTGTGACAGAAAGCAGACTGTTTCAGTGAATACGACACCAGTATGGGTGAGATGTTCAGTAGGCGTTCAGTGGATTCCATGGAAAACTTCCCCCTTTGCTTGATGTGTAGGCTTGCCAACTGGCCTCATAATTCCGGGACTCTTTAAGACAGCTCAGGTTCTTTAACTCACCTCCAAACCACAAATTAATCTATTTTAAATCAACAAGTAAAGTCAGTGTGAATTGCGTGAGCGGCTTCAATAAATGTGTTTAATTGTTTAATTGTGGTGGTGATTCTATCGGGAGAGCATCATAGCATGTATTAAAATCGTATTTGTTTGAAATTTTATATGGTAAACAATAGCTATCAAGTGCAATTCCACCGCTATAGAGAATTTCGCACTCACACACACTCTTTCTCGTTTATTAATATTTCTTCCTGCTTCACACAGTCCCACGCAAATCAAACAAATACAACAAATCAGCATGCTGTATAGGTCTGATTGATGGAAACGATCCTCACAGGAAATAATTCCTGCCCGCAGACAGGTGTGTACTTTTAGTAACTAGTTAGCAAAACATTTACATTCACACAATTCACACTCACTTTACATGCTCAATAAAATCAGTTAATTTGCGGTTAGCGAGGTGAGTTGAAAAGCTGGATCTGTTTTAGTCTCCTGGAATTATGGGTCCAGTTGGCAACCCTATTGATGTGGTGCGTCATACTGGGGTGCGCCGAGGGTTACCGGTCAGTTGCCCTGAACGCTCTTTTCTTTTGTGAAAAATACCCCGCAGGACCGCCAGGTGGCGCATTACTTAAAAACACCCTGGCTGTACACCATATGGTGTCGTTTCAAATAATGTGGCACCGTGTCATGTTTTAAACAGTAACTCAAGTTAATTCTGATGAGAGAAATGGTGACAATCACATAAAACCTAAATGTAACTGTAACGGGGGAGATCTGTGCTGACTATCTGGCACATCCGTGGTACTGCAGGTAAAGGGCAGCAGTCTCGTAAGATCCGCCTGTCAGTCATGGCGATGACACAGAGAGGTGGGGAAGAGGGTGTGTTGGCTTTCCCTCTCTCTGAGTGGCTGAGAGGCGGGCCTTGGGAGATTGCTCGGCCCATAAGAACTGCGCTTGGTTGTGCATTCGGGTGGCCGTTTTCGGAAATATATAGTGACGCTGGCAGAAGACGCCAGTGTAAAACAAGGACCAGGCAAGCCCGGCCGAGGGAGACAGCCTGCCTTAAAATAATTTACAAAGTAAAAGAAATAATTACATACCTGAGGGGACGTGTGTAGGTATACGGGGAACTCTCTTTTCATTTCGCCTTTTGTTTTCATAATTATTTTGAGCACCTGTGAGTGCGCGAGAGTTTCTACTCTTTACCAGTATTGGTATTCCTGTGGCCCTGTGTACCGTTGTCGGTACCCAGGCCACGGACAACAGCACCCTCTGCGGGCTAAAAGACAAAACAGCTACAATAATAAAACTGGGCAACAGAGCGGTGTTTTCAAATAAAACTTCTGTCTCCCGTGTGTGTCAGCGAATTGCCCACCACCTTTCCACAGTAACATAAAAGCAACATCAGATTTAGTCTTACTTTGGCTAAAAAACAGAATTTATATTATCATGCCCAAGATGTAGCCACTTACTTTCTCTGTCAGGTTATAACTCAATAAAAATCAATAAATGTTTTTTTTTTTTTGAGTCAGTACAGTAATGCTGTGCGGGTAAACTAATGATCATTAAGCGCCAACAACAATTGGAATGTTTGTATTTTTAAACCTATATTATATCACTTGAGTGTTACTTGTTATTAATTTAATTTAATAGATACAATTATAAAGGTTAAATCTGGTCATCCCAAATTAAGAAAGAAAAAAATGACTTCAAACAGATAGCTGACTTCAAACACAGTTAAGGTGGTGCTAAAGCTAAGAAGCTGTCGATTTTTAAGCTTAACCACAGCATTTTCACTCTGTATAATATTTGTTAATCAATTCTTTCCGCAAACGGTGATGTATTCTTTTAACTTTCAAAATATATAGTCAACGGAAAACTGTCTGTGCAGCATATTTCATATCCCCAGCATCCAATACAGCCGCTGGTCAATGTATAGGTCAATGCAATATTTCATCTGCTTTGATCCATTGTCATGGTTTCCCCGGCAGGCATGACATGTAACCAGAAGCTTGATTCCAAAACCATGTGCAGCAAACCTTACTGTTCTGTTTCTGTATAAATGATTCAAAAATAGCTAGTATTCTGTCTCCAGATCTTTAACCTTTTCATTTCTTTTACAATATAAAAACTAAGGGACCAAGCATTAACTCCAGTCTGTAATTTAGTCATATTTACCCTTAAAGTGATATTGTGCACCACAGGATACACCCTCCTTAGTACACTCTCTCAGTCATATGTCTTTGTTTGAACACAAACTGGGCATTGGATCCCACAAGATACATTCCATTTAGTATCCATGCAAAATCTCTAGCATCTGCTTCTCAGTTATCTACTCATCAGGCCTGATTGAAAACTGTCATGGCTGCTTCCGGTCCATGTAAGGACAGCAGAGGGGGAAGTTTACATTTTTTTTACATATTTTTTCACATGCTAAAAGTGCAATACATTTCAGATTCTATTTTTAAGCAGTCAGTAGACAGGGTCATATTAAAGATATTAAAGACAATATGCTAAAAAAATATGCTTATTTATTTAGTTTACATCAAGTTTAATTGTACGTATCTCCAGGGATACACCGCACGTAAAAGACCAGCAGGCATATCAGTCTGGTATGAACAATGCCATGAGCGGCTATGCATTGTAACTGGTACCAAGCCACGGAACTGCTTCAGAAACTTCCACTTACAATTAAATTGTAAAATGGTATCGATGCATTTTGCATTACAAATTGAAAATGTTGATGATGTAAATAATAAAAACAGACTGATATCTAAAGTAAAGAAGTAAAACAATAAAAATAAACTTGTGAAAAAAGCAGGATTTTGACTTAGTATGGCTTTGTTTGTTTCAGAAATGTGTTATTTTAAAGCTAAATAGGCTATGTAGGAGTTCTAAAAGCAAAACAAAAAATGTAATGTTTATTTTACATTTCTTATTTAAATATCTTTTTTTTAAATATATGAAAAGCCGGGGTGTGTTTTAGGGCAATGTGCACTTAAGGACACAATTAATAACTTTTGTAAAAGTGAATATATGTTCACAAAAAACGTGAAATATGTTCGTTTGTGATCTGTATGTACAATAAATACAATTAAAACATTTTTCCTTATGTGACCTTTTAAGGGTAAATAAATAGGAATAAATAGGATTAAATAAGAAAGTATATATATATATATATATATATATATATATATTCCACGGATCAATGAGGTGTCATTGCGTGTGGCTAGAATGCAAGATAAAATATATATGCAATACAATATACAGTACTCCCTTGCTATAATGCCCTTCATAATCACAAACCTTCGGCTATAACGAACCTGGCCCCTGGACCCCAAATTAATAAAACCAAAAAAGATCATATAAACAAACATTGTACCTTTACTTACATTACATTGAAATGTATATAGTTTTTTTTTTTTATGCGCTGAAGAGTACCTCCATTGGAAATGAATTGACATATTTAACACCAGCTTGGAAATACGGTGGAGACAGCCTTCAGACAGAGGGTGTGAGAATGTCTCAGCCAATCAGGTTCCAAGTAGAGCTGTCAATACCCTACAGGTCAATTCCCTCTAATGCAGGGGTGCCCAATCCTGGTCCTGGAGGGCCGGTGTCCCTCTTGGTTTTTGTTCCAACTGTACACTAAATTGCTTAATTGGACCAATTAAGCTTCTAATAAGTGCTAGATGGGTCCAATTAAGTAATTTAGGGGACAGTTGGAACAAAAGCCAGGAGGACACCGGTCCTCCAGGACCAGGATTGGAGACCCCTGATCTAATGGAACATTTTAGGATTTTGAATGTTTGAATCAGATCACCGCGTAGTCTTCTTTGTTCAAGACTGAATAGATTAGATTCTTTTAGCTTGTCTGCATATGACATGCTTTTTAAACCCGGGATAATTCTGGTTGCTCTTCTTTGCACTCTTTCTAGAGCAGCAATATCCTTTTTGTAATGAGGTGACCAGAACTGAACACAATATTCTAGGTGAGGTCTTACTAATGCATTGTAAAGTTTTAACATTACTTCCCTTGATTTAAATTCAACACTGCTCACAATATATCCGAGCATTTTGTTGGCCTTTTTTATAGCTTCCCCACATTGTCTAGATGAAGACATTTCTGAGTCAACATAAACTCCTAGGTCTTTTTCATAGTTCCCTTCTTCAATTTCAGTATCTCCCATATGATATTTATAATGCACATTTTTATTGCTTGCATGCAATACTTTACACATTTCTCTATTAAATGTCATTTGCCATGTGTCTGCCCAGTTCTGCCATGTCTAGATCATTTTGAATGACCTTTGCTGCTGTAACAGTGTTTGCCACTCCTCCTATTTCTGTGTTGTCTGCAAATTTAACAAGTTTGCTTAATATACCAGAATCTAAATCATTAATGTAGATAAGGAATAGCAGAGGACCTAATACTGATCCCTGTGGTACAGCACTGGTTACCTCGCTCCATTTTGAAGTTTCTCCTCTAATCAGTACTTTCTGTTTTCTACATGTTAACCACTCCCTAATCCATGTCCATGCATTTCCTTGAATCCCTACTGCGTTCAGTTTGAGATTTAATCTTTTATGCGGGACTTTGTCAAAAGCTTTCTGGAAATCTAAATAAACCATGTTGTATGCTTTGCAATTATTCATTGTCAATGTTGCATCCTCAAAAAAGTCAAGCAGGTTAGTTAGACACGATCTCCCTTTCCTAAAACCATGCTGACTGTCTCCCAGGATATTGTTACCATATAGGTAATTTTCCATTTTAGATCTTATTATAGTTTCCATAAGTTTACATATAATAGAAGTCAGGCTTATTGGTCTGTAGTTACCTGGTTCGGTTTTGTCTCCATTTTTGTGGATCGGTATTACGTTTGCAATATTCCAGTATGTCGGTACAACCCCTGTGTCAAGAGACTGTTGCATGATCTTGGTTAGCGTTTTGTAAATAACTTCTTTCATTTCTTTAGAACTATTGGAAGGATCTCATCCGGCCCAGGGGATTTGTTTATTTTAAGCGCTTCTAGTCCCTTTAACACTTCTGCCTCTGTTATGCTAAAGTTATTTAAAATTGGTTAGGAACAGGTCGACATGTGGGGCATGTTGTCTGTGTCCTCCTTTGTAAAAACCTGTGAAAAGTAATCATTTAATATATTTGCTACTTTTTTTTCTTCATCTATGATTTTGCCATTTGTGTCTCTTAGACATTTAACCTCCTCTTTGTATGTTCTCTTGCTGTTATAATATTGGAAAAACATTTTGGAATTGGTTTTAGCCCCCTTAGCCTTTCTAACTTCCTTTTTGACTTGCGTTTGCAGTTCCAAGTACTCTTTCTGTGTACTTTGTTTTTGGTCCCTTTTAAACGCTCTGTAAAGTGCCTTTTTTCGCTGAATATTTTTTTTAATTGGTCTATTAAACCATTTTGGCCATTTTGTTTTAGATTTAAATTTGTCTTCTTATGGGATGTAATTGTTTTGCGCCTCTAGCCCTTTGCGGTCCATTTATTAATTCTGCGTCAGGCTCGCCAGGTCTAATTAATTTTTACACGCGCATTTAATTTTAGACGCGCTGTTTAAAAGTATTTTTTTTCACAGTCAAACGGGTTTAAATGGCCCTGCATATCAACAAAGCACTCACTTGGGATCTCCAGCCCCGCCCCACCCTTTCGTTTGCTATCGCTTTCACATATGCTACCAAATAAAAAATAATAATAATAATAGTCGTACATACCGATCAATCGTCTCCTGATGACTCGTTTTATCACCAAACTCCTCAATAATGCAATCCAAGTCATTATTTTATTGCTATAACATCTCAAAAAAGCTCTGCAAATGTCCGTGTTAGTCTCTGTGCGCTGATACTGTACTCCCAGCTTGTTCCCATACGACCGCCCCATCTGAAGAAGGGGGGCTACTATGACTATTCATGAGATAGGCCTTTTTTTTTTTTTTATCGGCTTGTCTCGGCTCCTTTCGTTCCCACTCGCCATTGAATGGTTTTCTCGCTTTTTCCGTTGAAAACGACTTTTTGCGTTTTTGCGTTTTTAAAATGATGTCGGACAGGGTCCGACAAAGGACCTGGTGGGAATAATTGCAATGTCGGACCCAGTCCGACAATGGACTGCAAAGGGCTAGTACTACATTTAAAAAAAACAGCCATCCTTTTTCTGTGGATGTTTTCTCAATTTTATTCCAATCTACTAGTCTCATACCTCTAGTTTCATACCTTCATAGTTTGCTTTTCTAAAATTGTAAACCTTAGCTTTAGTCATTACTTTTGGGGTTTTAAAAATACTTCAAATGAGACCCTGTTGTGGTCTGAGTTTGCCAATGGCTCTCTGACCTCTGTTTTAGTTATTCTGTCTTTGTTATTTGAAAAGACTAAATCAAGTCATGCCTCCCCTCTAGTCGGTGCCTTGACAAATTGCATTAGGAAGCAGTCATTTAACATTTTCACCATTCCAATTTCGTCCGTCGTGCTCCCCACCGGGTTCTCCCATTTTATACAGGGGAAGTTGAAATCCCCCATTAGTATTGCTCCTCCTTTTCCACACGCATTTCGAATGTCATTGTATAACAGATTATTTTGCTCAGCGTCTGAATTTGGTGGTCTATAGCATGCTCCTATTATTATGCCCTTTGAATTTTTGTCCATTATTCTGACCCATATTGATTCTGCATTGTTTTCTTTGTCCTGATTTAACACCTGGGCTTCAAGGCCTCCGCCTCTTTTGTCCTGCCTGTCTTTCCTATACAGTGCGTACCCACTAATATTATATTCGTCTCCATCACTCTCAGACAACCAAGTTTCTGTAACACCTATCACATCGTAGTTACTTGTTAGTGCAGTAGCTTCAAGTTCTAACATTTTGTTTCTGAGACTTCTAGCATTAAGATAAATACATTTAATAGTTGTCTTACCTGAGTTGTTGCCCTTGTTTTGATGTGGTCTCCCTTCTGTTTTTTTTCTCCCCCTTCCTTTCTAGTTTAAATGCTTCTGGACTTCCTCAAGGATCCTTTCTCCGAGTAGATTGGTTCCCTTTCTGTTTAAGTGCAGTCCGTCCCACCTATATAGATAGTCCTTGTTGTAGAATGTGCTCCAATGTTCAAGAAAGGTGAAGCCTTCCTGTGTGCACCACGATTTCAGCCATGCATTTTGATTTTGTATTTCCAGCTGTCCATATGGTCCTTTGCAAGGTGCCGGCAGTATCCAAGAAAATACCACAGTTTTGGTCTTGTCTTTTAATTTCCTTCCTAGCTCTCTGAATGTGTTTTGCAGGGATCTTGGTCTGTCTCTTCCAATGTTGTCTGTACCGATGTGGACGACTACTACCAGGTCGTCTCCTGTTCGTTCTTGGAGCCTGTCCACATTCTCAATGATGTGCTTGACAGAGACTCCTGGAAGGCAACACACTGTTGTAGTAAGGGGGTCCAAACTGCAAACTGAACTTGCTGTGTTTCTCAATATGGAGTCCCCATTAAGTGCCCTAACTATTGCCATGGTCAGTTGTCTAGCAGGTGATTACCACTGTATTGGATGTTGTTGCTTAAGTAATAGAATTTTGAATGTTACATTAGGCTTAAAAATATCAAGTAAATGAAACATGGAACACTGCAGAACATCAGCAGTCTTGACTGGAAAGGGCATCCACCATATTGTAGTGCAGACTTTTTGTTTAAGGTCCATTCTATCTCCGAAAACATATAAGAGTGTTCATTGTTTGTTTTTTTCTTGGTTTGCTTTTAAATACAGCTCAATAAATCCCCGAGTCTGCATTTCACTAGAATGAGGCACTAAGGCAATGTCACTCTAAGGATTATTATTATATTATATATTTGGTCATGCTTTATTTGGAGGGCCGTTTTTTTTTTTTTTTTTTTAGTTTATTAACTGTTAACAAACATTGTTCATTTTTAGCTAAGGGTTAGTGTTAGGGTCAGGGTTGGGGTTAATAAAAACCAGATTTAATTTGCTAACCATTACTACAGTAACAATTTGAACCGACTTGAAGCATATGATCGACTGAGTATTGATCATCCATAGGGCTGTGGTGTTTGATTGATCATCCATAGGGCTCTGGTGTTTGCAGTTTTAGCTGGCCTGTTATATATTATTAACTAACAGTTAACAGAAAATAAATACTGTACATTAACATGTTTATTAGCTGTTTGTTAACAGTTAATAAACAAAAAAATGGCCCTTAAAATAAAGTGTGACCATATATATTTTTTTTTAAATACTGGAGAATTGCATTTTTATAGACTTTACTTGTGAGGTCTGTATAACCAAGACAAAATGTTTATTATATAATTATTTGTTTCAATATTTATTTAACCCACAATTTTTTTCACCACATTTTGAATTTCCAATTATGCTCCCTGACTCCATATATGCCAAAAAGTCCCTATATGGTCGGGACAGTCCCGAATTCCTAGCAAATGTCCCGTATCCCGATGCATAGGAAGAAAGTCCCGATATTTACCCACTGAAAAAAAAAAAGTATTCTGCACAGTAGAGTGAAAACCACACGCTGTGCTCTTCGTGCGGCTGACACATCTGCTGATCACTAACTTATACAAAGGTAAGAATGCTTCATTATGTCCATTTTTACTGTCACGATGGTCGTGTGCTGAGTTGGGGGGATACGTCTATTATATGATAATGAGTGTTTTTTGCATATGACTCCTTCCATGTGTATGATACCCCACCCCAGAGACAAGTGTCCTGCTGAACAGTTTCCAAATGTTGGCAAGTATGCAATTCCCCAAGGTGCTTGGGTGTCCTTCAATTGCCATGACCAAGCCAAATGCCTCTCTACACCCAGGAGCTTGAGAGCGGAAGGCAGCAAGCTACAGACCTCTGGAGCACAAAGGCCAGACATGCAGCTGTCTGCTTGATTTTCTGCTTATTGGGTCCACTGTAGCATGCTGAGGAGCCCCTGCCTAAACCGCTTAGTGCCACAATTAATGCACCACTCCCTGCTGAATCCAGGACACAAACCTGCTCCCCCTAGACTGCACAGCACACGACCATGCCTCTACCAGGGCACATTCAGGGACTACCTTATTATTATATTTTTGAAAAAGCTATTTATTTAGTTTTTTGGGGGTTTTTTGCTTCCACTAGTAAAAATGTTAGCCACATCTCTTTAGTGTGTCTCTTTATGTAAAATACCTGGCAGAGCCCTCCTTGAATTTAATCCATTGAATTTGCCCCAGAGTGTGAATCTGTGCTCATGAGCGACTGATAAACAAAGTCTAATGATATTCCAGTTGTTGTTTTCACAACAATAATTCTAGAATACACATTTCCTACTGTGCAACAAATAAAAGAGGGCTGTTTTCATGACAAAAATATGTATTAAAATCCAAATTGCTTTCTATGAAGGCCAGCCATTCTGTTGTGACTCAATAACAGGGCGGCAAATAAAGCATGACTATGAGATTAATGACACCTGCTCTAAAACCACTGTCTACTGATGAAACGCTTCACACAGACTCTCAAGCCCTGCTCTCAAAAATGAACTCTTTCATTGAACTACAATGATTACTTCAGACAAACTAAGGTAAATAAATACATAACTAAAAAGTTGTAATATAATAGTGATAATGGTATTGCTATGTGTGTTCCTTTGTAATAATGGGACTCCTTCCTTCAAATAATACCCTGAACCGCCAGTGAATTGAGAGTTCCATTATTGCCTCATGACACACCACAGCAATGTTATTATCCCTTAAATTAAATATTGTTAAAGGTGTCCTACTCCTTTTTTTGTAAATATATATTGTTATATTTAAAATGGTTGTTTTAATTCACAAGCCCGTTTTGAAAATATTAGCTTCAAGTGATTCTTGTCAAATGTTATCATTATTCAAAAACACCAAAAATGAAAGCATTCTTTAGTAAAGCTTGCTTGAGCTGAAACTGAGCTTACACGTGGCAGTTATACCCCATGCTTCAGGTAGAAATTGAAGGATGGCTGTTTTACTTCACATTAGAGTGACAGAGAAGAAGTCTGTGTGCCTGAAGCTACCTTAGATAACCCAAGCATGTCTGCTATTTGATAAGGTGTACAAAAGGGTATAGAAATATAGAAGAATATAGTAAACATTCACCCAGGATTAATGTGTTACTGTTCTAAAGTGTCACTAGATGCCTATAAAGACACTGGCTCATGTAGCCTATGTTACAAATATCAATAGGATCTCCCAGATACTTGTAACTCGGGATTTCAACATGTAAACAAAAAGCTGGGGTAAATGACATACAAAAAAATAAAAAAATACTTTTAAGCGCTGCCTTTACTTTTTTTGTTCCAATGCAGCTAGCCTAGTGTATTCACAACTATACTGTATGTATTGTGCATCACAGAAGGAGGGTTCTGAACATAAATGATCAGTCAAATGCTGCAAATCCATAATTGTTTGTAAACAAACCCTACGCAAAAAATATAATATAGTACATTTGGAAATATTAATTATCATGCACATTTTATTATTTGTAATATGTTATCGTTCACAACATATTTAATGTTTTAAAGTGTATATATTGCATATAAACTAAATATATACTGACTAATATCTTGGCTGTAAATATTTAAAAGAGGTACAATTTGATTCGTTGCTACATCAACTTCTGGAGTCTCCATTGGACATAGCGCTGTCAATCATGGTAATGTATTTGGGGTTTAGCTTCAGACTGCGTTAAGATCGGAGGCATTTTTTTTTTTTTAAATAAGTTGTAAGAAATAAAATGGATAAAGTCAGGATCACCAAGAACCACAAGACATAATTGCTATAAGGAATTCAAATTAAATTGCCCACAGAGAATGATTAAACTGACGAATCCCCACTAATGAGTGGTGGAGCCCGACTACGCATGAGTAACTTTTGAGTTAGCAAAACATAAACCGTGCATGCACGAAAAACGGCACTCTTAGTCAATGAGTACTATCCACCTGCCAGATATGATGCTTAAACACACAGCTGTTTTTGAGATATTTTAGCGCAAAACTAATTTCTCAAAACTAATGTTTTCGCGATTCTGTAACTTAAAAACTACCGCACGGATTTTCACAAAATTTGGACAAAATAAATTCTCCGTCACACGGACACGGAGCATATGAAATGCCATCCGGATCCGTTTTGAAACAGTACTGATTTATATCTGATTTTTAGTCTACTATTCAGTATTTTCCCGGTACTATTTTCTGGAAAATACACAATATTTGGATTAAAAATGCTGTTTTATTTTGACTCTGACATTGTAATAAGCAGCCCTACACTGACCTAGGATAAAGCAGGTACATTTAGACGTCAGAGGATCAAATAACGTTCAAATGTCACACGTGATTGGTTCTCTGTTGTTTCACAAACACATTATAATCTGATTCTGTTGGCCAATGGTCAATCAAAGTCTGATTATTGTGGCAAGTGCTGGGTGTAGAAACTAGCTTAATCAAAAACTTAAATGAAATATATGAAAATATCATATTTTGAGTGGATGAGTATTGGGTAGAAAATGTAAATCAGTTTATGCGTATTCAAAAGCCAAATAGCAGAAGTGGGCCAGATGAGGCAGAGGATGAGGACTATTGAAAGTAAGCAACACATTAAACTAAAAAAAGAAAGTGAACTGAGAGACAAGCAATCTATTTCTGCAGCTTTTACACACACTTTAATAAAAGACAGTGTAGAATGACTGTCTTAATGAGTTTGTCAGAGCTCTGCTTTGCAGTAGTCACTGTTTATTGCAGTGGGATGTGGGGACTTTGCGAGGCATCCCATTGCAATCAGCACACTGACTATCGCTGACAATCTTACTCGTACATATTTGACAAAAAATGATGATACTTTAGTTGATAAACTTATGAAACTCATTGATTGAAATGTCCAGTGTGATTCTTGATGTCTCCCGATTCTTTGGTTCTCATATGCTCCATGTCCCTAGTTCTGTCAATTTTCTTTACTTTTTATGATTTCATTTTGTGCTGATGTCACATTCATACCTTCTGCAGATACTACCTCTGTCAGCATAGCACTTGCCCAAACGTTTCCAAAGTACCAGCTAACTTGGGAAAATGTGGCCTTGACTTCCACAGATTCTGCTTCATCATACATGGCAAAATTTGCCAGGGACATTAAACTTAATCAGAAACCAGCACTGCTATGCATCATATTCCACATGTAAAGTGTGTATATTGAGAATTTTATTTCCCAAAATTTTGTTAAGATAAAAAACGAAGATTGTGGAAGGCTAAGAATAAGGAATGGAAATAAAATGTCTAATTACAATTGGATAAGCATTTACTAATCCACATCAATCCACGAGGGGATAACTAAAAACACTCCTGTTCTCTCCAACTTGACCATCTTGGCTTTATAACTTTTATTAGGTTTGGTGGGAGAAAAGAGGGGACTTCTGATTGGTTAGTTGGTTACAACAGGTGAAATTGAAACTGGCCATGTTAAACTGGGTTAAAGGAGGGTTCAAATAAAATAGCAGGCCACAAATCTATTGGGTCGTTATATGGTGCAAAATTCCCTTGTAGAAAACCATACACTGCATGTGGCTTTGCAGTTGCTAATGATTCCCCTGAGGACAGTCAGGAGATCGTTGCATCCACTGGATTCTTCAGTTTTGGGATTGAAAAACAGAGTTTATAGGACAAAACTTAAATCAGCCTAAATGCGAGGGAACTAACTCAGTGTTTAGCTGTTTGATATTGTTCAAAAGGTAGTGCAATTCAAAATCTGTATTGCTGCATTCATAGATCTAAATTATCACAAAGCGTTTTAGATAACAAGAGCTGACAAGTCACCACCACAAACTATACCAAGAAATGCTTGAATGCAGCATGGTGAATTAAACCAAGGTAATGGGATGTAAGGTTAAAAAAGAAATGTGAAGGAAGATTGTCAATTGTGCAGACCTCAGGAAGGAAGTTCAGTGTTGGCTGCAAACTACAGGCTTGCATTCTTCTGGCTTGTCTAAGAACACAAAGCAGAATACCTGCATACAATGGGTGAGTTTGCTTGTGGGTGACAGTCAACAAAAGGCTGATGTTCAGAAAAGGGTTTCACAATTATCAGACTTGCTATTTATATAAGAGAAAGAAACTGACTTGAAGACTAATTTAAGTTGCCTGGTCAGGTTATTTTCTTCCCAATTTGAATGTAACTTCACTGCTGTATCAGACTCAGGAGGGCATGATTTTCCTCTTCAGCCCTCAGCTATGGGTATTCAAGATTGGCAGCTTCTAATGGATCTCCTCTTAGCAGCTGATGTTAATACTGACACCAGCATAAGACACATACTTACCTCTCCACTACAGAGTTTGCTCTTTAGTTGAATGGTAAGACATTCACCTTTAAACTGTATGATGTTCCTGTCTTTTCAACAGGCTGAAATGTCCATTCATCACAAACACCACCAAAAAAAACCCTTTATAGTCCTGCCTAAAAAAGCACCTCCCCAGACAAGCTTTGAATGTTTTACCCCCGAAACAGCAAAATGTTTTTTTTTTAATAAAAATTACGCTGAGAAGTAAAATTAGGGTAAAATTAGAGTTTATGCAGTACCAGTAATACAATGTTTTAGTTTTACAGTCACATGGAGACAGAAAAAATACCAAACTGTCACTTTTAATAGTCAAGTAAATTTGCATGCTAGAAATGTGCCTTATATTAGGATTTCATAGACACTTCCTGACACACAGAGCAGAGAGATCACAGGAGTGATCAAAGATGTTCTAACACTTGTACCACTAGCAACCCATCAATTTAAATGACTCTGCCAGTTAGTGACAACAGTGAGAAAAGAATGAATGAATGAGAACAACACAAAAGAAGTAGCTTGGTGGGTTAGAAGAAGGCTGCTCACCTTGGCACCATTGTGGGTGTGCCCTTATTATCATGGCTGCTCACCTCAGCTCACACTGGACAGTAGGACTGTATCCATGGTGGTAGTCCAAGTTGACAAAGATGGGCAAGATGTACAAAGATTTTGCAACAAAGTTATACTCCACTTTATTTATGGTCTTGCACATAGTGGAAGCAGGAGATATACAGTAGTGTGCACATTTATTAGAACATGTAACTTATTGAGCTTTGCACACACACACACACACAATTACTATGGAAATGAGTTATTTTTTTTGCAAACTCATCTTACATGAAATTAATTCAAAACTAAAAAACACAGCCGTGTCTGAAAGTGTTTTAGTAGGGTCACCTTTGGCATCAATAACAGCTTGGCATCTTTTTGGCATTGTGTCTGTGTACTTTGTCAAAATCTCTGGTGTAATTTGATTCCATTTTTCTTGAAGTTGTATCCACAGACTTTCAGTTTGTACTTTTGTCAATCACGGAGTCCAATAAACTACAGAAGCAATGTGGTGTTGTAATAAATGTGCACACTACTGTAGCTACAAACAAACCAACCATGTGCAGTACAACCTTGAAGAAATGAGGAATGCAGTGTGTTCATAAATCTGAAACGTCTGAAACTGCAATTATTTAATGTATGACCTCTATATTAATAATGTTTAAAGCTTTACACCTTTAACCTGAGGAATAAATATGAATGACATTTTAACAGTTAATGTGTTTACCTGTTACAATTATCACTGTGTGGTCTTCAGGTCTTTTACAGTATCCAGGAGCTCTTTCCGATTTCAAACAAAGACTGATAAAACCACTGACACTACATTATTATTCACAAGCAGATAGCAGTGATAGTGTATAAAGTTGGTTTAAACTTTAATGATACAGCGGTTAGATGTTTAATTGTATATAGAGGGAATATACAGACCCACCTTCTTATTCTTAAGGATAAATATTGCAGGATATATTTGAAGTTTGTCTTCATAAAACTGCATCAGTCAAAAAGATTGAACAGACTGATCTGTCACTCATGAAACACATTCAGGATCCCAGCCAACATACAGTCGGCCTTTGATTTAGCCATACAACTTGTATCTGGACTTATTTGTGATGGGGTTGAAATTCTGAACTATTTTTATTTTCAAATGATAAACATTACTTTTTAATAATCTCCCCGTGATGCTTTTGTTGCCTTGTTAAATCATTGAGCATGTGCATAACTTCAGGCTCTGGTATATTGGTCATTTATTAAACAGCATGCTAAACAATTGATCATTTAATGAGTGAAAAAAAACTCTGAAAATATAGTAAAGTAGTATGAGGAGTTTTAAGATAATTGATCATTCTGCACTCTGTATCACTCTGTCTCAATGTATATTATAATAGCCTTTCAGTAAATTACTGTGCTGTATTTAATAATATTCTGATATGCAAGTCAGTTAATGAAATAACAAGGGAGCACTTTATATATTTATTATTTATTTATTTATTTATTTATTAGCAGACGCCCTTATCCAGGGTGACTTACAGTCGTAAACAAAAATACATTTCAAGAATCACAGTACAAGTATTAATACAATTAAGAGCAAGATAAAATACAATGACTTCGGTATACAATGACTATCATGGATATTATGTTAAATATGTATGGAGAATATATTAAATACATCATATATTTAATATATTTTAATGTCATAAATACATTCAAATGACTATTCTTATCAGGTCAAGCTAAAAAAATTAAGGCTCTTTTAATTCAGTATAACTGGCCTATAAAGCACATCAATGTGAGTGCAAAGATGAAAGAAAATGAATATTCAAGAATCCAGTCTTGAGAGTTAGTATGGTAAATGGTTCCCACTGCATAACTGCAACGGACTTAAATGTCTTTGCCCTTGCCTCCCTGGTCTGCACAACACCAAAGCAGTAAAGCTGCTCTCAATGCAATTCTTTGACAAAAGCCACACTCTGCGTAGCATAGAAAGACAGAGGCCTTTATTGTGTAGACAGCTGTGTTCTAGATTTAGAAAGTGTGTGCTGTACCAAACATTCAGTAACAGGCAATAGAACAACAGACCTGAAACCCCCCTTCTTTATTTTTGTAGATATACTGAAGCACTGAACTTACACAATGTTATATTGTTACATTAAACTGGGTCTGTGTGAAAGAATATTAGTAAATGTTTGTGGCTATGCAGGCTTGCATTGTGGGATTCAAGGTCAGAACATATGAAGCCAGATGCAGAGTTCAGGACCACAGACACCCAATTAGGAAATACATTTTTTTTATTATTTTAAAGTTCAGTTACATCAAAATTCCAATTTGCATTAATGGAACACAATGAAACATTACTTTTAACACACAGTTTGGGCTTCACAGATTTACACAGCAGTGTACAGTTTGCACTAAATAACAGATGCAGTATGAATGTTGTGTACAAGAGCAAATACATCAAACATATTTAACACAGGTACATCTAGGTCTGTTACATATATTAAAAGGTTTTACACACCTGGAAATATTTCATGTCACAAGAAAATTAATTAGAGGAAGTTTTATTTTTTCATACTTCTACATCTCTAAATCTTCCTTCAGATTATTTTTGTGGATGAGAAATGTGGTTGAAACACCCATGAACAGCCAGGGTTAGTCCACCAGAACTCAATTCCCTTTTACTTTCCCTTATAAAAATTTCCCAATAGTAAAAGCCACTGTACCAACAAATGTATTCAGAAAGGGGAGGCAGATTTCAAAGCAAGTATAGGCAAGTATAGCGCAGTTTTTTTTTTCCAAGCCAAAGGAGGCTGAATGACTGAGCAAGCAGCACGAATACATTTTCTTTAAAAACAAGCACAATGTTAACTCAGTTTTTTTTTCCTGGACGTTTAAATCTGTGTTTTTGCTTCAGTTACGATTTCAATGGTAAGTTCAATGTAGCCTTTTTCCATTTATAGTATTGTTTTAAAGACTTTAGAACCATAACAGTATGGGTATTGCATTACTGTGCTGTATCCTTGTATTATTCTTCAGATTGACTGTGTAGATAGCAGGGGTACACATTTATTAAACCATTGAAAACTAATTTTCAGAGTTACGGGCATTTCAGGTTTACGAACAACCTCCATTCCCAAAGGGTTTGAGCCCTGTACATGTAAGTCTCAAACTAGACTGAAAATGTCTTTCTAAACAGTTCTCAATATTGAGACCTGGATGAACATGCTTGCACAGGGACAGTACAAATCTTGGGAACTGCAAAGTGCTCTTTGAAAATGGTATTAAGAACAGGGTTCAGAGCCTTGCCATTTTCTAACCAGATCTCATAGGTGAAAGCTACTTGCTTGGTCTCTAATGAAATCAAATCTTCATTGAAACTCAGTGTACAAAATGTTGGTGAGCCATTCAGCCTAAGCAATGTAGGATAAAATACATCCAACAGATTTTCCTTGTTTCCAGCATAGCTGGTGATTCCCTTTCATGTATGAAATATAACCATTACCTAATGGGTGTTTAACTCCTAAAGACCCCAACAATTGAATATTATATACCAAAGCTGCCTGGCCGAGCCAGTGATGCAATCATGCCCAGTGTTAGACTGGGGGTGGATGCAGGTGGACACCGTCCACTCACTTTTTTGGAACGGTGGACTCAGTCCATTCACTATTTTTGGTGAAATGCCATTTTTCACACTGTCTTCGTTGTTATTTAACTTGTCGCCTATATAGTCGCCTATTTTATTTCTCCTCAATACTTCATCATTTAATGTCCCTGACACAACTTTTGTTTTTATTGGGTCTGCGTGTGCACTCTAGCTAAACAGCAACTTGAGTTGTACTGGTATTGACAAACTGCACCAGGCACTGAAATTAACGTGACAACTGATAATACATATAATGTAACTTAATATTAGATGTGCAGATGTGCACTTTTAAGATTCAGGTAATGCAGAAGCGTAGTCCAGTCCCATTAAATAGGCTATAAACTAAGCTCTTTTCAGTCCATGGCAGCACATGGTGATTGAGGAGATGAATCACTGTTGAATCCTGTTGTCAAGAAGCAAGATGTGAGAATGCTGGCTGCCATTCACGTCAGCCCAACATCTGTGATGTGGATTTATTTAATGTGTGGTCTTTTATTATGTTTAGAAACGCATTAAGTATTGTAATGAGTCCTGCTTGAGACGGGTGACTTTTGTTAGATTTTAACCATTGTACACGTTTTACTCTTTTTACGTTTTAAGCCAGTTTAAAATGAATGATTAAAACATTGAATTTTAAGTCATAAAACCCCTCGTTTTTTTCATCAGTTAAAACCAAATTAGTTTACATGAAGACATTCAGATAGTATTAAAATATTTCCAACCTTCCTGCTCAGATAAACATTTTAATCATGTTTTATTTTGTGTTTTAAATATTTTATTATTAGATATTAGAATATTGAAGATTTTGCAGAGGATTCTGTCTGGCTCAGCATGCAGCAATATTTCTTTGTTTGGATGTCTGCTATTCGTGTGTAGGCTATATTGTGGTCATTTTGAGGTCTTATTTGAAAGAACTGAGTTTCTTTGCTATTAGAACATAAGAACATAAGAACATAAGAAAGTTTACAAACAAGAGGAGGCCATTCAGCCCATCTTGCTCGTTTGGTTGTTAGTAGCTTATTGATCCCAGAATCTCATCAAGCAGCTTCTTGTATGATCCCAGGGTGTCAGCTTCAACAACATTACTGGGGAGTTGGTTCCAGACCCTCACAATTCTCTGTGTAAAAAAGTGCCTCCTATTTTCTTTTATGAATGCCCCTTTATCTAATGTCCATTTGTGACCCCTGGTCCTTGTTTCTTTTTTTTCAGGTCAAAAAAGTCACCTGGGTCGACATTGTCTATACCTTTTAGGATTTTGAATGCTTGAATTAGATCACCGCGTAGTCTTCTTTGTTCAAGACTGAATAGATTCAATTCTTTTAGCCTGTCTGCATACGACATGCCTTTTAAACCCGGATAATTCTGGTTGCTCTTCTTGCACTCTTTCTAGAGCAGCAATATCCTTTTTGTAACGAGGTGACCAGAACTGAACACAATATTCTAGGTGAGGTCTTACTAATGCATTGTAAAGTTTTAACATTACTTCCCTTGAATTAAATTCAACACTTCTCACAAAATATCCAAGCATCTTGTTGGCCTTTTTTATAGCTTCCCACATTGTCTAGATGAAGACATTTCTCGTCAACATAAACTCCTAGGTCTTTTCATAGATTCCTTCTTCAATTTCAGTATCTCCAATATGATATTTATAATGCACATTTTATTGCCTGCGTGCAGTACTTTACACTTTCTCTATTAAATGTCATTTTGCCATGTGTCTGCCCAGTTCTGAATGCTGTCTAGATCATTTTGAATGACCTTTGCTGCTGCAACAGTGTTTGCCACTCCTCCTATTTTTGTGTCGTCTGCAAATTTAACAAGGTTGCTTACTATACCAGAATCTAAATCATTAATGTAGATTAGGAATAGCAGAGGATCTAATACTGATCCCTGTGGTACACCACTGGTTACCTCGCTCCATTTTGAGGTTTCTCCTCTAATCAGTACTTTCTGTTTTCTACATGTTAACCACTTCTGACTGTGTGCCTGACTGTGCTGTGTCAAAGGATAACAGTGTACCATTTTGAGAGATATCCTGCAGTGTGCTGATGCCATACTTTTTCTATTTTGTGGACGAAATATCTTTCTTCTTTAGTTTTAAATAATTATTGTCTAAAGTGTAAACATTATACCAGATATTTAGTGTATGCAAAATAACTTTTTATTTTAAGAAAAACAAAAATTGGGGGGACCAGTTAGGAGATGTGAAATTCCAAATGGTTTCATCTGGTATTAACATTTTTGAGAATCCAATATTGCACCGATAGCCTTGCAGCCAAATAACATTTCTCAAGACCAGGCAAGGATAGCCCTCCTAGTTTAGAGAGTGAAAGTATTTTTTTCTTTTTTTCTGGGCTGGAAATCTTCCATAGAAAATCTATCCAACAGTGACAGCATTTGTTCTACTATTATTTCTAATTATTATACTGATTATCGGTAGCCTAAAACTTAGTTCCAATCTCCACATAATATAATTATTTAAATGCAAATAAAGATTTTCCCATCCAACTAACAGAATGATTTTTCATGGACCCAGGCTCCTCAGATAATATCTATAGATCACTGTCTTCATCTTTTTAGGTGTAAAATTGACTCCGCTGACATTGTAAATGTGAAAAGTTCAGCACTTGCGCGTAGGGAAATGTGCACCATCGCTCAACATTGGTTAAACCTATAGAGTCTACTCACTATTTTCTGTAGGAGTCTAACCCTGGTCATACCCACCCCGAGGATGTAAAAGGACTGTGCACACAGATCTCAGCGCCATTTTTCCTTTCAAGATCTGACCTGACAGGGGAGCCTGGTAACCGGTATAATTTTCGCTAATGATTGTGTTTTATATAATTTATGCAATATTTTATTATGCTGTGTGAACCGACTCGCACCACTCACGGTTCTTGCCCCTTTAAAAATTGACCCAGGACACAGGAACTTTGTTTTTTAGCGCGGTTGCGCACTTTTTATTCAAACACAAAATAAACAAAATAAACACCTAGCTCCTTCGGAGCACTAACTAAACTTCCAGGAACACCCTGACTACAAAGTGGGACGGCTAAGCCGTTTCCCCACAACACAAAACAAAACAAAACACGCAGTTTAACAAAATACAGAGGAGTACACCCAGTACCTGTCTCGTGACTGCTCGGCACTGACTAACCGCAGTTTCTTTGAGTTTTGTGTATCTTTCTCCAAGGGCACACTGAAGAAACGTCTCACCCACGGCTCTACAGAGTGCTCTCTGCCCCTCACACTTGCACAGCACTCTTCCCCATCACCCTCTGGTAGAGAGGTGGCTGCGTCCTCACCCCATGGCTCTGTGCCAAGGGAGATCGGACGACGCACCTGGAAAAGTAGCAAATGCAGGAAGCCGTCTTCACGGTTTTCTGCATCCTCCTCTGCCTCTCCTTCTCCTCCTCCAAGGAAGAAGAAGAAGAGTCGCTGTTTCAAGCGATCAACGGACTCAGAACAGATGGAGAAGCTCTGGGCAGCTGTTTCCGACGAAGGAACGGTGCTCACAGAGTTACTGCATGAATGTTTGGCGCCGCCTGCCTCGCCTGTCCCATTCGGGCCCAAGGGGGCTACGAGCACAGATTGGCAACAGGATGATGTGTTGTCCATCGCCGCCTCTGAGGAGGTGGATGAACAGGAGCTGGTGTTCTGTCTGAGGACATGGGGTCAGACAGCACGTCACCTGTGGTTAAGCTCTCCCTGTCGGCAGAGCTTCTACCGCTGATCAAGAGGGCCACTGCAGTCTTGCAAGTGCCCTGGCCTACAGAAGACAGGCCCAGAGCCCCTTCTCAGGGAGCCATTTGCCGTCAGTGCATCACGGACATCTGGGTCCTGATTACCGTTGAATCCGGCTACTCACTGCAGTTCAAGCACGGTCCCCTCCCTTTCGGGGCATGACTCCAATATCAGTCACCCACATGCAAGACGCCGCGGTGGTGTCTTGGGAGGTAACGGCTCTGCTGCAAAAATGGGCTATTCGCATCATAGACCCTCTCCAGTTGGAGGACGGGTTCTTCTACAGGTACTTTCTAGTGCCCAAGCGGGATGGTTGCCTCAGACCGATCCGCGACCTCAGACAGGTCAACCTGTATCTGAGACGAAGGAGGTTCAAAATGTTGACGATGCAACAGCTGTTGCAGTCAATCAGGCCAGGTGACTGGTTCACCACGGTGGACCTCAAGGACACTTAGGAAGTACCTGCAGTTTGCCTTTCAGGGAACAGCATACGAGTTCTGTGTCTTGCCATTTGGCCTGTCTCTTCTCGAAGTGCATGGGAGCTATTGATGGCAGCAGCTTCTGAGACCCTTCCATTGGGTCTCCTGCGCATGCGCCCTCTGCAGGCCTGATTCAACAACAGGGTTTTTCAGCCCAAGTTGAACCGTGACCACCTATTGATAGTGTCTCATCACTGTCTAAAGGTACTCTCTTGGTGGAAACAACCAGCCCATCTACGCCTCGGCGTAGCACTGGACAGTGTCAGCAGAAGGGAGGTCGTCACCACGGACACGTCCAGCCTGGGCTGGGGAGCTTGTGGAATGGTAGGGGTGCGCAAGGTGTGTGGAACTCCCCTTGGCAGAGTCTTCACATAAATGTTTTGGAGCTGCAGGCAGTTTACCTGGCCTTGCAGCATGTTTTGCAGGTTAGAGGGAGACATGTGCTTGTCCATACAGACAACACAACAGTGATGACTTACATCAACCAACATCGTGTGGCCCGCAAGCTTTTGCTCTGGGGTAACAAACTGGGCGGCGGACCTCCTCTCAAGGAGAGTTCCCAGCGCCTCAGAGTGGAGGCTTCACCCTGTGGTGAACCTCATTTGGGAGAGGTTTGGGAGAGCAGAAATAGATCTCTTTGCCTCCCAGGATTCGACCCACTGTCCCCTCTGGTTCTCCATAATAGGAGGTGGGGACCCGCTGGTGCTAGATGCCTTAGCACACCAGTGGTCGAGGCAACTGTTATATGCCTTCCAACCGCTCGCCCTTCTCCTGCTGTGTCTGGAGAAAATCAGGCAGGACCTTATTGGCCCAGGAGACTCTGGTTCAACCCTGATGCAGCTCCTGAGCGGTCAGTCGTGGAGACTGCCCAAGTGCCGTTCCCGGTACGGTTACAAGTGGGGTGTCTTTCAGGCGTGGCGTCTGCCTTGTGGGTTCGACTTGTCCCATGACAGTTATACTTTTTTGTCTGCTGTGCGGTGAAATCCACTGGTCAAGCCCCGTCTAAACAGAGGTTGTCCAAATGGATAGCAGATACAGTCAGGACTATCTATGAGCGAGCCAACTTCCCCCTTCAAAAAAGCTTGCTGCCCATTCCACCAGATCATGACAACTTCATGGGCTTTATTCCAGGGTGCATCTTTCAAAGACATATGCAATGCAGCGGTGTGGGCTACTCCCCATACCTTCACTAGGTTCTACAGACTAAATGTCATGGATCCTCAAAACTCTGGCTTAGAAACTTGTGTTAAGGGCGGCTTCCAAGTCGACCTTTACAACACAGGCATAGAGGTGAGTTTCTCCCTCAATTTTATTACCCAAGCTACTTGCTACTGGGGTTCCTAATGGTAACGCACAAGGCAGCCTCTCGGCTTAGCCTTGTAGCATTCCAGTTGTTCTGCAATCTTGCCCTCGCGATGACTTGGGTATACTCACCCATTAGGTAATGTTTACTTGAAAGGGAATGTTAGGTTATTCTCATAACCCTGGTTCCCTGAAATAGAAATGTAACCATTAACCTTCAAAGTAGCTGCATCCAGGATTGAAGGAAAAATGACGCCGAGATCTGTGCATGCAGTCCTTTTATACCCTTGGGTTGGCATGACTCGGCCGAGCAGCTTTGGTATATAATATTCAGGTTTCAGGGTCTTTAGGAGGTAAACACCCATTAGGTAATGGTTACATTTCTATTTCAGGGAACCAGGGTTATGATAATAACCTAAAGTTATTTGGGGTCCTCATGTTGAGTGTCTCAACAGAATTATCACATCAGAAAATGTGTTCTCTGTGACTCGTAATCATACAAAGAACTCAAGCATCAAATTATATTGGATCGTCATCCAATAAAAAAATACCTTTTCAGTATTCTGGGGAAATAATTGAGTGGGAAGCAGTTCAGACCTATACTGGATTACTGCTTGAAGTTCAAAGCGGCTTGAATTTATTTTCTGGATTCTCACAATAGTGCAGTATTTCTCTTGTGTTGTATATAATATCCCAATTAGGGTACTGCAGTTGATGTGTCCTGTATAATTTGACAATTAATATTCACAGCAGCCACCCGGAGACCAATGACAGGTCTCTGGAGGTGTGGGGTTTTATACAGCTCTTAATTACTCGCTTCTACAATGGTTTACACCTTGTAAGAGGAGGTGCAAAGTTTTTGGAGTGTCAGCTATTGCCCAAGTGCAAGAAAAATTCCTTACATCTCATTATAATGCTTGTGCCCCCTTAGTATTCCAAATCCGTGCCCAATTCACGTTGAGTTCAGTCCTTTCTCTCAAAAATTTCCCAGTGCAGTTGGGCAATGTCCCTCCTTCCTGACTTGTATCTTGCATTGATTTGTTTTGAATACTTTAAACCCACCCCAACCAAAGTCGTGCGCGGGTCTGATTTTTATGACCCGCTCCCAACCAGGACCTGCTACTACACAACCAGACCCGACTCCGCAACCCGCTTCAACACCATTTTCTATCCCGCAACCCGACCCGAACTGGCAATCCAATAATTAAACGACATTCTCGCTGTTAACTTAAAGCACTAATTTCCATTAAATTTAAAAGCCCTTTGTTCCTGTTTGATTGTTTATTTATATTTTTTCTACAATCAATAGCATATTGAAACCTATTTCTAATGACAATTTGTAGCATCATTTTTTCAAACCACAATGACAGAAATATAAAAAGAGAAGAAAAACTGAGAGCTTTATTCCAAATAAAACCAATATGAAAAGATGAGATTTCATTTTGTCGTTATGGCAATACAGTTTAAACTTAAAATTGAATCATGCAACACCAACAAAAAAAGAGTCATGAAAATGTTTTTGCAATATGTGACACATCAAATTTAACAAAGTGTGTTTCTTATAAACTTTGCCAAGTGCTGCTTTGTAGCACAGTTAGCATTCCAAAAAAGATATACCATATTTGCTCTAAAACTTGCTCTTATTAGTAATAATAATAAACAAAATGCATTTTCAGTAATGTCTATTTTCAAAACAAAACTATTAATAATTTAAAAAAAAAGTAATCACATATTCCAGTCGCTGCTAAATTAAGTTGAAACATATTACTTTTAAATTGTCTTGTTCAAGTTACTGTGTAGGAAAAGGATGTCATCTACTGTTCCTGGTTTCAGCTGAGTTCTTCTTTCTTGTGCAATGAACCCAGCAGTTGAGAAATCTCTCTCACTTGTTGCTGGGATTGCCAACATGAAGTGAGCCATTTGAGCCAAGCTTGGATGAACAGTAGTGTGGTCCTTCCACCAACACAGGAGATTGAAATCTTCATCTTCGTTTATCTTGGGACACCTGTATTCGATATAACATCGAACTTCATCTGGTGGCAAAATGTCTGCGTCATCACTGGAGTCCTCAACATCGGCTAAATCATCAATCTTTTTGGTCATTTTCATTTTCTTTGCACCTGCTGTAGCACACAGTTTTTCTTTTTGGTCCAGAATCTCAGTCATCATGCGTCACACTTCATTATGTCCTCCTCGCTTTCCAGAAGTTTTAAACTTTTCAGTTGCATGAACATGGTGATTTTGTGCAAGATGTGAACTTCAAATTTGTTCAGCAGAATGGAAAGGCATTTGCGTTTCAATGAAGAAAAGGTCCCATTGTTGTTTGAAGAAGGTTGAAGGTGACATTTAAGCCCTTTGAGCCAGACAACAGTGAGATCAATGATGGGCTTTTTGAAGCTTCCAGCGCATGTGTTGCTTCTTTGAAACGCTTTAGGAATGAAACTATGCTTCCAACGTTCTCTGAATCAAAATTCTGGTGCTCTTTGCCCCTCTCAGTCAGTATTGTTTGGATGTCCTCATATTGGGAATATATTGATTCCAGCATAATATAAAGACTGTTCCAGCACGTTTCAACCGAAGCCTTCAGTGTCTTCTGTAGCCAATTCTGTAGGTTGGATTGTTTAAAGTGCGTCACCAATGCCTTTCCAGCTTCAACGATGCTTGCTATTTCTTGGGAAAAAACATCCTCATTCGCATTCGAGTGATAGTATTTTGCAACACAGTATTGAGCAGGTGTGCACTGCAGTTCAGGGGTGTAACAGACTCAAAGATAAGAAATTTTCCAATAATCATCAGTCCACATCTAGTGTGATCCCTCTGCGACCTGATTCACCCAAGTTTTCCTTCAGTTCAGGAATAATACTATTGCAAATTTGTTTGGCGTGTTTGCTGATGTTTCGAGATACAGTAGTGGGATCGAGCAACAGTTTTGTTGCATTAACACGGCCCAAGCACGCACCAATGTCAATCAGACCTTGTGCTAAGTCACAAAAAACATTTCCAGAAACAGAGTCGAAAGAACGTACATCTTTACAAACGTACTTTACTGCCAATTTTGTTATTGCCTCCTTGTCTTCTTTGTTGGGCGCCCTCAACTCATCTTTAGGCTGAAAATACCTGTCAATTTGTTTCATGCCACCAGCCAAAAGGGAGCTGCACCTGTGCTTCCGCAGAGATGATGTTCCAGTTTTGTGACTGTTGTACACAAAAACTTGATTGCAGGTCTTACAAGCAACGAATCTATTCATCGTTTTCGGTCCATATAATTCCAAAAGATTTCCACACTTGTGATTTGCCTCTCGAACTATTATCTACCACATGGTATACACCTTGTGCTAAGTTTAGTTTTACCTTGTTCACATTCACAGACATTTTTATTATGGTAGTGCATTAATCCTTATGTGTGCATGCCATGAGTAGCACTAAAATGATTTTACGGAAACGGAAGGGGTGTTACACTGCACAGTTGACCTATTGCCTCCAGCAATTGCTTTGGATTTTCAAATTTGCACATTCATTATGTGAGAAAAGGCTAAGTCCTGTACACTGTATTTTTCTGGCGATCTTTGACCCCAACTACTGCGTGGCAGCAAATTCTTACATTTCTATTGGAGGATTGTAACACTCTTGCAAGATTTAAAACTATATTACAGTACTAAAGGTAGTTCACACTGTTGGAATTTATAACAGAATTGCAAATTGTGGTGAAATGTAAAAAAATGCCTAAACACACAAAAACGCCAGAAGAATATGCCCAAGACCATACAGATTTTGTTGTGGAAGACAGCAAAGGAAAGAAGGTACAATTGAAGTGGCAGGAGACACAGGTGTCGATGTCCATCAAATCAACAGTACGAAGGTCACTCTTGAAATCAGGACTTAAAGGATGTGTTGCAGTAAGTAATACCTCTGTTAAGAAAGGGGGACAAGACTAAAGGCTAAACAATGCACAAGAACACAGAAATTGGAATATGAAACAATGGTCAAAGGTGCTTTGGACTGTTGATGGATGGAAAACGACACCTGTGCCTTCTGCCAGTTCTGTTGTCATTTCAATGCTTGTCTTCTTTCTGTTCCTTAAGGATATTATCTTTGTATTATTCATCCTTGTTAGACAGCTTTTTGGGTCTTCCAGTCATTACAGATGATGTTTCTCTGTACTTGTTGATTATGCTTCGGATAACACACCATGAAAATGATGATGCAAGAGCCAACTTCCCAGCATTTCGTTATTCTTTAGCACACCTTTGTCAAGGGGAAGTGTCTTTGAAAACAAACCACAGTTGTTGGTAAGATGGGGTTAAAAGCTCTATAACCATGAATATAGCCTTTTTGCATAGTGGTTAAGACGCTCGCTTGCAGTGTGTGTCTCTAATTCGCACCCAGCCTCCTCCCTGTTGCACATATCCTTATGTTTCTATTTTTATTTTTTGTGTAAGGCAAAGGTTTTCAAACTGTGGGGCGTGCCCCCCTGGGGGCAGACACAACAAGGTTATTAGGGGGAGGGGAGCCAATACCGGACTGGAAAACACATTCTTCTGACTTCCTGTCAATTGTAAAAGCTCAGCGGTAAATGGCACACTCAGTGGGCCTCCAGGATGATTGACTCAAACTACCCAGGCAGGGATCACATTCTGACCAACCCCTGTTAAATCTGACCAATCCCCGTCCACAGAGCTTGTGTCGTTTCAGACCTATCATAGCTCAGCGACTCTGATCGCCCAGTCCTCCTTCATTTGAAAGTGCAGCAGCGGCAGGTTTTAAAATCAAATTTTAGTTTAATTTCCGGGTTTTGCTGCAGAATGTAGAATACGGACATCTTTTATAAAGTTATAATAAAAAATAAGCTATACAAACATTACAGTTACTCTTCGTAATTGCATTAACATTAATAAAGACTAGTCACTTATTAAAATGTTGCAACATTCTTTATTCCACTTTTAAATGCGAAAGTAAGGACTTGGGGGATTTAAAAGCTCATTTAATTTAATTACTATTATTAATGTAGTATTGTTAATACAGTATACCTTTTGTTACACCAACATAAACAAATTGCAATTTTAATGATCGTAGATTAAAAGCACTAAGAGCGTTGCTACTAAAACCAGACCGTGAAATAAACAAAAAGGTATACTTAGGCTTGCTACTTTTTCGATTGTAATCGGTAAAGCTCGTTAAACGTTGAATTCCCCAAAAATATGAGTTTGACTGAAATAAATTTATATAGCATAGACGCTTTTTTTATTTTCTTACCAAAAATAATCATTTAGAAATCATCTCTACATTGTGTAGTTTTTATACTTGCTGTCTGTCCCGTCTCCGTTCTGAATGTTTGATGTCGCTGTCAGTCATCTCAGTGGTCCCTTAGCAGGCTACTGTCGTTTCACTGCCAGTCATTTCATCCTGTTCTGACAGATCTCGTTGACTGATGCAGCGCTAGAATGCTCTCATTTGTTTAAATGACTGTCAATCATCAAGACCTGCACCAACAGTGCACTTTCATTTGCCAGCTAAATGTGGAATGAAGAACGAGAATAAGTGACTATGTATTGATGTTAATACAATTACGAATAGTGATTGTAATATAGTGTATCTATCTTAAAAATATATATATTATAACATTATTAAAAATTAGTCATTTATTTAAATGTTGCACCCTTGCCACTGTCCCAGCTGCACTGTATCCTGGTTGAACCTACAGCACGCTCAACGCTACAATATTGTAGCAACCTGGCGATTTCCATCGTTGCAGAACTTATTGACTGTCCTGTTTGTCTCAATATTGTACTATTTACTAGAACGGGGAGGGGGGCACAGCAAAAAAAAAAAAGTAACTCTGAAGGGGGTAGCAGCAAAAAAAGTTTGGGAACCCCTGGTGTAAGGAAATTATGTGTGGTTATATTTCTATCTATAACTCATATGGTAGGAGTTAAAGATAGAAAGACATTAATATCAATAACCCCATTTAATGGGATTTTAATGTACCAGTATTATACATCTCACATGAATATAAATTGTGCAGTATAATTAGTACGGCCTCTCTACATTATTTATATTTTATATTCCTATGATATTAGTCTGTCAAATTACAGTAATGAAACAGTGAGATTTTGAACAGCTTATTATTCTGAAAAAAATTGATATATTAATGCTGCATCCAAGTAACATAAAACTGTCTCGTTTTCTTAAATCAGCTATACTTTGTTTTTTGCATTCCTGTACTTCTCACCCGTGGGCCATATAAATAGGATTCATATTGCCAGTAAATAGATGGTTTAAATTATTTTTGTATTAGACAGTTCTCCACACAATTCACCATTTTGAATGATGTGTATTTCACGCAGGCATCAATTTCAGATAATAATTTATAAAAAAACATTATGTTATAAGTACTGCTAAACCCTAAGATCTCACCAAACTCTTGAAAAATGAGACCTTGTTCTGTTGTCAAATGTACATTGCACCAGCTGTGACCTTTTGGGAGAAAACATTTTATCAGTAATGTAAATGCTCATTAACTCCAACATTAAATGTCAAATGGAAGACGTTTCAAAGGGGGCTGACAGGTTGCTTGCTCTCTCCACCTTGTATTCTCTTGACCTGCTCCTCCTTCACCCCCATCTCACTAATTGCCTGTTACTGAATGCTTGATCAGCACACACTTTCTAAATCTAGAACACAACACTCTACATCAGCGTTTCTCAAACTGGGGGTCCCAAGGCTTTTGTAGGGGGGGTCGTGTGATTAAAAAATACTGTCCTAACCTTAAAATCCTTAGCATTTCATTACAGTGCATTTATACACTTAATCCCTAACAGTGAAAGATGTATAATGAAACTAGCCCTCCGGTTGTGTTTTACTAGTCAGCTAGTTAACTTTTTTTGTTTTGTTTTACTCGACTAGAGCTATACCATACGCGCACAGAGCTTAACAGCATCGCCTTGCCCTGCCCACCATACACTGCAAGTAGTTTGAGAGACAAGTTTCGAAACGAATGTGGTTGTTGGGAAGGTGATGGAAGTGAACTGGAACTGTATAAAAATCATATTTGTTATAAAAGTAATTTCTTTACTAGAAACCCTATATGTTTAAATGACAAATAGCGTATACCATTTAAGCAGAAAAAGCTTTCAAAATAATAATGTTAAATAGAAAACATATGTTGGTCTGTAGGCTTTTTTTTGCAAGTTTTCTTACTAAGCCACACACACTGTGGCACAGACTAGTATAGTTACAAATAAAATGTGGAAAAAGTTTGGCAATAGCAGTCTATCAATGCTTGTTTTTGGTTTGGTAGATAAAATGCAATCATTTCTTTACTCGGTTTTTCAAAACTAATATGTAAAAGTGTGGCTGTTATGCTTAATATCCTCTTTTTTGATCCACTGGGCCTGCTGATTATTTGAATTTTTTTTTTCATTGAGTAAACACGTCCAAGAGGTGTCCGTAACTCAAAACATCGTCTTCTGAAATTAATGTTAATTTAGGCAAGGGAATGGGAGTCTAGAATTGGTAATCGAAACCAGGAGGGTTTTTTTGTACTACCCTCTCCTGTCTCGAAGTAATAATATAAATGGAAGTGGCTACTGTACAAAGTATACACTATATATATACGAAATCTTTTTTATTTACCGCTAGTTTAATTCAAGTAGCATATGATATGATGCATATAGAAATTAATTTGGGGTTTGTTCTGTTCTTGCTCACAATAGATTACTTTTGTGGTTTATTAAGAGAATAATATGGTTGACGATCATTTGAAATCGTTAACTATGTGTTGACAGCGTTCTTATTTCTTGTACTTCTCTAGTCACAGTCAGCTTCTTAAATCAGCTCCAATCTCACCCATCATTTGATGTCAGCATTAAAGTATTTTTAATGTTATTTATATATTTATTTTACTCTATACTTTATTGCTATTTTGTGTCTAGTTTAATACTAAAGTTAGGGGGGATTAAGGCAGTTCAGAATTTGCTAAATTGCAGGAAGGTACACAATTGTGTGTGTGTGTGTGTGTGGTTTTTCTCCAATTCAGTTTTGCTTCGGATATTGACGATTTTCTTATTTTTAATTAACACAGTTGTTTTTGTGGGGTATTTTATTATATGTGAAAACACTGTAGAATACAAAGTGCCCCTCCATAACTACATTGGGCCCCCTTGGTGCCCACCTGTGTGCTATACTCTAGAATTGCCACTGTCTGAGATGTAGGTCCTATATTTTATTTTACACACATAAATGTTTCCTTAGGCTGAGGGAGGGCAATTCCTATATTGTGCTTGCCAAAAATACATGTTTCTTCAGGCTGCTAGGTAGAGCAAAATATGATGTTGCTCGCGGTGCGTTACTTGTTCAGTGTTGTTGTCCATGGGCCAGCAAAGGTTGGGGACCACTATCGCACCACAGGGTGGGGTGGGAGTGGCGTTGGGGGGGTTGTCACAGCCTGATACATTTCCAAAGGGGAGCCCAGCTAAAAACGTTTGAGAACCCCTTTGGTGTGATAGTGCTTTTTTTTCCAATGTCAGTGATAAAGTCCCTTTTCTCACTAGTAGTGTATGGATTGAGCAACATTTTATGGATCAGTTTATTTATTTAGACATAACAATGGCTTTAAGTGTTTCATTGTGCATACAATGATTTCTTTGTTATCTCACAGGTTTGGCTGATCAGCTGTGTAGCTGTAAATTCAGGGGCTGTACACAGTTTATAGAGATTGACTAGCTTTTGGAATTGACTGTTATAAATGCCAGGCAGACCAATATTGTGTTGTCTTTAAATGTATATTATTTGTATACAAGGGTCTGACTTAAAGCTTATTGTGGCACCATTAGCTATACTTTATATTGACTATGGAGTTGCCATCATTATGATTTAATCAAGGCCAAGGTTTACAGACCTGTCAATTCCCTATTTGCCGGGACTCTCCCGTTTTCTGGACACTTCTCCCAGACTACCGGGGCAGATTTTCTCTCATATTTTGCTAAAAACTCTACTGTTAAACCCTTTAGGTGAGCAAACCTTTAATTTCTGCAAGTCAATTTCTCGCTAACATTTCAGGTACTAAAATCATGGATACCATGTTATGTACGGTCTGTGGTTAAGGTCTGGTGAGCCCTGTGGCAGGCATGCATTTAGAGAGCGTGGCAAGCTCACATACTTGACCATCTACAGCCCCTTTCACACTGGCACTCCTACCCGGGTCCTGGCTACCCGGGTTACAATCCTGCGTAGTGTGAAACCACGTACCTGGGTCCCAGTGACCCACCTCAGGATGTGGGTTGACACGAGACAAAAATGCTTGACACAATAACAAACAGCCACGCCTGCGCGAAAGTTTCACTTTTGCAAGGAATGTTTCTGATTATTCTGTTTAGCCATATTTTTGTTGCTTGAGACACACCATGAGCCAGACTGCAGCAGGGATGAAGAAACATTTGTTCGAATCAACATTTGGTCTGACGGTTCAATCCAGAGAAGCTTGGATGGAAGCGTCAGTAAGAAGCTGCTTCCGGGGCATTGATATGCGCATTGTGTACTTGCGTCTGTCACCCAGGTCAACCCTGCTTTATTAAAAGCAGTGTGAAATCGCATACCTGACCCGCATGACACCGGGTCCTGCCAGGTAGGCTCTGACCTGGTCAGTTCATGCCAGTGTGAAAGGGGCTTATGATGGCTGCGCATGCGATAAGCCCTCATCGTCCGGTAAAAAAAATATATATATATTGATGTAAACTTCAAGCTTCTTGGACTACAACATATTCTCACATGATCCTGAGCAACGTTGGAAAAAGTCATACATTCTGTAAACTGTGGGACATGGGAGCAAGAATGATGCTTGTGGTAAAAGCATGAGACATCACAAAAACATCAAAAAAGCCAGTGACGCTCAGAAAACCAGCACTTCAATACCATCTTCCATTGCCAAAGGAAGAAAAACAGAGATCAAGAAAGTTACATATACAGAGACCTCTACATGTTGTGCCTAGTTCATCAAATCTGTAGTAGACATGTTCCCAGACTCACAAATTGCAAAATATTCTGCAGGAAAGCCACACACATAGTGAAAGATAAGCTTTTCTATTAGAATCTCAGCATCAACATTGCTTTAGAAATTCAGATTGGTTGATAACATGTGTATATAGCAATAGTGTGTTCATTTAAAATATAGACAGTTGACAATGAAATGTTACTGACAGTGGTATTATTCATTCACCACATATGTGCAGTGTAATGAATAACATTGCAATTATTATTTGTTTATTTTAGCAGACGCCTTTATCCAAGGCGACTTACAGAGACTAGGGAGTGTGAACTATGCATCAGCTGCAGAGTCACTTACAACTACGTCTCACCCGAAAGACGGAGCACAAGGAGGTTAAGACTTGCTCAGGGTCACACAGAGAGTCAGTGAGTGAGCTGGGATTTAACTGGGAACCTCCTGGTTACAAGCCATTATGATGGACATTGTATTTAGAAGGTTTGTTTCTTGTTATGAAGTAGGTGCCATAGCTCGTCCTTTGATGACAAGGTCAATGTGCAGTACCAACCTCAGCCTTTAGCTCCTACTCCAACTGTGTATGCTTTGCTGTCATGCAAAATCAACTACAGTGGACCTGTTCACAAAGTATTTGCTGCTGCCAAATCAGCCACCTACAACTAAAGTACAATAAGAATCACAGAGGCCAAGAGGGTATTTGATTGTGAAGCATCACATGGATGTTTTTCTGTATAAATAATACATTGTTAACATCAAAATAAATACATATATATCAAAAGGTAAAATATTAATTAAATTGCCACATAAAAGGTATAGTTCTAGTAAAAATAGGTTTCCAACTGTGTTGGCTGAAATTTCAAAGCATAGTTGTTTCTACTGATATTCAATATTTTTACAAGATCTATTAAATTCTGCCATGTTATTCGGATCACTAATAAAATTATGGTAATGGAGGGTCCCTAATAATAGTGGTATGCTGAGTAGTCAGATCATTCAAGTATCCTTTGAAATGCTTGAGGGAGAAGGGACAAGGGCCTCGCATTGATCAGTACTTCTTGCGAAGTCAGTCAAGTCAGTCGAATGAAATCCAGCGACAGGAAGCAAACCACAGTTCGCAGGATATCAGCACCCCTGTGTGACAGGATGACTGGGCGGTGACGTCACGTCAGAAGCAGGAACAATAAACGACAGAGAGAGGTGGAGTTTGGTGGAGCTGAGTGAATGCTTTCGCTCAGCATTTAATGAATAAACAGACAGAAAATAAACAGTTGTAACACAAAACCACAGGACACGGCACTTGCGCCAAAATAAATAGACAAACAAAACGAACTACACAGACAAACACGGTGAGCTTCTACTTTAACTTTACAATTAACAATTACCTCCGTCTCCACACCCGTTCTCCACTCACCCGAACACCCAACCCCGGTGAGTGAAAACATGCTGTTTTTATGCAGTTGTACCGAGACTCGATTGCTAGTCAATCATTCAATTGGAATCTCGGTACAACTGCACGTGAATTAATTAAGTGCACTCCCGTGACCACACATTACATTTTAACCAGCACGTGAAGTGATTTGTGCCCTCCTCGTGCCTAAATACAAATCTACATTTTTAAATCACACGTGAAACACAGACCCGTTTATATCCCGTGTACCGATGACTATACACCAACATTTACACACAACACGTAACATATAACATACACAGGGGGGGCACTTTGCCACACCCTGTCATAGATGTGAGGAGGACTTGCATGGACACAGTTAGTGATGAACCTAATGATCCTTGTGAACCCGGTCAGACAAACCAGCGTAAGAGAGTAAAGAACCTGAACGGGCACAAGCCTGGAGTTAAATGGCCAAGAGCTTGTGAGAAAACTGCATGGGACACAGTAAACACAGATCTCTGCTTTGCATTGGAAAGGTTAAGTGGAACAGTTGAAAAGAAACTGGATAAATTTGGGGACATCATCTATGCATATGGAAGCGAGAGGTTTGGAGTTGAAAAAGGAAGGAAAAAGTACAAACTATTCCTGGAAAGTCTAGACGGCAGCAGGAGATTGAACGCTTAGTTAGAGAAAGGAGACAGCTGAGGAAGCAATGGAGAAGAGCAGAAGAAAGTCAGAAGGAGGGACTCAATCTCTTACAAAGGGTCATAAAAGATAAGCTTGCAACATTGCGCAGAGCTGAGCGCCTACGGAAACGCTACAAAAAGAAGGAGCATGCGAGAACTAACTTTTATAAAGACCCATTCAAATTTGTAAAGAAGTTATTCACCAGTGAGAAGAATGGTGCACTAAAAGCATCTAAGTTTGAGCTGGAGAGATATTTGGAGGAAACACATACAGATTCAAAAAGGCAGGAGCCTATGTCAATTCCTTCAGACATCCCACCTATCAATCCACCAGTATACCAAATGGAGGACTGTGCACCTAAGTGGAAAGAAGTAGAGCAAGCTGTGAAAAAAGCAAGGGCTTCATCATCTCCAGGGCCTAATGGAGTTCCGTACAGAGTGTACAAGAGTGCTTCAGGAGTTCTATGAATCCTGTGGAAATTGATGAAAGTAGCATGGGAAAAACAGGTTGTACCAATAGCATGGCGCCGAGCAGGTGGAGTCTTTATACCTAAAGAAAAAGATTCTACAAGCATCAGTCAGTTTCGCCTATCAGTCTATTTCCCTATTAAATGTAGAAGGCAAGATTTTCTTCAGCATTATTGCTCAGAGATTGTCAACTTAGCGGGCATTCCAGGTTTCCCAGGATGCTTAGAACACATCAATGTGATCTGGCAACAAATTCAATCAGCTAAAAAGGAGAGGAAGGAGCTCCATGTGACATTCCTGGGTTTGGCTAATGCATATGGTTCAGTGCCACATGAACTTCTTTGGGCAGCATTTGATTTTTTTAGTGTACCAATGACAATAACAAATCTAGTGAAAGCCTACTTTGGAGATTTGCAATTTAGTTTTTCAACTTCAGAATTCAGCACTACATGGCAATGCCTAGAAGTTGGAATAATGGCAAGATGCACCATTTCTCCACTGGCTTTTACCATGGCAATGGAAGTAATCATTAGGGCATCAAAATGGGTAGTCGGAGGAGAGCGCTTGGCTTCTGGAATGCGACTACCACCAATTCGAGCATACATGGATGACATGACAACCATGACTACAACAGTAGCCTGCACTAATCGGTTATTGGGCAAATTAACCAATAACATTGAATGGGCACGAATGCAATTCAAGCCCACTAAATCAAGGAGCATCTCTATAATTAAAGGTAAAGTAGTAGATAAAACGTTCTTCATTAATGGTGAGGCAATACCAACAGTGTCTGAGAAGCCAGTGAAGAGCCTTGGGAGATGGTACGACGGGGATCTAAAGGACACAGTTCGTGTGGGAGAAGTTAGACAACAAGCTGTGGAAGGGTTGAAGAGCATAGACAGCAGCGCTTTACCAGGCAAACTAAAACTCTGGTGCTTTCAGTTTGGTCTACTGCCAAGGTTGCTGTGGCCACTGACTGTGTACGAGGTTTCTTTCTTAGAGAAGCTGGAAGCTTTAATCAGTTCACACATCAGGAAATGGTTGGGAGTTCCACGCTGCCTCAGCAGAGTGGGACTTTATGGTAAAGGAATACTGCAGCTACCTGTCTCCGCTCTAACCGAGGAGTTTAAGTGCGCCAAGGTCCGACTGGAAATGATATTAGTAGAGTCACGCGACAAATGCGTAAGGGAGGCAGCACCTATGTTGAAAACTGGAAGAAAGTGGGCGGCAAAGAAAGCTGTGGAGGATGCAAAGGCTGCCCTACGGTGATATCATGGGGCAAGTTCAGCATGGAAGAGGGGGTCTTGGTCTCAGTTCTGCTCCTCCTACATGGCACAAGGCAGCCCCAGCTCAACGGAGGAAGCTGGTAGTCAACGAGGTGCAAAAGCAGGAGGAGAGGATGAGGTGTATAAAGGCCATTTCCCATGGCAAGCAGGGAGAATGGATGAGATGGGAGAGTGTGGAACAACGCAAGGTTGGCTGGCAAGACCTATGGTCAATGGAACAGAGCAGGATCAGTTTTCCTTATAAGGTCAACATATGATGTTCTCCCATCACCACAGAACCTAAACCTCTGGGTAGGAGAGGATCCCTCATGTCCTTTGTGTTCATCACCTGCAACATTAAGGCACATTTTGACAGGATGTAAGTGGCTCTTAGCCAAGGACGGTTTACTTGGCATCATGACCAGGTGCTGCGATGTTTGGCCTTAGCATTGGAAGACAAGCATAACATGACCAATAAGTTGCCACCTGTTCCATCAAAACATTACACACAAAAGACAACATTCCTCCGCCCAGGAGAGCAACCACCAAGAAAAGATGTTAAAACCAATCCTCGCCCAGGACAACTGGAAGCTGCTAGAGACTGGAAAATGCTGGCAGATGTTGGTCAACGGCTTATTTTTCCACCTGAGATTGCCACCACAAACCTTCGACCAGATATTGTCTTGTGGTCTGGGTCAGCACGCCTTGTTCACCTGGTAGAGTTAACAGTGCCATGGGAGGATGCTGTAGATGAGGCGTATGAGAGGAAGAAACTGCGGTATGCTCAACTAGCCACTGAAGTGGAACAGCGAGGATGGAGAGTCTGGGTTTACCCAGTGGAAGTGGGATGTCGAGGATTTGTGGCACACTCTACAACCCGGTTTCTCAGAGATGTCGGCTTCAATGGCCAAGAGTTGCGTCGCACGGTGAAGAACTTATCTGAAGCAGCAGAGAGGAGCAGCAACTGGCTGTGGTTGAGACGGAAAGATTCTGGTTGGGGATCTCAAGCACAATAGAAAGAAAGAAACGCTGATGTACAGGTAAGTAAGCTGGGCTGAGTTGAGTGGGGACGGAGGGGGTTGATGCTGGGACGCCAGAATCACCGTCGAGCCCTCTTGAGGTGTCGTGGGCTAGTCGACGAAACACCGAGGATGGAAGGTGCCCACTTGAAGACCCCAGAGATGTACCCTACTTAGCTCAATCCAGACGGTTGTCATGCTGATGCGCTGGGGAGACCGCACTATGGTTAATCCCCGGAGCCAGCATCGCAGCTGTTGTGTGTGCTGATGCGCTAGGGAGGCAATAAGCTGATCCCTGGAGCCAGCATTAAACTTCAGCCATCAACACCAGACAGAAGGATATCTACATCATCATATGGAAGGAAGCGCAAATGGATGGAGACACATATGGATCACATTAGTTTACTGTGAAGCTACGTCTTAGTTGGTGCTTATCTTGGCGAGAGCCAAGTTCAAATCAGCATGAAGTTTTAACATCTACTCTCATGTAATGGAAATCATTATGATTATGTTAAAACTCCTGCTACATGTTATATTTCAACTTTTGGCTTGCTATTGGTTGTTAATCTCAAGTCTAGGTTTGATAGCCATTCAATGCACAAGTTGCTAGGTATATGATAGTACTGACAAAAAAAAATATTTGTAATATAGCTTGTAAGGACTCTAATATGTGGGTACTTTCCAATAAGTTCTGTGAACTTTTCAGTAAAAGAAATAGGTATGATAGCATGGCAGTATCTGGAATATGTGGAAGCAGTAAAATCTAACTAGTTCAGGACAATTCTACAACATTAGTTTTTTCTGCAATAGGCCATAAAAAGTTTGGGTTAGTTCCACTCAGTTAGAAACCTTTACCAAGATCCAACCTTCAGATAACAACTAAATCCATTTTTACCTCATCCACTGCTAGCTGAGGCAGCTGCAGGATTGTATGTCTTAAATGGCTTGTTATTACAATGCTGTAAGATCACAGCACAAGGTCATACATTTGGAGCGTGGGACAAAGTGGTTGCAGTGTACAGGTGCAGGAGTGATGTGGTGCATAATCAGGAGACAGACAGTTGTAATCCACTCAGAGCAGGCTTTAATTATAATCCTGGTCTGGTGACCAAACAATAATTCCAGGCAGTACACAACAATGTGTAATGCACTGGTATAAATAAGCGGGTTGCAGTCCCAAATAACAATTACAGTTCCACACACAATACACCAACACAGTCACCAGTCCAGGGTGCGTGCTGTAGTGCTCGTGGTGCAAATACAACTGGTGATACAGGGCAGCAGTGTGGAGTAGTGGTTAGGGCTCTGGACTCTTGACCGGAGGGTCGTGGGTTCAATCCCTGGTGGGGGACACTGCTGCTGTACCCTTAAGCAAGGTACGTTACCTAGATTGATCCAGTAAAAATAATGTGATATCTTGTAACAATTGTAAGTCGCCCTGGATGAGGGTGTCTGCTAAGAAATAAATAATAATACAGGTGCAGTGATGTTCCGGGTTCGTGCTGGCCTCTGGCAATAGCTCCGGAACGTGTTAGCCGTAACAATAACAAACAATTAGCGACAAACAAACAAAACACTCACGATACTGTTTCACACACGGGTCCTTCCGGATCTTTCGTTAACCATAAACAAAGGAACAGATCACGTCACTCCGTCCCCTATTTGTACCGTCACTCATGACCCCTTGGTAAACGCGTGCAATCGGTCCTCCAATCGCAACTGCCACATCGTTTCCCTTCCGGGTCGATGATTTAGTGTACCGGAGCTCCCCTTTCTAGATGATCGACTTCCTTTGAACCCTGGAAATTAATTGTCAGGCCATCCAATCCAGGGGACTCTGTTCGCTTTACTTAGTGCCCTCACAGGACGGGACGGAGATTTGCCACCAAGAATCATTCTGTTTCTGTCACAGAGCGCCATAACAATTTAACTCCAGTAATTCAGTAAACGGTTTTCCTTATGGTCCAAGCTAATTTTCAATTTATTTACAGGTATGTACATACATATACGAAAATACAAAGAAACTGCCTTGAAATAGTGCTCTGGGCCTACATTAAAAGTACTCACTTTTATAATACTTGCATATACAATGTAGATTCTTTGCTATTTTTATATTATTAATTAACTTTTACACATCATAATTTAATTCACGGTTTTCAGAATTAATTAGCCAGAGATATTTAACGTCACATTTCAATCTACACCATTTAACAAGTCTGTCAAACTCAATCTCATCTCATTCAGTATCAAAGTGGGGCTGCCTACTGCTGGCTCTATACAATCCAATCTGGTTACGCAAAAGGTCAAGGATTGCCTGCATGCATCACATTTCTGAACAATTCACATTAATGAATTGTAGTTTCAGCAGCTGGCATCGAGCCACTCATCTCTTTGCAATAAAAACAGGTTCAACTGCGACCATCTGAATCAGGAGGTTATGAGTGACATATAGTTACAGCTAGGAATGCAAAATTACTATTCAAGGGATCTCCACGTGCTGTATATGATATAATGACAAAATTTACCTACAAAGCTGGCATTTTCACAGACTCACAAGGAAGCAATGTTTTAAAAATCTTTAAGCCACTCTTGTTTATTGCTGGGATACCAACATTTACTCTTTACACAGCAGTCACTGGTTTTACTTTTGCCACTTGTATAATGGAAGAGAGCACTGTATTGCCCAAACTAAAGTCCTCGTATACCAGCAGTCCTAGCAGCACAAGAAACACTTTCCACATCACATCTCCACACAAGTATAAGTGTCTTAAGCCCGCCGCACACAGCCCGACTCAAGCCAACTCTCTCATCTCAACTCAACTGGCCGTACAAAGTCTGGATGAATCGTAGCAGTGTGTGTATCCTTAATACCAAGTTTCGTTCAGATGTGATCAGTCTGTCTGTGAGTGGCGGTTGCCGACCAAGACTGACTGAGACCGATTAGTCATAAGGGTGTCAACAAATGGTATGACTTGTCATACAAGATGGAGGAATATTGATAGCTTTAGTTCCACAGGTAAAATACATTAGTCTTGAATTGTTCTGAGTGTCCTGAATTCAAAAATACTAAATATGAACTAATCAAAGGTAAATCATTAATTTACCTTTTTATTATCAATCTACTGGCAGCCTATATTTTCTTACTGCGCTTAAACATAAGTAACCGGTGTGTCGATCTTCAGTAGGTCACAAATCACAAGCCCCTAGATCCATATGCTGAGAAAAAAACGCTGAAGTCAAACAAAAATCAACAGGTTGGATTTTATTTACCACAGGGTAAAGTGTAGTAGACAAACTATACAAAAAGTCAAACACTGCCTGAAACGTTTGCACGGTGTAAATGGTCAATAGCTAAAAATAGGCTAAGCACTTCTTTTTGGTTGCTTTGCGGCGCTGTCTCTGCCGTCTAATCAGCATACGATGCCATGCATAATATGAGGGGTTGCTATATTGGGCTAAGTTAATTAAAAAAATGTGTACAGGGCAGTATTATTTAAATTTGCATACACAGTAATCACCAGGATGTAGTTGTGGTCAGTCTAATTCAGTCTTAGCAGTGTGCGACACCCAGTCGGGAAAAGCTCAGTTGTGACGTCAAACCAAAACTGAGCACAAGTGATCGTGGAATCTGAGCAAACTTAGATGAGATGAGTCGGAACGGCTTGAGTCGGGCTGTGTACGGCGGGCTTTAGAACCAAATGGACTGCTGTGACAGAAATATAATGAATCGTGGTTGTAAATCTCCCTCCCGGCCTGTGAGGGCGATAAGCAGCAAAAGTAGAGTTCTTTTGACAGGTTGGCCTGAGAGTTCTTTCCCAGGGTCGGGAAGTCGGTCAGTCTGGAAGAAGGCGAGACTCTGTTGCAGGAACGTATTGACCCGGAAGGTAAACAATGTAGCAGCTGCAGATTGTAGAGACAGCTGCACTCGTTTACCAAGGGGTCATGCGTGATAGCATAAAAGGGGACGGAGAATCACAATCTACTCCTTCGCATGGTTTTTGGAGACAGAAACTGGAAGGACCGGGAGAGACCCAGAGAAACATAAAAAGTATTTCGGGAGTGTTTTTTGTTTGTTTGTCATTGTTAGTAATTGTCTTTGTTTGTGAATCACTAGACGACTAACACGTATCCGGAGCTGTCGCCGTGGGCCAGCACTAACTCAGAACACTACACCACAGTCACTTAATAAATTGTTATCACCCACCATGAGCACTACTGCACGTACCCAGACTGGTGACCGTGTTCAGTATTATTGTGGGGCAGATACCGTGTGTTTATTATTTTGGCTGCAACCCATTATTATTGTTACCTCCGTGCATTACACTTTGGTGTGTATTGCCAGAGGTTTATTGTTTGGTCACCAGACCGGGATTAAAAATAAAATACCTTTTTTTCCCCAAACTAATTATGGTTTCTGGTTGTGATTATTTCTGCACTGCATCACCTCTGCACCTGTTCTCACTCAGCAGCCACTTTGCCACAACTGTCCAGTCCATTGTCCATTAGATAAACTATAATAGGAAACTTTTAAAAGCAGAAGCCCTCAGTATAAGGGCAGTTTGATTTATTCTCAGAGAAAGCCATCAATTGCATCTGACAGCCTCCCCATCAAGGCACTTCAGTAGCAATCTCTTACATTACATGGCTATTTTAGTGTTTCTGGGTGGATTTTTGATGTATTTTGATGTATATTTTCACAAAGACCATCTTGTCTGGCCTAGCAGGTTGTTATATTAAATATGAAAAAGCAACATTTATCAGTGTTGCAAAATTAAATGTCACTTACTAAGTTAATGTACATTATGCATGGCTAAAGTGCCCTTAAACTAAAAGATCATAGAGGTTCACAAAAGTCGATGCTGCGCCTCACAAATGAACGATCCTTACACGCTTTGCAGCTCTCAATGTGCTTATGTAGTTTAATATGCCCATCTGCAAAGCAGCAAATCAATGGCTGCGTAAGGATGACTTGTCTACTGGGTCCAGAATCAAAGCTTGGCATTTTAGGAGTTGGGTTCAAAATCAAATTAAATAAAAGTTCAAATGAGACTTGTAGTGACGACAATGAAAAGCACTGTCTTGAGGCATGTTTACACTGAAGCAATTTGCCGTGTCTGTGACAGCACTGATGCGGTATCACTTTAGGTGTAAATGGGAAATGCCGATAAAATGCAGCCACACTTTATTCCGCCACAGAACCATCTCTTGAGGTGGTTCAGTGGCGGCACAGTGCAGTTACTGAAGCGCATAACTTTTAGTGTAAACTGCAATGCTGTCACAGCCACCGCATTTTGCGTTCAAGGTGGATTTTTTCCCCCCAAGTAAACACAATTTCCTGTTCAGCCACATTGACTGAAGAAATAAATCCAACAAAATAGCAAGCGACCCAGGCAGTAATTTGTCCAAAAAAGTAAAGGAGCTTTCAGTGGTGCAGTCCTAAATCTTAAAATATATATTTTCTAAAACAAATTTTATTTGAGATTGCCATTTTTCCAGCCAAATTTGGCCCGTTTTGAAAGTGGGTAAATGTTGTCTTTGGTGGTTTGGTTATGTTTTTGGCTATTTTTACAATGCATGTTTTTTTTAAATATTTTTTTCTATTATGTCATCTCCAGTGCAGAACTTCAATCACCACGATTCCCTCTATAGTATATCACGTCCTCCCCCCGTCTTTTTCCTGGAGCTCTGCATCCAATAACATTACAAATCACACTAACGCTCAGTATTTTTTATTTGTCACCAATTTAAGAACTGTATGAGAACAATTTAAAAAAAAAGTATTTTTAAAGACGACAGCCGACAGTTTTGAGCAATTTAATTCTACAGTACATTCTGATTAGCTAAAAATAAAAAACAGCGGTTCTGGTATTGTAAGTTGTGAGTAACATTGCCTACCAGTGTTATTTTATTATTATTATTTTATTTTAAATAAACGTGTAGCACTTATTTATGGTTTTGTAATATATATTAAATCTTAAATGCAAGGGCAGTTCACTCCAATCCCCGGGTCTCTGACCGATGTGCAAAACAGCTTTAAACCAGTGTTTACGGACACAATCGTAGGATGCACTTTTGCTGTCAGCTGTCGTCGTCAGCATTTTTACAAAAAAAGTGTTATCCTTCTTAAAGTAATACTGTAGTCTGTAATAGAAATACTAATGTTCTCTTCAGTACATCACAAGGACGACTGAATCAGACGATTGTGCGGGAGATTTGACTACAAATATTTAAAATGCACGCTGGTTATCAAAAAAAGAGATATTGATGGAACTGTGCGAGATGCTAATGTGTACTCCACAATAGTAGAAAAGTTAATGACATGCAGTGTTCTGTGTAACAGAAAGCAAGTTATGGCTAAATTCTATCTGCATGTCTTCCAATCTTTTCATTAGTCTATTGTGATATTCAGAAAGTATAGTGAAAAATATCACGCATACCACGACAGGTACCAAAGTCATCATTGTTTTGATCACAGTACTGAACACTAGCAAATTATGTTAACGCGAGTTCTGTGTAAACGGGGGTAAGCCGCCAAATTGCCAACACTGAACTGGCAATATTGTTTTGTGTAAAAAATGAATTTTAAAAACGAAATGCGGCATCAGTGCAGGCACTGATCCTGCGTTTTCTGTGGGAATACATCTTTGGAAATAGCCAAGAAATATTATGCAAACAGCAATTAACGCTTGAATGCCCCAGATAATTGTTATACTACAATATTTGAAAATATTTCCTTGTGAAGACAAAATGTTTCTAAAGCTATTACAGATAGAAAATAGAATCGTTGGGCTCTATTACCATAGCTTTCCCAAAGGACTGATTTTTTTTTGCTTTTCTGAAAGTAGTTTTTTTCACAGGTACAGTATCTGACTCTCAAGCTGCATTTCAGTACTTTGTTCTGTGTATCGTTCTGAGCACTACAAATGTAGATAATGACATTTTTTTTATACATCTTATTTTATCCCTTCTAGTTCTGTATTATAATAACTATGTAAATGCGTCTGAAAGGTGGCATTTTCAAAGGAGAGAGGGATAAGAAAGGGGTCTGGTCGACTTAAATCCTACAGCATACAATTACTTCTCATCTATAGCCTCCATATCAAAAATAATTAGCATTATATATATATATATATATATATATATATATATATATATATATATATATATACGCAATTCAAGAATAATTATTTTTGTTAATTATTGGAGGCAATTACAGCTATGGCCAAGTGTTTTGCATCACCGTGTAGAATTAACTAATTTTGCTTCATAACCTTGAATGAAACCTGCTGAATAATGTTATGTTAACATATTGAATTACACACCACTTTGTAGTTTTCCATGTACTTAACGAAAAACACAAATGTTTAGAAGTGACATTTCGAAATCTAACATAAAATACTGTACTACTATTATGGCTTCCGGTAGACTTTTGCGTTATCATTTTGTAGTTTATTTGATTACATGATGTTTAATAAAATATTTAGAATATGTTCAGTTTTGTTTTTTATTAGGTCTCAATCCTAAAAATCCAAGTGATGCAAAACTTTTAGTCATAGCTGTAGAGTATTTGATTGGCATATGATATGTGTCATTAAGTTTTAATTACGTCTACCCATCCGGGTAGAAATGTGCTGCATTGATGGAACAAAAAACCTTGTTTGATGGCATATAGCTTGTGTCTTTCAGCCCTGGCAGTCCATCCACTTGTTCTGTGCGCAGGATAGGACTAGAAGGACTGGAGATATACTCATACCTAGAAGCCGCAGCAATCTTTCTGACGGCAGTATTCAAAACAATGTAAATAGTATAACGAACTGAGAAACAGTCAGATGTAATAGATTTTTTTTTTTTTTTGTATTGAGTACGTTACATAAACATCTGAAAAACCGAAGCATGTTATATATACAGTATATACATATTAACATTTATTTTACAAATCAAAACAAGAAAATGTAAATAAATAAACATCTAAACAGACACTGTTTACAACATAGATATTTATAAAACTGAAACGACAGCAATACATTTGTAACTTTTCAACAGCAATCGGTTTATTATCAGATGAGCAAAAGCAACTGAACAACGTAGATAAATAAACTTAGAAGAAAATGTTTAACAGAAGCGCACAGCACAAGAAGTTATAAAAAAAAGTCTAATTTCTTTTTCTTTTTCTTTTTTTCGACAAAGTGGTATTCCTTTACCTTGAGTCTAAGGCTGTTCACAATCAACACAGATAATGCGCTTCTCCACGCCGCCTTTCTGCACAGGGCACAGCTGTTCGAAGTTTTATTTTTATTGCACCTGCCAACCTGGCATTGGCGTTTCTTGCAGCTCTCAGCGGGGTTGTCAGCTTCAGCTGTGGGTACACACTTGGCAGTTTCTCTCTGTTCCAAATGTTTCTTGTGAAGTTCCTGTGCTAACTGTAAAATATATTCTCTCCTTGGTAAATTCTGCTCCGTGCATTCTTTGTAAAGTACCCAGGAGTTGATGGCTGCTAGGTCCAATACATTGTAAAACCCCTGAACAGTCTGTCAGTCAGACTGTCAGTCATTCACTCAGGCAGAGAGTAGAGACTAATCTAATTACAGCTAAACACATTGCGGACTGGTAAATAAAAATAATAAAGCAGAATATCGTTCTGTATAATGAAAATACAATGGTTTTATGTGTGGCCGTCAATGTGACTGCTCCCGGGGCTTTTAGATATAATGTAATATATCTCCTTTATTTCTGCACTCCCGTGTTTCATGCTTTGTGAGAATATTTAATACATACGGACAGAAAGGTACACAAACGCACAGCCCCATATGTGTTACACGACTGGAGAAAATGACATTTTAAAACCAAAATGACCACCGTGGGGCTTCTAGTGATAAAAGCCCTCTTCTCCTCCACACTTCCTCTATCTCAGCTCTGGTTCATAGGTTGTGGGCGTCATTTCTTTAAGACACATGCAGATAGGGTGCATGCTGTGGTATGGTAATGAGTTCCATAGCGTGCGCCTTAATAAGCGACTTTCATCTTAGTAAATACCAGCTTACTTGTAGAAATAACGCACACCTTATTTCTACTTTTAAGAAGGTTTAGTGAATGAGGCCCTTATGTTTTTAATTTTTTCATTTTTTAATATTTTATGGTCTTACAAAAAGGGAGGGTGAAAATGTAGTTGTGTAATCTGGCATACGTTTGGAAATAAAACAAAATGTTTTCACTCTACTGTCTCAAATAAGTTTTTTTATAGCACTTTAAATACAATGTGGTAAAGTCGGTCATAAAATGCTTGGCTATGCTATAATGTGATGTATCTATAACAAAAACACTTAGGTAAAGGGGCTAACCCTTTGTGGTCCTATGTCGGACCAGGGAAAACTAGGATTGTCACAGTTTCCATAAACGATTTGCTATTGTATTTTTTTTTTTAAAGCACAAAACTTTATCAGTGTGCTCAGCACTTTAATAGCATAATAATGCATTAGGTTGTGTGTTAGTACCATTCAAAAATAAAATAATTTTATAGATTATCTGTTTACACTAGAACCACCGCGGTTATACTCATACCTAAAACTGCCGCCGGCAGTCATTATGACGGTTATTAAAATGAAAGACAAAACTATTGGATACAACTCAAAAGTTTTATTCAAGCACATCATCTCAAACATCTGCACAGCTGAAACACAGTATTTAAATGAACAATTAAACATAAAAGTATTTATTTCCTAACTTACCACATATAAAGCACTACTTCAGAAAATGAAAAACTATAATAAAATAAACATTTCAAAAGAAACTAGTATGTAAACGGGTATATCTACATACAAAACTGTAAAAACAAAAGTCGTCTTTAATTTAAAATGAAAGTAAAATGTTTTCTCTTGCGTGTGTGTTACTCGGTGCAGCACAGAATCCAGGTTCAGCTGCTGCAGCCTGCTGCTTTGCAGTTTTCTGATTGAAATGTTTCTGCTGAAGCTCTGTGGCTAGCTTCAAGATGAAATCTCTCCTACTGATATTTCCCCCGATGTATTCCTTGTACAGAACGAAGGCATTGATGGCTGCCAGGTCCAGTAGAGATAACAACAGGCTTGTATAGAAAAATAAAATATAATATTGTAGGTTATATTCAAAATAAAAACATGTATTGTTGTGTGTTCGAGATTTGCTTTATTTCAAATATTTATTTTTGCTCTGTGAGGAAGTGTTTGTTTTGTTTAAACCTTTTATTTTGTTATTTTGAAAATAAAGACGACGCAAACGCCATTGCACCCTACCTGCAGTATCTGTTTCAGTTCCTGCTTCTCGCCTGACGTCACCACACACGCCATCCTGTCACAGCCTGAAAGCCTAAAATTAGAAACTAATGCTGCCTTCTGGGTTTGTGATTTTTTTTAGTAAGTGCCACACATAATAAAACTGTCAATTGCTAAGACTTCTAAAGGGTTCCTTTTTCCACTCAAAGGCTCATGCTCTTTTTCTCTCCCATATAATTTATGAAACTCCTGTGTTTCCTCAAGGACACTGAATATGCACACTGTTGTTTTTTCAGTCTGACCCTGGTCATCATGTCCATGCCTTGTGCGCTTGGGTAGTGGAGGTTAATTAAGTGTATTCAGCTTTACCATACTCAGGCTTGTCAGGTGGAAATGGTCTAGCCATCCTCGTTATTCTGCGCTCTTGTTCAAATGGACCTGTGTGGCCTCGACTTCAACCAGTCTCTACAGATGGCTGCCAAGAAGGATTCAAAGAAAAAACATGTTTCCCCATAAATATGCATGCACATTGTTCTGTGTTGGTTCAAATAACAGTACTTTAGCAGTGCATTTGGCTATTTGGCATTTTGAGGTAAACACAAGGTTGTTGTAGTACATCAACTACTGTAATCCCTCACTAAACTGGACATATTGGGAGACAGACATATCCGGTTTAGTGCTCAGTTTATTTGAAATTTATAAATCATTGAGCTGAAATAACATTAAACCTTTTATAACTCGCCTGTACACCACATACTCTAGTGTGAATTGTGTGAGCCACTTCATTACATGGGTTTAATTGTTTCATTGTCGTGCCAATCCCATCCTGAGTGCATTGTAACAGCATGGACTAAAAAATCACATTGCTTGAAAATGTGTATGGTAAAATATCTGTTAAAACAGTGTAATTCCATCATTATAGGGAACTTTTCATTCGTCCAGACTCTAGTTTTTTTTTAACATTGTGGTCCAGTTTCCATGTATTTATTATTTCTTCATGACCAATCTATACCCTGAAGTCAGTTGAATTTAAAATTGTGACTGACTGACTTTTTCAACTTTGTTGAATAATTGTGACGTCAGGGTTCAGCTCATACTCTGAACTTGCTTGATGCACTGATCCAGTTGCTCCTCCAATTCGTGACTGGCTGTTCTCATGTGTATCTATGTCATGAGCATGTAGTAAGTGATCACTTAAGGATGTTGTGGAAGTTTGCAAAGCATAGCTTTTTTATTTTACTGATATGTGTCGTTGCCTGTCCGTTGGCATGCAATTCTAAGTAAAACCTACAGAAGTGCCTCGTTTCATCCAGAATCCAAGATTATAATGTCCTGGTGTCAGATGGTGTGCCTGGTACCTGACTGGCTTTTGTATGTAAAGCACCACATTCCAAACAGCTGACTGGCTGTTTCCATGAGGTCTATATTTAGATACTATGTACAAATGTGACAGTTCAGACCTTTCATTGTGAGCTAATGGGGAAGTGCTAACAAACTTATTTGTTTTTTTCCTGGAACTTGACATGAGCCCTACACCTCCCAGCTGGCTGCAACTGCTCAAAATCTATCTAAAAACAATAAATTAAAGCGACCTTTTAAAAATGCAAGCCCAATTCCGTTTATTATAAGCAGACTTGGCAACTGTGACTACGACTCCCATGATTCCCAGTGCATGACTCGGATGACACGTCACTCTGAGAGGTGGGGTCACAGATCTTGCCTGCCAGTACACACTCAGAATTGGTCCTGCAGCTGCTGTTATTGGTTTCTTCATTTGTCAGTCAAATGAAGAACAATTAAAAAGGTCAAATTAAAAAATTATTAGTTCAATTAAGAGTTTGTGGCAAAGTGGTGAGTGACTACAGGTGTGTGCAGTGCAGAGTGGATACAAAACAGACAATGATTTCCAGGTGCAAGGGTGTTTATTGATTTATTTAACAATGTCCAGAGCCTTATGGCGAACACCTGTAAATAATAATGATGGAGCGATACAGCGGCGTGTATCACTCGGTAATTGTAATCCCCGGGTTTGACCCGTAACCAAAAAGTCCAGTTCTATTACACCCACACGAAACACACAACACAAACACAGTTAAAAGTGGGTGATATTAGTGCTCATGGTGCAAGACAGTTCTCCGTGAACAAAGGGAAAGTGTTGGTGCCCGGGTTTGATGCTGGCTGAATAGCGACAGCTCCGGATCGTGTTAGTAGCAGTCTAAAATAACAAACAAACACTTTTTACTTAGACAAACTAAACACACTCATGTTTTGGCAGTACAGAATTATCCTTCTAGGTTTGATCTAACCATTTACAAAGGAACAGATCACTTACACTACGACCCCTATTTATACCCTCGCTCATGACCCCTAGGTTAACGAGCGCATCCGCTCCTCCAATCCTCAGATACCACGCCGTTTCCCATCCGAGTCATTGAGTTTGGGTACCGTAGCTCTGCCCCCTTCCTAAATGACCGACTTCCACCTACCCTAAGGAATAAATTGTCATGCCATTTAGTTAAGGGTACTCTGTTCCTTTTATTCAATGCCCTCACAGGTCGGTCGGGAGATCTAACACCAAGAATCATTCGATCTCTGTCATATTAAGTAACTGAGAGCTCAGTTGGAACAGAAACCAGAAGACACTGGGGTCCCGAGGACCCGGTTTGGGCAGCCCTGATGTGATTTCAAACTGTCTTTGGTTTGTTTGCGTTCCCCATGCATCGATAGCTGGAGCATAGAGACCATTTCATTTGTTCTTTACAACCTGCAGAATTAATGTCGTACCATCTAAAGTAAATCCATCCAATATATTTATACAACAAGCAACAATTATAGACAAGACAAAACAAACACTCACCATACGTTATCACAATCCTACACGGGTCCTTCAGGGTTATTTCTCGTAACCAAAGCAAAGGAACAGATTGCGATTCTCCATCCCCTTTTATGCTGTCACACATGACCCCATGGTAAACGAGTGTAACCGCCTCTCCAATCTGCGGCTGCCACGTCATTTCCCTTCCGGGTCAATGCGTTATTGCAACGGAGTCCCATCCCCTTTCTAGCTGGCCTACTTCCCTTGAACCCTGGGAAAGAACTGTCAGGCCAAGCAGTCCAGGGAACTCTGTTCTCGCGGCTTAGCGCACACACAGGTCGGGAGGGAGATTTACAACCAAGAATCATTGTATTTCTGTCACACCCTTCTTCACACAGAGAATAGGATAGGTTAGCTAGTCATGCTGTTGCATACTGAATAAGTGTGATTACTAGGAACCGGATGAGCTTAGATAGTATATAGAGAGCACTTGTTTACCAGCTGTGGAGGTGTTGAGGCAAATCATCTGGAATGGACTAAAAAATATAAATATTATACTATGTACAAGGTGGACATGTTGCTTGTGTATCCAACTGAAACTGTAATACAATCAGTAGATACTGCAGAAAAACTGTGACCATACAAAACACCTAGCAAAGATAATGTAATGTGTAACTTGTAAACTTTGCAGTGTCCCGTTTGATCCGTGTCACAACATTATAGTTTTAATCATATTGCCGTATCTTTTGACATTTACAATTACACATCATGGGTCATAAATCAATGTATTTCTCAACATTTACTCATCAGCTTTCACCAGGAGAAAATAAAAAATCTGTAAGGGTTGCAGTGCATCGAGATCATACTCCCTCCTGCTACAGTGCTGGTTTTCTGTCCTCACAATACGCCACTCATTTCAATCAGAGCACCAGCATTGCTGATGGAGGGATCATGAACAGTATATACTGAAATGTTTAGAAGAAGGTATGTTAAATAAATGGTAATCTGTAATTTGAAGCTCTCAGCTCATGTTCTGCTTGCTTCTGATTTTGCTCATAGCAGAAGCTGCAGCAGCAACTCAAGAGTAGGCATGATCAAACGCACACTTAGGTCTCGACAAAAAAAAAAATATATATATTGTTTGAGAAGATTGCAAAAAAATAATTAAAAGAGATGGTCTGGCTGACTCATCTTCACAGGCAGGTTGACCTTCTGAATCATCTGAGTATGAAATGTACTTTGGTATTCCACATGTGGGAGCATGAGACACCTTCCTCTGTAAACACAGCCACCAACAAAATAATCAGCACAGTCTTGATTCTTTGCTCCTGTTTGTTCTTAGAACAGAATTTTGGATTACCAGGATTTTGATAGAAAAGTCATATAGTAAGTGCAACTCACATAAGTGGCTAATAATGAACCACACAACTTGAAAGAGCACAAGATTTAGTTATAAGGTGGGTTGCTATGCCAGCAAGTAAAAAAGCAAGTGTTACTGAAAAGGCTGTAGAGTTTATAACAAAACTCTGTTGAACATTTCTTTCTACATAATCTTCTTTTGATATTTTTATTATCAGTGTTGAATGGTTATTTTAGATTTATATCGCATTATATACACCCAAACTGGGACATTTTCATTTCAATGTCACACTTTTGAGGTGGCATCCAAACTTCAATCACAAACATGCCATTAGTTCCTGATTCCTCTCACAGAGTCTAGTGGCGAGTGAATTCACTGATCTAATTACTCTGGTTGACAGGGGTGTAGACAGGATTATGAATATACATAACAAGTCCCAGAAGGGTTTTCAAGTAGGTGGTTGATGAAATCCTGGAGGATTGCTGCAACATTCTTATATTACAATCCAGGGATGGCTTAACCCAGTGGGGTATAAATAGATCAGTACCTAACTCAAGTTGACAAACGTTTCAGTTAATAGAATTAGAGTTTGATACAGAGTTTTAAAGTCTGATATGTGTACAGCAAATTACTATTGGAAATGCTAGTAATAGATCTGCAATCAGATTTCTAATACAAATCCATTTAAGACATATATTAAAGAAGGATGGATTGTTATGGGCTCCTTCCAAATATCAAACGGTTAAAAATTAAATACCCTGTAAATGGTCCATTTCATTACGGTGCGATAAATAATCTGTTATTCAAATTGACATTCAAACTGTTATTCAAACTGCATTGAAATGTATGTATGGTCTTTACCTTGCATTTTTCCAATGCAACTTTTGTGAAGAAAGAGCAGGGACGCCTTTAAGAAATGGCGTCTCTGAAGAAAAACTACACACCCCAGAAACCTCAGCGCCAATTAGTGACGCGGGGTTAGACAGTTTAAAAGGGAGCAGGGGAGAACAATCGGGGGAAGTGTGATTGTGGGGAACACGGCCCGATTGTCCTGCCTGCGCAAACTTGTGGAGTCTGTAATATTCAGAGAAGCAATAGTAAGTGCTTTACATTTCAGTCATAGTTATTTCGTAAAAGTTTAAAATAGTGCGTTTTTTCTCTTGGTGAGGCAGCCTTTTGTTATGACTTGTTTGGTTTTGTTTCGTTGTTATGATTTATTAAACCACTATTATACCTACGTGGTTCAGTCACAGCGAATATACTGTTTTTAGTTCATAGCCGCAGGAGCGGCGATCTGTTCAACGAAGAGTATTTTTGTTATACCCAGGACTGGTTTAAACACTGCTTTGTTCCTAGCTGCAGGAGCAGCAGACTGTTCTACCAAGTGTTTTATTTCTGTGACCAGTATTGTTTAAAGCGCTGTTTGGTTACTAGCTGCAGGAGCAGCAATCTGTTCTACCCAGTGTTTTATTTCTATAACCAGGACTGTATAAAACGCTGTGTGTTCTTGGCTGCAGGGGCAACAAACTGTTCAACCAAGTGCAACGTTTCAATGACCAGGACTGTTTAAACACTGTTTGGTTTCTAGCTGCTGGAGCAGCGATCTGCAAGGTAAAGTGGGAAGTGTTTATTAGTCAAGAAAGTGAAGCACAAGACGTGGTATTGGAATATTGTTTATTACTGTTGGAAGGTGGCTTCTTAAGCAGTCAACGCAGTGATAGCACAAGTGTGACGTCATTCTGCTTCAAGGAACTCAACATTCATCCGTGTTTGTTCTGGAACCTGGTGGTAGTAAGGAGTACTGAATATCTTGGACTTCCCTTGCTTGTGGTCCGGGCCCACTCCACCCGAGGGCGCCATTGTTCTCTCTTTTGCTGCGTTTCAGGAGATAACCAACAGAGGGAGCCCAACCTCTACTCACCTGTGTTCTTGGCTCACTCCACCAGAGGGAGCCCAACCGCAACTTACCTGTGTTCCTGGCGCACTCCACCAGAGGGAGCCCAACCTCGACTTACCTGTGTTCCTGGCTCACTCCACCAGAGGGAGCCCAACCACGACTCACCTGTGTTCCTGGCTCGCTCCACCAGGGGGAGCCCAACCTCGACTTACCTGTGTTCTGGGCTCACTCCACCAGAGGGAGCCCAACCAGAACCTTCCTGTTGTGCAGAATCAAGACATTCTACAGGCAAAGCCTGTTTCAGTCTGGTCATCTCGCAGTAGTATAGAGAGGGGAGAAGAAGTGAGATAGTTAGTAGCCCGTACAGGGCAAATAAACGGATTGATTATAATTTTGTGTAAATATTGTAAATAAAAGTATTCACCTGAAATACGTAACTAGTTCTCTCCAGACTTTGGGAAGAAAATACCAGTGTCCAGCAGCACCACACTACCAATCTTTCACACTTTACAGTTTAATAGTGGACATTTTGTTTGATTATGTGTAACAGGGTGGAAGCTGGGCGCAGGCTGTTTTGAAAAAAAAAGCTTTGAAACAGACTTTAAAGTTATAAGTGTAAAAAGTTGTCAGGATGTTCACAATGAAAAACAAATTACAGGTAGGTTATTTGTAGCAACACGTGGGGACGTATAACGTTATATTTTTCGGAACCCCGCTATTTACTCTTTAAGTGCTTGCTTTACAACAAAATCATCTCGATCAGGGTAAAAGATGCAGTGAGGGTCAATAGAACACTGTTTTCTGCATTGGAAAGACTGTGTTTTATTATTATTATTATTATTATTATTATTTGTTTATTTAGCAGGTGCCTTTATCCAAGGCGACTAGCAGTGACTAGGGTGTGTGAACTATGCATCAGCTACAGAGTCACTTACAACAGCGTCTCTCCTGAAAGACGGAGCACAAGGAGGTTAAAGTGACTTGCTCAGGGTCACACAGTGAGTCAGTGAGTGAGACAGGATTTAAACCGGGGACCTCCTGGTTACAAGCCCTTTTCTTTAACCACTGGACCACACAGCCTCTAAATGTGTAAAAATGTACATTGTGCCTCTGATTACTGTGTATTACATGTGTACTTACAATTTAATTATGCATATTTACAATATACTTAATGCGTTGGTTTTTTGCATGATATAACCCTAACCCTCTCTAAACCTAAACTTAACCCTTTTCTGATACGCTTGTGTACTTACATATATTGGCACATTAAATACAGTATATTTTAACTATGCATAATAACATTGTAACTCTTTTGTTTAAGTAACTACTATGTAAATACACAGTAATTAGAGACATTCAATGTGAAGTGTTGCCAGTAAATGTAAAGCAGTACTTCTTTAACATGAGCTATTCTCTTTTAGTACATTGGTTAAAACACTGAGCTGGGAAGCAACAACACCCCAGGTTTCTGCCAAGTCTCATTTGCCAGTTTCCTTGCCCTGAGCTCTGCTATCAGAATCCAGCCGACCACTTTCATATTAATATATTTGAGCTAGTTTCATATTTCCATCCATTTTATTATTTGTATCTTGCTGAGAGGAAGACATTCTACTATGCCAGCCTTCTCCTGTTTTTCCAGCTCTTTTTTTGAATGTGGTTCGTGTTAGCCTATAGGTGTATTTCGGGGGACAAGATCCAGGGCTCCACCCTGCTTTCCCTGTCAATCTTCTCCTATTTCCTAGTTAAGTCTGAATCTCACACAGCTCGCTGTCTAGCGATTTCAGTGTTTTCTCATATTGTGTTTTTGCTTTCTAGCAATCACTCAGACTCTGTCAAACGTGCTTAAACTTTCTCTCCTTATCAATGTCTGAACTTCGTCTTCTCGTTTTCTTGTCTGACTCTTGTCTGAGATGATTTAGAGCAATTTTCCTACCAGCGCCAAAGATTTTTCTTGTCTTTCAGCTTCTTTCCTTCTAGCAGGAGCAGCTGCATCGCCAGTGAGTTAATCTCTCCAGTCGCGCCGTTCAAAGCGCCGCTCCATATTTCAACCTCAGCTGCGTCTCCATTATAAAGATCGGCCCTCAGCCAAACTTTTTAAAGCTCTGTTCGACAAAGGCATCAACATTTCTGTCTGCAGCAATTGCCTGGCCCTGGCCTTTGCTTCAATTCCCAGTTCAATGTGGGAACCTCAGCTTTGTTTCTCGTTCTAGTTTTGTGCTTTGTAATGTATTACAAGAAGCCTACTCGCATAACATCACTTGAAAAACAAACCATTGCAAAAAAAAAAAAAAAGCATAAACTCCAATGACACTGCTGCGCTGCAACTTTCCACTCGTGCCTCACAGTTGGTTACCACGGCAACACCCTCATCAAGCTACTACTGGGATCTTCCAGCTTCCTGCTGCTGCGTTTTTACAACTGGAGAGTAAGTTCAACTCGCCAAATTCGTGACATTTAAATCAACTGCAGGCGTGTCTCGTTGACCTATGTTAACTTACTTATGTACATGCTTAACTGTCCTAATATATGTATTCAGTATATTTAATTAATAATAAATATATAAAGAATATTCAAAATGTCTTCATAGATAGTGAGATAAACGATGCTCAGCAGGCCATGCCTCACTTCCCTGTACTGACGAGCCACCTGTGATTTCAACAGCCCTAAGGTAAAGATATCAATGTTACACTCAAGTCATGAGACATTAACTTCCACACTGCCATCAAAAGCTGGAGCAATGCTTTATTCTACATTGTGGAGCTCTCGGTTAGATACAGGGGTACTAACTTTACAAGTATCATAAAGCATTCTCCGCTAAAGCCGCCACCATCTTATCAGCAGAAAACCGTTTTGTCTTACCCTGATTTTAGACCTCTTTTAACCGCGTTTTAAGTGGTTTGTTAGCCAACGCCTGCAGACTCTGCACATCCACAGCCCATTCTACTTTCCTCTTTCCAAAATACAATCCACCATCATTCTCTTTCTACACAGATTTGCCACAATATTATTGAAGATCGCCAGATTTCAGGTGTTGGCATGATACAGCATCAGAGCATTTAAGATAAACATTCCATTCACGTAGACTATTGATAACAGTAATCTAATCTATTCTACCCTGCAGCATTATTTTATTCATAACATCCAGATGGCATATAATACCACAAGTTCTATATTTTAGCTTGTCCTTTCACTGCGAAAGTCATGTATTTTCAAATCAGGTTAATATTTAATTCGATGTGAGCTGCCAGTCAGGTACGGAAAACCATGGTCTTCAATTTATCAGTGTTTCATTTAAAACAGCCTCCTACCTTGCAATAGACAATACACTCATAGACTGCACCTGACCAAATCAATAGGTTTTGCAGCAACCTCACAGCAATGCATTCTACATTTCTCCTGAAAGCAGCCTCATCTTTGGCTCCATCTAAATCGCCTTAACACTTAAAGACCAACATCGACATCCTAACAAAATTCTGATTGGCAGACAATTGAGCAACAACCGCCTGCAATCCCAAGGAAGCACTTCATGCAGCTTAAATTTGCTCATATCTCACAATGAGTTTCTTTTCACTCACTTCAGCAGATCTCTGCTCTCTACAGCAGGCAACTGCCCACTACTGATGGCAGTCCACCGCACACTGTTACAGATCACTGCTTCAGCAGATCTCTGCTCTCTATAGCAGGCCACTGCACACTACTGAAAGCAGTCCACCTCACACTGTTACGATGTTCACTTTAGCAGATGTCTGCTCTCTACAGCAGGCCAATGCACACTACTGGTGGTAGTACACCGCACAGTTACAGATCACTGTTACAGATCACTGTTTCAGCAGATCTCTGCTCTCAACAAAGCAAGAAAAAATATTAAGATTTGGACTTCTTTAATTCGTCACTGGAATGGCCTGTCCTTATTCTATCAAGACCTGATTTCAGCTCCTCATGATTTGAATCTCTTTACTGACGCGTCTTTCTTAGGATTCGGGGGGTTGCATAGGGACTGAATGGTTCTCTAGCGAATATCCTCCTGAAATTCAGAATCTTTCTTCCCACCTCAAAGCTACTGCTCTTCTGGAGCTGTATCCCATCATCACAGCTGCTCACAAGAAAATCTATCGCGTTCTTTAGCGACAATAAATCTACAGTCCATATCATCAATAAAGGAAGATCTTCCTCTGCCCTTATAATGCAGTTACTACATCGCCTCATTTGTATTTCAGTGTCTTTTAATTTCTTCTCAAGCCTGTAACATTCCTGGTTCACAAAATGCAGCTGATGATCTTTCTCGCCTACAGATTGCCAGATTTCAGCAGTTGGTTCCCACAGCATCTCCCACACCTCTCCAAGTTCCACAATACCAGCACCTAGTTTCCTTGTGAGCTTTCCTGTCGTCAACCTTCTTCAATCTGCTAGAAATTACGTGTCCGCTGCCCTAGCTCCATCAGATCATTTTACTCTACAGGCTGGTCTTCTTTCTCCTCCTTCTGCGCAAAAAAAAAAAAAAAAAAATTAGCCAGTTCCATTTAATCAAGACTGGATCCTAGTCTTTATCGTCCATGCATGACACATTCTACACCTCTCCGCTTCCACAACCAAATCTTACATCTCTGGAATTCAGTTCCATTAACGTCTCATGTCATGTCCTCTCTGATTCTTCTGGCCATTCCATCAATCTGCCTCACGCTCCGTGGCATATCAAAGAGCTCCCCTCCTACTCCCCTATATCATCAGATATTCTACAGTCGCTCATATCAATCACACATTGGCTCGCATGTGTGTACCAATCACTGCTTTCCATATGACCAACGTGTTTTCAATGACGGATTGATTCCTTCATGTGACTTTACCCAGTTCCCCATAAGTACAGCACTGAAAGAGCGTCCAATATTCTTCTCAAATAAACTACCATTAAAAGAAAAATCATCAAATTCACCTTTACCATAATTAATCTGAGACATTTACCGGTTTGAAGAAATTTTCAAAACCGTAAGAAAAAACACCACCCCTCACTTTGTTACCCAACTGCACTGCTTTCTTTTCTTTATTTATTTTTTCTTTTTAATTATCTCATTAGCTCTTGTCAACTGTTGTTCAGATTGGCATTTGTAACTCTGCTAAGCTGTCCTCTAAGTTCTGTTAATTGTTTTCTGTTTCAGATGCAAGATATGTGGTTATATATCTCCCTGTTAGGGTCAGTGTGTTATAATCATTTACATGGCACATTAAATCCTGTTTAATAACAATCAGAAACTGCTTATGTAAACTGGGCTTGATTTAGGAACATTGTGGTATAATATAGTGCTAGTTTATACTGTTAAAATGTGCTTTTTCCCATTCAAGTGTGACATACCTGTACTTTGTTAATAGTATAGAACTAAAACAGACTCACTAAGAGAAGGACAGCTGTTAGAGTACAATTTTGGTCACTACAGTAACAAAAAGCCACAGTTAACACTTTCCAAGAGAGTAGACACTTTTTCACAAAGTGTGGTGAGGGTATGGAATGGGTTACATAGTCATTTTGTTGAGGCTAAATCACTGAGATCCTTTAAACATTTTGATATTAATCAGCTACTAAGAACTGGACAAGCATAAATGGGCCAAATGGCCTGTCTTATAAATTGTATTATGTTCTTATAACTTCAAAACCCTCAATCGCCAGCTAAAAGGTAAACTGTCACAAGGTCAAACTTTCTTATATGTTTTACATCATCATGTCTGAGGCACACTGCAGCCTTTAAGTTTTGAGATTTTCCATAAAGACTACAGTGCTTGGTTACTCTTGTAATTATGTCTAAAAATTGCAGAAACAAATGAGCTTGGAAAACGATGCACATACAAATGAACATTTTAATAATTTAGATACTAGGCTGTTTCAGGTTGCAACAAAACCATGTTGGTAAAAGTTTTTATTTTTATTTTTTTTAATTAAGGTAGTAATGCTTGTTTCTCCGCATCAGCTAGCACTGCTACAAAATGTGTTGAATAATCTGAACTCTAAATTGTGCTCATTAATTACAAGCTGTGGTGTCTGTGTGTATTTCACCCAAGCACATGAGGTCCTAAACTATGTGCAATATCATACCAATAAATCAAACTGATGCACAGAATGGGAACATAAAATGAAAGCAACATTTTGTTTAGCATCTTCCACTGGAATCCTGAAAAGACACTGTAAATGCCACGTCAAGGTTAAACAAGTGTAAGAAAGCATAATTAGTTAGGAGTACTTTGTTTTATACACATATATTTTGAGAAAGTTGGTGCCCTTAAAGTGATAGTAGCTAACAAAATAATTCCATAACTCCTAGTGGTTGTGTACTTAAATGTCCAGTAATTTCATTTTAAAACATGATATGTTACTACACTGTTTGCAAGTCATGCTTTCAGTTGCACTTACCTGGTTATTTCACCTGAAGGGTGACATTTCCATCACACCCCTTCAATGGCTTCATTACCTACCTGTCAGTAACAAAACAGGTGCTTCCTCTGCTGACTGACATGCTTTCAGTCAGTATCATGAACCACATGTGCAAACAGATAACCTGAAAGTAAGGTATAGAAACTGATACCTTCCTTTAACCTAAAGCAGTACTAGACACTGTATGTTTTAAACTGAAAATATAGGTTTGCTATAACATGTGTTTCTTTCAAAACTGCACATTTGAGAATTTTTTTGTTAATGGAAGTACAAGTTAGTAATAATTACTTTAAATTAGCAAGTGTGCTTAACTGTACATGCCATAATATAAAGTGAACACAATTAAAGGAAAAAAAGGCAGTTGTTTGGGTTGTAATGACCACCAGAACTGAATCTTCCCCTGTCCTTGAACCAATTGTAAGATATGTGTTCATCGATGTAGTTGCCTAAATGATTATATTGTTCCCAGCTTTTTGTTCATTACAATACAATGCTGTGCTGACTGAATAAATGTTCTCTGCACTCATGTATAACATTGTTTGTACTTACGATTTAGAAAATGTAAAAAAAAATATTCTCATTTAATGTAATGCTCAAAGCCTACCAGACTGGTAAATTAGATGCAGTCGAAGTCTTACATGCTTTTGCAAGCATACTGTAACCCTTTAACATACCTGATCATATCCATAAAACAACAGAGGATATGGTGGCCTCTGTAATTCTAGGATTGAGACTATGCTCCCTCCGCTAATTCCTATTAGTTTTACCTAAACAAAAAAAGCTCTTCTAATCCTCCTTTTCATCACTTCACTTACTCCTTTCTGTTGAGTCGATGGTCCTATCACCCAACAATGTTAACCAAACTCCTGACCAGAGTCAGAGGTCGTACCTCAATTGAGGACAGCTCCCCCAAACTGTGTGAACATTCCCAAGTAACCAGTGCAGTATTGATTTGGTTAAGCCGTGCCATTCTGTGACATCTCTCCCTACAGTATCATGCTCAGTGCTATACAAAGGAAATGACTGAAATTTAAAGAAAACCATAAAAGCTTTTAACAATAATCCTAATAGAGACACATCTTGAACAGGTTTACTTTATAACTGTCTCTTTATCATGTTTGCAATGATTCCGAGTGTTTCTCAGCAATTGCTCAAATATAATGTTTTTATAATTTGATATTTTCTGGTTAAGGTGCTTTGATCTAAGTTCATTAGCTGCTCTTCTGTTCTGGATTTCTGCCAAATACATGTAACTCAGGCCTGAGCAACCAAAGTGACTTTATAGAAATAACAGCCAACAGGTATTAAGGACTTTTTTTTTTTTTGTATTGCTGACTATACCCAGCTGTACAATAGATGGCGCTGGTTATTTGTGACAGGACAGCCTAAGGTGAAGCAGTAAATGGTATATACGAGTAGAGTTCAGCACTTATGCACATTGTTTTTATTGTTGGTTAAAACAAAATAAACAAAAACAGTCAGCATCTTCAGGCCCTTTTAATGGGGAAATACTGCTTCCCCTGGCACAGATACAGAGAGACAAACACGCTCTGTAGCTTCGGAGCTGTCTGACCTTCAGCAAATCATACTTTTGTTAACACTTATAGTAGAGTGGCACATATTTCAACAGCCCTATCAGCTATTCCTACAGACTTGCAGCCACTGACTGGGCTTTCTGCAGTGAGTACACCACCACATTTTAAAGTATCATTTACTAAATTAATGAAGTTGTCCATACAATGATTTTAAGTATTTGAACAGTCTACTTTTTTTTTTTTACCCAGGTTAAGGCATTCAGACACATTTCCAAGGCAGCCCACCCATGATAAATACAGCAACAGGCTGAGCTCAATTTACAGACTTTACAATGGCTGGGAATTGAACCTTACATGTCTTAATCATTCACTCAGCGAGGCAAACATGGCAGCCCACATTAGCATGTAATGTTCATCTGTATTATTATTATTATTATTATTATTATTATTATTATTATTATTATTATTATTATTATTATTTATTTATTTGGCAGACTTTTTTTATCCATGACGGCATCTGTGGGTGCTAAATCAGAGCACTTGTTCTTGGGATTAGATAACTACTACCTGTCCAGTAATGCAGCTGAACCAAACATCTGCTTTTATTTTTCACTGCAGAGTCTCTTGTCTGTCTTATCGAGGGTGATTCATAAAGGCAACTGCAAAATCAAACAAGAAGCACGGGTTATATCATGACATCACTTCTGCCTGTGCCGTGATTTAAACGTTCGCCGTCTAGTAACCCTTTAATATCTCATCACAATTAAGGAAATGACTAAGAAATGCTGAAGAAACAAGCTTTGTCTCCCAAGAATTCTATTCAGTTCATTGTTTTGCCCCAGATCAGACACGTTTTTCCAACTCAGCATGTGCCACAGCCTATGACTATAATAACCATCTTAGCATGATTCCCTGTGCTTTGTCGTTTTAGATCCATTTAAGGCCTGGCAGCACACTTCATTACTGCTGGAGACAGTTGATAATTATAGCAAGAGAATTTACATTTCCTGTGTCACACTTCAAAGGCTACAGTGTGCTGTGTTTAGAATGGGTGAAGATGATTCGGTTAAGGCTTGTTAACGCTGCTCCAAACCAGTATCCTAAAGTATCGCTAAATATATTACTGTGAAATAATCCATTTATATTCCATTTAGTGGTAGGGGTGACATGCTTTCCCTGGATTTAAAGGCAGGTAGTATACAGCCAGAGACAGGGTTCAATGACATGTAGAAAGGGTTCTCCTAATAAATGTCCACACTCTGTATAGTGAGTTAAATCAATTTGGCATAGTGACAAGCATGTTTCAAAGGGGAACAGGAAGCTCCTGACCTGAAAGGCCCTGTTTAATTGGTTTTAAGCTGTGGAAAAAGAAATAAGCTGTTGTGAAACCATTTACATTTAATTCACTGTGTATGCGCAACAATTTTAAACATTAAAAATCAAGCATTAAGCAGCCAGACACAGAAATTGAGCTTGGCATGCTGCACAGGCACACAGGTTTTATTGATGGTACAGTTCATTCAGCGGTAATTACAAGGTGCTGCCACTAGGGTACCAGTGAGGTGAGAGTGAGGTGAGACAGAGCAGGGAACCACGTGGCTGTACCAGCAATAGTAAGGCCACAGACACATATACATAAAAAGGAGTGTAAACAAGGTACAGGGAAAAACAGCAAAAATAAAACACAGTGAAAACAAAGCTACAAAATAAAGTTTGTCTATAGGTGGCTGAGTGCTATCTCCACTAAAAGGAATGTCCCTTGCTATGCTGGTGGGTGATCGTTCCCTGATCCCATAAACTAACCATAAGCCACAGCAAAAACAAGTCCCGGTTAAACACACAGTGGCTCTTCGTTTGCATAGATTAACAGGGTAACAGATGCCCACTGGTTCGTAGTTTCACTGTCCTGAGCCGAAGTTTAGCCTGGTTGCCTCCAGCGGGCTCCCCGTCTCTCCTCCATTCCCTCAAGCAGAAACCCACCCCCTGGCTGAACACAGAAGAACCAGGGTGTGTAGTGTAGTCTATTTTCAAATGGTCAGGTGCTCCCCAGTACACGCCCAATCAGGGATTCCTGGTCAGCTAAACCCTGGCGGAGTTGACTAACACCACCTCTCCCTGCCACGTCAGAGCTGTTCCTGCAGTGGCACGCATGCGATAAGAAGCCAGTTACAGAGCCTGCTCCTGTCACAGTGTACAATATCAAAAAAATATACAACACTTTTTTTTAATTTACATTTTTGTTTTGTTTTAGAACAGGTTCTCAACCTTTATTTACTCGCACCCCACCGTAACAAAAATAGCAACAGATATAAATCACATTTCAGAAATCAACTTCTCATGCGCATGACTTACTAACCAAGTAAAGTACATATACTGCCACCAAGCATTAAACATGTGTTATTTCAGATTTTTGACATTCAGGTTCAGCACAGTAAAAACAATAAATAAATAAAATACACCTTGCTTTTAATAGTGCTGCTGATGTCAGTCAGTGGAAAATTTGAGCTTGCCTGGTACTAGGAAGCAAGGTACGTGGAAGCAAAAGGTAGGAGCACATTCACTGCAGCAGTAGAGAGCTGAGGGAATTCCTGTGCAACTGAGCTCCAGAAATTTGTGAGAGAACAGGTGCCAAAAATTTGCTTCAGTCTGTTGTTGCATGTCAGCTCAATAAACTGTTCTTCCGTCTCCCCGTAAAGATTGGTTGAACCAACTGAAGTGACAAACGGATCATGAACCCAGACAAGTGAACTGCCATCTTCCTGGAAATAGTCACTGAACTGTTGTTTCAGTCCTGTGACATGTTCAACAATGAGGGCTTTAAGATCATTGTAATCCACACTTCGGCCACAATCCTGGATGAAATCTGAAAATGTAGGAAACATGTAGAAATTTCCCTCCAACAGCCGAGTGGCCCAAATGTCCAGTGTTTTTTAACAAAATCTGTTACCTTGTCTGTAAGGAGCAGGATATTTGCGTCCTTGCCTTGCATTGACGCGTTTAATGAGTTCAGATGGTCACAAATATCAACGAAGTAAGCAAGCAGAGCCAGCCAAGAGCAATCATGAGGTGGTTAAGAAGATCAGACTGGGCATCAATTAAAAAGGTTTTAACCTCCTCACATAGCTCAAAAAGGCGAAGAAGTACTCTCCCTCTCGATTGCCATCTTACTTCGGTGTGAAATATTAGGTGCTGGTGATCAGATCCCATTTCCTGGCACAGAACCGAAAATAAACGTGCATTAAGTTGCCATGCTTTTATAAAATTGATTATCTGCACTGCTTGCTGCATAACAGACTTCAATGGTTCAGGCATTTTCTTCGCGGCCAGGGCTTCTCTGTGTATCATGCAGTGTGTCCATTCAGCGCAGGGGGACCACTTGCTGAACTCAGCTTACTGGTCATGGATTGAGCTCCATCACTGCAAATCCCAATGCATTGATCACAATGCACACCTTCTTCACGAATGAAATCATCTAACATTGCAAATATTTGTTCACTGGTTGTGCGAGTTGGAAGACGTCTGCAAAACAGAAATTCCTCCAGAAGTGACTCTTCGTGTACAAATCTGACGTAAACGAGCAGTTGTGCAGCCCCAGCGATATCCGTTGTCTCGTCTTGATGTAGTTAAGCAGTTGATTTTTCACATCACTGGCAAGTTCTGAAATTCGGCGATTCACTTTATCATTTGACAACAGAATTTCACCAACCTGCATGGAAGAGCTTTCCCCAAACATAATGGAACAAATGTCCTTTGCAGCTAGGGTTGCCACCCCGCCGGTATTTTACCGGACTGTCTGGTATTTTTATGTACTTTGACCCCCTGTCCGTTTTTTTTGGAAGATGTCCGGTAATTTTAAGCATTCTAATCTATTGGATATGTTCTTTAAAAAATGTGTTACAATAAACAATTTAATGTAACATGTTGTGCTTGTATGAGTGAAATTCAAATACTATAACACAGCGGTGTGTAAATGCACCAGAAAGAATTGAGGTAACAACGTAAGCCACCAAAACGCTGTACTGTTATGTTTTTCATGTGTGCTCACCGCTGTGTGTTATCTGGTATGAGCATGCGTGCTGCTGTTAAGTTTGACAGCCCTTTGAATGAAGAAGCGCGAAACTATTAAGTAGCATACTGTAATGTTAGTCACAATGGCAGAGACAAATTAAGAAGTAGACCATAGGAGGGGATGGGGCGTCTGGTATTTTCGTATCTCAAAGGTGGCAACCCTATTTGCAGCTGGCAAAACCAGTATCTCAGCTATGGTGTGCGGCTTAAAAGTTTAGCAATGTGGTATAATACGGCATAACAAGCTTTGAGACATTTGGCAGACACTGTGGAATGCTTGCTTATAGCCCCCTTTTGCTGATTTAATGCCTCAAATTTTCTTCTGAAAAAATCAATTTTATCCTTCAGTCGGTTTATCCTTCAGTCCATGACGTCGAGTCTCCAAATGTCGTCCTAGTTTGCAAGGCTTCAAGCTGTCATTAGCGGGTACTTCACCACAGACGACACACTGAGGATGTGGTTCTCCTGCAGTTGCAGCAAAGGTAAATCCAAATTCCAAGGAACTTTCTTCATATTTTCTAACTTTTTGTTTTTTGAATGATGAAGATGAAGCTACACAATCTCTCTGCCTTTTTTCACGCACCATGAAACGATCCATTTTGTCTACTGAAGCAGCAGGTAACTAATGCTTAAACGTCAAACTCGCCCGATTGGTTCTCTGCTTTAAGCACGGTTAAAAAATTAGAAAATTAAATAATAATACGCACAAATGAACGCGGTCTCAGGCTACGTAATGCGTTCTTGGGTTACGTATGGTGTAATAAAGCTATTTCAGCTAGAGCACAATAGATTACAAAGCAGAGGAAAAATCGTTGGAAACACACACAATAAATACCAGATATGGATACATTTTTATGAAATTGCAGAGACATTTAATTACCAAGCATGAAATATATAAAAACAAGCAACATTCATTCATTATTCAGATGGCTATCTCAAGGCAGAATGCTTACCCGTACATTTAATCTCAAGGAAGAGTTACGTACTTTCTTAGCTGATAAGAAACCCAAACTTGCCGATGTGCTGCAAGATGATATGTGGCTGGCAAAACTGAAATGAATAAGCTAAATAAAACTATGCGAGGTGGGAGCACTCATTTTATTACCCAGCATGAAAGAATTGGCGCATTTAAAAGGAAACTACAACTCTGGAAAGTCTGTGTCTGTGGGGGGACTACTGATATGTTTGAGCTCTTACATTTTTTCATTCAGGAACAAAACATTGACTGACGTAATCAAACCGCAGCTGGCAGCGCATCTGTCTGGTGTACTCAACAAATGTAATACTTACTTTCCTAAACTCACAACGGACCAAGCCGCTACACACCTGTGCGCTACAAGCCCCATTAGTGAGAATATTGAAGCTAAACTGCCACCCTCTGTCCCATCAAAGCTGTTAGAAGAGCTCATTGACATTTCATCAGACAGCTCCCTCAGAACCAAGTTCAGTGAAATGCCTCTGGAGACATTTTGGTGTGAGTGCTCTGATGAATGCAGCACTGCTTCTTCTGCAGCACTGAAAGTGTTGGTCCCATTCAGTACAACCTACTTATGCAAAACCAGGATTTCAGCCATATATATACTGTATATATATATATATATATATATATATATATATATATATATATATATATATATATATATATACAATCAGGGATAGAAATAAGGTGCCCATTGCATAGCAGTTTGATCCACCCTTGGTTTTAATAGTACCGTATACGTTTAATAAGACAAACCTGAACTTGTTCACACTGGGGCTAATCAAGCTCGTTGTAAAACCGGGAATGGGTGAAACTGCTATGCAATAGCAACAGGAGGCTAATTTCCATCCCTGATGTGTGTGTGTGTGTATATATATATATATCTTGTAAACAAGCTGCACTCTCCGTGGTTCGTTGCCCCTTTAAAAGCACAGACCCAGGGCACAGAAATGGAGTTTAAAGCGCTGACACGCTATTTTTAATAAACAAAATAAACAAAACAAACACCTAGCTCTATTCGAGTAAAAACTAAAATACAAAACAGGAACCTAAAATATAAAACAGGACAGCTAAGCCGTTTACCTGCAATGCAAACCAAAGATTCAAACAAAACCACACAGGTTTACACTGCACTCACTTTTTCTCTTGACTGCTCAGAAACAGAGCACACCTTCTGTCTCCTTCTACTCAGCAGTCCTATGCAGACTGACTGCACCTCTTAAATACCCTGCACCTGGTCCTAATTTAGAATTACTACCAGGTGCAGGGGATAATTAACAATAAAACAATTAACAAATATAATTAAACAATAAAATGTTTTATGCAGGGAGGATTTTAACCTGCCGCTGTGTTACAATATATATATATATATATATATATGGTGGCCTGTGGAATTTTTATAGCAAGAAGGTTGAGAACCCGTGGCCTACAGTACTGTTTAAACCTGTTTTTTTAGCAGGATTTGTAAAAAATGCTGGGGAGTTAAAAGTATGAAAAATAATACTGCTATAATATTGCTTTTCAAGAATGCCTTCCTCATCCAAAGTTCTAATTACCTCGACTCAAGGCTGGGTTTTTAAGATCGGTATACATTCTGTCAGGTGTTGAAATAATAGGTACTTTTATAAAATACTTAGACTCCATGTTCAATTCTGGTCACCACATTACCACAGGACACTGTGACCCCTGGGGAGATTCCAATGAAGAGCATCCAGACGTATCCCAGAGCTTAATGGAATAAGCTTATAGGAAATTAATCTATATAGTCTAGGACAAAGAAGAATGATGGGGAATTTGATTTAAAAAAGTGAATAAATAACCCTAACCAATGCCTTGAGAAGACACAGTTGTAAATAAAGTGTAGACTTGGGATAGAGGGAAGGAGACACTTCTTCACACAGAGAGGGTACGGAATGGGTTACCTGGTCATGTTGTTGATGCTTAATCACTGAGATCCTTTAACACGTTTTGAGATCAATAAGCTTCTAGGAACCGGACAAACTAAATAATATACAGTGGATGATGAATCATGCAATCAAAGTGGCATTGCAAATAATGTCAATTTGCACTGACTCCAGAATACAATTAGAAGAAAATACTGTCAGACACAATCCTAATTCCTGACTGCATTGATTGAACAGAAGTATTTTTAGAGGACATTTACATTTCAAACATACCTCCTATTTTGCCCCTCCACTTGAATTATTTATGTATTATACCTTGTTGTGTTTGGCATTGGTTTGTCTTTTAAAAGGTTTAAAATAAAATATAAAAATGGAAAAGTATTCAGAGGATGGGCCACATTTATAAACAATCACAACAAATTCTCCCTACACAAACATATTGGTTTGACCCAAGGTCTGCACCGTGGCCAATGTTTGCTAACAGTAAGAAGAAACATTGTTAAGTGAATGTGAACTCGACGACTGCATGAAATATTAATACTTAAATATAGGCGTATGTTTTTTATTTATTACTCGCAAAAATATCTGAAGGAAGAGTGAGTATAAGACCATTATTAAAAGAAAAAAAGGTAAGGAAGAGAGATTATCAGACTGTTATTAAAAAAAATGAATAATGTTGGGTTTTAGTATAAAAGAAATAGGTTAATGTTGCAATTCCCACCAAAATCTTTTATTTTTAACTTTAGATTAAGCAGTAGTAAATATATCAAAAAGTGGCACTTCAAAACCACACAAGCCTGATTTTACTCCCTGAATGACTAAAAAATGTATAAATAAATGCTGATTGATATAAAAAGGGCAACTCATTATTTACCAATGTAGCTCATGATATAAGTATATCATCGACTCCATTGGTCTGGGGCAGGTAAATCTCACATACTTTGCATACAATTTTTATGTACTATTTTGGCGCCTAAGGATGTGGGACTCGTGGGACATATGCATGAGAAGTGTGTTGATTGATCTGCACTGCCTGTAATATTGCCACGAATAGGCTATGTGAGGGCTGGCATTTAGTGCTTCAGCCAATTAGCACTAAGCATTGCAACGTGAGGGCGGATGCTTATTGTTTAAACCTATCAGCACGAAGCATTGCCCTGTTATAGGGAGTGTTTACTTTCTGAAAGTCTCATAGCAGTTGGTTTTGCTGTGATAACTGAGCTCAGCAATGTCTGATGACAAAACGTGAAAAACATTCACTAGCTTCCAGCACTACATTTAAAACAAAGCCGAGCAAGGAATATTTTAACTGTTAACATGCATGTCAATATATCTATCAATAAACAAGCCATATTATAACATGTTGTACATGATATTGTTTGTGTTTGTTTCGCACTTCCCTTTAATAAGCTACATGTTGGAATAGGCACTGTACAGCATTGTGCAGATATGCCACTGGAACTGGTTCTGCCATTTGGTGCTACTTGTATTTGTACTTAATACATGCTCAGTTGATAGTCTATATTTTATGCTGAAACACCTGTCCAATTTTGTTGGTTCACTATTACAAAAACCGTAACTTGAAAAAGATTGAACAGTAAAAATGAGGTTTACCAGAGTTTCTTAGCAAAAAAAAAAATTGCCTTGCTACACTCGCCATTTACTTCTTTACCTTTGCCCCCCACTATTAAACAAAGTTAGACACCTCTGTGTACAGCCACCTCCACTAGCTGTATATCCTCATCAAAGGGATAATAATAATACAATGAGATCACACCTCCCTGGCAGTATTAGGGAAGTATAAGAATAACACTTACAATGAATTCCCAAAGCAATGTACAAACTAGGAACCTATAATTAGATGCATGACCCAGCTTTAGCACAACGTGATAGAAAATGCACTGTAAGTATAACAGGGAATGTGATGCTGATTAAGAGCTAATTGCCACATGACATGTGAGTAATTGACCTTCATAATAAGAAAGTTCTTGAATTTAGCTAGCTCATTATTCTCCCTGACACCTCATGTATTTAGTGCTGTTCAGTGGTTCTACAGTTTTATGCAAACTGATGCACCCCTACTTTAAAGCTTGGTAAACTTCCCAATGAGTAACAATTATGCAGCTATAAACACTGCAGAAAACACTACAGTTAAGCTGCAATACATTGGCACAAACCGCAGATTCAAAAATTAAACTGCAATTCGACTGTGCTATATTGCATTAAAATTATGTTTTAAGTAGTTCAGTAGCCTTCAATCAAGTATTACAATAACAATATTTTGTGTACAACTTAAAGTAATTGTAACTACATTTTCTCTGCCTTTCACATGCACTTATTATATAGGTCTGAAATGTGTCGTTTTGAAAGAAACGTATTTTAGCAAACACATATTTTCATTTTAAATATATGGTACTACACTAGCTTAAAGAAATCTGTTTGCAAGCCACTTGCCACTTGCACTCTGTGGGCCATTTCACCTGGAAGGTGAAACTGCCCCCACCCCTTCACTGTGTGTAGTGCAATATACTGTATCTGTTTTAAAACTAATATTTGTGTTTTGTTAAAAACTGTGCATTTGAGACATATGTAGCTAATGGAAGTCCAAAATGTGTACGATTTATGAAATGATTTTTGTCAGCTACAATTACTTTAATACTAATCCTGTTAAATAACTTTGATTAAACTGCTTTTCTGTGGTAGCACAAAATGGGCCTCTTCAGTCACACACTGCAGACAGCGTGTATAGCTGTTGCAGGGTCTTTATATTTTGTATCTCGCATACCTGCAAACATCAAGCCTGGTATCAGTCCACAGATATAAAACAAAATTCAAAACAAAACACTTTTCCATTGCATGCAAAGCGCTGCACAATACAGATTTTATTTTCTCTCCATGTAGAAGTCGCATGTTGAAAAGAGCTAATCAAAATATACTAATACTAGTATTTCAGATGCCCTTCACACAACAAAAGTGCAACAAAAACCATGACTTCTTGTGAACAGGATGCCTTCAGTGATGACGTCAGACCAGAAATGGCTATGGCGTTCAGCTTCTTTTATTAAATAATAAACAAAAACAAAAGGTTTAAACAAAACAAACACCAAACAAACAAAAGGGCACATTGGTCAAACAAAGTATTGTGCTGGTGAAAACCAGCGGGCTTAGCAGTTGTTTTTGACAGTTGTTTTTAGCTCTCCTTGCTCGCTCTCCCGTACTCTCCTCTGTACACTCTCCCCTTTAGCGCGGACAGCTGGAGGCTTTTATTGTCTGCACGAGTTTAGTAAGTATGCGTGACTGTCAGCTAGTTAAATAAATCACTAGCTGATCAGTCACGCATCTCCACAAGGTTTTTAAAATATAAAAACAATAACAAATAACAAATCGGCTTTTGTCGTAATAAACATAAATCATAATAAATAAATAATAAACAAAGGTAGGACACTCCATACACTTCTTCAATACTAGATCTATGCTGAGCAATGAGTACAAACAAATATCTGTGACAATTTTTCTCAGTACGAGTAATACACAAGTCATTTTTCTAAAAAAAAAAAATTGTTTAAAATGTATTGAAATCAGCTCCTGGCTCCAATAGGGCAGTTGTGACTATCAGTCTCAAATCCAGAAATAAAGAACCAATCCAGACCAGTGACACAGGGCATGTTAAGTAAGTGAGCTCAGAGTGCTCAGAGCAGACTTCATCGGTGATCCGAGTGAAAGGAAAAATTCTCGCTGCTCAGTTACTTAACATACCCATTGTCTCTGGCACAATGTGGAACTAAGCGTCATTCTGTGTTGCATGAGTAAGGAGGCAGACAGAATTACCAAAACTTTGAAAAAGAGATTTCCAAACAACTTTCTAAAAGAATATCATTCAAGTCTATGTAAGTCGCCTTGGATAAAGGCCTCTGCTAAATAATAATAATAATAATAATAATAATAATAATAATAATAATAATAATACATCTTTAAAAAAACATTTTTTAGTTGACATTGGGTCATTAAGGATTTTAGCCTGTTTCAGTGCTAACCCTTCAGTTTGTGTGTGTTCTTGACTGTGTAACTAATTGTATTTTCTTTTTTTAGAGAGAAAAATGACTAATGTATCATTTATTTAAAGGTTTAAGATTGTATTTGTGTGGTCTTGTCTTGCTTTATCTCACTACAGCAGTCATTTTGTGTGTATCAAAAAGGGTTAGCCTGCTTTGTTTATTTATTTTTTCTACACACAGACGGTTTCGCTTTACATCTGTTTTACTACACATCTTGAAAAGCAAAGCATTCATATATAATCTAGTAAGAAGGGTTTATCTTTCTTGTGCTGATACAAAAAAATATATATATATATATATAATTAAATTTATAAAGACCTTGTGGTGGAGCACAAACACTTTTTTATTTTAAAATATACATTCTGTTGAAAAGAATCGCATTACTATCTTGTGTAAGAGGACAGGGTGTGTTATCTTAATCAAGATATATTTTGAATTGCTTGTGGCGTTTTTTTTCTTGCCATTAAGATAGAGTATTTTTGTTTTTTTCCCCCCGACAAGTTGTTTAAGGGCAAAGTATTGTATTTTTTTCATCAGAGATACATTGAATATCTTTTTCCATAGTATTTGGAAAATGTGTGTGTGCATTTTATGAGGTTGCAGATTTAAAAGCAGTTACTCCAAATGTTATGACATATTTATCATGCGCAAATTAATCATGCTTAAGCGAACCACTGGCATCTATTTTTTTTTTTTTTTATAAAAAAAATTAAAAAAATAGTATTAAAAAGAAACAGTAGATTACAGTATTGTATTTTTGGTCCAATGCTGGTTGTGTACTGTGGGACTTATGAAGGACTTCTAAATTATAGTTTTCATTTTTGTGAAAAGAAAATACAACATTAATATTACAAGGTTCATTTAAGAAATCAATAGGGCATCTTGTTTGTTTGTTAATGATTATAATAATTTATTTATTTATTTATTTATTGTAAAGGTTTTGGTACACCTAGACCCAAACAGCAGAGAAGGAAAGTTATTTGTTTCAGTTGTATGAGAAAAAGAGAAAAGTTTATGTTAAGGTAATGTCATTGAACCTGCCAAGCAAGGTGGCCTGTTGCCAAAGGCCACACAATAATCTGTGCACAATGTATGCATGCTGTAAGCCACGACTACCAGGATGATGTTACAGCCAGCCTAGACAGAGGAAAGCAGAATGACATCAGTAGGTCAGGTCCCAGGTAATATGATTGAATGCACAGAAATGCCCTGGGTCAAGTGTAAATGGCCCATGTAGCCGTCCAGACAAACAAATGTTAGATTGAGGTTAAAACAGAAGAGCAGAGGTTCAGAGAAACAGGTAAGGTACATATTCACTTTAGAATTGAAATGTGTATCGTGGTGACATTTCTTTAACTTTAGCATGCACTGCTCCCCCGAAGCGTTGATGTGCATTTTAAGCTTGCCTTTAATTTGGATCACATTTTTCATCAGACTCAAGGAATGGGGGTCAAAGGGAGACTATAAACCCTATGTTACAATTGATCTTAACAGTGGCGGATCTAAATGTCTCACAATTACCATAATTAAAATAGAATTCTTTGTGAACAACGGTTATGAAAATCAAAAACACCTTAAAATGTGCTCAGTGTAGAGATATGGAGAATGTCAGGTCCTATTTTAATGGTTTAAGTGATGGCTGTTAGATTGATTGAAAAGACTCCAATGTACTGTATATTAACACTAGAAGCCCCGCAGCAGTCTTTTTGGCGGTTTTTGGTTTTAAAATGTAATTTTCTCCAGTCGTGTAACACATATGGGGCTGTGTGTTCGTGTACCTTTTTGTCCATATGTATTAAATATTCTCAGAAAGCATGAAACGCGGGAGTGCAGAAATAAAGGAGATATATTACATTATACCTAAAAGCCCCAGGAGCAGTCACATTGTCGGCAACACAGAAAACAATTGCATTTTGATTTTGCAGAACGGTATTCTACTTTATTATTTTTATTTACCAGTCCACAATTTTGTAGCTGTAATTAGATTAGTCTGTACTCTCTGCCTGAGTGAATGACTGACTGTCTATTGTTTTTAAAATCAGCCTTTTGCTTGCCAGCTGCGCTGCTTGCCAGCTGCGCTGCATTGGTCAGTCAATTAGTATCGGGACTAGTGAAAATAAATACCAGATATCGTGGAGTTTTACAACGCAACAAAATATGGAGTTGATGTTTTGGATCAGATAGCACAGAAGTATTCTGTGAAAGCTGGCTCCCGACTGTGGTCTGTTCAGGGGTTTTACAATGTATTGGACCTAGCAGCCATCAACTCCTGGGTACTTTATAAAGAATGCACAGAGAAGAATTTACCAAGGAGAATACATTTTACAGTTAGAACAGGAACTTCGCAAGAAGCATTTGGAACAGAGGGAGACTGCCAGGCGTGTACCCACAGCTGAAGTTGGAAACCCCGCTGAGAGCCACAAGAGATGCCAATACCAGGTTGGCAGGTGCAATAAAAATAAAACTTCGGACAGCTGTGTCCTATGCAGAAGGCGGCGTGGAGAAGCGCATTATCTGTGTTGATTGTGAACAGCCTTAGACTCAAGGTAAAGGAATATCCTTTTGTCGAAAAAAATAAAAATAAATTAGACTTTTTTATAACTGCTTGTGCTGTGCGCTTCTGTAAAATGTGTTCTAAGTCTGATTCCTGTTCGGAGCTCAAATTGTTTTGCAAGTAACTGCAGTGTTTGCTTAACAATTCCTTAGGCATTTCAGCTGTCTGTTTCAAATCAAACAGTATTCCAAACTTCCAAACGTCTTTTACACTTCCCAAAGTTTGAAATCTGTCCTCGATTGAGGTGATGGCTGAATTAGAGGTTGAAAAAAATCAGCCTCTAATCAGTGGTGCTGGAATAATTTCTATAGTGGGGGTGCTGAAAGCTATTGAACAGAACTATAATAATCCCTGTATATGATGAAAGTCATGCCTTCATTTGCTAGTATATCAAAACATGTTAAAACAAAGCCAGCATCAACATCTGTTTATCTATTTAAGTAAAAAATGTTTTAACCACAGTCCTTGCTACAATGTTTACAACATGTTTACCATTACACATTGAGAGCAAACAAAATGAAAAGTATCGTTTTATTTTTAGCACATCAGTTATTTTTTTGTTGCCTTTAAAGAACACAATCACTTATCTTAGCATAATGCTGTCACTTCGAGCATTACTTTGGTTCTTGATCAGAAAACCAAGGGGAGGCTAACAGGGAGATATATGGAAGGTTCAAAACCTAAAATGCATTGTTCATGTACTGGCTTACAGTGTGATGCTTTAGATAACCTTTAATCAAGAATAATCACACAGACCCATTCAATTTGAAGTTTCAATGAATCATAGCATTATTAGTACTCCTTCGGTTTATTAAATTCTTAAAAATGTATCGAGTGGTTAAAGACTATGTCAGATCCCAGCTATTAGACGATCTGGGAGGTCCAGTACCTTGTACAAACTAAACAGCGTTAATACTTCAAACAATTATGGTTATAACATATTTTACCCTTGGGCTAGACATGCAAAACGCCCACCACTAAAAATCCTAAAGCATCTGGTATGTCACTCTGCAAAACTAACCCTTTGCAGTCCATTTATTAAGTGCGTGTCAGGCATGTCAGGTCCAATTTATTCTCACACCCAGTTAATTTTAGACGCGCTGTTTAAAAGTTTTTTTTTTCCACAGTCAAACGGGTTTAAAAGGCCCTGCATATCAACAAAGCACTCACTAGGCATCTCCAGCCCCGCCCCACCCTTTCGTTCGCTATAGCTTTCACATATGCTAATAAATAAATAAATAATAATAATAGTCGTACATACCAATCAATCATCTCCTGATCACTCGTTTTATCACCAAACGCCTCAATAATGCGAAGGGTAAAATATCATTCCTATCCCTCTAGCCATGCTTCAATATAAGTGAGCTATAAATTCAAGATTATGCTTACCTCCCAATATATGGAAGTTTTGTGTAGAATATAAGTATAGACAAGAGCTGTCTTTGAAGGCAGAGGCTTCTGAATATGACCAAACAGCAACCAGCTTTTCAGAGATCCTGAGAGAATGGACCAAACAGCTTGTGTTACCAAGTTGAATGATACTTTACTGGAGTCTTGTCTCGGCTTTTATAGAACTTTTCCTCCGCTTTGTGCATTAGAAGACTTAATTACATCTAAACATTTGTATCAAAAAAAAAAAGAAAAACGCAATTTTGTTTACATTTGTCAACGACGTGACCCTGTAAATTAGTTTACAGTGTTACTGCTCCAATGAAACAAAGTTCTGTAATGTTGGTCATTTATTTGGTAGCATCTGTTGCTGTAAAAACTACAACACATATATCCTTATAATTTGAAACTTTTAGCTTTCAATCAGCAGCAGTCTTTTTTGTACCTTTGTATTGTGCACCCCTTTCTGTACCACTCTCTGTGCCTTTATGGGGATGTCTCATTAGTAGGGTGTTTTTTTTTTTTTACAAATGTACAACATACAAGGTTGCAATTGCAAAACAGAAATATATGAACTGTGTGCCTGCCTCTAATTGTGACTTTGCATGTTGACTGCAGTGCTGCAGGTATCCTGTTCTCTTCAGCTCTTGTGATGCAATTCTATTGAAAGGCAGTACACCCTCCACAATTTACCAACTCAGTACACAATCGACATATGCAGTGATAACGCTGAGGTTTCGTTTTTTGTTTTTGTTTTTATCTTAGCACTGCTCAAGCATCAAACTTCAAAAGGCCTATCATTGTGATGAAAACTGTCACTGCCTGTACTGTGCTTTCAAAGAGCCTTTGTACATAATGTTAAAGAAGCAACAAAAAAAGTTTACTAGCACTTCTTTACCTTATCAAGTCCAATTTGATGATATTCATCTCGGAATATCTTTCTTCTTAGCAAAAAAATAGCTATATCGTGTTGAAATATCTATTTTCATCTTTACGTCACTGGCCATCACCCTGGCTCTTTTTTAAAACTCAAAACACACACTTTACTTCCAGCTGAGTTACATATTCTACTGTTGCCAGCCACCGCGAATCACACATGGTGCCTTCAAAAATTCTACAGTAGTTTGTTTACTAATTGCTATGTATTTTCTGGTTGTGTATGACTTGTCTCTCATTCTAGTATTAACAATCCTCAACAAGGACTTGGCAGCAATCCACTTGAGTGCAAATTTAGTTTCTTTAGTTACATTCAACCACTCCTAAAGTTACAGCTTAGTATTAACACTAATATTAAGGGTTATTAAAACTGCATTATGAAGAGCGCTATTTGTGCTGTAAAAATGAGGCCATTCACTACCACCTGATTGCAATTAAAAGTGTTCACCTTTAATATGCTTGTTAACAAATTACATAAAAGACCTGACAGGTAACAGAAAATGTCACCTCTAGCCAGAGGTGAAAGAGAGCCGGTACGGCCCGGTAATGTGTTGCCAGTATGGTCATTTTATATTTCGACTTATGAAAACAAATGCTTAGGTTACATGGTTTTTTCTTTGTATTTAAGCAAAAGAATTCGCAATACCTTGGGTCCCGGTCACGTGAGTTATGTGATCACCATGGTAACCGTCACAGGGTAGTTCGGTGACACTTAGCTACATTCAGTGCAGGAAGAAGCATTATTGAAAAAAAAAAAACTACTCCTCGCAGTGGAAACTCTTGCAACTTTTGTAAACTGAAATCTTAGTGGCCTGAATTGAAGTGACTACATACATAAGACAAAGGCACAGAAATATTCCACTTTATTACTTGGTAGAATGATAGACTGTGACACACTGTTTCTTCTTATTGCTTTTAAAAAATGACAAATACCAAACAAAAAAAACAACCATGACATGTTTCACAATGAAAACGAACTATACAAGGCAACACCACTCTGAAGTAAATATTTCACTCGTAGCTTAGTTCCTATTCTGAGGAAACAAGAACAGAACAAAAACAGCCATTTTTTGTCCTGGCCAGAAACAGTAAAATTGTTAAATCGTCCCTGTTTTGCGATTGTATCACCTTTTTTTAAAAGTACAAAACTGCATCAGTGTGCTCAGCAATAAGAGTAATGGTTGTGTGTTAGCGGCATTCAAAAATAAAATAAACAATCTTATGGATTATTTGTTTGATCATTCTGGTTCCCTTTCAAGTCGAAAATAACCATCAAGTATGGGATATTGCCGTCAGGCAGTAGCGATTGGCTGAGCTTTTATAGCAAAGCTGCCGATAGGCCTCTGCGCGAGCTGCCACGTAAGCCCGCCCCCTTGGGAGCTTACTATACGCAGCGCGCAGAGACTCACTTCCTCTTTTGTCTTCAGCATTGGTAGCGGTAGGTCATTAGAGCTCATAGCTGATTGTACTCGATAAGCTTAAGCTTGAGAAGCTGGTTATTGCCCCTTCTCTGAGTTGATTTCAGTTATACTCTTCGGAGTCGTTATTATTTGTTAAGGATTATATAAATTGTTTATATATTTTTATATATTTTATATATTTCCTTCACGCTTTGCTTCGGCATTGCGTTGTCTCGTGGTCTCCGTCTTTCCTGTTAATAATTATTTTTTGATTATTAGTGTTGTGTTTTTGGGTTTTGTAAATAAATTGTATATATTGTGTGTTTTATATATATTTGTAAAGGACGCATGTTGCGTTGGCCTCGGCCGCGCGCGTATCTGCAGCCCCGGTCTTGCCTTGGCTAGACCGCGTGTGTGGAGCCTGCACTGCTGTCTCCCACATACTGCCTGTGCGGTGTGTTGAAAAAAAAAAAAAAAACAACCGCGTGGTAGGTGTACTGTGCCCACATATTTATTGTGTCCCAGTTATTTTTCACTACCATTAGAGCTGCTGCAGCGTTCAAAAAAAAAAAATATATATATATATATATACACATTCCCATTCACTACACAGAGGAAGACGACCACTAAGCCCAATCCCCAGCACCAACAGGTAGGTAGTGCACAGCATCCAGGACACCGTACCAGCACTTAGCGTGTCGCTCTGCTGAGTCAGCTGGCGCTTAGACGTCTGTGCTAGCGTTTTTAAACCGGTACTCACGCTCCGGCGTGCTGCGCTTCGGCGCTTGGTGTCGGCGCTTTGCGCTTGGTGCAGCGCTTGGCGCTTTGTGCAGCGCTTCAGCGCTTGGTGCTAGCGCGTCTGCGCTTAGGGATGCGGCGCCGGTGCACGCACCTCGGCAACCGGCGCTTCGGCGCTCGGCGCGCCGGCGCCTCGGCGCTCGGTGCACGCACCTCGGCGCTGGGCGCCGGCGCATCGGCGCTTCGGTGCACGCACCTCGGCGCTCGGCGCTTCGGCGCCGACCGTCGGCGCCTCGGCGCTTCGGTGCACGCACCTCGGCGCTCGGCGCCGGCTCGGCGCTCGGCGCTTCAGCGCTGCACCTCGGCGCTTCGGCGCTCGGCGCCGACGCTTCGGTGCGTCGGCGTCTCGACGCTTCGGTGCACGCACTCGGCGCTTCGGCGCGCGGCGCTTCGGTGCATCGTCGCTTGGTGCCGCGTACCTTGACGTTCAACGCCGCCGTTCGGCGTTCAAGTTCGGAGTGGCAACCATGTCCGGTTCCACCGTTGCGTCACCTGCCAGGCAAAATTGCCGGCGGCGATCCGCATGAGGACTGTGTGGTGTGCCTGGTTCCAGAGCACGCCCGCGTCTGCCTTAGCAGACAGATCGTTTTCGCGCAGTGCGCTAATTTTCAACCGCGCACTCTTCGCCAGAGGGCGAGGAAAGCGGTGGGTAGCCACTCCCCTTCCTCAGGGTCTTCTTACACCCTGTCTGTCCCGCCGTCATCCACGGCGACTCCACCCGTCACACTGCGGGTATCCAGGAGCCCTTCCCAGCTTACAGCTGGCCAAAGATCTCCAGACCGTAGACATGCCCAGGAGCGTTCTCATAGCCCGTCTATTCGGCCCCGAGGCTCCTCCCCTCGCAGGGAACGTTCCCGTCGGTCACGGTCTCGCTCCCTGTCACCCCGCCATAGGGGACGCTCCCGTTCTCCTCGTCGGGACAGGCGTTATAGGGACAAGTCAGGCGTGGCAGAGCTCACATCCAAGATGTCTCAGTTTATGGATGTGATGATGGGCCAGCAATCGTTGCTGATGTCCCTTACCAGCAGGGCACCACCAGCCGAACCAGTTGCCAGTCAGCCGGCGCTTCAGCCACAGCCTCCGGCCATACCTGTTGTCCAACAACCCCAAGGGGTATGGGACGTAGATGCCATCTCCAGGGATGCTTCTGAAGGAGAGCCTCTCCTTGAGGAGGACAGTGTAGAAACTGACCTGGCATTCCAGCACTCCGAGCAAGACACTGACTCGGAGGCGCTGGACACCAGTGATCCCTTGTGGTCATTGGTGGAGTGAGCAACCCGTCACCTGGGAATTGAGTGGCCAGCCGTGGAATTACCTCGGCGGTCGCTGTTTCTTCACCGGCAACTTCACGGAAGGCCTCCGCGTTTGCCATGCAAGGAGCGAGTGAGGCTGGTCTGGCGTCCTTTCCGCCGGTCGATGCTGCTTTTGCAGCCCTCGTTAAGACTCCGACACTTTCGGGTCTGGTTAAGGACCCTGCATGTCCTAACAAGCAGTGCAGGACCACTGAGATCCATTTAAAGAAGGGCTACTTAGCGGCTACAGAGGCAGTTAGGTTGTCCAACGTGGCCAGCCTCCTTTCAGTTTACCAGGCGTCACTGGTGAAGGATCTCCCAGAGCACCCATCAGCGTCTCTGAGGGCGGAATTGGCGCTGGTCGCACAACTCCTGGTCAAAATAGCCCAGTTGAACGCACAGGCTCAAGGCAGGAGTATTGCTTCCCTGGTGGTCGCCAGAAGGCAGCTCTGGCTCTCGCAGGCGAGAGTTCAAGAGCCTGACAAGGCCCCCTTGTTAGATGCTCCTATTACGCCAGGGCACACGTTTGGCCCAGCGGTGGAGGAGATGCTCCAACGCTCTGTTAAGGCCCGGGAGGCATCTCAGCAAATGACTAAAATGTGGCCGCATAAGCCCTTCCAGCCAAGGCGCCAACAGGAGCACCAGTGGCGTAGAGCACCACCGCAGCACCAGCCAAGGCCAGGGGGTACTAAGTTCCAGTTAAAACCTCCCCCCTTCCGGGGAGTGGTTATAACTGCAGTAAAGGACTCGGTTCAGTCCTCAGCTCTGAATGTGGAAATACAGGCATTGCTCAGCAAGCGTGCCATTCAACAAGTAGACCCTGCTCTGATCGACCAGGGGTTCTATTCCAAATACTTCCTGGTGCCCAAGAAGGACGGCGGGCTCCGTCCTATTTTAGATCTGCGAGTACTGAACAAATACCTGCGGGTGTTATCATTCAGGATGCTTACGCACAGGCACATCATTCAGTCAGTCCGACATGGCGACTGGTTCACCACCGTGGACCTGACAGATGCGTACTTTCACGTTCCCATCTGCCCGGGTCACAGGAAGTATCTGCGTTTCGCATTTCAGAGCAGGGTATACGAGTTTTGTGTCCTTCCATTCGGCCTGTTACTAGCTCCTCAAACCTTTTCAAAATGTATGGATGCCATTCTAGCTCCCTTGCGGGCTCAAGGTGTCCGACTGCTGAATTATCTGGACGACTGGCTCGTCTGGGCGCAGTCGAAGGAGCAGGTGGCACAGCACACAGTGATGGTTACAGACCATCTTCAGCGGCTAGGTCTGAAGATCAATTCAGAAAAGAGCCGCCTAGTGCCGAGCCAACAGACCGAATTCTTGGGTCTGCATCTGGACTCAGTGTCCATGGAAGCGACCCTGTCGACACAAAGAGTTGCCTCGATGGAGCGGTGTCTCTCCCTATTCAGGTTGAGACAAACAGTCAGCATGGAGCTGTGTCAGCGCATGCTGGGGTTGATGGCTGCCGCCTCACAAGCCCTTCCTTTGGGCTTACTACACCAGAGACCTCTGCAGGCCTGGTTCAATGCCTTCGCGTTGCATCCGCGGAGAGACAAACACCGCAGGTTGACGGTATCCCTAACCTGCTGGGAAGCACTGCGCTGGTGGAAAGTTCCGTCGAACATCCGCCAGGGCGTACGCTTGGGTCCCATCTTCCGAAGGGAAGTTATCACGACCGACGCTTCCAACCAAGGTTGGGGAGCAGTCTGGAACGGGACAGGGACCCGTGGAGTGTGGTCAGGAGCCTGGAGGTCAGCCCACATCAATGCTCTGGAGCTCAGAGCGGTGGACCTCGCCCTCCGACACTTCTTGCCAGTGCTTCTCGGCAAGCATGTGTTAGTGCGGTCAGACAACACCACAGTTGTCAACCGCCATGGCGGCTTGTGGTCCCCCGGTTTTCCCTGGATGGTAGCACGGATGTTGCTATGGGCACAACCGCGTTTAACCTCTCTGCGTGCAGTTCACCTACCGGGCAGAGTCAATTACGCAGCGGATCTCCTATCCAGAGGAGGCCCTCTTGCCGGCGAATGGCGTCTCCACCCTCAAGTGGTAGAGCGCATCTGGGAATGGTTCGGCACAACCCAGGTGGATCTCTTTGCTTCGCAAGAGACCACGCACTGCCCCCTATGGTTCTCAGTGAAGGATCTCGACAGCCCCCTAGGAGTCGATGCACTGGCTCACGAATGGCCGCCAGGGCTCCTATATGCGTTTCCACCGATTCCGATGCTCCCGCCTTCTTAGAGAAGGTCAGGGTGAAACAGCGACAGTGATTCTAATCGCTCCTCGGTGGCCTCGGAGAGTATGGTTCCCGAGCCTGGTGCAGTTGTTGCACGGTCGGCCGATGGAGCTCCCTCTGTGAGCGGACCTGTTGTCCCAAGCCCAAGGAGGGTTATGGCACCCAAACCCCAAGCTCATGCAGCTATGGGCTTGGCCCCTGAACGGGAGCGCCTGTCAGCCTTAGGGCTCTCGACGGCGGTGATTTCGACCATTCAGAGTGCTAGAGCACCCTCTACTAGGTCGCAATATACGTACAAGTGGCAGTTGTTTCAAGGTTGGTGTCTGGCGGAGGGCCATGACCCAATATCCTGCCCTATGGCAGTGATATTACAGTTTCTACACCGTACAACGGCTGTGAGGCAAACAGAACAGTTGTTCATATGCCATGGTTCTAGGACTTTGGGTCAGCCGTTGTCTAAACAACGCCTTTCCCATTGGATAGTGGATGCTATTAAATTAGCATATGAATCTGCAGGCCTTCCGCCACCAGGGCAGTTGAAGGCGCATTCCACTAGGGGTATGTCGACATCCTGGGCCCTCTTTAGAGGGGTGCCGGTGTCTGCCAGTTGGGCTACGCCGCATACTTTCATGAGGTTTTACCGGTTGAACGTACTGGATTCCTCTGCTCCACTATTTGGAGCATCTGTACTACACTCTATGATGCCTCAGGATGCGGACGTATAGAGTGGTTCACAGCATGGTGTTGACTATTCCACCTTAGGACAGGTGTCATTGCGAGCATAGACGCTGAGGCGCAGCTCCGCATATGCGTAGATGTGTTGCCTACGCAGTTGCGTTATGACGTAAGTCTGTCCTACTGCCGAGAATCCTCCCTCGCGACGGCTTGGGTACACTGTTCCCACACTTGATGGTTATTTTCGACTTGAAAGGGAACGATAGGTTGCGGATGCAACCCGGTTCCCTGAAAGAGAAAATAACCATCAGCCGCTGATCGCTCCAGAGGCCTTCACAGCCTGAAGAGCAAAGAGGAAATGAGTCTCTGCGCGCTGCGTATAGTAAGCTCCCAAGGGGGCGGGCTTACGTGGCAGCTCGCGCAGAGGCCTATCGGCAGCTTTGCTATAAAAGCTCAGCCAATCGCTACTGCCTGATGGCAATATCCCATCCTTGATGGTTATTTTCTCTTTCAGGGAACCGGGGTTGCATCCGCAACCTATCGTTATGTGTTTATCACGTTTAAATGGTAATACTAATAGTTGATCTATTTTTTTAAATCAGGAGTTTCTACTTTTAACATGTTTTGAGATGACAATATAAAGAAAATTAGTTGTTATCATCTGCAATAAATTCACCCTATGTTTAATTTTTAAACTGTTATTGTGTTATTATACTGTTATTGGCTTCGGAGTTGGTATGGTGTCAGTGACTTGAAAAAAAAAAAAACTTCCCAGTTTTTCACTCTTAAATATGGTAACCATAATTACATGGAGAGTGCGGGAAACGAAAGTGCTTATATAAATTTCGTCAGACACCAAAATCAAACCCGAACAACTGTACAAAACACACAAAAAGAGTAACATATACACAATAAAACTGCCAATAATTACTTTGAGATGGACTGTGAAAATAGGCTTTATCACAACAGGGGTTAGATGGAAAATTGGCTTCTTATGATTGAGCTGCAGCTAATAAAAAAAAGTATATGCATATACAAACCAGCAATTAAGATAATTGAGAATCAAATTGGTTTAAAATGCCACTTACCTTGATATGTATTTCATAACAGTACATAAAAAAAAAAAAACTTTAAACCAGGTAACTGTGGTTAACTCTAGCTTAGGGAGATTATGCAAGTTGTGGTATGTATTAATATTTCGTGACTATTTGGCTAAATCACCATTTTGTTTTCTATTATTTCTGGCATTTGCTTTACTGGTAGTTTTTAAAAGATCATTTAAGAATGTGTCCTGCACCAAAGCTGTATTGTGAGTATTGCACTATAGTCTGGTGACTATATACTATATATATATATATATATATATATATATATATATATATAGCCTATACAGTATATATATATATATATATATATATATATATATATATATATATATATATATATATATATATATATATATATAGCCTATTACCTATTGTTTATTAGTGGCTTCATTCTACCTAGGAATAGAGTGTACATGTGTAAAATATTTTTAAAAACTAAAAACACAGGTGTTAGGGGGAAAAAAAGAAAAGCATCTGCTATATTAACACCATATTAATATACAGGGTAAAAATCCCAAAACTAACTGTACACATTGTAAGCAAAATACACCTAAACATGTTAGTGTATGTAGAAAAGGTAAAACTTTATATTGTGTGTCTAATTACTGTGTATTTACACAGTAATTAGACACACAATAGGAGGCTGTGTGGTCCAGTGGTTAAAGAAAAAGGCTTGTAACCAGGAGGTCCTCGGTTCAAATCCCACCTCAGCCACTGACTCATTGTGTGACCCTGAGCAAGTCACTTAACCTCCTTGTGCTATGTCTTTTGGGTGAGACGTAATTGTAAGTGACTCTGCAGCTGATGCATAGTTCACACACCCTAGTCTCTGTAAGTCGCCTTGGATAAAGGCGTCTGCTAAATAAACAAATAATAATAATAATAATAATAATAACGTAGCAGTTACTTAGTAAATACATGTGTACTTATACATAATTACAATGTTATTATGCACAGTTACAATGTACTTAATGTGTACATTTTTTGAATGATCTGTGTAAGTACACAGGTGTATCAGAAAAGGGTTAGAGTTAGGATAGTTAGGGTTAGGGTTATATTGTGCAAAAAGATTTACATATAAAAACAAAACAAGTAAAAGATAAGATGTGAAAATACAAACACCCACTTAAATTACATTACAGTAAAAAGCAGTGATAAAAAGCATTATAAGAATAAAAAATACAAATAAATACTAAAGTCTGATAAAATGTCCCCTTACATATGCTAAATTATAAAAATGTGTATTTAATCTTAATTTAAAAGCACATTAAGTACATTATAATTATGCATAATAACTTTGTAATTATGTGTAAGTACACATGTATTTACTAAGTAACTACTATGTAAATACACAGTGATTAGAGACACTTAATGTAGTGTTACTGTAGAAAATTACTGAACAGACAAGAATATGTTTTTACAAAACATAAATATATTTGTTCTGACAGAGAGTTACTAGAAAGATATTTGTCTCACTAAAAATGAATAACTGAGTTGTAGTATATTCTTATTTTTAAATTGATATTTATATAGCAATATTTATCAGCCTACCTGTTTTAACTGAGACACATTAAAAAAAAGTCACCTCAGTCAAAACTGACAGTCTCTTCTGAATACATTGTCTGCCAGTATAATAATAAAAAGCAGTATGTATTTAAAAGGTACTAATGCATGCAACTAATGCAAGCAGCACATACACACGCAGCGGAAATACCGCCCTCTAGTAGCCGGTGTAATTTCTCGCTAAAGAAACCCAGTTCCAACACACTATTTAAAATGAGTGTTAAAAAATGTTGGCTTTTTTACACAATTAGTTAAAATTGCAAACAATTCTGCATTTACAGAGACATATTTTCAAAGTGTTAATTCTAGTCTACTGGCCAGACACCTGATGAGCTCCAGCTGGCACCTTTTTATCCTCCAGAGGCTGGTAGCTTGCCGACATCTGCTCTCAAGCTCCTGGTGTAAAGAGGTAATCGGCTGGTTGTGGGATCAGAGGACACCCACTGACCTTCAGTTCAGCTGAGCTGTGAAGCAGCGTAATTAGGTAATTAGACATTCTTAATTGGGGAGAAAATCCTGGGTAAAGCGATACCACAGTCAAAATTATAAAATATATGTATTAAAAAAAGCTCCAGTATCTAAAATTGTATCTGTGGTTTTAACATGCACAGGGTGTAGAATACTGTGCATTATTCAAAGATACATTTGTTTCATGAGTATGATTTCATCTGATAACACAATCAGAGTAGAAAAATCCCGGCAGACTCATTGCAGATTCTGAGTTTGACGCCTCAAGGGCAGTCTGCTTTGAGTACTCTCCTTAAAAAAATAATGCTATGTTTTTCCAGATACAATGAAAGATCATTAAAAAAATAGAAACCTCTTTCAGTTTTGGTCTCCGCATAATACAATGTAACAATAATATATGAATCTATATGAATGCAAGCTTTTCTCACCACTTCTTTGCCCTGGAACCTTTTATTTATTCAATAATAACATGATTTTATGTAAATAATTAGTACATTTATAGTAAACACTATAAAGTTTACAACAAATGTATTGCCGTTGATGCCTCCTGTGCAGTATGTTTTCAATATCTTTCTTCTGATATTCGCATTCACTGAGAAATGCAGACAAACACATGTATTCATAGTGATAGCAGAAGCTCTCGTTAACTGGGAGAGCCACTGACAAAATAGCCTAGGTGGATTTCTGTTTAACATCTAGACATGCTTTATGAAAGCTATATTTCACTTGGAGAGAATAATAGTTTGCTGTCAATTGAACGTCTTCTTGGGTAATCCCTCGCTTCAGAGTCACTCACAAGTGGTTTATCTGCAAGATGCAAAGTTGTGACACATCCTAACATGTTCGGGGTCAGGACTATTTTCCTATACTTATCTGCCAACTATACGGTGCTCCCATACACTTCTGGGGATCACCGGTCAATGAAAGGGGTAACAGTGACATTCAACTGGAATACAGTAAAGTAGCTCTTTAAAGGGTTGACAGCAGATCTTCAGTGCTCCTCAGCTGTCGTGGGGACTTGCAGCAGTTCATATCTTGACTTGGGCCCCAGACTACAGTGAGGACATTCTAAAATTATGGAGAAAATCAGGGAGAGAATAATTGGGCACTCCAAAAACAAGATTAGAATAATAATATAGGGCTCCCGAGTGGCGCATCCAGTAAAGGCGTTCCGTGTGGAGTGCGGGACGTGCCCTATAGTCTGGATGTCGCGAGTTCGAGTCCAGGCTATTCCTTTGCTGACCGAGGACGGGAGCTTCCAGGGGGCAGTGCTCAATTGGCCGAACGCCGCCCGGGGGGAGGGAGTGTAACGTTGGCCAGGGTGTCCTCGGCTCACCGGGCACCAGTAACCCCTGTAGTCTGGCCGGGTGCCTGTGGGCTTGCCTGTAAGCTGCCCGAGAGCTGCGTTGTCCTCCGGTGCTGTAGCTCTTAGGTGGCTGCATGGTGAGTCCGCAGTGTGAAAAAAGCGGTCGGCTGATGGCACACGCTTCGGAGGACAGTGTGTGGTCGTCTTCGCCCTCCCGAGTCAGCGCAGGGGTGGTAGCGATGAGCTGAGCCTAAAAGTAATTGTCCATTCCAATTAAAAAAAATAATTGGCAATGACTAAATTTATATTAAAAAAGTAGAATATAAAAATATGCTTTTATATCAATAATACTCTAAAACTTAAGTTTAGGGACACACATATTGTATTATGTATACCAGTACAAGCTGCACTGTTATCATTCATACACTGCATTAATGAAACAACACTAATCCAAAAAACATAGATGTGCTTCATAGTACTTATATTAGAGAAATAGCATTTTCAATGGATGGACTGTAAATTGTATTGCAGAAGGAGGTCTGGTGATTAATCAGTTGTTGCTGCGTGGCAGCCCTGAGCCGTTAATCCAGCTGGAAGACTGCAATCTCTGAGCTTGTAAAAAGAAAGCCGATTATGAAAATGCAGAAGTTTAAAATTCTTGATCTCAAGATTGGTTGGATGCTTTAACCTAGGCATCCACTGATCAAGTATCTCAGATTCAGAAACCGTTTCTTTAACATGTTAACTTCTGTACCTCTGGAAGCTCCTAGTGCCGTGGTTCCAAAAACATGAGGTTGTGGGGTGGTTAAAAGTGGCTGCAGAACACACAGAAATGTTCTCGCCCAAATCCTTGACCCATGATAATATTCCCCAAGCACGAAGATTAATTTTATTTATTTACATGAACACAGCTGTATAGTACATTTATAATCCTAATTCCCAAGGCTTGTAGTAACAGTACGTCCCATTAAACACAAACAGCAGTGGTTGACAGAGAACCAAACATCCCATTTCAATAGATTCTGGGTATAGTTTCTCGATAAAAATGTCAAGCCAAGAAAGTATGGCAACCCCTGCTCTAGGAAAGGAGTGCTAAAGCTTATTAGCATTAGAAAAGGCATTGCCCTTTTTTTTCTTCACACTGGCATTGCAGCGGACCTCATACACCTAGTGAACCATGATAATGGATGTCTCTTGTGTTATCTGCAGAGAGTTGTATGTTGTTCGTGTTAAGTGATCATGGCTGTCTGTGGTTGCTTTTGTTGCCTTGCCTCTTCCACTGCTTGTAAGGGGGTGCAGAGTTAGGATTGAAAACCTTTACATTGCATTTTGTCATTTTAATATCAACCCCAACTGATGCATTAATTACGTTTTTGCAAAGAATGACCTTCCTTTTTGAGAATATGTGACCTGCTCCCACAAAATCAGTCACATATGACCCAATGACAAAAAATGAGTTATATATTCCACAACATAGTAAAAATTCTGCTCTTTCAAATGACACCAAATTTATTCAAATATCTTTAAAAATGACAAAGTTACATTTTAAAGTCTCGCACAAGAGAAATCCTAATTCTGAGAAATTCGTGAATAAAGTAAAGCAACAATTTTCAACTATGACATTTGCTGTGTCCTTAGCAATGCATATTCAGGTTTATGAGAGACACTTCAAATTTGGCAGGCTTTAGAGATTGGTCTAGTCTAATACTTTAATTTGGAGAGTGAGCCACTTAAGTATTTTTATTTTATTACCTTGCAACCTACAGGTCCTTTAAAAAAAAAAAAAAGTTGAGAATAGGATTCAATTAGATTCTATGGGATTTTGTCAGGGCAGCTATTTGACTGTTGGTGCAAGTGTGATATGGCTTGCTCATTAAGTATCTCACATGGGTCTTATTGACAAAGCAATTGTGTTTCAGAATATACGTTACCCAATATTTTAATCAGGCAATAAACACATGTGGGGCTAGATTAGATTTTCTTTTTTTTTTGCTTCTTGTTAAACAGTTTACTAAAATTAAAACATTTTTTTTAAATAAAACAAGATGTTACTAAAAAAAAAAAATAGAAATGAATAATATAATAAGCCTAATGTATTCCAGAAGACTACTTTTCAAAATTATAAATTTTTTTCTGAATTAAGACTTCATCTGTGTTTACAACCTCTCCCTCGGTTTCACTCCCTTCATCACGTTTTCTTCCTCTGTTGAATCAGACTCGTCTAACCCCAGATGAATCAGTAACGGTGTCCTCCAAATCGCAATTTTGGACACAAAATAATCCTCACTCAGATTCAGAGAATGCCACTCTCCAGTTCCTGCAGCTTTAGCTGGGTAAGGGCATCAGCTAAGAAATACAAATAATTATAGCTACGTAGCTAGCTAATGGTATAATAATAACAATACATTGAAAGTATAAAAACTAGTGACTGCGATTGCAAGAATATTCTGATTTAACATAGCCTAATCTCTGTAAATCATTATTAATAATAACACAAAAAAACTAAATAGAAAGTATAAAAACTACCACAGATAGAATTCCTCAATGTTTTTCAACTTCAAGCCTCACTGAGTCTGTCGGAAGGTGAAAGTACCAACGTCAGAAGGGTGTGCTTAACCAATCAGAGGCTGCCGTTTGGTCACATGGTAGCAACACGCTTCAAGTTGCCTTCGCAACAAGCTATCAAAAATGTCATCTGGTCGGTGGGTAATGTGAAATCTGACCTGCGGATGGCATTGTGTTGAAAGAGCAGACTTTCAGCTTTCAGGGGATGTATAACTTGAGGCTATACGTGGCTTTGAATGAACGCCTGCTTCACTTTAAATTAGGCATAATTAAAAGAGTTCTCACACGAAAAGCACTTGACTGAAATGTGTATGTGTTATAAAAACGCTTACAAATAAAGTTTTTAAGCTGTTTATTATAAATAGCTGTCACCAAGTTATAGCTTAGACTTCAAACTATCAAAATAACACGAAAACCAAAAATTGTTCAGGGACGTCATTTTTTCTATTTTTTCCCTCTGTAGCAAAAGGAATGTTGGTGACTGTGACAGGATGACTGGGCGGTGACGTCACGGCAGAAGCAGGAACAAAAACGACAGAGAGAGGTGGAGTTTGGTGGAGCATTTAATAAATAAACAGACAGAAAATAAACAGTTGTAACAAAAACACAGGAAACGGCACTTGCGCCAAAATAAATAGACAAACAAAACGGACTATACAGACAAACGAACAAACACGGTGAGTGAAAACATATACTAGTTTTAGTTTTTTTAGTTTCTCCTTCCCCACACCCGTTCTCCACTCACCGAACACCCAACACCCAACCCCGAGTGAGTGAAAACATGCTGTTTTTATGCAGTTGTACCAAGACTCGATTGCTAGTCAATCATTCAATTGGAATCTCGGTACAACTGCACGTGAATTAATTAAGTGCACTCCCGTGACCACACATTACATTTTAACCAGCACGTGAAGTGATTTGTGCCCTCCTCGTGCCTAAATACAAATCTACATTTTTAAATCACACGTGAAACACAGACCCGTTTATATCCCGTGTACCGATGACTATACACCAACATTTACACACAACACGTAACATATAATACACAGGGGGGGCACTTTGCCACGGTGACATACGACTGATTTTGTGGGAGCAAGTCACATAAATCATTAGAAAGAAGATACCCTGTATATTGTAAGAGCACTACAAGTAAAAGTGGCTGTATTTGTAAACTTTTGCAACATTCTTTTTTCTTAGTATGTATAGTGCAACATATTGGCACCTGTCTTCATATAACCAAGACAGAACACCTCTATATGGCTTTCACAGCTACTATAATATGTTCCTTTGTGAACAGTGTAGCAAAGGATGTGCTAGAGACCTATACAATTATTTATGTATACTGTCAATACATAAATTCATACATCTCCATGTATTAATAAGTCATATTATATGAATAAAAACACAGAACACCAGATAGAAGCTTTTTTGTTTGTTTTTTTTAAATATATTATATATATAAAAAAAACAACAACAACTGAAGCCACAATATTCCTGGAGTGGGTGCAAAACCAAGTACTTAAAAAAGCATGCATCTATGCATACAAAAAGTACATTCATTTCAATGTGTCATCTTAACATATATACCACAGTACTATAATATAGATCTTATTTCAATGTGGAATAAGTTGTTTAGAGTACTTGCAGCTACGCGCTTTCCCCAAGATGGCCGGTTTCCACCTATCGTCAAGTGGAAAACATACAACCAGCCTAACACAGCGCCTTTTCTGGTCGGGAGGGAGATTTACTGTTCAAATATCTTATTATTTATTTCTTAGCAGACGCCCTTATCTAGGGCAACTTACAGTTGTTACAAAATTTCACTTTACTCAAAATATCACATTACGGATAAGAGCAGTTATAAGACACAGTAAAGTCAGTAGTAAATAAGAACGAATTCATATAAGAGAAAATAAAAATTAAAGTACATTACATTTACAGTAAATTACATGATTTCGACTAAGAGCAGTTAAATTTATAGTAAAAATTATTAAGTACAATAAATGGATAAGAACAATTTCAAATAAGAGCAATTACAAAAAATGTAAATATGGTTACCTTCAAGAATAAAATTAAGTACAAGATACAAAAAATAGTTATAATTGAGAGCAGTAATAGAATACAGCAAAGTGTGGAGCATTTAAGTGCAAGTACAAGGTGATGCAACTACTGATACAATTGGGTGCCATATAGTACAGTATAGTCGAGAGTTGTGAGGTTTACAGATGCTGTCTGAACAGGTGTGTCTTGAGGAGGCGCTGAAAGGTGGTCAGGGACTGAGCAGTCCTGATATCCGTGGGTAGGTCATTCCACCACAGAGGGGCAAGGGTGGAGAAGAAGCAGGCTCTTGAAGCGTGGTAGTGGAGGAGTGAGAGGAGGTGTAGGGAGAAATACTAGCCTGGAGATAGGAGGGAGCAGAAAGGTCAAGACAGCGATAGATGAGTACAAGAGTTTTAAATTGGATGTGGGCAGCGATAGGGAGACAGTGGAGGAAGCGGAGCAGCAGAGTAGCGTGGGAGAAATGAGGAAGAAAAAAGACAAGGTGAGCAGCAGAGTTTTAGATGAGCTGGAGTGGACGGATAGTGGAAGCAGGGAGGCCGGCCAGGAGAGAGTTGCAGTAGTCAGGGACAAGGGGCGAATTCTGCATATGTTGCTGAGGAAGAAGCAACAGGAGCGTGCCAGAGTAGAGATGTGCTGATAGTAGGAGAGGGGGTCGAGGGTGACACTGAGGTTCTTGGTGGATGAGGAGGGAGAGAGGGTGGTGGATTTAAGAGGAATAGAGAGAGAGAGATCAGCAGTGGGGGAGGAAGAGGGGGGGATAAAAGGAGGTCTGATTTGGAGAGGCTGAGTTTAAGATGATGCAAGAGCATCCAGGAGGAGATGGCTGAGAGTTAGAGATATGGGAGGAGATGTGGGAGTTAGAGGGGGAAAGGAGAGGAAGATCTAGACTATTGTGACGGGGTACCCTGGCCCCTAAGTGTATTTGGTTTATTTTGTATTGTTTGGGTTATGTAGCACGGGTGAGTTAAAGTGTATATTTGTATTTGGGTGGTATTTGGGCACGGGGGAATGCACAAATTAGTTCACATGCAGACTGTGCCTGGACTTAACTGAATGATTGATTAGCAATCGAGTCCTGGCACAGCTGTATATAAAGAGGCACAGATCGCTAACTCAAGGTTGGGTGTGCAGCACAGTACTTGTTTTGGGGTTTGGTGTTATATTTTGTTTGTTTGTTTATTTTGGCCAACGTGTCTCAGTGTTTTGTTTTGTGTTTAAACATTTTATTTACAATAAATCCATGCACCAACGCTTCACCTACAGTATTGCTGTCATTCTCTTCCTGGTCTGATGTCAGCATCAAGCATATATCCGTGACAGCTATACTTTCTATTTTTAATTTATCTTGTTTCTCTAACCTGTCAAAGATTTTTACTATCTGGAAGAATTACACAATCCTCTAACAAATCTGGGGTGTTTTCCTGACATTCTATATAACTTGTTCATAATTCATACATGCATATATTTCTTTTAACCAGGATCCATAGACAGGTGGTGTTTCAGTCATCCAGCCACTTCTACAAACTATGACTATAGCCAGATTAGCTGGTGGCTCTCCAGCGTACTAATTGGTACACAACCTTGGCTCTTTCTACATGCATCTGAATGAGGTAGTTCTCCTCCCCCCTGTTATGTGAGCCATACCCTGCGGTATTCTGATGCTGTTGGCAGTCCTGAGCTACTGATTAAACATTTTTGCTGCCAGGGCATTTAGTTAACATGTCCCTCAACTAAATAACTGCCATTATCTGTATTGCAGACACACTCAACATTATTAAAGCCAGACAAAAATCCTTTTCTTTTGATTTTGCATTTGCCTACTAGCTGTCCTGACTGAGCTTGTATATTTCATGAACAGTTCTATATAAGTGTACAGTATATATGATATGGATAAGGTGACCAGATGTCCCGTTTTGGAGGGGACAGTCCCACTTTTGGAACACTGTCCCCAGAACCTGTCTTGGGACGCTAACTTTGTCCCATTTTTTTCCCTCGAGCATACAGAATATTGTATTTTCATGCAGGCTGCTGTATTACCATACCATACCATACCATACCATACCCATACCACAGTCAGCGTTCATATTTGCAACCAATCAGAGAATTGGGGGTGGGTTTATCAAGTGACTGTTGCTAAAATGAACTGGCGACTATCCTCGTCTGAATCATCACTTTCGCTGTCTCAAGATGTTAGACTACTGTAGTTTAACAATAACAGTTCATATAGGTACCATTGTATTGTGTTGGAATTATTCTCTTCATCCACGATATGTGTATATCTGCGTGCAAACAACTTCGCTTCGTGTGTAGCTATAGGCGACAATTGCAGAAATCAACGCTGTCATGTCACATCACCGTGCCATATTTACAACACAGTACATTGAAGCTTGTTGTGGTTTGAACACTTTGTGCATCAAAATAGCCCCTCGCAACAAAAGGATGGGCTGTAAAATATGGTAAAAGTATTTGAAAACATATTTTTTATTGAAATAAGTCTGTATTCACTTTCACCACTGGTACCCTATGAGAAACGTATGTTAGCGAATACAAAATAGTTATTTTCACATTTGGAAAATTCATGTTGTAAAAATATTTTATTTTGATAGTTTGAAGTTTCAGAACATTTTTTTATTTCTTTACGTATACATTTGATGTTGTTTTTAGCAATAATGAAATAAAATAGTTTCAGGTCTCCTGGTGCCCATTTAATTTCTTTAAAAACATTATTTACATTGATAGTTTGTGTTTATAGAAATAGTTTAAAACAATTACAAAAAAAGAATCATGTCCTTGTTTCATTTTACCATCCTTTAAAAATATCTAAATAATCAATCAATCAATCAGTCTATTTTATATAGCGCCTTTCATAGTGGACCACCATCACAAAGTGCTTTACAAGATAGTGAGGCACAGTGCATAATACATTAAATACAGTGAAATACAGGACATGGTACATTAAATACAACAGCAAAAAAATGAAAATACATTAAATATAGGCATAATACATGAAATAAAAGGCTAGGATGTGAATTCTAAACTGTGGATCCGTGTTTAACCCTTTGCGGTCCATTTATTAATTCTGCGTCAGGCTCGCCAGGTCTAATTAATTTTCACACGCGCAGTTAATTTTAGACGCGCTGTTTAAAAGTATTTTTTTTCACAGTCAAACGGGTTTAAATGGCCCTGCATATCAACAAAGCACTCACTAGGCATCTCCAGCCCCGCCCCACCCTTTCATTCGCTATAGCTTTCACCTATGTAAGAAATAAATAATAATAATAATAATAATAATAGTCGTACATACCGATCGATCATCTCCTGATCACTCGTTTTATCACCAAACTCCTCAATAATGCGATCCAAGTCATTATTTTATTACTATAACATCTCAAAAAAGCTCTGCAAATGTCCGTGTTCTCTGTGCGCTGATTCACAGTCAGCCAGCTTGTTTACTTACGACCGCCCCGTTATCTGATACCAGATACCATGTATGACTATTCATGAGATACGCCTTTTTTTTTTTCTTTTTTTTTTCGACTTGTCTCGGCTCCTGTCGCTCCCATTCGGCAATTGAATGACTAGAAACCCGTTTTTTGCGTTGCTATAATGATGTTGGACCCAGTCCGACAAAGGACCTGTGAGGAATAATTGCAATGTCGGACCCAGTCCGACAATGGACCGCAAAGGGTTAAAGCAAAATTATAAGATGGAGTGAAAAACCTGAAATGGCAATTTAGACAACAACTAATAACAGATATCAGGCTTAGAGAGGATTAAAAGCAAGAGAGAACAAGTGGGTCTTGAGAGTTGATTTGAAGTGAGCGATTGTGAGAGCTGTACGCACTAAAGCTGGGAGAGAGTTCCAGTGAGTCGGGGCCATGAAGCTAAAAGAGCACAATTTTAGTGTGGTGCACTTTTGCTTGGGTATAACAAGCAGGCCTGAGTCAAAGGATCTCAGCTTACGTGCAGGGACATAGCGGGTCAGCAGGTTGGAGAGATGCTCTGGACCTGTGTGATGAAGGGCCTTGTTGGCAAGCAGGAGAATTTTGAAAGTAATCCTGAACTTTACAGGTAGCCAGTGCAGCTGGACAAGACAGGGGGTAATGTGATTATGTTTTTTACATCTGGTAAGGATCCTAGCAGTGGCATTTTGAGCCAGCTGCAATCGGTTTATGGCGTGTGACGGAAGATCACTGTAGAGAGAGCGGCAGTAGTCGATTCGAGAGGAGATGAATGCATGACAGAGTATCTCTGCATCCAGGAGGGAAAGGTGGGGACGGACCTTGGAGATGTTTCAGCGGTGGTAGAAGGAGGATTTGACTACAGAGGAGCTTTGGGCATCAAAGGAGAGGTTACTATCCAGTACACCAAGGCTTCGTACAGTGGGGGAAGGCAGCAGCAGACAGTTTCCGAGGTTCAAGGCAGCAATATTGAGATTCTTGAGTTGAGTTATCGATCCTACTAGATGAAGTTCAGATTTGTTGGTGTTGAGCTGAAGAAAATTGGCAGACATCCAGGCCTCGATGTCTTGGATGCAAGCTGACAGCCTGACCATGGCAGAGGGACATCGAGGGTCTAGTTTTAGGTAGAGCTGGGTGTCATCTGCATAGGAGTGAAACATGAGGCTATGTTTTGCGGTTGAGGTGACCGAAAGGAAGCATGTAGATGTTGAAGAGAAGAGGCCCGAGAAACAGACCCTTGAGGGACACCCCAAATGACCGGGTTTGCGTCAGCACTGCTTCCATCATAGAAAACAGACTGCATGCGTCCGGATAGGTAAGATGACAGCCAGGAGAGACAGGTTCCAGAGATCCCATCATACTTCTGAAGGCGGTCAAGAAGAATGCTATGATCTATGGTATCAAAAGCAGCAAGGAGGATAAGGACAGAGGGAGCAGCAGCATCAGCATTAAGCAGGAAATCATTTACAATCCAGAGCAGAGCAGTTTCGGTACTGTGATGTGGCCGGAAGCCAGACTGCAGAAATTCAAGCAGATTGTTATCTGTTAGATGTTTCATCAGCTGGCTGGCTACAGCACTTTCTAGAGTTTTGGAGAGAAAAGGAAGATTGGATATCGGACGGAAGTTGAATAAGACAGCTGGGTCAAAGAAGGGTTTTTTGAGCATTGGCATTACTCAGGCAGTCTTGAGGGCAGCAGGAACCAGGCCTGAGTCCAGGGACAGGTTGAGAGTGTGCATAATGAAAGGAGCAAGGTCAGAAGCACAGAGACGGACGAGATTTTTTGGCCAGGGGGCCAGGGGGCACGTGGCAGCAGTTGATTTCAGGAGTAGGCTGGAGACATCAGTAATGGAGAGAGGAGAGAAGGAAGAGAAAGCAGGAGGGGCAATCGGAGGAGAGTCAAGGTGGTCAACTACTATACTGTATATTTTATCCTGATAAGTTTAAGAAAAAAATAGACACAATGGAGCATTCATATTTAAGATTAATTATATCTGTTGCATACGTGTGATAGCTATATCATTTATTTTACTGGGGGATTAGGGGCAGGGTCGACCCTTTAAGTTTCTCCAGATAGTCTTATTTCCAAATTTCCTTTTTAACATGTTTTAAAATACTTAAAATAGAAAGGAACCCGTTAAAAACATGTTAATTGTATGATGACATTTTCTGCCTTGTCTATGCAGTTTTTCACCAATCAATAATATGTTTTTCAGTACCAATCAATGATAATGAGAAAGCATCTCCTGACAATCTGAAAGCTTCTCTGTGCATTTTACATAGGCTAATGCTTATGTGTATATTAAGGAAGATTAAATAGTATTAGTTTCGTAAGTAAAGAAGCGACAACATTTCATTTGATCAGAAAATGAATATGATTTAATCTTAATACAGCTTGATCCATGTCTCAGGCTATACTGTTGACTCAAAAAAAATAAAACAGCCAAGATCAGCAAAGAAATTAGCCTCCCTAAAATGCATAGTTATCTAATTTAGATTGACAGAAGACACTTTCTCATGAGCATTGATTGGTACCGAAAAATGGAATAGGCAGGAAATGTCATCATGCAATCAACACGTTTTTAACAGGTTTTATTCCGTCTTAAGCGATGCCCGTCAGCTTACTGCATGTTAAAAGAGGGAATTTGGAAATGCAACTATTCAGAGAAACTTAAAAGGTTTGCCTACGTGGATTACTATTACTATACTTAATAACTACTTCAGAAGGGAATTCCTGTTTCTGCAATCAGGGCAGCTTCTAAATAAAACTCAGAAAAGCTGATTAGTGGGCTTCATTTATTGCACACAGTCAAAAGATAGGATATTTAACATATTTCATCACCTTTAATAGTAATAGTTTGTGACGGGGAGCCCTGCCCCTTTGTATAAACGTGCACTATATTATTTGTATTAGTATTACTATTTTCATTATAATTATGGCTGTTTTGTTTTGATAATACAACTATCTGTATTGGCTTTATTACTGTGATTTGTTGTTATGATTTATTATTGTTTGGTTTGCAAGCATGTATTATTTGAATATGTATTATTGTTTCTAATGATTTGTATTTCTGTGTGCAGACGTGTCAAAGCCGTCTGTCATTTTATTGTTTGTTTCGGCAAGGAGAGGGTTAACATGGGGAATGCAGGTGGTCAGGAGACAGGTGATTGCCAATTGTCTCATTAGCTCCTGACCACTTGCTATATAAGGTCTCGCTCTCAGAGCATGGGGAGAGCGTAGGAAAAGTTTGGAAGAGCTTGGGAGATAAAGTAAAAGAAGAATCTAAATATACGATTGCTACCAACTTGTAGGTACTCATTTGTTATAGTTTATTTTCACTTTGTGTTGTTTTGGCCCGCGTGCCCTTTCCTTTTGTATTTTGAAAGCATTTTGTTTTATTTTGTTTATAATTAGTAAAGATACTGCATTGCCACTGCAGTTTTGGCCCTTTATTTCAGTGTGTTTGTGTACTTTATCCTGGTTCTGACATCACCATCCACACCACACCCCTCACATCCTGACATAGTTTGATAGTAGAACGTGGCTGGAAAAAATTCCTGGTATCTATTAATCATGGCACACTAATGTTCCAAACAGAAACTGCAATAGAAAAAAATCCAGATAAAATACCATGTCATATTAAATGGTAAGAAATTAAATAAATATTTTGAAAAAAATAAATTATATGAAGTAACCATTTAATAAATAGAGATATGTAATGTTTTCATAGAGGAAGGGCCTGGTTTGCAGATTGGCAAAAGTATTGTGTATGAGAAGTGTAGTGGAAACGACTGAGACAGAGAATAACCGAAACAAATTAAGAGAAATACCATTTAAAGGGGTTTACTATTTTGGCGTGGACCGTGGCTGACAGCGGTTCTGTTTACTGTAAAAAAATTAATAAACCGTGAATTTTGGAAAACGAAGACCCTGCTTGTGTGAGTCTGCTTTATTTTCACACAACTCTACAGTATCATAGAGTGTCAATGCACCATTATGTTATATTAATTGTGTACGAAGTAGGACTATGGTCCAAAAAAAAAAAAAGTGCGCTAAAACCATTTAGTTTCAATTTTAAATCATCTTTTTTTTCGCATAGTACAGTAATGTGAACAAAGCATCACAATGTATTTATTGTTACCGGTAGCCTATACGCTAAAGTATAAAGGAAGTACACTACAGCTGTAGATATTTGCGTTTATTTACTAAGGCCAAATGTGAGAGAACACAATGTTATTTTTCAGGTCAACAATCGATTTATTTCAAATAAATGTAGCACTTATGTGTGTGTTTTTTAAACCGGACACCTCATTTTTTTTGACAACCTACCTGTCTCCTGACAAACTTCTGGCAAATGCATTTTAATGTTAAGAAATTGCATATGGGGAATAATAATACATGTTATAAGTAGGACATGAATGGGATGGAAATAGGGGACGAGGACTTTGAAAAGGATCTCAGTTACACTGGAATCATCATTAAAAGTGTATTGCCAATATGGTGAGGCAATTAAAAAGGCAAATAGAATGTTATATTGCAAAAAGCGTGGAATACAAGTCTAGAGAGGTTTTGCTAAGATTATTCAATTCCCTAGTTACACCCCACCTAGAATACTGTGTTCAGTTTTGGTCACCTCGCTACAAAAAATACACAATTGCACTTGAGTAGGTACAGAGAAGGGAACTAGGCTGAGCCCAGGACTTAAATGACATGAGCTATATCGACAGGTTAAAATAATTAAATCTCTTCAGCCTAGAAAAAAGAAGGGAAAGAGGGGGCTTGACTGAAGTCTTTAAAAACATAAACATAACCCTTTACTGCACGATTTTTTCTTTTTTGATCAAAATATGTGTTTAGACATCCCTTTGTATACTTGTGAACATAATTGAAAGGTTCCTTTTAAATATCTCAATCCTTTTTTTAAGTTATAACACAAAATATTTGTGTCCCCAAAAAAGGACGTCATGCAGTACAGACTTGGGGTAGTACTTTGACTATAATGACCATATTATTTACTACTTTTTTTTGGAGAATTGACAAATACGTTTAAGCAAGAATACCTATTCTTTGATAATTTTTGTGAATTTGAAATTATACCTGGGGCCATTAGTCAAAGAATATAATTATTCACATAAACAGTATCTTTGAATTTAAAATCTTTAAAAATATAAAATAAACAGGAAAAAAAAAAACATTAAATGCAAATACCAAACAATGCACACAGCTTGAACAATGAATGAACGCAACTATAAGCAAATATATACATACATACATACATACATACATACATACATACATAAACAAACAAACATTGATTTGGTTTTAAACAAACATTTGATTCATTTTTTATGTTTAAATCCAAACAGGGTAATATTATTCATAAATTTAACTTGTGCCACAGTGAATGTGTTTAGATTCTTTCAAGACTAAAGTCTTTACTTTTACCCTAAACTACACTAGCCACTGTCATTGTATTAGACTGTGTTCACACTGGTCCGTTTTGAGGGTTTGGTCCGCACTCTGTACGCTTCGGTACGTTTGGTGTGAAGCATGAACAACAAAGTCCGCTTGGGAAACAAACCATACCAAGTGTACCTAAAGCGGCAGTCTCGGTCTGTTTGGCACACGTTCCGAGTTTGGTTTGCTTGCTAAACCTCAGTGTGAACAACAGCTGGACTCTCCTTTTGCACATAGGAAACAAACTTTACAAGGTAACCTGACTCGGAAGTAAACATTTTGCGCGTAGTTTAGTTCATATGCTGAGAAAAAAAGTGGAGCTTACCAGACATCCCGTGACCACTGGGATTATACAGTTTCAGCCTTAATTTGTTGTCCCGGTCGGAAACAGTAAAATTGTATTTGCTGTCTTGGTCGGAAACAGTAAAATTGTTAATCGTCCTGGTTTTGCTATTGTATTTATTTATTTTATTAAAGTACAAAACTGCATCAGTGTGTTCTACAAGTTAACAGCAGATCAATGTATTAGGTTGTGTTAGCACCGTTCAAAAATAAAATAAACAAGAGTTGCTACGACGTCAGTGAATTAAAAAAAAAAACACGTCCCAGTTTTTCAATGTGGAAATCTAGACAGTGGGAGAAACTGAAGCTTTGACAGAAATTTGGTCAGACAACAAAATCCAAGCCGAACTGAAGAAAATTCACAAAAATAGTAAAATATACCAGTATTCAGTCTTTTCTTAAATTACTTGGTTTAATGCCAAAAAGTGTAAGAACCATGCAGAATTGTGTAAACTGCATTATTCTCCTACTGTAGGCATTCAATATATGTATTAATTAAATCAGTGCTTCCCCAGTGCTTTCTTCCACAGCAATATGAGAATCTAAAAAATGCTATATTAAAAACCCGAGCAATACATCAATAGCTATCATCTTTCAATATGCCATGTAGGAGGCGGTGCGGTCCAGTGGTTAAAGAAAAGGGGCTTGTAACCAGGAGGTCCCCGATTCAAATCCCGGCTCAGTCATTGACTCATTGTGTGACCCTGAGCAAGTCACTTAACACTAGAAGCCCCACGGCAGTCAGTTTGGTGTTTTTTGTTTTTAAAATGTAATTTTCTCCAGTCGTATAACACATATGGGGCTGCGTGTTCATGTACCTTTCTGTCCGTATGTATTAAATATTCTCACAAAGCATGAAACACGGGAGTGCAGAAATAAAGGAGATAAATTACATTATTCCTAAGAGCCCCGGGAGCAGTCACATTGATGGCCACACAGAAAACAATTGTATTGTGATTATACAGAATGGTATTCTACTGTATTATTTTTATGTATTGTAGCGTTTCACGCAGCGTGCAGGATAGAAGAAGACAACACGCCGTTTCCAAGTTCAATGCTTTATTTATGAATCTCTTTCTGAGCCCACTGCTCTAGCCCCTTGCTCTGCCTCTCCCAATGAGCGTGCAACGCCCCCTTTTATACCTTAGCCCCGCCCCTTTATTCTAATCGGGTGCCAGAGCAAACAGCTATCCCATTGGTCCCCAGCCGCACACCAGGACCAATGGGCACACACAACTAACAGCCAATGACAGGGACAGCTTGCACAGCCAGAGACAGAGCGACCCCGCAGCTACAGGTAATAGACGGGGGGGAGAGGAACACAATACAGCGGCATTAACAGACAGTAGAAACAAGAGGGAATACAGTACGCAGACACAATACACGGATCGCTACAGTATTTTTATGTGTTTAGCTGTAATTAGATTAGTCTCTACTCTCTGCCTGAGTGAATGACTGACAGTCTATTGTTTTTCAATCAGCCTTTTGAAAGGCTGGCACCTGCTTGCCAGTTCTGCTGTTTTGGTCAGTCAATTAGCATCGGGATTAATGAAAATAAATACCAGAGACCGTGGAGTTTTACAATGCAAAAGAAATTATGGAGTTGATGTTTTGGATCAGATGGCACGGAAGTATTCCGTGAAAGCTGGCTCCTGACGGCGGTCTGTTCAGGTGTTTTACAATGTATTGGACCTAGCAGCCATCAACTCCTGGGTACTTTACAAAGAATGCACAGAGAAGAATTTGCCAAGGAGAGAATATATTTCACAGTTAGCACAGGAACTTCGCAAGAAGCATTTGGAACAGAGGGAAACTGCCAAGCGTGTACCCACAGCTGAATGTGGAAATGATCTGAGAGCCGTAAGAGACGCCAATGCCAGGTTGGCAAGTGCAATAAAAATAAAACTTCGAACAGCTGTGCCATGTGCAGAAAGGCAGTGCGGAGAAGCACATTATCTGTATTGATTGTGAACAGCCTTAGACTCAAGGTAAAGGAATACCATTTTGTCGAAAAAAAACAGAAAAAATAAAAATAAATTCGACTTTTTTTCATAACACCTTGTGCTGTGCGCTTCTGTAAAATGTTTTCTTCTAAGTTTATTTATCTACGTTGTTCAGTTGCTTTTGCGCATCTGATAATAAACTGATTGCTGTTGAAAAGTTACAAATGTATTGCTGTCGTTTCAGTTTTATTAATATGTATGTTGTAAACCGATGTCTGTCCAGATGTTTATTTATTTACATTTTCTTGTTTTGATTTGTAAAATAAATGTTCATATGTATATATATATATATATATATAATATGCTTCGGTTGTTCAGATGTTTATGTAACGTACTGTGACAAGCAGCCTAGAGTGGTGACGTCAGACGCAGGGAAATAACACAGACTGGACGGAGTGGTATGTTGATTGCGCTGCTGCGCAGTTTAATGACAGACGGTAAATAAAAAGGTTGAACCAGACACAAAAACAGGACACGGCACTGATGCCAAAATAAACAGATAACCAAAACAAGACTAAACACTAACAAGTATCGTGCTGGCCCTCCAGCACGATAGCAATTGCTTAAATTCAACCTCTCTCTCTCCAGTACCTCCTCGCTGTACACCTAACCCCCCAGTGCGTGAAAAGGTGCACTTTTTATACATCTGTCCCGAGACTCAATTGCTAATCAATCATTCAATTGGAGTCTCGGTACATCTGCACGTGAATTAATTATGTGTACTCCCGTGACCACACATTACATTTTAACCAGCACGTGAAGTGATCTGTGCCATCCTCGTGCCTAAATACAAATCTACATTTTTAAACACACGTGAAACACAGACCCATTTATATCCCGTGTACCAATGCCTATACACTAACATTAACACACCACACGCAACATATAACAGACACGGGGGCGGGCACACTGCTACACGTACTCAATAAAAAAAAAAATTACATCCAACTGTTTCTCCTTTCGTTATACTGTTTACAGTGTTTTGAATACAGCCATCAGAAAGACTGCTGTGGGGCTTCTAGGTATGAGTATATCTCTGGTCCTCCTTGTGCTCCATCTTTCGGATGAGACGTTGTTGTGTGACCCTGCTGCTGATGCATAGTTCACACACCCTAGTCTCTGTTAGTTGCCTTGCTAAATAAACAAATAACAATAATGATATTGTAAAAATCCAGTTCACCCACCATATGAACAAACCGAGTTCACTTGAAAACTGCATTGTGAACACAAACTAACTCAGTCCCGAAAAAAATGGAAAAAGACCAAAAAAAAACTTTAGTTCGCATCCAAACAAACTTGGTCCCTTTGCTTGCAGATAAGTGTGAACAGCAAGCACATTGATACATTGTTTCAAACTAAACAAACCAGACCGAGTCTGTTTGAATCTGACCCAGTGTGAATGCAGCCTTACACTGAAGATGATGGAACTTATATAAAATAAATATAAATTGATCTTATGTGGTTTCTACTAATTCTATGGGATCAGTAAAATTAACAACAGTGTTAAAGAGTAAGTAGAGGGGTTCTGAAAAATATAGTGTTACACGTCCCAACGTGTTGCTACAACTGTTTAAACAACGTACCTGTAATTTATTTTCATTGTTAACATACTGACAATGTTTTACACTGTCAGTATGTTCTTATGTGGTTTCTACTAATTCTATGGGATCAGTAAAATTAACAACAGTTATTATTATTATTATTATTATTTATTTCTTAGCAGACGCCCTTATCCAGGGCGACTTACAATCGTAAGCAAATACATTTCAAGTATCATAGTACAAGTAATAATACAATTAAGAGCAAGATAAATACAATGACTTTGGTTCAAGCAAGTACAAGTGTGACAAAATACAATTCAATAATACAGCAGATAAGTGTCAGTGATAGTTACATCAGGATATGATTAAATACAAAATACTACAGATTAAACACTTGGCAGATTACAGTACTCTGAAGTACAGGATTAAATGCAATAAAATAGGGGCAGATAAGAGCAAGTAAAGCGCATTTAAGGAAGGGTGATAAGTGTCCCAGGGGAAGAACAGAGGAGTTCTACAGGTGCTTTCTGAAGAGGTGAGTCTTGAGGAGGCGCCTGAATGTGGTCAGGGACTGGGCAGTCCTGACATCTGTAGGAAGGTCATTCCACCACTGCGGGGCGAGGGTGGAAAAGGATCGGGCTCTGGAGGCAGGGGAGCGTAGAGGAGGTAGAGCCAGTCTTCTAGTGCAGGCGGAGCGGAGAGGTCGAGTGGGGGTGTAGGGAGAGATGAGGGTCTGGAGGTAGCTGGGTGCAGTCTGGTGGTCAAGGCATCTGTAGGCTAGTACAAGAGTCTTGAACTGGATGCGAGCGGTGATCGGGAGCCAGTGGAGTGAGCGGAGTAGTGGAGTTGCATGGGAGAAGCGAGGCAGAGAGAACACCAGGCGGGCAGCAGAGTTCTGGATGAGCTGGAGCGGACGGGTGGCGGACACAGGGAGGCCAGCCAGGAGGGAGTTGCAGTAGTCTAGGCGGGAGAGTACCAAGGCCTGGACCAGGAGCTGGGTGGCGTAGTTGGTGAGGAAGGGTCGGATTCTTTGGATGTTGCTCAGGAAGAATCGGCAAGTGCGTGCCAGAGTGGAGATATGCTGGGAATAAGAGAGGCAGGGGTCCAGGGTGACTCCGAGGTTCTTAGCGGAGGAAGAGGGAGAGAGTGTGGTAGATTCCAGAGGAACAGAGATAGAGAGATCAGAGGAGGGGGAGGAGAAGGAGGGAAAGAAAAGGAAGTCAGATTTAGAGAGGTTAAGTGAGGTGATGCGAGTGCATCCAGGAGGAGATAGCAGACAGACAGGTATAGATACGGGAGGGGATGGTGGAGTCAGAGGTGGGGAAGGAGAGGAAAATCTGAGCATCATCAGCATAGAAATGGTATGAGAAACCATAGGATGCGATGAGGGGGCCCAGGGAGCGGGTGTAGAGAGAGAACAGGAGAGGACCCAAGACTGACCCTTGGGGGACTCCTGTTGAGAGAGGGCGAGGTGTGAAGGTTGCTCCACGCCAGGTTACCTGGTAAGTGCGGTTGGAGAGGTAGGAGGAGAACCAGGCCAGAGCAGTGCCAGAGATTCCCAGGTCAGCGAGAGAGGATAGTAGAATAGAGTGATCGACAGTGTCAAAGGCAGCAGAGAGGTCGAGGAGAATTAGGACAGAGGAGAGAGAGGCAACTCGGGCAGACTTTAGTGAGTTGGTGACAGACAGGAGGGCGGTTTCAGTGGAGTGAGCAGAGCGGAAGCCAGATTGGAGAGGGTCGAGCAGAGAGTGGTTGGACAGGAAAGCAGAGAGCTGGCGGTGTACAGTCCGCTCGAGGGTTTTGGAGGGGAAGGGTAGGAGGGAGACAGGACAGTAGCTCTGGAGGGAGGTGGGGTCGAGGGTAGGTTTTTTGAGGAGGGTAGTGATAGAGGCTTTTTTGAAGGCAGAGGGAAAGAGACCAGAAAGGAGAGAGGTGTTGAGAAGGGAGGAGATGAAGGGAAGTAGAGCAGGAGCAGCAGCTTGAAAGAGGTGGGTGGGGAGGGGGTCCAAGGCACACGTGGTGGGTTTGTGACCCTGGAGCAGGGAGGAGAGGTCAGAGTCTGAGAGGGGCGAGAAGGTGGAAAAGGAGGGTGAGTTAGTAGGGGATGCAGTGGGTGTAGGGGTTGGAGCAGGAGGGGGTGCGGGGGAGGGAGAGGTGTTAAAGAGTTTGCGGATATCTGAGATTTTAGAAGAGAAGAAGGAGGCAAAGTCATCAGGGGAGATAGAGGAGGGAGGATGAGGGGGGGAGGGTTTAAGAAGGAGGAGAAGGTAGAGAATAGTTTATGTGGGTTGTTAGTGGAGGCTTGGATTACAGATTGGAAATAAGTACATTTAGCAGAGGAGAGAGTAGAGGAGAAGGAGTAGAGGAGAGTGCGGTAAAGGTCTAGGGCAGCAGGGAGTTTGGTTCTCTTCCATTTCTTTTCAGCAGATCGCAGTGTGATTCTTGCTGAGCGGAGCGCAGAGGAGAGCCAGGGTTGGGGAGGGGAGGGGCGAGCAGGTGGGGAGGTGAGGGGACAGAGGGAGTCGAGGGAGGAGAAGAGGGTGGAGGTAGCAGAGTCTACGGAGAGTTGTGAGAAGGAGTTGATAGGAGGGAGGTGAGAGAGAGCAGTGGAGGCAAGGACAGAGGGGGAGAGAGAGCGGAGGTTACGATGAGAGGTGACAGTGGGGGTAGGAGGAGCAGGGAGAGAGGGGAGAGACAGAGTAAAAGAGATGAAATAGTGATCAGAGAGGTCCAGGGGGGTGACAGAGAGGGTGGAGGGGTAGCAGGCCCTGGAGAAGGTGAGGTCCAGTTGACGGCCAGCTTTGTGGGTAGGAGGGGATGGAGAGAGACAGAAGTCAAAGGAGTGAAGGAGAGGGAGGAATCCAGCAGAGTGGCTGGGGTTGGAGAGATGAATATTGAAGTCACCTAACAGGACAGTTGGGGTAGACAGAGAGGGGAGGGAGGAGAGTAGATAGTCGAGTTCATCTAGAAAGTGAGCGAGGCCCAGGGGGACGGTACAGTACTATTAGCAGGAGTTGACAGGGAGAGGTTAGTTGGACTGTATGAAATTCAAAGGTATTAACAGAGAGTGAGGAGAGCTTGGAGGGGACAGAAAAGAGTAAGGAGGGAGAGAAGACCAGGGGGAGAAGACCAGTCCCACCTCCCCGTCCAGTGAGACGCGGGGTATGGGACAGGACGTAGAGAGAGGACAGGGCAGCAGGAGTTACAGTGTTGTGAGGGGACAGCCAGGTTTCAGTGTTAAAGAGTAAGTAGAGGGGTTCTGAAAAATATAATGTTACACGTCCCAACGTGTTGCTACAACTGTTTAAACAACGTACCTGTAATTTATTTTCATTGTTAACATACTGACAATGTTTTACACTTATAACTTTAAAGTCTGTTTCAAAGCTTTTTTCAAAATATCTGCTGTACTACACTAGGGTTTGAGATCTGTCCTCAATCACTGTAGGAAGAGTGATATAACAAACAAACAAACAAACAAACAAACAAACAAACAAACAACATAGCATGTGCTCTGGCTTCTGTTCCACACCACATCACGGATCGTTATTGCTGTGTTACCTGTTTGACAATGTGGGCAATAATCCTTACACTATCAGTGCACTAGAGTGGCAATTTTGAAAACAGCTTTGAAACAAACTTTAAAGTTATAAGTGTAAAAAGTTGTCAGGATGTTAACAATGAAAAGAAAAATCACAGGTACATTATTTAAACACTTGTATCAACATGTGGGGACGTGTAACGGTATATATTTTTCAGAACCCCGCTACTTTAAATCAGGCTCTACCATCCAGTTCAGCGCATGTGAAATGCTTTGAAGCAATCATGTGGATAAAGACCAACTGAAACACTTCGTGCAGATGAACTTGGATTTTTTTTCCCCACATGCAGCGAATCTTCTCAGGGACATGGCAATTAAGAATTTGCAGTGGCCGGCGTCCAGTCTGTGGTCTTACTTTGTAGTATGCTGGATATACACTTACCACACATTGCGGATTGCGGATTCCAGAAGCCAAACAAAAAATGGCCACCACCACTTTGTTTCAAATGTTGATCTTCTTGCGATTGTTGTTTTCATCAGTCTGGTCTGTCTCACCCATGGTGACATTGTATTTTGACATCACATTTGGAACGTCAGTCTCCACATATCGGCACTCCTTTGCTGACCATCTTGTAGCTTTCATCAAAGGACTGACTCCATAAATGGTGCTTGCTATGGTAACAACACTGTTGTCCTGCCTTCTGTAGACTACCAAGTCGGATGACCGGTCTTTCCAGTAGTCCACGGAGCCACAGGGTTTAGTCTACATTTTATCCACACATAAAGATGACAATTCTGAATTTTAGTTGACCTTATAGTTCCTGTTGCTACAATGTTTCTTTTGCGTAGCTCATCTAAGAGATGCAGTGAGGTAAAGTAGTTGTCAAAATAAAATCTGTAGGCTAGATCAGGTAATGGGTCAATAAGCTGAAGAACAACAAAGCTTGCCAGACCCAAAACAGGATCATATGAAGATCTTCCAGCATAGGGATCAAAGTGAACCAGGTACCCAAGGCAGGTGTTGAGGAACCAAACCTTGTATCCCCATCGGATTGGTTTACCTCTGATGAGCTGCTTTGCAGACTGCCTGCCATAGTAGGCAAGTATTTCCTCATCAACATCTAGGTCTTGTTCAACAGGCCAATGTGCTGTGAATTGAGTATTCATCATGTCAAACAGAGAGCGCATTTTAGCAAGCTTGTCATTTGCAATGAGCTTTGCATTGTCTGCACAATGGAGATGAGCAAGGATATCTTCAAATCGATTGGCTGATATTGCTTCACTTATGGCTATGTTAAATGTATATGAGCCATGTTCCCAGTACATCCTTCTCTTTGGTAAAGGGACATAGCCTGAAATAAATAGAATTGCAAAGACGATTCTCATTTTAGCCACAGCTGCATTCAAATTAGGTTTAGTCTTCTGGAACACATAGAGATTTCTCATTTGTACAATAAATTAAGTAACTTCATTATCAAATGAAGAGCTCGAACAGTTGTGTTTGTGTCAGGTCAGTATTAAAAAATGCAGGGGGTTCACCTTTCCACACTAGAGAGTTTTTCTTTGCTGGTCGATTAGCTTTCACCCAATTGTGTGTTATTTTTTTCTGATTTAGAGTGCATGGGTCTTCCTTTACTTGGCTGTAATCTAGTATTAGTTGAGGTCTCAGTTGAACACTGTTTGCTTAGGGTGGACGTGGCGCTTAAGCCTTTTCTATTGAGGCTAGATTAAGAAATAGATAATAATAATAATAATAATAATAATAATAATAATAGTTTGTGCATGTGTTATTTTATTAGTGGTTGTTTCATCAGCTGAAAAGTGTCTGGCTGTAGTGGCTGTCTCAGTTTAACATTCTCTGTTTGAATTGACTATATCTGTCGGAAGTGTCTGTTTCTGAAACACTCAGTCTAAGTCTCTAGATCAGGGGTCTCCAACCCTGGTCCTGGAGAGCCCCTATCTAGCATGTACATCATCAGTGGCTAAAGATCTGGAACACCTTGTGACTAATTAAGACAATAATTGGTTCAATTAAGTAACTGAGAGATTGGTGAAAACGAAAACCAGCAGCCACAGTAGCTCTCCAGGACCAGGGTTGAAGAACCCTGCTCTAGATCATCATCAGAAGGTAAAAAGTCTCCAAGGCTAGCTGTCTTGCCCCCTGGATAGCTGATAGAAGTATTGGCGTAAACAACAAGTTGGTGACACACAGGTTATGTTATTTACAGAGCTTGGTCCTTCTTCTGGCCCACTATCTTCATCTGATATATCCCTAGGTTCAGGGGGTTCCAGCTAAATTCTGGCCAATTAGAAGAGGAAGGATTTTTTTAATGTATCAAGTACTTGTAGGGCAGTAAGCTTCCTGTGGAAGCATGTAAAAAAAACGTTAACCAGTGTATTTCTAAATCTAAAACTGATAAAAAAAATTGCTTTTTACTTTTGAAAATGTTGATTATGAGGATATAGCCTTCATTATTTCAGCCAACCAGAGACCAGAATTCATACAAAAATAGGTAAACATGACCAGAATTATTAAATTCTAAAGAATGAGATAATGTTCTCACCCAGCTTCATTACAATTGGATGGATCTCAAGTAATAGCTTTAAAATGTATCCAGCTGGAAAAATTAACATGGAAATAGAAACCCTTAATCTGCTACATATTATCCTTAGAACTTAATAAAGCTTAAAGGTAGTAAGTAGAGCAGAAAAAACATTTTATAACAACATTTACATCCTCAGAGAATAAAGCTATGTCTGTAAATAGATGGCTATAAAAGGAACCTCAAGCCTACAGTGCATACAAACCTAAAACTGTGACGTAATATTTTTGTCCATTTATGGGATGTTATTAAAGATATAATGAAACTAAATGATCCCTGTTGATCGCTACCAATTATTCTAACTTTGTATTGTGGCGCTAATCTTCTATTTTAATGAAAGCCATAGAAAAGTGTTGTTTACAAACAAGTTCTCTCAAAATAAGTAGTAGAGGGAGTTGCCCTGGAAACGGGCTGGCTTACATTGGATGGGTATTGGTAGAGCACCATTATCAAGACTCAATATTAAGTGTAACGCAGGGATAGCAGTTGACTAGAATGAAGCATACGTTTTTTAGTACTCTATGCAGTAAAGGGTTTAACCCAAGACACTACTTCAAGTTTAGCACAGAGAGAAGAACAAAAGGGCATAAATGGAAGCTGAGTAAAAGTAGGTTTAGAACAGAAGGTAGGAAGTGCATTTTTTACACAGAGAGTTATACATGCATAGAATAGCCTACCAGTTGAAATAGAATCTAAAACACTGGGGGCATTTTAAATAGACTATATTCTGTGCTTTTAAATTAGTTCCCCTAGTAGGGGAGAATGGTGTGCTAACAAGGGATGAGCCTTGATGGGCCGAATGGCCTTTTGTCATTCCCAAACGTTTCTTATGTTCTTAACCCAATCATACTGAAGAGGGCTTCTAGGACCAGAGTCGTTTAAATGCAATAAAAAGCACTTTGTTTTGATGACTTACAGGGCCACCAGACTTTAGCATTACAGGCTTGAAACACATGTCATTGCATAGGGGAAGGACTGACGTTCACCTCCTGATAGTTTTTTTTTTTTTCCGTGTGACGTCACTGAGAGCGGCATTTAGTATCTGAAGGGCAGAGACAGTTTACAGCATCCTGGCAGAGACAAAAGCAGAAACAAAACATCACAGGAATTTGTTTAGAGCTAATAAAAAAGGGACACACTGTAAAGCTGATGTATTGACTTACTATATTAGAACATTTATCCTGTCTCGTGTTTTAATATCTGAAACAAAAACACATTGAAAATGTGAAAAAACGGCAAGTTATCAAAAGTGCCTAGCCATTTAAATAGAGATATCAAACTTGGCTTGTGTTTTTCAGGCACAATAAACGCAGATCAAATGGATGAAAAACACAAGCCAAGTTAGTAGAAACAATTGGGGCAACATTGGCTTCCACTGCTTTGACAGTTGTGCCTATTTGCTTGGTGCTGGCCAAGGTTGCCCCAATTGTTTCTTCTAACTTAGCTTGTGTTTTTGATACAAATTAGAAGAAACAATTGAGGCAACCTTGGCCCCCATCGGTTTTACAGTTGTGCCTATTTGCTTTGTGCTGGGCAAGGTTGCCACAATGGTTTCTTGAAACTTGGCTTGTGTTTTTGATATTGCTACTTTAAATGGCCGGGCACTTTTGATAACTTGGCGTCTAATGTGTTTTGATTTCAGATATATATGAGTGGATATAGCATATACTATTTCATCAACTAAATGTACCAGTTTTCCTTACTACTGATAATAATGGAATGAGTAACTTATTTTATTTATACATATTTATTTTGAGAAAATAAATTAAGAGTAGTGTCCTTTATTGCTTATATAAAGACCCTGATTATGTCATTGCAATCACTCAGGTGAAACTGCCCAAACACAGTAAATAAATAAATAGTGTTGAAAAAAAAGAAGCAAAGTTTGTATGGTTTGTGAAGTACTTTATAATGTTCCCCAGAGTGTTCTGAAAAAAGGACACCATTTCCAAGATGCTACTGTACAAAATAGATTTTTAGTGATCTTTTATAGGGAGAGTCAATTACAGCCAAAAAACGCCTGGTCCTGGGTGAGCATCCCACTGAAAAATGCTTGGTCCTGAAAGGGTTAAGTGTCAAGGATTTTTTTTTTTTACTGATAGATAGTACTTGCTGACAACACTGCTGTGTATGGGTAGAATGGAACAGTAATTTTCTACATGAGTGCTCATTCAAGAGTGCAATGAGACAGAAGGCTTATTTTAAAAGCAGTGACCTCTGAAAAGGCTTGTTCACCTTGCAAAGTTTAATACAGCAGTGAGAAGTTGCTTTCCATTAGATATCGGCAATCTAATTTTCTGAAATGTTTTTTCCATTGCTTGCTGAAAATAACAAAGCTAACAAGATAGTTACATAGATCTTGCCTGTTTTGCACTTCCAATAGCTACATACAGTAGGTCTCAAATATGCAGTTTTCAAAGAAACACACAGTATTATTATTATTATTATTGATTTCTTAGCAGACGCCCTTATCCAGGGCGACTTACAATTGTTACAAGATATCACATTATACATATATCACATTATTATTATTTTATTTACATACAATTACCCATTTATACAATTTTTTTACTGGAGCAATCTAGGTAAAGTACCTTGCTCAAGGGTACAGCAGCTGTGTCCCCCACCTGGGATTGCATAAAGCCCAGACTGGCTGGGGACAATTTCAATCTCTAGGTGAAATAACCAGGGAACTGTAAAGCTTTGAAAGCAAGGCCTGCAAAATATTTATTTAACCTTAGTGTAGTACCAGAGAGCATGTTTTAAAGTGAAAATAATGTTTCTTTTAAAACTACACATTTGAGACCGTTATACAGTTCTGAATGAATGTGCATGTGGAGAAATAATGGGATTGTTTTGTAAGCCACAATCACATTAATACAGACCAGCTTGTTTGAGTAGCACTTTAGTGACTAGATATGAGCAAAAAAAAATTGATTTGCCAGCTCTGAGTGATGGATGGGCTATATTAAAACTGAAGCTCTGATAAGCAGTTGAAGAGATGCAGCCTTAATGTTTTTCTGCAGGGTAAAGCACTTTTGTCGCTATTGTGTCATTTTGTATTATCCATAGAACTGAACGTCACATAACAAAAAGATAACAAAATGTGAAATAAAAATATTGCAGAAAAATGCATGTGGCGGAGTGTCCCGCCCCTATTTATTATTATTTGTGTTTTGTTTGCGGCACAGTTAAAAGCGCTGCGTCTTTTGTTATTATTTATAATTTAAAAACCCTTTGAGGATGCATGACTGATCAGCTACTGATTATTTAACTAGCTGACAGTCATGCATCCTTACCAAATGTGTGCAGACTGTGGCCGAGGGGTAATAAGATAATTAACAGCTAGTTAACCCCTCGGCCAGATTATAAGAACCTGCAGCTTTCCGTGCTGCAGGGGGGGGGGGGTGTACAGAGAGGAGGTACGGGGAGATAGAGAGGAGACAGAAAATAACAATTGCTAAAACGTGCTGGATTAGCCAGCACGACACTTACTTGTTTGTCTGTTTATTCGTTTGGCCCTCGTGCCCTTTGGTTTGTGTTTTGTTGATTGTTTAAATCTTTTGTTTTGTTTGTTTATTTATTAAACACGCTGAGTGCAGTAGCATTCAGCTTCACCCGCCCATCCATTGTTTTGGTTTCAGTTACTTCCTGGTCCGTGACGTCACCACACCTCACCACTGCGAGCTAGCTTGTCACATATGGTGTCCTGCGTGGGACAAACAACGCCTCCAGGAGCTGGACCAGGAAAAGGAGGTTTTTTTTTTTTTTTTTCAAAAAGTGTTTTTTTTTTGTGTTTTGGGAAAAAATAATATAAATAAAATGGAAGACTGGAGAAACGGCTGCGGGGAACTGGAGGACCTCCTCGGTGGTCTGGAAGACCAATGCTGGTGCCTTGCTTGCGGGGTGTAATGGGCATATCAGTAGCAATCTGCCCCTTCCAGGACGAGGAGGAGAAACCGCCCAGGAGAGGAAGGCAGGGAGAAAGAGCAGGAAGAGAAGGGGAGAGGTAGCTGCAACAGCAACTGCAGCAACAGCAGGAGGATGATAATGGCTGGGAGGTTTATATTGTGAACCTCGTATGGAGTTGTGCCCTGGCTGTGGGGCATATGGGCACACGTTGGCCATATGCCCCACGCAATACAAAGAGGGGGAGTGCGAGCATCCAGCCCAGAGGGGGAGCCCGTGCATCCAGCCCAGAGGGGGAGCCTGTACATCCAGCCCAGGGGAGCCCTGCATCCAGCGCCAGAGGGGGAGCCCGTGCATCCAGCCCAGAAGGGGGAGCCCGTGCATCCAGCACCCAGAAGGGGGAGCCTGTGCATCCAGCGCCCAGAAGGGGGGAGCCCGTGCATCCAGCGCCCAGAAGGGGGGAGCCCATAGGTCCAGAACCTAGGTCTCCAGGAGCAGAGCAGCGGGAGCTGCCTCTGCCTCCGCCACCTCCACCACCAGGAGCAGAGCAGCGGGAGCTGCCTCTGCCTCCGCCACCTCCACCGCTTCCACCACCAGGAGCAGAGCAGCAGGAGCTGCCTCTGCCTCCTCCACCACCAGGAGCAGAGCAGCAGGAGCTGCCTCTGCCACCACCAGGAGCAGAGCAGCAGGAGCTGCCTCTGCCTCTGCCACCACCAGGAGCAGAGCAACAGGAGCTGCCTCTGTCTCCACCACCGCTAGGGGCAGAGCAGCAGGAGCTGCCTCCGCCACCTCCACCGCCAGGAGCAGAGCCGCAGGAGCTGCCTCTGCCTCCACAACCTCCACCATCAGAGGGTGAATGCCTGCTGGTTCCGCCTCAACCGCCGTGGGAGGATTGCTTGCCCCTCCCACCTCCACCAGCAGAGGGTGAATACCTGCTGGTTCCGCCTCAACCGCCGTGGGAGGACTACTTGCAGCTCCCAGCTCCACCAGCAGAGGGTGAATGCCTGCTGGTTCCGCCTCAGCCGCCGTGGGAGGACTGCTTGCCCCTCCCACCTCCACCAGCAGAGGGTGAATGCCTGCTGGTTCCGCCTCAACCGTCATGGGAGGATTGCTTGCCCCTCCCACCTCCACCAGCAGAGGGTAAATGCCTGCTGGTTCCGCCTCAACCACCATGGGAGGGCTGTTTGCCGCTCCCAGCTCCACCAGCAGAGGGTGAATGCCTGCTGGTTCCGCCGCAGCCGCCGTGGGAGGACTGCTTTCCCCTCCCACCTCCACCAGCAGAGGGTGAATACCTGCTGGTTCCACATCCACCGTCATGGGAAGGACTGCTCTTGCCCTGCTTCTGCACCGCCTAAGGATGCCTGCTTGCACCGCCTAAGGATGCCTGCTTCGCACCGCCTAAGGATGCCTGCTTCGACCGCCTAAGGATGCCTGCTACGCACCGCCCAAGGATGCCTGCTACGCACCGCCCAAGGATGCCTTCTACGCACCGCCTAAGGATGCCTGCTACGCGACCGCCCAGGATGCCTGCTTCAGCACCGCCTAAGAATGCCTGCTACGACTACCCAAGGATGCCTGCTTCAGCACCGCCCAAGGATGCCTGCTTCAGCACCGCCCAAGGATGCCTGTTGCTCCGCGATCGCCTGGTGCTGCCTGTTGCTCCGCATCGCCTGGGCTGCCTGTTGCTCCACATCGCCTTGGGGGGCAGGTCTGGAGACCACCCCCAAAATTTTTCTGGCCAGAGGAGCCGGCCTGTGAGTGGTCCACTAGGACGCTACAGTTGTTGGGGTGGGAGGAGGACATCCCGCCGTGGCGCCTCGAGACACCTTGCTTCCCCTGTTCCTGGGCCAGGACTGCTAGCCGGGACTTTAGGGAATAAGGGGGGAGGTGGCGAAAGGCCATGTGTGCTGCGCACAAGGGGGGGCATGTGTGGCGGAGTGTCCCGCCCCTATTTATTATTATTTTAGTTTTGTTTGCGGCGCAGTTAAAAGCGCTGCGTCTTTTGTTATTATTTATAATTTAAAAACCCGTGAGGATGCATGAAGTGCATTGTTGTATTTACAGCGCTCACTTTGGACTTGTGACCGTGTTTGTGTTAACTGTGTGTGTTTAAATAGCATGTTTATTGTTTCGGGCCTGAACCGTGGATTTAACTGAGCTGTAGTGCCAGTTCTCATTATTCTTTACTGTTGTCATCAGACTTTGGATTATAAATAAACCATCATTTCACCAGTACTTTGTTGTTTGTCATTGTCTTGAGCACTGTGTGAAGGTTAGGCCCTCACCTTGTGGATCCTGCAACGACTTTCCTTTAATTGTTTATATACTGTATTGTCTGTGTCTAACAAGAGAGAAAAAAATAATAATAACTTTTCACTTATCTGTTATGTAGGGTCCATAGGCCTGCAGCTGGGAGGGTCCTAAAAAATAAAACAAAGTTTAAGGAAATGTTCTGTACACATAGTTGTACTGAAATGGTGCACACTTCCAAGACAATGCATTGCAGTAACTATTGCTAATATAACCTTTTAAAAAGAAACCAAAATGATTTTATTATGCATGGTTTGGTCTACCTGGAGTGGGGTGTGGTTGTGAGGTCTTCCATTTTGTTACAGGAAGTGGGGAAATGGTCATCTTGTTGAGGGAATCGTTTAATAACTTCCCTGGGTACTGACTTCCTGTAGTCAGGGCAGTACCATTGAGAATGTAAAGAGGGGGTAGCTGATTTTAATTAAGTATCCCTCTGCTTGTTTAAAGCTGTAGTGTTTAATGTATGTGCTTGTTAATGTTTATTTAGGTTTTCATTGATTATGTTTTGATTGATTTTTTGAATAAGTTTGTATTTATTTATGATTATAAAATGTTTGGTTTATTTAACAATCTATGTCATTGGTTCAGTCTAGGGGAGTGGTTTGCCTGCCTGCACAGATATATACTGGCAGTTTGGTTCAGTCTGGGGCTGCCTTCCTTTTGTTAAGACCTGGGGATAGTTTGAAGCCCAGTAATAACCTCAGTGTTGGAGCTGAGTATAGCACCTGCTTTAGGTGAATTCTATTTAAATGTAAATAGTTTTTTTTGTTTGTTTGCGCCTTGTTCTTTTCTAAAAAACGAGTTTGTTTTTTTGTACCATTAATTCTTTTTTTCTCTTGTGTTCTTAAATAAATATAAGTGTTTCCCTGCACAATCACACCAGCCGCTGGCTGCAGTTTCCAACACACTGCATCACCACTACACCAGCACACTGCAAACCACTTTGCCACAACAAGTCACTCATTTCTCTAAGAAATTCATTGTTACCCCAATACACATTGAAAATGGATTGCAGAAGACGCAGGACAGCAAAGCAGTGTTTGGAATTATTGCAAAGTTTACCAAACAACGATTCTGATGCAGCAGAGACTGGCGAATCTGGCTCTGAAGCTCACTGGATTTGCGAAGATGAATCTTCCAGCAGCAGTGACACCGAGGGCGCAGGAGATCCCGTGGAAGAAGAAGCACTTCACCTGCACCTGCATCAGCCCCTGCACCTGATCCAGCCTCTACTTCACCCGAGGCAGCTGCTTCTCCAGCGGTAGTGCCAGCACCACCTGCAAAATGCATATGCAAAATGATGAGAGCGCATTGAGTGCTTTTCACCTACTGATTGACACTGAAGCAGAAGCCTACCGACAAATACAAGATAATTCCTGGTCAATGTCCTTGGAGGAATTAGAAGCTTTCATTGCACTAGTATATGCCCGTGGAGCATTTGGTGCCAGAAGCCTGGGTTACTGTTGATAGCTGTGCCAAATGCACAAAATCAGTCTGCGGTAAGTGCACTGCATATTTTGAAAAACGCAGGATTTGTGTGATTTGTGCCAGCACTTGGACTTTCTAAACGATTGTAAATGAAGCCCATTCTGTTCAAATGTTTGTTTATTCATGTCATTTCGTATGTCTGTGTATAAACGCAAAGCTTCGTTGCGTATATGTGCTTTGTTATGTAGGCAATATAAACTCACTTATTTTACTGTTTTTTGAGGTTGCGCTTTATGTAATATGTCTGTATATAAGCACATTTCTGTTGTGTAGATTAATAAAAGTATGACCTATAGTTAATTGTTTGTCCTTTCATTATAATATTTATGTTGTTTTTAAATACGGCAGTACAATTGACGGGTCATGGTTGTTCTAGGTATGCCTATAAACGTGGTCATTCTAGTGTTAAAACTTGTATAGATATAGTAAGATTATTTTAAAGCGTATACTGCACAATAAAAGATTTATATAAAACCTGTAAGTGTAGGATTTTTGTATCAATTTCTGTCTTTTTATTCTTCTTTATTGAGAAAGCGAGTACAGTTTTGACAATGTCTATTGTGGGCTTACTGTCAAGGGCATAAGATAAGTGGAGACCAAATCTAAAAGAATCCCACAGACATAACATCATCGAAAACTTATCGTGCAAGGACAAAAACAGCTGGAGCCATGCCACGTCTCACAGTATTTTATCTGCTTAAAATATTTTTGAGAGCCACGTAGGTAGAAATTAATTTAATTACTTATTAATAACCATATATGGACATTGTTTGTATTTGAAATGCTGCACATGTCTTGTGCTTGTGCTCAACCCAGTGTCTGGAGCGCAGGTGTACATCCTACTGAGACTCGAGCTAGCTGCTCTGTTTGTATTCTATTATTACAATAAACTATACCTTTTTTACTACTTTTACACGTTAGTGGAGTGTGTTTTCTTACAAATATCACAAGTGAAAAAAGTATAGCTTCCCAAGAAAGCTAGGACCTAGTATTATTATTATTTATTTATTAGCAGACGCCCTTATCCAAGGCGACTTACAATTGTTAGAAGATATCACATTATTTTTACATACAATTACCCATTTATACAGTTGGGTTTTTATTAGAGCAATCTAGGTAAAGTACCTTGCTCAAGGGTACAGCAGCAGTGTCCCCCACCTGGGATTGAACCCACAACCTCCTGGTCAAGAGTCCAGAGCCCTAACCACTACTCCACACTGCTGCCCCAAATCTAATCTCTGACACGTTACATTACAGTACAAACAGTACAGTAGGTATAAGAGAGCTACAAAATGACTAATCATGTTTAAGAATTGTAAAGATTAATACTGCATTGACAGCAATGATGGGTTCCAACACATTATTAAAATAAATGTAAGATTCTATATGTGATTCTATGCGTCATTGCTACTGTCACGGTGCATTTATATAGACATACATAATTGCTAAAATATGTGCTATGCTTTACAAAGTAGTATGTCTGAAGGTCAATACTTTGGAGTCTATTCATTAATCTTAACTATGGAGGACCTTAATACCACCTCTATTCAATAAAAATAAAACAAATAAAAAAAACGTTGCAGGTTTTTATACATATTCTAGCTGGTCTAATTAAAAAGAGATCACCATAAAAAAAACTTGCTCATACATCTTGTATGTGGACCAGCATGGCTATTCACTGGTTCAATTATTACTGAAAGAAATAAGCTAAAGAAACGTCCACTCTTAGAGATGTTAGTTGTCATTGAAGTGTCTTTGTTAATGATTTCATTTGTGGCCTGTGACGGAGTGGTAAGTGAACACAGGTGAGTGCAATGCAGAGCGGATACAAACAGACAGACAACGATTTCCAGGTGCAAGGGTGTTTTTTGATATTTTAACAATGTCCAGAGCCTTATGGGGAATACCTGTAAATAATAATAATGGAGTGATACAGCGGCGTGTATCACTCAGTATTTGCAATCCCATGGATTGACCCGTAACCAAAAGTCCAGTCTTTTAACACACCCACACTAAACACAGATCACAAACACAGTTTTTAGTGACCGTGTTATGAGTAGTCTATAGAAACAGACAAACAGTTATGAAACACGAACAAACGCAAAACAAACACTCACGGTCTCAGCAAACACATGGGTCTCTTTTTAGGTCTTTATCTAACCATTTACAAAAGAACAAATTGCTTACACTACGACCCCTATATACCCCTACCCATGACCCCTAGGTCAACGAGCGCATCTGCTCCTCCAAACCGCGGATGCCAAGCCGTTTCCTGCCCGGGTCATTAAGTTTGGGTACCGTAGCTCTGCCCCTTTTCTAGATGGCTGACTTCCACCTAACCCAAGGAATAAATTGTCATGCCATTTAGTCCAGGGTACTCTGTTCCCTTTACACAGCGCCCTCACAGGTCAGGAGGGAGATCTAACACCAAGACTCATTCGATCTCTGTCACTTGGCCGTATTAAGATCTGACACTAAAAAATAAATAAATAATAATATATATATATATTTTTTTTCCATTAAATGCAATCTGCATCTTTCAGATATTTAACAAAGACTGTGTTTTCCTTAATCAAACACGTTTTGAAATAATGCAATAGTTCAGCTCTTTGTGAGAGGAAACTGATGTAAGATGCATGTTTTATATATTATAGAATACAAACCGGCATGTAAGTGTAATTAATGAATGGGTAATGTGAGAAGCATCCCTCACAAACATGTATACTACATATATTACAGCTATTTATCAACCCTTATTGATAGGAAAGTACCATTTTGTAGCTTCTTTGATTACATAATGTTAATAAAAGAATAATGTTCATATATATATATATATATATATATATATATATATATATATATATATATATATATTTTTTTTTTTTATTATGTCACAATGTCACAATCCTAAAATTTTAGGTGATACAAAACTCATGGCCATACCAAAATACCAAAATTGTAAGACATATGGGGGGATTTTGCAAACATCGTTAACAGCGTTATTGCATGGAACTTGCGGTATAGTAAAGACGCAAGTGATTTTAAAACAGAATTTGTTTATAAAATCATTCTGATAATGCTTTGAAATTGAGTTGATGAGGATGTTAATGAATGCATTTCTTTGTAAAAAGCTTAATTGTCACAGGTCACGTCCATCACTTCCTTTCTCAATGACTACATAAGGGGAACCTGTTAATCAAAATGCATGCTGCTGAGAAAAAATAATTTGCTGTTATCACTTGCTGGAACTGTACAGGGACAACAGACACCTCCCCATACCCAAGCTGTCTGTCTCTCTGCGTCGCACAGGCTGACATGCAGGTAGAGGGAAAAAAAAATTTCTTGCGTCTGTTTTTACAAGATTCATCTGAAATGTGTTCTAATTCTGCACTACTGTGTGGCAAAGCCAACATATTAATAGCAAACATGGCAAGTGTAGGAAAACGTGGCTCTCTGCTAGGTGTAGACAAGAGCGCAATTTTATGCCAGTTTTCATCAGCTGCCAGATCCCGTCTAAGATCCGTCAAGTCAGTCGCTTGTTACTGCATAAATTCCATCTAGCCTATCCAGCACATTCTACTTGCTCCGTTAGAGAGCTTATTTGGCATTTCTGCCACTGTCCTTAGTTGGTTTAGCTCTTATTTCTCTGAAAGAATGCATTTAGTCTCTCTGGGTGGGTTTAGGTCTGCTATTAGGACGGTTTCCTCGGGGGTTCCCAAAGGCTCCATGTTGGGGCCTTTTTTACTTTGTATATACTGTATGTTCCCACTTGGTTAAATTCCTAGACATCATGGCGTGAATTCTCTACACTGATGACACTCAGATTTACTTGCAAACTAAACCTGACATTGAAGTTGCTGTTTCCGTGCTTACTAATTGTATAACTGATATCAAACTTTGGATGCAACAACATTTTTTGCAATCTCGCACTCAAGCTCTAAAATTACATTTGCTGCTACTGCTGCTGCAACTGCTGCCACTCCCAGCAAAGCCACACTGTAGTGTGTTTATAGTACTTTTTTTAACACCAAAGAACTGAAATACTGTTTCAAGGTGAGATATACCTTTTCGTTGATTAAAACTCTCCTTTTCCAACTGCAAATTAACTCCTGATAAATTATAACAATTACAGTGCCTTGCGAAAGTATTCGGCCCCCTTGAACTTTGCGACCTTTTGCCACATTTCAGGCTTCAAACATAAAGATATGAAACTGTAATTTTTTGTGAAGAATCAACAACAAGTGGGACACAATCATGAAGTGGAACGAAATTTATTGGATATTTCAAACTTTTTTAACAAATAAAAAACTGAAAAATTGGGCGTGCAAAATTATTCAGCCCCTTAAGTTAATACTTTGTAGCGCCACCTTTTGCTGCGATTACAGCTGTAAGTCGCTTGGGGTATGTCTCTATCAGTTTTGCACATCGAGAGACTGAAATTTTGCCCATTCCTCCTTGCAAAACAGCTCGAGCTCAGTGAGGTTGGATGGAGAGCATTTGTGAACAGCAGTTTTCAGTTCTTTCCACAGATTCTCGATTGGATTCAGGTCTGGACTTTGACTTGGCCATTCTAACACCTGGATATGTTTATTTGTGAACCATTCCATTGTAGATTTTGCTTTATGTTTTGGATCATTGTCTTGTTGGAAGACAAATCTCCGTCCCAGTCTCAGGTCTTTGCAGACTCCATCAGGTTTTCTTCCAGAATGGTCCTGTATTTGGCTCCATCCATCTTCCCATCAATTTTAACCATCTTCCCTGTCCCTGCTGAAGAAAAGCAGGCCCAAACCATGATGCTGCCACCACCATGTTTGACAGTGGGGATGGTGTGTTCAGGGTGATGAGCTGTGTTGCTTTTACGCCAAACATAACGTTTTGCATTGTTGCCAAAAGTTCGATTTTGGTTTCATCTGACCAGAGCACCTTCTTCCACATGTTTGGTGTGTCTCCCAGGTGGCTTGTGGCAAACTGTAAACGACACTTTTATGGATATCTTTAAGAAATGGCTTTCTTCTTGCCACTCTTCCATAAAGGCCAGATTTGTGCAGTATACGACTGATTGTTGTCCTATGGACAGAGTCTCCCACCTCAGCTGTAGATCTCTGCAGTTCATCCAGAGTGATCATGGGCCTCTTGGCTGCATCTCTGATCAGTCTTCTCCTTGTATGAGCTGAAAGTTTAGAGGGACGGCCAGGTCTTGGTAGATTTGCAGTGGTCTGATACTCCTTCCATTTCAATATTATCGCTTGCACAGTGCTCCTTGGGATGTTTAAAGCTTGGGAAATCTTTTGTATCCAAATCCGGCTTTAAACTTCTCCACAACAGTATCTCGGACCTGCCTGGTGTGTTCCTTGTTCTTCATGATGCTCTCTGCGCTTTAAACGGACCTCTGAGACTATCACAGTGCAGGTGCATTTATACGGAGACTTGATTACACACAGGTGGATTCTATTTATCATCATTAGTCATTTAGGTCAACATTGGATCATTCAGAGATCCTCACTGAACTTCTGGAGAGAGTTTGCTGCACTGAAAGTAAAGGGGCTGAATAATTTTGCACCAATTTTTCAGTTTTTATTTGTTAAAAAAGTTTGAAATATCCAATAAATTTCGTTCCACTTCATGATTGTGTCCCACTTGTTGTTGATTCTTCACAAAAAATTACAGTTTCATATCTTTATGTTTGAAGCCTGAAATGTGGCAAAAGGTCGCAAAGTTCAAGGGGGCCGAATACTTTCGCAAGGCACTGTACATGGATTTCCCTTTAAATTTCAATGCAAACAAAAGAAAGTCGCAAGAAACACTGCTTGTTAAGATAGTAACATTATTTCGTAAATCAACATAATTTCGGAAATCACATTAGCATGATTATTTAATAACAAAATAGGCATAACGACCGCTTGAAAATGCCAAAATCAATGCTACATACCGTTTGTTCATTAACACTTATCATTTAAGAACTTTTGAAAATCAACCCCTTGCTGGTTTGCAAGGCCCGGGAGTAAGGACATATATTTATTCCACTCAGAGTACTTGCTTAATAAATATCTTGATATCCCCCATAAAGGGGTTTGGAAAATTAGTTGTTATTGCTGCCTGGTAAGCAAGGAAACTGAAAACAAATAAGTCATGAAGCCAAGATACTGATCTTTTAGGAAGATTGATGGCCTTCTATTAGCACAGATCCTATCTGATTCCATAGCATCAGAGTCATATCAGAGGGATCAAGACCAGTAACCAGTAACCAAAATCGTGCCACGTTGTCAGTGGAGGAGAACAACATTTGGGTTAGCTATTTCCCATAGTGAATAATAATGAAAAACGTAATGACATCAGCTATGAGGACAGGTTAAACGAATGAAACCTCTTCAGCCTGGAAAAAAGGGACAAAATTACATCATTGTATAAGTAGGGGCACAGGAAGCTGCTAAAATGCACGCCACTATTATCACCGATTTCACAGAAACCAGCAAAATCCATTACAGCTGTCCTTTAGAGAATCAATAAGGTGTGGTTACTAGCATGCCTTGCCAGCACAAAATCCTGTTTACTGAGCTGAGCTACAGAAGGGTGCCATGCTTTAATATTTATTATTGGATTGCTTAGACAACAGGAGAAAAGAAACTAAACATACTGAAACTGATCAATACAAGTAGTTGACTGTGCTTTATAAAACTGTAATAGTTAGACCTTTATATAACAGGAGTTTTAACTGAACTGAATGCTTTGCACCTCAAGATGAAAATGAGAACAAGCAACGCTAATTAGACAAAGTGTTTAAAATATGTTTTAAAACACTTTTTTTAAACAAACAAACAAAAAATAAATACGTTCCTTACATTCATTTATAGGTGCAACTTGGTATGGTTATGAAATATCATATTTGTTCTATGTGGTATTTCTTACATCTATTCGAGGCAGATTGTTGCAGGGGGGCAGGTTAAAGGTTACACTGTGTACCTGGTATACTTGGAGGTTAGATATGAGAGGTCACAGGGGTTCTTTAAACTTTTTAAAAAGTCACCACGATGTGAGGAGTAGAACACAAAACAATATACAAAGTGAATGCAAATAAGAAGTTAATACGTTACAATAACTGATTTTTCATAACCATACCATATTGCTTATTGAGATTCATTTTGTTTAGGTTAACTTAACCCTTTTCCTCAACTGGGCTTGAAGCCCTAGTATATTATATATGGTGTCATCGAAATACAATTCAACAGAAAACTGTTTTCTAACCAAGTTGGTCAATTACTAAAATGTAAACATTTTTTCACTTAGATGCGTAATACTCTTTCTTTAAATAACCTCTCATCAGTTGAACAGCTTTCTTGGAAGTCAAAGGGCTGTTTTGTTGTTAAACTAATGGCTCTTCAAGCAGTGGATCATTTCAATATTTATACACCAGCTAAGACAGGAGTTACCATTGGGAGGTGTCATTACTGGTACAGCAGCATGAATTCCCTTGGGCAGAATTAATAAAAGGGAGAGGTTTGATATTAATTACAGTTGTGGATATAAGGGGATTGTGTGTGAAAATGGTATTCATGTGGTAGAGATTCAGGAGGATATGCATCATTTGACTGCCACCACAGCCACAATGAATAATCACAGTTTGCTGTAGAAACCCAGTAGTCATCATGCTCCTGGTGTATGGCTTCTGGAGCAGGGTTAAACATGTTATATTTATTTACTGCAATTGTAGTCAACTGCGATGCAAGCACTTTGTCTGTAACAGCAGATTGGTTACAACACATAGAAAATACAATCAGGTATACAGGATATAATTCATGATTTAAAAACACATACCATGAAACCAGTCTATAAAAGTCAACCTCATCTTCAGTAACAAACTGGAGCTCCCGCCAGATCAATCTGCAATTTACAATTCAATCTATCACTAAAATCACTTGTAAGTAGAACGTTTTTGTACAGACTCCAATATTTCCCTGACAGTATATTGTTTCCCAGCACTTATGTTCTGCCAACATATTTTTCCCTTTGTAGTGGATTATTCTCTGTAACTTTCACCACCATCATCACCAGAGACAATGCTCCTTGTGGAATCTCCAATGAAGACTGGCAACTCCGCACTGCCAAGACACAAACATGCGCTCCCTTGACTGTGTGACTCACCCTGTACACCACATGGTTGTGCCTTTACCAGGTGTGTCACTTGAGGATCCCACTAACCCATAATCCTAACTGGGGCTGAGAGCCCCATATTTCAGATCAATTTTAACCACTGCTGATTGAAATGAATAAGCCCGATTTCAAATTGCTTTAAAATCAGTCCCAGTGTTGCAAACAATTGTTAAGAAAAAAATAGCCTGGGCAGCAATAACTAATAGGCTTCACTCTGAGCATGCGTGATGGAGTGGAGACAATCAATGCTCAAAAGGCACTGATCATCAGTGTCTTGAATTAAAGCGCTGGGTCCAAGAGATATCTCTTGTCTGGGAAATAACTGATAACACAAGAAGAGAGGCTATGATTTAGGAGGCAGTGTGGTCCAGTGGTTAAAGTCCAGCACTTGTAACCAGAAGGTCACAGTTCAAATTCCACCTCTGCCTGACTCATTGTGTGACCCACAGCAAGTCACTTAACCTCCTTGTGCTCCATCCTGCGGATGAGATGATAAATCAGTGTCCTATTGTAAGCGACTCTGCATATAATGCACAGTTCACAGTCTACCTCTGTAAAGCGCTTTGTGATGGTGGTCCACTTTGAAAGGCGCTATATAAAGATATTATTATTATTATTATTATTATCATTATTATTATTATAAATGCTAGTGTATTCAGTTTATATGAAAAGAAACACTGTCATCCTGCCCAGCACTGTGAAGTCCATCAATATACTGCATCCCTGCCCGTCTTCTCTTATTTATGTTGTTTTTACATTTCAACACTTGAGCCAACAGATTACAGGAGTTGATTCATGGGTATGGTTTCTTACAAAGGTTGCAATCACCCTCTTCTGACCTACAGGAAACACACATTCTTGCCCTGCTCATCAATACACTGTGTCTTTACCGATGCGGATGTGTGGACAACAAGTGATTTCAGCTGTTTGTATTGTTACAATGCAATTACCTTTCACAACTTTCTTCAGTAAATCGGTAAAGACACAATGTATTGACGAGCAGGGCAAGAATGTGTGTTTACTGCAGGTCAACTCCTGTAATCTGGTATTAAAATTAGGACTACAAATTTGGTTTTCTTTTTAGGAACAAGAATGCTTTTTTCACTCAATCTAGCAGGTTGAAGTTAGTGACAGCTACTATTTTCAGTTTTATATTATGGTGATTATATTTACCAGTTTGATTGTAAGCAGTCTCTACATAAACTAGATATTAGAATTATGCACAGAGTATGACAAAGCTGCAACCCCTGTGATCTCAAGTGTAAATGTAGATTATTCATATTGATAGACATGGAGTGGTGGGTGGCAGTAATGTGTAAATAGCAGCCGATTCAGGACCGGGGCCAGTCCTTATTGGAACTTGGGGGTTAGGGTGGTGTATGATTTGTGCATAATTGTGTCTGCCAGCAAGTGGGGGGAGGGGAGGGGAGGGGAGGGGGGTGATATTGTACCTTGTAGGGTGGTCTTGTTATTTTCCAAATACAACTTTGTAATGTGTTGAGTGCCTATCTGTAAGTAAGTTCAAGGGCTCCCTGTGTGTTACAGAGCCTGGATATATTATTACCTAAAACAGAACTAACAACAACATGTTACACTAACATGTATCAAAACAGAGAATTGGACTAGTTAGAACTGACGTGTTGGCTAGTGCTGTATTTATATGTAACAATTGAAAAAATAAGATTTCCATGTACTTCTTGTACTAATTCTGTGATTGTGAAGATGTAATTCCTTATGTTGCTGATATCATTGTAAGCACACATTAACTAATGCAATGGGAGATTTACAATACACAGTAGTCAATGCATCTTTGAGTGTATCCAATAATACTTTGTTTTGAATACATTAAAAAAAAACCCACACACAACAGTATTTATCTTTGTCAGCACACAATTGAAATGTCATTCATGCTTGATTTTTTTTTGACAGACACACACACACACACAAAGGGAAACCAAATTGAAAGACATTGTTTGTTGTTGCAGAATACACAGTGGAATACCCTATTATCATTCATTAGAAAATACCATCAGAACTCTCACATGCCAGTGTACTTGTGTTACCGAATCCAAAAATAACTTCATATCCCATGCATAGAAGGCAGTGTTGTGTGAAGCACTGACATTACACATTCCACCCCCTGTTGGTGAGATTATATGAGGTTAAAAGCTCTATAACCATGAATGAAGACAAGCCTGACTTTTGTATACTGGTAAAGATGTTCGCTAGCGAAGTGTGGGGTTGTTGGTTCACACCTGGCCTCCACTCGTTTACATTGCTGTAGTGACTTGAATCCCATAGATTGGCTGCAGCCGATCACTAAGGGGGAGTGCTATGATGCATGGATTCTGTCCTTTGTCGTTATAATGAGATGATGTTAAAGCTCTAAAACTATGAATGCAGACAGGCCTCTTTTGCATGGTGGACAAGACGCTTGCTTGGCTGCATTCGACCGGGCAGAGTTGTGTGATGCACTGCTGTTGCAGTTTCTATCTCTTGTTGGTGAGATGAGGTTAAAAGTCTCGTACTGTCATGTAGCATGTCATATAATCTCTCATTCTAATTAAAATACAACCATTTTGGATTGCCGTCAGCAATTTATCTTTTTGTTTTTGTGCCTTAAAAAATGGGGCCCTTACACCAGGGCCGGATTAATGCATAGGCAAACTAGGCATGTGCCTAGGGCCCGAACTCAAGGGCGGGCCCAAAACTTGTGTTTTTTTTGGGTTTTTTTTACAGATTTGACTGGAAAAACTTCACTTACTGAATCGAAGCATGTATCTCAAAATCAAATTGTTCAGATAGGTGTTACGCAGATTTCTGTAACATTACCCCATATAATTCTGTATCCCCACATTATTCCATGCTTGTGCAGATGCAGTTTTTAAAAGATTGCTGGACGTGCACTCGCCATATTTCTGTGCCCGAGCCCCGTTGTGTTCTCCATTGAGTTCTGCTGCAGCTTGCAGCAAATATTGTAAACAAGACAAAACTAATTGTGGCAAAATAAAACAGCACATTTAACCCCATGGATTTTCTACTCAGCCTTCCTGCATTGCTCAATACATGAAACCCTTGATTAAAGTAACCTTATACAAGTTTTTTTTTCTTTTAAAACACTTTTTCATTGTATTTCATGTAAATACATCCATCGATCTTTGAAAAAATGCAGCTGTGTCGGTGTGGAATCATCAAGGGTACAGACATCTACCATATGTGTTATTATTATTTATTTATTAGCAGACGCCCTTATCCAGGACGACTTACAATTGTTACAAGATATTACATTATTTTTACATACAATTACCCATTTATACACTTTGGTTTTTATTGGAGCAATCTAGGTAAAGTACCTTGCTCAAGGATACAGCAGCAGTGTCCCCCAACTAAGACTGAACCCACAACTCTCCGGTCAAGAGTCCAGAGCCCTAACCACTACTCCACACTGCTGCCCTAACACCAAAACTCTCTGCTCTTGAGAAAAGGGCATTTTCTTTAATGAAGCAAGTCAAAAAACCCACCCGATCAACAAACAAGGAAACATTGGCGGTTTTGCGTGCAGTAAACTGTAATGTTTTTGACTACACAACAATGTATAGGCAGGTTTGTTTTTTACAATTTATTTTCAAGGACTATTGTGGAGCTACCGTTAGTGAAAAACAGTTTGAGCACCCTTCTATATATTACCTTTTTCAACTTCATATGGTGTTCCTTGTTTGTTTGAACTGCTGCCTTTTTATTCAGTACATCAGGAAAAGCCATTTTCGAGCTGTGCTACAGGATTTAACGTAGGCTTCAGTTTTTTCCGGTTTTATTCTGAAATGTATTTAGCATACCCCCTACAGTTTAACTTTCTGTCAGATTCATTCAGTCGTTCATAATAACTTCAAACTGAGAATTATACCTGTTGTAAAAGGGTGGAGGACTAGTTTTAAAGGCTATAATGTATATAGAGGTGTGTGTATGTATGTGTGTGTGGCTGTTTGTTCAGGGGTAGAGACCCTGCATGTGTATGCTTGCCTAGGGCCCAGTGATGGGTTAATCCGGACCTGCCTTACGCACTGATCGTGTCTGTTCCTTCTGTTACACTCTGAGTGGTGAACACAAACATCTAGCCTTCTTAGACATTTCAGATTGCATTTGACTATTGTCCAATAAACTCTTCATTTTATACAGCCTTTCACATATTTGCCAGACTACCATTCTCACTAATAGTTTGCATCTTTAAAGTTTATGAGCTGGATACTATGACATTTTGCTAATCCTTTATTAAAGCAATTAAAGAAAAGTCATGATAAATAAAGAATAAAATGCATTTTTATGACTGTGAGGAACATGATGAAATACCTGTAAGTATCTCTTCAACTATAAAACTCAATTGCATATGGATAAAAAGCAGATTTATGCGTGAAATTAGCAGGCAAGATTAAAGACTATTCTTGGATCTCGGTTTACAGAGCATGAGATCATTCTGTAAAGGGCCAGTGAAAGGCAAAGTGAAAGCTTTATGATGTCTGTGATTGAAAACTCATTTACATAGATTACATTCGTAAGTACACTGTTATATTTTATTAAACTGTAAACCTTTTATTTGGTTTCTCCATTCAAGGCTATTTAAAAAGACAAAAAAAGAGGAAGCTTAAAGTTCTGCAAAATGTTTTTCAAAAGGCTTTTCTCAAGAAATTCACAATCCGATCGGATTGTAATAAATCATTATCAATAAAACGTAACCCATTTCTATGTGCCAGTAGGGAACCTTCTTCCCTAACCAGCAGGTCAATATCAACTTATCAGCCCAACCATTACAACATTTTCTCAAAAGAGAAAAAACTGCTGTTAATGTTCCCTGTACATCTTACATGTTATGGACTTAAATCTGCCACATAAGTTGCAAAAGTACAGTTCTAAAAAGAAACACATGTTGAAGCAAGTCTGTATTTTCATTCAAAATCACGATTTCAGGTATTATACTTTGTTAAAGAAAGTTCTCCATTCTTTATTCAATTAAATGTGCTGCTGCTTCACTTCTTAAGTCCCTAAGCAGCAGCATCTTCTGGGTCAAAGCACGTTACTGGCTGAGTCGTTCAACAGGGGAAGCACCTGGGATAATTTCACTCTCCAGCTAAAATGACCAAGGAAGTGTAATACCTGAAACGTGGCTTTCAAATAGATACTTTAACCCAGTGTAGTACCAGATATCAGGATTTAAAATGAAACATAAAGCCCTTGTCAGTCACGTTTTCAAGCCACAGGGTACTGTCCTCCATTGAACCCCAGTCAATATTTGATTAATATTGTGTAAGTAGGAACATGGCTAGCTGGAGCTTATATTAGCACAGAACAGAAAGAAAACTGAAATATTATAGTTTAAGTGTCAAAATCATTAGTTTCTAGTAAAGAAATTTGGGTCTGATTTAGGACGATATTTAAAAAAAAAAAAACGACATATGCATGCAGATTGGTTCTCCCTAATCCAAAAAAAGGTGGATGATTTGCTCACACAAGCCCTGCATCCAATTTCTAACTGCTTGCTCCAGTTCTTGGGCATGCTTTAAAATAATGGCTGCTATAATGACTTGGTATATCTTATGAGTAACAGCTTTTACATGGGCAATTATATAAAAATCTACAGTAATTGTTACTGGTCCCACTTCTAAATGCTAAAGTAAAAATAAGAAAAAGCTATTCTCACAGGCAAGGGTGCATTTAACAACAGAGTTTTTTAAAAATGAAAAAAGAAACATTGGTTGCTGTGCTGTGGCTTAGTTGGTTAAAGAGGATGTCTATTACACAGGAGCTCCTGGGTTCGAAACCCGGCAGAACCAATTTTGCCTGTAGCCATACCGCATTGAGCCCATGTTCAGGACCAGCACTGGTCAGTAATTTGACTAGAGACCTCCTGTGAATCCCAGCTATTTTTTTTTTTTTTAAGGTGGGACTTTATTGAAGTCTTTAAATTGTTAAAAGAGGTTGACAAAGTTAACACTAGCCACTAGAGACCCGATGGTCCAGATAGACACAGCTGGAAATTAAGTGGCGAAAGTGATGAGAATATGGAACGGGTTACATTAAACAATAAACTGGGTGCTACTATGTGTGTGACATAGTATTTTGCGTTGGGATGAGAACATCTAATGCTTAAAGGGTGTCTACAATTCAGAAAGACCGTATAGCTGTGATTTCCATTACATGAGAGTAGATGTTAAAACTTCATGCTGATTTGAACTTGGCTCTCGCCAAGATAAGCACCAACTAAGACATAGCTTCACAGTAAACTAATGTGATCCATATGTGTCTCCATCCATTTGCGCTTCCTTCCATATGATGATGTAGATATCCTTCTGTCTGGTGTTGATGGCTGAAGTGTAATGCTGGCTCCAGGGATCAGCTTATTGCCTCCCTAGCGCATCAGCACACACAAAAGCTGCGATGCTGGCTCCGGGGATCAACCATAGTGCGGTCTCCCCAGCGCATCAGCATGACAACCGTCTGGATTGAGCTGAGTAGGGTACATCTCTGGGGTCTTCAAGTGGGCACCTTCCATCCCTGGTGTTTCGTCGACTAGCCCACGACACCTCAAGAGGGCTCGACGGTGATTCTGGCGTCCCAGAATAACCCCCCTCCGTCCCCCACTCAACTCAGCCCAGCTTACTTACCTGTACATCAGCGTTTCTTTCTTTCTATTGTGCTTGACATCCCCAGCCAGAATCTTTCCATCTCAACCACAGCCAGTTGCTGCTCCTCTCTGCTGCTTCTGATAATGTGTCAGAACATTGTGGGTATTCCTGTGATAATAACAGAAGACCTTTTGTTGCACTTCAGAAATTATAATACATTTCTCTAATGTTTGGATTTGTCATAAAGGTTATGTGTATTTATATTGCAGCCTTCATAAACATGATTATTTCGCAAAAAATGAATAATAAATCTAGTTTCATCCTGATGAAGTTTGGGATTATTTGGGGCTTTTTGATTGGCTGCAATTCAAAGGTTGTTGGAAGCAGTCACATAGAAGGACAGCAACATGTTTTGTTTTCTCTTATTCGGTTCACCCTGAAGAATATAAATCAAAGAGTATGATGAGCTTGGCAGGCTGGCAGCTGAAGCAAACTACATGCATTGTGGGTCTTAATTTACTCAGCCACAGAGTTTCAAATTGAATGGCCTGAAACGTTTTACTTGAAGGTGTAGCGAGTGCCAGTATCTGAAACTAGCTTTACAGAACTATCAGGATTAGAGACTCAGCAAGGTCTAGTTTCTGATGAAGTAGAAAGCATAGAAAGGAAATGGACACATGTTTTAAACAGTCACCCAGGAACGTGTATAAGATTGAACATGAACGTGAGATTTCAAGTGATTTGGCATTTTCCCATATGGGTGACCCATATACTACACACGAGACTCTCTAAAATCCGAATTGACCTATAATCTGAACCATGCTGTCATCACTACTCTAAACTGGTCCAAAATGGTTTGGATTAATGAGAGCCTTTGTGATATAGGTATATGTAAATATGAATTTAAGTATTGATTATTCATTTATCATCTGTAATATATATGTAATGCTTTTCCTAGATCACAAAAATAATTTTTATGTTTTAAAATAAATTATTTGTATTATGAAAAGGGGTCAGTTTTGTTCCATTTAAAATTTATATATAGACAGAGCTACAAATAAAATGGGTTTATGTGTCATCATATATTTAAACTTACTAAAAGAAACTTAATAAATTACTAAAAAAAAAAGTTGACTATGAATCTTGAGTCATATTCAATGTATTTTAGTATTTCTAAATGAAGCAGTATTGAGTGTTCCCTGGTATTTGCACAACTGCCCAACCTGTTTCTGTGGGTAGTCTCCACTGAGACAATAACATTAGGGTGACCAGATTTTCAAAGCTCAAAACCGGGACACATTGTTAAATAATTAATGAGACTAATTAAACCATTTAAATATAGGCTATTTAATGGTTATTTAAAATAGCCATCCTCTCACTCTTAGTATTAATTATTATTATTTTTTTTTAAAGCAGCTAGCTAATTTCAGCACACTGCCAGGTGTATAATTTGTGGCAAATTACTTTAAGTAGTCATATTGTGTTATATAGGTATTGCTGCTTTTATACTGAGTTTATTAATACATCCTAATAATAATAATAATAATAATAATAATAATAATAATAATAATAATAATATTATGTAGATCTAGGGTGACCACCTTTTCAAAATGCAAAAACGGGACACCTGCCATTTCTTATGCTGGGGTATATTTACATTTTTTTTTTAACTTTTTTTTTTTTTTTTTTACCGTTTTACTGTTTTAGTTGTAGTGATTGTGAGAGTAAAATGATTGGAAATGGAACCAGTATAAAATATTTGTGAACTAGTTTTTTCTTTAAATCTGTATTTCAAATGGGTTTATTTGTAGCTTTTATTGTTGTGGACTATTTGGCTGTCACTGTAGTTGCTGTTCTGTCTCGATGGCAGCGCGCTGTGTTGATTCATTTTGAAAAAGAGAAACTCAGGAAAGAACAGAAATGTAGCAGTAGCACTCTGACTGAAACACTTTCCAGCATGTTGATGCAGAGTCGTTATCAGCAGGAGATGAGATGTCGGTGTGGTGCAGTAGTGCGTACCATGTGAAAGATTTCTAGGGGCGCGCCTGGATATATACATACATTTTTTTATTGTTTTAAATGTCGAGCGAGTGTAAGGCATTGCAAAATATTACGCAAGGGGCGGTGCTACGATGCGCTATAAACAGATATGTTATGGTTTGACTGTGGCGCTAAACTGTAAGATTGCACTGTGTCTACGAATTCAGGACAAATGCCGTCCCGGAGACATTAAGGCTGGGACCAGGACTTGATCTTTACATTTCGGGACTGTCCTGCCCAATTAGGGACGGGTGGTCACGCTATGCAGATCGTCGTTAAATACATTTACGTTTTGTCATTTGCCTTTGTTTGTTTACTCACTGCGTCAGGATGGTTCTATTTATTGATGTTGTTCATGTGGTTTAACCTGGTGGATTCAGATGCTTGCAACCTCTTGCTGTTCTGCTTTGTTTCTTTGCTAAATCCCGCCAGAACTGAGCAGCTACGAAATGACCGATTGCATAATTGTTGGTTCATATTGAAAATGATGCACTGAGGAATAAGCACGTATGTCTGTGTTAATCACTTTATAAAAATACTGTTCTTGATTAATCTTATATAGGAAGTGGTTGTTTACGTTATTTTAAAAAATAGTATTTAGAGTGTGTTGTGCTACACGAAGTGGCTGAAAACTGGGACTTTGATTTTGAGAAATGTCGGGACACTGGGACCGTTGATGGAAAACCGGGACTTTTCCGGCTAAACTGGGACGTCTTGCCACCCCAACTAAAATCCGTATTTCATGCTTTCTTTCAGGTGTTTACAAGATACGGAAAGTGCTATATGTTCAACTCAGGACAAGAGGGCAAGACCCCACACACCACAATGAAAGGAGGCACAGGGAATGGCCTAGAGATCATGTTAGATATTCAACAAGACGAGTACCTTCCTGTATGGGGTGAAACTGGTAAGAGTGCCTGTTTATTTTACACTTTACAAGGCTACAAACACACAGAGAGTGAAGGCTTAGACTGGGTATTCATTTAGAAGACAGAAAGACCAGTGTCAAGGCTAAAATACATTGTGTTCTGGAAAGTCCCAACCGGTGGGCCACGAGTAAATTCCAAGGGACCAATTCCCAAAATATTCCTATTTCCACACACCTAAGCCAATAATCTGCCACACAGCATTTTTGTATTATTATTATGCTTTTATTTTTTTATTTTAAAATGTTGTAACATGTTGTAAACAAATCTGCAGGTTATGCATTCGTTTTAAAGCTTTGACTCATGTTGCTTATAGTGTCTGTTGCGATGAAAGTGGGGTGGGTGGGGGTTTATTATAACTATTTTATTTTCGTAGATATCACTTATTCATATTGTGGATTCTATTATCTTAACTTTTCAAAAAATGTTCTTAGTTAGATTTCTTTTAGGAATCACATGACACTGCCTAGTCTCTTCATTACCTAAACATACAGCAGAACAGTTTATTATTGGTACAAAAAAAAAGACCACAGAGTGGAAAAGTGAAGCTTTGTTGAAAACAGAATATGAATATCATTATTAGGTAAGTTTCTTGAAAATAAAGTTATAAATATGGTTTAAAATAACATTTAATATGGACATGGTAGAGATTATAATCAGTACCCTGAACTAATCACTAATGTGATCAGGTCCCAACTGGTCCAGATTAGCATGTGTCTGCAGTTGTTTATCTGACTGCATTATACCTGTTTTCTTATATTTATTAGGTTTCATTTTTAAAACAGACTACAGAGATGTGGGTGTCTATTTTAATTATCTTAACAGTGGCAACATGTATAACCCTGTTTATTTCATGGCCCTCGTGTGATTTGTACTGTATGTAGTTATGTCAGAAAATTGGTTCACAAATCACCCCTGGGGAATACTACAGATGGAATAACATGGTGTAAAATATCTGCTCAAGTTTAGATCAGTAGACCCTGTCACAATGTAACAGGCTCAGCCTTCAAATGTAATCAGGACTGGTTAGTTTCACACTGTCAGTACAAGTGCTAATATTAAAATAAAGATGGCCACCTGGCAGAAGCGCAGCTGTGTGGCGTGCAGGGTGAGTCATACGACAGAGGTTCGCGTCCTGGTTGTGCGAAGTAGGCCGGTCTTCGCTGAGGATTCCGAAGGGTGCGTCACATTGGCTCTGGTGCTCCCGTGGGTGAGGAAGGCAAAACCGGCAGGACTGTTTCTCCTCATTGTCCAACAGCGAACCCTGCTGACCAGGCGCCAGTGAGCTCAAAAGCAGACATCTGCAGGGCTGGCCTTTGTCCTCCAGAGGTCGGTAGCTCGCTGACATCCAGGCTACTGACCTAAATAATTAGGAACACTAAATAAAAAGAATAAAAAAATAATAAAATTAAGTGTAATTAAAAAACCAGGATTTTTTTTTTAAAGAATAGGTTGTAAAACGACATTTTTAAAACATTTTGGTGCATATTTTCAATTTAATCCAGTTTTTAACACTAGAACCGCCATGTGGATCAGTTTGACCCATTTTGCATTTTAAATGTTAATTCTTGCATTGTAATTCGTATGTGTATGTCTGTTTTTTACTTTTCCTAAATATATGAATTAAATATCCTGACAGTGTTTGCTAGCCAGAATCACATAAATGATAAAGTTACAAACAGTTATACCTAGAACCGCCACGTGGGTCAATGTGACCCATGCATTACAATAGTCTTTTTTTTTATATAAGTAAGATATTCTATTTTAATATAACTGCAGCAAACAAGACACGCCTCCTCCTCCTAGCACACATGTTTTTTATTTTTTTTATTTCAAGCCTTTCTTTGTTTGTAGACTGACTAAGAGACAGAGATTGCTATGATAGTGGATTTGTCAAGATGCCAACTCAGCGAAAGCCTAGTTGCTTATTTTTCAATGTACCTGGGAGACAACAATCATTTGTTTTGTTCCACAAATACAACTGGGAATATATCAAAAGGAAATATTTAATCTTGAAAGTAGTCATTTTGATTGGAATACGGCAAGCTGCACTCAGATGCATACAGCAAACTGAAATGACAGTTAACTTATGTGCCGAATATGAAACATATGTTATATATTCTTTTTTTATATTACTTTTAGAAAAAAAAAAATTCGGTTTTACAGGTTTGTATGTACCAGTTTACACAATCGAGTTTAATGGAACTGCGTCTAAGTTTACAACACAGCTCCTAGATGCAGGCACAGTCATCTGGCAGATGCGTACAATCCTCCATAGAGTACAATACAGCCGTCATACTGGAAGTAGTGTTATATTTTCTTTTTATGTAGTATTAGAAACAATGCTAGAGACTCAAATGTTGGCAGGTGTTGGACAACGGCTTATTTTCCCACCGGAGATTGCCACCACTAACGTTCAACCTGATATTGTCTTGTGGTCTGGATCAGCACGCCTTGTTCACCTAGTTAAAAACTTTGATACGCTCAACTTTCTTCTGAAGTGGAACAGCGAGGATGCAGAGTCCATGTTTACCCAGTGGAGGTGGGTTGTCGAGGATTTGTGGCACACTCCACAACCTGGTTTCTCAGAGACATCGGATTCAGTGGTCAAGAGTTGTGACGCATAGTGAAGAACTTATCTGAAGCAGCAGAGAGGAGCAGCAACTGGCTCTGGTTGCTCTGGTTGAGACAAAAAGATTCTGGTTGGGGACCTCAAGCATAGTAGAAAAAAAGCAACGTCGATGGAAAGGAAGTTAAGTTGGGCTTAGCTGATGGGGGACGAAGGGGGGGGGGGGTGATGCTGGGAGGACAGAATCACTGTCAAGCCCTCTTAAGGTGTTGTGGGCTTGTCGACGAAACATGAAGAATGGAAGGTGCCCACTTGAAGACCCCAGAGAAGTACCCTACTCAGCTCAGTCCAGACGGCTGTCATGCTGATGCGCTAGGGAGGCCGCACTGTGGTTGATCCCTGGAGCCAGTATTTCACTTCAGCCATCAAGTGGAAGGATATCTACATCATCAGATGGAAGGAAACGCAGATGGATCATCTTGGTGCTTATCTTGGTGAGAGCTGAGTCCAATATCAGCATGAAGTTAACACCTACTCTCATATAATTGAGAAAGACAACTGTAATTTCTATAAACTTGCATTCAAACTCAAAAGTAATACATTTAAACATTAAGTTATTTTCAGCATAAGCAAGCTGATTGTTTCCATGTTTTGTAACAATAAGTTGGAATTCTCAATTCAGAAAATAGGAGTTAATAAAAAATAAGAGTAAACACCTTGAAAATATGGTCCTTGACATGTTTATATTTCACCCCTAGTCTTTCAATATTAAAAAAGGTGTATTCACTTATCAGCTGAAAGTTCCCTAAAGACTACACAGGGTTGTCACTTCCACTGAAATCTTGGCAGTGTCAAAAGGAAATGATGAACAGTACAGTTCCAACCGTGACTGACTTTCTGTCTGAGGAAAATCAATGTCAGAACTTGTTTTATACCTAACACTTAAAGTACATATAGCTCACAAAATAATTCCAGTAGGCTACACATTTAATAGGCAATTCATTAAAACAGTAAGAGAAAGGGAACACATAGCCACAAATGGTAAAATGCATGAGACTTCTTAGAAGTTGTTTAATATGCCTAATGAAAGCACAAAGTGGTCTAACATTTTCACACATGGGTGCCTATTGTTTCTATATCTCAGATTATTTACTGGAAATTTTAATTCTCACACCCTGAAGTTTTCATGCAGGTAGGTATAGAAAGGATGACTTCATTGCTAAATAGAGTCCAGTACAGCCAGCATAGTTTGGTGATACCCGTTTAGTGAAAATGCAAAAAAAGAGAGAATGAACATCATTTGACAGTCAGAGACAAAAAACTACATGACGCTCAATAAATGACAAACCTTGAGGTGTTCGAACAAATTTGCACAGAGACACAGAGGGTTTGTATTTGAAAAGCAGCTCAGGCATCTTGGTTTTATTAATTACAAGTATGGCAGGTAGTTGCAGTGGTTGGTGGCTGCTACTAGGGTACCTGCAATATATACAAGTGTACACCAAAAATGCAAAACAAAACACTTAAAAACAACTAGAAAATAAAAGGTGGCCAAGCTCAGGCCAAGCGCTACTCCAACTAAAAAGGAGGTCCCGCTTCATGAACCTTCTCCCTACATAAACTAAATAAATTCTGATAGGATTACTAAATCCCCCAGAGGTTCCCAAACTGTGGTACGCATACCCCCAGGGTACGCGAGACGGTCAAGGGGGTACGAGGCCAAATTGTGTAATGGCAAACCTTTTTTTTTTTTGCATTCTCATAAGACTTGCCATACTCAGAAAGCTTTATAAAGCATTGGGAACTCCTTTTAATTTATGGCTTGAAATAGCGTGTTAGTTAGTTTCAGAAACAAAGAGAGGCTGTGCCATGCAAAACAATCACACAGCTGCGGACACTTGGGTACACCGCCCTGTCGCGCACATTAATTGCAAAAGGTACCAACGAGAACAAAGATACACAGAGACAATGACGTACAGAGCCCTCACCACCAATCACTGTATAGCTTGAATTTTATGTATTATATTTAGGCCTTCTGTTTTTCGTTTTTTATTAATTATATATTTTGGTGCTTATTTTTAGCTATTTTCGAGTTTTATGTAAATCGTTTTTTTGGGGGGCTTTCGCTTTTTATAGACTATATGAATGTATTGTTTTCGGTTACTTTCCAAATTGCTTGGGCATTTTTTTTCTGTCACAATAGTATAGTGGCAACTTGACAGTACATGCACACTTAAGTTGCACCTTCTTTCCTTTGCTGTGTTCCACAACGAAATCCTTATGGTCACAGGCACATTCTCCTGGGGTTTTTGTGTATAGCCATTTGTTTTTTACATTTTGTCACAATTTGCAATTCTGTTTTAAATCCTCTGTATCTTAACTGTAATACAGTTTAAAATCCCGCGAGTAAGCCTCCATTCGAGTTTGCAAGTCAGGAAGGAGGGACATTGCCCAGCTGCACTGGGAAAGGTAGTTTTGTTTTTGTTTAAGAGGGAAAGTGGTGATAAAGTCAACGTGAATTGAGTAACTATTTCCTGTGTTTACACCGATTTTCTTATTTTTTTTGTATGGGGGGGGGGTTATCGGTTAAAACCGACTATCAGTAGCGCCAATTATACGGTTGGGTTTTTACTGGAGCAATCTAGGTAAAGTACCTTGCTCAAAGGTACAGCAGGAGTGTCTCTATGCAAATATAAATAACTATAATAATATAATGTGGAGTAGTGGCTAGGGCTCTGGACTCTTGACAGGAGGGTCATGGCTTCAATCCCAGGTGGGGGACACTGCTGCTGTACCCTTGAGCAAGGTACTTTACCTAGATTGCTCCAGTAAAAACCCAACTGTATAAATGGGTAATTGTATGTAAAAATAATGTGATATCTTGTAACAATTGTAAGTCGCCCTGGATAAAGACGTCTGCTAAGAAATAAATAACAATAAAAGCACATATTAAAAATAACATTAAAACATAAACCTGTATGCTAGGGGTACGCAGGTAGGTAGGTCTGGAAGGGGGTACGTGACCATCAAAAGTTTGGGAACTGCTGCCCTAAAGTAATCCCTAGTCTTAAGGATCCCGGTTACACCTGCAGTGGTCCTTAGCGCACCCTGGTTCCATACTCAGTTGTGAGGTTTCTCCTCCTTCACCTCCAGGCTTCCAAAGCATAGACCAAACAAACAAACAAAAGAAGAACAAAGATGCTGTCTTTTCAGCCTCTTTTTAAAGGCAGGTGACCAGGGTTAATGATTGTCAATTGTTCAATTCACCTCTGGCCATCTGCTGCACATTCATTTTAATTAGGCAAGCCTGGAGGGCTAACCTCCCAGCCCTGCCATCCAATTAAACACAATACTATTTACAAACCAACCCTAAACCACATTTTATTTAGAAACCTAAAGCAAAACATACTATTTACAGGGGCAGGCCTGGAGTAGTTGCAGCGTGGAGTAGTGGTTAGGGCTGTGGATCGTGGGTTCAATCCTCGGTGGAGGACACTGCTGCTGTACCCTTGAGCAAGGTACTTTACCTAGATTGCTCCAGTAAAAACCTAACTGTATAAATGGGTAATTGTATGTAAAAATAATGTGATATCTTGTAACAATTGTAAGTAGCCCTGGATAAGGGCGTCAGCTAAGAAATAAATAATAATAATAGTGAAAACTGCTTCTGATTTTGTACTTGCCATCTAAAAGAGACTGATCCAAACTGGAAACAAATTTATATCAAAACGCTTTCAGTTTTTTATTTGTAAGCTGTCTTAACTTCAAAACACAAGCAGCCCTCCTCTAATTTGTGCTGTAGTCATCAATGTGTGAGTTCAAATGTTCTTATTAAGGTCCATTTGAGGGCACTTTTATGAATGTGTGTGATGTACCAAAGCCTTCTTTCATTTTCCCGACTGCCATATTATGTCATTTAGGATGAAAAACTAAACTTAAAGGAATTGTTAAAAATGTTTTTTGTATGCTCACCATTAACAATCAGTGGTTGCTCAATGTAAACAGCAATGGTTATTGGATTAGATTATCTGCTTCAGTTGACTACATATTTCAACATTGTCATATCAACATGCTACAACTGAACTGTTTTATATTTGACCTTTGTCTTAATGAACACTCAATATTGAACAAGCAACACAAAAGTTACTTCATAAATAGATACATGCTGTAGTATATGCCTTTTGTGTGTTATATTATGCAGCTGTAAATAGTAAAATATAACCAACATCAAAGATTTCCAAATGTGTATATGCCTTTATTTTTTAATTTCAAGACCAACACATTATTGCCATGCATCCAGTAAATATGCTGAATATAAAAACATATATATCGTGCACAGTACATTAGTAAAATGTGTTACAAATAAACTTTTTTTTTTTTTTACCTAATTATTGTGTGTGTTAGATCAGCTTTGTACAGAGAGAAAGGGCTTTAATTGGTTATTAAGGAGAAATGGCTTACCTTTTTTTTTTAAATAAACAAATAGTTTTAAGGAAAAAAAAAGCAACAACAAAAAAAATGGTTCTGAAAAGATTTCTAAACTTACAAAACTGACATATGACAAATGAATAGAGCCCAGTGACCTGTCCAAAGTAAACAATGAACTCATGCTCCTGTCCCATAGTTACCAGTAAATCAGAAGAGCATGTGTACCTTCAGAGTCAAAGTAAAGAAATTGCATTCAAATGAAATGTTTAGCAGAAAAGGGGCTCTGTAAAACATTAGAGATTACAATAAAAGGCTAATAAACACTTACATTTAACATTTATCTTTTCACTACACAGCAGACAATTTATATTGTCTTAGATTATTAATCAAAAGTATTGCTGGTGCTGTGGTGGAAAACAAATCAATGCTACACTGCACTTACCTATTCCGTTTTCACTTACATTTCTTTATTATAAAAAAAGATTTCCATTATTTGTATTCCAAGATTTCCATTATAGATTTGTAGCCTGGATGGAACATGCACTGTGAAAGACACCTTGATTTCACAGTGAAATACTGTTTAACCCATTTTACACCACCAGCATGATTACATTTCCATGAGCTCCCTGCATGTTATGTCAAAGCTAGTGACCAGATCTTGGTTTTCTTTGTGACATACTGCAAAGCAAATACATTCTACTGCTAAGCATACTGTGTATCATTTATAAAAAATATTATAAATACATAAATAAAAAATGATATTCACAAAATACCAAACATTTTACAATGGAAGTAAACTTTGATCAATATATTCACTCAGATTAAGTATATTTTAATAGAGGAATTTCAAGAAGGCAAACAGAAAGCTTTAGTGTATAGCCAAAAGTGTAGAGTACAAAACAACATAGGTTATGATGTTGTACAGCGGGTAAGAGATACTTCTTAGAGTGGAGAGGGTATGAAATGGATTACATAGTCATGTTGTTAATGCTGAATCACTGGGATCCTTTAAGACCCAACTTGAAAACGTTCTGAGATCAATCAGCAACTAGGAGCCGGACGAGCTTCAATGGGCCTAATCGTCTCCTCTCGTTCGTAGATTTTCATATATTCTATGTGTACGTTATGTCAACAAAAGATTTAGTTTTCTCAATTTGCAAGTAAAAATACAAATCTCCCAAATATTTTTTTTTTCTGAAATATTTCTAGCAGCACATGCAGACCACACAGATCAAGGCTTAAAAAAAAAATCACATTTGCTTTCTTACATGTCAGAAATCATTTACAATACATACTGTACTTCATATATACATGAACAATGGGCAGTCCCTGTGGCATTTATGAAAGTACAGAGTTGATGTTGTTGTTGTTGCAGTGTTTATTAAATACTATACAAATCTTTTCTTACACCTCATATTTTATTTAAAACCTAGTTCACTGGGAGAAATCAATTGAGATGAATCAACAATGTCCTGGGTGAGATTCCAGAGGCACTGCAACACAATAAAAAGATTGTGCTTCACGCATACCAACATAACAATACAAAAGCATAGTTATGAACAGATAAGTTTCAGTAGACTCAGGACTGGGGGAAACACGTTATTTGGTTTATAAAATGGAAAGAATAGCGGGAGCAATCTCATTGGCTAACAAGTGTTCCAACCTGTGCAGATATGTCACCAAAGCAGCGCAGCTTAGACTTTAGAACCACTCTGCCTGATTCCCTTGACAACCAGTTCACGTTTGGAGGACTGTGTAAGCACAATAATACACTTGACAGTGTTCAAATATGGTGCAAAATCCACAGTCTTAGGCTGTTCCTTGTGCCAAATGCCTTTTGGTGGACTATATTTGAACACCCTCAAGCCTGTTATTGCTTTTGTATTTAATCTGAACAGCAACAGCTAAAAAATGTTTTCTTTTAAAATATTTTGGCTGGGCTTGTTTGGCAGTACACTGAAAAATGTTATAAAAGCATGCTTTTTGAATAAAAAAATGTATTTTTCTATCTTATGAATATGTTTCAGCAATGAGCTACATTTTTTTGAAACTTGAGAGTTCAAATTATAGTAATTTGCTAAAACAACATTTTAGGATCCCTGTAGTTACAAAAAAAATGTTCATCGTTTTTTATGCTTTAGTGTGTGGTAATTGATATTTCTCTAGTTTAAGACATGATAAAATATCAGACACAGTAACATGCGTTATTATGCTTCCTAATAATAAACTTTGATAAAATACATCTTTTTATAGTGTTTACAGAAGCAAAGTGGGGCGCAAGAAAGTCCAAAATTAACATCTCACTCTCAGTAGAACATGAGGCTTAGGCAGCTTGCTAGTGTTTAGTGTCAGCCAAGATACAGTAAATTAATCATTTGGATAATTTAAACAGTTTAGAGTCATAAAGGGCTCGCATCTCCTGGGGACCAGATCCTACAGGAAATGTCAGGGTGGGGAGAATGGTAATTAAAACCTATTTCCTGGAAGGAGACTGAAATACAAATAATAATGTATGAGAGAGCTGTCTGCTAAAATGAATATAAACTCATTACACATAGAAATAATACATAATAATACCATTCCCCCATGAAAAGTATCGAAATAGATTGATGATACTAATAAGAAAAAATGTCTTGGGGTATCTTCACCTAGGCAGTATTGTAAGCAGCAAATCAATAATTGAAGAAATCCATCATATGACCTTATGCAGAATTGCAAGATTGTCTTTGTTTCAATTATCTTGTCATCTTCAAGAGTCTTAGCAAAATACTTCTATGGTGTATGTACAGCTGTCTTTAACAATGTGTGTGTTGCTTCTGTGCTTATAACACATTTAAATGCTGATGATGTTTAGGGGACTGTAACAGGAGCAGAAAGACACTGGAGACCAGGGTTTGGCACAACTGTATTAATCATAAGCTGGACACCATTATTCTCACCATTAACTCAAGTCCCTCACTATTTTCAGCAAAACAGCCCAGTAATCTGCCTGAGCAGGCTTTTTATACCATCCACCTTATAATTGATTACTTGAATCCTCCCCTTTCCATGAATTTACAATTAGTCCTGTGACTTGCTCAGGTTCAGGCTCTTAACAGCAGACATGCTTTGTTCCTGGTCCCTTTTGTTTAACCTGCAATTACCACTGCTGGCCCTACAGTTATAGGGACATTGAATTGTACATCAAGTTATGGTCAAATTCACCCCCGCTCAATACCAAGCATCAACCCTATTCCTAAAACTTTAAGGAATTTTTTTTATTATTATTATTTTTTTTAATAAATGTAGTCGTTGCCAATTATTTTTATTAAGCTCAGCTCACTGTTACCACCCCTGCGCTGACTCGGGAGGGCGAAGACGAACACACACTGTCTCCGGCTGCAGTCCGCCAGTCGCATCAGCCACACTGCGGACTCACCATGCAGCCACCCAAGAGCTACAGCGTCGGAGGGCAACGCAGTTCTCGGGCAGCTTACAGGCAAGCCCGCAGGCACCTGGCCAGACTGCAGGGGTCGCTGGTGCGCGGTGAGCCGAGGACACCCTGGATGACCTAACCCTCCCTCCACGTTTGGCCAATTGTGCACCGCCCCCTGGGAGCTCCCGTCCAGGGTTGGCTGTGGAATAGCCTGGACTCAAACCTACGACGTCCAGGCTATAGAGCGCATCCTGCACTCCACGTGGAGCACCTTTACTGGATGCGCCACTCATGGATGCGCCCCCAAGGAATTATTTTAAGGAATATTTCAGGACTGCTTTTTGGTGTGAGGTGATACACATAATCTGATGTTAAACATTGTTGAATAAACCCTTTTTTAAAACAATTTACAAAGGTTCCTTGAACTGCAAAGTTGATTCAATTAATCGTTAAAAAAAACACCCTTAAAAAAACATTCTTTGAAACAGTCCCTAAAGTTTTATGAATAAGGCCCGTCATCACAGGCTTTAACCCCTCCTTACCTCCCCTTCCAAGAAAACGGGGCAGAGGTTGGGTGTGAAAAGTACACCGATTTGGATATTGGTTAAGGCACTCGCTCGTGGTGTGCAGGGTCGCCCGGTTCGTATGATTATACGACAGATAAAACCAAATACACATAATGAAAAGGATAACTTAATGAAACAAGTTCATTAGTATACGACGAATACAAACAATTGCACATAATTAAATAACCAGTATTGAGCTATAATTTCATCCTCTACTTTTGAAAGCCATAATAAACGTGCATTGCATTTTAAAAAGGAAATTCCAGGCATAATTATACAGCCAGCCTGGATTTAGCATTACACATAATACTTCTGTCATAATTGTGATTTAAAATATTGCTGGATTTGCTTCTCTGTTGAAGTCAGTATTTTTCTATATACAGTATTGGAATGGATCAAGCACAATAGAATAATAGAGTTCTATAGAACATTTAGTGGAGACCAAGTGTACAATTCTACATTGTGTCAGGTTTTCCTCCAACAGCCAGACAAGCCAGTCATGTGCAAATGCGGCTGGATTGATGAGTCTAACCTGATTGGAAGGGAACATGTGAGAATGTGGTCAAGTCAAATTGAATTGAATTAATTGCCAATTTGACTTGACCCGTATAAGGAGAAGCTTGGAGTTACTTCCTCAGCTAATGCCAGCTCAGTGCATTTGTACAAGACAGGCCAGACCGTGCTGCTGGTAAACTTGGACCATGATATCTTTAGCTTGGGTGTTGCTTTGCTTTTTATTTAATTTCTTTGTTTAAATAGTTTTATTTGTTATTAATAAAAGTGTGCATTAAAGCCTTGGCCACAACACAACCTTCCACAGACCCTTACTGGACCGGCCCATAGTGAGCTTGAGTGGACACCCGAACATCTCAAACCTGAGTGCATAGCAACACAATGTGAAGGATATCAGGGAACTAGTCAATGAGTGGTTTAAAGTGGGCATACGTTTCCCCTCTTTTATTACGGCTGGTTTCCCGTGGTAAACGCAGTTTTCCCTCATCAGTTCATCTGCAATGTTCCCATTTGTAAAGGAGCTATTACTGCATTCAGCGCTCTTGTTAAAGGCAACATGTATGCATTTCATCTGAATGTGGTGTTCATGAAATCAGGACTGTTTGATCTCTCTGTTATGTCATATTTGTAATTCAGTTAATGTCACATACATCCCATATTTGTTCAATTGCCTGCATTATGTCTAATATGTTTTTGTTATGTCTGAATATGTATTAAACCAAAAATGAAAAACAAACTTTCCAGTTTGAAATATAAAATAAAAAAACAAAGGTTTTCGTTTATTCATTTCTTATTTGTTACAGCCAAACCCAGCAGCTCATATTATTCTACCCACTGACTGTGTGTTTCCAAACTGTAACTATTCAGCCCATATACAAAAGATCTGTTTGTCTTTTCCATTTTTCTAGGAGCTATTCTTTAACATCTCTTGCCTACACAAGACAGCTGACCTAGATCTACAATTAGCATTTTTAAATATTTCTTTTTAACTTGTCATCTTAATGTCATACTGAAATGTAACCAGTTCGAAAGGGGATTTTGAGTATAATGCACATTTAATATTCCTTTACTGCTTCTCAGTTTAAGCCTGTCAGTGGTAGTTCCTGCTCTTGACTGATTGACATGCTGCTTTTCAATCCCTGCCTGCCTATCAGCGCTGAAAAACATTGCTGACCCTTGCCAATGTAGTTAAATGTCCAAAGTGGAGTCTCAGCAAAAGAGTAAAATAAAAAACAAACACAGGGGTGGTAGTTTGTTTCCTGTTGCTACTGTTTCTAGTCCTGCATTCGTATGATTGGAAGGGAGAATGTTCATATTTTGGCTATTTCAAGCAAAGGTTTTGGCAATCTTTAAATAATAGACACACCTTTTATTGGTCACTGCGTTTTGAAAAATAACTGATTACTTGCTCTAAAATTAAATCTGTTACATATTACTGATTACTTTCTTGTAGAAGTAATATATTACTGATTACTTATTAATGTTAGATTACCTTTGTAAATAATAATAGTAATAATAATAAAACATACAGATTTTACACTAGAAATGTACAATGACGTTTACTGACTAGTATTTTTAATACTGATAAGGTAGAAAAATAAATCGGATTACTTGTCAATATATTTTTAAAATGAAGTAAGATACTAAAAAAGTAAAGAAACTTAACTTTTTGTAGTACTTAGTTGCTTTACACCCATGTTAATTGACAGGCTTTACTATGGCTGTTGTGTGGGGAAGCAATCAAAAAGGCAAACAGAATGCTTGGGCATATAGCCAAAAGTGTAGAGTACAAATTACAGGAGGTTAAGATAAAGCTGTATAATGCACTGTTGTGACCACGCTTCGAGTATTGTGTCCATTTCTAGTCACCTCAATACCAAACTGACATTATGAAGAGCAATCAGACTAATCCCAGATTGATCCTATGAGTGAGCTACAAAGAAAATACTAAATGTATTTTGCATAGAACAAAAAAATATTTTGGGAGGACTTGATTGAAGTCTTTAGAATTTTATAAGGAGTTGACGAAGTTAACCCAAACCAACTCTTTAAGAGCAGTACAGAAACAAGGACCAGAGGACACAGATATGGTATGGATTCCCTTGTCATGTTGTTGATGCTGAATCACTGGCATCCTTTAAGACCCAACTTGACAGACTGTTGGTACTTGGAACCGGAGTAGCACAGATTGGCTGAATGGCCTCCTCTCCTTTTGTACATTTGCTTATGTTATTCTTTTAACAGACAGGTTTCAGTAGGCTACAGCAGTTTTTTGTGTTTGGTTTTTTGCTCTGTAGCTTGTAAAATGTGTCAATGCAATTCTTCTGTTCTGGAAACTTAGGGCTCAGTGCACTCTCTAAGGGGTCTGCAGCACTGGTGGGAGTTTGTTGACATCCAAGCCCCTGGCACTGCTGTGAGATTGACATTTATGTGCAAAATGATAATAAAAAAACAAAAATAAAATGGATTGCAAAAAACGTTTGGATCAAGGTTTGCAGTTGGCCCAAAAACATGAGTGCCTTAGTTAAAATGCAGGAATTATTATTTTGTTATGTTGAAAGTATACATTTTTAAATTTATAATTGTCTTTCTACCTTGAAATTTTAAAAAGAAAGAAAATTACTTGATTTTCAGAACAGCAAGTGGAGCATAACATGAATTAAATGGTGGCTTCCAAATTTGTTCTACATATTAGTTAATTTTCAGCTTGACTTGTATGTCAATGAGGAATTTTTTTACTACTTTGCGATTTCCTTTCCATTACCATCAGTATCCCGAATGGTTGGCTCAGTCATAAGAAATTAGCACAAAATTAAATGAATTTGATACTGCATGATAGGGCAGTTAATTTAAAAAAATGAACATTCTGCCATCAACAATTCAAGTGAAAATCGAACTCATAGACTAATTACATACTGTGTCATCATTTTAAAAATACAAATAAGATTACATAACTGTAATATACAGCTGTTTATGATCCCTTGGCATAAAATGCATGTGTGTAAATCTATCGGACCGGCCACTATAGTGCGAGTACTGAAGGGTTATTATGTGCTGCTTCTTTTGTATTTGCTCTCAAGCAGACATCACTTTAGTTTCAAAATCAATGATCAGCTGATGTAATGCACACCATATAGGAAAAAGAAGACCTGGATTCAAAGGCACATTGTACTGCAGTCGTATTGCAAATGCCTGTAAACTGCTTTAATTGCGTTTGTGCACAGGTCAGTCTATTTTTATTGAGGTAGTTTAATTTCCTGTGCATGTATTACAGACCTAAAATGTTGTTGGTCTTTTAAATATTTACAGTCCAGGCAACAGGTTACTTATTCTAATTAACCCAGAATACTAAATTAGATTTTTTTTTTTTTTTTCAGATAACAAGCATTATCACTGATAAAAACTGTTGCATCAAAATCTTTACACACTTTCACACAAATAATAAAAGGGAAGCTGTGATCCCATTGGCTGGATATCCCCATCTCCTTCCAGTAGACTTTTGCGATATAATTTTGTAGTCTCTTTGATTACATGATTATATATATATATATATATATATATATATATATATATATATATATATATATATTAACAGCAGGGAGGGAGTTAATTCCTCCCTGCGGAGGAATCCATGTGCAAATACACAATTAGTGTGGGGTTTGTTTATTTATTTGAATGATTTGTTAATTGTTATGGCAGCTTGGCACGATCAGTGCAAATTAGTGCCAGCTGCCCACACTCGTTACTGTGGGGGATATAAGCCTCACAGTTAGTTGGTTCAGGGCTGCTGAGTAGAAGGAGGCGGAAAGTTGCGCTGTCTCCGAGTAGCCATAATTATAGTAAGTGCTGTGTTAAACCTGTATGTGTTTTGTGTTGTGGTGCCAGGTAAACGGCTTAGCTGTCCTGCGAGTTAGTCAGGGACTTACCTGTGTAGTCAGCGCTCTTTCGGGTGAGACGTAGTTGTAAGTGACTCTGCAGCTGATGCATAGTTCACACACCCTAGTCTCTGTAAGTCGCCTTGCATAAAGGAGTCTGCTTAAATAAACTAATAATAATGTTCTGAGTTTAATTTGTAGAATGAAGATATTTATAGCATACTTAAATAAATAACATGGGGAGTTTCCCTGGGAATAGTCCTACCCAATTCGATCCCAAAACATATTATACTATTTCTTAGTTTTGATATTAATACCAAATCTACATCAAGAGGTTTGTTTATTTTTATTTTATTTTCAAAACCAGCAATATAGCTTTGAAACACACAACATTAGACATATTCGCTGTGCCTAGATTTATATGCGTACTGCCGATTTGCCTACCAGTAATTTAGAAAAGGTCTCTTGAAAGAAATAATCATGTTCTGCAATTGTGAGATAAGCATTCTCATTGTAGCTGTGAACAGAGATAGGGTTCAAGCGTTTCAGTGAATATGTGTTCATTGTTATGTTAGCTTGTTATCAGAAAGCACACAGCTACCTGTTTCTTCTTTGCTGCGGTAACTACAGAAGTCATCCCAGAACAGCATCTATGCTACAGTGTTAAGAATAAGTGGAATTCTTCGTTCTCCCTATAATTATGAAAACCATCTCCTATTATTCCAGTTATATTTTACTGTTGAAGCGTAATGGCTAATACTTTAAATTGTGTATCTTGGAATGTCAAAGGAGTTAATAACCCCATAAAATGTAAGAAGATTTTAAATTATCTTCAAAAAGAAAGAGCAGATATTGCTTTCTTACAGGAAACCCACCTGACAGATTTAGAACACTCTAAACTACACAGAGAGTGGGTGGGACATGTTTTTTACTCCTCTTTTAACTCCAAGTCAAGGGGGGTGGCTTTGCTCATAAGTAAGCATATATTGTTTAAGTTGCACTCAGTGGAAGAGGATAATGCAGGTAGATGGGTGTCTGTAAAGTGTGAAATTGATCATGAGCCGTTTACGCTGATCAATTTATACGGATCTAATTTTGATGATCCTAAATTTTATAAAGATATGATAATGCGAATTGCTGTAACACAAGGTCAGTGCATAATAGCAGGGGACTATAATTTAGTCCTGAACCCCACACTAGATAAGTCTTCACCTAAGGCTGTGGAGCCTAGCAGAGCTGCTGTAGCCCTTAAGCATGGCATGAAGGACCTGGGTCTTATAGATGCATGGCGATCACTGCACCTAACTGAAAAAGATTTCTCCTTTTTCTCTAACGTACATAACTCCTACTCTAGCATAGATGTAATACTCACATCTCAAACCTTGCTTCCAAGAATTATAGATTGCAAATACTTAGCTGCCACTCTCTCTGATCATTGCCCCTTGAAAATGGTACTGGATTTGGGGACTGGAGCCCCACCTTCACATAGCTGGAGATTTAAACCCTATTTACTTAAAGACCCTGAATTTGTTAAATTTATGGAAAACCAGATTGACCTGTTTTTAGAAACAAATAAAAATTCATCCTCACATGGGACAATTTGGGAATCCTTAAAAGCCTTTATGAGAGGACACATTATGTCATATGGTGCTTATAGACAAAAGAAAACGAGAGAACAGCTTAGCACACTTGAAATGGACATTCGTAAACTGGAAATAGAACACGCAAAATCTAAAAATCCAGAAATATTTAATCTACTGTCTCAGAAACGACTGCTATATAATAATCTCTGTACGCAAACAGCAGAGGCTGCTATGGCAAGAACAAATTTTCATTATTATGAAATGGTAATAAAACAGGAAAGTTACTGGCATGGCAGATAAAAAAAGAAGAAAATAAAAAAAGAATCCATTCCATTAAAACAAGTATAGGTACTGTTATACATAAACCAGATGAGATTAATACATGTTTCAAAGAATTCTACAAAGACTTATATAGATCTGAAATGGGCCCCAACCATACAAAAAGTAAAGAATTTCTCAGTAAATTGCCCCTGCCTAGGATTAATGAGGACCACAAACTTGCACTGGATGCAGAAATCTCAGAAGCCGAAGTTCTTAAAGCATCTAATATTTTGTAGGGGGGCAAGGCACCAGGCCCTGATGGATTCCCCATTGAGTTCTATAAAGCATTCATGGATAAATTGAGAACACCCTTGACAGAGATGCTGAAGGAATCCCTGCATAAGGGACAACTACCCCCAACTCTAGAATTAGCAACAGTTATACTTTTCCCCAAACCTGCTAAAGATAAACAACTATGCAGCTCATATAGGCCGTTATCGTTACTTGATGTAGATTTTAAAATCCTGTCTAAACTTATTGCCTTGAGGCTTGAATCTGTTGTATCCACAGTTATACATGAAGACCAAACAGGGTTCTTACAACACAGATCGGGAGCTGACAATCTTCGTAGATTATTCCACATTATACATCAGTCACAGACTGCAATAGATCCTAGGCTTGTGGTGTCGATGGATGCAGAAAAAGCATTCGACTGCATAGAATGGGAATTTTTATTCCAAGTCCTTGATCATATGAATTTCGGCCAAAATGTTATTAATTATATTAAAACACTGTATAAATGCCCCAAAGCCCAAATTTTGACAAACGGTATCATCTCTGAGCCTTTTCTTCTAGGTAGGGGCACGAGGCAGGGATGCCCCCTCTCCCCAATCTTGTTCGCTCTGGCTATTGAGCCTTTTGCAGTTGCAATTCGATCCAACCCAATAATCAGAGGAATAATGTATGGTCCAATAGAATACAAACTATCTTTATACGCAGATGTTCTCCTTCTGTATGTGTCTGACCTGGATACTTCATTGCCTAATGTATTTCAAACCTTTGCTGAGTATAGTGCAGTATCTGGTTATAAATTAAACTATGATAAAAGTGAAGTGATGCCCCTAAACAATAGCATTAACAGCAAAACTCTGCAGTTGGTTCGATCTTTTAGGTGGAGTCCAAATGGTTTTAAATATTTGGGGGTCCAAACTAACTCGATAGATAAAGTTTATCAGGCTAATTACTCACCACTACTAGATAAAATAAAGAATGATCTACAAAGATGGACTGATCTACCCCTATCCCTAATTGGCAGGGTGAATATCATAAAAAGGAATGTTTTGCCTAAATTCTTATATTTATTTCAAACAATTTCCTTAAAAATCCCAAAATTGTTCTATATTAAAGTTCAAGAAATTGTTTCGAAATTCCTGTGGCATGATACACATGTTAGAGTAAAGGCTTCAACACTTCAGGCACCATTTATCAAGGGGGGAATGACCCTTCCTAATTTTAAACTATATTATCTCGCATCACAGCTTCGTGGTATATGGGTATGGCTTAATTTAGACAAAGTTAATGCAACTTGGTCATCCATAGAACAACATATTGCTGACCCCATTCCACTGAGTGCGCTCCCATTTATAGGCTCTAGAAAAATGATGTCAACAATAACTAATAACCCTGTCATACTGAATACATTCAATTGCTGGCTGGAGAGCCACACACTTCTTGGGCTCCAGCATAAATTATTTAAATACACCCCACTTAAAGAAAACCCCTTTATTCCCAAGGCTATAGCAGATGGGATTTATGGAATTTGGAGAAAAAAGGGTATTGAACATCTTGGAGACCTGTATAGGGACAATATTTTTTTTAAGCTTCACACAGATAACTGAGGTATTTGGAATACCAAAAACACATTTATTTAAGTGCCTACAAATTAGAAACTGGGTGAGAACAAACTCAAAACATTTTTTTTTTCCAAAATCTCCTGAATCCCCCTTGGAAAAAGAAATATTCAACACTTTATCTCCTAAGGGGTTAATTTCTCGTATGTACAATGTTTTGAATAATAATCTGAAACATAACCACACTGGGATTAAAGTGAAATGGGAAAAGGACTTGCAGTATGAATATACATTGCAGGAGTGGGAAAGACTACTGGAAAATTCTCAGCGATTATTAACAAGCACTAAAGATAGACTGATAGAGTTTAACATACTGCACCGTACTTACTACACACCACACAGACTGCACCAGTTCAATAAAAATATCACTGCAACCTGCCCCAGATCTAAAGTGCAGACGGGGAATCTCTTGCATATGCTATGGAGTTGTCCAGTCTTAAAGACCTACTGGGATAGTATACATCTCAATATATCAAAGGTGCTGGAAACCCATATCCCACCAGATCCCAGAATTTCAGTTATGGGGGACGATTGGGAGTTATTACATCTGAGCACTTACCAAAGAAAATTTGGGGTCCTTTTATTAACCACATTCCCAAAATAGACATTCCCCCAGATAATGGGGATACATTCAATAATTGATCATAGGCTAGTCTGTGTGTATGTGTATGTATGTATATGTATGTATGTATGTGTGTGTGTATATATATATATGTGTGTATATATGTGTATGTGTGTATATATGCCTATGTATGCATTTTGTGTATAGTGGTTAACCATGCAGGGTAAATGCAGGAATGTTGTGTATTAGCAAAATTAAAATCTGTAACCCAGGAAGTAACAAAGATGTATTGTTAGAGAAGCTGTTTTAGCAAATAAGACATATTTTTTATTTTTATAACTCACTGTGGGGGGGGGGGGGTTGGTAGTTGGCCTGTATTGTTACTCATGTTTTTGACTTAAAAAACAATAAAAATATCATTAAAAAAAAAGAGAATAAGTGGAATTTCTTAAAACAATCATTTTTGGGACATGGAGTTCTAGTGAGAATACTATGGTTCTAATCAGAAGAAAAAGGTAATTAATAATACAGAGGTGTTCACGCTTTGCAACAAAGCCATTTTATATAATTTAACATGATTTACCAGGCTTTTATCATGTACAGTAGCTTTTTCCTTTATTTCACCCAGCTTAACCTTTTCACTACCAAGCTACATAGAACACTACCTGTCCTGCAGTGCGATAGGGAGGACTTGCTTGAACTCTTTCAGATGATTAGTAATGCAGGCATGGTAGTGGTTTTCATCCCTTTCTTAATCAGACTCTGCTTGTTGCTGCCTCCCTTTGAAATGGAAGACAAACAACTTTGCTATTTAGTAAATTAATTTTGATTGCTTGTTAATTCAGTATATATGAATCATTCCGTTCCATACCTGCAGTTAAGCTGCAAGGCATACTGAATCAATAAAGGTTTGGTTTGTAAATTGAACCACACGGTTGGTGTTAAGACAAATTATAAAGCTTACTAACATTACAGAGCAGAGATCTACAAATACATACTGCCCAATGATGAATGGCAGGACAAAAGACAGCAGGTTGTCTCTCCAATAAAAATTGGTACAGTAGGGAGTAGGCTTACCAGAATACTCTATCTGCAGGCTACAGACAAACATATTGGCCTCACATATATCAGAAAGGTGCAATTGGGTTACAAATTTCAAATAGCTGAGTTGAAGATTTTGTTTCCCCTAATAAACATAAAGTGCATGTATTACTTTTATTAACATAACTCTATTAGTGCTTTAGATAGTGCCAATCCAAATTGACACCTTGGCCCGGACTGAAAATGAGTCACCAGAGATGAGCAGTTTCTTAGAATCAGTAAACAACATAGAAAACAATTAATTTATCTCAGAAAAGAAAGAAGGATTGTGTTTGGGTGGCCGATAGACAGTTCACAGAGTTTGCAACGATGGTGCAGGACAGGCCTGTAGGAAGCATTTTGAAAGTGCAGCCATGTAGCTAATAAAGAATGACGTTCAATAGGTTTCTTCTGTTAGAATGGCGATTTTATATTAAGAATAACTGAAAAATAAATTAGATTTATTGTTGTGAATTGTCATTTTCAAAACACTCAAAATTGTGTTTATTTATTATGTATTTAATATTTTTATTATTTAACATTTTATTATCCTTTATTAACTGAATGTGATTGTCTCCCATTGTTTTCTGTCCCTTTTGAGATTTTTTGTTACATTATTTTTATGTTTAAGTTTTTGTGTATTTTGTTTCACTTTAATTTTGTTCCCACTCCCATAGTTATATAGTGAGAGTGCCATTTCTATTCTATTATAAAACCGAAATGCTGAAAAGCACATATGCAAAAGTAGTTTTTAGAATATTTGCCAAGTGCTGTAAATGTCAATAAGGAAAGTGAATAAATAAGCAGAAATCACAAGTCAAAACAACAACCTTTATTTTATATAGCGCCTTTCAAGAGGAAACATCACAAAGCGCTGCACATCAAATTGCTTTCATCCCAAATAAAATATCAGTCTAAAACCATTTAAATAGATGGGGGCTCCTGAGTGGCGCATCCAGTAAAGGCGCTCCACGTGGAGTGCAGGATGTGTCCTATAGTCTGGACGTCGCGAGTTCGTGTCCAGGCTATTCCTTTGCCGATCGAGGACGGGAGCCTCCAGGGGCGGCGCCACTGGCCGCGCCGCCCGGGGAGGGAGGGCTAGGTCGGCCAGGGTGTCCTCTGCTCACCGCACACCAGCGACCCCTGTAGTGTGGCCGGGCGCCTACGGGCTTGCCTGTAAGCTGCCTGAGAGCTGCGTTGTCCTCCGACGCTGTAGCTCTTGAAAAAAAGCGGTCGGCTGACTGCACACGCCTCGGAGGACAGTGTGTGTTCGTCTTCGCCCTCCCGAGTCGGCGCAGGGGTGGTAGCGGTGAGCTGAGCATAATAAAATAATTGGCCATTCCAAATTGGGACAAAATAGTAAAAAAATAACTGGCAATGACTAAATTTATATATAAAAAAAACATTTAAATAGAAACTGAAACTTGAACTCTTTAAACTCAGCACTATTTCCGCCTGTTTTTCACAGTTTTCATTTATGTATGTGTAGCTACTAGATAGATAGTTTGTGCTGCATGCATGTAACTTATATCAAATGAAAGGCCACACCATTTCCTTTCATGGTATAGAAGTTGCAACAGGATCAGGCATACTATATGTGGTAGAGATGAGAATATATGTTAAAAAAAAACAAACTTTCCAAAAAACATTATGTTTGGTCACTGCTATATATTTTGTAATCATAGATGGCTCAAAAAAACATTTCACCATTGAACTTCAATATAATATGAACACGGGGGAAAAAAATGAAGTAAATTGTGTTTTATTAGCACTTTTATCAATTGCATCTCTCTCTATCTCTCTGGTCTGTAGCTTTTCTAGCAACCTAGCTAGGCAATCAAGACAAATGGCAATGGAAATGCCTAAGCCTGCCCTTTCAGAAGACATCTAATCCGTTTGGCTGGGCTTTGTATTGTTTTTGTCACAGCACTGAATCTGACGTGTCTCACTGATATCCAGGCTGCTCAAAACGGTCTTCGATGCAAGGTGTTACAACATCGAATGCAATCGTGGGCTTGGTGAAAGTGGTCAACTAAACTGGGAAATGCTGCTGAAGAAGTACCTTCTTCAAATCTGCATGGTGCTTTCCTCTTTCGGGGGAGCTGCGGTTCACCCACATCCAGGTTACTGGCCATTCCTGTTACATGTTCCAAAAACTTCTGAAACTCAGCCTCGCTTCTCAGAGATTTTTTAAGTTACTACGGTCATTCTTGCTAAATTCTGTCCTTCTGATGCACATATTTCTAGAGATTGCAGAGCTGTGCTGAGGTTATCACAGTGACAAAATAAAATCTCACCAAGATCGAACTAGAAATGCATAGATTGCATATAGGCACTACAACAAAGCTGTGTGATCTCCTTAAGTTTGATTTAGAATCACAAACCACAGTCATGCTATACCTTTACCTGTCACGGTTACAGTAGACATTCATTTTCATGCAACAGGTGCCATCCAGACAATAGCTGGGGACAGATCTGCAGGCATCTCTCAGTCTTCTATGTCAAAGATCGACTTTTCCATAGGGCAAGGGAATATACTATTTCCAGTTGGGGATGTAGAACAAAATAGAACCAAACACAAATATTGTCAGTTGTCTGGCTTCCCAAACGCGCTCGGTGTAATAGGTTGCACACATGTTGCAATATCCCCAGATTCAAGGAATGCAAACATCATCATTCTTTAACTGTGCAAGTTTCATGTGATGCTCAATGTATTATCACAGATGTAGTTGCTAAGTACCCTGGCTCATGCCACGACTTATTTATCATGGTGAACAGTGCCTTGTTCAGAAAATTCGAACGGGCTTATAAGTAGAGGCTGGCTAATTTTAGAATATATTAAATACATAATTAACACATGACCATTCGAAAACATATGTAACAAATGCATATTAATGTTTAACATTTGTATTATTATTTTTCACAAACATACATAAGCATTCAGATATTGCATGTAAAGAATATGAATATTAATATTGCATCAGAGAATACATTGTGATAGTGAAATAAATTAAGGATTTTTTTTTCTATAGGCACGCTGTAGTATTAATATTTGTAGTATTATTTGTAGTATCATCACAACTTTAGGTCCCAGAATCTTTTTGGGACTTCTTTATTTTACTTTTTTTATGGAAGAGGTTGCGTTTATTTTTCGGTTATATCTTCTGTATTTTTAATTTAGCAGTGTCTCCGGTCCTTTTGCCAAAAATAAGTTTTATATGCTAAAATATCATCGAGGAAAAGCTCAACTTGGGTGTCTAACAGTGTATTTTTCCTTTCTTTTTTTACAATTGTTGTGACTACATGTGCGCTGCCTTGTTGTTTTCCAGTTAAATGGAAAAAATATTGAAATGTCCAGAATATTGAAATGTGACTAATTTGCTTGCTAATGAACCCGAAAATCAATTGTCGTTTCAATTAAATCATTCATAAGCAGGAGTCGCAAAGGGCATTGCGAGTAAAAGAAATTAACCTGCCCCTGTTGAATTTCAAGATGAATAATTGGTGGGAAAAAAAAAATCTTGCAGTGCAAATGCATTACGACCTCTATTTTCTCTCAAAAAAATGCACCTTCTGAAAATCAGGCTGTTTGTATCAAATATAAACCAATGAACATAAACTGCTAAATACGCACCACATTCCTGGAAATGTCAAAAGGAGAAATATGTAGCAAACACGTTTACATGGATAATCACGAATAAACTAAAATAAAAGGGGGTAAGAGTCTCATAACATATACAGGGTATGCACATTATTATTATTATTTTTTTTAGACAAAACTTGCCTTAGTAAAAATCTATTCCTTGCTACACCCCTGTAAGGTTAGTACGCATCAGAACGTCTTTGATTACGCCGCACCGCTTTTTTGCATCGGTTCCCCAACTTCATATAATCCCAAAAATGATTTGTGAGCTTCATAATGGTGATCTACCCATCTAACACAAACTACAACCTGTTCCTTCTTTATGGAGAAAAATTCAGCTGAGCGTACTTTTCCAGTAATTTCACACAGGACTCTTAATATTAATGTCTTCTCTTTTATTTTATTTCAACAGAAGAGACTACATTTGAAGCCGGAATGAGGGTGCAGATTCACAGTCAGTTCGAGCCCCCCTTTGTCCACGAACTTGGCTTTGGAGTGGCACCTGGTTTTCAGACCTTCGTTTCAACACAGGAACAAAGGGTAACATGTACTTTTTTATTCAGTGTGAGGTCAACGAACACCAAATCCAATCCATCATTTGTTATGCATAATATTGTGCGTCACTTTTTTTAAATGCTGGGTTTGTACTATCCCACAATGTAGTTAATTTTGTGGGCAACTTTAAAACATAAGTCCTTTACCATAGCTGTGCGTCGAGACAGAAATTCCATAACATTCATGTTGCATTTGAAACCCTGACCACCCTGGTATGTGTCTTGCAGGTTTCACCATTTTTACGTCCTTAACTATAATTGAAAGAATATATATATATATACTAGATAAGTGCAAGTTAAAGTGCATTAAAGGCAGAGTGCTACAGTCCAGAAGGGAAGTGTTGAGTTTTACAGGTGTTGTCTGAAGAGGTGTGTCTTGAGGAGGCACTGGAAGATGGTCAGGGACTGGGCAGTCCTGACATCCATAGGAAGGTCATTCCACCACTGCGGGGCGAGGGTGGAGAAGGAGCAGGCTCTGGAGGCAGGGTAATGTAGAGGATGTACAGCCAGTGCAAGAGGAGCGGAGAGGTCTGGTGGGGGTGTAGGGAGAGATGAGGGTCTGGAAGTAGCTGTGTGCAGTCTGGTCAAGGCTTCGGTAGGCAAGTACAAGAGTCTTGAACTGGATGCGAGCGGTGATCGGGAGCCAGTGGAGTGAGCAGAGCAGTGGAATAGCATGGGAGAAGCGAGGCAGAGAGAACACCAGGCAAGCAGCGGAGTTCTGGATGAGCGGACGCAGGGAGGCCAGACAAGAAAGAGTTGCAATAGTCTAGGTGGGAGAGTATCAGGGCCTGGACGAGGAGTTGCGTGGAGTAGTTGGTGAGGAAGGGTAGGATTCTATGACACTGTGGAGCAGTAGAGAATCACAGTGCTCACATTTGTTTGAGTGTTTTATTTTATACGAGTGTTTTCTGTTTATACATCGTTTATTTTGTGCCTGAGTTCGACTCTGTTGGCTATTCAACGGTAATTTCCGTCTCCAGTCTTGCAATAGCTGGTTTGCTACACTATTATTCCGTAACTTCATTTTTGTTTTGTAATATAATCATGCACAACAGGACTACATTAAAAAGCACAAAGGATGTAACTTACAACTCTTCAAAGGATGTAACTTACAACTATTCAAAACGTGGATTGTTTTAACAGTTCAAAAGATGGAAAGGTAGAACTGTTAAAAAAACTGTCTCCCGTTCTTACGATCTGACCACACAATCCCGAGTGAGTGAAACATGCATCTATATATATAGTTGTGCCAGGATTCAATTACTAATTAATTATTCACTTGAATCCCAGCACGTGAACTAATTTGTGCAATCCCCGTGCTCACATACTATTACATACTTTATCTGCAAGTGGAGTGATTGTGCAATCCCCGTGCCTAAATACAACTATATATTTTAACAACACTTGTGCTAAATATCCCACATTATATCCAGTGCACCAATATATATATATACATCAACGTTAACACGCCACATACAACATATAACATACAACATATAAAATATGCACAGGGGCACCCCGCCACAGTATTATATCTCCATAGATTTCTGCAACCCTGGGTCTACTGATGCTTTGAGATGTTTAATACATACAGTACTGTGCAAAAGTTTTAGGCAGGTGTGAAAAAATGCTGTAAAGTAAGAATGCTTTCAAAAATAGACATGTTAATAGATTATATTTATCAATTAACTAAATGCAAAGTGAGTGAACAGAAGAAAAATCTAAATCAAATCCATATTTGGTGTGACCACCCTTTGCCTTCAAAACAGCATCAAGCATCAATTCTTCTAGGTACACTTGCACACAGTTTTTGAAGGAACTCGGCAGGTAGGTTGGCCCACACATCTTGGAGAACTAACCACAGTTCTTCTGTGGATTTAGGCAGCCTCAGTTGCTTCTCTCTCTTCATGTAATCCCAGACAGACTCGATGATGTTGAGATCAGGGCTCTGTGGGGGCCATACCATCACTTCCAGGACTCCTTGTTCTTCTTTACGCTGAAGATAGTTCTTAATGACTTTGGCTGTATGTTTGGGGTCGTTGTCATGCTGCAGAATAAATTTGGGGCCAATCAGATGCCTCCCTGATGGTATTGCATGATGGATAAGTATCTGCCTGTACTTCTCAGCATTGAGGAGACCATTAATTCTGACCAAATCCCCAACTCCATTTGCAGAAATGCAGCCCCAAACTTGCAAGGAACCTCCACCATGCTTCACTGTTGCCTGCAGACACTCATTCGTATGCGCTCTCCAGCCCTTCGTGAACAAACTGCCTTCTGCTACAGCCAAATATTTCAGATTTTGACTCATCAGTCCAGAGCACCTGCTGCCATTTTTCTGCACCCCAGTTCCTGTGTTTTCGTGCATAGTTGAGTCGCTTGGCCTTGTTTCCACGTCGGAGGTATGGCTTTTGGCGCAAGTCTTCCATGAAGGCCACTTCTGACCAGACTTCTCCGGACAGTAGATGGGTGTACCAGGGTCCCACTGTTTTCTGCCAGTTCTGAGCTGATGGCACTGCTGGACATCTTCTGATTGCGAAGGGAAGTAAGCATGATGTGTCTTTCATCTGCTGCAGTAAGTTTCCTTGGCCGACCACTGTGTCTACGGTCCTCAACGTTGCCCGTTTCTTTGTGCTTCTTCAAAAGAGCTTGGACAGCACATCTGGAAACCCCTGTCTGCCTTGAAATTTCTGCCTGAGAGAGACCTTGCTGATGCAATATAACTACCTTGTGTCTTGTTGCTGTGCTCAGTCTTGGCATGGTGTATGACTTTTGACAGCAAACTGTCTTCAGCAACCTCACCTTGTTAGCTGAGTTTGGCTGTTCCTCACCCAGTTTTATTCCTCCTACACAGCTGTTTCTGTTTCAGTTAATGATTGTGTTTCAACCTACATATTGAATTGATGATCATTAGCACCTGTTTGGTATAATTGTTTAATCATACACCTGACTATATGCCTACAAAATCCCTGACTTTGTGCAAGTGTACCTAGAAGAATTGATGCTGTTTTGAAGGCAAAGGGTGGTCACACCAAATATGGATTTGATTTAGATTTTTCTTCTGTTCACTCACTTTGCATTTAGTTAATTGATAAATATAATCTATTAACATGTCTATTTTTGAAAGCATTCTTACTTTACAGCATTTTTTCACACCTGCCTAAAACTTTTGCACAGTACTGTATATTTAGGAAAAGTGTGCTTTACTTGCTCTTATCTGCTCCCTATTTTACTGCATTTAATCCTGTACTTTAGAGTACTGTAATCTGTCAAGTGTCATTTAATCTGTCGTATTTTGTATTTAATTATATCCTGATGTAACTATCACTGACACTGTTATCTGCTCCGTTATTGAATCGTATTTTGTCATATACTTGTACTTGCTAGAACCAAAGTCATTGTATTTTATCTTGCTCTTAATTGTATTTATACTTGTACTGTGATTCTTGAAATGTAATTTTGTTTTACGACTGTAAGTCGCCCTGGATAAGGGTGTCTGCTAAGAAATAAATAATAATAATAATAATAATAATAATAATAATAATAATAATAATAATAATAATAATAAAGCACAGGTGCCTAGCTGCCAAATCAATGGAGAAAAATGCATTTAAAAAACGCGATCGGTCAAAAAGGCCGCCCTGAGAGTTCTAATGTTAAACAGAAACAAAACACTTATCCTAAAACAAAATGACACAATGGCCAAAATAAATAGACAAATACAAAACAGACATGAAACACAAACAAGTATTGTAAACTAGGATGGGTAGCAATTGCTTTCTAATAATGCCAACTCTCCCCAGAGAGAAATTTTACTGCTCATCTTTGTATTTTTTAGTTCTCCTGAGAAGAAATTGATGTCTCATTTTCATATCATGTAAGTCTCTAGCATGTCTGAAATGTTTCTCCTAAAAGTGCTATTGGAGAAATAAAATGAGACACATGCAGTGTGACTTGTTTGAGACCCATGAGAAATAAAATTCAAAATACTTATAATACATTATTATTTATTTCTTAGCAGCCCTTACCTAGGGCGACTTACAATTATATACAAAAAAATGCATATCAAGAATCACAGTACAATTAAAAGCAAGATACAAAATAAAATGACTTCAGTCCTAATAAGAGCAAGTACAGATACGAGTGCAGTGGAATAAAAACAGGTGAAATAGAAAATACTACAGATTGGGTTAACAGTTGTGGCATTTAAAGTGCAGGATTAAATTCAGTAAAATGGGGAGCAGATAAGTGCAAGCTGATGTGCATTTAAGGCAGAGTGCTATATTGTCCAGAAGGGAAGAGTTGAGTTTTACAGGTGCTGTCTGAAGAGGTGTGTCTTTGGGTTTTCTTACTTGTTGTAGTACCTGTGTTCTGTGTTATCCTTCTTCATATTGTTTCTGATAAGATTATCACAATAACTAACTGTTCCATGTACAGTAGAACCCAGATTATCCATATTAACTGAACCAACCCTTTCCACCTTGCCACAAAAACAGCGCACACCTGGAAATCGAGTAAATGTTCCTGTGTACCTCCCCTTTATTGGTTTTGCTTTGCATTGTAATCTGGTTGCACCTTTTCAGTGCTACAAAATGATTTCAACTGCCTCAGCAAACAACCAAAAATGTGTTGTACTACGTTTACAAATTAAGGTAGAGATTTTAGATAAAATAATAATGGGGTCACTCAAAAAATTCCAGGTATACGGTCTGGGAAAGAGCACTGTTTCTGACATTAATGCAATGCTGAGCAGATTGTGAAATACAATACGACTAACACAGCTGATTCTGCAAGTGGGCCGTCATCACAGAAGACCATGAAGTTTACCATGAAGGACACTAATCTTGATGAAGCCGTCTATCAGGGTTCTGTATATATACTGTATGAAATATATATGAAAATGATAAATAGAAACATAAGCAATAATACTACAAAATTGCATTTTATCTAGCAATAACCTCTTTAAATAACATTAACCCCTTTAAACTGTAATTGACCTTTCCAAGCTTTCAAAAACTAAGATTTATGATAAATAATAAATCAGTTTAGAATTCAAAGGAAAAAAGAGCCTTGTTTGAGGCTTTCAACCAACAACTATTGGCCTGTTAATTGCTATCATAAACAGTCATAATCGGACAGGTGTACAAGACTCAAACAGGCATTACTTATTTCTGGTGCTTTTTTTGATGGGTACATTCTTAGACGGCTTACAAAAGCTTTCTTCAGTTTAGAGGACTCCACTGCCGTCCATCCATCCAGTGTGGAAAAACATAGAATGTAAGCTGAAAATCAGAGTTTTAAAATGTTTAAGAAAACAGTAATTGAAATATCAAATATACAAAACTATATAACCATCTTGCATAAATATGTTAATTGTGCTTGACTTCAAAGCTTAGCAGTGTCCTATATTTAACTACCAAATTGTGTTTTGTGCAGTAAACACCTAATTGAAGAAATTATGGGGATTATCCCACATAGTAACACTGAAAAGATAATGGAACGCATTACTTAAAGGTACTTAATGGGATTTGCCTATGAAATAAATGTCATTCATTGATTGATCATCTAGAAACTGAATGCCTCACAACAGTACTTCTATAAATTGCGGGTGAACTCTGAATGGATACAGGAATTAGGTGAATTTCTTTTGGAATTATAGAGTTTTATTGTATGAGTTATGAAAAAAAACACAGTGTTATTTGGGAGTTTTAATGCATATTAAAATATTTTCTATCTCAAAAAGGAAAACTATATTTTTTCTTCAGTTAGATGTTTACAGCACAAAACAGTAGTCTTGGTAGTTAAGTTTAGGACACTGCTAATAACACATGACAGGGCATTGGTTGTGTTGCATTAACATACAGCTGAGACCTAGGGGAAGGGAGAAATTTAGTTGCAGACTTCAAGAATGTGCAAGGCATGACGGGCGATAATTAGATAATAAAATATGGCTAAAATCTTAGCGACTGTGAATATATATATATATATATATATATATATATATATATATATATATATATATATATATATATATATATATATATACTGCTTTTAGCAAAAATGAGCGCGAAAAACAAGTAATAAGGCACAATATGTAATATTATTGTTGCGTCACTTAACCAACCTTTTTTTTTTTCAATAATCCCACACTGATAGCTCGAGTACAGGCAGGCTATTAAACATCCTAACATTAATAACATTCTGTCTTCAGTTACGACAATTTTCAACAAGGTTTTCAAAGAATTTGGAAAATATTACTTAACAGTTAGTTCTGCTTGACTGATTATTCAAAAAACCTGTTGATGGTGAATTTTTGAAACCTCAGCTCATACAACGCATGCGTACAGGACCAACCTCATGGGACAGTCTCATTCTGTGAAAAGTGGGGACGGGGGCCTAACAGTTTAATAAAACTAAGATGCTCAAGTATCATTGTGATAAATTAAAAATGGTGAAGTAAGTACCCGTAAGAATTTCAGTGCCAGTATGCAGTATGCTGCCGACAAAACATTGTGTTATTGTCATTGTGTTAAGGATGTAATATATTGATGCATAAGTAAATTGATTTAATAATAGTAATAACAAAAAGTAGGAATTATAACTTGAACAAATCAAAACGTTTTAATATACCGTACATTTAAAAAAGAAAATCATCTGAACGAAAACCCTGCTACTGTTTTACCTTCGTTGACGTCAAGTGAACCAAAGCCCAGAGAGGAGACGAAAGGCTGCTGAATTGGTGGGTAAGCCTACTAATGAGTCTGTAACTCAACAATACCATGCTGTGTGGTCAAACATGCAATTTGACGAGTTCAAAAGAAAAAAAACAATTGGCTGTTTGCTTCAGACGGCAAACTTGGGTGTACAATAAGCATGTCATGAACATTTCCGATTTGAAGATGCATTCTGCAAGAGGTGTCACTATCTCTTTAAACTGGGCTGCGTGTGAAATATCCTCTTATGGAAAGAATAGAGAGACTCTCCTCCATTCGCAAAAAAAGTAAACAAACATAAAAAGTCTGCAGCTCACACTGAAGCTGAAAAAATTTAAATCTTGGCTAAAAAATATACCCTTCTCAATCTAAATGCTAAAAGTGAAGAAGCAGCATATGAAACTACCACTAGTGTATTCTGCACAGCTTACTACATAGCCAAAACAAATCGTCAACTCAGTGGCCATGAGAGAGTCAATGACCTACAGCAAATCAATGGGATAGAAATGGGGTGATTAGTTACTGTTACTGTTTTTGATTCTATTCCAACATAACAAAATGTTTTTAACAGTGTTCCACATTAAAGGGGAGGGGGTCAACAGTACCGGTAAGAAAGTAACCGGTAAGTTACTTTCACCACTGCCTATATATTTGTATTAAAATTCACTGGAAACATAACTCACCTCCCCCATAATTTAAGAAAATAGCATGCTCCTGTCCTTGGTGGCAGCTGAGCTCGCTGTAAAGTAAAAACAATAATTTGTCAGTGTGGACTGGAAATTATGATTAACTTTTAATTTAATAATAAATCTATGGGGGAACAAATCTAATTCTGGTAAATGTAACCTGCTAGTACAAAAATAAGCATCATTTAAAATGTAACTTTTAACACCACAAATTAAAGGATGGCAACGGCATCGAGCCGAACTGGACCAACAGCTACTTGCGCTGTGACAGAAACCTGACGGCAAAAAAACAACAGATCTGGCACTATGTACTGTCTCACATAATGCAAGCGTAATTTAAACTTTTGTTCAAGTTATCAAAGTTGTTGCTATTTTAAATACAATTCTTCATGCAGTTCACTCTCTGTCTTATAAATCAATGACATAAACTAAGTAGAGTAAGCTCCTGTGGCGAGGTAGCCTCCTAGCCCAGATGGTATTTGCAGGGACAGAGACTCAGGCACAGAAAGCTGCAGGGTTAAATGCGCTAATGCGCTCATTTTAATCAAACAAAATAACAAAAACAAAAGGGTACAAACACTAACAAAACCACACTGGTCAAAATAAAAGGCACAAGGGCCAAAACAAAAGGTTTGACAAAAAAAGGAAAATGTAAACAAAAGAGACAGCACAGCACGGAACACGAAAACACAGAACACAGCCCTCCACCTGTATCACTAATATCAATCCTAATCCTTCCTCCTTACAACCCGTGAATCAGTCCCTATATGGTCTGGACAGTCCCGATTTCCTAGCAAATGTCCCGCGTCCCTATGCATAGGAAGAAAGGCCCGATATTTACCCATAGAAAAAAAATAATTTATTCTGCACAGTAGAGTGAAAACCACACACTGTACTCTTCGTGCGGCTGACACATCTGCTGATCAGTAACTTATACAAAGGTAAGAACGCTTCATTATGTCTATTTTACTGTCATCATGGTCATGTTATGTTGAGTTGGGGGGATACGTCTATTATATGACAATGAGTGTTTTTATGATGACCCCCAGGAGGCGAGCGTCCCGCTGAACAGTTTCCAAATGTTGGCAAGTATGGAACATCTATTTAATACACCCGTGGCTGGAGCCTAATTAATCTTTTGATCATTTTATTCACTTGTCGGCTCCAACCACATTCCCACTTATTTTGTCAGGGAGACATTTAACCTCCTCCCTGCCAAGCCTATATTTCCCACACCAACACACGTGCACCGGCAGGGCTTTCATCCTGCCACACTGCCACAGCCCTCCACAACAAGCAACACATAACTTTAGCATTCTGGCAGGAAAAAAAAAAACTGCTCACCAGAGATTATTAAAAATACTGCATGGGGTAGTGTGTGATAAAAGAGAATTTAATAGAAACCCTCAGGGTGGGAAACTTGGATAAACCCCTCAGGCTTTGCCCTCTGGGTTTATGTAGCATCCCACCCCTCAGATGTGCATTAAATTATCATATCATAGACTAGCTCATGCAGTATTCTATATATATTTTTCAGAACCCGATACTTACTCTTTAACACTAGAACCACCGCGGTTATACTCACACCTGAAACCGCCGCCAACATCAATATTAAAATGAAAGACAAACTATCAGATACAACTCAAAAGTTTTATTCAAGCACATCATATCAAACATCTGCACAGCAATACTGTATGTTATTCAGTTCTGTATGTTAATCCTGAAGAACAAATAAAAATGTGATGTTAAAAAAAAAACATCTGCACAGCCGAAACACTACTTAAATGCACAATTAAACATATATAAGGGTTTATTTTCTAACTTCCCACATATAAAGCACAAAACTGTAAAATGAATGTAGTTTTTAATTTAAAATGAAAGTAACATATGTTTTCTCTTGCGTGTGCACTCGGCGCAGCACAGAGTCCTGCTGCTTTGCAGTTTTTGAAATGCAAAGCACTTTTGTATTTGCCTTTCAAATGCCATCAGGGTATTTAACCCTTGCAGTCCATTTATTAAGCCTGTTGGGCGTCAGGTCTAATTTATTTTCACACAGGCTCTTTATTTTACACACACTGTTTAAAAGTAATTCTATTCACAGTAAAACAGGTTTAAAAGGCACTGCATAACAACATGACACTCAGTACTGCATCTTCAGCCCTGCCCCACCGCATGTTTTTATCACATACCTCTTCATAGTTGTGCATACTAATAAATCACCAAACTCTCAATAATGCTATCCAAGTTATTATTTTATTACTATAACATCTCAAAAGCTTGGCAAATGTCCGCTATTTTCTATGAGCACTAGATGCGGAAGCAGCTATCTTGTTTGTATATGTCTGTGTTATGTCTGTGGTGAAGGGACTATGCGTATTGCTCAGATCCACCTCCATTTTTTTCCCAGTTTCTCTCGGCCATTGAAAGCTTTTCTTGGCTTTTTCCGGAGAAAAACCGACAAGGGACCTGTGACTGATGCCTTTTGGATGATGTCAGACAGGGTCCGACATCGGACCGGAAAGAAGCAAGTGCTTATAACGTATTCATTTTTACGATTCTGCAGCTGAAACACCGTATGGGTCTTTAATTCAAATATTTAGTAATACTTAAGAACGGACATGCACAAGATATTCACATACGCGGAGATATTTAAATTTGAATTGCAAAAGCTGTTCAAAAAGCGGCTATGGCGGTGCTAGTGTTAACAGTTGTGAAACTGTAGTGAAGACTGGAGGTGTGCTATTATCACTCCTCTAAACTTTGCTCCTTGCTTCCGATGTAATTCACGAACATCCCAATAGCAATCTGTGGCCTTTGAGCAGTGCTCATGAATAATTAATTTGTGTTATTATCACCCTTTTTACCATGATGGGACTCATCTTCTTCAAATAATTTGCCACAAATAATCATTTGATGGGCCGATCTGATATCCAGACCAAACATTTAAATTGGTTGGTTCATGTGGCTTATAAACCTTCTGCAAGATTCCTATAGGATATTTTTATGTAGGAATGTGTAGTATTTTGGTGCATGACAAAAAATTGTGTAAAATAACAGAATATGCAGCACTGTAAGTGCAACTTAAACTTGCTGATAAAACCTCAACAGATATTGCAAACGATCACTATGATCGTCTGGAACCTGACCTTTGTGGGTCAGATCATTTGCAAAAGAAGGGCATTAGCACTGATATTAAGACAAAAATGGTACTAATACCAATACATTTTCTTATGTGCTTTCCAGTGGCAGCTCGTCATAAGAGGCTACAGAGGCTAAGCCTACGTGTAATTTTGTAAAAGTAAAAAAAGCTTACTTTACGTCATGCTTTCCAAGGTCTACTGTATTGCTATTGGCTAACATGCATCCTCAAAATGGGTGGGATTCTGTGTGTCTTCAACCTGCAATCACCCTCTGTCTGTCAAGTTTTAATGTATTTGTATTGGCTACACGATGCAAGCTTGCGGCTAGCCTCTACCACTCATAATTAGACTTAATCTTGACAGATCTGTTGCCAGGCAGGTTATGGGTCACATTTGGCTACTCTCTTAAGTTTCAATTTCCATTCAGTACGTTGTAGATTTCTAAAAATTCTGTGGGCTACAGTGATTTAAAAAATCTTCCACGGGCTGTACATATTTTTTTTTTCTACAAATTACATCACTCAAGATTCATCAATCAAGTAAGTCGACGATGTTTTTGTTACATTCTGTTGTGCTGCTTATACTATATTACTGTATTACATTTCTTAAATTGCGAAGTACCTTTTGAAACGTGCAATGTTTTATTGTGTATATACAGTGCTGTGCAAAAGTTTTAGGCAGGTGTGAAAAAATGCTGTAAAGTAAGAATGCTTTCAAAAATAGACATGTTAATAGATTATATTTATCAATTAACTAAATGCAAAGTGAGTGAACAGAAGAAAAATCTAAATCAAATCCATATTTGGTGTGACCACCCTTTGCCTTCAAAACAGCATCAAGCATCAATTCTTCTAGGTACACTTGCACACAGTTTTTGAAGGAACTCGGCAGGTAGGTTGGCCCAAACATCTTGGAGAACTAACCACAGTTCTTCTGTGGATTTAGGCAGCCTCAGTTGCTTCTCTCTCTTCATGTAATCCCAGACAGACTCGATGATGTTGAGATCAGGGCTCTGTGGGGGCCATACCATCACTTCCAGGACTCCTTGTTCTTCTTTACGCTGAAGATAGTTCTTAATGACTTTCGCTGTATGTTTGGGGTCGTTGTCATGCTGCAGAATAAATTTGGGGCCAATCAGATGCCTCCCTGATGGTATTGCATGATGGATAAGTATCTGCCTGTACTTCTCAGCATTGAGGAGACCATTAATTCTGACCAAATCCCCAACTCCATTTGCAGAAATGCAGCCCCAAACTTGCAAGGAACCTCCACCATGCTTCACTGTTGCCTGCAGACACTCATTCGTGTACGCTCTCCAGCCCTTCGGCGAACAAACTGCCTTCTGCTACAGCCAAATATTTCAAATTTTGACTCATCAGTCCAGAGCACCTGCTGCCATTTTTCTGCACCCCAGTTCCTGTGTTTTCGTGCATTTTGAGTCGCTTGGCCTTGTTTCCACGTCGGAGGTATGGCTTTTTGGCCGCAAGTCTTCCATGAAGGCCACTTCTGACCAGACTTCTCCGGACAGTAGATGGGTGTACCAGGGTCCCACTGTTTTCTGCCAGTACTGAGCTGATGGCACTGCTGGACATCTTCCGATTGCGAAGGGAAGTAAGCATGATGTGTCTTTCATCTGCTGCAGTAAGTTTCCTTGGCCGACCACTGTGTCTACGGTCCTCAACGTTGCCCGTTTCTTTGTGCTTCTTCAAAAGAGCTTGGCCAGCACATCTGGAAACCCCTGTCTGCCTTGAAATTTCTGCCTGGGAGAGACCTTGCTGATGCAGTATAACTACCTTGTGTCTTGTTGCTGTGCTCAGTCTTGCCATGGTGTATGACTTTTGACAGTAAACTGTCTTCAGCAACCTCACCTTGTTAGCTAAGTTTGGCTGTTCCTCACCCAGTTTTATTCCTCCTACACAGCTGTTTCTGTTTCAGTTAATGATTGTGTTTCAACCTACATATTGAATTGATGATCATTAGCACCTGTTTGGTATAATTGTTTAATCATACATCTGACTATATGCCTACAAAATCCCTGACTTTGTGCAAGTGTACCTAGAAGAATTGATGCTGTTTTGAAGGCAAAGGGTGGTCACACCAAATATGGATTTGATTTAGATTTTTCTTCTGATCACTCACTTCGCATTTAGTTAATTGATAAATATAATCTATTAACATGTCTATTTTTGAAAGCATTCTTACTTTACAGCATTTTTTCACACCTGCCTAAAACTTTTGCACAGTACTGTATATAGACATACAGTATATATAGCCTCCCCACTTAATAAAGTCAGGAGCCGCTACTGGTTCTTTCAAAGTGACATATTGTAACTAGGTACCATTTGGTCAAGTAACAGATTACTGAAGTAAACCTTATCTTGTGCATTTATTTTTGAAAGTGTGGTGCATAAGTAAAAACATGTGAGTGATATTACCCAGAGTGACAATAACCAAAGTGGTATTATTAGGAGCTTCTCCCCATTGACTGCCTTTATATTTTGGCTGGGGCTGGGGCATCAACAGTACCGGTAAGAAAGTAACCGGTAAGTTACTTTCACCACTGCCTATATATTTGTATTAAAATTCACTGGAAACATAACTCACCTCCCCCATAATTTAAGAAAATAGCATGCTCCTGTCCTTGGTGGCAGCTGAGCTCGCTGTAAAGTAAAAACAATAATTTGTCAGTGTGGACTGGAAATTATGATTAACTTTTAATTTAATAATAAATCTATGGGGGAACAAATCTAATTCTGGTAAATGTAACCTGCTAGTACAAAAATAAGCATCATTTAAAATGTAACTTTTAACACCACAAATTAAAGGATGGCAACGCATCGAGCCGAACTGGACCAACAGCTACTTGCGCTGTGACAGAAACCTGACGGCAAAAAAACAACAGATCTGGCACTATGTACTGTCTCACATAATGCAAGCGTAATTTAAACTTTTGTTCAAGTTATCAAAGTTGTTGCTATTTTAAATACAATTCTTCATGCAGTTCACTCTCTGTCTTATAAATCAATGACATAAACTAAGTAGAGTAAGCTCCTGTGGCGAGGTAGCCTCCTAGCCCAGATGGTATTTGCAGGGACAGAGACTCAGGCACAGAAAGCTGCAGGGTTAAATGCGCTAATGCGCTCATTTTAATCAAACAAAATAACAAAAACAAAAGGGTACAAACACTAACAAAACCACACTGGTCAAAATAAAGGCACAAGGGCCAAAACAAAGGTTTGACAAAAAAGGAAAATGTAAACAAAAGAGACAGCACAGCACGGAACACGAAAACACAGAACACAGCCCTCCACCTGTATCACTAATATCAATCCTAATCCTTCCTCCTTACAACCCGTGAATCAGTCCCTATATGGTCTGGACAGTCCCGATTTCCTAGCAAATGTCCCGCGTCCCTATGCATAGGAAGAAAGGCCCGATATTTACCCATAGAAAAAAAATAATTTATTCTGCACAGTAGAGTGAAAACCACACACTGTACTCTTCGTGCGGCTGACACATCTGCTGATCAGTAACTTATACAAAGGTAAGAACGCTTCATTATGTCTATTTTTACTGTCATCATGGTCATGTTATGTTGAGTTGGGGGGATACGTCTATTATATGACAATGAGTGTTTTTTGCGTATGACCCCCAGGAGGCGAGCGTCCCGCTGAACAGTTTCCAAATGTTGGCAAGTATGGAACATCTATTTAATACACCCGTGGCTGGAGCCTAATTAATCTTTTGATCATTTTATTCACTTATCGGCTCCAACCACATTCCCACTTATTTTGTCAGGGAGACATTTAACCTCCTCCCTGCCAAGCCTATATTTCCCACACCAACACACGTGCACCGGCAGGGCTTTCATCCTGCCACACTGCCACAGCCCTCCACAACAAGCAACACATAACTTTAGCATTCTGGCAGGAAAAAAAAAAACTGCTCACCAGAGATTATTAAAAATACTGCATGGGGTAGTGTGTGATAAAGAGAATTTAATAGAAACCCTCAGGGTGGGAAACTTGGATAAACTCCTCAGGCTTTGCCCTCTGGGTTTATGTAGCATCCCACCCCTCAGATGTGCATTAAATTATCATATCATAGACTAGCTCATGCAGTATTCTATATATATTTTCAGAACCCGATACTTACTCTTTAACACTAGAACCACCGCGGTTATACTCACACCTGAAACCGCCGCCAACATCAATATTAAAATGAAAGACAAACTATCAGATACAACTCAAAAGTTTTATTCAAGCACATCATATCAAACATCTGCACAGCAATACTGTATGTTATTCAGTTCTGTATGTTAATCCTGAAGAACAAATAAAAATGTGATGTTAAAAAAAAAACATCTGCACAGCCGAAACACTACTTAAATGCACAATTAAACATATATAAGGGTTTATTTTCTAACTTCCCACATATAAAGCACAAAACTGTAAAAATGAATGTAGTTTTTAATTTAAAATGAAAGTAACATATGTTTTCTCTTGCGTGTGTCACTCGGCGCAGCACAGAGTCCTGCTGCTTTGCAGTTTTTTGAAATGCAAAGCACTTTTGTATTTGCCTTTCAAATGCCATCAGGGTATTTAACCCTTTGCAGTCCATTTATTAAGCGCCTGTTGGGCGCGTCAGGTCTAATTTATTTTCACACAGGCTCTTTATTTTACACACACTGTTTAAAAGTAATTCTATTCACAGTAAAACAGGTTTAAAAGGCACTGCATAACAACATGACACTCAGTACTGCATCTTCAGCCCTGCCCCACCGCATGTTTTTATCACATACCTCTTCATAGTTGTGCATACTAATAAATCACCAAACTCTCAATAATGCTATCCAAGTTATTATTTTATTACTATAACATCTCAAAAAGCTTGGCAAATGTCCGCTATTTTCTATGAGCACTAGATGCGGAAGCAGCTATCTTGTTTGTATATGTCTGTGTTATGTCTGTGGTGAAGGGACTATGCGTATTGCTCAGATCCACCTCCATTTTTTTCCCAGTTTCTCTCGGCCATTGAAAGCTTTTCTTGGCTTTTTCCGGAGAAAAACCGACAAGGGACCTGTGACTGATGCCTTTTGGATGATGTCAGACAGGGTCCGACATCGGACCGGAAAGAAGCAAGTGCTTATAACACATACGCGGAGATATTTAAATTTGAATTGCAAAAGCTGTTCAAAAAGCGGCTATGGCGGTGCTAGTGTTAACAGTTGTGAAACTGTAGTGAAGACTGGAGGTGTGCTATTATCACTCCTCTAAACTTTGCTCCTTGCTTCCGATGTAATTCACGAACATCCCAATAGCAATCTGTGGCCTTTGAGCAGTGCTCATGAATAATTAATTTGTGTTATTATCACCCTTTTTACCATGATGGGACTCATCTTCTTCAAATAATTTGCCACAAATAATCATTTGATGGGCCGATCTGATATCCAGACCAAACATTTAAATTGGTTGGTTCATGTGGCTTATAAACCTTCTGCAAGATTCCTATAGGATATTTTTATGTAGGAATGTGTAGTATTTTGGTGCATGACAAAAAATTGTGTAAAATAACAGAATATGCAGCACTGTAAGTGCAACTTAAACTTGCTGATAAAACCTCAACAGATATTGCAAGCGATCACTATGATCGTCTGGAACCTGACCTTTGTGGGTCAGATCATTTGCAAAAGAAGGGCATTAGCACTGATATTAAGACAAAATGGTACTAATACCAATACATTTTCTTATGTGCTTTCCAGTGGCAGCTCGTCATAAGAGGCTACAGAGGCTAAGCCTACGTGTAATTTTGTAAAAGTAAAAAAGCTTACTTTACGTCATGCTTTCCAAGGTCTACTGTATTGCTATTGGCTAACATGCATCCTCAAAATGGGTGGGATTCTGTGTGTCTTCAACCTGCAATCACCCTCTGTCTGTCAAGTTTTAATGTATTTGTATTGGCTACACGATGCAAGCTTGCGGCTAGCCTCTACCACTCATAATTAGACTTAATCTTGACAGATCTGTTGCCAGGCAGGTTATGGGTCACATTTGGCTACTCTCTTAAGTTTCAATTTCCATTCAGTACGTTGTAGATTTCTAAAAATTCTGTGGGCTACAGTGATTTAAAAATCTTCCACGGGCTGTACATATTTTTTTTCTACAAATTACATCACTCAAGATTCATCAATCAAGTAAGTCGACGATGTTTTGTTACATTCTGTTGTGCTGCTTATACTATATTACTGTATTACATTTCTTAAATTGCGAAGTACCTTTTGAAACGTGCAATGTTTTATTGTGTATATACAGTGCTGTGCAAAAGTTTTAGGCAGGTGTGAAAAAATGCTGTAAAGTAAGAATGCTTTCAAAAATAGACATGTTAATAGATTATATTTATCAATTAACTAAATGCAAAGTGAGTGAACAGAAGAAAAATCTAAATCAAATCCATATTTGGTGTGACCACCCTTTGCCTTCAAAACAGCATCAAGCATCAATTCTTCTAGGTACACTTGCACACAGTTTTGAAGGAACTCGGCAGGTAGGTTGGCCCAAACATCTTGGAGAACTAACCACAGTTCTTCTGTGGATTTAGGCAGCCTCAGTTGCTTCTCTCTCTTCATGTAATCCCAGACAGACTCGATGATGTTGAGATCAGGGCTCTGTGGGGGCCATACCATCACTTCCAGGACTCCTTGTTCTTCTTTACGCTGAAGATAGTTCTTAATGACTTTCGCTGTATGTTTGGGGTCGTTGTCATGCTGCAGAATAAATTTGGGGCCAATCAGATGCCTCCCTGATGGTATTGCATGATGGATAAGTATCTGCCTGTACTTCTCAGCATTGAGGAGACCATTAATTCTGACCAAATCCCCAACTCCATTTGCAGAAATGCAGCCCCAAACTTGCAAGGAACCTCCACCATGCTTCACTGTTGCCTGCAGACACTCATTCGTGTACGCTCTCCAGCCCTTCGGCTAACAAACTGCCTTCTGCTACAGCCAAATATTTCAAATTTTGACTCATCAGTCCAGAGCACCTGCTGCCATTTTTCTGCACCCCAGTTCCTGTGTTTTCGTGCATTTTGAGTCGCTTGGCCTTGTTTCCACGCCGGAGGTATGGCTTTTGGCCGCAAGTCTTCCATGAAGGCCACTTCTGACCAGACTTCTCCGGACAGTAGATGGGTGTACCAGGGTCCCACTGTTTTCTGCCAGTACTGAGCTGATGGCACTGCTGGACATCTTCCGATTGCGAAGGGAAGTAAGCATGATGTGTCTTTCATCTGCTGCAGTAAGTTTCCTTGGCCGACCACTGTGTCTACGGTCCTCAACGTTGCCCGTTTCTTTGTGCTTCTTCAAAAGAGCTTGGCCAGCACATCTGGAAACCCCTGTCTGCCTTGAAATTTCTGCCTGGGAGAGACCTTGCTGATGCAGTATAACTACCTTGTGTCTTGTTGCTGTGCTCAGTCTTGCCATGGTGTATGACTTTTGACAGTAAACTGTCTTCAGCAACCTCACCTTGTTAGCTAAGTTTGGCTGTTCCTCACCCAGTTTTATTCCTCCTACACAGCTGTTTCTGTTTCAGTTAATGATTGTGTTTCAACCTACATATTGAATTGATGATCATTAGCACCTGTTTGGTATAATTGTTTAATCATACATCTGACTATATGCCTACAAAATCCCTGACTTTGTGCAAGTGTACCTAGAAGAATTGATGCTGTTTTGAAGGCAAAGGGTGGTCACACCAAATATGGATTTGATTTAGATTTTTCTTCTGATCACTCACTTAGCATTTAGTTAATTGATAAATATAATCTATTAACATGTCTATTTTTGAAAGCATTCTTACTTTACAGCATTTTTCACACCTGCCTAAAACTTTTGCACAGTACTGTATATAGACATACAGTATATATAGCCTCCCCACTTAATAAAGTCAGGAGCCGCTACTGGTTCTTTCAAAGTGACATATTGTAACTAGGTACCATTTGGTCAAGTAACAGATTACTGAAGTAAACCTTATCTTGTGCATTTATTTTTGAAAGTGTGGTGCATAAGTAAAAACATGTGAGTGATATTACCCAGAGTGACAATAACCAAAGTGGTATTATTAGGAGCTTCTCCCCATTGACTGCCTTTATATTTTGGCTGGGGCATTTCATTGTGCAGACTGTGTCTGCATTGCATCTGTACAGTATATTCAAAATTGATCAAATTTAATGATCATTTTGATAAGGGCCATACAGACTATGGATGAACGGACAGACAGACCCCCAAATAATGTTGTCACCAAGTTTCATGACAATGCATAAGTGGCTCTCCTGATACAGATCGAGTGCTATACAAACAATCAGACACCACCTGATATCCACAGAATCTGATATTATCAACAACTTATGACACTTTGTTTTAATTACAAATGGATTTGTGGTTTTCCAGATATATGGAGGAATCTGTGCAGTGTGACTATTATTATTATTATTATTATTATTATTATTATTATTATTATTATTATTTCTTTCTTTCTTTCTTTCTTTCTTTCTTTCTTAGCAGACACTATTATCCAGGGCGACTTACAATTGTTAAAAAACATCGCAGTACAAAGTATCACATTGTAAAGTATCACATTTCAGAATATCACCTTACAGATAAGAGCAATTGTCAAGTACAATAAAGTCAGTAGCAAAAGATCAAATTCAAGTAAGAGCAAAAACATAGAGATTACAGTAAATAATTACATGTAAGAGCAGGTTCAACTAAGAGCAGTTAACTTATATTACAAATAATTACTTATACGAGTAAAATCCAGTATGAGAATGATTTCAAGTAAGAGCAATTACAAAAAACGTGAATACGGATACCTATAAGAGTAAAGTCAAATATAAGATACAGGAAGTAGTTGTAATTAACAACAGTTGTAGAATACGGCAAGTTATGGAGCAGTTCAGTGCAAGTACAAGTTGATGCAAGTACTGGTACAATTGGGTGCCAGTACTTGAATTGTGAGGTTTACAGATGCTGTCTGAACAGGTGCGTCTTGAGGAGGCGCTGGAAGGTGGTCAGGGACTGAGCAGTCCTGATATCCGCGGGTAGAGCAGGGGGGTACAGTTAATCTGCTGGTGGTGGAGGAGCGGAGGGGGTGTAGGGAGAAATGATAGTCTGGAGATAGGAGGGAGCAGAAAGGTCAAGACAGCAATAGGCGAGGACAAGAGTTTTGAATTGGGTGCGAGCAGCGATAGGGAACCAGTGCAGAGAGCGGAGTAGCAGTTTAGCGTGGGAGAAACGAGGAAGGGAAAAGACAAGGTGAGCAGCAGAGTTTTGGATGAGCTGGAGCATGATTGATTAGGTTACACACTGGTTCTGAGTTTCTGTATGTATCTTTTTAATGATAGCATAAGATCTATGAGGAATGCCAGTGTAAAGGTGGCACACTTCCTTATCTCCTCAAGTCAAGTATGCTTCAGCAATATCAATACATTACAACGATTTGAAATCTCTCCAAGTCACGTAAATTAAATATTACTGAAGCTAGGTTTTAAGCTTTGAACACAATTAACCAGTCGTCTGTCAAGCATAGAATCTCAGAACAAAATTGGAATACTAATGAAGTTCTTTCATAAAATTGGCACCGTGGTGAAGAATATTTCTACTCTTATTACACTTTCTCAGTCAAAGGGATTTGTCTCTAAGGGCATCATAAATCAAACAGGTAGAACATTTTATTAAAAAAACAAATCAATGTGAGTGATGTCAGTCTCAGCATTTGAATAGCATTATTGTCTAAATAGTCCCTGCAGTATTGTTAGATTGGCCAAGCTTGTTAAAGTATTTCCAAGTTGTAAGTACTTTCATTACTTTATATTTTGCATTCATCAGATACAAAATCCATCATCTGCTGGCTTGCTGTTAATCGATGTGACATTCAAAATGTTTACTTCATTTATTTATTTACAGGGTTGCTTGAGATGCAAGAACAACATATTATAAGCCAGCAGCATACAGTCACAAAACAATGCACAATATAAATCATCTGCATGCATTAAAAAATGAGCATGCCTTATTACAACTATCAACTTTATATACACTGTCTGGCCACTCATTTACAAAGGGTTCTGCGAGGTGGCTAGAGGGATCCATTTAAATATTATTTCACACAACAGGCAGATGATCACAAGTGTTTTGTTCATCCCAAACATGCTCAATTGCGGTAGTCACGGGAAATGCATGAAGTCTATGTAAAGATGTGCATTATTATCTTGAATTTAGCCATCAGCAAACAATTGCAGTATTGTTGGGTGGAAATGATCCACACCCATGTTTCAGCAAACTACAACATTTGTTTGGCCTTCCAAGATGGAAGTCCTGTAGTTTACAATTAAGTAATGCTTGTAAGTCTCAGCTAATTACTTTTGGGGTGGTAATGGGGACTGAAGCGAAGTGGACAATGGTAATTACATTTTTTTACAAATGCAATGCTAAGAGAGAGAGAAAGAGACAAATTACCAGTAACACAGAACAGTTTTATGTATTTTGTTTAACCAGCATAAAAAGGAAAGGCGCCCTGATGGTTATCAAACAGGAAAAGAAAAAGCAAAAAAATCAAATTCTAGTAATTACAGATTGCAATTAGTAAAATACTGCTGTTGCAGAAATGGATGGTTTTCTGTACGTTTCAATATTTCCCAGGTTGCTAATTTGTAAGTTGTTTGAACTGTATGATTCAGTCCTGGTAAAAGCATGCCTCTTAAGCTTGCCTCTGATCCTAGATAAACACTTGATGGGCTACTAAGTATATAATTACCAGACTTCAAAGTGTGATCTGTTTTTTTATGTTGAAGGGAACAAGAAAAACAGAAAAAGCAGACTAATGATAAAAACCTGGACCATTCATTTTTGCATTGAAGCACAAGGAGTGCACTGTATTTTAATGATCAATGGCATTATATATGAAATGACAGAGGACTAGTCTACTGCTACACCCAGATAGGGATTCATGCTCTATTGTGTGTGTTCGTACAGTATCATTCCGTATTGTGGATTGTGCTTATACTTACTGGAATGGGCAGTGTTGTGTGATACACTGCCGTTATGGATTCTGTCCATTCCCCTGTTGGTGAGATGAGGTCTTTTGCATTGTGGTTTAGACACCCGCTTGCTGTGCTCAGGGTCGCCAATTCGTGCCCAGCCTCCATCTGTTACATTGCCATGCTTACCAACTATTCAAGAAAATATTGGGTTTGTGACCCACAGTAGAAAATCAGGCTGGGTGTGAACTGGTGACCTCACACACTGCAAGCGAGCGTCTTAAACGCTATGCAAAAGAGACTTGTGGTTATAGAGATTTGAACTTCATCTCATGCCCATTACATCTGCTATAATTAAAAGCAGGATCTAATCTAATCTAAATCTAAATGACCAATTCAACAGCAAAACCAGTTTGTGTCTATAGCATCTGCTGTTCTCATGGTGTCTAGATTTCTAGTTCAGTATCTACTTCAGTCTTGTTCTTGGCCAGGATCATCATAGATTTACTCAACACACAGCAGGCAGTACTTTACCCCTAATAATTGACCTAACAACGAAAAACAAAACGCACAGCTGATCACTGATAGATATTTCAGAAATTGCTAAATAACACCGTAAAATAAACCCTACTTGAGCGAGCTCTTATCATTCCCAACCACTCCCCTTACTTCAATATTTCCCTTCTCTTTCTCTCATCACTGCTACTTTAATAATATGATTTTGTTTTTTGTTTTTTTTCAAACTTTGGCTACCAGGTGAAGAGGATAATTAGCCCACTCCAGCACTTCATAACAGGTGAACTAATAACAACCACATAAGGCATTAGCTCAAAGTGTATAGTATGCAAGAGCCATTGAGTTACATTATACAGTAGTGTATGTGGTTACTTCGCACTTCATTTTTTTAATGTTGGTGGTATAAATTTACGTTGCTGTGGTGAGGGAACATATTTGACATTCTAAATTGGGTAAGAAGGAGCCAGTGAGGTTTTTTCCCCTTATTTACCAGTTAGCATAAATATGTAACATTTTAACCAACTGGCTGCCTTTGAAAGATAAATTCTTCAGATGTTTTCCAATCTTTTTCATATGGGCCCTTTCAGTGAAATCATTTTTTTTTTCTTTTTTTTTTTATGCCTGTGGATATTTGCAAAGTTTGCCCTTCCAATTTACATTTTTAACAGTATTTGCATTGACAACAGCTGCAAATCATTTGGATAAGTGATCAAGAGGAAACCCAAACAGTTTGAAAAGCTTCTGTTTTTCTGTACAAAGGAGTTGGTATTTGCAATTGTTTGCATACAATAAAGTCGCTTCTGTATATAATTCGTAGATAGCCACAAAGAGATTCTCAAACTCAAATGCTGTACTGATAGGCACCTATTTTAAGACACTTATAAAACAGCTTAAATGCTGTCTCTGTGTTGGTCAATCACGCTTTCTAAGGAGTAAATGAATCCTCACAAATTTATAAAATCTTACTTTTGATAAAACTTGAAATGAACGACTAAAAAAAGGTTTGAGAAACAATTTTGTAGAACAGTAGTCTTCATTTTCTGCGCCATTGATTCCCTGGGATCCGATTACCTCTCATGATGGTCTTTTTTTTTAAATCCAGAGAAGTATAGAAGTGATTGTAGCTAAAAAGTGTATATGTCATGCAAATCTATTCACTATGTAGCTCTCAAATATGTAGTTCTAAAAGAAAGCAATGTTTTAGCAAACAAGTACTGTTTGTCGTATTACACACATCCTTTTACAAATCTTAGAATCATTGTGGCCTGCTATACAGAGGATGTGAGTTATAAGGCACGCTGTACAGTATACTTGAGTGTAGTTTACATGTGTATCAAAAGTCATAACTTCTTTGCTTTACCCCTCTGCTTGTAGCATTCCAGAGGAGTGCTTTTTACATGAAGAATGCATTATTTTCATTTTAAGAAATTATAGCTGATACTACACTAGGTTAAATAAATCTCTGTTTGCAGCCTTGCTCTTCCTGGGCCATTTCATCTGGAGAGTGGCAACGTACCCACCCCTTCAGAGCCGCCTTTTCTGTCAGTAACTAACCAGCTGCTTCTCCTAATCACTAACATGCATTGCAGCCAGTAAGATTCTTTGACTTCAAAGACTGCTGAGATCAAATAACCTAGAAAGGCAAGGCAAGATAACTGAGAACTTTGTTTTAGCCTATTCTAATACCAGATGTAATCTCAAACAGTTTATGGTTGTCCTACTTGCCTTGACTATTATTTTAGCTGGGACTCAGTCATACACAGCAATTGCTCACACAGATGATGGTCACACAAATGACTAAATGTTTATAAATGTATTATTATGAAAGCTGTTTTATAATAGCATTCTGGCATAAAAAGGGAGGAGGCTGTTTGGTCCAGTCGTTAAAGAAAAGGGCTTGGAACCAGGAGGTCCCCGGTTCAAATCCCACCTCAGCCACTGACTCATTGTGTGACCCTGAGCAAGTCACTTAACCTCCTTGTGCTCCGTCTTTCGGAGGAGACGTAATTGTAAGAGACTGCAGCTGATGCATAGTTCACACACCTTGGTCTCTGTAAGTCGCCTTGGATAAAGGCGCCTGCTAAATAGATAAATAATAATAATAATGAAAAGGTGGTGTGATGTTCCTTTGGCACCAGGCCTCAAAAGCACCCAGCCATTCTTTATGTTAATACACATCGGAGTACCCTGGCATAGCATATTGCTTTAGTGCCCTGGCTAATTTACAATAGCAGTCTGTTTTAGTCTGGCTGATTAAAATCAGTCTTCAATTTGAAATCCCTGCAATTGGAGAAAGCAATTGGAGAAAGCAATTTAGCAAAGCAGTGATTCATGCAGGTTACTCACTTTTTAAACTAGATTAAAATCGTAAACATCAAGCATATTAGGCACCCCCATTTCCAGGACATCGTCAGTCAAATGGCTAGTATTTCATTCGTCACTCAATAAACAACATGTCCAATGATCAGCTAGAAAGGGCTTTATATCTTACCTCAATCCATTCGTAACCCACTGTATGTCAGAGTTTGCATCATCTAAGGGGGAAGGCAACTATCGAGGGGCGAGGCCAAAGGCCAAAGATGTAAAGAAAATATGTATAATGCTGTATTTGTTGTCTAGCTTTAATAAATGTTGTTCTCTATTGCATGAGTTTTTCTGACTGAACATCCATAGATATAGACTGTTACTTCTCAGTGGATCAAGCCTTTATTGTCAAACAAATAAAATAATGATTCAAAAGGGAATGAAGGTTTGCAAATTAACCTTGTTAGTAGTCAGCCATGGAAATCTACCAGGCAAAATACGGCAGTCTCTCCTGAATTAAATTGAAACTGTTAAAGTAGGAAGGTGAAACAACCAAAAGTCTTAAGAGACTAAAGTAAAGCCGTGCTGAAAAACTGGAGTCTTTCCAAAGCATCTCGCATAGCAGGCTCTTTCTTGATTAATAAAGCACATTATTACACAGTCAAAAATTAATAATAATACAAAAAAACCTGCATAAGTTCTACCAATTTAGCAACATGGTCTGCATCTAGATTTGAAACTACAGTTTGAATGAAGTTCTGTCATACATTAAAGCCAATGACAAACCCTTAAGTATCAAAGGAAACTAATGGAATCTCTGCTGACATGCAATGGTAGAGAGACTTCTCAGTAGAATTCTCTTTTTGTTAGCCTGGTAAAGTCCCCTTTGACCTCATTGCTTCTTGGCTGTGATGGTCAAACTTTACATTGGTCCATGTATCTGAAAAGCATGTATACAGTGATGAAACTTGGTATTAATATTATGTAGTACACATTACTGGGAATATCAGATTGTGGGGATATATGAAGGTGTCTGTCTGTCCATTTGTCCATCTGTATGTCACACCTACATTTTTACATGCATCTTGAGAACACAAGAAGTTATTCCACATACTGTAAATCATTTTAGTATACCTTACCATGAGACTAACACTAATGACATGTAGTGCTGAAATACAGTACCTTTAATTATACTTATCCTATTGTCATTAAACCATGTCATGTCTTTATCAGTGATATTCTGTACTTTTTACTCATAGCACTCATTTTGAATGAACAGATTTGGTGGGGGCTGTATGTTATTGACATTTTATTAGGATAATTGCACTTGAAATAGTGATGTCCCTAGTCAAGCTGTTCCCTAGTCAAACTGTTTTTCATGGTGGGAGCGTGTTGGTGTTTTAAGGGATTTCTTACAGACCACAACTGGCGCAGGATCAAAACCTGTATTTACTGTATTCCAAACTTTAATGATACATAAGACATTAGCCTTAAGACTATTATGCTCATAAATACACAGTAATTGCAAGCAGCTGTGTATGGTTACATTCTAGCAGTGGCTGATGGATTCTTCCATTGATGGATAAATGGGGACTTGTATTTTGTTAGACACAGAACTTCTTTGTTGAGATGCAATATTATGTACTGTGTTCAGAGAAGTGTGGGAATGGGTATTACAGGGACCACCTGAGCTTAGATATATTCTGGCCTTGACCATAGTTGACTCACCCTTGGGCTAGACACTACTAATTGTTAGCCCAATTAAATGCACTACCACTATGACTACATTGCGATATTAAATTATTGTTTACAGTGCTGTGAGTTATAGATTAGCTCCCCATTAAGAAGAAACCATTGTGCAATAGCTAGTCATGAAGTGAGCACCAAGTTACAACTTCAGAGTATTGTGTTTTAAGATGGAAATATATATGTTTGCAATACCATATTTTCTTTGGGAACTGCACATTTGAGACCCATATAGTGGGTATATCACAGAACTAAAAAAAAAAAAATTCCCCATTGAGTCACTAAATAATAATCAAGGCTTTTAAAATGACATTTTTTGCTTATTAATGTGGACAAGCTAGCCTGAGAATGTGCTTGTTGTAAGAGTATCATATGCTAGAGCACTGACTGTAAACAGATTAACAAGGAAGCATTTACATTTCAGAACAATCTTGGTTAAATGTCTATTCTTCACAAGTTATAAGGCTTATCAATTGGAAATAGGCTTACATCAAAAAACACTTTTGCAAAATACTGTAATACTAATTAGCATAATAGGCACTAGCTATTCACAGCAGTAAGTAGGGTTACTGCTGAGTGCATAAAGACAGCTGTATAAATTAACCCATCTATCTTAACACTTTTTTTTCCAGCAGTCAAACTGTTTTGCTTTTATATATATATATACTGTATATATATGCTTCCTTAATGCCATGTTAGGAAAATTCTCAGTGACACGATAGAAAGTAATTAAGGAAATTGCATCAATTTAAGTATTCACCCATAGGAACAGATAATACTAACTGCAAACTTGTAATACTTTGAAATTCACTGAATGTATTTACCCATGCAAATTTGATTTCCCTGAGGTAGGAACACCATAGATGATAAACACTTTTTCAACAGGGTTCCATTGTACTTTTACAGAATTATTTGTTTTTTTCTACTTTTTTAGTGCATTGTTAAATGTATTCTGTCTTAGAAAATATACATCAATCTGTCTGGGTAAAAAATGAAAGGCAATGCAAAACATAATAATAATTAGTATGAATTAGTAATAATTTCGGAACACATTGCTCAATTAATAAACCAGTTTTGTTTGAAAAACTGCAACTAAGAATCCTGTAAGAACCTTCTTACAGACCCCTATTAATATAAAAATGCCACTGAGAGATATCAGTTCTTAGAAAAACCACTGAAGCAGAAAGCTAAAATAAAGAGTAGTCCTGTGTACTAATGTTCATTTGTAAGAATATAAAATTGTCTTGAAAGTTATTTTTAGACCTAGACTTGTGTGTTTGTAGAACAGGGCCAAGTGTGGTGTGAAAATTGTTTCTCTGGACCTTGACTGTACCTTGACCGAGAAATTCAGACCTTGATATATAATGCTTTTTTAGACAGAATACTGATTACAAGCCAAAAAAAAGCATTTACGTATCCAAGCCTTTCCCCTCAGTATTTACTTAGCTTTTAATGTAAAAAAGCATTAATCAAAGAAACATGTCTAAGAATAAACATACTGTAATTGTTTGAAAAACAAACCTGTAGAAAAATAGGGTGTGGGTCCCTGGAACTCAGCAGATGTCCCCTAAAACGACTGGCATTCAGTCTCCTCAGAACCCTGCACCCACTGCAGATCTATAAACAGGGTTATTCAGAAGAAGTGCAAGGTAATAAGCAAATTGAGAAACAATTAGAAACAGTGCTATAAGGGGGCTTCCGAGTGGTGCATCCAGTAAAAGCACAGGATGCGTCCTATAGTCTGGACGTCGAGAGTTCGAGTCCAGGCTATTCCTTTGCCGACCGAGGACGGGAGCTCCCAGGGGGCGGCGCCCAATTGGCCGAGCGTCCCCCTGGGGAATGGAGGGTTAGGTCGGCCAGGGTGTCCTCGGCTCACCACGCACCAGCGACCCCTGTAGTCTGGCCGGGCGCCTGCGGGCTTGCCTGTAAGCTGCCCGAGAGCTGCATTGTCCTCCGACGCTGTAGCTCTTGAGTGGCTGCATGGTGAGTCCGCACTGTGAAAAAAAGCAGTCAGCTGACGGCACACGCTTCGGAGGACAGTGTGTGTTCGTCTTCACCCTCCCGAGTCAGCGCAGGGGTGGTAGCGGTGAGCTGAGCATAATAAAATAATTGCCCATTCTAAATTGGGAGAAAATAATAAAAAATAATTGGCAACGACTAAATTTATAAAAAAAAAAACAGTGCTATACAATTCTACTGATGCCTGATACAACTGAAACCAGTGTCTATCACACTTACTGAATAGTGAGCAGGATCTTATTGTAGTTAAGCCTTAAAATACCGGAACAGATAGCGGTTGCTGGTCCTGGAAGCCAACTGCCAGCTCATTAAATGAGTCATTGCACCTCAACCATGACAGGGATACATTAAAGACACATGAAAGAGATGGATCTGGCTTAGTTTTTCTTTTAATTTGGGTCTGCGCTAATAACAGCCATGTGTCTCTTTGCCTGGTTCATAAGTTAATTTCCAAAAGAGTGAAAACATGCAAAGAATATAATATTTAGGTTTTATGTAAATGGAATTCATTCTCCCTGCTCTGGGCTAGGTAATAATAATATGTGTTATAGTTTTGAAAAGTCTGTGATGTGAGTAGTGAAGCATGAACAATAGAAGATCAGATGTTGCCATGGATCAATATGCTAGCATTTGACCTCTAGAACCTTGACCCCTTTGGACAGTAGACCCAACTACAAAACCAACACATGTTTAATCACAAAAATAACTAAACAATAGAGACAATAGACTATCCCTTAAGGGTTTGCAGTTAATTAAATAGTTCTATAAATCTTACCTGCAAGTTCAGTTGAAAAGTTGATTGCCAATTAAACCTGTCTGCATGTATAAAAGCAACTGATTGAGTGAGGAGCTCAGAGAGAAATCTGGTAGGGGAAGCTGCCTGAAGCCAAGATCTCTCTTTTAGGTGACTTTTTGTTTATTATTTTGGTTTTGTTTTAAAAAGTAGGTCTTTTTAAATTACTTTTTTTTTACTGATACTGTAACAGGGCAAGGAGCCCTGTACAGTGTTCTGTTTATTTATTTTTAGAACGGGGTTTCCCCCTCCGCCCCTCTGTTGTTTTGTATTATTATTATTATTATTATTATTATTATTATTATTATTATTATTATTATTGTCGTTATGTTTTATTGTATTTATATGACGGCAGGGCTCTGTGTGTTTTGTTATTGTTTCTGTATTTAGTTATTGTATTTAAATGACGGCGAGAGCCGTGCGGCGTAGATTTTATTATTGTTTTATTTAAAATGTGTTCTGGCAGAGGCGAGAGTAGGGTACTCGTCCTCTGCCAGGAATAATAAGAAAACCTCGTGCAGAAAGTGGCTATCTCCCGAATTAATTAAGTGATTAATTTGTTGCTAAATCGGGAGATGGTCACCTGCATAAAAGCCTGCAGCTCTCCAGCTCGGGGTGTGTGTGTTAGGAGCGAGAGAAAAATGAAACTAAAAATTAAATACAGGATCAGTGAAGGCTACTGCCTAGCCTGACCGGTATTGTTTATACTTTGTGTTCATGATTTTGTTTTGTTTACCTGTTTTATTTTCGCTCTGTGAGCAAGTTTCTTTTTGTTTAAACATTTGATTTATTTTTGTATTATTTAAAGTAAAACGGCGCCGCCGCGTCTTTTGTTTTCAACTGCAGTATTTGGTGTCAGTTTGTTTTTAGTTCCTGCTTCTGACCTGACGTCAGACGATTCAGTCAGCCTGCCACACGTGGTGTCAGCGTGGGATCACCAGCGCCTCCTTGACTCCTGGACAGAGTAGGGTACTGCAGTTTTTTTCTTTTTTTTTTTTGTTGTTTCTTCTTTCTTCTATTACGCATGGAGTGAGAAGGGGAAGAAGGAGGATGAGAGGAAAGAGGAAAATGGGAAGGAGGCAGCAGAAGCGGCAGCAGCCAGAACAGCTGTGCAAAAGGTGGTGGTCCCGGGTCCCCAGTCAATTTGGACCCCCGGACTGAGCAGCTAAACAGGAGCAGTGGAGGATGGAAGGGGCTCCCATGTGCGGCGCCTGTAGCGAGTTTGGGCACGTCCGGGAGGACTGCCCTTACGGGGACCCCCAGAATGAAGAGGCATAGAACCAGGGTCTGGTGGGGGACGCTGCAGAGTGGTTCTGGGCAGTAGACCAGACCCGGCCATCTCCAGCACCCAAGAGGGAGGAGCCTGAATGTCCTGCGCCTGAGTGGGAGGAGCCCAAACGTCCTGCGCCTGAGTGGGAGGAGCCCGAACATCCTGCGCCTGAGAGGGAGGAGCCCGAACGTCCTGCGCTTGAGTGGGAGGAGCCCGAACGTACACAGCCCAAGAGGGGGAATCAGTGCGTCCACAGCCCAAGAGGGGAGAGTCGGTGCGTCCACAGCCCAAGAGGGGGGAGTCGGTGCATCCACAGCCCAAGAGGGAGTAGGCCGAAAGTGCACAGCCCAGGGAGAATACCTGCTGGTTCCACCTCCACCGCTGTGTGAGGACTGTATGTAACTCCCACCTCTGCCAGCGGAGGGAGAGTACTTCCTGGTCCCACCTCTGCCAGCAGAGGGTGAGTTCCTGCTGGTTCCACCTCCGTGGAAGAACTGTGTGTCGCTCCCAGCTCCACCAGCAGAGGGAGAGTTCCTGCTGGTGTCGCCTCCACCGCCCTGGGAGGACTGTGTGTCGCTCCCACCTCCGCCAGCAGAGGAAGAATATCTGCTGGTTCCACCTCCATCACCGTGGGAGGACTGCGGGTCGCTCCCACCTTGACCAGCAGAGGGAGAGTACCTGCTGGTTCCGCCTCCATCACCGCCACCAGCAGAGGGAGCATGTCTGCTGGTTCCCGTGCTGCAGCCAGAAGGGGAGGAGCCCCTGCCGCCTTCGCAGCCAGAAGGGGAGGAGCCCCTGCCTCCTTCGCAGCCAGAAGGGGAGGAGCCCCTGCCTCCTTCGCAGCCAGAAGGGGAGGAGCCCCTGCCTCCTTCGCAGCCAGAAGGGGAGGAGCCCCTGCCGCCTTCGCAGCCAGAAGAGGAGGAGCCCCTGCCGCCTTTGCAGACAGAAGGGGAGGAGCCCCTGCCACCTTTGCCAGGAGCAGAGCAGCATGAGCTGCCTCTACCTCCACCACTACCCGAGAGAGAGGAGCAGGAGCTGCCTCTCCCTTTAAGACAGGACGGACTGGGACAAGATGCTGGCGGTCCGCACCTGCCCTTGCATAGGCTGCTAAGAAGAGCAACGGGGAAAACTGCCGGGTCGCAGTGGCTGAGAAGAGGGCCAACCCCAGCACCACTGCTGGTCCTGGCTCCCCTCCTGCAATCGCCTCCTGAGGGTCTGCTGCCGCCGTCGCCCTCCTGAGGGACTGCTGCCGCCCTGTCGTGCATCGCCGGGGATGCCAGTCGCCATCGCCCGGGATGCCAGTTCACCATCGTCCGGGAGTTGTCGGCCAGGAAGGGGAGGTCAGGAGACCCGCTCCCCCGCAGCATTTTGCTGCCGGATAGTGGGTGAAGTGGGGGTGGAGGACATTCCACCATGGCCGGCCCCAGAAACACCTTGCTTCCCCCTCTTCCGGGACTTTGAGACTGAGGGGGAAGGTGGCCGTTGGGGCTAAGTGTGCGTTGCACAAGGTGGTAAGGATATGTAACAGGGCAAGGAGCCCTGAACATTGTTCTGTTTATTTATTTTTAGAACAGGGTTTCCCCCTCCGCCCCTGTGTTATTTTGTATTTGTTTTGTATTATTATTATTATTATTATTATTATTATTATTATTATTATTATTATTATTATTATTATTATTGTCATTATGTTTTATTGTATTTATATGATGGCGAAGCGCTGTGTGTTTTGTTATTGTTTCTGTATTTAGTTATTGTATTTAAATGACGGTGAGAGCCGTGCGCCGTAGATTTTATTATTGTTTTATTTAAAATGTGTTCTGGCAGAGGCGAGAGTAGGGTACTCGTCCTCTGCCAGGAATAATAAGAAAACCTCATGCAGAAGGTGGCCATCTCCCGAATTAATTAAGTGATTAATTTGTTGCTAAATCGGGAGATGGTCACCTGCATAAAAGCCTGCAGCTCGCTGCACTTGAGGTGTGTGTGTTAGGAGCGAGAGAAAAACGAAACTAAAAATTAAATACAGGATCAGTGAAGGCTACTGCCCAGCCTGACTGGTATTGTTTATACTTTGTGTTCTTGATTTTGTTTCGTTTACCTGTTTTATTTTCGCTCTGAGAGCAAGTTTCTTTTTGTTTAAACATTTGATTTATTTTGTATTATTTAAAATAAAACGGCACAGTCGCGTCTTTTGTTTTCAACTGCAGTATTTGTTTTTAGTTCCTGCTTCTGACCTGACGTCACACGACTCAGCCTGCCTGCCACAGATACCTTACATTTTCATGGTGTTTGCGATCATTGTCAGTGGTGCTTATTGCGATGGTAGGAAACGGAACTCAGGTAAAAGAACCTTCTCAGAAAATACAAAATAAAAGAATTGAGTAATTGCAATTAGAACCACACTCAATGATAACAAACATAAATGGATTTAATTAGTGTTTTTGCCACTGATCAACACAAAAAAGTCTATAATGTCAAAGTGAAAAATAAAATCTACACATTGCTCTAAATTAATTACAAATATAAAACAGAAAATAATTGATTGCATAAGTATTCACCCCCTTTGCTATGACACACCTAAATAAGCTCTGGTGCAACCAGTTGTCTTTAGAAGTCACATAATTAGTTGAATGGAGTCCACCTGTGTGCAATTAAGGTGTTTCACATGATTTCAGGTCAAATACACCTGTCTCTGGGAGGTCCCACAGTTGGTTAGTACATTTCCTAACAAAAACTACATCATGAAGTCGAAGGAACATTCAAAGCAAATCCGGAATAAGGTTCTTCAAAAGCACCAAACGGGTAGGGTATAAGAACATTTCCAAGGCATTGAATATCCCCCAGAGCACAGTAAAGTCCATTGTTAAGAAATGGAGAGAATATGGCACAACTGTGAATCTGTCTAGAACAGGCCGTCCTCAAAAACTGAGTATCCGGGCAAGAAGGGCACTAGTCAGGGAGGCCACCAAGAGGCCTATGGCAACTCTAAAGGAGTTACAGTCTTCCACGGCTGAGCTGGGAGACACTGTGCATACGGCAACAATAGCCCGGGTGCTTCACAAAACTGGCCTTTATGGAGAGTGGCAAAAAGAAAGCCATTGTTGAAAAAAACTCACATCAAATCTCAGCTAGAGTTTGCCAAAAGGCATGTGGGAGACTCTGAAACCAAGTGGAAGAAGATTCTATGGTCTGATGAGACCAAAATAGAGCTTTTTGGCCTCAACGCTAAGCGCTATGTTTGGCTTAAGCCTAACACAACACATCATCCTGAGAACACCATCCCTACCGTGAAGCATGGTGTTGGCAGTATCATGCTATGGGGATGCTTCTCTGCGTCAGGGCCTGGAAAGCTTGTGAAGATAGAACGTCGGACATGATGTAAGGTGGAGTCTCCTATCAGAAAAACAACCAAGTTTCTAAATAGCAGAAAACACTTACTGAACAACATTTTAACACTAGAACCGCTGAGATTTCGGACTACATACAACTAACTACATCATATCATTTTTCAAAAAGAGCACATATACATAAACATAAAAAACTGTAATAAAATAAACTTTACGCAATAAACTTCTGTGTAACAGGTGTAGAAAGCTATATGCATATATAAAATTGTAAAACATAAATAACTAGTTATAAAAATAGCATAAAACAAAAATATAACATAACTTATGCAACGTGAAAGCGCTTTGAGTGAAACAGAGTTCAAAGGCTGTCTGTCTGTTCAGAGTTCTATTATAGCTTTCTAAGTAGAATCTACACAGAAAACTCTTTTCAACTGTACCAGTGCATTTGCCACAGACTTGCCTTTTCACAACGGGGGCAGACATCAAAAGTTCTGTTTTTATTGCATTTAGCAACCTGGCATTGTCTTTTATTCTCTGTGCCAGTGGGCTCAGCGCTTGCTGAAGGTTGAGGGGCATTTAAATTTTTTCGCACCGTCACACTCAGGGTGGCACAGTCGTTCTGCCTGAGAAATGCAGTGTAAATAATAATAATATATGATGTGTAGAAAGACTTTCATCAGTGTTTCAAGCACTCAGCAGGATTATAATACGTATATTGATTTCAATATGCCGCATAAACTGAGGGTCTGGCGGTTGAAGAAGCAAGTGCTTATAACTTATTCATTTTTACAATTATGCAGCTGAAACACCATATGGGTATTTAATTCAAATATTTAGTAACACTTAAGAACGGACATGCACAAGATATTCACATACACAGCGATATTTAAATTTGAATTGCAAAAGCCACTCAAAAAGCAGCTATGGCGGTGCTAGTGTTAAATAGACAGGCAGTTCTGGATGGCTTATCTGACCTGTTATATCATCAGTAGGGGCACCTAAATTAAGGTGGTCGGCCTACTGGTACAAGCTAGGCAATGCACAATAAACATTTATGTTTGACAGTGAACAGGGCAAATAACAGCACTATACAACTATGTATCTCTTTTTTCTTTTAAGCTACATTATTTAATGCTGGGCATTGGCTGCCAAGGCAGGTATGCAAAGTCCTACAAACACAGTCTTCTCAATTGTGGGAACACTCAATTCCAATTCAACCACACCTGTTAGGATCTGCAGCACATAAGCATGCAATAGTACATTTCACTTTTGCTTTTGCACAGATGCAGTCCTTCAGGCATCTGTTTGTTTTGCATTTGCAATAATTTTTCATGGCTTCCTTCAGCTTTTGAGTCCTTAAGCATCATAAGGGGTACCAACTTGTCATGCAAAATAAGCCTACTAAAAAAAGTAGCATCAGGATAAACTGGATCTGAATTGTGAGCATTTTTGCTCACAGCCATCTGGTGAAGACTGAAGAAGATGGAGATGGAAAGCATCCTGTGTTGGGGGTAGGCTCCTCAGGTTTCCTCTTGTGGTTGCAAAGAGGTGAGCACGGAGAGCATCTAGAATACAATCAAAGCCACTGCTGTCACACAGTGCTACAAAAAAAAGTGTAATAAGTCACATACAGACACTTCACCTGGTTCACAATACCTAGAAAGTGGGATGAGATTCACAGCATCTTTAAAAGCAATTCTCAGAGCTCGCTTCTTCCCCCTCCTGTACGGATCGCTTACAGTATCACAACCACTTAAAATGTAGGCATTGAGGAGAATGGAGGTAATAAGCAAAGCATCCATGATTCATTTTCTGGCAAGAACTGTGGCAATGTCATGACATTGATATAAATGAGTCCATGTACTGTACCCATAATTGCTTCAGGCCTGGAATGTGTGTGCTGTAGTAGATGCTCATAAGGATGACATAAGGTGTCAGTAGCTTGAACTACAACTCCCCTGTAACCTAGATTTTGGACAGTATCCAATGTGAGAGAATATCCTTTTGTCCGCTTCTTCAGCTTCTCACAAGAAAGTTCTGGCATTTGCATGACTTGCTCTGAAGTAAGCTTAACTCCATATCCAGGATCCTTGAAAATGCCCCCAAGTATTAATTTAAATCCTTTAGGCAGTTTTGTATGCTGAACTGACCATGCTTGTCCTATGTAGTGACAAAGATTTGATTTATTTTGGGGATTCTAGATAAAGGTCTTCCATTCAGGAATGGCGAGAGAATCACATGGCTCATACACTTTACTCTTTCTTTGTGTCTTTTCTTTCCTTTCTTCACTTTTCAGGCTTTCTGCTGGGCTAACACTGTATCTATCTCTAATGAAATTGATGCAGTCACACAGTTTGGGCATAAGGTGGAGTATTTACTTGCGATACTCAGCCTGCAAGTCACTGAAAGTGATGCTGTCAAGGTATTGGTAACGCTGCAGAAAAGCCATAGCACCTACAACCAATAATATTTTTTAATCAGAATCTGGTAATTGATCGTACCTTCTCCAGGATTCTCCCAAGTGCATCTTAAGAGCAACCATGTAATCTGATTTCTTACCTTTACGCATAGCATAGCCTTGCTGAAGTTCTAGGTCAGGTTCAAATAAAGAGGAGGGACAATTTGTCCATTCATGGCTAAAAATAGACAACTTTTTCTCTTCATCCAGGTCTTTTGCAAACATGGATTTTGTATTCTGTGCAGCAGAAGACAGTTCTGTCATGGCAGCCAGGTAATGGGGAATACAGGAAACATACAGGTAGTGGACAAAAAAAATGGTAACAACAATGTCACAATGTCACTTAATAGGGCGTTGGGCCACTATGGTATCCCACTCTGTGGAGTTCTTGGCGGACCGTTTTTGATGAAACTGGATGCTCACGCCCCAGGTTGAAATTTGCAGTCAATTCATCTGCAGTTGCTCGCCTGTTTTGCCATGCACTTTGAATTAATGCACGGATATCATGATCCTGGTGTATGCGCTTCCGCCCACTGTTGTCCTTTCCTGATGATGTCTTTCCCTCAGAGTTCCATGCCGACATCACCTTAGACACCTTTGCTCGTGAAACATCATCAAGTTGAGCTGTCTTGGTCACTGAAGCTCCTGCCAAAAGCCCAACAATCACCCCTCGTTCAAAGTCACTGAGGTCTCCTCTTGCAGCCATGCTAGCCATAATTATAGGCAACCAGGCCTGTCCAGCATTTTTATACATGACCCTAAGCATGCTGGGATGTTATTTGCTTAATTAACACATGAGCCACACCTGTGTGGATGCCCTTGCTTTCAATATACTTGGTGTCCCTCATTTACCCAGGTGTTTCCATTTTTTTGTCCACTACTTGTACTAGTAATGCCTAGCTGTGACGAGGTATAGAAGCATTTCTCAACTTCAGCTAGGTGTTCCTCCTAAAGGCCAGCTCATTTTACAGTTGGAGATGTGCAACACAATTCATCAAATTCACCATAAGAGTATATTTTCTTCAGAGGCTCTGATACACTTGAGCATGCCTTTGATGCCTTCTCTGTATCCTTTTCTGACATGGCCTCTGTGAGCTAAAGGATGTTCTGAGAAAGTAATGACAAACATTCAAGGTCTTTGTCTGCTTCACTTGTCTGCAACCACTTCTCAAATGATTCTCAATGTAATGCAAACATAGCACTATTTACCAAGCTACGTGCCCTCAGCATTGCACAGTAATCTCTGCCTTCCTTGATCTTACTTGCTGTTCCAGGTAAACAAACATCACCTTCCACAAGTATGTCTTCAATTCCAGTTGTACTCATCAAGTATCCAATGGCACCCATAAAGTTTAGGGCAATATGAAAGCTACCGACACAAAGTATCACTTTTTTATTCTTCTCTGGTCTCTCTTTTTTGTAAACTAAGGGCAATGTAATAGATGGACTGATCACATGTCACAATGGTGAATTCTTGGTCTATTTTTCTGGTGACATTAATGCAATACTGAAAAGACCTTTTAACAACATCAGGATTGGCAGGTGACTGGTGGAAGAAAGGTCCATATCCTATCTCAGTCACTTGAATATCCTCCAAGATGAGGAAATCCTGATATGCACTCCAGGTAGGAGCCATGAATTAATATTATGTTACATCCAGAAGAGTGGGACAGAGCTGCACCAGGTTCCACAGACAGCTGAGATGATCCAGTCGCTCACATGTTTTCCGGGCTGCTTAGCCTCCGTTGCTACATTAGCCAGTAATCGACTCTTTTGGTGATCCCTCAGGGTCAAGTGGCTGCGTGCAATCTGAAATGCTTTTAAATTTTTGATAGAGGCATGCTAGCCACAGAATGTATTTCTTCATCTTTGTTCAAGTACTGATAGATTATATGTGTAGTACCATGCATTGATCTGACATATTTTGTGCACTCATGAAAATCTACCTGGCTTTAATTTTGGTATGAAGAACCTGTCTGGAGAGATGTGGTCATCAACTGCTATTGCCACTATTACATATCTCTGTGCATCTTGATTAATAACTAATGCTGTTGCCAAATCTATTCAGGAGTGTGATTATTTCCATACTTCTAGTTGTTTTTAGTATATGAAGTGCAGTGCCTACATGCTTGGGAGTTGGGATACATGAAACAGCTGCACAGATATCTTCAGGAAGATTAAAAATGTGTTCATGCTGTTTGGGATTTAGATTGACTCCCCATCTTCACCAACATCTGGAGATGCATCTGGCAGCAACCATGCCACATGATTGTAGAGATTGTTGCTCACACGTTGAGATGCAGCTACATAAGAAATGCCCATTGTGGGAAGCTGAGACTGAATCCTCTCTGTTGTGACCTGTGTCTCAGAAGCTGAATCGTGTGCATTTCCAATAGAGGAAGGAGGAGCACCATCTGGGCTGAATTGATCAGATGTGTTGCGCTGAAATCTCTCTTTTCTAATGGGCGGTTTCTGAGATAATAACAGGCTTGTATATAAAAATAAAATAGAATATTGTAGATTATATACAAAATAAAAACATTGTAAAAGGCAGTAAAAATGACTGCTGTGGCGGTTCTAGGTAGAGGGGATTATAACTTTTTATTTTATTTTTGCAATCCTGCCTTTCAAACGCCATCAGGGTATTTAATACACGTATTTAGTAAAAGTCAAGAATGGACAACCACATATCTTTCACACACACAGAGTAATTTAAATTTTAAAAGTGAAAACCGTCAAAATGACTGCCATGGCAGTTCTAGTATTAATGAAGCTCTTTTAATTCTGACCTAATGCTCTTTGCTGAGACATGGCATGGCCTTCAGTTGTGCTGGAGTGTCACTAGGCATTTCCCTCTCACCTTCTTCACAGTATTCTGACTCATCTAGATTTTTCTTCAGCTTTTGCACTTTATACAGCAACCTGCCAACACTGAGGTCTGATGAACACAAGAGTCTTGATGTTCCTTTTTGTGGTACAGTCATTGCTCTGCACCCAACAGAGCCTTGATAGTAATTCTGGAGGCGCTTTTTCAGACTAGATGACCTGTAAGAATGGCCAATTTGTATACCATGCTCAACTAACCAATGATGATACTGGTCAAGAAGTTTTGTGTATAAAAGACACTTCCCTTTTTAAACAATGACCCATCAATCTGGGAGATCAGCCAGGAAAATCCATTATCATACAGATTTCAACACTCATTTTAGACACATTTTTTACCATGTAAGCACTCAGGGAAGAATGATGGTACTGAAATTCAATTGCTATCATATCAATGCACTGTTATCATAACCTTGTAATTTATGTATCGTGATTTCATCTCCTAGCACATTTGCTTTTTTCCACACTGAATTTTGTCGATGAATAGTTGCAATTAACAAAAGCTGCTTCCCTCCCTTATTATGGCACAAAGCATTGTTTCTTATAGTTAACAGCATGCTCCATTGAAGACCTTCTAACAATGTTTGAATCTGAGCCGACAAAAGCTGTTAGTGCACTATCTTTGTGTTTATGCAGTTTTTTTTTTGTTCAACAGTTTTTCTATTTGTGTAACTGTTTCGGCACTTTGCATGACACAGGAAGTTGGACAGAAATTCATCTTTTGAATCAACATTAAGTCAAATAGAGACATAATCATGTCGATTATGAATGGCATTTAACATTGCCAGATATCCCTGCTCAGTCAATCTCTGCAGTGAACCAACTTCAATGCCCTCATTTTGCATAATCTGTATCTAGTCGTGGCCTCTTTCTACACACTGAAAAGGCTGTCTCCATTTTTCATCACTCCACTTCCAGAGATAATATATACAAATCTACAAATGAAGCCATTATGATATATATATATATATATATATATATATATATATATATATATATACAGTACTGAGCAAAAGTTTTAGGCAGGTGTGAAAAACTGCAGTAAAGTAAGAATGCTTTCAAAAATAGACATGTTAATAGATTATATTTATCAATTAACTAAATGCAAAGTGAGTGAACAGAAGAAAAATCTAAATCAAATCCATATTTGGTGTGACCACCCTTTGCCTTCAAAACAGCATCAAGCATCAATTCTTCTAGGTACACTTGCACACAGTTTTTGAAGGAACTCGGCAGGTAGGTTGGCCCAAACATCTTGGAGAACTAACCACAGTTCTTCTGTGGATTTAGGCAGCCTCAGTTGCTTCTTTCTCTTCATGTAATCCCAGACAGACTTGATGATGTTGAGATCAGTGCTCTTTGGGGGCCATACCATCACTTCCAGGACTCCTTGTTCTTCTTTACGCTGAAGATAGTTCTTAATGACTTTCGCTGTATGTTTGGGGTTGTTGTCATGCTGCAGAATAAATTTGGGGCCAATCAGATGCCTCCCTGATGGTATTGCATGATGGATAAGTATCTGCCTGTACTTCTCAGCATTGAGGAGACCATTAATTCTGACCAAATCCCCAACTCCATTTGCAGAAATGCAGCCCCAAACTTGCAAGGAACCTCCACCATGCTTCACTGTTGCCTGCAGACACTCATTCGTGTACCGCTCTCCAGCCCTTCGGCGAACAAACTGCCTTCTGCTACAAATTTTGACTCATCAGTCCAGAGCACCTGCTGCCATTTTTCTGCACCCCAGTTCCTGTGTTTTCGTGCATAGTTGAGTCGCTTGGCCTTGTTTCCATGTCGGAGGTATGGCTTTTTGGCCGCAAGTCTTCCATGAAGGCCACTTCTGACCAGACTTCTCCGGACAGTAGATGGGTGTACCAGGGTCCCACTGTTTTCTGCCAATTCTGAGCTGATGGCACTGCTGGACATCTTCCGATTGCAAAGGGAAGTAAGCATGATGTGTCTTTCATCTGCTGCAGTAAGTTTCCTTGGCCGACCACTGCGTCTACGGTCCTCAACGTTGCCAGTTTCTTTGTGCTTCTTCAAAAGAGCTTGGACAGCACATCTGGAAACCCCTGTCTGCCTTGAAATTTCTGCCTGGGAGAGACCTTGCTGATGCAGTATAACTACCTTGTGTCTTGTTGCTGTGCTCAGTCTTGCCATGGTGTATGACTTTTGACAGTAAACTGTCTTCAGCAACCTCACCTTGTTAGCTGAGTTTGGCTGTTCCTCACCCAGTTTTATTCCTCCTACACAGCTGTTTCTGTTTCAGTTAATGATTGTGTTTCAACCTACATATTGAATTGATGATCATTAGCACCTGTTTGGTATAATTGTTTAATCATACACCTGACTATATGCCTACAAAATCCCTGACTTTGTGCAAGTGTACCTAGAAGAATTGATGCTGTTTTGAAGGCAAAGGGTGGTCACACCAAATATGGATTTGATTTAGATTTTTCTTCTGTTCACTCACTTTGCATTTAGTTAATTGATAAATATAATCTATTAACATGTCTATTTTGAAAGCATTCTTACTTTACAGCATTTTTCACACCTGCCTAAAACTTTTGCACAGTACTGTATATATATATATATATATATATATATATATATATATATATATATATATATATATATATATATATATATATAGTATATATATAATTTCATACACAGTTTAAGATACAGTTTAGATTTTACGTATAGAAACTGTCCTCGCGACAATGTTATTAGTCATGTTATTTAATAAACCTTTTTTTTTTTTAAAGGTTTTCATATTTAAATGGTATATGTTTTACGTAATGTTGATCTGTGAATGTGTATTACCAGCACAGAGCCTCGTCTGGAAGTCCTTTGTTCAGAAAAGCAGGCACACCTATCACACTAAAAAGTTAGGATATATTGTAGTTTTTTTTTTTTTTTTTGCATTTTAAGGTTTTTTGCTTATATGAAGTTAAAAATGTGTACATTATTAAATTAGTCTTTGACTGCCAATGCACCTTTTTAAAGTGTGTGATTTTAATATTTTGAGTTATATTTTGGTTGTTTGGGTCTAGGGGACTGTGAACAAGTGGTTTGCAGTGCACAGGTGTGGTGGTGATGCAAGTGCTCCAGACAGCGACAGACACAAAGTTCACAGTTCAAACAATTCTTTTATTTTCCTTTTTGGTCAGCTTGACCATTCTGTTATTTTTTGCAGCCTTAAAAATGACTGAGTGAAACCTCCCGTTTTGCTTAAACATAGCAATAATTTGTGAGTTTGCATTTTTTTCTGTATTCAGATAATTGATCTTCTGATTAAACTGTTGTCAAAGTTGGATTTATTTCACAATGTTCTCAATTCATTATCTTGAGTTTGTGAGCGTGGGCACAAAGCATATTCAAGTACTGTACTGTATAACAGCACATGTAGAGGCATACACATCTCCTGGTTTCTAATTCTATGTCTACTACAGATTCATGATTTTATTTTGTGTTTGTGTTTTCCAGCTCACATACTTGCCTCCCCCGTGGGGTGACTGTCAGTCCACGGTGTCAGACTCCGATTTTTTCCGAGTGTACAGCATCACGGCCTGCAGAATTGACTGCGAGACCAGATACCTGGTGGAGAACTGCAACTGCAAGATGGTCCATATGCCAGGTATGTGGGGGGTGCTTTGTTTACAGGGTCCAGGTATGTGGGGGGTGCTTTGTTTACAGGGTCCAGGTATGTGGGGTGCTTTGTTTACAGGGTCCAGGTATGTGGGGGTGCTTTGTTTACAGGGTCCAGGTATGTGGGGGGTGCTTTGTTTACAGGGTCCAGGTATGTGGGGGGTGCTTTGTTTACAGGGTCCAGGTATGTGGGGGGTGCTGCCGTCCGCCTCGCCCACGATCTCATCGATCTGCACGGCGGCCTCGTGGCGGGTGCTGTAATATGCCTTCCGCAGCCGTGACACGCCGCGGCCCGCTGGGGACCTTGCGACCGTGAGTACCGCTGAGAGGGAGAGGGGGCTTTTAAAACCATCGAACTGTATCTAAATAATGTGATGCAGGAGGAGGAGAGAGAGGGAGGGGGAGGAGGAGAGGGGGGGCTTTTAAAACCATTGTTACTGTATCTAAATAATGTGATGCAGGAGGAGGAGAGAGGGGGAGGAGGAGAGAGGAGGAGAGAGGGAGGGAGGGGGAGAGGGAGGGAGGGAGGGAGGGAGGAGAGAGAGAGAGAGGGGAGGGGAGGGAGAGGGAGAGGGGGGGGAGGGAGCGAGGAGGGGAGGGGAAATATTTTGAAAGAATCTCAAACATGATGTTGAGATAATATTACATTGGTGTGCGTACCTCCTTTGTAATTTTTGACATTTAGTTTCGTGGACTGCACCCATTATTTTTGTGTGCAAAACCCTCTCAATCTTGTGGTTATGGATTTAACCTTGAATGCACTACAAGCTACTGGCTTTGGACCAACTTCAGATATTTTTTAATACAGTCAAAGAGAAAGGGATTTGATTCTTGTGACCGAATCCTTGTTTGGCACTGCCATTCAAGAAACCAGTGATAACAACATCACTAAAGAACTGACACGTCTTCTTAAATTGGAGGCAAAAACTCGACTCCACATTATAACATTGAGTTATTGTATCAGACACGGTGTAATCCCTCAAGGCTTGCGCTGGCAAAAAGAACCCACCATGGGTGATAGAACTGATTAATCTTATGATCGGTGGTGTTTTATTTTGAATAAATGTTCACTTGATTTGATGACAATAATTGTTGAAAATCTCAAAGATCTGCTTGAAACTCAGACCCTAATAGACACTACCTGCCTTTCTCTTCGTCAAGAAATTAAGGAACCTGTAAAGCTTGACAAAATAACACATACTAATGAGGAATTTCAAAAAAACCTCTTCCATGAACTGAAAGAGGTGAACATTTTTAAAAAAATTAAAACGGGATCTTAATGACAAAAAAGAGAATAATGTTATTTCTGGTGCAAAAGTGGTCCCAATAGAACAGCTTTTCAGGACACTTATTCCAGGAGGAAACATATTTATAGACAGATCCCTGGCCACGTTCCCAGCTCTTCAGAGCGTTTCTCTTCTGACAATGAACCTCCTGCACAAGGGAAACGTTTTTTTTATGGAAAAGAACAAACAATACCAACCAAGATTAAGCGCGGACAGAAAGAAGCGGGTCAGATGGGGGAAAAAGAAGGGACAATCTACCACCGACTTCATCAGTGCGGCCCAAGACAACTCAGGAATATTCAAATTAGGGAATTATTGTCTGACAGTTCCAATTCTGAGATCTGTGTACCTATGTCTATAATTCCTACTGAACCCATCTCTCGTGAGCTAAAAGCAATTTTAAGCCCCCTACTAATCGTAATGCTTCAATTGAGATTTACCGCAGACTGGTTGAAAGGGATGTAGATGCCCTTTTTACAAGTAGGCATCAATACAGATCCTTTCCCAATCTAAGCAGAGAGGAGAGGATAGCCTTACATGATTTAAAATCTGATGAGTCCATTATAACTTTATAAATTATTGCACAAAATAGGGGTGACTTTACACATGAGATTTATAGACAATTTCCAGACAGTACTTTTTATAAAAAAAACTTGAAGTCGACCATACATAACGGTTTAAGAAAGATATAACATTAATACTTTGAGATTTCTTGGAAACGGGTGTAATTACAAAGAAGGAACACAATTATTTAAATCGTTAAATTTCCCAAAATTCCAATTTTTTACACTTTACATTAAATCCATAAAAAACGGACTAATCCACCAGGTCACCCAATAGTTGCGGGTAAAGACTCGTTGACTTCTACACTTTCGAGGTTTGTTGATTTCTTTGTTAGACCTATTGTCCGTGGGCTTCCTTCATATGTTCAAGATACTGGGGATGTGATTAATATAGTTGATTATTTAAGGGTTCCTTTTGGTGAGATTATTATTAGGGCAGCTGTGTGGAGTAGTGGTTAGGACTCTGGACTCTTGACTGGAGGGTCGTGGGTTCAATCCCAGGTGGAGGAGACTGCTACTGTACCCTTGAGCAAGGTACTTTACCTAGATTGCTCCAGTAAAAACCCAACTGTATAAATGGGTAATTATATGTAAAAATAATGTGTAAAATATAATGTAATTGTATGTAAATATAATGTGATATCTTGTAACAATTGTAAGTCGCCCTGGATAAGGGCATCTGCTAAGAAATAAATAATAATAATTAGTTAGCTATTTTTGATGTCTCAGATATCCACAAACTCTTTAACACCTCTCTCTCCCCACCCCTCCCGCTCTAACCCCACACCCAGTGCATCCTCTACTAACTCACCCTCCTTCTCCACCTTCTCTCCCTCTCAGACTCTGAACTCTCCTCCCTGCTCCAGGGTCACAAACCCACCACGTGTGCCCTGGACCCCTCCCCACTCACCTCTTTCAAGCTGCTGCTCCTGCTCTACTTCCTTCATCTCCTCCCTTCTCAACACCGCTCTCCTTTCTGGTCTTTCCTCTGCCTTCAAACAAGCCTCTATCACTCCTCCTCAAAACCTACCCTCGACCCCACCTCCCTCCAGAGCTACCGTCCTGTCTCCCTCCTACCCTTCCTCTCCAAAACCCTTGAGCGGGCTGTACACCGCCAGCTCTCTGCTTTCCTGACCAACCACTCTCTGCTTGACCCTCTCCAATTTTGACAAAGTCCTGCATAAAAGATTAATTCTCAAACTGAACGCAGTAGGGATTCAAGGAAATGCATGCACATGGATTAGGGAGTGGTTAACATGTAGAAAACAGAAAGTACTGATTAAAAGAGAAACCTCAAAATGGAGCGAGGTAACCAGTGGTGTACCACAAGGATCAGTATTAGGTCCTCTGCTATTCCTAATCTACACTAATGATTTAGATTCTGGTATAGTAAGCAAACTCGTTAAATTTGCAGATGAAACAAAAATAGGAGGAGTGGCAAACACTGTTGCAGCAGCAAAGGTCATTCAAAGTGATCTAGACAGCATTCAGAACTGGGCAGACACATAACAAATGACATTTAATAGGGAAAAGTGTAAAGTATTGCATGCAGGCAATAAAAATGTGCATTATAAATATCATATGGGAGATACTGAAATTGAAGAAGGGAACTATGAAAAAGACCTAGGAGTTTATGTTGACTCAGAAATGTCTTCATCTAGACAATATGGGAAAGCTATAAAAAAAAGGCCAACAAGATGCTCGGATATATTGTGAGAAGTGTTGAATTTAAATCAACGGAAGTAATGTTAAAACTTTACAATGCATTAGTAAGACCTCACCTAGAATATTGTGTTCAGTTCTGGTCACCTCGTTACAAAAAGGATATTGCTGCTCTCGAAAGTGTGCAAAGAGCAACCAGAATTATCCCGGGTTTAAAAGGCATGTCGTATGCAGACAGGCTAAAAGAATTGAATCTGTTCAGACTTGAACAAAGAAGACTACGCGGCAATCTGATTCAAATATTCAAAATCCTAAAAGGTATAGACAATGTTGACCCAGGGGACTTCTTTGACCTGAAAAAAGAAACAAGGACCAGGGGTCACAAATGGAGATTAGATAAAGGGGCATTCAGAACAGAAAATAGGAGGCACTTTTTTACACAGAGAATTGTGAGGGTCTGGAGCCAACTCCCCAGTAATGTTGTTGAAGCTGACCCCCTGGGATTCTTCAAGAAGCTGCTTGATGAGATTCTGGGATCAATAAGCTACTAACAACCAAACGAGCAAGATGGGCTGAATGGCCTCCTCTCGTTTGTAAACTTTGTTATGTTCTTCTTATGTTCTTATCTTCAATTTGGTTTCCGCTCTGCTCGCTCCACTGAAACTGCCCTCCTGTCTGTCACTAACTCACCAAACTCTGCCCAAGCTGTGCAGTGGTGGAATGACCTTCCTACAGATGTCAGGACTGCCCAGTTCCTGACCACCTTCCGGCGCTTCCTCAAGACTCACCTCTTCAGACAGTACCTGTAGAACTCCTCTTTTCCCTCTGGACACTTTATCACTCTTCCTTAATGCGATTTACTTGCTCTTATCTGCTCCCTATTTTACTGCATTTAATCCTGTACTTTAGAGTACTGTAATCTGTCACAAGTGTTATTTAATCTGTAGTATTTTGTATTTAATTATATCCTGATGTAACTATCACTGACACTGTTATCTGCTCTGTTATTGAATCATATTTTGTCATATACCTGTACTTGCTAGAACTGAATTCATTGTATTTTATCTTACTCTTAATTGTATTAATACTTGTACTGTGATTCTTGAAATGTATTTTTGTTTACGACTGTAAGTCGCCCTGGATAAGGGTGTCTGCTAAGAAATAAATAATAATAATAATAATGTGGAGTCTCTACATGAATAGTCCACATGATGGTGGCTTTCAGGTGCTTGAGCATTTCGTTGAAAGGAGAGATTTGGATATTTTACCTTCTAATTCATGTATCCTAGTGCTGACAGAGTTGGTATTATCAAATATTTATTTTACTTTTCAATCAGATTTTTTCCTCCAAATTAAAGGCACAACCATGGGTGCCTCTTTAGCCCCAATTATGCTCATTTATATGTTGGATATCTGGAGGAATTATTTATTCTGAATCCAGAAATCAATCAGTTTATTCAACATATTGTAGTGTGGAAGAGATACATTGGTGATATTTTTTTTGTTCTATGGAAAGGAAAATGTCCAAGAGCTTCAGCAATTTCACTTTTTTTTAATTCTTGCAATGAACACCTCAAATTTACCATGCAACATGATTATGAGCGGATTAATTTCTTGGATCTAGGGATCATTAAAGATGGGGACTATCTGTATACCACCTTGTACAGAAAACCTACTGATCATAATACATTGCTACGAGCAGATAGTTTTCACCCACTACACCTAAAATCACCTTATAGTTCTGCAGAATTAGGCAAAACTGTAAACGTGAGTCTGATTTTGAAGAGAAACTTTCTGATATGACAGTCAGATTTCAATACTGCCGATCTCTTCAAAATCTCGAGATGAAATTTTGAGTGATTTATATGATCTTCTTCCCGTGTGGCAAGGCTTTCATTGGTAAAACTAAGCATTCCTTGAAATTTAGAATAGCTGAACACCAAAGCTCAATTCAATGCAGAAATACTATTTTATCCTGTTGCTGCACATTTCACTGAAGCTTAACACCCTCAACAACATCTCCTCTTTACGTTATTGGGGAATTGAAAAAGTTAATTTACCTGGAGTGGTGGGGATTTGGATAGTCTTTTGTTGCGTAGAGTGGCCTTTTGGATTCATTCTTTGAAAACTTTAGTTCCTTATGGTATGAATGTGGAATTTGATTTGAAATGTTTTTTGTAAAACAATTTCTTTGTATATTATAATCATGCTATTTAGATGTGTTTTTGGAATTAAATACTATGGTCTAAATTAATTATGTTTTGTTTCCTTGATGTATATTATTCAATTCATATTTGGCTTTTTTAAAATAATAAATTAATTATCTGTTTTTCATTATATATATATATATATATATATATATATATATATATATATATATATATATATATATATATATATATATATACATATATACATATGTTTATCAATATAATTATTTAATTATCTAATTGGTAAGTAATTAGCTATCACTGGTATTCAATTATCTTCCTATCACTTCTATTTAAACACCTGCGTTTCTTTACTGATGAAGGTACTTCGTACCGAAACATTGGTTAATAAAACAAAATTATTTCATTTTCAAAGGATTGCTTTTTGAGTGTGCGGTTTATTTTTTTTTTTTTTAAATTGAGATAACATTACAACCATGTATTCATTTTTTTCACATCAGCAGTGCAAAGTAGTCAGTTTAGATTGTGTTCTCTAACCTTTGCACTGCTCTCTCTCCTGGTTGCTCAAAGAATATTCCAGGTTATTTTTATGTCTGTCAAAGCCATAAAATATTGATGACAAGAATGCAGGTTTTCCAAAAAATCATATATGCAATGCCCTTGTGATCTTACAGGGTTTGTAGACAAAATAGTAAATAAATTATTGAGAAAAAAAAGAATACCTGTTTTATAAAACCTAAATTTAACAACACATCCAAAGTAATCTACTGTGAGATATTTTTTGTATATGTGTTGCAGTGTGGATTCTATTTATTGAATATCTTACAAACAGATACGCATAGCAAGGCAAATGTCTGCAGAGTAGCCGCTAGCTTCACCCATTAACTGACAAAGAGAATGTATTACTTTATAGGAAAAAATGAGAACTCAGAATCTGAATACCACAACCGAATTTGAGTGAACATTGAGCCTGTTATTCACTCTAGGGGCATTGGGTTCACAAAAATGTAGGATTCAAATGTTACATGGGAGGTTTATAATGCGAACTGGCCCACCAGAGACCTTGGTGTTGTAATAGAGTCATCACTGACAGCACCCTACAGTGGTCACTATAAATGTGATATGTCAAGATCAGAAGATAAATTACCTTGTGATCTCTACAAAATAGTCTGAAATGTCGACCCTGAGAATTTATCTTGTGATCTCAACAAAACACATTTCTATTTTCAGTTTTTTCCACCGTCCTTAATGAGCCAAACAGTGTGGGGAAGCATTTAAGAAGGCAAACAAGATTATTGTACATAAAGTCAAAACTGTACAAATGAAAGTTTATAAATGAGGTTGTGTAAAGCACTGGTGAAACCGCACTTACAGTAGAGTAATGTTTATACTTACAGCGTAACTTGTATATCTTAAGATTATTTTGGAGAGTGAAAGTTTGAGTATGTTTGAAAAATATTTCCAAATTCTTTTCTTCCAGAAAAGTTTTAGATCAAAATTTTTACAGATTTTTAAAGATTGTTAGCCAAAGATGAAGTTTTTACTACCTGCTCTATTCCATTGTCCATAGGTCTCACCAGCCAGTCTTACACTGTTCCACGTTCTCCCATCTCATCTATTCTCCCTGCTTAGTCTGGGACACTGCCTTGACTCACCGCATCCTCTTCTGCTGCTTTGCACCAGTCACTACCAACTTCCGCCTTTCAGCTGGAGACCAAAGCCTCCTCTTCCCTGTTGTACTTGCCCCATGATATCACTGATACAAAGGGTTTACTGCACACTTTCTCCCAGTTCTCTGTACAGGTGCTACATCCCTCACACACTTGACACATGATTCCATCAGTCATTTCCATCCGAACCTTAGCGCTCTTGAATTCTTCAATTAGAGCTGCAGTTTCCCTTTACCATAGTGCTACCCTGCTAAGGCATCGTGGAACTCCCAGCCATTTCCTAATGTACGAACTAATCAAGGCTTCCAGTCTCTCTACTGTTGACAGGGAAACCTCATACACAGTAAGCGGCCACAGCAACCTTGGAAGAAGACCCAACTGAAAGCACCAGATTTTAAGGTTGCCCAGTAGAGCACTACTGTGGATCCTCTCCAGCCCTTGCACCTTGTTTACTGCTGTCCCACCTCTCCCACTCGAACAGTGTCTTTTAAATCCCTATCATACCACCTCCAAAGACACTTTACAGGCCTTTCTGACACTGTTGGAATGGCCTCACCATCTATATAAGACACCTTATCCACTACTTTACCTTTGATGAGGGAGATGCTTCTTGACTTGGCAGGCTCGAACTGCATACATGCCCATCTGATGTTTTCTGCTAGTTTGCCAAGTACCGGCTACCGTTGTAGTCATGGCGGTCATGCCTTCCATGTATGCTCTATGTGGTGGCAGCTGCACACCAGAAGCCAGCTGTTCTCCTCCCACTACCCATTTCGAAACCCTGATAATGACTTACATTGCCATGGGGAAGATCAGTGGAGAAATGGTGTAACTCGTCATGATTCCAACTTCGAGTAACTGCAAGAAATTTTTTTGTGCATTCCTCACACACATATATATATATATATATATATATATATATATATATATATATATATATATATATATATATATATATATATATATATATATATATATATACTGTGCAAAAGTTTTAGGCAGGTGTGAAAAAATGCTGTAAAGTAAGAATGCTTTGCCTTCAAAACAGCATCAATTCTTCTAGGTACACTTGCACAAAGTCAGGGATTTTGTAGGCATATAGTCAGGTGTATGATTAAACAATTATACCAAACAGGTGCTAATGATCATCAATTCAATATGTAGGTTGAAACACAATCATTAACTGAAACAGAAACAGCTGTGTAGGAGGAATAAAACTGGGTGAGGAACAGCCAAACTCAGCTAACAAGGTGAGGTTGCTGAAGACAGTTTACTGTCAAAAGTCATACACCATGGCAAGACTGAGCACAGCAACAAGACACAAGGTAGTTATACTGCATCAGCAAGGTCTCTCCCAGGCAGAAATTTCAAGGCAGACAGGGGTTTCCAGATGTGCTGTCCAAGCTCTTTTGAAGAAGCACAAAGAAACTGGCAGCGTTGAGGACCGTGAAGCGCAGTGGTCGGCCAAGGAAACTTACTGCAGCAGATGAAAGACACATCATGCTTACTTCCCTTTGCAATCGGAAGATGTCCAGCAGTGCCATCAGCTCAGAATTGGCAGAAAACAGTGGGACCCTGGTACACCCATCTACTGTCCGGAGAAGTCTGGTCAGAAGTGGCCTTCATGGAAGACTTGCGGCCAAAAGCCATACCTCCGACATGGAAACAAGGCCAGCGACTCAACTATGCCGCGAAAACACAGGAACTGGGGTGCAGAAAAATGGCAGCAGGTGCTCTGGACTGATGAGTCAAAATTTGAAATATTTGGCTGTAGCAGAAGGCAGTTTGTTCGCCGAAGGGCTGGAGGCGGTACACGAATGAGTGTCTGCAGGCAACAGTGAAGCATGGTGGAGGTTCCTTGCAAGTTTGGGGCTGCATTTCTGCAAATGGAGTTGGGGATTTGGTCAGAATTAATGGTCTCCTCAATGCTGAGAAGTACAGGCAGATACTTATCCATCATGCAATACCATCAGGGAGGCATCTGATTGGCCCCAAATTTATTCTGCAGCATGACAACAACCCCAAACATACAGCGAAAGTCATTAAGAACTATCTTCAGCGTAAAGAAGAACAAGGAGTCCTGGAAGTGATGGTATGGCCCCACAGAGCACTGATCTCAACATCATCGAGTCTGTCTGGGATTACATGAAGAGAGAGAAGCAACTGAGGCTGCCTAAATCCACAGAAGAACTGTGGTTAGTTCTCCAAGATGTTTGGGCCAACCTACCTGCGAGTTCCTTCAAAAACTGTGTGCAAGTGTACCTAGAAGAATTGATGCTTGATGCTGTTTTGAAGGCAAAGGTGGTCACACCAAATATGGATTTGATTTAGATTTTTCTTCTGTTCACTCACTTTGCATTTAGTTAATTGATAAATATAATCTATTAACATGTCTATTTTTGAAAGCATTCTTACTTTACAGCATTTTTCACACCTGCCTAAAACTTTTTGCACAGTACTGTATATATATATATATATATATATATATATATATATATATATATATATATATATATATATATATATATATATACTGTATATATTATTATTATTTCTTAGCAGACGCCCTTATCCAGGGCAACTTACAATTGTTACAAGATATCACATTTTTTTAATTTTTTTTATTGGAGCAATAAGTTCCTTGCTCAAGGGTACAGCAGCAGTGCAGACAGGCTAAAATAATTGAATCTAGAGAAAGGGGCATTCAGAACAGGAAATAGGAGGCACAGAGCATTGTGAGGGTCTGGATCCAACTCCCCAGTAATGTTGTTGAAGCTGACACCCTGGGATCCTTCAAGAAGCTGCTTGATGAGATTCTGGGATCAATAAGCTACTAACAACCAAACGAGCAAGATGGGCTGAATGGCCTCCTCTCGTTTGTAAACTTTCTTATGTTCTTATGTATCCCCCACCTGGGATTGAACCCACGACCCCCCCGGTCAAGAGTCCAGAGTCCTAACCACTACTCCACACTGCTGTATATACAGATACAGTAGATGGCGCTTATTAACAAACTCTCGGCTCCCAGCACAAAGTTGTCATTGACCGAAATTTTCCATATACGCGAAAAGCCCACGTTTGCAAGTGTATTTATATGGAACGATATATACAATAGTTGTACAAATATGGCACTGAAATACATGTGTTTTAAATGTTACAGTGTTAAAAAATTAACATGAGAAACACAAAATACCCATGAACTGTTTACTTCACGCGTGTGTAAAACAAAAAAAAAGGAGTAGGCTTAAATAGTACTGCACAACAGTGTACTACAATTGTCCTTACAATGAGTAAAGCAATATGTTGTACTTACAATCAATTCTAAAGAACACAATTTTAAAATAAGAAATTGCCCAAAGTTGTCTGCTTTTTACAATGTACCACCTCCCACTGTAAATCCATCTCAATTTTGCGCGCAGCTTCATAGCCAGTTTCAAAGCCACAATTCTGCCTCAGTCCACCAGAAATACGCAGTTCTTAAAAAAACTGCATGAAGTATGAGCATAAATCATGCAATTGCGCTCTGTAGCTCTGGCAACTAGTAATAAGGTTGTCAATAAGCGGCGTGCAGTTGCTAAGATCAGGATTCTATTAACATTAAAGTCTATGGAACGGGATTGGATCCTGGGAAAATGTTGTTAATAACCGAAAATTGTCTTTATCAGGGATGCTAATAACCGGTATCTACTGTATATAATGTTTAAAAAATGCATGTTTTTAAAATTTGTGTTTTTTATTTATTTGTAGGTGATGCTGCTTTCTGTACTCCTGAACAATATAAGGAATGTGCTGAGCCAGCATTAGGTAAGTGAAGAACCAATTGTAATTTTATATTAGAAACCCTGTCCACCAATCAAGAAGTTCCATTGCAGGGCACTACCACATGGTAGAGGACCACGGAACTTTCTGATAGCATGTCTTGCTTTAAAAAAGTGAAACTGAATTAAAGCAGGTAAATAAATCAGTAAGATTTAATATGTTTAAAATAACAATTGTTTACTGGTTTCTAATCCCAATAAAACCCTGATTTTCTGCATTATCCTGGTAGTTGACCTTGTCTGTATGGTAGCTTAATCCCTTCCCAGTGCGATCAACTGCCAGACGCAAGGTCCTCTAATCAGGGTTTTACTGTGCAAACAAGATCTTGAGAAGAACAGCCGATCCTGTTGAAAACCTCCCACTGTTTAGAAATACTTAGCGAACAGAACTCTTAAGACTTAGAGGTTTATCTTTTATATCATCATTTCATTTTCATCACTTCACTCACATTTTAACTCAAGTTTATAGGTAGTGTGTTTATAGGTAGATTTGGAGCTAAGTTATTTTTTTTTAATCAGCTATTAAATCTCTTAATCAACACGTTTCCATCCCAGGAGCAGGTATATTATTTAGATTGTCTGTTTATCAGAGACGGGAATCACTGGATTGTTATACAGTCAGCACTCACATATCCAACCCTATAAAATTTTGACTTTAGTGATGGTTAAATGTGTGTGACGCATATCTGATTATTTCATTTTGGCCCGTTGCAACCCTGGTCTGTTTCTCAAGGAACAAAAAAAAGATACAATATAAAAAATACATATCTGAAAGTACTGTGTTTTAAAATAAGTAGGCTTAGATGTACTGTATTGGTTTTGTTGGTACAGTACTATATTTTCAATAGAAGTAGTATTTTAATTCAGAACGATATGATTCTGAAAATATCACTTGCCAAAACTAGAGACAACACATTAACTGTAATATGGAGTCGGAAATCGCGTGTGACGGGTAACTGCATTAATTTGTACATATATATAATGGGGATTGATTTTATTCTTAATACAAGGGGGGAAGAACACGACTGACGTGTATCTGGGTAACGGATATCCGAGTGCTATTTGTAGCCAGTATAACAATGCCAGATTTCGTTATGCCAAGTGACAAACAATGGCTTTAAGTCCAGTCACAACAAATTTCCAGTACTTCTGTTCCAGCAAAATGAATTCCATGTTAGTGTGATCAATAGTAGTATTAGTGCTTATTCCTACCTGTAGGTTGCACCATCTTTCCATGTTGTGTGCGTGTTCTTTACGAGTACATGAAGCCCTCCTTCGAAATACTGCTATCACATTTGCTAAAGAGTGCACAGCAAAAGGAAGACACTGCATTCGAAGAAGGAGACCTTACAAGCCACGTACCGAAGAAATTTGTCACTGTTCTTCATGTACATGTAGTAGTTCTCTTTCGTAAAACAGCGTGCAACCACTGCTGCATCGCTCTGTGGAAATTCCATTTCAATAATCTGATTCGGACCTCTTTTTACAATTACGCATCATTGATCATTTCTTATATGACCTGGCCAAAGCGCTGGGTCATTAGATAACATGCTCTGCTAGCCACAGCATGATGCGAGAGGGCCCGCATCAGTTTCCACATCATCTGCAAGTGTTTCAGATCATGGTCCAGTAACATCCGCAGTAGTGTACTAGCATCTTCTTTATTGCCTGTCGCTTGCTGTGATGTAGAGAATGATGTTAGCTTAGGTTAAGTTACCATATGCTTTGCTTTTTCTGTTTTTGCTTTGTAGCGCCGCAGGGGTAATTCCACTTCACTTTTTTTTCACACTCCTACACTTTGGTAATTAAAGCATAAGCAACGGTCCGTGCTAGAAGATGGGTTAATCTACTCGTAACGTATGGTTGTTTTTTAGACTGTACAATTAAATGCACTATGAAATTGAATAGTATTCTATTACAAAAATAGTCACAAAATTATTATTATTTGTTTATTTAGCAGACGCCTTTATCCAAGGCGACTTACAGAGACTAGGGTATGTGAACTATGCATCAGCTGCAGAGTCACTTACGTCTCACCCGAAAGACGGAGCACAAGGAGGTTAAGTGACTTGCTCAGGGTCACACAATGGGTCAGTGGCTGAGGTAGGATTTGAACCGGGGACCTCCTGGTTACAAGCCCCTTTCTTTAACCACTGGACCACACAGCCGGTCTATGTAATCATGTGTAAAAAAGGTATACCTTATTTATTTATTTATTTATTTATTTATTTATTTACTTGTTTGTTTATTTTTTTTATTTGTTAACCTTAAACACATTTACAATCGCCACATAACCCCCGTCTGTTTTTTCGTAATAGTCTTGTCAGGTCACGCGCCTCTGTCAGTACTGGTAATGTAATTTTTTCCCTCTAATGGAAAAGTTGTGCACTAGTTTGCAGCACTCGGCACCGGCAGAGCCCCCCGCCCGAAATTCTCGAAAAGCAATATGCACTGCGCTTTGGCTTTTCCTAGTCACCAGTGCCATGTAACTGTCACCTTTTGTTGTCTTGTCATGTTTTGAATTTGTGCACATTGTTAATAAAATGTTAAAAAAAAACACCTGTCACCATAGTTGGCTGGGGGCCCCCTCTCTCCCTCCGGGCCCCATGCATGGGTTGCATGTCCCTAACGCTGCCACTGAGCACAACTGGCAACCCACAAGATAAATTGGATTCGGAAATGCAAGCAACAATTGCGGCTGTTTAAAACATGCTTTGAAAAGTTCTTAACAAATTGATGCAATTGTAAGAGTCGAAATTGCCTGCAGCTTTAGTACATCTCATTATAATATTTGAGAACACTATCTCTACTTCATTTTTGCAAATTTATGCAGGAACACCCATAATTACATATTAATTTAAGGTTGAACTGCAAGGAAAAACTGCTCCGCCAAGTATTCCCTAAAAAGTCACGAATAGCATTGCACTTGTTTAGTACATTTCACCCTAGACTTCCGACTCGTTTGCGACTATTGCAACAGCAGCAACACTTTAGTACATCTGTCCCATAGTGTTTTTGGCATCATGTGACTGTATTTGCATTTTCATAGCTGCTTCAAGCTACCATTAGTGGTAATATAAATTGTTGTTACTGCTCTGCTTGTGTAACAGGGTGGAGGCTGGAAATGAGCCAACGACCATGCACAACGCAAGGCTTTTAACCACTATGCAAAATAGCCAGGATCATCTATATTCGTGGTTATAGAGTATTTAACCTCATCTCCGACAGGGGACAGAATCTGTAACGTCAATTCATCACACAACAATGACCGTTACACCTGCTCTAATGGGTTCCTTCTTTAAATGTTCATAAGAGAAATTTGCATTGTATTTTTCCCATGGTTATACTATGCATTCACCATGGTTTAGCCTGGTTTCCCATTTTTATTAATATGCTTTACTATACTTTGCTGGTCTTTTACAATGCTTACCTATGCTTTACCATCCTTTTACTAAGCTTTATTACACTTTACTATGGTAAACTTTTATAAGGGTAAAGTGCTATTAAAACAGTGATTTGATGCCCCTTAATGAATATGTAAAACTGTACAAACCACCAATATGAAAATATGCAATAACCACGGTCAAAAATGTCTTGTTTTGCGGTATTAGTATCGTGTGTTTTAAAAATTCAGTATGCACTTCATCTTGGAATATGAGAGATTACACTAGATGGGGTTCTGTATTTCCATTTTTAAAATTGTATTCCACCTTTTTTTTCTGAATTATGGAGAATTAGCAGGTGCCTTCAGTCGCCAGTGCTGCAAAACCACATCTATAAAACAAAACACTCTCTTCTACTCCATCTAGTACAAGCTGCTCTGAAAAAGAACACAATAAAACAGTTATTTTGAGAAAGATAAGTGTAATGGCAAACAGGATTATCTAGTGAAATCAAGTTAATTTGCAGAGTCCACTGATTCAGAAGCACATGCACATGGCTTTCATCGGTGTAATTATATCAATTATAATCTACCTAGAGACCGGAGAGCTTAAAGGTGTTGTAGTTAAGGATTTAAAATCAATTTCTCTATTCTTAATTAGCTTACAATATTAATCTACTTATCATTTAGTCCTTGGTATGAAGTAAATTGGTGAATGACTCCTCATCCAACATCCTCTGGCTATAGATACTGTACATCTGATAGAGACACCACAGTGACAGTGGATCTTTTATAATCTTTCCTCCAGCAATGGTGACACACCATCGCTAGTAAGACCACTGAAATCACTTGGCCATCGTGAAATGTCTTTAGTCTAGTACAGCAGTGCTCAAGTAATTTGGTCATTGTAATACAGAGAGCCATCAACGAGAAACCAACAAAACTGCAAGCCCAAATACTATAATCAGTCAATTAATCCTTTATTTAACCAGGTCAGTTGAGAACAGATTCTCATTTGCAATGATGCCCTGAGAGACTCACAAAACTGAACATCAGCCTTATGCCTCAGAAACCCTTATAAACAATTCCTATAGTAAAAGCATAGCAAAGTGTAATCAAGCCCAGAGATGTGCGTTAAAGCATATATAAAAATGGCAAACCATGTTAAAGTAGGGCAAATACATAGTGTAACCATTGGAAAAGCAAAACTACAAAATGAACAAGCAAAATTTATCAGGGTCAACTTTTATACGGGAAGTGCTAGGAAGTACATCCTGTTTGACTATCATGTTTGACTATCATGAAGACTTTATGAAAAACAAATATACTGTGCAGTACAGTACATAGCAAAGTCTTAAATCACCTACATATCTTTGAGACTTCTAAAAATGAAAATCAGTTTAGCAAAAACAAACTGTGGTAAGAGAATACACAAACTAGTTTTTGTTGGCATTAAAAATAAACAATAATAAAAGTCAGTGTCATGCACGCGACTCTATCAGTTATACAGTATGTATCATAGGGTCCTGCGTTTTACACAACCTGTTTTTTCAATTGTAATTCAACTGCTATCCCCTAGATGTCCCTGCAGCCACTCCAGTTATAGTAATCAAATTCACAATTAAGAAATCAACACATTACGCTTTGTCTAGTTAGAAAAATAAAAGCTAATTATGATGAGCATAAATGGTAATTGAATAAATTGATGTGTTAAGAGAAAAATCGAGAGACCTAAACATGGAGTCAAAGACATCGCAATCAAAAAGCATTTCATTGAGTGAACGCACGCAACGATATCCACCTGATTCTCTGTACACCGATGGGTATCATTTATTTTGCACAACTTGCAATTTATCTTTGGACCACACTCGAAAGTCAACAATAGACCGACATTTATCATCAGAAAAACACAGAAAACGAAAGGCTGAGATTGACAGTTATGAGACGACGTCCTCCAGTAAAAAAAACATAAGGGGAATGAAAATTATGAATGCTGACGAGATGTTATTTTCGATTTGACAGAGGCATTTGTTTGTGCTAATATTCCCCAGGAAAAAACCGATAATCCCAAACTACGTGCATTTCTGAACAAACATGTAATAAATGTGGGAGCAATTCCTACAACAGGTCAACTGAGAAGGGAATATCTACCCCAAATTGCTGAGTTGCACAAGATGAAAATTGTACAACTGATAAAGATGTCTGACAGTATATCTGCAGTTACTGACGAGTCTCCAAATGCAAAAGATCAGTATGTTTTGCCATTTTGTTTGTTCTCCAAGGACTATCGAATACCTTCGATCTGAAAGTAATATTAGCCGATACAGTTAATCTGCACTCTGTGAATTACTCATCGGTGGCACAGGGCGTTGTGAAATGTTTAAACGCATTTGAAGTTAATTTTAATGTGTGTCTCCGATAATGCCAGTTACATGATCAAGGCAAACTATTACATTCTTCGAGGTTTACTGCCAAATTCAGTACATTTGACTTGTAATGCCCACATAATAGCCCTATCTGCAATATCTGGGCAAATAATTTTCCGAAAGCAGACAAGCTGGTTGCAACCATTAAAAAAAAATGTGTAAACATTGCCCAATCAGAAAACTACATTTTAAAGACCACCTGACAGAAGCAATCCAACAAGAAGGCTGTATTTTACCCATAAAGTTGCCACCTGAGCCATGCATAACACGATGTGGCACTTGGTATTCTGCTGCTGAATATCATTCCAAATACATCCCTTTTTACGCCCGCTTCGTGCAAAAGGAAATGCATATTTCACCAAACACTGTAGTGTTAAAGGACCTCCAGAAATTGCTTAAAGATGTGCAAAGTTTAAAATCTCAACTCTCCCTAATTGCGACGCATGCCAAGGGACTGGTGGGTCTGATTCAGTGGTTTGAAAGCTGTGAAGTGAGAGTCCATCAAACATATAATAAAATTGTAGAATTAATAAATACATACCAAGCAATGGCACAAGAGGTACACAGCACAGACGCCGCAATAAACAAACTATGTGTAAAAACCTTCCATGATGTTTCTGAAAAACTGACTTCTACAACCCGGATCAATGCAAAAAGAAACCACATTTTTTTCAACCAGCTCATAACTTTCTGATGGCAGTAAGGATATTCGACCCACAACAAGTGTGTAGTTTGGATCTTGAAGCCCTTCCATTATATTCTATTCCAGGATTTGATGCTGACTGTAAATCAGAAATGTACAAATACCTACCATATGCAAAAGAAAACTGCAGTAGAATGACTTTGAATGAATTTTGGATTAAAGCTGCAGAATTATTTCCCAATTTAACATGAAAGGCTAAAATATATTTGTCAGTTGTTACCAATTCTGTAGATGCTGAAAGAAGTGTTTCTTCTTAGGGCCAAGTTTTTACAGAACAACGTCAATCTATGAAAGAATGTAGGGTTAACCAACTGACGATGCTTAAGTTTAATAGCAACATTTCATGAAACTGTACGTGACACAATGTGCTGCTTGCGAACAACCTTGCATTATTATTATTATTATTATTATTATTATTATTATTATTATTATTATTATTAACTGAAACTAATAATAAATAATACATTATTTATTTACACATTTTAAGAAATAATATTGAATAAGATGTATTAGTAATAAAGGGATGCATGACTAAAATGTCCGTAGCTGCTGCTGCCGCCTAATCAACACGCCAATGTGTGTTAATAGAATGACTAATAGAGATGATTAAAGGAATCGGGAGATTATTAATCAATAAGTGTTTTAATTAAGCAGACTACATGACCACCTTGCGGTGGGAGGAATGAAGTGCAGCCTAAGAAAGCAGGACACGTAAAACGGATGGCCCTAATCATGCTACAAAATAGTTTCAAGATTCTTCAGTTTGTTATCATACATGAAAGAGTAAAAAATACTGAAATTAAATTTAAATTAAATTGGTATTTGGTACAGTGTCCATTAAAGTATGCTAATGTAATTACAGTACAGATCTGTGTGTTAACCTATACCTTCACTGTTCCTTGCAATTGCTCATCAGGGAATCTGTGGCAGAACATTTTGAAACAGTGAACTACAAGCAGTGTTCTTGAATGCACTCCCAGGGTTCATTTACACATGTCATATTTGAAAAAATGACAGTTATAACTAACATTTTAGAGCCATGATAATAGCATTTCAATTATCTATTATTGGTTAAAAAATGATCATGATAATCATGATTATTTTAATAACACCCGTGAACTGCAACTGTTGGTCCTTTTTCTACTTTCTCCTACCAGGAGAGACTGTATTAAATTGAAGTAATTTTCCATCCCCCAGGGTAATTGCACTTAACAAACATACACACCCCTGCCCCAGCATATATTTTGACAAATCGGTAGCGCTGATCCTTTTTAGGTTTATTAGACTGTCAAATATTATTATTGGCACTAATATGATTATCGATAAATAATCAATAATCAAATAAACAATGATCTAGAATATCACAATAATCAATTATTGTTCCAACCCTAATACATCCCTGTGACTGAGTGTGACAGAAATAAAATGATTCTTGGTTGTAAATCTCCCTCCCGACCTGTGAGGGCGCTAAGCAGCTGGCTGGACGGGCTGGCCTGACAGTTCTTTCCCAGGGTTCAAGGTAAGTCGGCCAGCTAGGAAGGGGGCGAGACTCCATTGCAATAACGCATTGATCCAGAAGGGAAACAACGTGGCAGGCGCAGATTGGAGAGGCGGTTGCACTCATTTACCAAGGCGTCATGTGTGACAGCATAAAAGTGGACAGAGAATCGTAATCTGTTCTTTCGCATTGGTTTGTGTTTATGAACCGAGAAGGACTGTGAGAGACCCCGTTACACATAACAAAGTACAATGAGTGTTTTGTTTGTTTGTCTTGTAATTGCCTTGTCTTGTCTTGCGCATTACTAAACGGCTAACACAGTTCCACAGCTGTCACCAAGGGCCAGCACTAAACCGGACAGCACTTCACCATTGTCACAAATATAAACATGTATCACCCACCACAAGCACTACTGCACGCACCCAGGACTGGTGACCGTGTCTGTATTATTGTGGGGCGGGTATTGTTTGTTATTTGGGACTGCCTTTCCCGTGTTATTTACCCCGTGCAGTACACATTGGTGTGTATTGCCAGGGGATTATTGTTTGGTAACCAGACCTGGAATAAAAAAAATAAATTTCCTTTCCAAACAGGATTAGAAGGCTCTGTCTGTTTAATTACTGTACTGCATCACTCCTGCACCTGTTTCCACTCAGCCACTTTGCTACACGGAGACAGAATGATTCTTGGTGATAAATCTCCATCCCAACCTGTGAGGGCGCTGTGTAAAGGGAACCGAGTGCCCTGGACTGGAAGGCTAGACAATTCATTCCCAGGGTTAGGTGGAAGTCAGCCATCTAGAAAGGGGGCGGAGCTATGGTACACCAAGTTATCGACCCGGAAGGGAAGCGATGTGGCAGCTGCGGATTGGAGGAGCGGTTTCAATCCTTAACCAAGGGGGCATACGGTACATAAGGGGACGTAGCAAGGTGATCTGTTCCTTTGTATGATTAACACTGAACCGGAAGGAGAACATAATTGTTCTTGTGAGTGTTTTCTTTGTTTTGTCTTGTCTAAAATCTATTTGTTTGTTCACGATAAATTGTATTTTCACCATGAGCACTACAGCACTCACTTTGGACTTGTGACTGTGTTTGTGTTAACTGCGTTGTACTCCTTTACGGAATAGCACCCCTTTTTACCCCCTGACTACTTATTTAATATGTACCCTTAACACATTACAGTGCATATTATTTGCTAGAATATTGGAAATAGGAGATCAGCTTCCCCTAATACCACTACAGCAGATAATCATGATAACAATAATAATACACATGGCTGTTTTTTCATTCCCTACCATCTGTAAATACCAACAAGTTTAATAGCTATATCTCAGAACCAGTGTTACATTAAAATAAAATTCACATCAATATATATTTGCATTTTACAATACATGTGTGCCCTTAAGCTAAATGGAAGTTCTGCAGGAACATTATTATTATTATAATTCAGCAGAGAATACATGTGTTTATTTCTCAAGCTGTCTGTGAATCTCATCAAGTCCTGTGCTGTGACTAGGGATGAAAATAGACAAGCATTTAAAGTGACCTGCATTTCCCTTACTGCTTCTTGTACAGCATATATTCACACTTCACAGATACTGTTTGTGTATGTTAAAGATACCTATGAATGGTGGAAGTGGCAAATGACTGCTTCTTGACACAATATGTTTTTTGTAACCTACTGTATATGAAAAAAAACTACAAAGCAGTATGTAATTCAATAAGATAGTGTTATATTCAACAGGTTATATTGGACTTTACAAGCAAGTTAATTATGTACTATTATTATAACGATTACTTAAATTGCATATGACGGAAACAGTACAGCTTCAAAAAAATATGAACAGTTGCACAATGGTAATTATTTTTAATTTGGAGGGTATTAATATACAGTGCCTATAGAAAGTCTACACCCCCTTGAACTTTTTTCACATTTTGTTGTGTCAGTGCCTCAGAGTTTCATGCATTTAAATTAGGATTTTATTCCACTTACCTACACACCATACTCCACACTGTTAAGGGGAGAAAAGTTTTTATTGAGAAAAAAATTATATATTAAAAATACAAAACGGAAAGATAAGTCTCCACTCCCCTGAGTTAATACTTGGTGGAAGCACCTTTGGCAGCAATTAAAGCTGTGAGTCTGTTGGTCTACCAACTTTGCACACCTTTGGACAGCAATCTTTAAGTCATGTCACAAATTTTCGATTGGATTTAGGTTGGGGCTCTGACTGAGCCACTCAAGGACATTTACCTTTTTGTTCCTTAGCGACTCCAGTGTAGCTTTGGCTGTGTGCTTTGGGGCATTGTCATGCTCAAAGGTGAACTTCTGTCACAGTTTCAGCTTTCTTGCAGAGGGCAGCAGGTTTTCCTCAATAACTTCTCTGTACTTTGCTCCGTTTATTTTCCCTTCTGTCCTGACAAGTGCCCCAGTCCCTGCCGATGAGAAACATCCCCATAACATGATGCTGCCACCACCATGCTTCACAGTAGGGAGGGTGTTCTTTGGGTGATGCGCTGTGTTGGGTTTGCACCAAACATAACACTTTGCATTTAGGCCAAAAAGTTCCATTTTAGTTTCGTCAGACCACAAAACTTTTTGCCACAAGGTTACAGAATCTCCTGAGTGTTTTGTTGCATACTTCAAACGGGATTTAAGGTGGGCTTTCTTGAGTAATGGCTTCCTTCTTGCCACCCTACCATACAGGCCAGATTTGTGGAGTGCTTGGGATATTGTTGTCACATGCGCACTTTGACAAGTCTTGGCCATAAAAGCCGGTAGCTAATGCAAAGTTGCCATTGGCCTCTTGGTAGCCTCTCTGATCAGTCTCCTTCTCCGTTCGGTCATCTCCGTTCGGTCATCCAGTTTGGAGGAACGGCCTGATCTAGGCAGGGTCTTGGTGGTGCCATACACCTTCTACTACTTAATAATCATCTTGACCGTGCTCCAAGGGATATTCAAGACCTTTGATATTTTTTTATACCCATCCCCTGATCTGTGCCTTTCAACAACTTTGTCCCGGAGTTCTTTTGAAAGCGCCTTGGTGCTCATGGTTGAGTCTTTGCTTTGAAATGCACTACCCAGCAGAGGGAACCTACAGGAACTGCTGAATTTATCCTGAAATTATGTGAATCACTACAATTTAACACAGATGGAGGCCACTTAACTTGTTGTGTAATTTTGAAGGTGATTGGTTACACCTGAGCTAATTTAAGATTGCTATTACAAGAGGGGTGGACACTTGTCCAACCAAGCTATTTCAGTTTTTATTTTTAATTAATTTTCTACAAATTTCTATTTTTTTCACTTGGAAGTTGTGGGGTAAGATGTGTAGATAAATGAAAAAAAAACTATTCTAATGCATTTTAATTCCAGGCTATAAGGCAACAAAAGGTGAACATTTTGAAAGGGGTTGTAGACTTTCTGTAGGCACTGTATTAGTATATTATATATATATATATATATATAGGGATGTTCCCGAATACAAATTCTCATTAGGATATGCACGAATAATCTTCTTCCAAATATTAGTAATGGCTGAATAGTGTCTGTCATTTTTACAAACATTAGGGAGTATTCGTTGCAAACAAAGTGTTTGAAATCAATGAGAATTGGTCTCTCATTTCAACCACGCCTCCCCCTGCGGTCTGTGACACTGGCAGCCAATCGGTGTGGGGAACTTCCGGTTGACTAACAGCGCAAAGTTTTAAAATGACAAGCAGCTATTACTTAAACTAACCGACAGCAGAAAGAAATCGCTACCGTGAAAAATTATGGATTAATACAACCACACTACCTGATCCATTTGTCAACAATGACAGAACAAGATTATTTTCTAATTTTAAAAAGCTTCCAGAGATAACATACCCAGACGTCTATCATTACTTGGTAGAGACAGAGTGCCGTTACACCCGAGAAGCAGTAAAGACGTATAGAAGCTTAGAGGAAGTATGATCAGAGGACAGTGATGTGTGTGTGGTGTACGGAGAAGTCGGGGCAAGTCAGCTTGTTCGAAAATCGTACTGTGCCTGGGTTGGGGCTAAAAGTAGTGGTGAGCTGTGCAGTGGTCACTGCACCTGCATGTAGCTTGCAGTGTTGTTTTTTCCACCCCGCAATCACAATTTATTTTTATTAAAAAGGCAGCATTTCTCTGCTTGGTCAATGCTTGCCTCAGTAAATTCATTGCAGTTTTTTTTTTTTTGTTTTGTTTTTTAATTAAATCATTTTGATTGCTACTGTGAAAGAATCGCCCTCACCGCGGTTCGTTGCCCCTTTAAAAACACTGACCCAACACACACAAATGGATTTTTGAAAGCGCGGTTGCGCTATTTTTAATGAACACAAAAGCAAAATAAACAAAACAAACACCTAGCTCTCTTTGAGCAATAACTAAACAAAACAGGAACCTAAACAAAAAACAGGACAGCTAAGCTGTTTACCTGTAACAAAAATAAACAAAACAGCACACACAAAAAAAGGCTTCACACTACCTTTTTTTTCTTTGTTCTACGGCTGTACCCACACCAGCACAGTCAGGCTTCCACACACATCAGCAGCCCTGAGCAGACTGATTGCACTCTTTAATTACCCTGCACCTGGCTCTAATTTTCAACAATAGCCAGGTGCAGGTGATAATTAAACAATAAAACAATTAACAAAAACAATAAAACAATTAACAAAACAAACCCAAAATGTGCCTACTCACATGTTTTTCTGCAGGGAGGATTTAACCCCCTCCCTGCTGTCTTACACTACGTTTTGATTGCTACATTTCACTTGCTGTCTGATTGTGAGAAGACTATTGTAAATAATAAGTTAAACTAATAATTTATGATGTTCTAATACTGTAGTTCTTTTAGTGGTATATAATAAAACGTCTTGATTGCATCTTTTGTTTGATATTGGTGCTGCATTCTCTGCATTGCATTGTAATAGTTTAACAAAAAAAATTGCATTATCGTTCATTCCACTTTGTTGTTAATGGTTACTGTAAATAGTTCCTGTGAATTTTGCTTGCAAGCATGCAGAGATATTGATTTGCACGTGGGAACAATACATTTGTGGAAATGATTGCACATAGACAAGTTCTACAGGCCACAAGCCTGAAAAATACTGTGTATCTGTTTTCATTATTGTTCAATTTAAAATCGCACAAACGATTAAAAAAAAGTCACCTTTCTGCATTATCTTTCTTTCATTACACCCTGTTGTTAGTGGTTATTGTGGTTCCATTGCTTATAGTTAGGACTCTTTGTTTTCGTTTTTTATTTTTTCTTAATTAAACTCTTGTAGAAGTGTTGGTTGTAAAACAAGATCACTTTTGTTGTGTTTTTCCACCCTGTAACTTGACTAAAACTCCGTTTATTCCGTTTCGCTGCTAACAATGCTTGTTTTTTTTTTTTTAAAGGCAACTTTTTTAAAATCAAACTGAAACTAAAAAGCGAGCGAAGTTAAATTGTTTTAATCCCCATTTTTAAATCCCAGTGACTTGTTGCAAAAATGATTTCACCTGTTATGCAAGTTTTCTTTTAATTGTGTTTTTGTGACTCTCTGATTATCAGTGAATCAAACAGAGCGTGTCATTCAAGTTACAGGAAGAAAAAAAAAAGAAATAATGTTGGCTCAAAAAAAAAAGAAAAATATGAAAACGAAGAGCCCTACTTATAGCAGAGCTTTGTTATAAAATACAGCACCACAGAATGTGGCTGGAGCCTTAATAAGGTAATTATTTAATGGGTAATTAAGGCTCCAGCCACATTATAGACCCACTGTGGGCTCAGAGTTTGGAAGAGTTTAAAAGAGTTAAGAGCAAAATTTTGCAAGTTCGCTAGAAATTTGTTTGTCTTGTTGATGGAAGCATAGATACAGAGTGGGACAAGACACTGAAAGGTAAATCTGTGGTAAGTGAATGGACATCATGCTTGAAATGCAAGACCTCTTCATCCCAAAGACTAAGAAGGCCAAACTAAACAAAATGGTTTTATCGATCGTTTAAGCAAAGCGTCAGGAAGAAGTGTACAAACATGACAACTGCACATCAAAATAAAAAAATAAAAAGTGCTTGAGTAGGTTAAAAAAGGTATCTCACACAGAAAAAGAGATATTTAACTAAATATTGCTTCGGACATTAAACACAACCCCAAACAGTTCTTCCAATACAACAACACCAAAAGAACCGTCCAGGAAGAGGTCAAGAGCCTAAGGGACAACATGGGAAATGTAGTGGAGCATGAAAAAGTATATTGAAGTTTTCACCAGTGAGGATGTCAACATGCCCGTTACTGTAAGTCCTCAAACAATCCTAGACGCACTTACTGTAAATCAGACCAAAAGTACTAAGAAGACTGGAGGCTCTCAAAATTGGATGGCATAGTCACCCAAGAGCGGTTCAAGAAACAAGCGAGGTCCCATATCAATCAAAAAAGGGGGTGTCCCAGCTGACTGGGGCGTTGAAAATGTAATACCCATATTTAAAAAGGGAGACCAGACAGAACCAGGAAACTACAGACCCATCAGTCTCATCTCCATAACATGTAAAATCATGGAATCAATCGTAAGAGGGAGGAGTATCTCTACAGCAACAGCATCATGGGAGGCAGCCAACATAGATTCAGAAAAGGGTGCTCCTGCCTGTCAAACATCTTAGACTTCTTTGAAGACGAACACAAAAAGAGAGTATGACATCACATACTTGGACTTCCAAAAAGCTTTTGACAAAGTGCCACATGAAAGGCTAATCCTTAAGCTGCAGTTCATGGAAAGGTATGGATATAAATCTGGTTAAAACACAGGAAGCAGACAGTACTTGTAAGAGGGGAAACCTCTAACTGTGGCAGTGTACTCAATGGATTGCCACAGGGCTCTGTCCTTGGACCAGTCATGTTTCTTATCTGCAGCAATGACTTAGCTTGGGGGATAATTAGCAAACCTGTCAAAAACACAAAGCTATTGTGTTGAAAAGCAAAACTTTTTATGGTTTCTGATGTACAGAGTCTTCTGAAAAAAGAACACCAATTCCAAGATTCTACTGTAAAAAATAGATTGTTAGTGAATTTTTCTAGGAAGAGAGTCAGACACAGCCAAAAAAAAAAAAAGAAAACTGTTCCTGGGGGAGAATCTCACTGAAAAATACTCGGTCCTTGAAGGGTTAAAACCAAAGAGGAAATCCAAAAACATTTAGGCTGCAGAAAAGTGGCAAATTAAATTAAATTTCACAAATGTAAAGTGTTACACACCGGTAACGAAAATGTAAGATCCAAATACCAAATGGTGGGCCAGGGACGGGGGGACGGACAGAACTAGAACAGGCACGCCAAGAGAAAGACCTTGGTGCTGTAATAGATTCATCGCTGTCAGCAACCACACAGTGCGGGGAAGCAATCAAAAAGACAAACGGAATGCTTGGGTATATAGACACAAGTGTAGAGTACAAATCCGAGGATGTTATAATAAGGTTGCATAATGCACTGGTGAGACCACACCTGGAATACTATGTCAAATTCTGGTCACCACAGCACCAAAGGGACATTGTGGCCGAGAGAGAGTCCAAAGAAGAGCAACCAAACAAATACCAAGACTTAAAAGACTGAAGAAAGGCAGAAAGAACAGAAAGGCTGAAAGAACAGAATCTAGTAGCTTGAGAAAAAAAAAAGATTCAGGAGGTACATGATTGTAGTCTTTGAAATCTTAAAAGGAGTTGGCATACTGTAGTTAAGCCAATACTTTAAGCTCAGTCCAGAAACCAGGACCATAGGACACAGTTAGAAATTACGTGGAAATATACTTGGGACAGAGGAAAGGAGACACTTCTTCCCACAGTGGTAACTGTATGGAATGGGCCATCTAGTCATGTAGTATGAAACATGTGGCAGAAACATGTGGATCCTTTAACCCTTTAATGACCAAGCGTTTTCTCTGTTTTGTCTGTATTTTACTCTCTTCCTATAAAAAGGCACGAAAAATATATTTCTTGCAGTAGCATTTTGGAATTGGTCCTTTTTTTCAGAACACTCTGGGAAACATTATTATGTATTCTACTTAGAGATAAAACAGGTTATTTTATGACCTGAGGGACCTTGCAATACTTCCTGAAAGTTTTGTTTGGGCAAATTACAAGACATTGTGATTGCAATGACATAATCAACGTTTATTCTCAGGGTCTTTATAAGCAATAATGAGCACTACTCTCTTCATTCCATTATTATCAATGATAAGGAAAAAAATGTATATGATAAATTTAGTTAAGGAAACATCTGCTTATATCCACTCATTTCTTGATATTGCTCATGTGACCGACCGGCTTTATTTAGCGACCACCTGGTCTAAGTGACCACTTTAAATTCCTCCCAATGATATTTGTGCTTTTATGTAACTGAATTAAGCGACCACCTGTCTAACTCAACCAGCAACCACAATTCTCTTACCCAGTGACGGACTCTGTATTAAGCACCCTTACACAGGGCTATTGTTATAAGAAAAATATGGTTTTAAATGGTACTCCTAAATGCAAAGGAATACGGTAACCATTCTAGTGGTCTTTTATCCGTAGTCAATAAAACAACAGCGCTCTCTTGTAAAGGAAGAGAGAAAATGTGGAGAAACAAAAGGTCCTCCCTAGATGACAGAATTAAAGTTATAAACTTGTAATAGACATTAAGTGCCAGAAAAACTGCTGAAAAATTCGGCACTAGAAAGACGCAGATCCAGCATTTTGAAACGGAAAGAACTAGGGCTTGAAGTTTTAAGTTTTTTATTTTTGTTCACGTGACCGTGTTTTGAGCTGATTCAATATCTTAATTAAGCTGTTAATTACCCGCTCCCTGGGCCCCCTCATCGCATCCTATGGTTTCTCATACCATTTCTATGCTGATGATGCTCAGATTTTCCTCTCCTTCCCCACCTCTGACTCCACTATCCCCTCCCATATCTCAACCTGTCTGTCTGCTATTTCCTCCTGGATGCACTCGCATCACCTCAAACTCAACCTCTCTAAATCTGACCTCCTTTTCTTTCCCTCCTCCTCCTCCCCTTCCTCTGATCTCTCTATCTCTGTTCCTCTGGAATCTACCACACTCTCTCCCTCTTCCTCCGCTAAGAACCTCGGAGTCACCCTGAATCCTGATTGACTTGCTGATTCTGTTTCACCTTCTTCATTATTTGAAGACAAGAGCAAGCAATGACATTAATCACTTCCCCCAGATACTTTAACTTCTTTAACTAGCATTTCGTTCTCGCACTTGCCTGGGAACTAGGTAGCTTCCAATGTGTCTGTTTCTTGTTCTTTCCCGCTAATTTAACAGAATGTTCTCATAATGTATGTAAGGATGTAGCGGCTTAAGACTTAAAGGCAAACCGTTAAAAGGAAAATAAACACCGAAAAATTCAAGTCATACTTCTAAGAGTATGAAAACCATGTGCACGGTAATCAAAAAAGATCTTATGCTTTTGCTGGCATTGGTTTCAGGATGCAATGAATCAACACGTACCTGAAAGGCAGACACAGGCATTGAAATTTGCAAAAGATTTAAAACATTTTGTGTGACCTGAGACAGCAAGCATTCATTACTTTCACAAAATAATTTGTTTTATAAATGCACTATCTAAATGAATGTTATTAAATTACAAACATCCTTTTGTTCATATTACATCTTCTAGCTGTATGTAAGCTGTATCATGTTTACATGATCATGGTCCTTAAAGAGTTAAGACCCAACTTGACAATGTTCTGATCTGAATTAGCTACTCGGAACTGGATGAGCTCAGATGGACCGAATGGCTTCCTCTTGTTTGTAAATGTTCTTATGTTATGTGTTTTCATGTTCTTATTATATTGTGTATAGAGGTGCTATAAAGTGAAGTGTGGCCACTGTAAAAGCATTGAAAATGTATTAAGGCATAGGTTAGCACTTTCTTAAGGGTCCTGCTATAGTGGAGAGCCTAATGATGGGCAACATGAACTTAAGGCCATGAAAGACGAACAACTTGTTTGTGACATGTAAGCCTTTTTTTTAACAAGGTGTTCAAAGACGAAGGATACAACGGTAAGGACTTTTCCAGACCCAGAGTGCCCAATTATTTATCATCAATTTCGAATGTCCAATTGTGCTTCCTCACCACAGCAATTCCCTACAACAGCTCAGGGGAACTGAAGATCAGTGGGCATCCTCCAATCCCACGACCAAGCCAATTGCCTTTTTACATCCATAAATAAAGTACTGCCTTCGTGCTGCTTCTATGTAATAGTGAGAGACACTCGCAACATGGGGGAAGCACAGAGATGACACAGCCACTTCAAGTTGAGAGCATCCGTCAAATTTGCTGGGGACATTTATTCAACAGAAGCAATTCAGTGGCATAAAAACCTTGAAACTACACTATATAACCACAGAAAGCATTAGAGAGGTGCTGAATTACAGTGTTCACTTGTTAGAAAGGAAGCCTAGAGCAGTTCAAGAAATCAAGTATTAAAATGACATACATTACTATAACTATTCTAAGAGCTTATTATGTATCTGTTGCCAATTTCAAAGCAAGTACCCCTTTATGTATTGACTTTTTTTTTTAATTAACTAGAAATAACTCAAACCAATAATTGAACTGCTTCCACCTGCAACTATTTAAAAATAGAGAAAAACTATGCACTAAACAACCCATGGGCTGAATAAATCCTATCCAGGAATCCCAAATAACCACAATACATAGAAAGGCAATACATTCAAATCTAAATTAGATTGCTATTATGTATGCATTTGGGTCCAGTGCCTTCATTAAGCCCTGTAAAAAGCAGATATGGATTCATAATAATTTTTTTTTATTATGAAGCTAATAGAGCTTATGTTCAATCCATATTGAATTTCCCATCACATTTACAGCAGAGGCCTGTTTGTTTATTGCAAATTGTTCCTGATTTAACTTGAAGGAAAAAAACTCTGCTGCGGGGATAGTGTGAGGATAGCAGTGTTAGTTGAAAAGGGTTTCTATTAAAAGGACATAACCTTTTCTGCTTCAATGAGTTTGTACATCAGTGGGTCTTATTTGTCATTGGCAGCACAAACATCAAGACTGGAAAGCCAAACTGACCTGCTAATTAAACCTTGCAAGAAAAGGGGAATAAAAAAAAGTGTGGGGGTGTGTCACAAAGACTGCCGGAGTGGGCGGCGTCAGACCAGAGGCAGGAACTGGAAAAGGATACCGCAGGTAGAGTGAAATGGCGTTTGCGCCGTCTTTATTGTAAATACCACAAAAATAAATAAAAGGTTTAAACAAAAAACACTTTGCTCACAGAGCGAAAATAAAAGATTTAAACAAAAACAAATCTCAAACACAAAACAATCCTTAAGGACCGGCTGGGCAGTAGCCTTCACGGAACCTATAGCTTTTTCGTTTCGTTGTAGATTTCTCTCTCCTCGCTCTCCCGTACTCTCCTCTGTACACCCACCACCCCGAGTGAGTGAAAACATGCAGCTTTTATGCAGTTGTACTGAGACTCGATTGCTAGTCAATCATTCAATTGGAATCTCGGTACAACTGCACGTGAATTAATTAAAGTGCAATTCCCGTGACCACACATTATATTATAACCAGCACGTGAAGTGATTTGTGCCCTCCTCGTGCCAAATACAAATCTACATTTTTAAATCACACGTGAAACACAGACCCGTTTATATCCGTGTACCGATGACTATACACCAACATTTACACACAACACGTAACACAAAATACACACAGGGGGCACTTTGCCACATATACCCCCCTTGTGCAAAGCACACATGGCCTCAATGGCCACCTCCCCCTCAGTCCCAAAGGCCCGGCTAGCAGTCCCGGCGCAGGAACAGAGGCAGCAACGGGCCAAAGGTGGCGGCCACGGTGGGATGTCCTCCTCCCACCCAAACAACTGTAGAGTCCCAGTGGACCACACACAGGCCGGCTCCTCTGGCCAGAAAAATTTTGGGGGTGGTCTACAGACCTGCCCCCCCTTCTTCATGGCTGGCAGCTGCCCTTCATGGGGCTCCAGCCACAGTATTTCCTGCAGCGAAATTGCTGCGGGGGAAGCTGGTCTCCTGATCTCCCCCTTCTTCATGGCTGGCAGCTCCCTCTTCCGGGGCTTCAGCCACACTATCTCCTGCAGCGAAAGTGCAGCTAGGGGAGCTGGTCTCCTGACCTCCCCCTTCTTCATGGCCGGCAGTTCCCCTCCGTGGGGCTCCGGCCACCCAATCTCCGGCAGCGAAACTGCTGCGGGGAAGCTGGTCTCCTGACCTCCCCCTTCTTTGTGGCGCCAGCTCCCCTCCGTGGGGCTCCAGCCACCGTGTTTCCTGCCACGGAAATGCGGCTGGGAAGCTGGTCTCCTGACCTCCCCTTTCTTCATGGCGGCAGCTCCCTTCATGGAGCTCCGGCCACAGTGTAGCGACCGAGGCAAAGCAGAGGCCCGGCGACCCCAGGCGAAGCAGGACCCTCGGCGACCCCAGGCGAAGCAGGATCCCTGGCGACCCCAGGTGACGGCAGCAGCAGCGGACCCTCGGGTGGCGACAGCAGCAGCAGCGGACCCTCGGGAGGCGGCGGCAGCAGCAGCGGACCCTCGGGAGGCGAACTTCGGGAGGAGCCCCTGGCCATAGAGGCGGCAGCGGGAGCTCCACTTCTCCCTCGCACCCTGCACCCTGTGTGGAGCAAAAGGCAGCCCCAGGCGATCGCGGGCGACAGGCAGCCCCAGGCGATGCGGGCGGCTGGCAACCCCAGGTGATGCGGGCGGCTGGCAACCCCAGGCGATGCGGGCGGCTGGCAACCCCAGGCGATGCGGGCGGCTGGCAACCCCAGGCGATGCAAGGCAAGCATCCTTGGGCGGCGAGGCAGGCATCCTTGGGCGGCGAGGCAGGCATCCTTGGGCGGCGAGGCAGGCATCCTTGGGCGGCGAGGCAGGCATCCTTGGGCGGCGGGCAGAGAGTCAGGACAAGCTGGGGTGCGGGTTTTGGCCTCTTCTCGGCCACTGCGGCGGGCGGTTCTCCCCATGCTTTCCTCAACAGCCTATGCAAGGGCTGCTGAGGACCGCCAGCATCTAGTCCTGGTTTTTCTGGTGAAGGGAGAGGCAGCTCCTGCTCCTCTCCTCGTGACGGTGGGGAAGTGATACCAGCAGGCATTCATCCTCTGCTGGTTGGGGAAGTGTTACCAGCAGGCATTCCTCCTCTGCTGGTGGGGATAGTGATACCAGCAGGCATTCCTCCTCTGCTGGTGGGGAAAGTGATACCAGCAGGCATTCATCCTCTGCTGGTGGGGTTGGCGGAGGCAGAGGCAGCTCCTGCTGCTCTACTCCTGCCGATGGAGGTGGCGGAGGCAGAGGCAGCTCCTGCTGCTCTGCTCCTGCCGGTGGAGGTGGCGGAGGCAGAGGCAGCTCCTGCTGCTCTGCTCCTGCCGGTGGAGGTGGCGGAGGTAGAGGCAGCTCCTGCTGCTCTGCTCCTGCCGGTGGCGGAGGCAGAGGCAGCTCCTGCTGCTCTGCTCCTGCCAGTGGAGGTGGGAGCGGCGTGTAGTCTCCTGGCGGCGGAGGTGGGAGCAGCGTGTAGTCTACCCTTGTTTCAGGGGACTGGTGCGGCCCTCCCTCTCTTGCAGGGGACTGGTGCGGCTCTGCCTCGGAAGGGGAGACCAGCAGGCATTCACCCTCTGCTGGTGGACAGGGACCCAGCAGGCATTCACCCTCTGCTGGTGGACAGGGACCCAGCAGGCATGCACCCTCTGCTGGTGGACAGGGACCCAGCAGGCATGCACCCTCTGCTGGTGGACAGGGACCCAGCAGGCATGCACCCTCTGCTGGTGGAGGAGGCAGAGGCAGCTCCTGCTGCTCTGCTCCTGCCAGTGAAGGTGGCGGAGGCAGAGGCAGCTCCTGCTGCTCTGCTCCTGCTGGTGGGGTTGGCGGAGGCAGAGGCAGCTCCTGCTGCTCTGCTCCTGCCGATGGAGGTGGTGGAGGCAGAGGCAGCTCCTGCTGCTCTGCTCCTGCCAACGGAGGTGGCGGAGGCGGGACCAGCAGGAATTCACCCTCTGCTGGTGGAGGTGGGAGCTGCAAGCAGTCCTCCCATGGCAATGGAGGTGGACCCAGCAGGAATTCACCCTCTGCTGGTGGAGACTGGGGCTGTGGGCGCTCTACCTTCCCCTTCTTGGGCCGTGGGCGCACCGACTCCTCCCTCTTGGGCTGTGGACACACCGACTCCTCCCTCTTGGGCTGTGGGCCTTTTGACTCCTCCCTCTTGGGCTGTGGGCGCACCGACTCCTCCCTCTTGGGCTGTGGGCGCACCGACTCCTCCCTCTTGGGCTGTGGGCGCACCGACTCCTCCCTCTTGGGCTGTGGGCCACCGACTCCTCCCATTCAGGCGTAGGACCGTTCAGGCTCCTCCCATTCAGGCGTGGGACGTTCGGGCTCCTCCCACTCAGGCGTAGGACGTTCGGGCTCCTCCCACTCAGGCGTAGGACGTTCAGGCTCCTCCCACTCAGGCGTAGGACGTTCGGGCTCCTCCCACTCAGGCATAGGACATTCGGGCTCCTCCCGCTTGGGCTGTGGACACTCAGGCTCCTCCCGCTTGGGCTGTGGACACTCAGCCTTCCTCTTCCCCTTTCCCCTTCTCTGCCTCCTCCTCACCTTCCTCTCCTGGGCCAGTTCCTCCTCTCCCTCTTGGTAGGGGCAGCGCACCACCGGGTGCCCGAACTCCCCACAGGCAAGGCACCAGCCTTGGTCCTCTAGACCACCGAGGAGGACCTCCAGATCCTGGCAGCCATCTCTCCAGTTCCAGCCTTCCATTTCCTTATTATTATTTTTTTTGTTCCTAAACCAGAAACTGCAGTCGGAAGAGGCAGAGGCAGCTCCTGGCGGTGGACTGGTCTCGTGGCCTTTAAGCAAAGCCACTCCTCCGCATCCTCCACCTTTCCCTGATCGAGGGCCTTCAAAAGAGAGGGTCTTCATAGGGGCAACCTTCCCGGAGGTGCCCATACTCCATGCAGGAGGCACACCATGGAGCCCCTCCTTCCTTCAACTCCTCCTGGCGATGCGCCATGGCTGCATTTCTTCCTCCCATCCCATTTTTTTTTTTTTTTTTTTTAACCAACAAATTGCGGTTCCTGCTCTGGCCTGAGTCCTGGAGGCGCTGTTATCCCACTTCTGACACCACGTGTCACAAAGACTGCCGGAGTGGGCGGCGTCAGACCAGAGGCAGGAACTGGAAAAGGATACCGCAGGTAGAGTGAAATGGCGTTTGCGCCGTCTTTATTGTAAATACCACAAAAATAAATAAAAGGTTTAAACAAAAACACTTTGCTCACAGAGCGAAAATAAAAGATTTAAACAAAAACAAATCTCAAACACAAAACAATCCTTAAGGACCGGCTGGGCAGTAGCCTTCACGGAACCTATAGCTTTTTCGTTTCGTTGTAGATTTCTCTCTCCTCGCTCTCCCGTACTCTCCTCTGTACACCCACCACCCCGAGTGAGTGAAAACATGCAGCTTTTATGCAGTTGTACTGAGACTCGATTGCTAGTCAATCATTCAATTGGAATCTCGGTACAACTGCACGTGAATTAATTAAAGTGCAATTCCCGTGACCACACATTATATTATAACCAGCACGTGAAGTGATTTGTGCCCTCCTCGTGCCAAATACAAATCTACATTTTTAAATCACACGTGAAACACAGACCCGTTTATATCCCGTGTACCGATGACTATACACCAACATTTACACACAACACGTAACACAAAATACACACAGGGGGGGCACTTTGCCACAGGGTGTGGTGGAAAAATTTGATAACCTACAATTTTTTTGTGCTTGTTATTAAAAACCAAATGCAGCTTTCTAGAAACAATGTTTATGGGTTATCTAGTTACGACACCTTTTCCAGAAAATATCTTTTGATGAAATTAAGAAAGAGGTGAATCTGAAATTGTGGGTTATAAAGTTTTCCCAGGACACCCCTCATTTGTGCAAAATGTTTAACTAAGATGCTGTATATGTAACAGGGCGGAGGCTGGGCTCAAACCAGCGATAATGCACACTGCAAACAAGTCTAACCACTATGCAAAAGAGCCAAGCCAATGTGTGTATAGTGTGTGTATAGTGCTTTTAAGCTCATTTCACCAACAGGGAACACAAGAAAAACACGCAACACTGCTCATTATACTCTTCCCCTTCTTAAAATTCAGCAATCTACTTGATCAGTCGCAGCTCCAATGTTACAGAGAGGAAGTTGTGCACACCACAAACAAGTGTCTTATCCACTATGTTATACATAATGGTAATAGACAGTGTAGAGTGCATGAAAAGAGAAAGAATGGCTGACATTGGGTGGCCAAAACAAAACAAAATGTTTCCCTCTGCAATCTAACAATGGGCATGAAGTAAATCTAATAATTTCAAATAATTAAGTATGCAGGTGTTTATTAAAAAAAAATACAGCTTTTACTGTATTTAAACATTGATATGCCTGCATGAGAAAAACTTAGAAATTCAGATTTAAAAAGTTAGAAATTCAGCCAATATCATCCTCATGGCACAACACTCTATTGTTATTTAAATTATATTTGAATGATGATTTTTCTAAAGTGGATTTTATACAGTGCTCCCAAAGCAAGGATACACTTAACCTGATAAACTATACATTCCACAATCCCTAACAACCATATGTCAAGTGGACAAGACAGAGAGTTTACAGAGCCATACAAGTTAGAGCACACTTTGAAACTTCAAATTAAATCAACAGCAGGACAGTAAGATAGGTAATATATTATTTGCAATAGTATGCTCACTCTTCCCATATCCCTTTGTGAAATGCGGTTCATTGGGAACTTTTAAAATAAATATCTGTTGGTGTTACTGGTGCTACCTTTCATCAGTGTGGTGTGTTTGGTAAGGTTCAACTGAGCAACTCAGAGGGCCCCACATCTTGACAAAGTTAATTTAAATATAATTTAAGTATAATTTTAGGCAGAAACACTTTGTCTACATTTAGGGGCTCCCAGTTTTTCAGGTGAAACAGTTCATTTGAATATGGCACTTGTTCAGGTCTGCAACTCAACTAAACATGGTCCAGACCTTCAACTACGTCTTTGTGAATGCCCTAGCAGTGCCTGAGTCTAGGGATGAATACAGGAAATTACATCAAACTGGAGTTCTGTGACTTTTAGTTCAGGGCTCAGTTGTTGGTTTGACTTTGTAGGTTGAGCTTTAAGCATGTAGCATGAGTTTGCAAGCATATAAATAAAGATATGATAAAGATTCTGTTTATGCACTAATTTTTAAAAAAAAATCTGGTGAAAATCCAGTGTCATGCTTCAAAAGGAAAATCAGTCCTGTAGCAATCTCTGGGTTCCTGTGTATTAGGAGATCAAATGCCCTCCAAAAGACAGCTTTGTGTTTCTGAAGCCATCCTCTGGTTTTGTGGTTTGGGTTTCCTTTTGAAATAAGACTTGGTAATGGAAAGAGCACTGGCACATGGGTAAGTCAAACAATCTGTAACATATTTGACACCTACTGACTTCCTTTCTAATTGACTTCACAAGTGTTTTATCTAAAAGCTTAGTTTAAGAGGTGTTTCATCACAACTTGTTACAGTAAACCGAAAGAAGGACAAATGTTAACCCTTTCCTTTGGACACAGAATCAACCGTATTATCCAAATTAATAGACTAGTCCAGTCAGAATGTTTATAAAAGTATTATTATAAAAAATAATAGTTAGGGTTATATTTCTTACACATTAAGTGTATTGTAACTATGCATAATAACATTGAAATTTTGTGTAAGTACACATGTATTTACTAAGTGACTACACAGTATTTAAAGACATGTAAAGTGTTACCCATGCATGTTTGTTTTTATGTCTTTTTAATATTGTAAGAGGGTTCGAAAGAAATACAGACCAGGCGGGGGTGAAATGCAAGCAAGCCACCTTACACGAACATGGCAAGTTTATTTTAAACAAAACAAATGGGAGGACCAATGCACAGCTAACTCGTAACAAGACTGAACCTGTCTCCCCCAAACTCCGTTTCTCTCCCCTCACTCACTCTGACGTCACTGGTCAAAGTTCACTTTCCATTCTACACCGCAGATTCCCCACACTCAAGCAAATACCACTAACAATGTAAATTTAGACTAACCACGTAAATTAGTTTCAGTGGCACTTTCAATTCACATCAACTAAACTGTCTACTAACCAAACTAAATAATGAAAAATAAATCTCACACTTCTCCCTCTCTTTGTGGGAAATGTCCTCATTTCGTTACTTAACAAAAATAAATCTATGCAATAAGCCTACCTAAGGCATTATTTAAACGTTACAAGTGTGTCATTGTAATTTTTTTTTTTTTTTTTTTTTTTTTTAACTAACAAGTATCAATATAACCTGTACATGTAAACTACTGATTGTTTTTTTTTTCCCATGAAAATTAGTCAATGTCCATATCTGTGAGGCTTTTGAATTATTCTCCCAGAACGAGTTCTGGGCAGTTCAAGGGATCTGTCCTGACCAACTTCTGAGGCAGGTACAGCAGGCTGTGGAATGTCTCTAGTTAGCATGTGACTCTGAGAAACACGTCCAGATATTGTAGAGCAGGACTTCGAGAAGTGTTTCCCTCAGGTGGTCTCTGACATGATATCAGAGGCAAAGATCCAGATAATGCAGTGTATCCAGGAATACCGTTTGTAGATTGGACGTCTGGACACGGAAGTGGATCTACATGGTTCTGTGGAGGTGGTAACACAGAATTAGAGGGAACATTCTCCGGCCAGGTGGATCGATAAGGTTTTAATCGATCGTAGTGAATGATTTTAGGTTGCGCTTCCGGATGTCTCAGGTCAAGCAACTCGTAGACAATTCTAGGTTCTCTAGAAGATAAGACTTTGTACGGTCCAGTCCATCTGGGTTCTAATTTCTTCCGAACTGTGGTAGGATCATTGACCCAAACCAATTCTCCATTGTGGTATGGCAAAAACTTGATATGCCTATTGAAGTAGTGTTGGTGTTGCATACGGTGATGGTCATTGCGGTCAATGGTACTCTGGAAAGCAGCTTCAAGGCGGTTAACCAGTTGAGAACCATAAGCATGGGGAGTGTCATCAGGTGGTGAAGAAGCTAAAGGGGATGCAAGATAGAGGTCAGCAGGCAACCGAGGTTCACGACCATGAGCCAAGAAGAAGGGAGAATAACCGGTGCTGGAATGAGGTGTAGCATTAAAGGACAGGGCTACCGATGTTAAATATTCATCCCATTCTCCGCCATTGGTGTACAGTAATTTTGCCAGTTGATCCTTCAAAGTTCTGTTGAACCTTTCTACCATGCCATTACCCGAGGGTGGTATGACGTTGTTCTCTTCTTCTCTATCTTGAGCAGCTTACACAGATCCTGAATAAGGTCCGATTCAAACTGTCTCCCTTGATCTGAAAATAGTTCCTCTGGAATTCCATGCTCTCGAATGTACTGCTCACATATAAGTTGTCCTATTGTTGTGGCTTTCTGGTCAGCCATGGTGTAAAGATTGACATACTTGGTGAAGTGATCTTGCACCACAAGGATGTATCGGGAACCACGTGCAGTCACTGGCAACTCTGTAATGTCAATGCAAACAAACTGAAATGGTCGAACAGCTTTAATAGACTGTAGCGGAGCCCTCCTTGGTGGAACAGGATTGCGACGAGCTTCACAAGACCGGCATTCCTCGCAATAGTGCTCTACATCAGATCTCATGCCAGGCCAAAAGCATAAAGACTGAGCTCGTTTAAGAGTCCGTTCAGCTCCAAAATGTCCAGAAAAAGTACCTCCATGAAAATGGTCTAAGGTTTGGGGGACCAACACTGTTGGAATGAGAACTTGATAAGTGTCAGGTTTACCAGGTGCAAGCTTAATTTTTCTGCATAGCAAGTCCTGCTGAAGCACAAGACGTGGGAATTCCCACCAGAGGCGTCGAAGCTTGGCTCCTTTAATATTTCTCAGGAAGGGACGTCTCTGCTGAGAAACCCAGTGATAGACTTGTTGCAGCATCAGGTCAGATTTTTGATGGTGTCTGAGGTCCAAACCATTGGTAGCTAGAGTGTTCTGCAACGAAGATACATCTGATGTGTCCTGCGTGGTAAAGCAGGCATTGTCTGATGAGCAGACATTTGCGGAAAGCAGAGTCAGATTGTTGTGCGGTTTAGTGAGCATGTCATTTGAACTTCTTTTACAATCAGTTTGGGAGCTTGAAATCTTACAAGCAAAAGTAGCAGCATTCTGGCTTTCATGCAAACTTGTCTCAACAGCAGCCAGAACTGGGATCCTAGACATGGCATCTGCATTGGTATGTGATTTTCCCTCATGATGTACAACAGTCCATTCATATGGATCCAACTCAAGTGCCCATCGACCGCGACGGCCTGTGGGGTCGTTGGCAACATCTAGTTTGCGAAGTCCTACTAATGGCTTGTGATCTGTGACAATTGTAAATGGATTATTACACAAATAGTGTCTGAAATGTCTGATGGCCCAAACAATTGCCCATAGTTCCTTGTCATAGGTTGACCACTTCTTTTCAGTAGGCGTCAGGACATGACTAGCAAAGGCAATAACTCGCTGTTTGCCATTTTGGATCTGTGATAAAACTGCACCAACTGCTACATTAGAAGCATCGGTGTACAGTATGAATGGCTGATTAAAATTAGGAAATGCCATCACTGGGGGCTCAGTAAGTGCCTTTTTCAATGACTGAAAGGCTTCTGAGCAGTCAGTAGTCCATTTAAACTGGACGTCCTTTTGAGTAAGTCGGTGTAGTGGTTTGGCTTTGTGGGCAAAATTATGCACAAATCTGCAGTAATAAGAACACAGGCCCAGAAATGCTCGAACATCTGTAGGTGTCTTGAGAACTGGCCAATCACGTACACGCTGAATGTTGTCTGGATCTAGAGAAAGTCCCTCTCTGCACACAATGTGTCCCATATATTTGACAGCTGTTTTACAAAACTGGCATTTTCTGGGGTTAAGTTTAAGACCAGCTTGTCTGAAATGAGTGAGAATGTCCTTAATATTAGTCATGTGGTCATCAAAGTCCTTTCCCATGCATATTATATCGTCCAGGTAAATAACACATGTTGTCCAATGGAGACCCCTGAGGACAAGCTCCATCAAACGTTGAAAGGTTGGTGGAGAGTTTTAAGTCCCATCGGCATGACTTTGAATTGGTAAAGGCCATCTCCTGTAGAAAAGGCCGTCTTCTCCCTGTCGGCTGGATGTAGCTCCACCTGCCAGTAGCCACTGGACAGGTCCATAGTAGAGAAGAAATGTGAGCCAGAGAGTGCATCGAGGCTGTCATCAACTCTTGGAAGAGGATGCGAGTCAGTGATGGTAACCGAATTTAACTTTCGGTAGTCGACACAAAATCTGTAGGTGTTGTCCTTTTTCTTCACCATTACCACTGGACTTGCCCAAGGGCTCTGACTGTCTTCCACGACGTCTTGCTGTTTCAGTTCTTGTACCTGACGGTGGATTTCAGTTTTCATAGCAGGAGAGGTTCTGTAAGCTCGCTGACAAATTGGAGTTTCGTCACTAGTCCGAATCTTGTGGGTGACCAGCTTTGTGTGTCCATAGTCTCTTGAGTGTTGACTGAAGACATCACTGAATGAATCCAAGAGTTCTTGAAGTTTTAACTGTTGGTCAGGTGTCAGCTCAGAACTGGAAATGTCAGGAAGAAGGCATGTTTTCTGTGGTGACGAGGAGTCAATACTTACATGACAAACAGAATGGTCAATAAGCATGTAATCTTCATGACTGGTGCCTGTTACAGAGTAAAAACTACCTATTTGAGTTCCACTGTACAACGTTACTGTTTGTAAGGATGAATTCATAACTTTAATCTTGACTGAGCCCATGTCAGCTCTAGTTACAGTCCAAGCAAAACCCATGTTTGAGTGGTCAGCATAGAAAGGTTCAAACACTCCAGTATATCCATGAGGCAGAATGCCTTTACACGGTGCCTCCAGCTTTGCAGAAATCACCATCTCTGATAAAGCAGGAACTGTGACTGTGGAGGAAACAGCAGCATTGCAAAGTTTAGGAGCATGTTGGCAAAGTTGTACAAAAGAAACTGCTTCAGTTTGAAATTTGAGAGCCATGTCACATGTGTCAATCATAGCACCCTGTTGTACTAGAAAGTCCCAACCTAATATAACAGGTTTAGAACAGTTGCGAATTACTTGAAATGAATGGGAAACATTTTTCTGTCCAATACTTATATTAACATGGAGTGTGCCAACAGAATCCAAGCTATCTCCTGAAATTGAGGTAAGAGGAATAAAGTGCTTCGCAATTGGTTTCCTTCTTAGTGCTGGAGTAGACATTCTGAAATCTTCACTCAGTAGGGAAACATCAGCTCCACTATCTACAAATGCATGCATTAAGGTATCCTCAATAATAACTGGCACAAACTGGGTAGTGACATCAACAGTCTCGGGTTGTATTTCAGTTATAGATTGTGCAGTGGAGGACTCAGTGTTGTCCTTCGGTTTTTGGGCCTGGTGTTTGGAAGTAGCTGACAACTGGCCCTCGTTGCCAACTAATGATAGTTTCCCTGAGGATTTTGGTGAGGCCGGTCAGGTGACCGAAAGCGAACATGTCCAGGGCTTGGAGATCTATAAGCAGCATGTCTTGATGTAGCTCTGTCAGGTGAACGTCCACGGTGTCTGTGATGCTCCGGAGAGGTAGGCAAACCTTCCTGATATGATTTGTGCTCTGTGTTTCTATATCCATAGTCCTCATGTGGTCTGGAAAGCTGATCTTGGTGGGTTTTCTGTCTATGTGGATCAGACTTGTGGTAATGAGGAGGACTGGGATCCCGGAAATCACCACTGTGAGCTCTGCGGAAAGAGCTGGGACGGTAACCATCATACTGTTGGTGTTCACGGTAACTGTCTCTCGGTTCACCTCGATATCTGTCAGTTGAATAATAATCATGGCGCTGTGTGCGTTCTGGAGTTGGGCTACGGTGGCGTGCTATACGATCATATGAAGTACTGTGCCGTCTCTCCCGTCTTTGCTGGTGTATTTCCAACTGGAGTTGATCCAAACGATCATTCAAGCTTTCCAGTGTTTTCTGCATTTTAGCCATATCTCCAGAATTGGCTGCGTGAATAGCAGGAACAGCAGTAGCTACAGGCACAGGACCAGTAGTGGTGGTTGCACTGGTTGGTAAATATGCATTGAGCAATGGCATAGGTGTTGACATAGTAGAGGCTTGCAGTGGAAAGTACGCTGAAGTAGAAGTTGGAATTGTAATGCGACTGGCTTGATGTGCTTGTTCAACCTGCACTGCAATTTTTAACGCTTGTTGTAAAGTCTGAGCACCTTGTTCATGACAGCGAAGCTGCAGGTAAGGTTCAAGTCCAGCAATGAACCGACGGAATTTCTCTCCATTTTTAGCATTTGCACCGTAATCTGAAAAAGCTTCTTCTACCAGGCGAGTGATCTCAGCAGCAAAAACCTCTAATGCTTCTCCTGGAAGTCATGAATATAACTCTGAAAGTTAGCAATATATGCTCTCTGTCCAAAAACTGCTTTCAGTCCGTCTTTTACTTGGTCATAATCGTCTTTCACTGCTGCTGGCAGGCTATCCCAATAACTAAAAGCAGCACCACCTAGGCGTGTGGGCAAAAATCTAGCCAGACTTTTATCATCATAGTTTGGAAAAGCCTCAACAGCCACTTCAAATCTTCTGCACCAGCGCAAGAAATCTTCCTTCCCATCACCCAGAAACACAGGTGGAAAATCCACTTTAAAATGATGTACAGCAGAAGAAGATTCTGATGCCTCCATATTTAACATACAGCAGCTGGCTTATTTGCTGAATTAATTTCGTTTTCACTACGTTTACTTTTTTTTATTTTTTATTTTTTTTTTTTTTATTTTTTTTTTTTTTTATTTATTTATTTATTTATTTTTATTTCTTTGTGTTACTTTCGTTTTCGTTTATCTTCTTTTGTCTTGTTGTTTGCGTTTTATTCATTTATTTACTCATTCATTAATAGAAAAAAAAATGTCCCGAACTACTGAACTGTAAACAAACGGCATCCACTTGCACTAGCAGTAAAGAAACAGCAGCTTTCCCATATAGCTTCCATGCCACTCGCTGTTACTATTACCGATATTTTTTTCTCTCCGTTTCTTATTTACTTCAACGTTGCAGTGAAAATTAGAATGTACTCACGGTTCCAATAATTTCTCCAAGAAGCAGATCACTGAAGCAGATGAAACGCTTGGGAAATGCAGAGAAAATACAAGCCGTTCGTCTCACTGAAAAACAAAAATACATCGTCCGCCATGCGTGTGACGCAGCATTCCTTCAACCCAACCGCAGCGGAAAAAAAAAATTCTCCAAACCCGCTGCCACCAATTTATGTAAGAGGGTTCGAAAGAAATACAGACCAGGCGGGGGTGAAATGCAAGCAAGCCACCTTACACGAACATGGCAAGTTTATTTTAAACAAAACAAATGGGAGGACCAATGCACAGCTAACTCGTAACAAGACTGAACCTGTCTCCCCCAAACTCCGTTTCTCTCCCCTCACTCACTCTGACGTCACTGGTCAAAGTTCACTTTCCATTCTACACCGCAGATTCCCCACACTCAAGCAAATACCACTAACAATGTAAATTTAGACTAACCACGTAAATTAGTTTCAGTGGCACTTTCAATTCACATCAACTAAACTGTCTACTAACCAAACTAAATAATGAAAAATAAATCTCACAATATGTACAGTGGTAGCCAGAGCCAGCTATTTAAATGCTGCGACACTGTCGCGGTGCGACAAAGCAAAAATGCCACAGCTTTGCAATTCTGTTTTCTGATTAAATTAAATCAGTGGCATTAGTCCTGCCTCCTGGGGGAACAGGGGAGCAGAAAAATGCATTAAACAAACCAGCAGAAAGCGCTGAGGCCAATCGTACATATTTTCAGAGCGTTGCTAAAAGGCACATGGTTTGGAGTTCTGCTTCCACAGTTGATTGTTTACGCTCGTTCAAACGGGAGGAGTTATAGTTATTGAACTAAAATCAATGTAGCAGGCTCTATAAAAAGTGCTTACAAGTATAAATACTGCAGAAAACACTCACCCTTTTTTAAGAGTACTGGAGATGATCAGTCCAGCAAGAATCTCAAATGATCTGCAGCGTCCTTATTATATTATTCATGTAAATATGTATTTGTACTACATGTACAGTACTTGTACACTTCCAACTATAATGATTCACTACTCTGATGAAATTAAAACATTTGAACTGAAGTGTTTATAAATGTGCAATAATGCTGGTTTTCTGCTCCCACAATATGCCACTCATATATATCAGAGCCAGCATTTTTACAGGTGGGAGCATAAACATGATACACTGTGATGTTTAGAAGAAAAAAATCTCATTTACCTATGGTGTGAATAAAAGATATGTCAAAACAATGAGGCTTATGTTGAAAATAAATTGCTGTGATATGGACTACACGGAATACAGTAAAAGTAATGTGTTTCATGTAAACACTGCAGGGGTTAGGGCAGAGGTTTTCAAACTGAGGGGCGTGACAAGGTTATAAGGGGCAGGGGGGGGGGGGGGTAGGGCTCAAGACCTCACTGGCAAATATTTTTTTTGACTTCTTGGTAATTGTAAAACAAGGTGCATCATACCAAAGGCTCATTGAACAACATTCCGACGGACGCACGTCATCGCCCCTTAGAGCCCAAACCGACGTGAACGTGATTCAGGTGTTCTCACTAGCGATCGGTTGTGTTGACATTAGACAGCAAACAACAGGAAAGTATGGAGTGTTTATTAAAACATAAAGCTGAGAATATTGATCCAGATGAAGGAGCAGGTAAAGCCAGGCAAAAAAAAAAGAAAGAAAATACCAACCCTCTTACTTTCTTATTTACATCTATTGGTTCTGACGAACATCAGCGACCACATTATGTTGTTTGTGCGGATGTTCTTGCCAATGATAGCATGAAACCCAACAAATTAAAAAGCCATCTGGAGACTAAACATCCTGCACTCAAAGATAAGCCATGAGATTTTTTTGAACAAAAGCTCTTTCAACTCAAAGGACAAAGGAAGTTAATCAAAGAAAACAGCGCTACACCTGCCAGAGCATCGTACGCTGTCCTACCAAATAGCAAGAAGTGGAAAACCTCATATGATTGGTGAAGATCTTGTGTTGCCAGCTGCGATTGAAATTGCATTGATTAATATGTGGAAAGAAAGTTGCTGATCAGTTAAGTCTCATTCCACTATCTGATAACACGGTTAGCCGCAGAATTGCCGATATTGCAAAATACATTGAGGAGCAGCTTTTTGAAGCAGTGAGGCCAAGTTGCTTTTTCGCACTCAAATCGACCAGAGTACTGACAGCACCAATGCCACCCAAATAATGGTTTATGCTCGATACATCAACTCATCTGAGATTAAAGATGACTTTTTATTTTGCCACTCTGCCCCAATGAGAACTACTTCTGGGGAGCTGTTCAAAATTTTAGACGGCGCATGACGGATAAAAACAAAGAGTGGAATTCTTGTGTCGGGATTTGTACGGATGGGACAATAGCCATGAATGGACGCAAAAGTGGACTTGCAGCTCGCACAAAGGCTGTTGTACCACGCTGTATATGGCATCATTGTTGCATTCACAAAAGCGATGACAAAAGAGCCGTCGGGTGTATTAACCGCTGCAGTAAAAATAGTTAACTTCATAAAAGCTCTGCCACTGAACTCACTGCTTTTCTCAGTGATATGTGAAGAGATGGGCTGTTTATACAAGCAACTTCTGCTTCATAGAGCAGTTCGATGGCTGTCACAGGTTTTGGCAAGAGTCTGCAAACTCAGGGAGGCGTGACATATGTTTTTGATGAAGTCCCCACTTCACCAACACTTACTCGACCAGCGCTTTCAAGTGTTACTGGGCTATTTGGCTGACGGATTTGACAAGTAAGAATTCTAACATTTTCATCCCACAGGAAAAAGTACAGAGCTTTTCCCAAGAAATTTTGCTTTGGAGTAGCTGTGTGATGCAGATGATGTAACTGTTAACGAGGTGAAAACAGTTAATTGGTGGATTAGAGCGATTTACGTTTGTTATTTAAGTGGCACATAACGAGATCTAAACAGCTGAATTTGCCCGACATATATGGCGTGCTTAACACGGTATAAACAATGCCTTTGTTATTGAAATCAATGGGAATGGCAAACGGCAAACACTATTTGTCCGATATAAACGGCTGCCTGAAATAAGTGGTAGATACTGGATTGCTTTTATAACCACGAAGAATTACTGCGGTGTGAAAAGCTGAAGATTTTCCCTGTACTACCCTAATTTAATTCATATGTTCTTTACAGTGAATTATCTGCATTTATTTTACAGGTGCTTAGACAATACAGAATGGGTATGCTCTTAATTGCTCGCTGCTACAACGGTTTGCACCTTGTAACAGGAGATGCAACGTTTTTGGAGGGTCAGCAATTGCCCAAGTGCAAGGCTAAATCCTTACATCTCATTATAATCCTGGCTCCCGCTTAGTATTCCAGATCCCCTCCCAATGTCATGCTCTTTTCTCCATTTGAATGCATTTCAATACTATTTAAATGGATTACTGATGGCAAAGTGCTAATTTGATAGTGGATGCAGAACGACAGGTGAAAACTATTCTTTACATACACCGCATTTTTAATGACAGCTAAAATCCCACTTTACGCCAGCAATATCTGTGTTTTGCAGCTGCAAATCACTTTGCACGTATCCTTACATTGGCCCCTAAATGCATTCTTCAATTGCCTACATTTTGTGTTTTTTTGTAAATGAATGAACATTTTTGTGGGGTAAAGCAGATGTCATTAAAACATGTATCTTTACTTAAAGTAAATGTTATTTCCTTTAGAGAAATGCCAATTGATGCTGAGAGGGTCATTTTCTTTACATTGACTATCGTGTACTTACCTGAGTTGAGAAAACACAGTCCACATAAAAGAAATACTGGATAGATTTATTATTTATTTCTTTACAGTTAGATAGATAGAGAGATAGATAGATAGATAAATAGATAGATAGATAGTTAGATCACCATATATTTCAGTATCCTTTCCAAATATATATTTAGTTTGTGTTTCTATATATTCTTGTAACATGTAGGTAGTACTTGCTACAGTGCAGCAGGTCTTACATCCTATGTGAGATATGCATCTCGTAATCTCAGCCCTGAGTCGGAGGAAGTAAGAGAAGCTCATAGTTCCTACTGTGACTGTGAGCTCTCTCGTTGCAATCTCATTTTCTCTGATTTGCCTAAGGAGGGAAAATCGACAGGGTTTGTTTTGCCTCTTAGCTTGGAACTGAACTCAGTATGTATCACTGGTTCACTGACACATTTATCTGATTTAGCTCTGGAATTGCACTGAAACAAGCAAACAACTTGTCTCCAAATGAAAGGTGTTTGGAGCATATGCCCTTAAAGTTTTCAAAGTCTGTTTTGATGAAGAATTAAGTAAGGTTTAATATTTGTTTAACCTTTCTCTAACTGTTTATAAAGCTGTTGGCATTCATTTTTTTCTCCAACCAGTAAATGTTTTGAAAATGTGTAAATCAAGCCCCTTATTTCAACTGGGGGAACTAAAGAATTCTACTTTAAGACATAATACATATTTCTCAGTACAAATAAAAGCCTTTGAGTTGCTTTAGAATGCAATATTGCTGATAACTATATGCTCAAATCAGCAACCCAACAGACATAAACTGACACCTTATACTTCAATGGAAAGATCCCCTGCACTCTGATTGGCTGAGCTAGAGGGATATAATCCCTAATATATACCCTGAGAAGGTTTGCAACCGCATCAAAAAAACAAAACAAACAATATCACCCACCAATTTTATTTGTAACAAAATGTAATTTAAAGTAAATTTCAACCTTTTTAATAACGTGTCAAAGATGCAAACTGCCCCAACGTCACTGGAGAAATATATAATGAATCTGCCATCTTTCTATCTTTATCCACAAACCAGACTAGATCCAACCAATGTGCATGATAAAAATAGGCCATTAAGAAAAAATGAAATCAGTAACATGATGGCAAAAATGTGTATGGCTGTTGCTATACAAATCATTCAATTAGGTCCACAACAATCCCAACGCTGGTTTACAAAGCAGGAAAATAATGTCTGTGACTAGTCATCGATGTGATAGTAGCCTTAAAAATTACTGGATTGTCAACAAAGAGGAATGCAAAACCTGGTCAAGCACTGTTTGCTGCAGGAGACGGTCAATCACCAGCAAGTAGCCCCACCTCTAAAGGGCACACTCCTTCTACTGTCCAATTTCATGGCAACTTTCCCAGAAGCATTTTAATAACTGCTCGATATCTGAACATTTTCAAATCAATTACCAAGGAAACAACTAATAGTAATTATTATTATTATTATTATTATTATTATTATTATTATTATTATTATAATCACTTTCACAATCCTTTTTTTCTGATCTGTGTTCTCAGTTTATTTCAATAAGAGTATGATGTTTTGCTCATAGGCAACGTTGTTATAATGGAGGACAATATTTTGTAGTCGTTCATTTTAGGATGCTTATATGGAAGGATACATAAAAAATGAATACAGTTTAAATAAAAATGATAATTAATTGTGCTGTAACACTGAAGCATACAAGCAATAAGCCCCTCCACATCAGGCATTACCAAGCATTGTGGACTGTTTAGATGTAATAGCCCCCTTACCCAAGGTAATGTCCTCTGTGTCAGGTCTTATTGCTTATGTATATGAGGAATAGACAGTTATGTGACTGTTGACTTAGCAAATTAATTAATCACATTATATCCTTTGAACCCTGAAGGCAGGAATTGTTGTCATTAATATTCAATCTTCAGATAATGTCTGGAGGTCTCTCTGTCTTACTCTTTTCTACTGTGTCTAGGAAATGTTTCCATGGAAACCAGATTACAGTTAAGGCAGCACCCTCTGAAGAATCTGTTTGCCGATAAGTGCAGTGTTGCCAGTTTCCCCAGGTTGAGGATTCTAGAGGTTAATGGCATAAAGATTCAGAAACCGTTTACCGGTCTTCAAGGTGGAGTACAGTAGCGGTTTTATATCTTGCAGTTGCAGAGGTGGCACCTTGGCAGAATTATAAATATTTTAAGATTTACAGTTCAAGCATGTGGATATTATTGCATATTTTAAGACTTACTGTGAAACTTTATGTACAGTTTTGTTATATGCTACTACTCTTTTACCATAGTTTACCTGCTGTTGCTTTTTAGACGGATTCACTATATCAGTATTGCTGAAACACTGGGATGGGTGGTAATCTATTTGAAGCTGTTAGTGATGTAAATGTACAGAGCTCATCTTGCAGATATTTCAATGCTACACTTCGCATAAAGAAACTAAGGGCCGGACCAAATGAAAGTTAGCACTTAGGGAACGAGGACGCGAAAGCATTCAGGGTAACAAAACACAAGAAAAATTCCATGCAAAATCTAGTGGAACCAAAATAAAACCTTTTCGTCCTTCAAAAAAGCAGCTATCGCTTGTTGACTACAAGTGGGTTGAGAAGGGGGAGTGGTTTGCTATCGCCCCACCAAACCTATTCAATTCCAGCTATAAATCACATCGCAAGACTTTCGCAGGACCGGATTTTATAGTCAACTTTGAACTTGTCGAAAGCTATCGCGTATTAAGCAAATAATAAAACAAAATAACACTAAACATGCCTCAAGACGCTTCACTGACCTCATCGAACACTTGCACACAACACTGAATAATTTGTAATTAATAATTTACAGTATCAAATATTAGTATCTGACAATATTATTATCATAATATATGTTGTGTTTCTTTCACCCTTTGCCACAGTTCGAGTTAAATATTTAATAAAGCAATACGTATTATTTCTTTAATACGTACAAACAATAAACTATTTTCTACTCACGGAGATGTTTGCTTGAAGCAGTGTCTCTTTCAGTGATGGTAAAGCATTTTAGATATATTTTCCTTTATGTGGTCGAAACGTGTAAATCCGTGTAGATAACAAAAATATGTAATACCTATAAAGATGAAGATTACAGTTTTTAATTTGCTTTGGGTTTTCGGCAGAAGAAATAATAATAATAATAATAATAATAATAATAATAATAATAATAATAATAACAATTCTCCTTCAAAATTCAAATGATCTCATTAATGTTAAAATATGTTTAAATGTTTCTGTCAGTGTTCCAGTTTGGCCTTGTGTGACTTCTGGTATTTTCCAGCTTTCTTAAACTGGGTTTACAAGAAGTTTATAGGTTGTGTTCAATGATTGCAAGTGCAGCCTGCCTCATTTGGCCACCTAAAAAGTGAGGGTGTGGCAGGGCTGAGTCCCTGCACGTGTAAACGATGTATTTTTTTTGTTGGTTTGTAAATAAAAGTGAATGTTTTTTCTTTTCTTCAAATAAAGTGTGTGCTAGATATGGCAGGACTGGGAGGTCAGAATTCCCCTCCCTGCCTGATTGAAATTCATGTGGCCAGGTGTTGATTGACTAATTGATTATCACCCTGGTCACATGCCTTTAAAAAGGGGCTGAAAAGCACAAGGTTACAAACAAGATCATCACAACTGAAGTAGGGTACAGCTTTCGAACTTGCTGCCATGCAAAAATATATATATACTGTATATATATATATATTGTGAGACAGTTCACAGGCCAACCCGCAGGGGGTGCGCATGGTGGGCCGGAGAGAGGCTGACAGGACCCAGCAAACAGCACAGGAGGGATCACTGGCAACTCTGGAACCAGCCTGCAATGATCAGGAGGAGATAATTGGGCTATGGGCTACAGGTGCTCATAGTTAGGGAGATTAATTAAGGTGAATAGATGAGTCATTGCCTCAATTGGCCAGCACCTGTGGCCGATGCAGTTATCTCCTCCAGCCCAGCCACATAAAAAGGCTGAGCATTCACTAGACAGGGGATCGTTACCGAGGAGAGAAGGACAGAGCAGTGTTGGAACCTTTTGTTTGGTTGTCTTGAGAATAGTTTTTTTTATTTAAAACTACTTCCGTGCAAGATATTTGTTTGTTTGGTTTTTCGTTTGATGTCCTTCAACCTGGAAAAGACCCACAATAAAAGCACGCGGATCAACCAAGCCTGTGTTCGCCTCTGTGATTAATTCCACACTAAAAAGTGGTGCCTGCATTCAGCCAGCCTACAATATATATATATATATATATATATATATATATATATATTCTGTAATTGGTATGAATCTTGTTGTTTCAGAGTTCCCATCATTCCTCGGTTGAATTTCCAATGTCTTTACAAGTGTTTTTGTGACTTACAATTGACAAAATTAGTACTATAAATGAACATATTTCAGTTGGTACATTCATTTTCATTGACATTTTTTATGTTACTTATGGCGTGATTTGATCAACAGGCAGTGTTGTGTGATGCACTGCCGTTACAGATTGTCCCTGTCCATGAGATGAGGTTAAAAGCTCTATAACCACGATTGCAGACAGGCCTGGATCTTTGCATAGTGGTTAAACACTAGCTTGTGGTGTGTGAGGTCACTGGTTCAAGCCCAGCCTCAGCCCCTGACACATATGTCCAGTGGGGAGTATAGGTTACACTCAAGTGGTAGGCTTTGCCCTGTCCTACTAAAGCATCAGTTACCTGGAAGATTATGTCTTTGATTGTTGACTGGCATGTACCACTTCTCCAATCAATTCCACAACAAGCTCTAGTCATATCTGACATGGCTGAAGTTATAGTTCATGTTTCCACTGTTGACTTATCTTTATACCACTGGTGCATTAACATATAATAAATGTTCTATTAATCGATGGTGCACTGTGGTGGGGTAACCGCGCCCCGGTGCGTATTTTGTGTTTTATGTGGTGTGTTACTGTTTATATGTATGTATGTAGTGGCGCACGGAGTGTGGGTTATGTAGCACGGGTGATTTAAAATGTATATTTGTATTTAGGCATGGGGATACCCCGCCACATAAACTAACAAGTGTACTTCTGTTAAGCAGCCATCAACTCTCTTTCTACTCTGAATAAAGTATTAGTCTTTAACACATTTATTATACAGTGCTCCCCCTTTATAACACTGTAGTCAGGAGCCATAGGAAAGAGACTTGATTTCAGTTTGAGTTCTGCCTTTTTAATGAAAAAACAAGTGCTAGAGAAATGGCATTATGGGGACAATGGGAGCCTTATAACCTGTTCAGCAGTATACATGTAAAGGGCTGCCTTAAATCCAGGGAGGACTGTATATATAAACAAAAGATGTGACTGCCTGAGTACACAAACAGCAACAATGACTGACTGCCGAGAAAAGACTAACAAAAGAGTCACTGCCCGATATCGAATCATCCATGACATACAGGCCACCATTTTCAAAAAAGCGTGTAACAGGGGGATGTTACTTGCGTGGGTCATCACTGAGTAATAACTGAGTCAGTGTTGACATGCCGCAAAGGTGTGCAGATTTAATAAACAACACACGCCCCGACACTCGGGTACCAATAAGGGTAATCCTTTATTTTATAAATAAAACAAAACAAAACAAAGCTAATAAATAAAATTTTGCCTCACACAGCGAGCGCTAGCCGCACTAAAAGAGCTCCAGGAACCTCCTCTACAAAACCTTCTCTATACTGGTTGGAGTCCACTTCCCCTAAACTAATTTACTGCTGTTGCTCCCGAAGGCTCGGCGTCCCGGCAACTCCAGATCTTTCTGACAGTCCTGGCTGGGCAGCGCCTTCACAGGATCCGTCTGGCAGTTGAAGGGTTCTGTAATAGTTATCCTGCGGAGCGGACAGTCTCCACCTCAATGCATCTTTATTTGATTATTTTTCCCCTCAAGTTGACAGTGGGAAATTTGGGCTGTGTCTTAAATTCGAGAGTGCCTTGAATTCAAAATAAATACGGTTTTATATATGAAACAATATACATCTTCCATTTGGCAGTGAGATTAATATGCAAATGTTCACTCCACACATTTGTTCTCCACTACAGGATTTAAAATTGAATGATTGAAGTTTATCTATTTTAAGAAGTTCCCTTTTATTGAATGAGGAAATATGTAGTGTATGATCATTACATTTACATTTTTATAAAGCACTTTAACGTGTATACATAATATAAATAGTAAAATATAATCAAATATATACTATTGATTTTTATGATTATTATAACTCTGCAGGGCTTTTTTTTTTACCAAGGTCACAGTATTAAGCACCCCAGCATGAGGCTGGATAAAGACATCTAAAGAAACACACATAAAAGCACTCATCTGTTTCCTGGAGGAAGGATAACACGTTTAAAGGCTCTCTTGTCTTTCTTTCAGCCATGCTTACGGAGAAGAATAGCAATTACTGTGTCTGTAGGACCCCTTGCAACCTAACAAGGTACAACAAAGAGCTGTCTATGGTGAAAATCCCCAGCAAGACTTCTGCACGATACCTGGAGAAGAAATTTAACAAGACGGAAAAATACATCTCGTAAGTATATGGAAGCTAATTAAAACCAAAAGTGACAAACGTCTCCAGAGAAGTATGGATGTAGGAGCTGACTGGAAATAAATTATTGAATTAAATGTGTCGTATATCCATCTAGTGGATTTTGTAAAGTACCAAATAACGGAAACTATGATAAATATGAGTAATTATTTAATGCTAACACTGCCCAATGTGGAGCTCTGTGGAGGCTGTAGTTTCTAAAATGACACAACAAGATATATTGATGCTTTCAGTTACACATTTAAAGGCTGTTTAATAATGGATAGGGATGCCATTGAATTTAATTGCAATGCAATTCAACTAATAAAAAAATAAAAACTGAGATATGGATTTTCTAAAAGTTTATTTGTAGTACACTAAACAAAGGAGTTTACATGTTTAAAGGTGACAGCATTAATAGGCTTTGGTGGATGATGTCAAAGGTGCATTTTCTTTTGAAGCACATGTAAGTTGCAGATTAATCACAGTATTTGTTTGTGTTGCTTTGTAAAAATCTCTCAGCAGCACTTTAACATTAATGAGAGGGCTTAATGATAAACGTAGTGCTGCTCTGGAAATTATAGATTTCAATCAAACAAAAACTATTGTTTTAAATTATATAAACCCTATCTAACTGGGCGAAGTAATTCATTCCAAACAGATTTTATTATAAGCAAATATCCAAAATTAGGTCGAGCTTAAAAATTCTGAATTCTGCATTCTGAAAAATAGGACTTTAAAGTATAAACTGCATTGACAAAAGTATGAATTATGAAATATATTTATTAAAAGAAAACAACATATATATATATATATATGTTTATATTTTTCACCGCAACTTACTTCTGCTTATAGAGTACCAACACTTTAAACTACAAACAATGATGAAGTGTAACTGTTGTTAGACCTAATCAGTCACGTTGCAAATCCAGAGAGCATTTGTACAGGGCATAGGTTTAACTGTTTCTGGTTTCAAACTGTAGTTTATTTGAAAGCCATTCTAATTGCCTTAGTTCGTTATCAACAATAGTAGTTTTCTTTTCATTGTTATTTTTGGTCACAGTTCTTTAAGAACATGAAAGTGGCAGAAAGGTTGAACATAAATGTCAAAACAAAATGAAGAAAGGAAAAATAAAAATAAAACACTGTACACCAAACAACAAATCAAGGTACAAGTTCAAATGACGCTCCCCTATTCCTTACTACTCACTGTCATGGCATTGCCCAGATTCCCCCTGAGCTAATCTATAGAACGTCCCAAGGACAGTACATGCCCTGTACAGGAACGTAAACACAATACTTAAAGCTGCTGTCTTTTCCAGTCGCATCCGCTGCTTTTCTTTCTCTCCACTGCCACATGCTGCTGTAACAAGCACAGGCACTCTTTCTTTGTACTCCCCTCATACAATTTCCTTCACCTTCTTTATTCCTACTCTCCGGCTAGAGCTTCTGCCGGGTTGTATCCTGTAAGGGCTCACCACAAGAACAGGAGAGTGTCATGTTTATGGGATCGACCGCCCCCCCAAGACCTGCCCCCCAACCAATCAAAGAGGTCTTTGTGTAATCAAAACAGTTAAAGTAACTGTTATTATACTGGATTTTGTATAAGAGAAATATTTATTTTCTCTTTCTATTTTTCTGTTTTCACAGATACTAAGCACAGGCTTGTCTGCAATGCGTGCTGCTGCACACGTGTACTGAGAGCAGCTGTTCGGTTCAGCAGCGCTGCGCAGGACCAAGAGCTGGCCTCCACTGTATTTTGCACACAAGAGCCAGCTCATCTGATTTTGATCTTTTTGTGAACATAAACAAAGAATCTCCCAGTCAAATTGATTTACTCCACAGCATCTTGATGTTGTTTTGTCGGCATCTCTGCAGCACCATTACATGCTTCCCTCAGTCTCATGTGAGTACTGAATTAGTGGTTTTGCCAGTAGCTTGTACAGGTGGACATCCCTGTACAGTGCTACCCACGGTAACTGCAAACCGGTGGACCCATACCGTACCGGTACCGAGGTCACCGACCCGCTCTGTTCCCGACCCAGTACCGTACCGAACCGGGACTGAGGTTACCGCACCAGTACCATACCATACCGACCCGGTGCTAAACTCACCGAACAAGTACCGACCCGGTACCATCCTGGTTCTGACCCGCTACCAACCAGGGCTTACATCCCCGGTCCAATACCAAGCCGGTCTTGTTCAGGTCTTGAACAGCCACGTTGCTACCTTTAAGCAGACTGAGGCAGCACCTGTACAGTGTTAATATACACTGCATTGCTACTTGCATAATGCCTGGGTTTGATCCCTGCAAGACATGCAAGGCAGGTCTGCCTGTTGATGACAAGCACTGCAGATGCTCTTCCTGCCTGGGGCCAGAGCACACAAAGGAGGCACTGGTGAACCATAGTTTCTGCGGGTTTTGTGCACGTTTTTCCAAGTGCACGCCATATTATGTAACCCACATTAGTTGTATTTAAAAGAAACAAGGTTCAGAGAATTATTATACAAAATGCCAGACTGATTTTTATATAAAATAGATTTTTAAAAAATCAGGTGAGTACTGTGCAAACAAGCAATTATAATAGGACACTTAGGCCCAAGTAACAGCGTTTATTTTCCATTTAGCAATAAATAGAATGGGTGCAATAGGTCAACAACAACATATAATCAAGCAAAACTACCAACATTTGTGCATAATCATTTATCAAATAGTCAAAATAAAATAACAAAATCAAATAAAGAAAAACAGTGCCAACTCTACTATCTAAAAGTAAACAAAGAAGCAACCAGTGCGATAAAAGCACAATTACTACAGCTATAATTAACATTCTACAGAGCGCCGTGCATCCCTCACTCCAAGGGAGAGCGGACAACGCATCTGGGAAAGTAGCCCATGTAGGAAGCCATCCTCACAGTCTTCCTCATCCTCCTCTGCCTCTCCTTCTCCTCCTCCGAGGAAGAGGAAGAAGAGTCACCGTTCCAAGCGATCGGCGGACTCGGAGCAGATGGATAAGCTCTGGACTGCAGTTTCCCACCAAGGAACAGTGCTCGCAGAGTTACTGAGTGAATGTTCAGCTCTGCCTGCCCCGCGTGTCCCCTTTTGAGGTCCCAAGGGGCTATGAGCGCAGACTGGCAGTCACGGAGGCGGGCAACTTTAACAGTATTCTGGTAGCCTACCAGTCCTATTTGCTGAGGTCCCTCTCTGACAGTCACAGGCCCTCACAACATCAGCTGGATGAGCTGCACCTGGTTAATAAGAACCTGCTTCATCAAAACTGAACTGGCAGACTATAGGTAGAAACCTGGCTGCGCTGGTAGAAACCTGGCTGCGCTGGTAGCCGCATGCAGGCAGCTTTGGCTTTCCCAGGCGCGTGTGCCTGACAGGGACAAAGCACCGCTGTTGGATGCCCCTATTATGCAAGGACATACCCTCGTTCCTGTGGTGGATGAGATGCTGCAGCGCTCTCACCATGCGTGGGAATCCACAAAGGAGCTGGTGCAAATGCTTCCCAAGCAACCACCCCCAGTGAGCAAACCAGCACCAAACTGGCACCTTAGGCACCGGCAGCCTCCAAGACTGGCACAGCCGGCTGCGCATGCTGCGCCTGCTGCCAGAAGGCAGAAGCCTCAGGCCAAGCCACAATCCGGGCAGCAGCCATAGGGGTTTGCAGCCATAGGCCCAAGACCTCTTTTCAGGGAGCCATCTAGAATACTGGTGTCAGTGCACAAAGGACATCTGGGTGCTTACTACTGTTCAGACCAGCTGCACACTGCAGTTCAAACACTGTAACTTCCGTCACGGACCCACAGGATGCTGCAGTGGTGTCTCAGGAGGTAGCAGCTCTGCTACAAAAATGGGCTATTCACCTGACAGACCCCCTCCAGTTGGAGGAAGGGTTCTACTCCAGGTACTTCCTAGTGCCCAAGCGGGATGGTGGCCTCAGACCGGTCCTCAGCCTCAGACAGGTCAACCTGTATCTGAGATGAAGAATCAGGCCAGGCGACTGGTTCCCCATGGTGGACCTCAAAGCGGCCTATTTCCACATCCCTATAAAACCAGCAAACAGGAAGCACCTGCAGTACTCAGTACTCAATTATTTGGACGACTGGCTCATTTGTACCCAGTCTCCAGCACAAGCAGACACCCACACAGAACTTGTTACAGGACACCTTCAACAGTTGGGCCTTACGGTGAATCATGTAAAGAGCCAGATCACGCCTTCTCAGACAGCCTCCTATCTAGGAGTATGCTTGGGCTCCAGGTCCATGCTGTCCACTCTGACGGCAGAGTGCAGAGAATAGCCACCTGTTTAGACCAATTTTAGCTCAACAGAGTCCGTACAGACAGCACAACAGTGGTGGCTTACATCAACCACCAGGGCGGCCTCAGGTTGCCCAGTCTCCATCTCGTGGCCTGCAAGCTTTACTCTGAGCACACGAGAACCTCCTTTCATTGCGGGCAGTTCACCTGCCCAGGGTGATAAGCTGGGCGGCAGACCTCCTCTCAAGGAGAGTCCCAGCACCTCAGAGTGGAGGCTCACCCCGAGGTGGTAAGCCTTATTGGGAATGGTTTGGGAGGCAGATAGATCTGTTTGCCTCCGAGGAATCAACCCACTGTCCCCGCTGGTTCTCCATAGTAGGACGTGGGGACCCACGGGTGGCAGATGCCTTGGCACACCAGTGGCCGAGGCAACTGTTATATGCTTTCCCACCTGTGTCTGGAGAAAATCAGACAGAGCCAGGCCAATGCGCTCCTAGTAGCCCCTTTTTGGGCCAGGTTTTAAACCCTGACGCAGCTCCTGAGTGGTCATCCATGGAAACTGCCCAAGTGCTGTGACAAGCACGGGGGATCTTATGGCATATCAAGCCTGTAGCTCTGGGTCTGGGCCGTGAACGGCTGCATTTGTGCTGCCTGAGTCTGTCTAGTCTTATCATGCCACAAGTGCAGAAGGTAGATGCCATCCATGCAGGCATTGCCCCTAGGACAAAGAGGTAGGTGAGGTCATTTCTGGGCCTAGTTGGATGGTATAGGCAGTTTATACCTGATTTCTCCACCCATGCTGCTGTCCTCACTGACCTTATCAGAAAATCGAGTCCCAACAAGGTCAATTGGACTGTATCCTGCGAGAACGCTTTCCGCGATCTCAAGGAATGCTTGTGCCAGGAGCCAGTGTTACAAAGTCCAGACTTTGACGAGTCCTTCACCGTCCAGAGTGACGCCTCGGGTGTGGGTCTGGGTGTGGTTTTACTGCAGGGAGAGCCTGGGGGCCAACGTTCAGTGATTTATATCAGCTGGAAGTTATTTCCTTGAGAAACCAGGTTTTCGACTGTGGAGAAAGAGTGCCTGGTAGGGAAGGACTTTACCTTGGAGAATGACCATTGTGCCCTTCAATGGTTTAGTCAAATGCTGGACTCCAATGTGCATATCATCCGTGATATCTGGCCATGCAGCCATATCATTTTAATGTGAAGTACAGGTCCAGGACTCAAAATACAACAGACGACTTCTTGTCTCGGATTTTCAGGGACGAAAATGTTTAGGGTGAGGGAAATATGATCTTGAAAATTCACTAGGCAACGCACTCCATCAGTGACACAGTTCCCTTACCTGGTTACCAAAGGACAATTGTACAAACACTGTTTTATCATTCCCTGTTTTGGATAGCATCTGTGTGTAAAAATAGTAATGGTTTTAAGGATAAATAAATATTAAACTTGGGGGAGGTGCTGGGTTGAGGGGCTTCCTGTGCTGTAAACATGGAAAGAGACAAAGGTTAGTTCAGAGATTGATCCACGGCAACTATTAGTGTGACTTGTAAGTAATAGGTGCACATATTCCTTGCAGTGACATTAAGTTGTTGTCAGCGTGTTATTTAACATTAAAACCGCCGTGGTTATACTCATACCTAAAACCGCTGCTGGCAGTCATTTTGACAGTTACATTTTAAACAACATCAATATTAAAATGAAAAAGTATCGGATACAACTCCAAGGTTTTATTCAAGCACATCATATCAAACATCTGCACAGCCGAAACGCTGTATTTTCTAACTTACCACATATAAATTACTACTTCCAAAGATAAAATAATAAAATAATAAAATAAACAATTCAAAAGAAACTAGTGTGTTAACAGGTATATGTACATACAGAACTGTAAAAAGTCGTTTTTAATTTAAAACAAAATTAACATGTTTTCTCTTGCGTGTGTGTCACTCGGGGCAGCACAGAATCCAGGTTGAGCTGCTGCAGCCTGCTGCTTTGTAGTTTTCTGATCGAAATGTTTATGCCGAAGGGCTGTGGGTAGCTTCAAGATAAAATCTCTCCTACTGATATTTTCCCCGGTGCATTCCTTGTACAAAACTAAGGAATTGATGGCTGCCAGGTTCAGTAGAGATAACAACAGGTATGTAAAAATAAAACAGAATACTGTTGGTTATATTCAAAATAAAAACATGTATTTGTGGCAGAGCAGGGCTCTGCCTTTGGAAATACTGGCAGGGATGGAGTTAAATTCTCCTCCCTGCCCAGGTTGATTGCGTCAGGTGGGAGCAATCAACCAATTAATTATTCAATTATTACCCAGCCACCTGGCATAAAAGGAGGCCTCAGCCTCCCAGTAGGGGGGGAGAGTTCTAGAAGAAGAGGAAGTAAGAGTGGGGTTGTGTGTGTAAACTTACAAAAATAAGCCTGGAAGCCTTATTTTTGTAAGTTTTGTTTTGTGTTTATTGTCTGTGTTTTGAAACCTTTTTGTTTGGCCCTCGTGCAGGTTTATTTTGTATTTTTGAGTATTAAAAGCTTTATTTTTGAACTTTCACACTGTCTCTGAGTCTCAACCTCTGTCATCCTGTCACAGTATTGTAAAAGGCAGTCAAAATGACTCTAGGTGGTTGGGATTATAACTTCCTTATTTTCGTGATCCTGCTTTTCAAATGCCATCTGGGTATTTAATACATGTATTTAGGAAAAGCCATACACGGACAACTGCATAACTTTCAGACACGAAGAGTAATTTCAATTTGAAAACCTCAAACCGTCAAAATGACTGCCGTGTCTGTTATAGTGTTGAGCAGTGAGATAGTTAATACTCATCCAAATACTTGTTGCCAACTGAGATGCATACTGTACTGTATGTAACAGAATAAGTCAGACATGCTGAGCTGAACATACAGTATACAAGAATACAAACCTCAATGTAAGGTGCCATCCACAGACGTAACCCTTATTTATTTTTTGCAGGGACAACATCTTGGTTCTCGATGTATTCTTTGAGGCTCTGAACTACGAGACCATAGAGCAGAAGAAGGCATACGAGGTTGCTGGGTTACTCGGTGAGTTCACATTACTAAGCAACACTCATGGGCATTCAAATACTGAAGTATGGTTACCAGACATTAGTTTTTATATTATCTTCCAGCAAACACTTCCTCTTGCAAATCTCAAGCAAGAATGTATTCGACTTGTTGTTCAGTAAAAATAATTCAGGAACTGAATTAATACTGACATACGAAGCTACAGAGTTCTGACTAATTATAATTACAATTAACACAACAAAAACAAAGTATGACTTTTAAAGGGTTTATGTGTGCCATAGACACCTGAGAGCACTGTTGATATTAAACACAGTACTACTTACTTACAAAAAACTGTCCCAAACAGTTGCAAAGATGCAAAAATAAATCAAAAAGTCATATTCTGTTCTACACAAGCCTACATAATTGTAGTGCAAGCTATAAAAAACTGTGAATAAAATTTAAAAAAAACACAAAACTAAAATTAAAATACACAAAACCTTAACAAATCAGTCTTCATAATTTTGAAGGATTTAACATAATTTGAGTTCCAGAGTTTAGCGGTGCAGTTTGAAAAGACTTCCTGGGTATCGCAGTGCTCCAGCGATAAACCAAGACCTTGAAACCACGGGGCATGACTGTGCACATAGTAAATGAACATACATACATACGTACATACATACATACAGTATGTTTCTTATTATCTTTCTGTATTCTGTTTTTATTTCAGGGGACATTGGCGGACAGATGGGGCTTTTTATTGGTGCTAGCATTCTCACAATACTAGAGCTGTTTGACTATATGTACGAGGTAAGTATTCCCTGGTAGATTTAGATTCATTTTAGGAAACATACATTAGATACAATTAGATTTATTAAAAGCAGCACAGCACTGCTACCAAGAGGGATGTTTCACAGTACTTTCTACCTTTTATTTTCATCATAGCATTATACAATGAATAAAGTTTCAAATACAAACCTTACTTCATGCAGCAAAAGTAAAATAAACATATATATATATGGAAACAAAACTACATATACAAAACTACATATATGAGGGTTGGGAAAAGTTCCCATCTAGCTAAGCTGTGAGCAGGATCTAACAGGATATTGATTTCTAAAGTGAAAGAAGGTAATTGCGCCCAGCCACAGACCTCTCCTATTACTTAACCCTGCTTTAGCAACAGGGGTTCTCATAAACTCAGTGTAAGATATAGTAACTGTGCCTGTACCTTGTCATCATGTTTTAATCACTACTTTAAATCTATGTCAGGTCATGAAAGACAGGTTATTAGACTTTCTCAGCAAAGAGGAGGAAGAAGGAAGCCATGACGAGAATGTGGTAAGAAATATACTGAATATATAACGCAATGAACCTCACTATTCCCCTACAGTTAAAGTACTACTGTGCAGCCTTAGCATACAAAGCTAGCTTTTAACAGCATCATCATTTTGGCATTTCTCATAGGCAATAAGTGAAACACATAAAATGGTGCAGCACAGTTTTGTATGCACACTTCTGTAAAAAAATATGTATTTGTCAAAAAAGGTTTAAAAACCATGAATATTGAATTTGGCAAATATAACAAAAAGCAAAATTACTGGGACACTTTTTATTTATTGTTTTCTAATTTAGAGCGCCCAATTATTTTGTTATGCCCAATTACATCCCCTCACCACAGCAATTCTCCACAACAACAGGGTCAGTGGGCGTCCACCAATTAATTGCTTCTTTACACCTAGGAGCTTGAGCTTTAGCTCACCAGGTGCCTGGCTAGTAGTGTTCACTAGAGCACAATGAGGAGAAACAGTCTCTGACCGCTTTGCCTCCCTAACCCGTGAGAACCTGCACTCCCCCCCGACCTGACCCGACCCATTTGAGCATAGTTTTCCTGACCAGAATCAGAAGGGTCTGGATTACTCCAGCATACTTGTTAAGCACTCAGGTAGTACACCCAATATGCACAATAAAGGTTCTTTATGTAAAGGTATATTAAACAATGGTCTCCATTGACAGAAACATAGCTAATTGATAATGGTAATTGCTCCTTATGGCATATCTGGAGTGGAATCCATCATTCCACTGCACTCTGTATTAGGTACAGAATAGTTCTTGTCACAGCTTCAGCCAACAGCTGAAAAACACTATCGTTAAACTATTCTTTGTTAGATAATGGAAATTATTTCCTTGCTGAATTAAATGATCTGCCATAACAGGGACAAATTAAATTTTAAAAAAAATTGTCATCATAAAGGTGGTTTACTGAACCACAGATAGTTCTGTCCTGCCAAGTTGTAAAGCTATGCGAAGGACAAAGATAGAAACTAAGTTGAGACAGCCTTAGGACAGGGGGTCAGAGACCTTCTTCACACAGAGAGTACTGAGAGCATGGAATGGGCTACCTAGTCATGTTATTGAAGCTGAATCACTGGGATCCTGTAAGACCCACCTTGACAAAGTTCTGAGATCAATCAGCTACTAGGAACCTGACGAGCATAGATGGGCCGAATGGCCACCTCTCTTTTGTACATATTTTTATGTTATGTGCTGCAAAAAATATTTAATTGCCAGCCAACTAAGGAGGTAACTCCCTCAATCATGTTAACCTTCAATCAGTGGCAATTACCAATAGAATTCAAGCCAGGATCATTTAAACCTCCTTGTAGTTTGTGCCAAGCTTTGTAGGGGCGGTTCTAGGATTTTTAGTTTGGGGTGGCGGGGGTGGGGGGCAAGAGATATTGTGGGGTGGCAGCAGAATATTAGAGGGGGGGTTGCAGTAGCAGACCATCGGGTGGTTAAGGATTTTTATTAGGATTTTAATTGCCAATAAAAATAAAAAGGCAGACCATACTTAAAAATTTAGAATTTTTTATTCAAATGTTAGAGATAATAATAATAATAATAATAATAATAATAATAATAATAATAATAATAATAATAATAATAATGCAGTCATTCATGTCCAGGGATTTTGCACTTTAAATTCAGTGCTTAGGACTCCAAGGTTGTTCAGTTGTCTTCACTGAACAGCAGTGTCCTCTTTCAATGTCTTTCAAAGATGAGTTCTATAGAATGACTCCTTTCAGCTAAATACTAAACTTAAAATACAAATAAAAAAACTACTGTAAATTTAACCTTCATCTCAACTGAAAATACTCAACTCTTCAATTCCACCTTTACGTCCATGTGACAGTCTGGCTCGCAGTGGTGAGTGTGATGACGTCACGGACCAGGAAGTAACTGAAACCAAAACAATGGATGGGCGGGTGAAGCTGAGTGCAATGGCACTCAGCATATTTATTAATAACCCAATGGCACTCAGCATATTTATTAATAACCAAAACAAAAATAAAAGATTTAAACAAACCACAAAACAAAAAGGCGCGTTGGCCAAACAAATAAACAGCAACAAGTATATTTTTTAAATATAGCAATTGTTCTTTTTCCTCGTTCTTTTTCCTCGCTCTTTCTCTCCGCTCTCCCGTACTCTCCTCTCTATCCTCCGCAGAACGGGCAGAACGGGCAGCTGCAGGTTCTTATACTCTGGCCGAGGGGTTAACTAGCTGTTAATTATCTTATTACCCCTCGGCCACAGTCTGCACGCGTTTGGTAAGGATGCATGACTGTCAGCTAGTTAAATAATCAGTAGCTGATCAGTCATGCATCCTCACGAGGTTTTTAAATATAAATAATAAAAGACGCAGCGCTTTTAACTGCGCCGCAAACAAAAATACAAATAATAATAAATAGGGGCGGGACACTCCGCCACAGTCCAGGATGAGGAAGTATGGTATCAAATCAATAACAAAAACAGTAGCAGCATGATTTTAAAACAACTGGATTCTTCTGTTTCTATGGTACCTTGCAAACAAATCTACAAAGTCATTCATGTGCAGGGATTTGGCACGTTCAGATTCATTGCTTAGGACTCCAAAGTTGCTCAGTCGGTTGTCTGCCATTACAGAACGGAAGTGGTTTTTCACAATCTTCAGTGTGGAGAAGCTACGCTCACAAGCAGCACTGCTTACAGGTATTGTTACTGCAATTTTACATAAACGAAAGAGTTCATGAAAAAGCTCCTCAAATAGTTCCAGAAATCTTGTGAACTCAAGCAAACTGGGTGGCTTCTCCATGCCACTCAACTTTGTGATCCAAGATTTAGTGGGCCTGATGTAGCTCGTGGCTGAGATCTTCTATATCAGCGTTATGCTTCCGCTAGTGGCTTTACAACATCTTTCTCCAAAAAGTCTTCACTATTAGGACTCAGTGCATGTATTCTCTTCATGATGTGTCAGTTTTTCTTTGAAAATCGACGTTCCATTTCCCCGATCATGATGTCAAGAATGAAGAAGAATATGTGTGTTCTGAAAGTGTCCTTGTTACTTCCATCCGTTTGCTCACCAACTGTAGACATCACTACTGATCCTTCAAGTCTTGAAGTTGGATGTGGAGTTCTTTTTCTGATTTTTCTTTTTGTGATGGGAACATGGCAACTGTTAGCTGTATCAACAACATCTGTCCAGATATCATCAAAGTGAAGTTCACTACGAGACTGCTGAAGGGACTCCTTTACAGCATCAATCAGGTCAATAGCTCTGGCCAAATCAAGTTTTGGTGACTGGAGCATATCTGACAAAGGCTTCGTTTCACCTAGAATCTTACAGAACACAGCAAGTAGACCAATGAAAGCAATGTCAATTTGAACAAGTAAGCCACGTGCATCTATTGCCCTATCTGAATGGTCTTCTTCAGTTATTTCCCCTAGTACACAGATTACTGCTGGCAATCCATGACATTTCTGCATGCAAAGTACCTACAAGCTCATCGTGTATCACTTAACCTTTGAAGCTCTCTTGGCATACCTTCATACATCTTTTTGGATTTGCAACCACTTATGGTGCACTTAAGAACCAGAAATAAACACATACAACTTCTCTAATAAAGATAATAAATTAGCAGCTGCTTTGTCTGATTTCACTGAATCAACAAGGACTAAGTTTAAGCAGTGTTCCAACCAAATATAGAATTTCCAGAAAGTTGCCTTTATTTTTAGACTCTTTGGACTCACAATGTCCTCTCTGAGCAATGTTAAAAGGAGCACTTCTGCAGTCGTCTTGATGTATTGCCGGTTCTCTTGTAGCCTTCATTGATCAGCTGCAACACAGAGGTGTTACTATTTGCCATCCTCTGGTATTCTTTCCAGGCTCCCATTGCCAGGGCATGGCATTCTGATTTCACATGTGAAGCAAATCCACCATCTTTGAACGCAGCCTTTTTCCAGTTGGAGTAACCTGTTGATGTGAAAGCTGGGTCAGGAGGTGTACTTGGCAGAGTAAAGTGGCGGCAGGCAAAGCAGTACACTGCATCTCTGCTTTGAGAGTATTCCAGCCACGAATGTGCTTTGCACCACGAGGACTGAAAACCTCTTGTGCCACCTCCTTGAATTTTTTGGGGGGAATCTTTTGAGAACAGGTCTCATTGGTTCTTCATTTCTGAATCTTGAAATATCTAAAATAATAATAATAAATAATATATAATGCTTCTATTTATGTAATGTGATGACATTAAACACATATTTACTAGTTTTGCACAAGACTAATGTTATTAAAGCATGTCAAAAATACACTGCCCAAGACCATTTGAGATATTAACTCTTTACAACTCAACTATTTTCTTTGATATATAAAGTAGCCTCCATGATTATTCATACCCATGATACAATGTAACTGAAAGTTGGTTGTAGCAAAATAAATGCAAGTATATATATATAGAGAGAGAGAAGAATAATAATACTACTGTTAACCATGCATCAATACAGTATGTAAAACATAAGAATGTATGGATAAATATGTTATTTTGTTTAATTGCTTTAATGTTAAAATATGGTAAAACATACCCTGTGGTCCAGTTGTGACAGGAGTCTCAGTATCTGGTGGGACCACTGCTGGTCCAGTTGGAACAGTTTCATCATCACATTCACTGTCCAAAAGACAATCACTTGCAGAATCACTGGGGTTCTCAATAATATCCTCAAGTAATTCTGCATCAGAAGGACATTGTCTGAAATCTCCTCTCTACTTCCTTTTCTCTGCCTCTGACTGCATTCACCTGAAGAAGAGCTTGTTTTATTTTTGCTCATTTCCTTTACTGTCCTCTCTGTCTTTCTCTCTCTCTCTCACTCTCTCTCTCTCCTGCTCTCTCTCTGGTCTCACTGATGGCCTTTTCTTTTTTTCTATTCCTTGACCCTACAAAATACCACTATATTATAACTATAGTCATATTAAATCATAACCTGAATGCACATATACAGGGGGGGTTTGAAAGCTTTTTGGAAAATATTTGGTCTGAGGCAAATTTGGAGTAAGAGAAAGTGGAGCAAATTTTGTACAGGAACAAAATGTTTTGAAAATTACCCTTATAGTGACAATTAACTATTTTAAACACCTTAAATAGTATATTTGTATGGAACATTACATGACTCAAGTCTCTATTACAAATACTATTATGATGAAGAAGGCGGCGGCAATAATATACTTAGCATCAAAAGAAATGTATCACTTATATTTGGATAAAATTCACTAGATGTGATTGAAAAATGACAAACTCTGTTTTAGAGCAGGTGCAGTGACTTTTTATTGTGCTGATTAAAAACTGACATCATGAAGATGCTGCAAAATGATCTGTCAGTTTTGGGCAGGTGTTGTGACTCTTGGTCTCCCAGCTCATGGCCTGTCATTGACAGAGTGTTTCTGGTTATACCGTCTCTCCAGGTTTGAAATTGCTGGCTGTGCACACCCAAAACAGTGAGCCATAGTACGCTTCCCCTAGTCTAGCCTCCAACATGCCGATCGCACGAAGGCGCTGCTCTCTTGACAGATGTGGCATATTGTTATTTTTTTCTGTGATTTTCTTTATTGCCTTTATTCAAGCTTGCAATTCAACAGCTGAAATCACTCCATATCCAGTGTCCAATCAACTGTCTCACTAATTAGGTGATTAAGTGCATATGTTTCAGTCATAGTCACTCAAGCGTGTCATGGTCAAGGATGAATGATCGAGTGATTAAAAAGAAACCAAAAACATTTCGTCAATGTCCATCATTTGTATACCTTATTTTTTTTTTAAATAAATGTGTTATAATAGTGATAAGTTTCTTTTGATGCTTGGTATATTTGTTTTCAGGAAGATTGTGGCAAATAAGGCATTAATCCATTAGGATTATGTTCTGTAATAACAGGTAAGTATATGATTTTAGGTTAAAGAACATTGGCGTTTTTATTTTAAAATAAAGCCTTTTATACATTATTTTCAAATCACCTCCTGCCTGCTCTTAACCACTTCCAAAAATGAGAAGACGTTATTAAATAGGCTATTTCAATAATTTATTTGACGTTTAAAGACACATGTATCCTCGTGTATCACTATACTCCATGAATTTATAAATAAACTTGCATTAACCTTTACAATATTACTACTGTACTAACAAATAAAAAATACTAACATTGAGAAAAGTTTTTTTAATTTTTTTAAGCCAATTAAAACCATACAAAAAAACAACACCAAATATCCCTGTTATAGATTCTCAATTGTGTTTTTTTTTTACCACAGCCAAAAAAAAATAATAATAAAAAAAGACTGTCTTGCTTTATAATTTCATTCTCAACACAATACAAGGAATTATTAATTTAAATGACGACTCCTCCATCAAAGGCATTTTGGAATTTAAATTTAAATTGTGATGCATGTGTTTAAGATAAGGAGTTGTGCTTTCCTGACTTTTCCTAAATATATGTACTAATTACCCTGACAAAGAAAGAATCGCATAGCTGCAAAAATTAGCGAGATAAAATACTGTCATACCTATTCCGACCAGGAGTGGTCAAATTGACCGATACATATAAAGCATATTATAATAATTAAATGTTGCGGTATTATTTGTATTTATCAGTCGGGACTTGCCGCCACGTATTGAAGTTTGATTGTATCAGTCTGCATTCCTCAAGTGAGTGGTTTTCTGGCTTTTCTATTGTTTCAATGAGCCTCCTGATAGCCCATCAATCAGCCTTGACAGCTCACAGCGGCAGGCTGTCTGTCTGCACTGTGGTTACTATAAGCCACTTGTTTTTCTAAGAAATTAATTGTTACCCCAATACACATTGAAAATGGATCGTGGAAGACGCAGGACAGCGAAACAGTGCTTGGAATTACTGCAAATTTTACCAAACAACTATGTTGACACAGTAGAGATGGACAATGACGAATCTGGCTCTGAAGCAGACTGGGTTTGCGAAGATGAATCTTCCAGCAGCAGTGACACTGAGGGCGCAGGAGATCCTGTGGGTGAAGAAGCAATCCTGAAGCCCACTGACAACTACAAGATGATTCCTGGTCAATGCCCTTGGAGGAATCAGAAGCTTCCATTGTACTAGTATATGCCCGTGGAGCATTTGGTGCCAGAAGCCTGGGTTACTGTTGATAGCTGTGCCAAATGCACAAAGTCAGTCTGCGGTAAGTGCACTGCATATTTTGAAAAGCGCAGGATCTTTGTCATTTATGCCAGCACTTAGACTTTCTAAACGATTGTAAATGAAGCCCATTCTGTTCAAATGTTTGTTTATTCATGTAATTTCGATTATAGTATGTGTATAAACGTAGCTTCGGTTGCGTATATGCGCTTTGTTATGTAGGCAATATAAACCCATTTGTTTAAAAAAAATATATATACTTATTTATCGTTTCAGTTGTACAGTTTTGTAATTACATAATATACCTGTATATACACAAATTTATTTTCAAATATTTGTTTATTTCATTTTTTCACATTTTTTGAGGTTGCACTTTATGTAATATGTCTGTATATAAACACTTTTCTGTTCAAATGTCTGTTTATTTACAATGTTTTGGTTGTGTAGATGCTTTTTATGACATTCCTAAATAAAACTACGACTTATATTCAATTGTTTGTCCTTTCATTATAATATTTATGTTGTTTTTAATACACTGGTCAAATTGACCAGTCATGCTTGTTCTTGGTATGCCTATAAATGCGGTCATTCTAGTGTTAAACCATTTACAATACTGTTTTATAATTTTCACCTTCTGTATGAGAAATCTGCAGTTATATTTTTTGTTCTTACCCTTTATACAACCACTTTTAAGGTGGCAGAATCAACATGATGCAAATGCAATACTTTTGCACATCCTTAACTATTGTAGTGTAGCTTGCACAGATTTGTGTTGTCCACAGTCATACAGTACATGTCACTTTTATTTGACCTTTTCCTAAAGCTGTTTGGCTTTACCTTTTCCCCCACATAGGGTGCATATTCAGTCCTCAAGGTCCGGAGTCCCCCAGGTTTTATAGGTATCATTAAATAATTAACCAAGAACACCACTGACTGGTGGCATCTTTAAATCAGGTTAGGAGTGCTATTTTCAATGCAGTATTCCAAATTGGCCAACTTCCATTATACAGTACCACCCTGTATATTAATATTACTATTAAACCTTGTTTTGAAAGTCAAATCTCAAATACACTTTTTTGGTTAAATGTTTGGTTAAATTTAGGTAAAGACAATTCGAGTGTCATTTGTGACAACCATTTTAAGATCACTTCCATTTCAGTTAGGATTGTTTGATTTTACTAATGACAGCCTTGTGTGTTGCATGAAAATGTTGCACTAGGTATAACCTTTATTCTTTATCTCCTTTACCAGAGTACCTGCGACCCCATGCCAAACCACTCAGAAACCATAAGCCACACAGTGAGCGTGCCACTTCAGACAACACTGGGGACCCTTGAGGAGATTGCATGCTGATACCCAGGAAAGGAGTCTCACCACTGCCGAGGCTTGAACACAGAGAGATACCACGAGGGCAGACCAACACAAAGCTGAGGTTTGCAAGCGCCAGGAAAAACTAATAGAAGAGTACAGCTATGCACTCAAACATGCATCCAAACCAAGAAAGAATCGCCTTTAACTTGAACCTATTAAACTTATTGCAGTGTAAACATACCGTGGAGCTGTTCGACTACTACTTTGCGTTTCTTCTTCTTCTTCTTCTTCTTCTTCTTAAGACTCTCTGATAATCTCTGTTAAATGTAATGTACAACAAATACGAGTCACCTATATTTACATCTACTGCCAAATGTAAAAGAAAAAAAAACTCACTTGCATGTCAGTATTTTTAATACTGTTCTTTTCTATGATGAGACATTGTATAGCTTACTATGTTGAGTTTATCTTTGTGATTCTCACTTCAACAGAAACAACGTATTTAAAATCCACCCAGTACAAGCCCCTCTGCACGGGCTGCAGTATGTCAACTTTTCATTCTGTGTGGCTTCCCTCGTCCATTAAACTATGTGGTGAATTGTCTGGTGAAGACCCACTTTTGTTGGCTTTGTCTTAGGAAGTGAGGTTGTGTGGGATGTCAAACTAAGGAAGGGCTGTTCAGCTATGGAGTGCTGGGTTAAACTTGAAATGGTACAGGTTTCTAAATGACATGCATACAAAGCCACTACATAGTTTAGCCTAGCTAAAAGAGCCCCACAACTGAATTTGCATGGAGATTATGGACCACAGTTATAAAGTTTACCATTAGTTTACCAGATTTAGTTTAACTGTAATTGTTAGAAAGTACACATAAACACAATAAAAAGTGGCCAGCAAGTAGTACTGGAGTATATTTATAGAAGGGACTTTTTCAACCTGAAAAAAGAAACAAGCACCAGGGGTCACAAATGGAGATTAGATAAAAGGGCATTCAGAACAGAAAATAGGAGGCACTTTTTTACACAGAGAATTGTGAGGGTCTGGAACCAACTCCCCAGTAATGTTGTTGAAACTGACACCCTGGGATCCTTCAAGAAGCTGCTTGATGAGATTCTGGGATCAATAGGCTACTAACAACCAAACAAGCAAGATGGGCCGAATGGTCTCCTCTCGTTTGTAAACTTTCTTATGTTCTTATGGTAAGTTTGGGGTATAATCATTATTATTATTATTATTATTTATTATTATTTGTTTATTTAGCAGACGCCTTTATCCAAGACCACTTACAGAGACTAGGGTGTGTGAACTATGCATCAGCTGCAGAGTCGCTTACAATTACATCTCACCCGAAAGACGGAGCACAAGGAGGTTAAGTGACTTAACCTCAGGGTCACACAATGAGTCAGTGGCTGAGGTGGGATTTGAACCGGGGACCTCCTGGTTACAAGCCCTTTTCTTTAACCACTGGACCACACACAGCCTCCTCACATCCTAATCATGAAGGATGTCACTGGTGAAGAAGGTAACTGCCTAAGCACAGCCACAGTTCATTACAGCAGGTATATATATATATATATATATATATATATATATATATATATATATATATTTTATTTGAAGCCACCAGCTGTTAAATTGTATTGATATACAATAGGTACAACTTACATTTCTAAAATACCTTTAATGCAAACATCCCAAAGTGCATAGCAGTTATTTACAATATGACAGGTCAGAAAAATACATTTTTAGATGTATTTAAAACTGGTGGTGCATAGTAGCTACATCCCCATTCCCCTTGAGTTCTCAGTGGAGCTGTATGCACCGAAAGAAGACCACCCATTGCAGACTGCAAGGAGATACGCTGAGTATAGATCTGATATTTGCTCCTGTAGGTAAGCAGGAACAAGGCCATGCACAGCACAAAATTCAACATATCAATCCAATGCACAATATGGAGTCAGAGTAGACCAGTTAAGACTGAAGTGATATGCTGGTGATCTTTAGTTTTGGTCAGAATCCAAGCCAGAACTTCTCATTTCTCTGGCATTTCCACATTCCCATACAGCCCAAGTCTACCGGGACTATTGTGAGTCCAACAAAACTCAGTAACACCCTCCAGTCTCCTAAAAGTTATTGGAAAGCTCAGAGACTAACTTGCAGTATTTTGTTTTATTGCTGTAAAAACCAACATACAGAATACAGAAATGTACAAGTCAAGGCTACAAAAATGATTGTAAGTATAAGATAATTTGTACAGAATCAAAAACATGAAGGTACTAATGTATGCCATATAGAACAACATACATGTATGCCCCCACCGCTATATGTTTGTTTTGAGCTCTGATTGGTTAATTACCCTGTGCATCCAAAAATGATGTGCGTCAGAAGTGAATCTGTAAGTGCTAATGTGATTGTGAAAATGGCATCAACCAGATGGAAACATGATGAAGATGAAGAACCTCAATGTTCTTAAAAAAACAAAACACAACAAAAAAAAACGATGCCATACCCCTGTGTAATTACTGTGAAAAGTGAAAAATAAGCCTTGTTAGGCAAGGTGCAGTGTGTGCAATGCAAATTTGTCCATCATCCATGGAAATTCCTGCAAGAGGCTAAGAGTCCAGCACATCTGACACTTGATTGTATTGCTTCAAGCTGACATAATTATAAGACAATTTCCTGATGATGTGGGGGTATAGAACGAATAAAACTGTCATCCATTTGTTATTGCCATGAGAAAACTCTGTATTATCAATTGCACAGAGTTTGGGATTTGTTTCTACTCATTTTAACCCTTAGCGGTCCATTTATTCAGGCGCGTCAGGCCCCATTTATTTTCACACGCGCAGTTTATTTTAGACGCGCTGTTTAAAAGTATTTTTTTCACAGTAAAACAGGTTTAAAAGGCACTGCATATCAACAGGACACTCAGTACTGCATCTCCAGCCCCGCCCCACCCCTTGTTCACTGTATTTTTCACATACCTCTTCATAGTCGTGCATACCGATAAATCATCTCCCGATCACTCGTTTTATCACCAAACTCCTCAATAATGCGATCCAAGTCATTATTTTATTACTATAACATCTCAAAAAGCTCTGCAAATGTCTGTGATATTATTTGACTGCTGGATGCAGAAGCAGCTATCTTGTTTGTTTATGTCCATGTTATCTCTGCGGTGCTGGGGCTATGTGTATTGTTCAGATCCGCCCCCTTTTTTGGGGGGGGGGCTTATCTCGGCTCCTATCGGTCTCACTCGGCCATTGAATGGTTTTCTCAGCTTTTTCCAGAGAAAAAACGACTAGAGACCTGTGTTTTACGTCTTTTTGATGATGTCAGACAGGGTCCGACATCAGACCAGAAAGGGTTAAGCAAATATCTTTATATAACTGTATACTTGCCAACAATTTATCCGTGGAATTCACAAACTGAAACATTTTCTTAGAATGTCTACATGGTTCCCCAGCCCCACCTGCCCTGCCCTGCTCTGGTCTCCCTGAAACCAATCTTTCAAACCTGAGCTGTCTGCACTCCTGTTACTGGATTCCATTGCTGCCTGTAACCCTAACCCTAACCTTACCCTTCTAAAAATCCCAAACAATCGGATTCTGTAAAATTAGATTTTATAAACATGTTAGTTACAATCACGTATTGAATTTAAGTATTATGTAATCGAATAAACCTGCAGTAAAAACTGCAGAGGCTACACTTTGTAAAGCAAAGCATGCTGAGAGAGGGGTTAAACGGGTAACCGTGGACATTAGAAGGCCAGTCAACTTCAATAATGGGTGGACTTTCCAAGCCTAGGTCATAAGAAACTCAATATTCAAACAACGACACTCAATACTTTGTATTTTTATTTAAAATATCTGTATGTCCTTGTATAAGATAAGATGATATCTCTTGTACAATAAGAGACACCCTGCACACACAACACACAAAAGGGTGACCAGTAATAAAAAAAAATGTTTCTAAGCCTTGGTTATCACTCCTTTAGATGAAAATCAAAATACTATAGAACTTTCAGATTTATTTTGTAGTCTTTTTACTTCTGTTCGTTACATCAGGCACACACATTTCATGCAGGAAAACCACAGACAGTATGGTACATTGTGGGAAATCCACAGATAGTATTGTTTCATACATTTTAAATACATTGCTTACATAAATTTGTCCTCAAAGTAACAAGACCATTCCCAGAGTATTCTGACTTTTTATATAAAATGTGCATTTATCTTGCAACATTCCTATTAGAGTAATTGCATTGCATGGATTTCTTAGTCGTTTATTCTCCGAGAGAGGTACTTTTATCCTTAATAAAGCAGCATTTACATTTCACCATGCACTGTATAGAGCAGGGCTTCCCAACCCTGGTCCTGGGGACCCCTGTGTCTTCTGGTTTCAAACTCAGCTCTCAGTTACTTAACTAAACCCTTCATTGAACTAATAATTTGCTGAATTAGATCTTTTTATTGTCCTCAGCTCCTAAAAAGTTGCAGTTCAAGTTACTTATAAAATGTTATAACTAACTTGAAATCTAATAGCTAACTAAGCAAATGATCAGTTAAACTAAGGGTTTAGTTAAGTAATTGAAAGCTCAGTTGGAATGAAAACCAGAAGACACAGGGGATCCCCAGGACCAGGGTTGGGTAGCCCTGGTATAGAGAGCGCAAAGGACTAGAGATAGAAGAAAGAAACACTGCAAATATTGTAATAAGGTCAGATTGTAAACAGCCATTTATGGTATGTTAATAATGGAAAAACAGTCTGTTTTATAGGAACATGTGTGACAGTCAGAGTGGTACAGCAGGCTGTTCAAAGTAGTATACTTAAGTGCAGGTTTGTACACTTTTACTGTTTACAAACATACCAAATAATACAAAAAGAAAAAAAAAATAAACACATATTTTGTCTTGTTTAGTTAAACCCTCACACAAAAACTATCAGCTCCACTGCTCTCTCAGTGCCCTCTGGTAAATCAGCCTTACCCATTTATACAGCTGGAAAATTGCCAATTGGGAATCAACAACCCTCAATAGTGACATTACCCTCGCATGACATTTCCAGATTCCCTGTCTACAGGAGGCAGATTAACTCAACTGGCATGGATTTAACCATGTATGTGCCAAATTCAACACAAACAATAAAAAGCAGATTTTCTCCTTGGGGGTTGTACTTTATATCCGTTTGGAATTGCAAATTAAATAACTTAGAAGTAAGAGTACTAATATATAGTCTATTTACAGCCAACTAACTTACCTAAAGTGTACATTTACCAAATCGGATTTACAGCAAACTAACTTGCTTTGTGTGTTATTTTCAAAGCAACGTATTGGTGCTTCCCGTTGAGTAAGTGTGTTTTTGCAAAAGTTTACACATTTTTTCTATTTTCAAAAAAGCCAGTTGTAAGGTTATATGATGGTTTTCTGTGTAACTGTATCAGAAGTGGTTACACATTGGATTTTTTACTTTCGTGGACATTTCTCGAGTAACTTTACTCTTTCAAGTAACTGCACAGTTATTTTTAAAACTTCTTAGACTAGTAACATGTAATTGACATGTGCAAATTGACACCATCTCATATGAAGGTGTAAATAATTATGGAATATATAAAGATGATTTTTCAGTTATAAAAAAACAGATAACTATTACTGTGGCTGCATCGAAGAGGAGAACAATGAAGGCGGCATCATCCTTACACCCCCAAATTGAATTTATTGGGTTAGAACTATTTGATACGTTAATGCTGTAACGCTGTACAATTTCTTTTTTAAGTCTGCCACTTTTCTCAATTCATTTTTTTTTTTGGTGATTGTCTTGGCATGTATTTCACTGCACTCATCTTACGATGTTGTTTTTAATTAGTGTGTAACCATAGGCAATGAAAGACTGCTCTATTGATTTTTGATCAATCATTTTACTTTGCAAGAAATACACAAAGAATTGCAGAGTCAAGTACCACAGTACTATCTCTCTATCTTAGCTCCCTCTCCATTCTGACCTGTATCGGATCCGATATGAACAGCAAGACAAACTTCTAACAGATTTCCCTGAACCTCTGCCCTTTGTGGACAATTGTCAAGCCTCCACACAATATAACATTTTCACCGCTAGACATTCTTTCTCGGAAGTCGAATAGTTTTTTTTCTGCCCCCTGCAGCACTCTGGAAGCATAAGCAATAACATGCTCCTCTTCTTCATCCATCTGCACAAGCACCGCGCCAAGACCCACCTCGCTTGCATCAGTATAAACCCGGAAGGGCTTAGAAAGGTCAGGGTGAGCCAAAACTGGAGGGGCTTGAAACACTTTCTTCAAATGTTCCAGGCTGGACTGGCAAGCTGTTGTCCATTCCCACTGGACATCTTTCTTCTTTAAATGGCTGAGAGGTGATGCAATGTCCGCAAACCTGGGTATAAACTTATGATACCACGCCGCCATTCCAAGGAACCACTGTAGTTCCTTAAGGTTGGTAGTGGTAGGATACTCTTAAATGGCTTTCAGTTTGTCAGGATCGCCAAACACTCCTTCCTTGGCCACAACATGACCTAGAAACTTTAAGGTGGTTTTAAAAAACTTGCACTTGGCCAGATTCAAAGTAAGGTGTGCTGGCTGAGTTTCTTAAACACCCACTCCAAGTCATTCAAGTGCTGGGACTCACTGGGTGAATAGATGATTATATCATCGATATGGACGAAACAATATTTACCTCTACACTTTCCCAGTACCTGCTCCATAAGACGCTTGAAGGTTGTGGCAGCGTTTTTAAGACCAAACGGCATCACCCTAAATTGGTATAAACCAAAGGGAGTAGTGAATGCCATTTTTTTTTATGGAGTTTGCTTCCATAGCTACTTGCCAGTATCCAGAACGGAGATCCAAAGAACTGAAAATGGCTGCTCCGCTTAAGGACTCCAGTATGTTGTGAATCAGTGTCATGGGGTAGGCATCAAATTGTGTTTTACTGTTCAGCCGTCGGTAGTCAACACAAAACCGGTATGTTCCATCATGCTTTGGTATAAAAACCACCGGAGCTGACCAATCTGATGAAGATGGTTCACTAACTCCATCATTCATCATCTGCTGAATGTGTCCTTGTATTGAGGCCTTCTTTTGTGGGGAGGCTCGGTACACTCTACACCTCACTGGCATCTCATCGGTCGTATAAATAGCATGAGTACATACTGATGTTATTCCAAGTAGGGAGGTGCACACCGAAGGCCAACCTTCCATGAGGCACTGCAAATCTGCTCGTGGAACAAAAGATTTAGGCTCAACAAAGGTATCCTCCTTCGTCAAAGGAATAAGTCCAGCAGGTGACATGGTCTTTTCTCTCTATATGTGGTAAGATAGACTGATAGCTACATTTGGTCTATGTTGCCCATGCCCACACTGGTGCTTGCTCCTACCACTGCGTACTGCCGTTTCACCAACAAACGCATTTTTATTTGCGCTTAGTAGAGTTTGTGTCGTGTAGTTGGTTGTAAAATATCAGTTGTTAAGACTATTTCAAATTCTAGTATGTCTCCAAATAAGCGACTTAAGAGAAGAACCTAAAAGCTTGGATTACCCAGTGGTAGGAGATGACAGCAAAGTCACCTGCAACGCTATTGCACCTGCATGATTGCCGACCTCATCAAAAATATCATCGAGTCTCAGTATTCATTAGTTACATATGAGAGTACGGTTGTTACTACACTAAAACAACTTAGTGTTGTAGCACATTATTTCACCACTTCTTTAAAGAAAATTATATCTACGTTTTTAGGATCCGTCAATTTGGATCAAGGTGAAACAGCGGAAGACATTTCCACAGCATTGCTTCAGTTTCTTGACAGCGTTAATCTAAAATTCAAGTGCATTGGAATGCAAACTGATGGTTGCAATGTAATGGATGGGAAGAACAATTGCCGACAAGTACAATAAACGCTTCCAGCAAATATTAATATGTGGAAATTCAAGTCAGCATCTAGTCTTCAGTTATTCTCTCAAAGGCCAAACCTTCTCTTGCATCTGTCTCAATTTGACCACAAAACATACTCAATATGAGACCAATATTTGGGACCCCAAAATATGAAACATTCTGTATTATGAACGTCCATACCGGAGGGCAATTTCAAATGAAAAATGTTTGGTACACTGAATAATTATTATTATTATTCAATAATTTAGTTATTTAATTTGCAAATTTCATATAAAATATTTTGATCTTTTTTTTCATGTTTTAACAAAACATCCCAGCTTCCCTCTAGCATCCTGTAGTAGGTCATATTGGAAATGGTGAAATTAAATTATTCCATTTAAAAAGTGCAGTTTGTGATTAATAAATTGAATAGAAAGCCACTGTGGACAGTCCAAGCCAATTTACATAATAATAATTCTGTTTTATAGCTTGCTCCTCATTTTACACCACCATAATGCAGGTGTAAAATAGTGGCGTTAAATGGACTCTCTTGCTCTTCCTTTTAGATTGAAAGTTGAACCTCTGCAATATGTGCACTGAGATAATGAGATGCACAGTGGCAAGGGGGTCAATGGAGCAAGTGATTGGTATGAGTTAAAAAAAAAAAAAAAAAAGCGGCTATTGAAAGTAGTATTTTGGAGCAAATCTACGAGGCTGTTTTTTTTTTTTTTTTACTAAAAATGTAAAGAAAAAAATTGCTTAATAAGAATGTGAAAAACAAGTAGGTTTTAAGTAGGTATTTGTTACCACAATTGTTAAATGTCATGTAGCATTTTTTTATGTTATCCGGAATGTTAATTGTTAAACTTCTTAACTTAAAATGACATTGTAGAATGAATACTGTACTGGATGTTTAATGGTAATGCAGAGTCTTAATGCCTCAGAAGAGGTTTCCACCTAATAAAACCAAATTCTTCTTTGTTTAAAAATCTCCACAGGGTATAAAACCAGTATACCTAAGAATCAGTTATGTATTTAATGCAGTTACAGAAGTGTTAGAGCTGAATTATTTTGACAAGTATATTAATGGTGCAATGAGGCAAAATGGTTCTTCTGCAATTTGTTTAGTTAACTGAATAAACAGTTTCAAAAGACGGTAATGTTTCTATATTGAGAACAGATTAATTACATAGAAAAATACATCAGTATACAGGGTTTTAGTTTATTTGCGTTGTGCCCGCAGGTAATAAAGTAATTTCAAACAGTTACTACACATACACAAAACAATTATATATATATATATATATATATATATATATATATATATATATATATATATATATATATATATATATATATATATATATATATATATATATATATATATATATATATATATATATATATATATATATTGTGGCAGAGCAAAAGCTCTGCTTGTAAATAAAGTACCTGCCAAAAACATGTGAAATGTCGCTATTCCCAAACTATTCTGTTCCTTTCAAAAGTTAAATACTAAACCAGAAGGAAAACTCGTATTGTTATCGTGAGTGTTTTGTTTGTTTTGTTTGTCGAGTCTAAAGATTGCTTATTTGTTATTATTAGACAGCTAACACGACCCAGAGCTGTCACCAAAGGCCAGCACTTATCCAGACAACACTTCACTATTGCTTCACGAATAACTGTATTTACACCACAAGCATTATCACACTCACTGTGGACTTGTGTTTGTGTTTTGTGTTACGTGTGGGTGTTTAGGAACGGGACTATTATTATTTCGGGACCAACCCGTGGATTAAAACACAGCAATACACACCGCTGTATTGCCTGTTCTCATTGTTATTGTTTCCTGTATTTGTGTCATCAGACCATTGGATTCACAAATAAAATATCATTGCACCTGGATTATCATTGTCTGTCTGTTCATTGATCACTGCTGCATTCCTGCACCTGCACACTGTTAACCACTTTGCCACTAACCCTAACATTTTGTTTTTACCTCAGCAGAATCTTCAGAGTCCAAGCATGTTGTGGCTGAAAGCATGTCACTCTATAAGGGAAGCAGCTGGTTGATTAATGACAGGAAATAAGGCATTAATGGGATGAGGACAATTTCGCTCTCCAGGGGAAGTGACCAAGGAAGTGCAACACTAACTGAAAGCATAGCTTGCAAACCGAGATTTATTTTAAAAAGAAGATACATGTTTATTTTAAAGTATGTATTTTAAAAGTGCACATATGAGGTGACTATAAATGAATGGAAGTGAATAGCAGGTACTGTAAGCTTTGTGACATTATTTTGTTAGTTGCACCCACTTTAAGAATAGACAAGGCAAAGCCATGGTTACCTAAGGTAAAGCAGTTAATGCATCATGTAAGCATGGGAAACCGAAAAACTGCTGTGCTTTTATAAGGGAAACTATTTATGTCTGAAGAATATTCTAGAATTGTTATATATTCATTCAAAAATACCTCCAATAATAATGGGATTCTTATTGTAATGTGCTTTTTTATGTTTGCAGTACTGTATATTTCATATCGGTAATGGTAAAGCAAACAAAGGTGATTACTGTCAATATTTAAGCTAAAGCTAGATATATAAACTTCACAGCTATGCAGAAGCCATAAATCAAATCCCCAGTGGGTTAGTATCGGCCACTGCCTGTCTCCGTATTTGATTTGTTATTACTATGTGGAACCATGCAGCACAGGTTGGTGTACCACTTGGGGCGATTTATAGCTGCACTGTATCTGTAAGGCTTCCTGGTAGGTCTTACAGTGAGTAGGAATAGAAGTGTCTCCTACACTCTGTCCTAAATCCACTTCATACCTATGTTCTGAGATTTGGCAAGCCAAGCTCTCATTGTTGCTTGCTGTAATCTGGATAAACAGAACACTCCGGCCTCAAGGGCACATTTCACATTATATCAAATAAATCATTACAGGGAAAAATGAGCAAACAATATTTTGAAGGCTTAAAAACATCTGTAACTGCACACAAAATCTAATGACGAGCTACAGCTTTTCTATTTCTACTTCAAACCCTCTAATGCAGTTATTTCCTGAGATTACCATAGTCTTGGTTTCTCATTATCTGAATGACATTGCATTTATTAGACAAGTCCTTGGCTTAGTAATGTGGTTATATTACCTGTCTGTACTAGGGGTAGAATGATTACTAATTTGACAGAGTTGAATAGGTCGACTATGACATGTATTTGATAATGCCTGGTGCTCTGTTTGTGAACATATAAGCAGGGCTTCTGATTTTCGGTTTTAACAGATAAAACCTGATAAAACAACCCCGATACAAAAAAAAATTAAATCGATGGATAGCCAATAAACACCGGAAAACACTGGAAAAACTGTGGAAATGGTTAATCAATTCACGTTGACTTTACCCATTAACCATTCAAAAATAAAACCTACTACAAAAATAATAATAAATACATTTCCCAATGCTGCTGGGTAAGGTCCCGCCTTCCTGACTTTCATCTATCATTGATTCGTTCTGAATACTTTAAACCCACCCCAACTACTGAGTGACAGCACATTCCTACGTTTCTATTGGAGACTACTGGAGATTTAAAACGAGATTACAATCGAGAATGGAGGTTTGTTAGCGGGATTTCAAGCTGTATTACAGTTAAGATAGGGAAGACTTAAAATAGAATTGTGGCAAAATGTACAAAAATGCCTACACACAAAAACCCCAGAATAATGTGCACGTGACCATAGGGATTTCATTGTGGAAGACAGCAAAGGAAAGAAGGTACAACTTAAGTGTACAAGTACTGTCGAGTTACTACTATACATATTTTGACAGAAAAAAAAACATTCAAGCATTTTGAAAAGTAACCGAAAACACTAATTTCATACAGTATATCAAAAACGAAAGCCCGAAAAAAAAACGATTTACATAAAATAAGCACCGAAAAATAAAATTAATAAAACCCAAAAAACAGAAGCCCTACATATAAGTAACACTTTATGGTTTGTGCACTATATTTTTAAATTGCTAATGCTCTATGTTAATGGCTTACAGCCATTACTTCACTTCCACACATCTGAAACTGCATGCTTCACAACTACTTCACAATCACGTGACATGCGACAGATGACTGTACTGCATTCAGTGCTACCCCTAGTTTATACATCTGTTTTTTTATTGTGTAATTTTTAGATGAAATGTGTGTTCCTTGAAATTATTCTGAACCCCAAGTGTGTGTGCTATTCCATATGAAGGGTTGCAAAAGAACAGCATTTTAAAAATGTTAATTTGGTGGAAATAAAAAGTGATAAAAATGGTCATGTTTACATAAAAAAATGTATTTTTATACTACAGCTTTTTAAAGTTAGCATGAGCAGGGCTTGAGCGTCCCTGTGAAGCGTTTCAGCAGGAAGCAGTGGTTTTAGAAATGTGTCGTTAATTAGCGTCATCTTTTCTGTTATTGAGTAATAACAGAACAGAAGTGGGAGTTCAAAATGGATAACAATTGAACTACAATTACTGCATGCACACTACAGTACAGAACACTTGCACTGAACAACATGGTAACTCAATATATTGATGGGGTTTCTATGTATGCTGGGGTTATAACTGTATTGTTAAGCAAACACAATCCCTGAAATATGTGATATTTATAAGCTGTATGCGCTGCAAGTCAGCTGATCTGACAGATGTATAGAAGGGTCAGGGTTTTTGTTGACAAGCTAAAAGAAATATGTTATCCATATTAAGCCAGGTTGCCTAGTCAACCTTTCAGTACAATGCTACAGAAAATCACTGTATCAAGTTAATTTCTGAAGGCCATTTCTCAGCTATTAAGTCACACAATTATTTTAAGTTTTTATAGAAATTTCCTTTTTTTCAACCCAGCTGTGGGCTTTGTTGGCTCATCCTTAAAAAAAACAGGAAAAATAATGTAACTTTTACAAGGAAAGAATAAACAGAAGAAACTGCAAACCAAAAAAAAAGATTTACAGAACACCTTGGCATGTAGAAGAAAATATTCTCGGTTCCGCCCAAAGAAAACAAAAACAGAGAGAAGGGTGGAAAAATGGAAGGGAATGTCAATGCGACAAGGCTGGGTTTTGCTGGGAGGATTCTCAATATCTAACAAACACCAGGGAAAGGGGATTGTGATCCATAGTGACCTGCGGGGGAGTGTTACTGAGCCCCCAAGTGCTGAAGCTGCAATAGGCCCACTCGATATCACAAAATTCTGGGACCGTGATGTGGGAACAATAAAATGATCCCACTCTGGCCCACCTCTGGTGGCAGGTTCGGTCTATCAAGGGGAAGGAGGTTGAAGGCAAGCGGCCGCTTACATAGCCTCATCACATTATTGACGGGCATCTACTGTATAGAGTCCCAAGCCATGAGCACAGATCAGTCTTTTCGAGGTGAGATCATGCGGTTGGCTCACGATGTCCCTTGTTCGGGACATCTAGGTAATGAGAAGACTCAGGAACAAATACTGGCTTGATTTTATTGGATGGGAGTTTTTACTGAGGTGATGAAATATGTAGCGGGCTGTCCGGAATGCCAACAAGCAGCGCCAGGGCGGGTTCGCCTGGCCCCGCTGGTCCCACTGCCCCTGATTAATATCCCCTTTGAATGCATTAGAAGAACCTTTGTGTATTTTGGGGGGCTGGAGCCGGGACTCCTCCCTTGTGTCATCCTGCCAAAATATCTGTCAGTTTACCTTTAATTACTTGTCAATCACCCTATTTAAACTGTAGCCAGCTTCCTAATTCTCGTCTTGCTTGTCAGTTTGTGGTTACCACACAGACTTGCAGACACAATCTTAAAACAAACCTTTTGTTTTCAGTCGGTTTAAATGACTACTCACCCGAGGTAGCTTTTGTCAAATAATAACCAAAACAATTTTAAAACAAATCCGCCCGTCCTGCTTCTCCTCCATCTGACAATGCTGCTGCTTCAACCTCTGCTTATCCAGCTGTGCCCACTGCCATTGCTTTTCGTCGCTCTAAACGCATCAAACCTGATTCTCCAGCACATCGACAAACTCCTGAAAGCTCTGTTCAAAAAAGGATTGCCTATTGAAGCAGGGAGCGATTAAGCTGCTTTATTTGTTTCATACTGCAATTCCATATCAGCAGAACCTGTTTTTCCTCCTCAAAAGTCACACCAGAAATCCAAACTTGTCAGTTCATGCTCCGCCCCTGCAGTGCAAGCTTCAGTCGCTCATGATCCAGCTAATACAACCCCTCAGTTTTCAATTTCATCTGATCCTTCCTCCAATTTGCATTATCAGGTTTTCAACGATATCAAGCAACTCATTCATCCTCTTTCCACCTCCATTTCTACACTAGCTGATCGCCTGGATGCGCTAGATAGCAGGATCACTTTCTTGGAACTGACAGCCATTACTTCCTCATCTGTAGCACCAGCAGCAACCTTCGTCTCTCGCACTGCTCCAGCCACACCCAACCTGCTTCCGAGCTGCCAATCTTCACTCTAGCGACCGCGTCTAATTCAGGATCCTCTTCTGCTTCGGTAGTTCATCGCCACTCTCTCCTCAACTGAGACGCAATATTACTGAAAGTAAAGATATTAATTTGGTCTCAATATTTATTGCAAACTCAGAATTTCTGGATCACAGGGTAGAAGACTGTGGAGATTTGTCTGTCACTCTTAAATCACGGGTTAAATCTCTGCTGTGTAAAAATCTTACTCTTGGAGAATTTGTGCTTGCTTGTGTCCAAAAGCAGCCCCCTCCTCATCAGCCTCAAATTATTCTTCCCTTGCTCTTGACAACACCCCCTTTTTTTAGGAATTATGCGTCAGCAGTTCTTCCTATCCATTCTTCAGTTCCGCCTGTGTTTTCAACAAGCAGTGGAAGACCTATATTCTGGTGGCAGATAGCTATGCAATAATTTCAATTCGTGATTCTGCATTTCCAAAAAATGCAGTTTTTTACATATGTGCAGTTTCTGTGGCTATTCTCATTCACGTTCCATCTGCCCTCTTTCATCTAAATGCCATTCATCATTACTAATCGCCTCTACCCCCATCAACATCCCGGCTCTATCAGATGCCATCCAAAATCACCCTGATCATTTTTTTTGTTAACTATCTAATTTCTGGCCTTACTAATGCTTTTTCTACTGGTTTAAAATCCATCCCTTCTTCCTCCTTCTACCTCCAATCTACTATAAAAGAGCCAAAAGTCATCGATTGTTTCATCAATTCTGAGATCTCAAAGGGATTCACTGAGGGCCCATTTTCAGCCCCTCCCTTGCGTCAATTCTACATCAATCCTAGAAGGAAAACCTCAGGCAAGAAGTGCCTCATCATTGACTTCTCTGCCCCTCACGGCTCTTCTATCAGCAGCATTAATTCTCTAATTCCCTCAGATCAGTTTTCTCTTCATTACATCATCATATCTGATGCTATCCACTCCATAAATATATCAGGACTGGGTTCCTGGTTAGCTAAAGCAGACATTTCCGATGCCTTCAAAGTCATGCCTATACTCCCTTCTCTCCGTCATCTTTTTGGTATCTGTTGGAAGGGGCCATTTTACTTCGCTACTAAACTAACTTTCAGATGCCGCAGCAGCCCTCTTCTGGATTCTACTCAATATTAATCGCATTCCCTTTCTGCTGCACTTATTGTTTGACTTTCTCCTTATATCTCCTCCATCAGTCCCTCCAGTTGAAGCACTCTTAGAACTCAGGTCTCTCTTCTCAGCAGTCGGCGTCCCCCTCTCAGAGGAGAAAACCATCGGTCCAGTTCACTCTCTTGAGTTCCTAGGAATAACTTTGGATGCTATTCGATTTCAAGCCTGACTCCCTCCCAATAAACTAGAATGCATTTGCTTGCTCCTTCAGTCCTTTGAGATCAACCATTCAATTTCTAAACAGAACCTTCTTTCACTCCAGGGACATTTCAATTTTGTAATTCGCATAATTCCTCAAGGTAAGACATTTATTTCTCGTCTTCTCGCTCTTTCTACAACAACTAAAAATCTCAACTCTCACATTAATATTATAGCTGAAGCCTGGAAAGACAGCAGTTCTCAGATGGTCTGGCCTCCAGAAATAAAAAAAATCTTCCTCCTCACCTTAAATCCACAACCTTACTTGAAGTATTCCCTATTCCCTACTGTCGTTGCAGCTTATCTTTGGGGCCCATTTTGGCAGAAAAAATCTATCTTAATCTTTTGTGATAATCAATCTACTGTTCATATTATTAATTATCCTTTTACCAACTTCTTTGCTGGCTAGTCTAGAGTTCAGATAACATAAATCCAGGTATCACTAATAACACTGCTGACGCTCTTTCTTGTTCACGATCGTGCAATTCAGACGTCTGGCTCAACCTTTCACTCTACCCATTCCTCCATTCAGCAAACTCGTTATTGTCTGTCTCTGCTGCTCTAGAATTGTTTGGTATAATTTGCAGTAATTCCAAACACAGCTTTGCTGTCCTGCATCTTTAGCGATACATTTTCAATGTGTATTGGGGTAACAATTAATTTCTTAGAAAAACAAATCTTATAGTAACCAGACTGCATACAGACAGCCTGGTGCCGTGAGCTGTTGTGGTGTTCTACCTTAAAAGCGTCAATACATGTCGCTGTGACTAGGCTTGTGCTGTAGTGATATAAGCAGACGAAGTAGTGGAAATGAACAGAGTTCTACACAGTACGGAGTAAGAGCATGTACTGCTAGTGTTATCTACTTGTTGAATAAACCCGGTATACCAATGTGTCTTGATTGCCTACAACACAACAGCTGTCAAGGCTGATTGACGGGCTATCAGGAGGATCATTGAAACAATAGAAATACCAGAAAACTGCTCACTTGAGGAATGCAGACTGATATAATCAAACTTCAATATCTGGCTGCAAGTCCCGACTGATTTTGTAATGTGATACTTTGTAACAATTGTAAGTCACCGTGGATAAGGGCGTCTGCTAAGAAATAAATAAATTAATTAATAATAATAATAATAATAATAATAATAATAATAATAATAATAATAATAATAATATGACTATTCACATTACCTAACTGGTCCCCCAAAAAATTGTTTAAATATTTAAAATAAAAAAACTGTTATTTTGCATACACTAAATGTCTGGTATAATGTTTACTTTTTTAGGATTAGACAATAATTATGGAGAACAAAGATATTTCATCCACAAAATAGAAAAAGTATGGCATCAACACACTGCAGGACATCTCTCAAAATATCATACTGTTATCCTTTGACACAGCACAGTTAGGCACAATACAATAGCAAAGGAACTCAGTTATTTCAAATAAGACCTCAAATATATAAAATAAAAATATAGCCTGCACACTAATAGCATACATCCAATTAAAGAAATATTATTGCTGCATGCCAAGCCAGAAAGAAACGTCTGCAAAGTCTTCAATATTCTAATATCTAATAACAAAATATTTAAAACACAAAATAAAGCATGATTAACATGTTTAAAGAGGACCAGAGCAGAATGTCTTCATGTAAACTAATTTGGTTTTAACTGATAAAAATCAAAGGGTTTTATGCCTTCAAATTCAATGTTTTAATCATTCGTTTTAGTAACACTGGCTTAAAACGTAAAAAGAGCAAAACGTTGTGGCAAAGCAGTGAATGGTTACAGGTGTGTGCAGTGCAGAACGGATACAAAATACACAGTCAATGATTTCCAGGTGCAAGGTTGTTTATTGTTTTTACAATGTCCAGAGCCTTAGGGCAAACATCTGTAAATAATAAATGTTGGAAGTGATACAGCGGCGTGTATCACTCTGTTTGTAATCCTCGGGTTTGACCCGAAACCAATAACAAAAAGTCCGGTTCTTTCCTCACCCACACGTAAAACAGATCACAAAGACGCAGTGTTATTTTAGTGTGTGAAACTAGTGCTCGTGGTGAAACAGAGAAGTTCTGGTGTCCGGGTTTGTTGCTGACCTGCGGCTACAGCTCTGGATAGTGTTAGTAGTCTTTAGAAACAAAAACAAACAGTTTTTACTACGACAAACACAACACTCACGTTTTATTTGTCACAGCGGTCTCCTTCTAGGTTGTTCTAACCATTTACAAAGGAACAGATCACTTACACTATGTCCCCTATTTATATCCTTGCTCATGACCCCTAGGTTAACGAGTGCATCCGCTCCTCCAATCCTCGGATGCCACACCGTTTACGGTCTGGGTCACTGAGTTTGGATACCGTAGCTCCGCCCCTTTCCTAAATGACCGACTTCCACCTACCCTACGGAATAAATTGTCGTGCCATTTAGTTAAGGGTACTCTGTTCCTTTTACACAGTGCCCTCACAGGTCGAGAGAGAGATCTAACACCAAGAATCATTCGATCTCTGTCACAAACGTGTACAAAGGTTAAAAACAAACAAAAGTCACCCGTCTCAAACAGAACTCATTACAATACTTAATGCCTTTCTAAACATAATAAAAGACCACACATTAAATAAATCCACATCACAGATGTTGGGCTGATGTGAATGGCAGCCACTTTCTCACATCTTGCTTCTCGACAACGGGATTCAACACTGATTCAGCTCCTCAATCACCATCTGCTGCCATGGACTGAAAAGAGCTTAGTTATATCTAATGGGACTAGACTACACTTCTGCATTACCTGAATCTTAAAGGTACACATCTGCACATCTACTATTAAGTTACATTATATGTATTAGTCTAACATTAAACCTATATGTAATATGTTGAAGGTTTATGTGTTGCTCAAGTGAGATGCTACATGGTTTTATTTTATTTTATAGAAACCAAACATTACTGTAGCCTACTGTGTTTGAGTGCTGTTTCTTTTTAATTTCTGAAAATAAATGCTTTTATCAAATCATAATAAAAATAGGAAAAAAACACCCTAGAAGTACACAAAAAATAAAAAAAAACTATCAAAGCGCCAAAAAAATAAAAAATATTGTGAATTATGTACAACACACAATAAAGCACACAGCCGTCATATTAAGTTGTATGCATACATTTTAAAAATCAGACAAAATAGCAGGTTACAAATAAAAAAACAACAGGACAAAATGTATGCAATAAAATATAAAATAAAGAATGGAAGGATTTATATAGTAAAACAGGTGTGCAGTGTCTTTGTAAACACTGGTATGATATTAAACAACTTTAGCTTTGTATTATACGCTTTCACAATTATTTTCCGCAAATTGAGAGATCTTGCTAGGAACGCAGGATCGACGAAGGAGGCAGGGCCTGTTCTGGAGCAAATGCTATTTTTCATTGAGTTTGTTTGGGTAGTGTTCAGTTTGTCATTTTTGGAAGGGGAAAAAACAAGGTCAGCTGTTACACAAATTGTCACTTAGTTTATTTTAGAAATGTCGAACTGAATCAGCATGTTATTATTATGTGGTAACATTCTTTTAAAAAAGAAATGAATTCGCCCTCTACCAGTCACTTCAATTTCAGTTCCGGGTGCAGTTTGTCAATGCCAGTACAACTGGAGTTGCTGTTTCGCTAGAGTGCACACGCAGACGCAATAAAAGCAAAAGTTGCATCGGGAACATTAAATGATGAAGTATTGAGGAGAAATAAAACAGGCGACTATTCAAGATAAATAACAACAAAGAGTGTGAAAAATGGCGTTTCACCAAAAATAGTCAAAAGTGTGGACGGAGTCCACCTGTGTCCACCAACCAGTCTAACACCGGTTACTTCCTGATCAGAAATGTGAGCTCCAAGAGGTGGTGGGAAGCTTTAGTGATGTTTTTTCTGACTTGCCCAGAACAACGAATATTATTAAACATGCTATTATTACTCCAGCAGGTGTCAAGGTCCGGGAAAGACCTATCAAATCCCGGAAAGTCACAGGGGTCCTGTCGGCAAGGAGGTGGGGGAGATGCTCAAGCATGGAATCATTGAGCCTTCCCAGAGCCATCAGAATCATGTCTAAACTCACTCCATGTGCCGCAACACCAGCTGCAACATATCTATTGTACTGTTCACATGGCACTGCCTTTAACTTGAGTTCAAATGGCCCTAATCCCTTGAAGTTTTCTAGCAATAGGCAACACACTACTTGCATATGTACTGAACAAAACATTCTCATCCAATAGTCATGAAAAGTGGTAATACTTTTTTTTTTAGCTTAAGTTATTGAGAATATAATATTCTGGGGACCTTACACCTGTTCGCCACACTTACATGTTTGATTATATATCTGTAGAATTGCTTAACAAATTGTGATTTTATTGCTCATTTTTATTCTATATTATTCTGTACATACTGGTGATATGTTATGGTCATCAACTTTGTCATCATAGCATAAGTATATTACAGTTTTATTTTATGTTTTGTTTTTAGGAGTGAGAAAATAACAGTAATAAATCCTTCACCTTTTGGAGTTACTGGTTTATTTGTATTGAAACATTGAATCCCTTTGTTGAAAGGTAAAATGAATGCTCAAACCTAGTTGTCCAAATATTTGTTGGAAGTAGTATATGTCCACCAGTCTATGAATTCATGAAGTAGACTTGTTTCATTATACCCCTTCATTACACTGCAAAAACAAATTTGAATTTATAAAGTGACTTTCACGCATTGCCAAGTCCAATCGTACGGAATGCCATTTAGTTAAACCAAAATGACCCCAAATATATACCCATCTGTTGCAGGAGCAACGAGGGGCCTTGTGCTGAATGCAATTACAGCTCGGCCAGGCTCTCACTTTGATATGTCCCACACGGAGTGAAGACGCGTTGCTGGCTGAGGTGCTGAAATGAAAAAGAGCGGAAACTGCTCTCCAGGGTGCTGAGGCTGAAGTAGCCGGGAATGGGGTAGGGTGGGGTGGGGTGAAGTGGGGGATAGGGGGTGGTGGTTGGCCAGATGGGCAAAATGTATTTTTAAAAAGTTTGTTTAGTAAAATAATTCTATACCACAGTGTAGCTGTGAGGCACACTGTTTATCTCGGCTCTGTCCCAGTACCATCTCTATTGACCGTCCAGCTGTTTGTGGAATAAGCAACCATTTATATTGTTATACATAACTACAGCCTGCTTCCTCCCTTTCTTGTGGCAAACCACATAAACCTATTCTGTGACACTATAATTTCCTGGTCTCTGTCTTGGCATCGAGCATGAAACACTGGTGAACTACAGCTGGGGTTCAGAGATAGCACAGGATGAAAGAAATGCACCATTCGTTCCATGTGATATCATGAAAAATGTACCTGCATTGTACTAATATACAGTAGACTGCAAAATTAACTGAGGTGTGACTAATCTCTTTTGACAATTCTAGGACACTGCATCAGTGATGCAAGCAGTAGAACTGGGAATTTAAAGTGACAGATACAATGAAGGTGACATGTGCAGGTTCTACAGTAGATGGGCCCCTTTAACACTAGAAGGACTGGAGATATACTCATACCTAGAAGCCCGCAGCCATCTTTCTGACGGCTGTATTCAAAACACTGTATATAGTATAACAAAAGGAGAAACAGACGGATGTAATTGGTTTTTTGTTTTATTGAGATAGTCACAAACATCAGAACAACCGAAGCATATATATATATATATATATATATATATATATATATATATATATATATATATATATATATATATATATATATATATATGAACATTTATTTTACAAATCAAAACAAGAAAATGTAAGTAAATAAACATCTGAACAGACATCGGTTTACAACATACCTATTTATAAAACTGAAACGGCAACAATACATTTTTAACTTTTCAACAGCAATCGGTTTATTATCAGATGAGCAATAGCAACTGAACAACGTAGATAAAACATAAACTTAGAAAAAAACGTTTTACAGAAGCGCACAGCACAAGAAGTTATAAAAAAAAGTCTAATTTATTTTTCTTTTTTTCAACAAAAGGGTATTCATTTACCTTGAGTCTAAGGCTGTTCACAATCAATACAGATAATGTGCTTCTCCACGTCACCTTTCTGCACAGGGAACAGCTGTCCCAAGTTTTATTTTTATTGCACTTGCCAACCTGGCATTGGCGTCTCTTGCAGCTCTCATCAGGGTTGCCAGCTTCAGCTGTGGGTAAACGCTTGGCAATCTCCCTCTGTTCCAAATGCTTCTTGCGAAGTTCCTGTGCTAACTGTAAAATATATTCTATCCTTGGTAAATTCTTCTCTGTGCATTCTTTGTAAAGTACCCAGGAGTTGATGGCTGCTAGGTCCAATACATTGTAAAACACCTGAACAGACCACCATCAGGAGCCAGCTTTCACGGAATACTTCCATATTGTAAAACTCCAGTCTCTGGTATTTATTTTCACTAGTCCCGATGCTAACTGACTGTTTTCAATCAGTCTTCAAAAGGCTGATTGAAAACAATAGACTATCAGTCATTCACTCAGGCAGAGAGTAGAGACTAATCCGATTATAGCTAAACACATTGCGGACTGGTAAATAAAAACAATAAAGTAGAATACCGTTCTGTATAATCCAAATACAATTGTTTTTTGAGTGGCCATCAATGTGACTGCTCCCGGGGCATTTAGGTATAATGTAATATATATCGCCTTTATTTCTGCACTCCCGTGTTTCATGCTTTGTGAGAATATTTAATACATACGGACAGAAAGGTACACGAACGCAGAGCCCCATATGTGTTGCACGACTAGAGAAAATTACATTTTAAAACCAAAAACCGCCAAAGTGACCGCCGCAGGGCTTCTAGTGTTAACATGTAACGTGTAGGCTCTGTAAGTCGCCTTGGATAAAGGTGTCTGCTGAATAAACAATAAAAATAACATCAAGTTAACTGCTATGCTTTTTTGAGGGGAGGGTCCCTTTAAAACTTTACCATGGTAAATGTAAAAGTGTGGCTTTTGATCAATAAAGGAATACATTCTGCTTGAATCCTAGTTGTGTGCACTCCTTTCTACAGAGGAATACATTATTATTATTTATTTCTTAGCAGACACCCTTATCCAGGGTGACTTACAATTGTTGCAAGATATCACATTATACATTATACAGATATCACATTATTTTTACATACAATTACCCATTTATACAGTTGTTTTTTTTTACTGGAGCAATCTAGGTAAAGTACCTTGCTCAAGGGTACAACAGCAGTGTCTCCCACCTGGGATTAAACCCACGACCCTCCGGTCAAGAGTCCAGAGCATTAACCACTACTCCACACTGCTAGTAATTTAGTTTCCTTGCACACTTTGCTATACTCTTACTATGGGATAGGAGCAGATGGGGAGGCCAGATGCAAGATGTTCTTAGACAGACACAGATGACAGCACTACAACTTGCCAATCAAGTCACAAAAACAAACATGGGTTACAGAAAATGAAGGCCTATTTTAAGAGCAGAGGCACAGCAATAGGCCAAATTGTTAATGTATTATGTTGGCTTTTATTGCAGACTGGAACAACAGGATATCCATGAACTGGAAATAAACACAGCACAACATGAACGTACATGAAAAAGAAAGTACAGTATGTTTAAATCTAAACTGTACAGCCAAATTCAGGGAATATCTGCATATGCTTAGCACCTAGCATAGTGTGATCACCCAATCATTGAGTTGTCTGATATGTATTTAATGGCTGCGTTTACAGAGCCATTCAATTCTCGCGCTGTACTATTTTGTCACAGACTTCATTTCTCTTTTGCTATGACCAGAAGAGGGGTTCCGTTCTTTTTTAGCTTGATAAAATGCATACCGTACCGTTTATGTTGTCATATGGGAGGGACAACTTCAAGAACTGTTCATATAACTGTAAAACAAGAAAACAAAGAAATCTCATTCCAAAATCCAAGGCTTGTCTTAAAGGCATTTTTCAGTGATCTGTTATAATTTGTCATTAGAATAGAAATCAATGTGACATAATTGTTAGCTTCAACGTATAAATAACGGGGTACAAAATGACAACATAGATAATCAACTAATTCAATTCTCTTGAATACTGTTAACTCAGAATATGGCTCATTGCTCTAGTAGTGAACCACAAGGATACACTTTACTCAAAATAAGATAGAAAAGCTTACCATTCATGGCACCTATCTGATTGGACAATCGTTTCTTGTCTTCCTCGAGTTCCTCAATCTTCTTTTTAAGTGGAGTGCACTTTGAACAGAACTGCCCTTTGTCAGCCTAAAGAATGGATTTAATCCAAACAAGTATTAGAATTTACATGTTCAGTTTTTAATTTCTTAATAACAATCTCAAGCCAACTAAACATTGAGGGCCCATGTGAGAAGTGTTATCATTTTAAGAAAATAAGATATGTCTGAAAAAATTGTTATATTGAGCATACCTGATCATCTCTTAATGCAGACTGGTCATCATACCTCAATTTGCTGTCCTAAGGAGATAAAAACAAGATGTTGCCTGTAAGCTGCCCGAGAGCTGCGTTGTCCTCCGACGCTGTAGCTCTTGGGTGGCTGCATGGTGAGTCCGCAGTGTGAGTCGGCTGACGGCACACGCTTCGGAGGACAGTGTGTGTTCGTCTTTGCCCTCCCGAGTCAGCGCAGGGGTGGTAGCGGTGAGCTGAGCTTAATAAAATAATTGGCAATTCCAAATTGGGAGAAAATGATAAAAATAATTGGCAAAGACTAAATTTATTAAAAAAAAAAACTCATTAAAACAATACAGCCTCTTTCTCTTCTACAGGTCCTACTGAAACCAAAAAAGACTGCTAACTTGTATGTTAAGTTAATCACCTTTTAGTGATGGTCAATATTACTAATGAGGTTCAACATAACTCTTGCATAAACTTGCTGAGGGTTTTTTTAAATATTATTAATGCCACAATAATGAATGGGCTATGGATGCTAGCTAGAGAAAGAATAGTTGCTTATATGTAACAAAATCAAAATCTGAAGTCAAAATACAAAATGTACTGTATACAGAATAATAATAATGATTCCATTAAGAGTACACTATTTCACGAAAACATGTACGAAATTATAATTATAATATAAAACCCTCGCTATACTGTTTTTTAAGTGCAAAAATAAACATAATATTTAAAAACATGTTAAGCAGAAAATATGTACTTAACTTCTTACCGTCTTAATAATAATAATAATAATAATAATAATAATGATATTTTAAAACATGTTAAGTAGAAAATATTTACTTAATCCTTCTTACTGTCTTCAGTTCAAAACAGTACCATCCGAGAGCAAGCTTAAAATTAAGTGCCAACCAGGGAAATCTTAAACTTAGCAAAGACAACAGAGGGGATATACAGTATTCTATGTGATATAGCTACAGAATTCTGCTGCATGACGGCCAGTGCTGAAAATTGGGTACAGCCACACGCACAGACGGAGCTGCGTTATGGAGATTTTTAAATGGATTAAAAATAATAATAATAAAAAAATCACCATAGGTGACAGTTGCTTTAACTGTAGACAGCAGAACCTAGTTTGCTAGTGACCCTTCAATGACACAGGATTGTAGGCATATAGTACAAAGCACTTCAAATAAGTCCCCTGTTTGTTTAGAACATACTTATTTTCATTGTCCCTTGGAGTCCGTAATAAGTGCAGTGCACAGGTACTACTCTCTGGATCGACTTACTCAGGCAAATGGACAATATATCAGCCTAAACATAAGCACTTTATAAATAGATATAGCCTAATCCAATGCACAAAAGAGGGGCTCTAGGCTTAGCTGCTATTTCCAAAATTTGAGCTGGATAAAGCTTGTTGGACGTGGTGGCCTTGTCTTTCTTATTTGATTGCACCGGCCATTTTACAATACTGTCCTTGCTAAAATCCCACTGATCAGGGTACAGCTCATAAAACGAAACTCCACAGCTAGTATCTATGCAATTTAGGCTGCCAACAGAGATAGACTTTTCCTCAAAAAAATCGAATAGAGCAAACATTCTCTCTGTCAGCGTCAAGTACGTTAGGGTCTTTCATACACAATTGGTTTAAGCGCCACTTTGACTGCGCATGCGCTTGGTGAGCAGACTGGTTGATAATTTAAAGAATTAAGAATAATTATATTGTATATTAATTCAATGGATTATTAAAATATTAGCATTGTACACTGAAACCGATAACATAGTTTTGTTTTTCAAGATAAACAAACTAAGACCGTTGCTAAGGAAGTGACGTATTCACATGCCGGAAGGAGAATTAAAATAATACGATTGTGCTTCGTTTGCAGGTATCAGTCACTGAAACCACACCTTTTTTTCTACTAGAAGTGTCTTCTGAAGTCACAGACTAGTATTCAAAGAAGCTCAAAAATAAGAGCTCTGCACAACTTTAAAAAAAAAAAGAAAATAGAAAAAAATAAGTCTAACAGTCTGTTTGTATATTTATTTAAAAAAGAAAATAGAAAAAAATAGTAAATCATGTTGCGTGGATGCTGTTGACAGTAAATTAGGTAGACAGAGCTGCATACAGAAAGTTAGTTAAATTATGAGCACACCTATGCAATTTGAAAGTGATATCTCTTCTACTTTAGAAGGAACATGCACTTAAAAATCACAGGAATTGGACAATTGGACAATTTTTCATTTTTAAGGCGCCCAGCAACACAGAAATACTGAAGTACTAAGGTACTTATTTGTACAAAAGCATTCATAGGGCAACTGACATTTGAAATATCATTTTTAGATCCTCAAAATCACTCTAAAATGAGATGCGTTTCAGTGTATAACTACCCCCCGCCCCCAAAAAGATATGCAAAATCTAAATCTTGAGGCAGGGATTTTCCTGGATTTTGGCACAGAACGACCCAGATGGGGGGGGGGGGGGGGAGCCTCACTGTGTTTATTACTGATCCTCAAATACTGTGCCTGTGGGCAAATTTATTCCCGCATGATCAGGGTGTTGTGACCGAGATGGCAACCGACAATCTGGAATACAGCAATACTGCAATGCAGCAATGTACTGGTATGAGAACTGAAGTCATTACTGACTGATACTCTGAAATCTAGGTTTTTGTGCAATTGAGAGGAACGGTTTCTCTCGATACTGGTTGATGAGAGTAACGCTATTTGTGGTCCCCACTGGACAAAAAGGAACGTACATTTTTCTGAGAATTAGCTATGCTGAAGGAAAGCCTATATATTTTGTAAAACTAAAGCATGAATAAATATTGAAATAAATGAATACATAAATCAATACATAGACATTTCTTTCTTTCTTTTTCAATCTTGATATTTATTTATTTCTTTTTCAGTATCATATACACACTGCCATTTAATACTGTATGAAACGAAAATAAATACTCAACGGTTCTTGTTCAATTGTATATTAGTGAAGATTTTTGTTCATAAAGGTCGTCATGCTTTCATATATTTTTACTTTCAAATGAAAAAATATATTCTAACAACCCGGACAATTGCTTTGTTGCAGGACTTGTTGTCTATTCAGTTTGTCTTGTCTGTCTTTAATGTTTTGTAAGTGGAATGGGTCACGCCGTTACTTAGCATGGGAAGGGGGAGTGAGTGAATGAGTGGGGAGAATGTGTTTTGTTGTTTTCAGAGAGTTGCAGAGCATGGATGTAACTGGTTGATGAGCCGGACAGCAGTGGGAAATGATGGGAGGTTATATAATAAGAGGGTGCATGAGCCTGGGGACAGTCCAGCACTGAATGAGAAACTGTGGGTGCGACTGAGTGAGCATATGAGCTGTGATTGGAGAGAATATGCAGTTAAAGTGCCAAGACTAAAACGTAGGGTTATTATAGGGTTATTATTTTTGTACCGTGAATTCCGGCCCCTGACAGAAATTCTCTGTAGTTTCAAATAAAAACATTTTGAGAATTCAGCAGTCTCCCTGAGTACTACTTCCTAAACATGAAAACGTTACAATATACTAAATGAACGGATCAAGCTTATTACGATAGTCTGTAAAATCAGATGAAAGCTTTCAATACAATCGGGACAATATATAATCATTATTTACAAAATCATGTTCGTCTCGTTACTTGTTAAAAACTGAAAGTTTACTGCTATACTATTTACAAATGTTGTGAAATGGAAGGACAAACTTTGTGGCAAAATTTTGGATCCAAACATAACTCTTTCAACAGACTAGTCTACTATGTACATTTACCCTATCCAAACGGCAATACATTGCCTCTGTATAGGTTCAACAATTTTGCTATTCCCATAATGTGCGTATGTGTGTTATTATCCATTAAGTGAAAAAAGAAGTGATATCTGAAACAAAAACACTAGAAATGTGAAAAAATGCCAAGCTATCAAAAGTGCCCAGCCATTTAAAGTGGAGATATCAAAAACACAAGCCAAGTTTCAAGAAACAATTCGGACAACCTTGCCCAGCACAAAGCAAATAGGCACAACTGTAAAACCAATGGGGGCCAAGGTTGCCCCAATTGTTTCTTCTAACTTGTATCAAAAACACAAGCTAAGTTAGAAGAAACCATTAGGGCAGCCTTGGTCAGCACCAAGCAAATAGGCACACCTGTGAAAGTGGTGGGGGTCAAGGTTGCCCCAATTGTTTCTACTAACTTGGCTTGTGTTTTTCAGGCACAATAAAAGCTCACCACCTGACTCCAGAGCTGAACCATAAACTAGGCTCTTCAGAATGGCACGGGCAACTGGGGAAGTGGTCTCTTGGCCAAACACTCTTGTGGCCTCAACCACCCCACTCTTTTCCTATAAGGACCAGTCCCATGCTTAGTCTAGCCCACCTCTCCCACAAGATTTACTCCTGGCTCCCGCTCTTGAGGGAGGGGTAAAGAATTATCGCCATGTCAACTTCCAGGGCAGCTGTACCTGAAAAAACACTAAAACCAATTACACACATTAACAAACCCACAGACCACAATCATAAATCAATACCATGCTTCGGTTCCCTTTTTTAATTTGAATTCTGAATGTAGCCATTTCTTCCATTCAAATTTGGCCTGCACTGTATTGCAAACAATCTGTTCCTCTCCCAACTGGGATAAAACGAAATCTTCAACACTCCCGCTGTCGCTCTCCACGTATGTTGCCATGTTTAGCTTTCGTTAAAAACTATATAAACTACAACTAACAAGTAAAACTAATAATAAAACAAAAAAATAATAATTTTAAACACTATACAGTGCCGTGAAAAAGTATTTGCCCCCTGTCTGATTTTCTGCATTTTTGCACATTTTTCACATTGTATTTTTTCAGATTTTTTTGTGGGTTGTAGTAGTATATAGAGGGAGTCTGAGAGAAAAAATGACACCAAGGTTTGGTGCTTCTTTCATTTGTTTGGTGTGCAAGGTAATCAAACATGCAATCTTCAGGTGTGAAAAAGTTATTGCCCCCCTAGTTAACTCAACCCAATTAAAGGGATAATTAGGGTCAGCTGTTTGAGTACTTTGGTTAACAACCAGGCCTGATTTGGGCCAGCCCTGCCCAATATAAATCTGACTAACTTTGGCCCTTACCATCAGAGTGAAGTTGTCAGCACACAGGTTCTAGAGGCACACGAACAAAAGAAATTCCTGAAGACCTCCTGAAAAATGTTGTAGATGCCTATCAGTCTGGAAAGGGTTACAAAGCCATTTCTAAGGCACTGGGGCTCCACCGAACCACAGCCAGAGCCATATTGTCCAAATGGAGAAAGTGTGGGACAGTAGTGAATCTTCCCAGGAGTGGCCGTCCTGCCAAAATCTCTCCAAGAGCAAGGCGTAAAATCATCCAGGAAGTCACAAAGAACCCTAGAACAACATCCAGGGATCTGCAGGCCTCTCTCGCCTCGGCTAAGGTCAGTGTTCATGACTCCATCATCAGAAAGAGACTGGGAAAAAATGGGATTGGCAGAGTAGCAAGGCGGAAACCATTGCTCACTAAGAAGAACATGAATGCTCATCTCAAGTTTGCCAAAAAGCACCTGGGTGATCCTCAAGAGTTCTGGAACAATGTTCTAGGGACAGATGAGTCAAAAGTGGAACTTTTTGGCCGACATGGGCCCTGTTATGTCTGGCAAAAACCAAACAGTGCATTCCACAGTAAGAACCTCATACCAACGGTCAAGCATGGTGGTGGTAGTGTCATGGTTTGGGGATGCTTTGCTGCATCAGGACCTGGACTCTTTGCCATCATTGAAGGAAATATGAATTCTGCTCTGTATCAGAGAATTCTACAGGAGAATGTCAGGCCATCTGTCTGTGAGCTGACCTGAAACACACAAACAAGTCTACATCAGAATGGTTGAAGAACAAGAAATTTAAAGTTTTGGAATGGCCTAGTCAAAGTCCAGACCTAAACCCCATTGAGATGAAAACCCACAAATGTCACTGAGTTGAAGCAGTTCTGCGTGGAGGAGTGGGCCAAAATTCCTCCACGGTGCTGTGAGAGACTAATCAATAACTACAGGAAGCGTTCAGTTGCAGTTATTGCTGCTATAGGTGGCGTAACCAGTTATTGAGTCTAAGGGGGCAATTACTTTTTCACACAGGGACATTGGGTGTTGTATAACTTTCTTTAGTAAATAAATGAAATATGTATCAAATTTTTGTGTTATTTGTTCACTCAGGGTCCCTTTTATCTAATATTAGGTTTTGGTTGAAGATCTGATAACATTCAGTGTCAAAAATATGAAAAAATGCAGAAAATCAGACAGGGGGCAAATACTTTTTCACGGCATTGTATATATATATATATATATATATATATATATATATATATATATATATATATATATATATATATATATATATACTTGTAAAAGTTGAATGGCTTCCCGCAATATATCTCAGTCTTCTAAACACCCACAGGTAGACTGGAATCGCTACATGACACGCAATTGGATACAAATGTCACCTGACCCTCCCCCAACTTTCATTGCACATTCCACAGTACTAGCACTGCTTTAGAGAATGAAACCTGAAACCTGAAACACTAGACTGAGAAACCGCTCATAGAATAGAATGGGAAACTTGACGTACGCAGGTACGGCATGGTACTGTAAGTGGGTTTTCATTTGACGTACGTGCGTACCTCATGGTGTTGAAGTGGTTAATAAAAGAAGGTATTTACTTTCAACAAGATTTGTCATTTTGTTTTTGTATGCTGAAACAAGCACTGATATATGATAACATTGAATTGAATCAAGGTGGAATATTAAATCAATTTCAGAAGCACACATATACCCTGTGAAGATTCAACTGTAATTGAAATGAAACAAAAGCTTAATTGCCCCTGACACAAATGTATTCACTTACAGTAATCATAAATGCTAGCAGTGTTTCACTGCTAATTATACAAACCAGTGGCATAGGCGATAATTGGTACAAATGTTGCAACATTTTGTATGGTCTAAAAGTACTGTCATGGTATGTATTACAGAATTCAGATAAACTACATGCATACAAATGTAACGAGCAGTGTTGTGTGATGTCATTACTGATTCAGTCCCCTATCTGAATGTTCGAGCAAACAATTCTACACATGAATTCGAAGGCAAAAATCCAAGACTGTGTCTGTCATAAATTACATAGTTGATAGATACTAGAAATACATATCACAACGTGTTTAGCCTTGCACCGATTTACCACCTTGCCAGAATTTGTGCAAGGATCTGTTGTCCTCCAATTTTATGTTAGGAGGAGAGTAATAAATAAATATATACTACAATGCCCCCTTTTCCACACTCTGAGGCCACCTGAAAAATTGTTTGAGAACCACAGCCCTAGTGGGTCACAGAGAGGGTACAGTTTCTCAAGAAGGACGACTGAGTTATTCTTTTTATTTTTTTAATTATGCCTGCTCAGTCAATTGCAGTGAACATTTTGTAAAGAGTTCTATTATGCAGTCCATCTGATTTAGAATGTTATATTTTTTTATGTTAAAAATCTAAGTGTTGATGTGTTTCTATGATATCTTAATAAGGATTATATTAGTGGGGTTGCAACAGACCCAAGTCACTTCAAAGGGAAAATGCACTACCATAATTTTATAAATATTATCTGTGTAACAGGTAGGGTTGTGTGATACACTGTCATTACAGATTCTGTCCCCTGTCTGGGAGATGAGATGAGGGTGAAAGCTCTTATCGCCACTAATGCAGAGGAGCCTGGCTCTTTTGCGTAATGGTACTATGCTAATTTGCGGTGTGCGAAGTCATAAGTTCATGCCCAGCCTCCACCCTATCATCTGCACCCTGTGTATAACATGCATCACTAAACAATATCAACAACAACAACAACAACATTTTATTTATATAGCGCCTTTCATAGCAAGTATCCCAGGGCACTTTACAAGATTTAAACAAACAAAAAGAAAAGCTACAGTTAGTTACAGTTAAAAAACAGTTAAAAGTACAATTAGGTACAGTTAAAAGCCAATTTAAAAGTTAGTCTTTAAAGAAGTTTTAAAAATCTCCTGAGAGTCTGAACTTTTAATATAATTTGGCAAGAAGTTCCAAAGTCTGGGTGCATAAACAGAAAAAGCCCTGTCACCCTGAGTGCGCAGCGAGGTGTTTGGGACAACCAACAGACCAGCCTCAGTGCAACGCAGGCTGTGAGCATGAACACAGGGAGTAAGCAGGTCAGCAATATATGAAGGAGCAGTGCCATTTAGAGCTTTATAGGTTAGCACTGCAATTTTGAAATCAATCCTAAAGTTAACAGGCAACCAATGGAGTTGACATAGTACAGGTGAAATATGATCACGAGATTTTTATCTTGTTAGGATACGAGCAGCAGCATTCTGGACATACAGGAGCCTTCTAAAGAGTATGATTAAGAAGGCCACAGAACAAAGCGATAAGAACTCCAGTCTGGACAGGTGTTTCGGTACTGTTTCGGTATGGTTCCGCAACGATACCGGTATAAAAATGCTAGTGTGAACAGGGCATAAGTAAAATATTGTGGTCAACCGTGTCAAATGCTGCACTAATGCCTCGTTTCCACTGGCGGCCGTGGCCGGCCGGGCCCATAAAATTAGGTGTTTCCACTGACGGCTCGATCAGCCACGGCCGGATGCGTCCAGTTTTTCTGGCTCGCTTTGATATCTGCTACCAGACGCGGCAAACCCATCCACAAAGAAATAAGTCAATTTTCAGCAGTGGAGGTGTGAATTTGTAGACCGACAGGAAATACAGACACACATCAGCTATAAGATAGTATGTCAGGTGGTGTGTTTTATTAGCAGCATGGAGTGATGTCGACATACAAAAACAGCTAATGGGTGGGTTAAGAAATATCCGAGTATATGAAAAATAGTCAGAGTTCTTGCTGAGCATGGATTTCACAGAACACCGGTGCAGTGCCGTGAGAAGATTTAAAAAAATTCAGACTGAGTACAAAAAATTAAAGACAGTAACAACCGGAGCGGGAACAGCTGAAAAACCTTCCCGTTTTTTGAACAAATGGACAGTGTTTTAAGCTGTCGTCCTGTGAACGATCTGCAGGGTCTTTTGTACAACAGCTTAGCGGACTCCATCAGTGTGGAAGACAAACAAGATCCCGTCTGTCGTGCAACAGGTAAGGTTGCATATCATTCATAAATTGTAATTTACTGTAAAGCCTTGTACACCAGAGTAATATGTATTATTTAAAGTACTGCTAACAATAAAACAATACTTAATTTGTCTCTGTGGCAAAGTGGTAATTAGTAGCAGGTGTATAGCAGGTGTGGTGCAGATGCAGTAATCCTAAGAACAAACAGACAACAAAGTACGGGTGGAATGGTTGTTTTAATGATTATTAATCCAATGGTCTGATGACCAGATGACCAGCCAGCAAATAATAATGAACAGGCAATACACAACAATGTGTATTACACAGAAATGAAAACGGTTGCAGTCCCGCAAACAATAAGCACAGTACTAAACACACACAATTAGACACACACACACGATCACAGGTCCAAAGTGAGTGCTCTCAGTGCTTGTGGTGAAGTACAATATAATACGTGCTATAGTTGTGAACAAATGCTGATAACAATGTTAACCGTGACTGTAGTGCAGGGTTAATCCGGTTTTGTGCTGGCCCTTGGCGACAGCAACCGGATTCGTGTTTAGCCGTCCAGTGCTATAACAAAAACACAGACACTAAACAGACAAAACAAACAAAACACTCAAACTCTTTCTTTTTATTTAGGGAAAACTCCCGGTCCTTCCAGTTCCTCATATCTCTAACCAAGCGAAGGAAAAGATTTACGATTCTCCGGCCCCTTTATGCTATCACGCATGACCCCTTGGTAAACGATTTCAGCTGTCTCTATTGCCTGCAGCTGCTACCTCATTTACCTTCCGGGTCAATACGTTCCTGCAATGGAGTCTCGCCTTCTTCCAGGCTGACCGACCCAGGAAATGAACTGTCAGGCCAGCCCGTCCAAAGACTTCCCCTTTCGTTACTTAGCGTCCTCACAGGTCGGGAGGGAGATTAACAAACAGAACTCATTATATTTCTGTTACAGTCTGACACATGTGCCATTTATTATAGTGCAAGTAATTTGCTGGAGAAGTTACTGCTGAAATAAATAAACAAAGTAAAAAATAATAATAAAAAATACACACGATTTTATTGTCGTTTCAAAGCTACGCATTTAAAAAAAGGCATTGTAGTTATTTTGTTCTCCATGTGGTCTGTAATCTCATTATTTATTGTTTTTACTTCTGCAGAAGACCTGTCGACTCATCGTCTCCACAGCCACCAGATGCATCTGCCAGCTCTCCTGGTGCCAAGACAGACTGGAAAGAGCCGCCAGCTCATCTGGGTCATCGGATGGGTGCAAGACCAGCAGCATTCCAGAGAGGTAGTAACACTACATTTTTATTTGAACTAATGCAAACAAAAAGGTTCACTGCCCTACAGATGTGTATTAACCATGCAAATCTAGGACTAGTGATAATCTGAGTCTGTTTTCAACCTTTACTGATACGCAACACGCTTGCCACTGGTGTGCACCGACAGTTCTTTATGACAATATGATTCCTCAAAACACAATGCTCCCTGAATTGCACCATTGTAGTGTATCAATCTGTTTGTACCCCTGAATCACAGAGAAATGAGAAATTATGATGCAGGGCTCCAGACTGCGACTAAAATGTTTACAAATACAACAACAAAAAAACATTTTGACAACTTTTTGGGGGGGGTTAGGCACAAAAATGCTGCATCTCCCTTTAAAAGCAAGTGTCAATATTTACAAATGTTCAGCCAAAATATTGCCTCTTCAGCCAAAGAAGACGGCACAGCAATTTAAGAGCACCGTTACCATTATGATATGTAGCATGCATGAGTTTTGTACTAAAACAGGGTCAGCTGTTGCAGGGAAAACAAAGTTTATTTCTCAAACTGACCATTTAAAAAAATGTGCCAGCAGAACACACAGAAATACTTGGGACTGTGTACTATGTACTGCAGCTTACCTGATGTAAACCAAACAAAAAAAAAATAATGAAAGTATGACAATGTGCTTGCTGTGGAGTATTTAATATCGTAAATATAGCAGAGCGAACTCACTGCAATTTAAACTTGTTTTACTAAAGAATAAACAGTATGTAAATCATAAGAGCTGTCTGTGTTATATGCTGTCAGATCAGGACTAGCACTGAGCAAGGGAGCTGCAGCATGCTGTCTCCATATTACAACTGGACACAATTAAAGGTGCGGTCACCAATTCCATACACAACACTTGCAAAATATTAAAAATATAAACATGCTGAGTTCATTGTAGTCATCAGCTGCATAGTTTAACCATTCAGCAGAATGAGGCAACAAACAAGTGAGTACAGACACAACAAACCTGGTTGTAAAGGGTACACCTGGTGGTCCCTGCTGGAAACATTGGTACTTGAGATGGAAAGGTTGAAAACCACTGTTTTAGAGCATAACCCACATTTCCTTTTTTTTTTTTTTTAATACGGGAAAAAAAGGAAAGCTGATGCAAAGGGAGTTGGACGACAGATATTTTCAGACTGCAGGAGGAGAAACTGGCGCTAGCAAGAGAGTGGCACAGGGATTACCTGCTAGAAAAACAAGCAGAACAAATAAACTGAGACAGAGGCAGAGATGCAAATCAGAAGAACACAGCTCTGTTAATAGGGGTGTTATCCAGTCTGGCAACATCACTGGGGCAAAACCTTGGCAAAAAATAAAAAAAACAAGCAGGCACTTTATGCATATAGTTATTATCCTTAAATATATGGAGGCTACTTTTTAGTTATAGTTATTTAATAAGTTAATTTAAAATGTGTGTGTACATATCCATTGTATGTAAATAGTTGCCTTGCTCATTGAATGTAATTATATTCAAACATTGTGTATTTCAAATGTGTAATACACTGTTCCTTGTTCTGGCAATTGGCATCTGTTTGTTTTTAAGTTATCTACAAATATTCCAAAAAAAATACACTTGCACAAACTGATGGGTATGTTGTTTTTTGTTTTATTTAACAAAACATGGAAAATATCTTAATAGTAAGCCAGGTACAGTAACAAAACAAAATCATGGAAAATGTGGTCCACATCCCCAGTACATCATTTATTCATTACTTTTGGTTTCAAAACTTTTCAACTTTACTACTTTACCACATCTTGATTCATTTTAATGGGACTTTTTTCAACATTCTAAAGCTCCCCATTGTTTAAAAACTCCCAGACTTCCAACATTCTATTTACTGTAAATGATGTAACTTTTGACGCAAATCAGCTACTTTGACCACTTTCCCAACAAGTAAGACAAATATGGAATCTTCCTCTACTTCTCTGCTATTCAAATCTGAAATCAAAACAGAAATAACTTGATTACCAATCATGAGGTACAGCTGTTTTAGTAACCGCATCAACTAAATTGTCTCTAACTTTTTATAAACAACTGAAATTTTGACCACTTTCCCAACAAGTTAGACAACTACTTAGAAGAAATGAAATCTTCCTCTACTTCTCAGCTATTCAAATATGAAATCAAAACAGGAATGGCATCTACCAATCAAGAGGTACAGCTGTTTTAGTAACCGCATCAACTAAATTTTCTCTAACTTTTTATAAACAACTGCCATTTTGACCACTTTCCCAACAAGGTAGACAACTACTTAGAACAAATGAAATCTTCCTCTACTTCTCAGCTATTCAAATATGAAATCAAAACAGGAATGGCGTCTACCAATCAAGATGTACAGCTGTTTTAGTAACCGTATCAACTTCTTTCAGTAGGCTACTTCCCACTGTTGAATTAACTGTCATAGAACTTTGAGAAATTTCAAATTCTAGCACATTCTAAGCATGAGACAATTAGTAAACAATGTGACTTTTGGCACAAATCAGCTACTTTGACCACTTTCCCAATAAAGCAAGTTTACTTGTAGTTACCATCTAGTTCCATTCTAGTTTTACTTGATCTTTTGAAAGAAATTCAAAAACATGCTACAGTGTTCAAAATATGGCTCAAAGTGGGGAAGAAAATTACATTGAGGCTGAAGCAGCCTATCCACTACAGAGAAAATATATTTAGGGTTTAAAGAATTATTTTCAATCTGTTTACAATAGTACTGGGATATTGCTGATGAAAGTGCGTCTCTGTGTGCTAACTGGTGATCCTTCCATATTTGATAGTGAACTGACTGTCCAGTGGCTCTCCACCTACGCTCCAAACCTCTGCCTACAGCCTTCATGGACCGTAACTCACTGGTAAAGCACGGGAAGGAGTGCACAAAAGATATTAAACGCATTTTGATAGGGGCAAGAGCATTTAAAATAGCAGACAATACTGCATTATATTAATTAAGCATATCAACCAAGGTTAAAGAAACTGTGTCATTTAAGTGGGAGCAACAAACAGCCTGTGTAAACTTGGATGGTTCAACAGCTTTCACATTATGAAAAATCACAGAACGTTTAAATTTCACACGTTGTCCAGGATGCCACACTTCAAAAAACACTGCACTGTGATCTGAAACAGCTAGATCAGTCATCTCCACATTACAAACAGTCAAACCAAAAGAAAAAACAAGGTCCAGCATATGTCCACTCGAGTGAGGTGATGTGTTAACGTGTTGCACAAACCCCAAACTGTCCAATAATGCTAAAAAGTCTGTGGATAAACCATTTCCAGTATTGATGTGGATATTAAAATCACCCAGTAGCAGAAGCCTATCCGAGGTTGTGCACAAGAATGAAAGTTGCTCGTCCAACTTGATTAAAAATAAAGCGCTGTACTTAGATGGTCTATAAACAAAAACAATACAGACAGGTAGATTAGCCATTAATTTAACAGCCAGGAATTCATAAGAAGTAGCAGCAGGAAAAGGGATTGATGTAAATGTCGAACAATGGATAACAGCCAATCCTCCGCCTCGCTTACATAAACTAGGCTGATCCACAAAAGAAAAACCAGACGGTGTTGACTGATTTAATGCCAGAAAGTCAGTGGAGAGCTAAAAAATCTGAAAAGATAAAAAAACCCAGAGGTAAGAATATTCATTAATTGACAAAGAAAACACCGTCAGACATGATTCCTTAATAAATTAAAAATTTAATAACAAAAAAAAAAATAGGACAGACCAGCGGCAATAAACATGCCAGCATCCACTCCGCCTATCAGTGCAGGTGTGCTGCTCCAAAGCTGCCCCCTTCCACTCAATTACATTCCTTCTCTAATGCAAACCTCCTATAACACATACACTTTAAAGGGGTCGACAGCCGAGCTGGGGGACCAGGGCCCCAAGGGCCGCTGACGGCTCGGCCACAGGGGATGGAGCCTCTGCCCCCGTGGCCCTAGCCAGCCTATTGCGAAGCACCCGGGGCTGCAAAGCCATGCAGATGTCACAAAAGGTCTCATCCCCGAGGGCCAAAGTGGCGTGCTGGACTCCCAAGCACTGCACACACACAGGGTGCCCATCTTCCTGGGGCATGTTCGCCCTGCATGACGTGCAAACATGGAACCACGACATGCTTGCCGTCGCTTTTCAATACCGGCGGTTATCTAAGCCTTAGGCGCTACACAACGCGCCTGCACGGAATGCAAGGCATGTGAGCGCTTAAGCACCATGTGCACCGAGGTACCGAGCAACACGGGCACTGGACTCTGCGTGCACAGGTACTAGACACTGTGCATATTGAACACCGTGAGCACCGAGCACCACGTGCACCAAGCACCGCATGTTCCGGGTGTACCGAGCACCAAGGGCGCTATGTACACCGAGGCACTGAACACTGTGTGCACCGAGTGCCGCGTGCACCGAGCGCCGTGTGCACAGAGTGCACCGAGCACCATGTCCACTAAGGTGCTTCGTGCACCGAGGCACCAAAGTACCGTGCGCACCGAGTGTACCAAGCACAGTGAGAACCAGGCAATCGTGATGCACCGCGGTGCATCGAAAGCACCATGTGCACCAAGCACCGTGTGCACCGAGGCACCAAAGTACCAAGGGCTGAGTGTGCAAAAGTTGGCAGGGATGGGGTTAAAAAAAAAAATCATGTGTGGAATGTGGTCAGGTTCAATTTGCAAAATTGGTTGGCAGTTTGAGTCTGTGTCACAAAGACGACTGAGCGGTGACGTCACGTCAGAAGCAGGAACAAAAACAACAGAGAGGAGTTTGGTGAAGCTGAGCGAATGCTTTCGCTCAGCATTTAATGAATAAACAGAACAGAAAAATAAACGGTTGTAACAAAAACACAGGACACGGCACTTTCGCCAAAATAAACAGACAAACAAAACGAACTAACACTAAACAAACGGTGGACGGACAGACACACAAACACGGTGAGTAAACAAACAAACATCGCGGCTGGTCCTACCAGCACGCCGATAGCAATTGTTTGTAAATATTTCTCTCTCTCTCTCTCTCCCGTTCTCCACTCACGAACACCCAACCCCGAAAGTGAGTGAAAACATACAGCTTTTATGCAGTTGTACCGAGACTCGATTGCTAGTCAATCATTCAATTGGAATCTCGTACAACTGCACGTGAATTAATTAAAGTGCAATTCCCGTGACTCACATATTATTACTTTAACCAGCACGTGAAGTGATTTGTGCATCCTCCGTGCCTAAATACAAATCTACAATTTAAACACATGTGAAACACAGACCCGCTTATATCCCGTGTACCAATGCCTATACACCAACATTTACACACAACACGTAACATATAATACACAGGGGGCACTTTGCCACATATACCCCCTTGTGCAAAGCACACATGGCCTCAACGGCCACCTCCCCTCAGTCCCAAAGTCCCGGAAGAGGGGAAGCAAGTTGTTTCTGGGGTGGCCATGGTGGAATGTCCGGCACCCCCATTCTTCGTGGCTGGCAGCTCCTCTTCCGGGGCTTCAGCCACACTATCTCCTGCCGCCAAAGTGCAGCTGGGGGAGCTGGTCTCCTGACCTCCCCCTTCTTCATGGCCGGCAGTTCCCCTCCGTGGGGCTCCGACCACACAATCTCCGCAGCGAAACTGCTGCGGGGAAGCTGGTCTCCTGACCTCCCCCCTTCTTCATGGCCGGCAGTTCCCTCCGTGGGCCGCCACCCACCTCCGCAGCGAAACTGCTGCGAGGGGAGCGGGTCTCCTGACCTCCCTCCTTCGCGTGGTCGCTAGCTCCCTCCGTGGGGCTCTGGCCACCGTGTTTCCTGCCACGAAATGCGGCTGGGGAGCTGGTTTCCTGACCTCCCCTTTCTTCATGGCCGACAGCTCCCCTTCATGGGGTTCTGGCCATAGTGTAGCGACCCCAGGCGAAGCAGGACCCTCCACTACCCCAGGCGAAGCAGGATCCCCGGCGACCCCAGGCGACGGCAGTGGACCCTCGGTAGGCGACGGCAGCAGCAGCGGACCCTCGGGAGGCGACGGCAGCAGCAGCGACCCTCGGGAGGCGATGGCAGCAGCAGCGACCCTCGAGAGGCTTAACTCGGGAGGGGAGCCCCTGGCCATAGAGGCGGCAGCGGGAGCTCCACTTCTCCCTCGCACCCTGTACCCTGTGTGGAGCAAAAGGCAGCCCCAGGCGATGCGGAGCGACAGGCAGCCCCAGGCGACGCGGAGCGGCTGGCAACCCCAGGCGACGCGGAGCGGCTGGCAACCCCAGGCGACGCGGAGCGGCTGGCAACCCCAGGCGATCGCGGAGCGGCTGGCAACCCCAGGCGATGCGAGGCAAGCATCCTTGGGCGGCGCGAGGCAGGCATCCTTGGGCGAAGCGAGGCAGGCATCCTTGGGCGGCGAGGCAGGCATCCTTGGGCGGCGAGGCAGGCATCCTTGGGCTAAGCGAGGCAGGCAGTCAGGACAAGCTGGGGTGCGGGTGTTGGCCCTCTTCTCGCCTCTGTGGCCGGGCGGTTCTTCCTCGTGCTTCCCTCAGCAGCCTATGCAAGGGCTGCTGAGGACCGCCAGCATCTAGTCCTGGTCCTTCTGGTGAAGGGAGAGGCAGCTCCTGCTCCTCTCCTCGTGACGGTGGGGAAATGATACCAGCAGGCATTCCTCCTCTGCTGGTGGGGAAGTGATACCAGCAGGCATTTATCCTCTGCTGGTGGGGAAGTGTTACCAGCAGGCATTCATCCTCTGCTGGTGGGGAAGTAATACCAGCAGGCATTCCTCCTCTGCTGGTGGGGAAGTGATACCAGCAGGCATTCATCCTCTGCTGGTGGGGAAGTGTTACCAGCAGGCATTCCTCCTCTGCTGGTGGGGAAGTGTTACCAGCAGGCATTCATCCTCTGCTGGTGGGGTTGGCGGAGGCAGAGGCAGCTCCTGCTGCTCTGCTCCTGCCGATGGAGGTGGCGGAGGCAGAGGCAGCTCCTGCTGCTCTGCTCCTGCAGATGGAGGTGGCGGAGGCAGAGGCAGCTCCTGCTGCTCTGCTCCTGCCGATGGAGGTGGTGGAGGCAGAGGCAGCTCCTGCTGCTCTGCTCCTGCCGATGGAGGTGGCGGAGGCAGAGGCAGCTCCTGCTGCTCTGCTCCTGCCGATGGAGGTGGCGGAGGCAGAGGCAGCTCCTGCTGCTCTGCCGATGGAAGTGGCGGAGGCAGAGGCAGCTCCTGCCGCTCTGCTCCTGCCGATGGAGGTGGCGGAGACAGAGGCAGCTCCTGCTGCTCTGCCAATGGAAGTGGCGGGACCAGCAGGAATTCACCCTCTGCTGGTGGAGGTGGGAGCTGCAAGCAGTCCTCCCATGGCAATGGAGGTGGACCCAGCAGGAATTCACCCTCTGCTGGTGGAGACTGGGTTCTGTGGACGCTCTACCTTCCCCTTCTTGGGCCGTGGACGCACCGACTCCTCCCTCTTGGGCCGTGGGACGACCGACTCCTCCCTCTTGGGCTGTGGACACACCACTCCTCCCTCTTGGGCTGTGGATGCACCGACTCCTCCCTCTTGGGCTGTGGACGCACCGACTCCTCCCATTCAGGCGTAGGACGCTCGGGCTCCTCCCATTCAGGCGTAGGACGTTCGGGCTCCTCCCACTCAGGCGTAGGACGTTCAGGCTCCTCCCACTCAGGCGTAGGATGTTCGGGCTCCTCCCACTCAGGCGTAGGACGTTCGGGCTCCTCCCGCTTGGGCTGTGGACACTCAGCCTTCCTCTTCCCCTTTCCCCTTCTCTGCCTCCTCCTCACCTTCCTCTCCTGGGTCAGTTCCTCCTCTCCCTCTTGGTAGGGGCAGCGCACCACCGGTGCCCGAACTCCCCACAGGCAAGGCACCAGCCTTGGTCCTCTAGACCACCGAGGAGGACCTCCAGATCCTGGCAGCCATCTCTCCAGTTCCAGCCTTCCATTTTCTTGTGTTTTTTTTTTTTTAAACAAATTGCGGTTCCTGCTCTGGCCTGAGTCCTGGAGGCGCTGTAGATCCCGGTTCTGACACCACGTGTCACAAAGACGACTGAGCGGTGACGTCACGTCAGAAGCAGGAACAAAAACAACAGAGAGGAGTTTGGATGGAAGAGAGGAGTTTGGATGGAACGTCCTACGCCTGAATGGGAGGAGCCCGAACGTCCTACGCCTGAATGGGAGGAGTCGGTGCGTCCACAGCCCAAGAGGGAGGAGTCGGTGCATCCACAGCCCAAGAGGGAGGAGTCGGTGTGTCCATTGAATAAACAGAACAGAAAAATAAACGGTTGTAACAAAAACACAGGACACGGCACTTTCGCCAAAATAAACAGACAAACAAAACGAACTAACACTAAACAAACGGTGGACGGACAGACACACAAACACGGTGAGTAAACAAACAAACAAGTATCGCGGTTGGTCCTACCAGCACGCGATAGCAATTGTTTGTAAATATTTCTCTCTCTCTCTCTCTCTCACCCGTTCTCCACTCACGAACACCCAACCCCGAAAGTGAGTGAAAACATACAGCTTTTTATGCAGTTGTACCGAGACTCGATTGCTAGTCAATCATTCAATTGGAATCTCGGTACAACTGCACGCGAATTAATTAAAGTGCAATTCCCGTGCTCACATATTATTACTTTAACCAGCACGTGAAGTGATTTGTGCATCCTCGTGCCTAAATACAAATCTACAATAAACACATGTGAAACACAGACCCGCTTATATCCCGTGTACCAATGCCTATACACCAACATTTACACACAACACGTAACATATAATACACAGGGGGGGGCACTTTGCCACAGTCTGCCACATAGATAAAAGAGGAACCGAGAGTGGCGCCTTTGTTCTCCAGCCAGGATCAGCAGGTTGTGGAAACTGAGAGGAGAAAATGATAAACAAATAAAATAATATGAATGTGTTAAGTGAGTGATCTCGCCCCTGTTTAGTTTAGTGTAATTCATAGTAGCAGGTCCCAGGTACATATAGGGGAAGTACTGAACAGCCAGACATTGTCACCTTTTATTAAATCTAGCTTGATTTTACTTTGCATTTTTGTTCTGCATTTTTATTACTCTGTGTTTTGCGGTGAAGCAACACCACCAAAGTCATACTATTGCTGGTAGAGTGGTGGTAACACAAGGTATTGCACCTGCATTTATTTTTTGTATTTGTAAATAATAAAACCTGGGTGCGTGATCACTGCTTGCAACCAAAATCATTGTCTCTTTTACACTCTCTCAGCCTGCCCACACCCTTGTACAGCATGTAAATCATTTTTATTAGCAATTAAATAGTCATTTTATTGTATGAAGCTTAATTGTTTTGAATATAAAAAGAGCTGACTAGAAATATGAAACAAGGGCTCCCAAGTGGCGCATCCGGTAAGGGCGCTCCGCGTGGAGTGCAGGATGCGCCCTATAGTCTGTACGTCGCCGGTTCGAGTCCAGGCTATTCCACTGCCGATCGTGGACGGAGCTCCCAGGGGGCGGCGCACAATTGGCAGAGCACTGCCCAGGGGGGGCTTAGGTCGGCCAGGATGTCCTCGGCTCACCGCGCACCAGTGACCCCTGTAGACTGGCCAGGTGCCTGCAGCCTTGCCTGTAAGCTGCCCAGAGCTGCGTTGTCCTCCGACGCTGTAGCTCTGGGTTGGCTGCATGGTGGGCCTGCAGAATGAAAAGAAGCGGTCAGCTGATGGCACGCGCTTCGGAGGACAGCATGTGTTCGTCTTCACTGCTCCCAAGTCAGTGCAGGGGTGGTAGCGGTGAGCTGAGCCTAAATACAATCGGACATTTCAAACTGGGAGAAAAATGGGGTAAAATTAATTGGCAACTACTAAATTAAAATAAATAAATAAATATGAAACAGAAACAATGATTAAAATGTAATGGATTGTGTGAAATAAGATTATAGTGGTGTGATACTATCAATTTAATATAAAAAGGAGGCCACACATCTTTAAAAGTGATTACATCTTGTAGCCTATAGTTTAAATAAGGTTGGCAATACAAATATATATTAGAAAATGGCCTATTTTAAGAGAAAATGCAGATACAGTTTTAGAAGACTTTTTACAAATGTACGAAAAAATGCTTTATGACAACAAGTTGACAAATTGGATTGTGAAAAGTTAGTGCTGTATGTTCTAAAATTGCTTTAACTCTGATTGGAAACACTTTGAATGATGACATCAAACAATCATATTGGGTATGTCAAAACTTTACAGCAATAATGTAATTAACCTAATATCTTAAAGGGTTACTGGACAGGCTGTAGGGTTTAACAAACTAAAGCTCGATGTATATAATAGTTGAGGGAATTCGATTAGATGACAGAAATTTTAAAAAAAATAGACTAGTAATTATTTTGTTCTATTATAGTCGTTATGGCAGCACAATGAACGAGCTGGTGCTTCCTGATGCTAAGGAGGTTATTGAGCATTAAAAAAAGGATATTTGCCTCCTCCTTTTCACCCTGGAGGGGACAGCACACCGCAGAATGCCCAAACTCTCCACAGGCCAGGCACCACCCTTGGTCCTCCAACCCAGAAGTCTGTCTCTGGCTCTCGGGCCGGCAGCATCTTGGGCCTTTAGGCGGAGCCACTCATCATCCGACTCCGACTCATGTCAATAGTACGCCTCCCTAAATAAAGCAGGGGTCTTCGTAGGGGCACTCTTCTGTGATATGCCCGTACTGTTCACATGCTATGCACCATGGGGCCTCTTCATCTTGGCGCCAACTTTGTTTATCATGCCAGTCCTTGTTAAAGTCCATGACACACATCTACATTCTCCTGGTGCTACCAGCTTCAGGTAAATTTAGCCAGGTAAAATGTAATTTGATTTTTAACATTTACCATTGTTCAAGTCTTAGGATATTAGATAGAACGATAATGAATACCACATTCCCTGTATATATAAGTACCATGAATCTCATTGTTCTTCCAAAACACAGTGACACAGGTAAGTCAAATAAATCCACAAATTAAGACAACCGGAACTGTGTTGATAGACAATAATCGTAACGTTTCGCTAGCTATGCCGCCAGCTTCTACTGAGGTAAATTGAAGCTTTTAACAAATCGTATGTGACAGAGTTCAAAAACGCTATGCAGAAGTTCAGATTGATTAAACCGGCCTCCATACTACTAGGACTGGCTGCTAGCATGAGACATTTTCACGGGGTACTATTGGAATGGTGATGCCACAGTATCAAAAAGGGGTGTTTATGTCTCAATACAAAAATAGTCATTTACTAGTACATTTAGTATTTCAATTGGCCAGAATCACCTTCTGCATTCAGAGTTGTGTTTTATTTAGATTTTCTACCAAAATACCAGCGAATATACAAAAAATCATTTTAAATTATATTTAGCTTGCTTCCCCGCATTTTTTTCACAATCCGTAAGTCCAGATGGTCTCGTGCTAGTAGCATATCAAAGTATAATTGAAGCGTATTACCTCAACACTAAGAACTGCACTGTAAAAATGGACCTAAGAAATTTTTCAAGCTCTTTGCTGCGCTGAGAGAGCTGACAAGCACTCGTGTGCAGACAAAAACGAAGAGGGAGCATGGCCATATTTGTTCAAGGAAGTGATTCTGCTCCAGTTGAATAGAATGCCGAGGAGGAACCTTTTTCAACTTTGTCCATCGCCAAAACAGTAGATAACCCAGTGTTATCTGTAAACTGTGAACTACCTTGCTGCAGCGTGTCCCCTGAAGCACACAGATAACAAATTCCAAAACAAGAAACTGCTCGTGTATATGGATCTGGCGAGAAATGAAGGTTGGGATTTTTCAATTTCGACTGGTACAAAGATAGATTGTGGCTGGTGCTTTGTGAAACTGCTGCCACCCTTCAGGAACGCTCAACTAGAATGCGCTCCGACACATACTTTGCTGAATTGTATGCAGATGCTTTGGATCCTTCACAAGATCTAACCAATCCACCATTACTGCTAAAACAGATTTGACAGCTACCAAGATGCATTAATGATGGAAGTGCACCGCATGTATTTACAACTCCTGAAGAATACTTTCGCCAACAATTCTTTCAACTGCTTGACATTCTTACCTGTGAGCTGGATCAGAGGTATAATCAGGAAACTGAAATTACTTAAAAAAATTGAGACTCTTGTGATTTCAGCAGCCAATGGAGAGGTTGTTGAAATTCCGAACGAAATCTGCAATTTATATGCTGATGTCTCCATATTCACCTGAGCGTGCTTAAAGATTTTCTGAAAACATTCAATCGATGTTAGAAGACAACACCCAGCATAAACAAAGTGACGAAACTGTCTATTGTTGTGGAAATACTTATAGCTTATGAGGAAGCATGCCAACTCCTTGCAGAAATTGATAAATTTGCCTCTATTTGACAATCCCTATGTCCAATGCAACTGCAGAATTAAGCTTTTCAGCAATGCGATGAATTAAAACTTACCTGAGATCTACAATGTCACAAAAGCATATGAATCATGTATTGTTTCTACATGTACATAAAGACATGACTGATGCTTTGGACCTTGTAGAGGCTGCCAAGTCATTTTGTGGATTTAATGATGCCAGGAATCACTTTTTTGGAAATGGGATTGTCATCGATGGCTAGAGTGGTGTGTGTGGGTGGTGACGTCAGGTTCAGGAAGCAGCACAAATGGTACGGGGCTGAAACTACCGAAGCAGTATATTTATTAAATAACAAAAAAAGTAAAAGTAACAAAAGGGCACACGAGCCAAAGTAAAACAAACACAAAACTATAATTCTTTTATAAAAATGAGTACCTTGTTTGCTGGCTGGCAGCATTCGTTTTAACTTTCGATAACTCTCCTCACAACTCTTCTCCACTCTGAGCCTGGAGTGGGTCTTTTATACTGTGGCTGGAGCCTTAATTACCCATTAAATAATTACCTTATTAAGACTCCAGCCACATTCCCATGAGCTACTTAGGATGGGGGATTCAACCCCATCCATGTCGGACATCTTTCGTCCGTCCGCACACAAACGTAATAATAATAATAATAATAATAATAATAATAATAATAATAATAATAATAATAATAAAAGGGACGGGCACCTCGCCACAGGAATTAATTGAATTGGACTGTTTCTTGAACATTTGTTGCTTGTATATAGTTCCCACTTGTTCCCAACTTCATCTTCTTGAGTGTTCTAAGTTACTGAAAATTACCCCACCTACAGACAAGACGGAAGACTAAACTGATGAAACAACTGAACAAAAGCGATCCAGACTTCTACATTACTGTAAGTGGCCTTTAAAATCTAATAACTATTTTAATGCCTTTGATTTACTGTGCTGGTTACATAACATTCACATTATAAAAATGTGTGGTAGCAAAATGAGAATGCAAAAGAATGAAGCAAAGTATTTCTTTTTTTTTTACTTTTCAAAAATGTTCTATATTATTTATAGCTGCATTATATGGTAGTGAGTGATCAGTGTTATTTCCAAGTGACATGGCAGCAAAGGTTTCAGGTTTTCTTGTATTCCTATTTAAGTGTTATTTGAATATTAACAAGGTTTTAAGATAAGTGGTTATACTTACAAAGCAATGAGATCAGTCAGAGCCCTTTTATTATTATTATTATTATTATTATTATTATTATTATTATTATTATTATTATTCATAATAATAATATACTAGCAGATGCCCTTACCTAGAGAGAGTGTGACTTACAATAGTTCAGTAGTTCGGGACAAACACCAATCACAAAATGTTTTTAGTACAAATATTTATTGTAGAGAATGCGGAGTATGCGATTTTACAGAAAAGTATGCTGTATATATACATTAATTTGGCATCAAACCTAACTTGGTTTGAGGGTTCGCTGCCTGGCCGACTGGACGAGGCTGAGACCCCCAAAAAGAACAAGCCGGTCTCAATGCCACAATTAGAAATGAATATAGCCCACTTGAAGGTTTAGCCAACCTTTAACAAATGATCATCAGCACGCAGGAGAGGAAAACAAAACCCATTTTTGGGAAATAAACCTCTGGGAATCCATGGCTGATTCGATTGCCCTTCCTCCAGGCAGGCTACTAACGCTTAAGAGCACATTTCTGTAAAAGCATTTTTAGGCTCCGTAATATTTGTTATAATGTAAACTTGGTAAGCACTGGAGGATCAACAACCTAACCGTTTGATAAGAGAGTCTGGAACTCCATGGGAAGAAGCTACTACAATTCTGAAGGAATGACCGGAAAACTGCTCAGCTGCGAATCCGCACCTGGAAATAAATCAGGTGAAAAGGTGAAAGAAGAACAAATGCTGGGTGACGATTGTTCAGTTTTCGTTAATAAACAGCAGGCCTGAGGGTAATGCGCCCTGAGAAAGATGGAGATGGATAAGAGAGAAAGGGGTCATATGGGCCAACATGGGAGTTTAATTTATAAACAAATTGAAAAGCTTTCCCTAATCTTCCTGGTCAGTTTTACTTCTTTTGAGCAGGAAGGAAAGGGTATCAGATGAGGTGATTGCTAGGTCAGAGATTAAGGGTTGAATCTGGGGGTTGAATTTGAGAGCGATGTAGACTCTGAGCACCTATGGGAACCCAAGAAGGCTAAGAGAAACAGCTTTAAGGTTTTATCTAAAACAGGCAGGAGTAGCTGGAGCAGATGAGAGGCACCAAGAGAGTACGTTGATGGCGATAGGTAGGCAAGCAGGGGGAGAAAGAGATTCTGATAGTTGAAGCCCTTTCAGGATTAGTGAAATTTGTGAGTTACAGAGTGTAGAGCTGGGACACCGAAATTGAGTTGAGTTTGCAGAAAAACTGGATGCCGGAAATTCAAATCTTATAGCTCTATTCTTAAGGGACATAATATAGGATGATGCTACGGGCACTGAAAATGATGGAAAGGAATGTTGAATGCAAAATTAAATTTGAAAGCAATTCCAGGATGACCAGTACATTTGCAGTGAGCGGGGAGTGATGCTGAGAAGAGTTGTTTCTTGAGCCTGCAGAATCAGGGAATGCAGCGGGTGGCTCACATGAATGTCAGGTCTGAAAAGGGAGGAATCTGAGTTGGCAGGAGGTCGCCTTCGAGCTAATGCTCTGAATCTCTGTGTTTGGAAATGAGAAAGACAAGCGATTATATTCAGGTGGCCGAGAATGTGTTGAGCTCTGAAAATGAACTGATGAGTAACAGATAAACAGGTAATCCTTCTGAATATTCTCATTATATGGTGGGAGAATGAATGACCTTGTTAAAGATTTAGACCTGTAGGTGAATTATGTGAGCAGAGAAGAATGGATTTTGAGCCCAGGAAGACCCCCAAAAGGAATGCGGCTACTGCAAATGGACACATTTTGCGCAATGACGAGGAGTGATCGGTTATAGGAATAATGCTGAATTCGTCGGGCCATGGAGCAGAAAACCATTTTCCCTTGTAGTATCCTGCAAAGCCAAGAGAGGGAGCTGCATCTTTGAATGGTTGAATGTCTTTGTGCAGCAGGAGACAGTTGTCGTAAAAGAAAAGTACTGCCATTGCTTTCTTTTAGTAGGAGCTCCCACAGGCGGAGTTCCTTGCGAAAAAAAAGGATCCACGAGTATGACATCGTTGAGGGAATCGACAGAAAGGATCAAATCGAGAGAAGGTAGGAGATAAAAGCTCTGCCTTGAGGATTTTATCCTCATTGCGCATAAATTGCAAAGCATATGACATGGTTTATTTAAATTTCCAGAAAGCCCCACATAAAAGATTAATTTCTCAAACTGAACGCAGTAGGGATTCAAGGAAATGCATGCACGTGGATTAGGGAGTAGTTAACATGTAGAAAACAGAAGGCCTCCAGAGTATGCAGTATTGCGGCCCTGACTGATATTCAAAGAAATGGGAATGGTTTTGAAAGTGTTTGAATAAACTGCTGATAAGCTGAAAGAAGAAAAGCATCTCACAGAGAAGAGACCACTATGGGGTCCTGCTGGAGACCCATAGCGCCAGGGAGGTCCCTGCTGGACACCCATAGCGGCCAGGGACGTCACTGCAGGGGCCTGCTGGATGCCTGCAGTGAGGGGAGGGTAACCTAAAAGGTTACATTTGGAAGACCGCTGGGAAGGGCAGAAGAGTGAATGGAAAAGCAGGCCCTGCTGGGCAACCGTATGAGGTAAGGAATAGAAGGGGCTGTGGGGCCCTGTTGAAGCTTGCAGCTGGTAGAAAACCGTTTGACAGAGAAGGGAGCACTATGGGGGCCTGCTGGACGCCCATAGTGGTTAGCGAGGTCACTGCAGGGCCTGCTGGACGCCTGCAGTGAGGAGAGGTAACCTGAAAGGTTATAGTTGGAGGTAAAGGAGCACTATGGAGGCCTGCTGGACGCCCATAGTGGCCAGAGAGGTCACTGCAGGGGCCTGCTGGATACCTGCAGTGATGAGGGGGTGTAACCAGAAAGGTTACAGTTGCATGTTAGACAACAGTGGCGGGGGTCGAAACCCCAGGATGGATCACAGGAGCAGCCACTCCTAACTGTAAAAACAATCTCTGGCTATAAATGCTCAAAACAGAGCAGAAAGAAAAGCATTTCACAGAAAAAGGATCACTATGGGGGCCTGCTGGACACCCATAGTGGCCAGTGAGGTCACTGCAGGGGCCTGCTGGACGCCTGCTGTGATGGGGGGTGGGGAACGCGGGAGCAACTGTAATTACTGATTAGAGGAGACATCAAAATGGAGCGAGGTAACCAGTGGTGTACCACAGGGATCAGTATTTGGTCCTCTGCTATTCATAATCTAAATAATGATTTAGATTCTGGCATAGTAAGCAAACTTGTTAAATTTGCACACGACACAAAAATAGGTGGAGTGGCAAACACTGTTGCAGCAGCGAAGGTCATTCAAAATGATCTAGACAGCATTCAGAACTGGGCAAGCACATGGCAAATGACATTTAATAGAGAAGTGTAAAGTACTGCACACAGGCAATAAAATGTGCATTATAAATATCATATGGAAGATACTGAAATTGAAGGAATCTTTGAAAAAGAGCTAGGAGTTTATGTTGACTCAGATATGTCTTCATCTAGACAATGTGGGGAAGCTGTAAAAGGCCAACAAGATGCTCAGATATATTGTGAGAAGTTTTGAATTTAAATCAAGGGAAGTAATGTTAAAAATTTACAATGCATTAGTAAGACCTCACCTAGAATTTTGTGTTCAGTTCTGGTCACCTCGTTACAAAAAGGATATTGCTGCTCTAGAAAGAGTGCAAAGAACAGCGACCAGAATTATCCCGGTTTAAAAGGCATGTCGTATGCAGACAGGCTAAAAGAAATGAAGCTATTCAGACTTGAACAAAGAAGACTACGCGGTGATCTGATTCAAGCATTCAAAATCCTAAAAGGTATTGACAAAGTCAACCCAGGAGACTTTTGAACCAGGACCAGGGGTCACAAATGGAAATTAGATAAAGGGGCATTCAGAACAGAAAATAGGAGGCTTTTACACAGAGAATTGTGAGGGTCTGGAACCAACTTAGTAATGTTGAAGCTGACACCCTGGGATCCTTCAAGAAGCTGCTTGATGAGATTCTGGGATCAATAAGCTACTAACAACAAAACGAGCAAGATGGGCTGAATGGCCTCCTCTTGTTTGCAAATCCTCCCATGCTCCCATGTAGTTTAAATGGCCTAGGAGGGACAGAAGATTGCATTTAGTAGGAGGGGACCGGACAGAAAAGTGGAAATATAAAAATACAATCCCCTGAGGACAGGCTCAATGGGCATGATTTTAAATGTGTTTGATATATTGGCTTTAGCCAGTCATGCGTTTTCCCAGCAATTTTGATTAAGAATATGGCGTGGTCGATTTGCATATTGCAGGGAGCAATCTTCGTGAGGGACTGTTGATGCTGGGTGTGGTGGAGTTACGGTGAGCGGAAATGAAGGAAGTTACAGGCGGAATAGCACAGGTTCCTTCAATGAAGTTATTACAAATCTGGCAAAACAATCTCTGAATACAAATGCTCAAAACTGCTGATGAGCAGAAAGAAAAGCATTTCACAGAGAAAGAATCACTTTGAGGGCCTGCTGGACGCCCATAGTGGTTAAAGAGGTCACTGCAGGGCCTGCTGGACGCCTGCAGTGAGGGGAGGTAACCTAAAAGGTTATAGTTGGAGGTGAAGGGAGCACTATGGGGGCCTGCTGGACGCCCATAGTGGCCAAAGAGGTCGCTGCAGGGGCCTGCTGGACGCGTGCAGTGAGGGGAGGTAACCTGAAAGGTTATAGTTGGAGGTGAAGGGAGCACTATGGGGGCCTGCTGGACGCCCATACTGGCCAAAGAGGTCACTGCAGGGGCCTGCTGGACGCCTGTAGTGAGGGGAGATAACCTGAAAGGTTATAGTTGGAGCCAGCATGCTCAGGAACTGCTGAATGAGCCTTTGATTGACAGGTGCTGAGGTCCCGCCTTCAGAGTTTTCCGGATGTAGACGCGCTTCGTGGAGATGCAGTCGGTGCGCGGCGAGGTGTTTCAAGTCCGCTTATAATAAGCGGAAATTGGGCTTGCTTCTTGAGAGTCACAGGTTGGAATTTGTAGAAACACCTGTTTTGTCGTGAGACTTGGCAACACTGGGTAAAGCAACGATCTGTGATGACGTCATAGCGCCTGCGGCGGGAAGGATGAAATAAAGTAAACAAATTCTCCTTACGTGCTGTAGATTTGAATGGGATGTTGTTGCTACGAAGATAAAGCTGGAGCCGGGAGATCGTCCAGTGTCTGATGTCAGGAGTTGCGGAGGAACGAGTGGCCAGGCGGAGCCACGGCAGACAGGAGAAGCAGACATCTGGGCAGAGAAGTTTGAGTGGTAATACCGCCGACCGAAGTTGTCGTGGCGCTGGCCCGGAAGGGCTGGTTGAACTGGTTGCGTGGATCTCGGCCCGGGAAACAGCAAACAGATCATCATCCGTCGAAACGGAATAATCCAGAATGCAGACCATGATGCGTGCATGTACGATGAAATCAAAACGCAACTGAGAGATAAGTGAAGAGGGTATTTATAGTGCTAACAATTTAATTGGCTAATGTGTAAATTGAATGATTCAATTTGGTGATGCAGAGATTGGTGTCTGACCCTCCTCCCGAACTTTAATTATAAATTTCATTTATCAAACTTGCAAGTTGCCCTCTACTTTCTTTTTCTTTTCGCTCCTTGTATAGGCTGTAAGTCGCCCTGGATAAGGGCGTCTGCTAAGAAATAAATAATAATAATAATAATAATAATAATAATAATAATAATAATAATAATAATAATAATAATAACATGCAGTTATTATTTAAATATATAACAATAAAGTTCTCTTATTAGACAGAATATATAAATATATTAATAAAGTGTCTAACATTAATTGCTTCTTTCAATGTATTATTTAAATATATAACAATAAAAATGAGTTTTCCTAGGACTTGCGATCGTATTTTTTAGTGTCTTTTTCGTTTTTCTGACTGTATTTTTGAGTTTCTTATTTTTGTGACTTATAAGGTATGCAATGGGCATATGTGAATTAGTTAAAATGTTTACTATGGTAATAGTTAACCTATTAGTCTCACTCAGAAATGTTTCGTTTGGCTGGTCTCACCACTTTTGCAGTCATTCCGGGGCCACTGCCACAGAGTCACATGTATTATAGTAACGGGCTATAATAAACCAGCTTACGAAATGAGAACGTTGCGTATGTTTTATGAGGGGCTGGTGCAGCGTCTGAGTTCTAGCTTTAGTTGCTGACATAAAATGCTGCCACACATCTCAGTTACTTTGAAGCCAACATGTGGATTAAATAATTTCAAATTTTCGAAAACCATGAGCTGCAGTTCTACTCAGACGTACCCGACCGTGGCTACAATGGGGGTACCAGGAAAATAATACATAGAAAAGCTGAATGTCTCCTAATACAGTATTTTATTCTTTCTACATTGTGTCTAATTGTATAATACATTGATATGAGCGATGCAATAACGTTGCATTGAGCTTATTTATGACTGTTAAAAACGGAATGTGTGTAATATGCTATGCCCTTTCCCTTGGCTACACACATGCATTTCGATTTTACAAGAAACCAACTGGACGTCAAAAACGTGAGTCCCACTCCTAAATGTCACACATTTATATCTCCTAGTTTTGCATTGAACAAACTAAATAACTAATTGCCTGTGAATTATTTTTAAGTACGATTTAATACAAGCAGGAAAGGTTTTTTTTATATATACATTTTTCGAGCAATGTAACTGAATTAAACATTGGAGTTTATCCTATACATTACTAACCTCGCTGACAATCACAAAATAATTTTAAAAATACAGTACATTTGTTAAAGGGTACATGAGGACATTTTATTTTATTGTGTTACATGTTCCCATGTGTTGCTACAACTGTTTACGTAAGGTGTGTGCATCGTTTTATTTTTTTTTTTACATTTTGCATAGCACTCCGGTGAACGCGCTACTCTGTGCAAGCCGGCCATGACGAGCATCCTGTTGTTCCACGCCTGCACATCCTGTAAGGCGAATATGCCACTTAGCGATAAGCACTCACTCTGCATGCGGTGCCTAGAGGTCCAGCATGCCACTGAGGTAATCAGCAGAGAGGACTTCTGCAACATATGTACGGCCTTCCAGCCCAGAGTACATAGCAGTAGACTCAACAGGGCCATGGGAATAGACGCTACGTCCCCTGCGGTGGAGCCGTCAGCAGGCTCCTGCGCCGACACCCCATAGTCGCTCCCCCTCTCCGCAGGTGAGAAGGGTGAAATGCTCGAGGCAGGTCCGCAAGCTTATGTTGAGGCAGCAAGCTCCTGTGGTTACTGCCCACACCAGCTCCGGTCCCTGAGTGTCCCATGGGAGCCCAGGTCGAGCCGGAGCCGCAGCCTTTCATGGCAGAGGAGGAGATGTTATCCATAGCAGCCTCCTGGGGTAAGGGCTCCTTCCCCACTGAGATGGAGGAAGGAGAGGAACCGTCAGCGTCGACCACTTCTCCCATGCTACTGACTTGGGCTGCGTTTTAAGTACTTCAGCAGACTCATTTAGACAGAAATGAATAACACTGGATTACCTAGTACGCTGGTCTGCAAGCATTAGAACTATCTGAAATGTGTTATTGTTATGTCTTTAAGCGGCAGACCTCCACCTTTTGTTTTTCAGCCTATGTAAATGGCAGCAAAGTGAAATAGATTCACGATAACTCACTCCATGTTGCTGCAGCAGTACAGTACTTTTATGACAGCAACTGTCAACAACAGATACACCTGAACAAAAATATACATTTTATATACTTATGAAGCAATTCTGTGCAAAAGTATGTGATTAATATTAACACACATAAACAAGTGTTTTCCCCCCAACAAAAAAATAATGACATCATAATTCAGAAGGCTGACAGGGACGTGTATCGTACAAACGCTGAGCAGTGTTTTAAACAAGGCTAAATAAATCTGAAAAAATGCATTTGTAACAGGGGAGATCTGTGCTGACTGTCTGGCGCATGCATGGTTCTGCAGGAAGAGGGCAGCAGCCTCGATCCTCCTGTCAGTCATGGCGATGACACAGAGAGGTGAGGAAGAAGGTGTGTTGGCTTTCCTTTGGGGGATTGCTCGGCCGATAAGTACTGCGCTTGGTTATGCATTCGGGTGGCCAAGATAGGGGTTACCCAGAGACCCTTGCTGAGGAGGCGATTGTGAACAAAACAGACAAGCATGGCTGAAGAAGCCTTAAATAAAGAAAATATAATTACCAGTGTATCGTGCACAGCGGAGACCCGATATAATTTACACAATTAAATCAAGTGGAAAGTGTATTTCTCAGTAATGATTTTATTTTCTGTTTAATTTCTTACGCAAACAAAAATAGTATAAAAACCCTGTTCCCCACTCAACAATCCTCGCTGTTGATTGGCTACTGAGCGGCTGTTAGGTGTTAAGATACCTACGTAGCCAGCTTACATTTATAATGAACACCACACTTAGAAAAGACTAACTATAAGTATGAATGATGCAACTAAGGTAAGAGAGAGCTTTAGTCACAAACTAACTAGTAAAAACTAAGACCTTACAGAAAGCTTTACATTAGAACTTATGGATGAACTTACCCAGTGCAGGACGGCTACAATATACTGTATATATATACTGTATATATATATATATATATATATATATATATTGTGAAAGATCCGCCCTCACCGCGGTTCGTTGCCCCTTTAAAACACTGACCCAGCACGCAAATGGATTTTTTTTTGAAAGCGCGGTTGCGCTATTTTTAATGAAACACAAAAACAAAATAAACAAACAAACAAACACCTAGCTCGCTTTGAGCACTAACTAAACAAAACAGGAACCTAAACTAAAGACAGGACAGCTACGCTGTTTACCTGTAACAAAACAAACAAAAATCACACACACAAAAAGGCTTCACTCTACCTTTCTTTTTAAATTACGGCTGTACCCACACACCAGCACAGTCGGGCTTCTACCCTCTTCAGCAGCTGCCCAGAGCAGACTGACTGTTCTCCTTTTAAATCGGGCACCTGGCTCCAATTTTCAATAGTAGCCAGGTGCCGTAATGATAAACAATAAAACAATAAAACAATTAAACAAAACAATTAACACAAATTAAACAATTAACAAAACAAAAACAAAATGTGCCTTACGCACATGTTTTCCTCTAGGGAGGAATTAACCCCTCCCTGCTGTCTCACAATATATATATATATATATATATATATATATATATATATATTATTCAGACCCAGTGCAGGATGGCTACAATATACAGCACTGTGCAAAAGTTTTAGGCAGGTGTGAAAAAATGCTGTAAAGTAAGAATGCTTTCAAAAATAGACATGTTAATAGATTATATTTATCAATTAACTAAATGCAAAGTGAGTGAACAGAAGAAAAATCTAAATCAAATCCATATTTGGTGTGACCACCCTTTGCCTTCAAAACAGCATCAATTCTTCTAGGTACACTTGCACAAAGTCAGGGATTTTGTAGGCATATAGTCAGGTGTATGATTAAACAATTATACCAAACAGGTGCTAATGATCATCAATTCAATATGTAGGTTGAAACACAATCATTAACTAAAACAGAAACAGCTGTGTAGGAGGAATAAAACTGGGTGAGGAACAGCCAAACTCAGCTAACAAGGTGAGGTTGCTGAAGACAGTTTACTGTCAAAAGTCATACACCATGGCAAGACTGAGCACAGCAACAAGACACAAGGTAGTTATACTGCATCAGCAAGGTCTCTCCCAGGCAGAAATTTCAAGGCAGACAGGGGTTTCCAGATGTGCTGTCCAAGCTCTTTGAAGAAGCACAAAGAAACGGGCAACGTTGAGGACCGTAGACGCAGTGGTCGGCCAAGGAAACTTACTGCAGCAGATAAAAGACACATCATGCTTACTTCCCTTCGCAATCGGAAGATGTCCAGCAGTGCCATCAGCTCAGAACTGGCAGAAAACAGTGGGACCCTGGTACACCCATCTACTGTCCGGAGAAGTCTGGTCAGAAGTGGCCTTCATGGAAGACTTGCGGCCAAAAAGCCATACCTCCGACGTGGAAACAAGGCCAAGCGACTCAACTATGCACGAAAACACAGGAACTGGGCTGCAGAAAAATGGCAGCAGGTGCTCTGGACTGATGAGTTAAAATTTGAAATATTTGGCTGTAGCAGAAGGCAGTTTGTTCGCCGAAGGGCTGGAGAGCGTACACGAATGAGTGTCTGCAGGCAACAGTGAAGCATGGTGGAGGTTCCTTGCAAGTTTGGGGCTGCATTTCTGCAAATGGAGTTGGGGATTTGGTCAGAATTAATGGTCTCCTCAATGCTGAGAAGTACAGGCAGATACTTATCCATCATGCAATACCATCAGGGAGGCATCTGATTGGCCCCAAATTTATTCTGCAGCATGACAACGACCCCAAACATACAGCGAAAGTCATTAAGAACTATCTTCAGCGTAAAGAAGAACAAGGAGTCCTGGAAGTGATGGTATGGCCCCCACAGAGCCCTGATCTCAACATCATCGAGTCTGTCTGGGATTACATGAAGAGAGAGAAGCAACTGAGGCTGCCTAAATCCACAGAAGAACTGTGGTTAGTTCTCCAAGATGTTTGGGCCAACCTACCTGCCGAGTTCCTTCAAAAACTGTGTGCAAGTGTACCTAGAAGAATTGATGCTTGATGCTGTTTTGAAGGCAAAGGGTGGTCACACCAAATATGGATTTGATGTAGATTTTTCTTCTGTTCACTCACTTTGCATTTAGTTAATTGATAAATCTAATCTATTAACATGTCTATTTTTGAAAGCATTCTTACTTTACAGCATTTTTTCACACCTGCCTAAAACTTTTGCACAGTACTGTATATATTTTAATTATTCAGACATTCTCTTGCTGCTTCAGTACGGCAGCAGTAGTCAAGCCATATTCAGAAGAAACATTATACAAAAGGGCATTGATTTTTCCCCCCAAATGGCATGTTTTAATACTTTTACCAGAAACTCCTATAAACTGATATTTTCCAAACAGGATTATAAGATAATAACTTTCTAAACGGCATGCTTTGTGATGCATGCTCTGTATTCTGAGAAAGTTGTACAAAGACAGCAATGTCAGCTATTCTCTGGATCTGAGCTTCTTTTGAAGTTGTTAGTTGATCTGTAAACGTAATGAGAAAGGCAAGCTGTGGCCCGCATGGATGAGTGCTGAAGGCAGGGCCGGATTAACCTGTTCTGGGCCTGGCGCTAAACAGATTTGTGGGCCATCATTTGTGGAACCATTGTAAAAGACAGGAGATCAACACAGAAGTTGTCTTTGACACATCACGTTTTTCACCTGCACCTGCAACACAGGCAATATACGCCGGTGTAGTACGCTCAAAACACTCGCGCAAAAAAACACTCTGGGGAATATTTTTAGTGCAATATATACACCGGCGTGTGACGTACTTTCAAAACACTTTTAAACTGAAAACACTCTACAGTACATTAAGTTCAGAGCATTTATATTGCTTTTTACGGTTATGGAATTACATTTGTATTTGACCAAACATTTTTCAGCTAAAGCGAACTGAATTAACCAACATAACAACGTACTAATAGAAACTGTACATCAAAATACGGAGTAGAAATACAAAGCAAACAAAACAATTAAAATTACCAAAATTAACAATATACACATTAAAGAAAAAGAAACTGTAAACACACACACACACACACACACACACACACACACACACACACATACGCACACTCACACACACCAGTACAGTAAATTGGAATCTATGGCTAACGGATGTCCTTGTTTCAAGCATGCTGGGTTGAGTTCTTTTGCTCCAAAAACAACAATCATTCTCGAGGGATTCCAAATGTTTTTGCTATACAATATGTTTTGAATGTTATCTTGTTTAATAAAACATTTTTTAATCAACAAAAAAACATGTTTAATTAATATTATAACAAATAGTAACATACTGATGTACATACTGATAGAATGTGTCTATTTTGTGGCTCACCTTTGTTGTGTTTTTTTAACCTTGTGTTTGTACATTACTTGGCCATCTGTCATAAAAAAAATGCTGGCATTGTCTCTGAAAAATACCCTTTCTTCCAATGTACCCTTTAGTGCATCTGGGCATTTCCCATTTGATAAATAACTGAATATTTCTTGAAAGTTGGTATCTCCTTTTCCAACAGGTCTACCCATCGTGTTGAAATTCTGTACGTGGTTGGATTGTGATGTTGCACATAATATCAACAATAAACCTGAGGCAGAACTGCATTCTGTTTAGTTAGCTAAATAGTAAATAGCGCTAACACTTTTAGTCAAATACTAAATACATATTTAGACTTGTTTAGACAAATTTAGATTAGCAGTATTTACACACACGTTTTACGCATTTTTAGAAGGAAATATATAGACTGCTAACAACAAAATACATTGATGAAATAAAAATAATAGGCTAAATGTATTATATGTAGCTGTTTTTATTTATTTAAGCCATTAGAAAATATGGTATTAGTATTAAACTGTTTATTGATTGTGCTACACGGGAGTGTTTTCGGCATACGTAGCTATAGTGCTTTGGTCTTGAAAGGGAGTGTTTTGAACATGAATTCAAAGTTCAGCAGAGTGTTTTGAACGTACACTCATTACACTCTAAAGTATTATCAACTTCAGTTGCTCCCTTTATCCATACTGGTTTTCCGTCCTCTCTCTCTCTCACTTCCCTCAGTGGAGGATCACAATAGTGAATAAAACGCTTGGGTAGCTCTTATAATGGTGGTCGTCTCCTTCTCCCCCTCATAGCGAGCCTGTGGCCCTTATATACAGTCCCGCCCCCTCTCGCTTCTGAGAATCAGGTTGGTGGAGACCCCCTTGTTAGCTTTCGCCTCTTGCCCAATCAGAGGTCCTCTGAGGATGTTAAAGGGGCCGCCAGCCCTCCCGAGGTCGTTACAATAGAAACACACATTTTCTATTGAAATGTATCGCGTTGTGTACACTTAAACATATTTAGGTCATTATGGGCCCTTTCTGAGTGTGGGCCCAGCGCCCTGGCGCCATTGTAAACCCGGCCCTGACTTAAGGTTAAATACAACAGGCTGAGCATGTCTATCTGTGTATAGACTGGATCTGTACATGTGTTAGAACAATGCTACTAATTGTAGAGGAGGCTGTGTGGTCCAGTGTTTAAAGAAAAGGGCTTGTTACCAGGAGGTCCCCGGTTCAAATCCCACCTCAGACACTAACTCATTGTGTGACCCTGAGCAAGTCACTTAACCTCCTTGTGCTCCGTCTTTCGGGGTGAGACGTAGTTGTAAGTGACTCTGCAGCTGATGCATAGTTCACACACCTTAGTTTCTATAAGTCGCCTTGGATAAAGGTGTCTGCTAAATAAACAATTAATAATAATAATAATATTTGATGAATAGATAAAGCTTGCTAATACAGTATATCTATACCTTAAATCTCAACTAGAGAATTATCTGTTGACCTCAAAAATATATCTTTTTAAAAGTGGTTTTAGCTAACAAAACAATTCCATAATGTAACCTGTTATGCACTTTCATCCACTGTATTTGCAGCTGGTTAATTCACAAGCCTGTCACGCCTTTAAATTTGTGTGGCCCCTTGTCATTAAGTCCACCTCACAAAAGCACCCTAATGGTGTTATGTACAATATTGTTTGATACATGTGGCAATAAACTACAGAGCAGAACACCATAGCAAATATTCAGTGCATATTATCCATAGATACAGCATACAGAGAAGATAATAAATCTCACTCTGAGTTTTCTGCTCTTGATAAAAGCTAGGTCAGCAAAAACACTTCCCATTTCAGCAGGGACAAAAATCAAACTGTGTTCCTTTCACATATAAACCAGAAACTGTAGTTTAAATGGACAATATGCACAAGTCAGTAATCCTGCATCACACAATCCACTATTTCATTTCTGTGTTGTTTTTTTTTAACTGGCACATTAATTAGGTGGTGGAGGTGTGACAAGTCAACTGATTGCTAGGCAGGTGAAAGCAGGTAATCACACATAATACACTGAAGTTCTAAGGGCTTTTGCACACTTTTAATAAAACATAAATAAAGATTCAAAGACAAACAACCACATTGCCTTCAGGCAGGCAAACTATCCTATGTCATGGTACTTTGCACAGTACCAACTGACAAAAGAATTTGCTGCCAGTCCCCTCTCTCTGTTTCTGGCTTTCTGCAGCCTTCCTTATATCCACTTGGTTTATTGATTAATCCTTAATTAATTAATGATGGTTTTCTTCATTCCAACCACATTCTGATATGGCTGGATTGGAGGGCCAGGGACCAGTTTTTATGCAGAAATTGGGAATTTTAAGAATCCTACTCGATAGTACACAAGGCGGGTGGTGGAGGGTTCAAAAGTTTGTAAATTATAACTTCAGTGTTAATGAACAAATCGGTACGTAGCATTGATTTGGACATTTTTCAAGTGGTCGTTATGCCTATTTCTTTATTAAATTGTCATGCTAATGTGATTTTTGAAATTATGTTGATTTGTTATTATTATTATTATTATTATTATTATTATTAATTAGTCATTTAGCAGGTGCTTTTATCCAAAGCGACTTACAGTGACTTGGGGGTGAAGTATGCATCAACAACTGCTGCTGCAGAATCACTTACAATAGGACCTCGGTTTTACGAAATAATGTTAATATCTTAACGAGCAGTGCTTCTTGTGGCTATTTCTTTAGTTTGTGTTGGAATTTAAAAGGAAATCCGTGTTAATTGTCATCATTTATCAGGAGTTCATTTGCACTTGGAAAAGGAGGGTTTTAATTAACGAAAAAAAATATATCTTACCTTGAAACAGTATTTAAGTTACTTGGTGTTAAAAAAAATAGAACAAACAAACTACAGTGTGGCTTTGCTGGGAGTAGCCGCAGTTGCAGCAGCGTAAGCAGCTAATGTAATTTTAGAGCTTGAGTGCAAGCCTGAGATTGACAGACCGTGGCTGTGATGCCAGCGATACAGAGAGGGTGTACAGGAACAGGGTTAATTTCTAAAAGACTCCCTAGATAATTCAATATTTGTAGTTGAAGCCTTTTCTGTATTTGTGGTTATGAATGAGATTTATTCACTTGTTTTAACCATTTGTAACCTTACAGAACATTTGTTGTATTGCTAAAATGATTACCGTTATTTGCACCCAGTGTATTGTTACAGAAATTATCAATGGATCTGTAGCCTATCTGAACTCTGGATATGTACATTATATCGCAACTGACCTCTACTGTAGATTTTATTTGAATTAGACGAATAAAAACCTAAGAGAAAATGATGAAATCTTGGTATAAAAAATGGCATACTTGATATTACAATAAAGTTTCCTTACAGGTGATTGCGGATTTGTAATCCGTCCTAGGCTTTTATAATTATGACTAGTCCACACACGAACAAAGAGCAGACAATAGAACACATAAATCTGCTAGGAATGTGACTGAGTGGACCTTTGGTTTAATAAAAATGAGGTTTCAGTGCCTCGACAAATCAGGTGGTGTGCTTCAATACAACCCCCAAACTGTGGCTAGGATCTTCGTAGTGTGTTGTATCCTGCACAACATAGTTATATGTTGAAGATTGCTGGGCGACCAAGAAATGCTGTACACACTTGAGGAAGGTGAGGAGGAAGAAGCACCTTATCCTGAACCATTGGAGCCTCCTCAGAATATTCCTCCCGGAGAAGCCGCCAGGGCCAGGGCTGTCAAGCAACAGATCATTTATATAAATTTTGCCTAAACGTATTTGTAATGTTGTCAGACTCCCCACACACTTTATGTACAATATACACTTTCACCTTCACATGTTTGTATGCATAGAAAATGTTCTTATAATACTGCAAATGTTTGGTGGCTACTTCTAATCATGTTGAGTTCATTTATCGCGGAGGCGAGCAGAGTGCCAAAGAAAATGCATTCAACATTATTAGAGTAATTCACCCAAAAATTATAACCAAATTGTGTGTTGTATTAGGGAGTTTTATCATAATTTTAAAAGTTTAATAATATAATGAAGTCTTACATACATGGTATAATACATGTACAATAACTAACTACAATCACAAATGACACAAATGTATTTATTTATAGCCTACAATCGTACATAATAAAATACATACAAAAGTAGATGTCGATATAAGAAAATAAATTCCAACAAGCCCACATAGATGACTTACCTCCCGCCCTATCCAAAAAATAAATAAATAAATAAAATGTCTGATTAAAAATACTATTTTTTCCCTACTATCTGCATGTCGGCCAGTGCGACGCAGAGGAACAGACACAGCCTGTTGTCCCTGTACACTTCCAGTATTTGATTGCAGCTGAGAACTAAGAATTTGCAGAATAGGAACCAAGCTAGCTATAAACTCCCTAAGAGAAGTGCCTATCTCTGACACCCTCTGCACCAGAGCCTGGATATTTTCAACCACACAACTCTGGTGTTCGGTTAGGTTATGCACAACTACCAACTGATGCCCTTATTGGTCCTTCATGGCATCCAATGTGCATTTAGCAACTGAAACAAAACATCTCTGACGTTGGCTGTGGTATTTGTTCGTCTGGCAGGGTAAGAAGTCCAGCTTGCAGGTGAAATTGAAGGGATGGGTGTCTGTCTTGATCGGATATTATTCCTGCCCTTATTCTAGGTGGTATGCTGGGAGATGGCAAAGGTGCCATCAATTTGGAGCTCACATCCTTTTGGGTTTGAGCAACTGCATAAATTAGGAACACAGCTCTGTACATTGTATTGTAATATTAACTATATATTTGTTTTAAATTGTATTTTTTTTCTTTTTCACATTTAAAGAGTTGTATGTAATAAGCTGTAGCAAAATATCCACCCGAATGAGGGTAAATGACTAATGGGATGTGACAGGGTATTCCTGTGTCTGGCATTTCATGGTCTGACGTCACCACACAAGCTATCCGTGACATGGGGTTTAACCCTTTACGGCCCATTTTTTCAGTGCGTCTCAGGCGTGTCAGATCCAATTTATTTTCACATGCGCAGTTTATTTTAGACGTGCTGTTTAAAAGTATTTTACAGGTTTAGAAGGCACTGCACATCAACAAGACACTCAGTACTGCATCTCCAGCCCCACCCCACCCCTTGTTCGCTGTATTTTTCACATACGTCTTCATAGTCGTGCATACCGAGAAATCATCTCCTGATCACTCGTTTTATCACCAAACTCCTCAATAATGAGATCCAAGTCATTATTTTATTACTATAACATCCAAAAAAGCTCTGCAAATGTCTGTGATATTCTTTGAGCACTGGATACAGAAGCAGCTATCTTGTTTGTTTATGTCCGTGTTATCTCTGTGTTGCCGGGGCTAGCTGTATTTGTCAGATCCGGCCCTTTTTTTTCGGCTTCTCTCAGCTTCTATTGGTCTCACGCGGCAATTGAATGGTTTTCTCTGTTTTTTTCCAGAGAAAAAACGACTAGAGACCTGTATTTTACGTCTTTCTGATGATGATGGACCAGAAAGGAAAAATTGTAATGTCGGACCTGGTCCGACATAGGACCGCAAGGGGTTAAAGTTTTTTTTGTTTGTTTTTCATCCGTGCTGTCCAAATTTTACCCACACGCCAGATAATCATAAATTAGCATTTTATATGTGGTGTTCTAAATAAATACATTCTGGATGACAAAATCCACAATTTTCGATGAATTTTACAAATTATAACATAGATATTCCTATTATTTTTTATTTCCATTTGGCTGCTGCTCACTGGTGGGAGAGCCGTCTCACTGTGCACTAGTAGTTTCCATAGTTTCCAGCGAATTATGCTTCTATTTGTTGCTCTTGATCTAGTTAGCATGCATTTTGATGAACAAGTTCCCCTTATCTAGTTAGTGAGACAGGAAATGATGTACGTTACCTGCGACAATTAAGCTTTTTAACAAGAAATCTGTTAAGTTTCTTTTAGTATTTCTAAATGTAATACTATAGAGCGTTTAGTAGTTAGGATGTTCCTGGAGATTTAACCAATGGTTAATTAGCAGTCCAACCATTTTAATATCACGTCAAAGGGCCTGAGTAAAATTGTTGACAATAATGTTTAAAAACATAGTGATATGCTTGGGAAAACGTAGCATTGTAAAGATAAGGTAAAGCATGTTAAAGAAACATGGTACACTATTTAAATCTCTATAAAATTGTCATCACTAAAACAATGCACGGCTATGTCTTTCTTAATCATATCATTAGAAACATTTTACTTATGCCAGCCTACACTGAAATATCGGTAATACCCAATATGTAACATGTAAAATAATAATAATCTTTATTTTATAAAGCGCTTAAATACAAAGCATCTCAAAGCGCTGTACAGTTTAAAACAACAGCACCAAAACACAACAAACAAAACAAGCAGCAATTACACAAGCATATACATCTATACACAACACACTTAAAATAGAAATTGTGTAGATCACATAAAACCTAACGATGATAAAATGCCTGTACACAGATGTGTTTTTAGTTGTTTTTTTAAAAGTATCAACAGTTAATAACCCTATGCTGTTATTAATAAAATAAATACTGTAGAGATTGAGGGATTTTAGTTATGTATTGATAACCCCCCTTACCTTGTTCAGGACTTAATTAAACACACCTGATATGTTGCGCTAATTGCCACGAGATGGCTATTTAAATCAGCTGCTTTATGCATACTAGAGAGAGGAGTGGAGAGCGTTGTTACCTGCCGGGTGTGTGCTGTGGATCGACAGAGAAAAGGCTGTGCTAGGTGACCAAGACGGTGCCAAGCTGGTTTTACAGTGTTGGACTTCCACAGTGGCGCGGGGTTGCTGTACCTGGAAGCTGGATAAAGGCTGCTGTAGCTGTGTCTGATGTTCGATGACTTTGTTTCTGAATTTGATTTACCCGGGCAAAAGAAATAGGCCTCCCCCCCACCCCTATTGCTCTAACTCCACTCAATTTCAATTGACACTACATTAGAGTACTGCTAGTAAGGGACTATTTTTTTTAGACTATCGTATACCTTGCTATCAACTTTTTTATATATCTTGATATTAAGTTTGTAACTACATTTAACAGAGATTAGTGACACTGTGTTGATATTTTTGTTATATGTTTTAATGTGTGTGTCAGAGTGAATGACTAGATAGGAAATGGGGTTAGTTAATAAAGTGAGAGGGCTTATTTATTTGGTCGGTGGGAGGCGTGTGTGGGCGGCTCCTGGTTTCTGCTGGAGTGCTTGGCACAGAATGATTGTGGCCCTTGCCTGTTTTATGTTTGGATGTTTTATTTTATATAGAGGGATTTTGAATTTCACTGTTTGGCACTTTAATAAATATTTTGTTTGTGTTTTATTGTTTTTTTATGTTCTTTTAACAAGTGCTTCTGGGGCTTCCGGGGCTGTCCCTCATACGCCCTCCACAGGCTGTGCATGAATGAATGTGTGTGTGTGTGGTTTTTCAGAGTATAAATTACAAAATGTTATTACTTGCATTTAAAGCAGTGTTTCTCAACCTTTTTCGTAACAATGCCCCTTAAGGATCAGTTGAACTTAGTCGTGGCCCCCTTGCCACAGAAAATAAAATAAAAAAATAAAAAATTATTGCCAATTAACAATGCTGATTAATTAAAATCAATTATTAATTACATGTAATTCCACTAGTTCCGGGAATTACAGAGAAATAATTCATAAAACAAAAATAATTACCCCAGTCACTGGTATAATCAACATGTAGACACATACATACAATCCTTACTATTATGGAATATTGACAACATATCATCTTTGCTTGCGCCATGCTGTGGATAGCAATAGAGATATGCGAACCCTTTGAAATCGGGTACCCGGTTCCTGCTTTGGAACCAACGAACTGGATACAAATATCAGAGATCTGGTTGCAGTGTGTACTATTATATTTTTAGTAAAACTGATTATTAAAACATTAATTTCTGTCCAAAATACATTTGATAACTATAATTGACACATTCACAAAAAAAAGGCCTGCAAAATATTTATTAGAGAAATAACAGGGGTTTTAATTTTTTTTTTCTTTAATTATATGTATTTCCCTGGAGAATAATTCAGTCTCACTTTCACATGAAGTGATGAAAACGCTTTGGGTAAAGTGAATCTTCTGCACCTCGAGGGGATCATTCGCAAGACCACCCCAAGCCGAACACGACACGATTTCAGCTATCTAAAGTAATTTAAACCCAAGCTGATGAGGTTGTATTTCAGCTTGGTATCCTAACATACACTGACCTGTTTGTACATACCATGTGGTTAAAGATTTTTTTTTTAATTGTAAGCTTTGTGAAATTTGCAATTATCAAGGTTCATATATAAGCACACAATGGTTTTCACTGTTGTAATAAAACTGTTACAGTGCAAATTGGAGATTATTGATTATTTTGCTAACTTTAATTATACAGGGCGATTTCATAGATTGCACAATATTGTCGGAACTTCTGCCATTGACACATTGACATAAGGACATGTTTTTCTAAATAGTTTTGGAACCAAAATCAAAATACCCAGTTCGGAACCAATTCCAAAAATCTCCTCAAAATGAACATCACTAGATAACAATAAGAATAAACTGAAGTTCAGACGTGGAATGTAACATGACAACAGGCATAAATGGAACGGCTGCTTCGTTCTGATTGAACCATATTACATTTGCATGACAAACCAGATAGCTCAAATGGCAGTGACGTTGCTGCGTAGCAACACACATTTCTGACTTGATGTGTACACGATCTTATACGGCACAAGTCAGTGAGTACATCACTGGCACACTGGCACAAGTTTCCTTAATTTTAAAAAAGAAAACACAAAGCCCGCTTTTTTAGCTAAAACGCCCCCTCCCCCTCCCACCCTCTTGGATGTAAATGTCCCCTTTGTTTTCAGAACGCCCCTTGGGGGCTTAGAAACACTGATTTAAAGCATTACAATGCCGTTCACCACCACCTGGAAGTTGGTTACTTATTCCCGGTTCCTTATTCGCTGTATAGTTGACAAAGCAGCGTGTCCTTTTTCTGTGTGTTTTAACTCACTTACACATCTTGCTCAATTAATATATTGCTACTATTTAAAAAATATTCGCTCCTTCTTTAAAAAAAAAAATATAAATATGAATAAAAAATCTGTATTGTCAGCATAGCAGTCCCCTATAATACCCGCTTGTTTTGCCCCATTAGATGCTTTGCTCACTAAATATCGAGGTATCCCTAGATATGCTATCATCACCTCTTTGCAAAAACACTAAAGATTTTAGTGAGCAAGCCTTACCCCACGAGCAGCAGCACCCCAAAGTGTAGCCCATTATAACCAATACAGAACGCATGGGGGCGCGTCTTTTGATGCCCCATGTACCCCCATAGATCGCCTTGCTCACTATATATATCAATGTAAGGCGACTTACAGCTGTCACAAAAAATCACAATACAGCTAAGCTTTTATATTATAATAATATTACACGAATAGAAGGGGGGATGGGAATCCAATACAAAATAAATGAGTATTGTTTCAGTCAGCATACATATTGTGCATACGTCCGCTATACACTATTTATATATTTTATTTAGACTTTAATAACAAAAAATACAAGACTACCTACATTTTTAATCAGTATAGTATAATCAACTCTTCTTTGCATCTCGTACGCAAGGCAACCACTTCTATCAGTAAATCTATCGCTAAATCGCTATTGTGTATTGGAGGAGTTAGAGAAAAACATTCAATTTTATTAACTTAGATGTCAGTTACACACAGTTGAAGCAGGTGTAACTTTCAACGTCTAAACTACTGTTTTACGACGTCTACATACTTGCAAGTAGAAATGTTAATGAGGTCAAACAAGAATAGATGCCATTAGACGACAATAGACGCCTACGTGCATCAAGTGAGCATTTTAGAAGCTTTAGAAAATTGCTCTTACACTAGACATCCATCCAAACATATAAAAAGCTGAGTTACACCCATCTAAAGTCCTTAGTCGCCTTTGAAAATTATTCTACCCCACTGTGTCTGCTGGTTTTCATTCCAACTGAGCTCTCAATTTCTTAACTAGACCCTTAATTGAATTGATAATTGAATTGTTTTCAGTGCCTAACAGTTGCATATTTCAAGTTAGCTATAATATTGAACTCTACAACTGTTTAAGAGCTGAAAATAATTTAAAAGGTCTAATTAAGCAAATTATCAGCTCAATTAAGGGTCTAGCTAAGTAATTGAGAGCTCAGTTGGAATGAAAACCAGAAGACACAGGGGGTCCTCAGGACCAAGGTTGGGAACCACTGTTTTAGAGTAACACATTTATTTTTCAGCTCAGTTTCTTTATTGAAATATCATGAAACTTATTAATTGTGCAACAGACTACAGGGGCTTTGCTACTCAATGCAATCACTTTCAGTGTATTTGCTTCTGACCAGCAATTGACCAAATCCATCCAGAGCAGAGATATTTAAGCTAAGGTACATGTAATCACATTCAAAAGCCATTACTTATACAGATCATACTCGGCTGATGGAATTGGAGGGAGGCAGGGAGAGAGAAATGGGCTCCAAGAAGCATCATTACACATCTCCATAGATTGATCAAATTACTTGTTCATCGATAAAAGTGTCTCAGATGTCTTGAGTGCATAAATTTGAATAAATGCAATGCACATACAACAAAATGAATATATATATATATATATATATATATATATATATATATATATATATATATATATATATATATATATATATAGTATACACATGTACAGTAATCCCTCAATAGGGATTACTGGGATAAACTTGTCCTTCGGCTTCATAGCACATAATTAATCTCTCCCAATTTCTTACAGTTTTACAAGGTTACAGCTCTGCTGCTAAAACTGGCTATTTGCATGATAGACCCCCTCCAGTTGGAGGAAAGGTTCTACTCCAAGTACTTCTTAGTGCGTAAGTGGGATGGTTTCCTCAGACCGATCCTTGACCTCAGACAGGTCAACCTGTATCTGAGATGAAGGGGGTTCTAAATGTTGACAAATCAACAGCTGTAAATCAGGCCAGGCAACTGGTTCACCATGGTGGACCTCAAAGACACCTATTTCCACATCCACATAAAACCAGCACACAGAAAGTACCTATGGTTTGCCTTTCAAGGAACAGTGTATGAGTTCTAGGTCTTGCCATTTTGCCTCTCTCTAGCTCCCTGTGCCTTTCGAAGTCTATGGAACCTATTATGGCCCCATGGAGACTCAAGGCTTCAAAGTACTCAATTATTTGGACAACTGGCTAATTTGTGCCCAGTCTCCAGCACAGGGACGCCCACACAGAACTTGTCATCGGCCACCTTCAACTGTTGGGAGTTACGGTGAATCATGTGGCAGCAGCTTCTCAGACCCTACCTTTGGGTCTCCTGCACATGCACCCTATGCAGGCCTGGTTCAACAGCCTGCCCATCTGCGCCTCTGTGTAGTGCTGGGCAGTGTCACCAGAAGGGAAGTTGGCACCATGGACGTGTCCAGCCTGGGCTGGGGCGCTGTGTGGAATGGCAGAGGGGCGCAGGGGGTGTGGAACCCCCCTTAGCAGGGTCTCCACATAAATGTTTTGGAGCTGCAGGCAGTTTACCTAGCCTAGCATCATTTTTTTGCAGAAGGTTTGAGTGAGGCATGTGCTTGTCCGTACAGACAACACAACAGTAGTGGCTTACATCAACCACCAGGGTGGCCTCAGGTAGCACACTTTATGGAGACAGAGAGGATGCACAATTGTTGGCAACTTGCATTGTCTGAGGGGACGTGGGACCCACTAAAAGCTTTCTTGTGACCTCAAGAACAATATAGGATATAAAATAAGCTAAGCTCTAGATGATTTAGTCAGCATTAGTTTTGTGTGCTGTCCCTGAATACTGTCTGGAATAATTTCCCTATCCTGTATGTGTCTATTTCCTGCAGTCGTGGAACATTCCTTACGACAGTATTCCTGCCTACTTCCCCACAGGTTGTTTGATTTGATTTGTCACTTTCCATCCCCTAGTTGAGTTTCAAGCACTTCACTGCTTTTTGTCTGTCGTTATCCAGTCAAACTTTCAGGAATAATCCATTCCAGCTTTTATTATTACTCTGTACTTACTGGATTTTCAAAATATCTTAAACTTTAGAATATTTTTAGAATGTGCCCTTTTATAAAGTTTTAGAATAAATAAATGAAATGAAATGAATTTAACCCTTTAAGGACAGTGAAGTGATCATACTGAAGTGTCTTCCTGGGCCCGTGACCAGATAAACATGATAAAAAAAAATAATGCAGTTCAATTTATTGACTTACTGGGCTACCATACTTTGCCTTACAGGTTGTAAACGCATATCATTGGACAGGGGAGGGATTGAATTCCACCCCATAATAAATAAAAAAAACAATGTGTGTGATGTCACTTAATTTTTAAAGGGTGGAGACAGTTCATAGCAGCATGCAGAAACAAAACATCACAGGAGCTTGTTTAGACATAAGAAAGAAATAAAAAAAGAAAGAAATAAAAAAACACTGTAAATCTGATGTATTTGACTTATTATATTAGTTTTTGAATATTATTGATTTATGGCATAGGAAATTCAGTACAGACTATACAGAGTATTAACAGCCAGGGGAGGGGCTCTGACAACTTAAAGATGTTAAATCAATTACAAAGGTAGACAATTTACAGATTTTTTTTTACTTTTATGAAGGTGGACCCACCCCAGTGACAATTAAGATATAAATTCCACATGTGAATCTGCGTTCTGGACTTACAGGGTTCAGTGAGTCAATTAGTCTTTGAAGGGGCAGACTGAGAATGCAATGGTCATTACATTTCAATATCCTAAAGAAAGGTATAAAAAAGAATGGCAATACAACAAGTGCCATCATCAAACTCCGATGGGGCACATTTACTCCAAATAGCTTGTCGTCTCTCTTAGCAATCAGTTCTGCAAGTCAACAGGAGCTGTGCTTCTTTTTTTGCAACACACAAAAAAGAAAAAAAGAAAACAATATTTTTTCAACACTGTACTTAAGCAGATAATAAGCAGGATTCTCTAAATAATGCATTTATCAAACACAGTGATGCAAACGAATGTATCATACACACATACTGTCGCACAGTTTCATGTTTTGTATCATTCTAAAATTGGAAATTAAACGTGAATATGTAGGGATAAGTCAATAATTTTAGTAGCAATAACCCTTTTTTACATTCCTCCCTGCTCCGTTACCCCTCTCAGCAATCTTGTACCTAATTGCCTCTGAAGAAGGGTTAATAAATTGCAAAAAAATAAAATAACGCAATTGTTTATAATAGTTACTTCTAATAATTTATATTAGTTGACTGGTAGCTGTAGAAATTCACAAACTGGGTGCAAGAAGAATTTGTTGGGCTTTTCAGAATATTTCAAAGCACTATCCCAGATCATACCAAAAGAAATTATCAATAATACTTAAGGAACCTCACACACCTCAAACAATTGCAAATGTCAAGTCATGTTTTGCTTGAGCTTCAAAGCACTTTTTAGATTACTAAAGTGTTAGTTTAATCAATGATGATCAATTTCTATAACGGTACCATATTTTAAACTGGTTGCTCTGAAGCTCACATATTATTTTTGATGCCATTATTCGTGCTGCTGCATTGCCGAAGTGCAGACTTATTACATTTCATGTTTCATGCTGTGAAGGGCAAACATCTATTCAAACTACGTGCTATCATTTGGAATTCATTGAACACTCCCCCGAATTGCATGTTTCGATACACTTCTATTCCATTGCAATCATCCTTTTGTTCATCTCGCACTTCTCCATACTCATTTTCTATTCAGAATGGTGTTCATTTTGTTTCTGTTATTTTCTTACTTTATAATGAAAAACAACCTATTTGAAAAACAACCCGCATGCATGCACACACGCGTACAGGTGACGTTAACCCTTTGGTTACCACATCCACCCCTTAATTGGCTTCTTTCCTGTCAATAATCAATCACTATTTACAACCATACTTTCAGCCAGTAACATGCTTTGACCCAGAAGAAGATGAAATGACCCAGGAAGTGCAAGTGCAAACAGACAACCCAAGAATAAGGCACAGAAACTGAGAACTTCCTTTAACTTAAGGTAGTTCCATATATGTTTAGAAATGAAAATACAAGTGTGTTACAACATTCTTTCAAAGCAGCACAGTTGAGACCTATTCAGCCAATGCACGAGCAAAACAGGTAAGGTTTATGAATTTTTTTAGCTACAATTTCTTTAACACCAATTCACACACTCTTGGTGTTATATTTTGGTGTTATATTACAATAAACATTTCCTTGTATATTGTAGTTGATACTTCCTTTATAATCAAAAAAATAAACCAGTGAATCCAACGCAATACCCCTTGCTAGTCTAATCATTCCAAGCAGTTATGCTGCTCCAATATCCAGTTATTAGAATGTTTCTTTATCTGCCTTTCCTTAGCTTTGCACTGTGTTAATCTTGCCTAGCGAATCCTCAATGCAGGCACTGAACAGACTTCCTCATTTCATTCAGATCATATGCATATACAGTAAATGTAGCAAAGGAGACCTTGTATCTCTCTGCAAGCATGATTGGCCACATTTATACAGAGAGGAGGTGGGGCTGGCAGGAATGAAAGGTGTTGTACACATCTCCATGCACAAGGAATCAATCCTTTTCTAATTAATGGTGCATGCCAATCGTGTTCAGAGGATTTAATACTACTGAGCCAATGCATTTGAATTTGACTGAACCCAACCCAATTCTATCTTGGTTTCCATGCAGATTATAAAGTGGATTTGGGAATTGATTCCTCAGTTAGTTTGAATCTGAATAACGTACAACTCCTGTACAACTAATATACAGAATATAGAGGGAGATTCATAATTCGCACAGCATTGTTGTTTTGCATTGTTTTCAGTTCTGCTTATATGTTGCATTATTAAACAACCCCCTGGTACCTAAATGGTGTGTCACAGAGTGTCTCTGTCATAGACATATTTCCGTTGCATATCATCCTTCACGTACCCTCCAGTTATACATCCAGTATATTGTGGAATCAGTTATAAGGTCATGTAGTCATGGCTTCCGTTTGCCCCAATTACATTTCCCTTGCAACGCATTTTCGTGATAGGACACAATCAGCACAGCATCCTAGTACAATAATACTTCTGCTTACAATAATAAATACAGGTATAGTAACACTACTACTTAATAATAATACTAATAATAATCAGTTTGACACTGGATCTTGCCAAGCTGTTGTGGAACAGTGTACTTTTCTTTTGTCAAGCTGTGAGCATGCACAGAACAGCACATTGCAGCCAGTGACTACTTCTTGTTTTAATCTGTCGAAATTCCTGCAGAAAGCTGCTGGCCAAAGCAATCGCCAATTTCAGTCGTGTTTACTTCTCTCCAGATGGAGAATTAGCTTGCATACAAACTATGCATTTCATTCTGCTCCCCAATTGCCTTCCAGATTAAATAAACACAGTGTGAATTAATTCATCTCTGAATGTTGCTCATTGCCAGCAACCCACCTGGAATAGAGGCTTTATAAGGTTTATGCTTTTACATTGTTTTTTTTCCCATCTCATTATTTACTTGTATTATGTCCCTGGCTGGGGAAGGATGCCTATTCATCCTTTTTTCTTTCATTTATTTTGTGCCACAGTTATTCCAGCTGAGAGCTATTGACTGCCACTTGGTAGTTGTTAGCATTTTTTCCCCCTGTGATGGCGAAGGTGAACAGCTCCCAATCACCATTTCAGTTTAGCCATTAGCATTCAAATACAATATAGAATTTAAAAACTCCACTTGCTTTCATGTTTTAATCTGAGTTTTGCATTTAATTTGCTCCCTTTCTTGTATTCCTATCCCTATTGCGTTTTCAGTCATTAGTTTACAAATATGTAGGCTTCTCTTGTATTTTTTTTCCTTCTTTAGACTGGCTTGAAGGCATACTCGATATTAATGTTCAGAGGACCTAACAAAATAATTCCAGTAAATCTTATCTAGTATGTATTAGCATCACTTTATAGAGCTCACATTTTCCTATATGAAAGATGAACACATTATGTTAAACAGGTATTTGTTTTTTTAATGACATTTGTCTCTTACAGTCTTTTTTCTATGCTGCATTTGCCTTTAAAGGAACGTATTTGACACTGCTGAGATGCTTCTAGGAGATTGAGTTCTTGCAGGAAAAACTATAAAGCATTTTTTTTTTTTAGACATATATCCTGAGCACATTTTTTGTAAATATATGTTTTTCGTGTTCAGGTCTGTGTGTGCTGTATTAAATGGGGAAAGCACAAAACTTAAAATGGGTTATTAGACAAGAAAACAAAGGAAAGCAAATTCCATTTTAGACAGGGAAGAATACATGTGGATCACACACTTCTGGATACCTACTTTGAAATATTCCACTAAACCCGATGTTACATTGCTAGGGTGAGCAAACAGAGCGTGATTGGGTTCTGTGCCTATGAAAAGGACATTGTGTGCGTATCGTGAATGCAGCTGTTTTTTAACATCAATATAAAATATTTAAGTACCATATTCCTTCGAATTTAAGACACCCTCAAATTTAAGACGCAGCCCAAATTTACCACCCTCAATTTGAGGAAAAAATAAAACATCAAATAAATATGCATTTACAAAGATACAACCTCAATTACACTGTTGTATTGTACACAACTGACATGAAACAGTGTTGTTGTAGATTAACCACTGAGCTTTATTATGCTGCATACTGTATAATACTTAAGATAGTGTATAATACTCTGTCATACACATACCACTCACTCACTTATGGCAACAGCAAACACTACATCACACAACATGTAACCCAGCAACCACAGCAGCATTGACCTCATTGCAAACACAACGGTCACAACCTGTTTTTCTCCCAATTTGTGAACTGTGGCATGTCGAAAAATACAGGGGGTTTGATCAGCATTTCGGATCTGTCCAAGCTGGTACTGTTTGTTAGAAATGCTGAAATTGTAAAAGCTTCTCTTGGTATTCCTCAGGAATGATGCTTCTAATGACGCTCCTTTGTTAATGGCTGCCTGTATAACACGAATGATTCGAAATCGAGCATACGTCATTGTTGTCTTTCTCAGAGTGTCAGTCACTTGCTGTTTGTGTACCCGGGTAGTCGTGTCTTTTGTTGGCGATTTTAATAGACGCATTACTATATTGTACTCAAATTTAAGACGCAGGCTATTTTTAAGAAGCAAAAAATCGTTAAAAAAGTGTGTCTTAATTTTAAAGCAATAGTGTATGTTTGAGTGGTTTTATATTTACAGAGCTCTAAATTCACTACATATCGCAAACATCAATAATAATAATTTATCAAAATATCATATAAAGCTCACAAAAAATCATTCTTTGGATTGTACAATTCACCTAGATTACATTCGGCACAAAAAAATCATACTTTTCTAAGTGGATTTTATTGTATAAGTTTGTTTTTAAGACAAGCGGCAATGGAATTGCCAAACTTAGCCGCGGCGCCATGTCTGTGTCACAGTCAGTTTTGTTTGCGGTTTACCTATTTTTTGAAAATCCCACACCGACTTCATTATACTACACATACAAACGGCTTTTAAAATAAACATTTTAATCTTTCTGAATCTCAGTTTTCACATTATTCTGACAGTCGAAACATTAAAAAAAAGAGTTTTTCCAAACTCTCAAAAATTATATAATTGGTTAATGCTGTGTCCGGAAGACATGCCTTTTTGAAATATTATTCTATCAGGTGTGGCTTTATAAGATATATGGGGTGAGACAATGGCAACAGCTGCTGCTGCGGTGAGTGTTCAAAGGCACCAAACAGTGGTAACAGGAAGCAGCATTTCTTTTTGTGCAGAATTTGACGTGTCATTATTAACAAATGGGGTGATGCATGATCTATACATTTGCCAGAAGTAGTAACGAGATAGACGTAGCCCTGCAGTCTATAACATCTTAAATCGTAACTTCAGTCTCGATATTAGAAATGTGCAGCAGCATGAACAGTATTTCAAATGCGCTATATGCATATATAGAAATAACATGATTAGTGTGTGTAGAAACTCCACTATGCTGGATAAATTTAAAAGGCACATTTTTACTTTGCCCCGTGCAAGCAGGCGAGTGATTGACAGCAGTGACATAGATGGTATAACTGGTCAAACGTCACAAGGCAACTCAGATAGTGCAGACACAAGGCGAGTAGCATCGATACAATTCACGTTCATATTAATTATTTATATAGATATTCACATTGCCTGCTTTTTCAGTGGCAAATGCATTAATCCAATGTTGTGTAATAACATTCTTTACAAATTATTAATATGTAAAACGTTGTTATGACTTTCTGACCCCTAAGAAATACTACAAAAAATATTGCATAATGGGTATAATTGTAATTTTGTAACATACAGATAAATGCCCTTGAAAACGTGCTAAAAATATTGTTACGTTTCTGTATATTATAAAGAAAATCCATGCATTTAAAAATGACGCCTGTGCATTTTTTTCAGTAGAGTGTCTGTCTTGGTGCCATGCCGTCCTGACAGTCTTGGCAGATGTGTTTTTAGGGGTAGGCTGTAGCGTAAAAAAAAAAAACTACAATCTAGCTGGAGGAGATGTGATACCTTTTATTTATTTTTATTTATTGGACTAATTAAACAATAATAATTAATCACAAGCTTTCAAGACCTCAAAGGTCTCTTCTTCAGGTGACAGTAGGAAAGAGAGATTGATGTTTACATTCAAACTTTAACAACAAACGTTGCAGCTAAGTGCTTTTTCCAAGAGGGCCGACTTCCGGTTTCGCCCTACCATCGAGTTTGGCTAACTCTGGAACAGCACGTCAGATGCAAGCCCAAGAATCTCATTAAGTTAGGCACGTTATTTAAATACTTTACTTTCGTAAAAATTTGATTCAAAATGCGGTTGTGAAAAAATGCGTAGCAAGTGGTCCGTGGGAAAAATCCAAACACCAAGGTGGTCCCTATATTGAAAAAGGCTGGGAACCACTGACCTAGAGAGATCGAGCTGGCCACTGGGAATTATTTCCAATTAAACCCCAGGATTGAGAGGGGTTTGCATCACGTTCAAAACTAGTTAAGGAGAGTTAACTTTGACCACAGGAATCGTGACACTGCGAGGCCGTGGAAGGCCAAGTGACTATGGACTATGGATTTATACTTTATCATTTCAGTATATGGTTCAGGACATTGAAGGACTTCTAATAGTCTGGTTCATAGGACTGTAGTACTTGCCTTGCTGTTGAAAATCTGTGCACTTTACTAGTTTTAGTCTTGTGCTGTGTTGTTTAGGAATTTATATACTCTATAGTGGCGATATATTTGATCTTTTTATTATTGTGCATGGTTTTATTGTAAATTGCATTGATCATTGTAATAAAGAGAAACATTTTTACTTACTGGTCCATGTGGTTCCTGTGCACTCTTTGGTTAGGCTGGTGGTCAGTCCAAGAGCCAAACAACTTGTGGGGTGAAAAGAGGGAAAATTGTTAAAATCTGTAATACAATACTTACCTGTGTAAAGTCAAGCATACCCCATGTCATTTATTTATTTATTTATTCATTACGTATCAAACAAGTGGCAATACAAACCGAGAACGTTGCTTAGTCAGCTGACTCCTCCCGAATCGCCTCCTGCTTTAGTGGTGCAGGAAATACTGGCTACAGACGAGTACATGCACATAACCTCCACGTAACTGCTAATTAATTTGAACATTTCAATGGAAACATAGCCAGTGTCACAAGAGTAATATTAACAGAGACTTCTGGTTAAAACATCAGAGTATTTTGTATTTCTCTTGGCTGGAGCAAAGCTTGTGCAGGAATAGATTGGTTTTTTACTGGCTGTATTACGTATTTTTGGCCGAGGGCCACCCTCTGGCTCACTGAGAACCGGCACTGAAAAGGTGGGTCTGGCTGGGAAGTGAGCTTCACTTGCCCCTCGAGGGAGATTGTAGTGGTGGAGTGAGGGGGATAAGCAAAAAAAGCACAGGCTGGGAGGTGCTTGAACTAGGGTTTAAACAAGAAACTGAATGAAGTGAGAGGAGGAGCCCCTTGCTCCTGCCTCCCAGAACCACACCCAGGGTTACAATAAAAAGCTGATTCAATTTCAGCAACTCACAGACCACAAGCAAGTGCTTTATCACATCAGCTAGATGGACAGCTCAGCTTGATAGTGAAATGTTGTTTTATTATTATGAATGTCATTTGGAGGTGTGTATGTTCCTAGATACTTAAAAAAAAAATTCTGTAAATACATTTACAAACTATTTTAAGATTAAAATATTTTAAGATTACACAGGGAAATCTGTTGTGACTGTCTCAGTGAAATGATGATTCTTTAATTTGTCCCAGTTATTTCACAATTTTTTACACAAAGTACAATGGTGTTTGAGCCTAAAAAGCGCTGGCCTACCCCAGGTGTACGAATCTTGGAACGAGACTCTCCAAACTCCAGAAAACTACAGTAGGGTGACAGTAGGGTCACATTCTAGAAAACAAACATTATCCTTTTCCTGGTGCTCCAATTTATTTTAAATATTCAAGACATCAAAAGATGGGGAACGCCATTCAGGAAACCCTGTAGGTATTATATGTACTGTTAAATTTGCTTCTCAGAGATCTCCTTTTTTCCGCTAACATTTTTGTAGGTAGAAGCAGGAAGCTGCAAGGAAGGAGGAAGCTTGTGGTGCTAAAAACTACCTCAGGTTAATGTAAACACACTTCGTGAGTCAACAATGCCTGGATGAAAGTTATGGAAAAATGAAGAATTCACCTAGAAATTATATTTCAGTGTAAAACTGAACATTGTTGAACAGTTACCTACACACAAAAAAATGTGACAGTTTTGTGTGTGTGTGCTTTTTAAAAAAAAATAAAATGTATGAAAGATGTTAAACTTAGACAGACTACACAGCAGAAAATGTCAAGCCCCCCAATCCTATCAGCTTGTGGAAAAGTGGCCAACTGGTAAGGAGTGCATTCAGATATAGCAGGACTAGTTTCAGGTAGAGCCCTGTACAATACAGCTGGCATGTCAGACCAGTTTCTGTGAACAATTTCATTCTGAATTATTTAGGGAGCACATTATTTATTCTTTAATGATTGTAGTCGTCTTACAATTTCTAGTGTGCAGCTATTCAGAACAGAAAAGGTGCAATGCCGGTCTACATTCGTGCTTATGCAGCGTTTACCCTCACCTCACTGACAGGGGTCAGATCCATAAGGGTAGTGCATCACACAACACTGCCTGCTATACTCCTTCCCTTTAACCTCAGAATGTGGTTAAAGAACGTTTAACATTATCTCACCAACAGGGTTATAATCTCTGATGGCAGTGCATCATACAACACTGCCTGTTGCCTAAGCACCTGGAAGCTCCTTGTTTTGTGATACATACACTATTGTATCCAAGCTGAGTCGAACCTTGATTACAGCGAACAACATCATTTTAGAAATGTTACCGGTTGTGCACTTTTATTCTCTCTATAGGTCTCAAATATCTGTGTAGCAGGTGAGATCAGTATAATTAAAGCTGCTAATAGTAACTTGGTAAAACACTGAATATCATTGCTGAGATGCTCCTGCCAGCTGTTATTGATTCGTTTAATGGCTCAAGCGCTGAACATTCTCACAGACTAATAGAATTACTGGTATGTAGTGCGGTAGTCTCCCAGCCCAGATAGCAGGGACAGAAACTCAGACACAGAAAGCTTGTAGTTTAACGTGCTATACACTCTTTAATAAACAAATAAAACACAGAAACAAACACTAACAAAACACATTAACAAAATAACAGGTGCACGGGCCAAAACAAAAGGTCTATAAAAACACTCATGAACATAAATACACAAACGAAACGGGACAGAACGCAACACGAAAACCTCCACCTCTCACCAACATCAACTGTAACACCTGTGATCACCCTATTTCCCACGTGTTTTTGCAGGGAGGATTTTAACTCCTTCACTGCCACCCAATATCCCCCCCGCCTCCCCCACACATGCACACCCATGCCTCCATATATATGCCTCCTCTGCCTTCCCAGACCGCCCCCCAACCCAAGTTGGAGGCATCTGTCGTCACCACTTGGCAGTTTAACACTATTCCCATCCGCACACCCTCGTGCAGGTGAGAGATCCTCCACCAGCGTAGGTCTGCCGATGGTGTCTGTCGCGTTTGGTGTTGAGGTGGAACACATTGAACCACGCTTGTAGCGGGCACATGCGAAGCAGACTCAGCTGAATGGCCGATATGGCTGCGGCCATCAGACCCAATAGTTTCTGGCACAATAGGAGGGTGACCTGTGATTCCTGTTAGAAAAGGGAGAGGCAACCCTGGATAGCTGCAACTCTGTCGTCTGACAGGTATGCGCGCATCGTACTGGAGTCCAGCCGGAGCTCTTAGTGCGTCGTGCACTGCACCGGTGTGAGCCAACTCTTTGCATCATTGATAGTGAGGCCCAGCCTCACCAGATGCTCTGTCACGACCGCCATGTGGGACGCTGCTCCCTATCGCAACTGGGAACAGATCAACCAGTCTTCAAGATTATTACTCTGATCCCCTGAAACTGCATGGGGGCCAGGATAGCGTCCACACACTTTGAAAACGTATGAGGAGCCAGGGAGAGGCCGAATGGCAGCACAGCAAACTCGTAAACGCTTCCTTGAAAAGAGAAGCAGAGATACTTCCTGTGCTCTTCCTGTGCTCTGGACAAATAAAAGTATGCATCCCTTAAATCCACAGTCGCTCAGCCGGACAGACTGGAGAATGTGACGGTGAGTCAGCATCTGGAACCTCCTTTCTTTTAAGAACCCGTTGAGGAGCCTCTGGGAGGTGGGGTCTACGAGACGAATGGCTCACTTACACAGCAAGGCGGCCACTTCCTTCTGAAGTACTGAGGCCTGGGGAGAGTCTGTCACGAAAGTATTCGTGCTGCCTCGAAAGGGAGTAGGTTCCAAGCAGAACTGAAGCGCGTAACCGTTTTGCACGGTGGCTGTCTAAGGCGTTGGCCCTGGAAACACCTCCTGGGACGCTTGTGTGTGGGCTGGCCACGTCCTGTGTTCCCTCTGCCTGCCGGGTGGGCCCTATAGGCGATGCCTTAGGTTACCCAGCGGTTCAACCTGCCCCACGTGGGAGCACGGGGAGGGAGCAACGCGGCCACCTGCTGTGACGCTTCGCATTCCCGGTGGGATCTCTGCAAGATCTCCTTCACGGCTGGCCCAAAGGTATGTCCTGGGGATATAGGCACGTCTAGCAGCGCAGCCTTATCCGCGTCCGGAACTCTGGCTTGTGACAGCAACAGCTGCCTATGAGCCACAATCAAGCTAGCCAGGCACCGGCCAAGGGCTGGCCCTTGGAGACCGGTGATCTGCAGCAGCGTGCTGGACAGGAGACGTAGCTCCATGGCCACTGGCTCAAGGAGTGGGGCCTCACGCAGTACACCGTCCATATAGGCTGTAAGCACACTCACCATTTTTGACAGGCGAGTTGCCTGTACCTCTGCTGCATACGCCTGCTTGAGATGCGTTTCTGTCATCTTGCATAGAGGGTTCGGGTACGCCGGGTCTCGAGCCAACCCACCCACTGGCGGGGCCTTAACCAGGGCTGCGATGGTGGAATCTACTGGGGGGAATCCCCTAGGCCCAGTTTTTAAGCGCCTTCTAGAGAGGCAAGCGGTGCCGTCTGTTTTAGCACGCTAGGACCTGAGGCCGGAGGTCCTAGCGTGTACCTCCTCATGGGAACTTTTGAGGATGAGGAGCCATCGACTGCGTCCAGAAGACAGACTGGCGTGGTTCTGCCGCTGGTGTCCAGGGGACCTGCAGGAATGCCGAAACCGAGCTGGACAACGGGGGAGCACTGGCTTCCGAGGCTACCTCAAAGCCAGGTTCTCTCTCAGCAGGAGGTTCGACCTCCCCTCCTCTGTCCTCTTGCATCAACTGGGACACCTCTTCCCATCCACCCTGATCTCCCCTGGGGGAGGGGGGTATGGCAATTGGGGCTGGAACTGCGGCCGGGGCCACAGGTGCCTGTTTGGCCAAGAGCTTCAGGACCGAGGCCATCTGGGTCCATAATGTCCCTCGCCTGCCTGGAACGCTTCACCCTTCTCGCCTGCGGAGATGGGGAGCAACTACGGGGGACCTGCGCATTGGGGATGTCCAGCAAGTGGTCCTGGGACAGGTCATGGAGGAGGGGCTCTGGGGCGCCAAGAGCCACCGACGGTCCAGTCACAGAGGATGCGGAACTCGCCTTCGTGGCCCTCTCCAAACTATTTTCCTTTACCCGGGGCTGAAAAGCTGCACAGATGCTGCAGGCCACCTCCCTCTCGAGTTGGGTGCCCAAACACCGCGCCCAGTGGAACCCCTGCTTGCCTGACATGGGTTTGGTATTCTGCATTGGCTGTGCACGAACACCACTTGCACTGGTTGTAATGGCGCTCAAGCACTGATTAATAGTGTGGTGCCGTGCGTTCACCCACTAGCACTGTAGTGGAGGGCACCGAACACCGTGCACCGTGCTCACCGAGTACCGTGGGCACTGCATACCGTGCAGCACCGTATGCCTGTGCACTAGTGTAGCGGTCAGCACCGTCTGCACCGCGTACCGAAGCACTACCATGCGCTCGTGTACTGACGCTGTCGCAATTGGCCGATCACCGTGCGCACCGTGTACCGTGCAGCACCGTGCGTTCATGCACTAACGCTGTAGCAGTGGGCACCAAGCACTGTGTGCACCGCGTGCACCGTGCGTATTGAGCACCGCGCGCACCAAGTACCAAGCACTATGTGCACCGTCTACTATGCGGCGCTGTGTCTGTGCACTGATGCTGTAGCGCTGAGCACTGTGTGCCGTATGCAGTGAGCACCTTGCACAACAAGATACCGAAGTACCAAGGGCTATGCATGCGCCACGGTACCGAAGCAATTGTGCCTACCCTAACTGCGTATGGACACACCTGGTCAGCATGTAGCATGTACCAGGTGGACACAAGGGCCAAAGCCGCAGTGGGCGAGTTGAAGTAGACAGCAAATAAAGAATCCCTAATTGATCTTTTATTCCAAATAAATCCTTGTACCCAAGTGTCCCTCGTAAAGAAACTTTAGAAGCTTGTCAAAAAACACTAGATAACAGACTAGATAAATCAATACCAACAGCAGAGGTGCTGAACATGATCAACGTAGTTTTAGAAAACAGTTATTTTACATTTGTTGATAAGAATTACAAACAAAACAATGGTACAGCAATAGGATCTAAATTAGGAATGCATTTTGCCAGCACATACATGGGGAAATGGGAAGAACAATTACATAGAAAATCGGAAAGATAACCTTTAGAATACATTCAGTTTGTAGATGATATTTTTGGGGTTTGGACACAAGGAGAAGAGTCTCTCTTCCAGTTTCATAAAATTGCAATACACAGTAATATTAAGGTGGACCTTCGATGGACAAGAAAAGAAATTGAATTTTTAGATACCATAGTAAAACTTGAAGAAGGTTCAATTGAGACTGACCTCTTCTGTAAACCTACTGACATGCACCAGTATTTACACATGTCCAATACACACTAAAAGGGCAATAAGGAATAAGTCTAGGAATAAGAATACAAAGAATATGCTCAACAGAAAGTGACTATGTAAAACAAAGAAATGTATTACAAGCAAATCTTAAAAAAGAGGATACAAAGAAAGAGACGGAGTTAAAAAAAAGTGGATAAACTAAAAAGAGATGATCTACTAGATTATAAAAATAGAGATAAAAAGGTCAAAAGAGTCCCATTAGTAATGACTTACTCTAAACTTTTGCTTAATATTTCTAAGATAGTTTGGAAACACTTGCGGATTCTACATAATTCAGAACAATTAAAAAAAGTATTTAAGGCCCCAGTTGTCGCATTCAAAAGAGAAACTAATTTAGGTGATATTTTAGTTCACAGTAAACATTAAAGAATAATTGACAGACTAGGTTCCACAAATACTTGCACTAGTACATGTAAAGTGTGTACATGGACAAAAGTACAAATATAATTAAACATAAGAACAACACATATCCACTAAAAACTAATACCTACTGTAAAAATAGCAATGTTGTATATGGAAAAGCCTGTGAAAAATGTGATGAAATCAAATATGATGGAGAGGCTGGAACAACTTTATATAAAATAATTCAGAACCACCTTTCATTAATTAAAAATAATGAGCCAATAGTACAGCACTTCACCAGTCAAGGACATGACATAAATGATGTTAAGTTTGTAGTATTAGAACAGCTAAAATTAGACAATGTGACATATAGAAGAATAAAATAAAGTAAATGGATAAATAGACTGAACACGATTATGCCAGCGGGACTCAACAGAAAAGAATGAACTAATTAACTCCAATAAATATATAATATTTAAATAAATAAATAAACAAAATTCATTCAAATGTTGTGCATGCCGATGCACTGGGAGGCCAAATCAAGGCTGATCCTCAGAGCCAGCATTACATGATAATATAAATATAATTTTATATAAAATAATGTTAATTAGAATTAATACCGATTTAAAGATAGAAGTAAAAATGATGTCACAATATAGAGAACACCATTACATCATGTAAGAACAAATCATGGATTTGAATATAAACAATAACAAGTAGTTGTCATGCTGTCAAAAACCTATAAATACCTCCCATGTTTTGATTCAAACACAGGCTCCCTTGAGAAAGATATGTACAGCATATCGAAACGTTGGGCAGCTGGCTCTTTGAACTAAAAAAATATCTGTATATATATATATATATATATATAATATATATATATATATATATATATAAAGAGCCAGCTGCCCAACGTTTCGATATATTGTACATATCTTTCTCAAGGGAGCCTGTGTTTGAATCAAAACATGGGAGGTATTTATAGGCTTTTGACGGCATGACAACTGCATGTGTATCGAAAGAGTGATGAGCAAGTGACAGTATGAAAGAGTACTAGAAAATGATGGTGCTGAACAGCTGTGATTGATAATTTCCCTAAAGGAGAAGACTATCCAACAAATAGGGCTAACTTTCCTATTAATATTAGTGATCACCAAGTGAAGCAGTTTATAAAAGATCATGGAGCTGTTTTTTTTTTTTTTTTAAACCATTCCTGTCACTGTTGCTGAGAGATCATTTTCTAAACTTAAGCTGATTTAAGAAAAACTATCAGGGCTAGCCTTGTTGAGCATGGAACAAGAACAAGCACGAGCAAGAAAATCGAACCAAGATTGTGGATGGTGTTGCTGCCATGGAATCCAGAAGACAGGCATTTCAACTAATGTTTGGTTGGTATATGTACTAACTCAGTATTCTTCAGTTACAAGTCAGTAAAGAGTTAAACGGGGCCCAAATCGATTTTTTGCTGTGAGGCCTGTGACATGCAATTTACGCCACCGGATGAGACACTTAGGAAATTGTAGACACTGCTGACTTAGGAAATGCTTTTGTAATACCAAGTTAGGAAAAATCCTATCCTAGCCTTGAAAGATGATAGGAAAGCAAGTTAGGAAATCGTTCTGTAATACAGCCCCAGGTTTGTAAAAAAAAAAACACTGAAACGCTCTTTATATTACACTGCTTTACTGTTTTATGTTGTTTGTATTCTGAGTGGCTCTGGGTTCTGTGGCTCCTATACTGAGTTATTAAATGTGACCCCTGACCTTACCTCATTTTGAGCTTCCTTTGAGCTGAGCTGGAGATCCTAAGTGCTAGGACTGAACAGCCTTTTCAACACCTATTTTACACAGAGAGAGAGAGAGAGAGAGAGAGAGAGAGAGAGAGAGAGAGAGAGAGAGAGAGAGATACTGTATAGAGCTGAAAGGTTACATGGTCACATGATGTGAACGGAACAAAGAAGTAATAATAATAGTAATAATAATAATAATAATAATAATAATAATAATAATAATAATAATAATAATAATAATAAACATGCTGCGGGATTCTTTGCAACATCTATTGGCTACATTCCGCTGTTGTTGTTGTTGTTTTAAAACATGGCATCCAAGCAAAGCAGCATTGTGTGGAATTTCTTTACCAAAGCAGGAGAAAACGGAATTTGCAAACTCTGAAAAGGAAATATTTCATTCAAAGGAGGAAGCAGTAGCACACTTATTTAATGTGCTCCACAACTTTTTTAATTTTTTTTAAATTTAACCCAAAACAAAATAGGTCAATGTTTCATAAGTGTGTGAGTAATGTTTTTCTCATACTGATTTAATTTTGTACTTTGCACCTTACGCATTTTTCTTTTTCTTTGTTAATGTACTTCAAAAATAAGAAAAATGGGGTTCACCACTCAAATTACTTTATTTATTTGTTTATTTATTTTGAAATAAATGGTACTTATTTGCTCTTTTTGGTAAGAAACTATATCTGCGAAATAACTGTAGATAAAGCATTCCGTATTGGAAGCCATGCAGTTATTATTATTAATGGATCACAGAGTTATCACTGACATAAACCCTACAGGATGTTGTTTTGTTTCCGATTTAGTTCCTGAGAAGAATATTATTGTGACATAGAAAAGTACAATTTATATTTGCTTAAATGAGAATATGCTCATTGAATCTTTATTCCTATGACGATTCTTGCAAGAGGTCAGGAAAAACTCAATCTTAAACAAGAGGACCAGTTGTTAAGCTAAAATCCCTGCTGTGAAGATCAGCCAGGTGGAACTGTTTTAAACAAATGCAGATCTTTATCAGAACTGAGTACCAAGCTTCAAACAATGTTTTTTACATGTGGGGCAATAAAGATTAAAAGACAGACTGGGGAGTAGGTGTACTAAGATGGGCCAGTCGCAGTGCAAACATAACGCAATTTACAATTTCGTTGCGACACTTAAAGTGAAAATTTTGTTGTACGCACTAAGGGAAAATATGTTAATGAAGACAGCCGCCATATACTAATTTAAATATTTGTTGTTTATTCTTAGTGAGATCTCTATCATTATATATTGCGATAGTCGTGCGACAACAGGCGCATTTACAATACCATTTCTGATCCTGCTTAAATGTATCGGTAGCATTTGATCCTGCTCAGAAATGGTAGTGTACATGCTTGGCGATCGGATCAAATGTATCTCTCGGGGAGATGGTACAAATCAGGATCAAAAGCATCGGTAGTATTTGATCCTACCAGTGTAAACACTCAACCAGGTCAAGTTCCGGCATGCAGTGCAGCACAGTGATGTCCTTTGTTTTGAGGTGGGCGCCAGACTGAAACATTTCCTCCAGCACATCAGAGGAGCAGGTAAGAGAATACATCTTCCGTTTTTTTTTTTCTTAAAAATAAAATATTGTTAAAGTTAACAGTAAATGGCTTGCACAGTCTCTTGACACAGGGGTTGTACTGACAGACTGGAAAATTGCAAACGTAATACCGATCCACAAAAAGGGAGACAAAACCGAACCAGGTAACTACAGACCAATAAGCCTGACTTCTATTTTATGTAAACTTATGGAAACTATAATAAGATCCAAAATGGAAAATTACCTATATGGTAACAATATCCTGGGAGACAGTCAGCATGGTTTTAGGAAAGGGAGATTGTGTGCATAAAAGATTAATTGTCAAACTGAATGCAGTAGGGATTCAAGGAAATGCATGCACGTGGATTAGGGAGTGGTTAGCATGTAGAAAACAGAAAGTACTGATTAGAGGAGAAACCTCAAAATGGAGCGAGGTAACCAGTGGTGTACCACAGGGATCAGTATTAGGTCCTCTGCTATTCCTTATCTACATTAATGATTGAGATTCTGGTATAGTAAGCAAACTTGTTAAATTTGCAGACGACACAAAAATAGGAGTGGCAAACACCTTTGCATCAGCAAAGGTCATTCAAAATGATCTAGACAGCATTCAGAACTGGGCAGACACATGGCAAATTACATTTAATAGAGAAAAGTGTAAGGTGCTGCACGCAGGCAAATAAAAATGTGCATTATAAATATCATATGGGAAATACTGAAATTGACAAAGAAGTTTATGTTGACTCAGAAATGTTTTCATCTAGACAATGTGGGGAAGCTATAAAAAAGGCCAACAAGATGCTCAGATATGTTGTGAGAAGTGCTGAATTTAAATCAAGGGAAGTAATGTTAAAACTTTACAATGCATTAGTAAGACCTCACCTAGAATATTGTGTTCAGTTCTGGTCATCTCGTTACAAAAAGGATATTGCTGCTCGAGAAAGAGTGCAAAGAAGAGCGACCAGAATTATCCCGGGTTTAAAAGGCATGTCGTATGCAGACAGGCTAAAAGAATTGAAACTATTCAGTCTTGAACAAAGAAGACTACGCTGTGATCTGATTCAAGCATTCAAAATCCTAAAAGGTACAGACAATGTCGACCCAGGGGAATTTTTTGAGCTGAAAAAAGAAACAAGGACCAGGGGTCACAAATGGAGATTAGATAAAGGGGCATTCAGAACAGAAAATAGGAGGCACTTTTTTACACAAAGAATTGTGAAGGTCTGGAAACAACTCCCCAGTAACGTTGTTGAAGCTGACACCCTGGGATCCTTCAAGAAGCTGCTTGATGAGATTCTGGGATCAATAAGCTACTAACAACGAGCTACGAGCAAGATGGGCTTTGTGGTCCAGTGGTTAAAGAAAAGGGCTTGTAACTAGGAGGTCCCCGGTTCAAATCCCACCTCAGCCACTGACTCATTGTGTGACCCTGAGCAAGTCACTTTACCTCCTTGTGCTCCATCTTTCGGGTGAGACGTAGTTGTAAGTGACTCTGCAGCTGATGCATAGTTCACACACCCTAGTCTCTGTAAGTTGCCTTGGATAAAGGCGTCTGCTAAATAAACTAATAATAAACGTTTTTATGTAAGAGAATACATCTTCCGTTTTTTTTTTCTTAAAAATAAAATAATGTTAAAGTTAACAGTAAATGGCTTGTTCATTTTTGTTTACAAATAAATTAATTGTTTTGTTTTTTTATCACAATGACACAATTTTGTTATTTTAAGACCTATTAGAACGTTTGAGATTTTATGTACTATATGTTGATTTCGCTTATCTTTCTTAGGATACTATGGATAAAATCTAACGTCTGATATTTCGATGGCTTTGTTGCGGAAAATATGCAAGTGTGTTTGTTTATTACTTGTTAGTATAATTCGTATGACCATAAAATGACAGTTTGTAGTAAGCGCTACGTCCCGGCTTTCATCACAGAAACACAAGACGAAAACGAAAAGGTGATTTATACCAAAGCATTCCAAGCAAAACAAAACAAAGTAGTTTTTAATCTTGGGTTCAATCCCAGGTGGGGGACACTGCTGCTGTACCCTTGAGCAAGGTACTTTACCTAGATTGCTCCAGTAAAAACACAACTGTATAAATGGGTAATTGTATGTAAAAATAATATGATATCTTGTAACAATTGTAAGTCGCCCTGGATATAACATGCTCCCTTGAGAAAGATAGATATAATGCTGATGGAAATAATCCAGTGTTACATATATACAAAGTAATACACCAAAAGAGGATTCTATGTGGAAGAGATTGGTTGCCCTTAACAAGAAATACACAAGTAGGGTTTTAACAGCAGTGTGCCTCCTATTCTCTTAAGGATGCTGCTGCAAAGTACCTTGGTTGATGTTTGACTCCCCTCTTTTCTCTCTGTCTTTTAGATGAACCATGGCTGAATCCAGAAACATAAATTGGTCTGATGCTGAGACACAAATACTCATCTCTATCTGGGCGGAAGACAGTGTTCAAGCAGCTTTAAATGGCAAAAGAAAAAATGTGAACATGCTTTACAATTTAAGGGAGAATAGTTCTGAACAGTGCCATACAAGAATAAAAAACTTGAAACAGAGGTACTTCGCATGCAAAGACAACAATAAAAGGAGTGGGAGGGCACGAAAGACTTTCCAGTTTTATAAAGAATTTGATGCAGTCCTAGGATTGCATCCCTCAGTGGAACCCCTAGCGATTCTTGAGACTGTGTGTCTGGAATCTCCAGAGCCAGAGGACTCAGCAGCAGATGATGATGGTAATTTTATTACATGTGGTCAGAATGTTATAGGTAAGTTGTACGTGGCAGGCTGCCATAACTGGATAACCTCTCATAATTAAATCAAACGTATCTGCATACTGCTGTTCTGTATCAAACTCTTATTTGTAGCAACATCGGTACTTTTTAACTAGGATAACCAAGATGCTTAATTCTGATACTTGTTCATCGTGAAACAGCTCAATTTGTTTATTAGCTGTCTTCCATAGCAAAATCTAACAGTTTAAGGGTGGAAGAAAATGTTTTTGCATTCCCCTGAATTTTTGGGGGGGATTTAGAGGGAAAGATAACACCACTGTCCGGCAGAAAACGTAAAAGGCCAACAAAGGCACAGACAGCAGCACTGCGAATGACGGACAGATTTTTAACTTTAATGCAGGAATCTGAAAACAGTTCAGGAGAGAAGAGGAACAGAGGGAAAGGACCAGACAGGAAGAGGCTAAAGAAAGGGAAAGGCAGTGGGCTGAACGTAAGGCTGCTTTATGGCCCTCACATAACATTTCAGACTGGCATTGGCACTCAACTGGACGTAACCACTCTCCAGAGTGGTGCTCGCCTTCTCCTCAGTTGGAACAGTTGTAAATGTAGGCTGAATGTGGCTGTATAGTTAATATTAATGCAAATGATTAAGCTCTTCCTGTGTTATGTTCCTAAATTGAACTTTGTTAAGACACTTGCACTTTCAATAAATGTAAAAAAAGGTACAACTTTAAGGTTATATTTATTGAAGGCAGGAGTTGGTATATACATAACTGAATAAATTCAACAATGAACAACAAAAAATAGATGTAAAAAATGCTCATTGCAGATGTATTTATTTTTGGATATCTATTAGTTATCAGTATCTGTTTGTAAACTTATGCTTCTTCACACAGGTGCTCAGTCAATGTCATTCTGATTTCATGTGCGGTGTACTGCTGATTCCCACTGTCGTTTGCATTGCAGGTCACCACACTGTAAAGAGTGTCTAACTGTCACATCCTGAAGCCAGTCTGTATTACATAAGTCTCCTTTATACTCACACAGGTTATGTAGGATGCAACAAGTCAAGACAAGTGTAAGGAGGAATTCAGCAGACAGCGCCACCACCCCTTTAGACATCCAAATGTGTTTTCCACAACCATGCGTGCACTTGAGTGTTGAAAATTGTATGTTTGTTGCTTTCATGTCAAATGTCCGTTCTCTGGGAAAGGCTTCATTAATCATGGCAGTAAAGGGTAAGCTGGATCACTGGTACATCAACCCCCCCTAATGTTCTTGGTGTCTGAAGGGAACAGCTTGTTTTGTTCTGCAATTCTGTACAGGTTGCTATTTGCAAAAATCCTTGCATCATGTATTCTTCCAGACTATCCAATGTTCACGTCCCAAAATTGGTGCTGGTGATCAACCACAGCTTGCATTACAATAGAGTACTTTTCTTTTCTATTGAAATACTTTGCTGCATTGTCTTCAGGAGCAATTATTGGTATGTGTGTACCATCTATTGCACCTGCTGTTTGGGGTATGCCATGCCGTTCTTGAAAGCCCTTGATAGTTTTCTCAAGCATTCTCCCTTTAGGTATATTTACACAGGATTGAAACCTTCTCACTATTGTTATACAAACCATATTGCACTGACTGGCAAATTACAGATTTAGAACAGCCAAACAAATGCCCAATGGTTCTGTATTCTGTGCCACAGTGTCACAGCTGAACGTGTCTCAGCAGAAACTGGCCTTCTGAGCTGTGTTGTTTCTCTCTGAATTATCGGGCGTATTTCTTCCAAAACACATTTTAATGTTTCCTTGCTAAGGCGAAAATGTTCCCACCACTCTGATGCAGACAAGGTTTTCAGCAAACCTTGATCCCAAAAAACACTTCTCAGCTTTTGGACCACAGTGATCTCTGACAGTTATCTCTGTGATCTCTAACAGTTATATAAAACAGTAACTGGCGCTCTTTCCATTCTGGGGTCGTACTATAAAAATAATAAGAGTTGTTATTATTGCTTGCTTTATAAAATAATATTTATGTCGGTACCAGCTTTATATGACTGTTAGGGTAATGGATAGTTCATTTACTTTGAAGTGTTATTTATGTGAAGTGATCTGCGGGGGAAAAAAACAAGTACTGGGTTGCAGTTTGTCTTAATTGTGTGTAATTTCAATTTAATCCGACCGCAGCTTCTCACAGTCAAAAGTCAATAGATACTTTCTTTCACAGCACAAAAGTTTACACAGAAGTAATTTTTTTGTTTGCGTCTTTTTAAAACATGTACTTTGATGTCTTTTATTTTTCCTGGACTTTTGTTTGTTTTTTTTTTGTTTGTTTGGTTTGTTTTTGTTTTTGTTTATCCCGCCAGCACAATCGCAATAGTTTGAATAACTACCTGCAGAATTTGGTCACTAAACTGGATATGTTTATCTGACATTAGGAGGTGTTGGGTTTAAAAAAAAAAAAAAAATTAAATCACACACATACATTTATAGTACTCAATGTATTTTAAATGTATAAATAATTGTGCTGAAATAACACCAATGCGTTTTGGGAGGCTATACATTACATTATGAAAAAAGACATATCAATCTGTACAGGTTTTCGGTATAGCCTATGCTCTGCTTTTTCAGCAAAGATACACTGTGGAGCCTAATAATCTTGCAGAAATAGCTAGTATTGTACCTCTGCCATTCTGAAACGCCTACCGAGTAGCTCCACAGAATGCTAGCTAACGTTACGAAGCGCGTGCAGGTCGTTCAATAGAAAGCTCCACGTAACGCTCTGCCTATTGAACGCACCCCTGGTTTGTGGCTATTGCGGCAGGTTAAACACTTTAGCAAACCTCCCCCGATATGTCTACCAAAGGACTGTAAAACAAAATCTGGTAAAATTGAGTAATACTGCCCTCTGGTGGAAAATGGATATGGTTCAGTGAAGATTTAATTTAATTATTATAAAAAAATACATATATTCCTGTGAACTTGTAAATTTACAAACATTGAAAATGTAGTATATTAAACGCCTTACTTAAATCACAAAAAATTAAGTAATTTATCATTCAGGAAGTGAATTAACCCTTTAGACCCCAGAATAATTAAAGAACCCTTCTGTAGGTTCTTTGGAATTTTGGCAGAAAACTGAGATTTCGCCTATGTTTTATTCAAATAAACATCACTCAAAAGCCACGCCAAATCTATAATTACAAGTTTGTTTTTATTTTAAACAGGTCAAATCATTATTTCAAATAACACCAAACTTCACAGTATTACTTTAACAAATGTAGCTGGATAGAAAATTAAAAATTCATTTTTTAAAAAAAAAAATGCAAGAAAAACTATTTTAAAACTATTTTAAAACTATTTACAGAAATACAGCCCTATACTATACACTGTTTGTTGTATTCATATTTTGAAATACTGTTTTTGAATTAACAATTCAATTAAAATATTAAAGTTGATTATTAAACCTATGAATTTCTAGAAAAATTGTGGCTTTAAAACTGCAATAATAACATTGTAAACTTTGTAACTGCAATAGAAAGAAATACTGAAAAGTAAAACTGGGTAAACACGGAGAGAGAGGCTAGGTCCATTATTTTCTAACCAAATATTTGGTCACATTTATTAATGTTTGTGTGTATTATTACACAGTTCCATGAAATTCCTGAAGCAGGGTCCCATTTTGTAAAACAAAAAGCAGCTTATGTGTTTGTTTGTTTTTTTTAATTATTATTATTGAAATTTAATTTACCCCAAACAAACAGAAATATACATACAAAACACAGAAACATTTTTTCTAAACAACAAAATACAACAAAAACACCTGCTTATTATATTTACTTCAGCAAATACAAACATAGCAAGGCTCCAACAACTCAGTATAAAACAACAGCATACACTATAATGAAAAAAGCCAAAGCTTGCATGTAACACAGTGTTATTTACAACCAACACAACCCGCTACTTCTGGTAAATCAATGCAGCCACAATCAAATCAAACAGATTACAGATATTCAATACCCAATACTAACTGCCTTGCTATTTTTTTACATTGTTTTTAGCATATGATTCAATTACTTATAAAGAGGGGTCTGCTTAAATCGCGGTAAATGTACGTATTTTTCACGAGTAGGTTATGGAATAAAATTAGGATTTCGCAGACCTGTTTAAACATTAAATAAACCTAAGTAGACAATATTTCAGAACACTATAAAAGCCTAAAAATAACGGTACTTGCTTCCTTACTAAAACAGAGTGCTGTCATTTGTTACAGGCAAGCATGCAACATCCCCCAGCAGTTGCTGCCGACATTCTCTGTCTGGTGTGGACTTGCCCATTGTTATTAGTTTATTTAGCAGACGCCTTTATCCAAGGCGACTTACAGAGACTAGGGTGTGTGAACTATGCATCAGCTGCAGTGTCACTTACAACTACGTCTCACCTGAAAGACGGAGCACAAGGAGGTTAAGTGACATGCTCAGGGTCACACAATGAGTTAGTGGCTGAGGTGGGACTGCATATTCTGCATCCACTGAATTGGTTGGAAGTGTAAGGCAAAGCTTTGCCAAGTTTTATAGATGTGGAAATCGATTAGAAACAGTCCCAAAACTCAGTTACCCAAGGGCATCTGGCATACTTTAATAATGGCAATATATGCAGCACATTTGTTGTCATGTTATTTGTCCCATCCAATAATTTATTTTATTAGTACCGAGTCAAAACAAAGAAAACGTGCCTATTCAGGTCTAAAATTCTAACTGCGTTTAAAAAGTAAGCAGCAGGTTGTTTGAAGAGAGGTGGTTGTGCTAGATCGTACCTGTAGTACTGATTTAACTTGGATACAACTGACAGGAACACTTCTTGTCTGCGTTGACTTTCCAGTTTGTTTTCTGAAAGCTGTTTATTTTATGTTCTGTTCAGCAGCCTCTGTAGTAGCCTTTCGTTTAATGTGAGATTCTGAAACTAAATAGCGATCGATTGTATTTTCTCCAAAGACACTTTACAAGACGTGCAAAACAATTACCTCCATCTGCATGTACAGTTTATTTGGGAAATACCTTGAGATCCGAAATATACTTTGCTTTTTTGCTTTGTCGTCCATTTCTGGTATTTTGCCTCCAATGCTGAAAACTAGATTTTAGCAACCTAAATCAAAACTAAGGACGTTTTTTTTTTTGCCTAATTGCAATACACACAAGACGGCGAAAGAATAAAAAAAAGCCTATCTACAGAAGGAGGATACGTAGTTTCATTAAACTTGTGTTGTGCAGTAGTTAATTTAAACAAGGTTTCTTTTTTTTCTCCATACTTGTCTGGTATGCATTGGCCCCTAAAAGAGGTGAATTTCGCGGTGATCCCTCAATATCCCGATTTCCGCAAAATCAATGAAATCGACCCCTACTTATAAACAGCGCATCGTACAGTTTTCTTATAAGTTTGGTATACCAGCGATATTTCACTTTTTTAAAACTTGTAGCTCATCTAAATCCATGTCTGAGGGAGACGAGAATGATTTCGGATCGCTTTCTTCATCAGAATGAATTTCTGAAACCATTTCGGCAACAGTCTAAAAAAAAAACTTTTTGTTTCTTAGGCGCATCCATCTTTGTTTTGGTATACTTCAAACATGGATAGCTTCAAAAGTTCAAATGTGAACATATGTCATTTCCACTTCCAGGTCATAAGTGAATCCCTTCTGTGTATGCTGAAGACTGATTTGAGTATGCTGATGCGATAATGATTATTGCAGCACCTGAACAAAAACACGGGCGCTGGCGGGCGTTCCAGTAATCTATAGGGTGTGCGTCTACAGGCGTTCTGGGGTTTAGAGGGTGTGAAATCACATCAAGAAAATAGAAATGTGATTATCAAGTCAAAATTCATAACTTGGGAAACGTTATTTCACAGAAAAGTATTTTAACTGACTATTTTGTAAGAGTTATGATGCTTTGTTCGAATTGTACTTTGTCATGAAGTTGTGATGTGCTTGCATTCAAAACAGCCAATCATTGAAATAATGATGAGAAATATGCTGCTAACTCTTCCGTGGTTGGATAATTTGACTATGTCCTGCCCATTTGCAATATTCATTTAAACACTTGCAAGAAGAAAAGGAGCTCTCTCTCTCTATCGTTGAATGTCTCTCAAAGAAATGAAAAACTCTCTGTGAAGGAAAAGTCATCTCAGTCTAAAACTAGCATGCGTAGTAATTGTTTTTCTCTTATTTAATTATCCTCCCGACTCTCGTTCTCTCCTCGCCGAACACCGAGTGGCATGTGAACTAATTTGTGCCATCCTCGTGCTCACATGCGACTAGGGTTACCTTTCAGATCAGGGGTTGCTCACTGGCAGGACCAATTTTTATTTAAGATTAATCTTTCCTTGTGCAAAATGAACACGGGAAAACTAAATTTAAACTAAACTGTAAAGTTTATTTCTACTTTGAACATCTGAAAATGATTTTTTTTAAAAAGAAGTATAATGGCCTGCATCAAACATACATGTAACATTTTACAGTCAGTACTCTATTGCTTAGCAATCAAAAAAGTCTTTGCAAGAATCTACGCACCAAATATCCCTTTCCTACTGTGCTTCTTTTTGTGCCCATGCATATTTCTCTGCAGAGCGTATCTTTCTCAGCAGTGGTTGAAGTAGTTCTGAAAGTCTTTGCAAAATGTGTGCCTGAAGTTGTACTGTACAAGTAGGATCCCTTTCACAGACTCACCAGTCAAGTTGTTCCTTCCCTTCGTCCACTGGCTTTGCATCAGTGAAAAAAACGTGCTCTACGTTTACATTGTGAGAGGGAACAGCAAAGAACTGTGCAATCTTTGCTGAGTGACATTTAATGTTTTTGGACCTGTTGAAATATTTGGCCAATTTTTGGAGTGCGAGCAAGTTCTTGAACTCTTCGTTACTTTTGCAACCTTCCACACATTTCTTGAGATTGCTGAACTGATCAAAGCACTTACCTAAACAACAAGAAAACTTTTTAAGTTTGGAACTCACTGTAGCTCTGTGTTGTTTACATTATCATCGGTGCCCTGCTGCTGTTTGACGTTCAAGCAACAGCTACATATTTTAAGTGATGGAAACTGAAATTTTCAAAGTACTTTTTTTAAATACAGTTTTCTTAAATACCAATACAGTACTAGTCGCATTTTAATAGCAAACTGTATTTATCTCACGTACCAATATTTAAACCTCAGCGCTTCCAGAAATATATTTTAAGGGGAATTCTCATACCTCCCATTAAAATCTACATTATGCCACACTCGCTTTAGCGTTCAGAGATAATAAAGAGCACATTTTAACATGAAAATTGGAAGGTCTCAAACCTCTGCTGGTAAAAGTACAATTTGTCAACACAGGTAGTCATTTTGTTATGCAAATTTCTTTGATTTATTTGTGTAAGGCAACTGAATGAAATAATTTCTGTTTATTTATTTATTTGGCACTTACAAGTGTTACCTGGCAATACAAGGTTACAAGAATATGTATATTAAATATAGGCCTATATAAATTGTATTTATTTATTTCTTTTTCTAGTGATGGCCAAAAAACAGAAATATAAAAAATTTAAAGTCAGAAATATATATATATATATATATATATATATATATATATATATATATATATATATATATATATATATATATATATATATTAGTTAGGCTTTTGTTTTGTTTGTGTGACATTCCCCCTTGCATGTAACGGGCTGCAGTACTGACTACGCCACAACTTGGTTTAACCAAGAGCAAAGTAAAAGAATGCTTGGTTCCCCAATCAAGCCCTTATCAAGTAAATGATAAACCAGAGACAAAAACATTATTAAATGCTTATTCCAAGCCAGAAGTTTTATTATACAGACAAAGTATTGGATAAAACAACTGATCAAGATAGTGGTGGCTGCAAGCAATGAAAATGCAAGAAAGATAAATAACCAATTTCTTGTGGTCAACAGCCATCCCTATAATAAAACAAACAAGTTAGGCAGAGAGCACTGAGGAAAGAGACAGCCAGAGTACAATCCCCTTACCCTTGCCCCTCCAATTCACTAGGTCAGCCCAGACCAAACAACAAATAATACCACGTGAACTTGTGTAATTAAATAAAAGAAAAGACAATAAACTAATTAATCTAGAAAAGTGCGCTGTGAAAAGAAACAAAACAAAGCAAAACCGTGCAATATATATATATATATATACAGTACTGTGCAAAAGTTTTAGGCAGGTGTGAAAAAATGCTGTAAAGTAAGAATGCTTTCAAAAATAGACATGTTAATAGATTACATTTATCAATTAACTAAATGCAAAGTGAGAACAGAAGAAAAATCTAAATCAAATCCATATTTGGTGTGACCACCCTTTGCCTTCAAAACAGCATCAAGCATCAATTCTTCTAGGTACACTTGCACACAATTTTTGAAGGAACTCGACAGGTAGGTTGGCCCAAACATCTTGGAGAACTAACCACAGTTCTTCTGTGGATTTAGGCAGCCTCAGTTGCTTCTCTCTCTTCATGTAATCCCAGACAGACTCGATGATGTTGAGATCAGCCTCTGTGGGGGCCATACCATCACTTCCAGGACTCCTTGTTCTCCTTTACGCTGAAGATAGTTCTTAATGACTTTCGCTGTATGTTTGGGGTTGTTGTCATGCTGCAGAATAAATTTGGGGCCAATCAGATGCCTCCCTGATGGTATTGCATGATGGATAAGTATCTGCCTGTACTTCTCAGCATTGAGGAGACCATTAATTCTGACCAAATCCCCAACTCCATTTGCAGAAATGCAGCCCCAAACTTGCAAGGAACCTCCACCATGCTTCACTGTTGCCTGCAGACACTCATTAGGTATGCGCTCTCAGCCCTTGGCGAACAAACTGCCTTCTGCTACAGCCAAATATTTCAAATTTTGACTCATCAGTCCAGAGCACCTGCTGCATTTTCTGCACCCCAGTTCCTGTGTTTCGTGCATAGTTGAGTCGCTTGGCCTTGTTTCCACGTCGGAGGTATGGCTTTTGGCCACAAGTCTTCCATGAAGGCCACTTCTGACCAGACTTCTCCGGACAGTAGATGGGTGTACCAGGGTCCCACTGTTTACTGCCAGTTCTGAGCTGATGGCACTGCTGGACATCTTCCAATTGCGAAGGGAAGTAAACATGATGTGTCTTTCATCTGCTGCAGTAAGTTTCCTTGGCCGACCACTGCGTCCTACGGTCCTCAACGTTGCCCGTTTCTTTGTGCTTCTTCAAAGAGCTTGGACAGCACATCTGGAAACCCTGTCTGCCTTGACATTTCTGCCTGGGAGAGACCTTGCTGATGCAGTATAACTACCTTGTGTCTTGTTGCTGTGCTCAGTCTTGCCATGGTGTATGACTTTTGACAGTAAACTGTCTTCAGCAACCTCACCTTGTTAGCTGAGTTTGGCTGTTCCTCACCCAGTTTTATTCCTCCTACACAGCTGTTTCTGTTTCAGTTAATGATTGTGTTTCAACCTACATATTGAATTGATGATCATTAGCACCTGTTTGGTATAATTGTTTAATCATACACCTGACTATATGCCTACAAAATCCTGACTTTGTGCAAGTGTACCTAGAAGAATTGATGCTGTTTTGAAGGCAAAGGGTGGTCACACAAATATGGATTTGATTTAGATTTTCTTCTGTTCACTTTCGCTTTGCATTTAGTTAATTGATAAATATAATCTATTAACATGTCTATTTTTGAAAGCATTCTTACTTTACAGCATTTTTCACACCTGCCTAAAACTTGTGCACAGTACTGTATATATATATATATATATATATATATATATATATATATACAGTACTGTGCAAAAGTTTTAGGCAAGTGTGAAAAAATGCTGTAAAGTAAGAATGCTTTCAAAAATAGACATGTTAATAGATTATATTTATCAATTAACTAAATGCAAAGTGAGTGAACAGAAGAAAATCTAAATCAAATCCATATTTGGTGTGACAACCCTTTGCCTTCAAAACAGCATCAATTCTTTCTAGGTACACTTGCACAAAGTCAGGGATTTTGTAGGCATATAGTCAGGTGTATGATTAAACAATTATACCAAACAGGTGCTAATGATCATCAATTCAATATGTAGGTTGAAACACAATCATTAACTGAAACAGAAACAGCTGTGTAGGAGGAATAAAACTGGGTGAGGAACAGCCAAACTCAGCTAACAAGGTGAGGTTGCTGAAGACAGTTTACTGTCAAAAGTCATACACCATGGTAAGACTGAGCACAGCAACAAGACACAAGGTAGTTATACTGCATCAGCAAGGTCTCTCCCAGGCAGAAATTTCAAGGCAGACAGGGTTTCCAGATGTGCTGTCCAAGCTCTTTTGAAGAAGCACAAAGAAACGGGCAACGTTGAGGACCGTAGACGCAGTGGTCGGCCAAGGAAACTTACTGCAGCAGATGAAAGACACATCATGCTTACTTCCATTCACAATCGGAAGATGTCCAGCAGTGCCATCAGCTCAGAACTGGCAGAAAACAGTGGGACCCTGGTACACCTATCTACTGTCTGGAAAAGTCTGGTCAGAAGTGGCCTTCATGGAAGACTTGCGGCCAAAAAGCCATACCTCCGACGTGGAAACAAGGCCAAGCGACTCAACTATGCACGAAAACACAGGAACTGGGGTGTAGAAAAATGGCAGCAGGTGCTCTGGACTGATGAGTCAAAATTTGAAATATTTGGCTGTAGCAGAAGGCAGTTTGTTCGCCGAAGGGCTGGAAAGCGGTACACGAATAAGCGTGACCAAGCTGTCTTGAAAAACACGACCATACCAAAAGTCTCTCTGGCAACCATGCAGATATCTGTTGAGATTTCAACAGCCTGACACATCACATGAAGGTTACCCTTATTTTGCTTCAGTTTTCTGCACTGTCTTTGTGCTTTCTGTGAGGTGAACCATGGTATGTTTATATTGACACCTCACTGCTTTTTATTAGCCAAATCAACTCAGAGAAACTCCCAGAACCTGTACAGAAGTTATCTCTGACCGCTGTCAAGGTTAGTTTTAGTTTGAAACTTCAGTTTTCCATGCAGTTTGAAAAGTAGTTTTTAAATATATATATATATATATATATATATATATATATATATATATATATATATATACACTACCGGTCAAAAGTTTTAGAACACCCCCATTTTTCCAGTTTTTATTGAAATTTAAGCAGTTCAAGTCCAGTGAATAACCTGAAATGGTACAAAGGTAAGCGTAAACTGCCAGAGGTTAAAAAAAAAGTTTAGGTTACCAAAACTGAAAAATAATGTACATTTCAGAGTTATACAAAAGGCCTTTTTCAGGGAACAAGTAATGGGTTAACAACTTACAGCTGTTCTGCAGCAATGGAAGTAAATTAAGCCTTGAAAGTTGATGCTAACAATTCCTACAGGTGTCCCAACTTTTGTTGATTACTTACAAACCCTCTGTCTGTATAAAAGCAGTGTTGGAACAGACTGTGTTTCTACACCCTCTTAAGCATTATTTGGAGAGTATTGTACTGCAGGAAGTAGTATATTGCTATCATAATGGCGAGAAAAAGGTAATTAACAAAGGAAGACAGACAGACCATTATAACCGTTAAAAGTGTAGGTCTTTCCTTTAGAGAAATTGCAAAGAAAGCCAAGGTGTCAGTGAGTACAGTTTCCTACACCATCAAAAGGCACTTGGAAACTGGACGAAACTCTGACAGGAAGACAAGTTTCTGAGAGTCAACAGCTTGCGTGATAGGTGGTTCACAGGACAACAGCTTCAAGCACAGCTTAACACTGGTCGAAGTAGGCAAGTCTCAGTTTCAACTGTGAAGAGAAGACTTCGAGCTGCAGGTTTGACAGGTCGAGTGGCAGTAAGAAAGCCATTGCTAAGATGGCAAAATAAGAAAAAGAGTCTTGCCTGGGCCATATAGCACCGCCAGTGGACTACTGAAGACTGGAAGAAGGTCTTATGGACCGATGAATCAAAATTTGAAATCTTCGGTTCCTCACGCAGGGCTTTTGTATGCCGTCGAGTAGGTGAAAGGATGGTTCCTTGGTGTGTGACACCAACTGTCAAACATGGAGGAGGAAGCGTGATGGTCTGGGGCTCTTTTGCTGGATCCAGAGTCGGCGACTTGCACAGAGTGAGTGGCACCCTGAACCAAAACGGCTACCACAGCATTTTGCAGCACCATGCAATACCCTCTGGTATACGCCTAGTTGGTCAGGGGTTCATCCTACAGCAAGATAATGACCCAAAACATACCTCCAGGCTATGTCAGAACTACCTTAGAAGAAAAGAACAAGACGGTAGGCTTCAAATCATGGAATGGCCAGCACAGTCTCCAGACTTAAACCCCATCGAGCTGGTTTGGGATGAACTGGACAGAAGAGTGACAGCAAAGCAACCTACAAGTGCAACACATTTGTGGGAACTTCTGCAACAGTGTTGGGAAGAACTTTCCAAACAATATCTGATTTCCATTGTATAAAGAATGCCACGAGTGTGTTCGGCTGTTATATCTGCAAAAGGTGGCTACTTTGATGAGTCAAAAATTTAGATTAAATTTTGTTAAACAAAACGATTCCATGATTTCTTTTTTATCTTCAATTGTTTATTTGTTCTATGCTTTAATTTCAGAGTACATTGAGAAATTAAACTGCGTAAAATTTCAATAAAAACTGGAAAAATGGAGGTGTTCTAAAACTTTTGACCGGTAGTGTATATATATATATATACAGTATATGTGTGTGTGTGTGTGTGTGTGTGTGTGTATATATGTTAACACACCTTGCAACCAAAAACCCACTTGCTTGCCTAGGGTGATCCAGAGAGAACAGAGCAGACAAGGTGGGTGGATCCTCCCCCAGCGACAATGGCCCAGCTTGTTTGATAGTAGTAGAACAACAACAATATAACTACAGAAGTTAAAGTGGAGCAGAATGGTATTACACACACAGTTACACAAGGACAGCTGCACCACCTTCCGTATAACCAATAAACGTATTACCAGAGAGAAATCTAAAATCCTACACGCTAAAATTACACTAAAAGATAATAGTGTGGCAATTTAAACAAGAGAAATCAGCAATACAAAACTAAAGAAAGCAAATATATCATAACATTGCAATTCAACCACAGTAAGATAAACAGATAGTCATAAGAAGAACATAATAAAATTTACGAATGAGAGGATGCCATTCAGCCCATCTAAGCTCATCGGGTTCCTAGTAGCTGATTGATCTCAGAACTTTGTCCATTTGGGTCTTAAAGAATCCAAGGGGTTCTGCCTCAACAACATGGCTATTGTAGGTACTCCATTCCATCCCCTCACATCTCTGTGTGAAGAACTGTCTTCTTCCCTCTGCCCTAAGTGTATCTCCACTTATATTAAATTACATCTGTGTCCTCTGGTACTGGTTTCTGTACTGCACTTAAAATGCAGTCATCACTTTTGAGACTATTTCTCCTGTTTGTGAAGATTGGGATATACAAGCAAGCTGTTTAGATCTGTCCCATGGTATCTGCAGCCTTGCCCATCATGATTAGCACTAACCCTGCACTATCCTCCCTTCCCTTCCCTTGGGTAGTCAAGTTAGCAGCGGGGTCAGGGAAAGCAGCCTACAGAGTCAGAGACTGATCGCTGGATACAAAAACAACAAAGTTCCTTTGATAAAAAGAAGTACTGGTACTTACAGCAGGTAAGATAAGTTAGAGATCGTGATGTTATTGTAATAAACCTATTCATTTTAACAAACGTCACCATAAATTATAAAAATAAAAAATGGGTGGTTTTAATTTGCATCTCAGGGCTCTAATGTTGTAATCATTAAGGAATTGAACTTTGCTCTCATTATTTATTCTGTCACCAAAACTTTAATGCAAATATCTATCTATCTATCTATCTATCTATCTATCTATCGAGGAATATCACCTTCACAGGACCAAACTTTATGGGAAATCTCAGCTATTGCCACAGCTAGCCCTGTTATTTCAGGACCAAAATGTTCCAGGCAGCTCTATCATCACATACAAAATAATGTTTTAATATCTGTGGATTTATTAGGGTATCTGAAAGATATAGATCTCAGACAAGACAACGCGGCCTATAGATGTCTAAAGTTCAGCAATCAAGTCTCTGACACGTCTTGGGTTGGAATACCAGTGTTTTTTTTGTTTTGTTTTGTTTTTTAATTTATTTATAAATCATTGTTTTAAAAAAAGGAAAACAGAATTGGACTACATTTTCTATTTGTGTTGCTCTTAGTTCCTACTGCAATAAAATGGGGGGCATGTTTACCCCAATTGTGTCTTGGTAAACTTTGCCACTTTTATTACATGATTTACAAAACTGACCCTTTATTTGTATATAGCTTAGATCCTGTTGTAGATATCACATCTTTATATGGCTGAAATCTATACCCTATGGCTGAACCCTAAAATGCTTTTGGACAGATATTATTTACAATTTCAAACAGGATACAGCATATGTGGATTAACCTCTTATAACCTGAAATGTTTCTAGTCATTGGATTTAATTCCCCATTTGAACTATTGATAATTGAGACCCAAAGAAATCAACTCTTACTTTTTAGGAAACAGAAATAACCAATGGAAAACAATGTGCACAGGGTCACACGAGGATAGACCAGGCAGGATAAACAGTGCCTTGTTAGAGATACATCTCACAATAATCTAACATGTCAGGCTCCCTGTGTACCAAGCCTGTCCTGAAGGAATAAAACGTTACTAGAAAAGCATTTCTACACTCCTCTGAACTGTGCAAAGGCATGTCACAAACAGCTTTGGACATTTGAAAATGTGATCCTGGTCATTGCAGTTTGCAGTTATTTTACCTTGATTTTCTCCTCAGTCAATACAATCCAATTACACTCCCTCACTGCAGAACTTTACCACAGCAACTCATAGGAACTGAAGGTTAGTGTCTACCTCTGATCCAATGACCAAGCAAATTGTCTCGAGAGTGGATGTCAGTGAGCTACCCGCTTCTGAAGGACAAAGGCCAGTTTTGCCAGTGTCCACTCTAGCTCACCAGACACCTGGCCAGTATTGGGCTGTTGTGGTGCGCTGAGGATAAATACCTGTACAATTGTAAATGCATTAGACAGTAAGACTGTTTATTTTTTTTGTCCAGACTCAAATATTAATATATCTTGTATGGTACATACTGTAAGTGACAAGATTTTTTTTCTTTTTTCACAAATGACTTACAAAATTGCTTACAATTGAATCCACATCAAATTAACTAGGTTACCATTCTCTCTCATCCTCAGAGAATACAGTCATAATACACCATCCTAGGTCTTCAGCCAATCTATACTTTCACATGAAACAAAACTATCCAAGGACTCGACTCTGTGTCAAAGAAGAGTACATGTTTTCGTGTATTTTGTGCTAATGAATGTACTGATGTTACTGAAGGCTAAGGCTATAGTCAGCTTCTCACACACCCCAGCCTGACCTAAACACCCCTTTCTATTCAGTACTGGGCCCATTCAAGCATGCTTAGCCTCAGAAAGGAACTTCACTACCATACAGACAAACTACCAAGGCAAATCCTGATAATCCAGGTTTTATTTCAATGTCTTGGTCATTGTAAAAGACTTTAGTCTAAATATTTGTCACTGAATTTAGGTTTCTTTTAGTAGTTCTAAGTTTGAGCTTTATTGAATTCTGTGTGTGTTGGAAGTTATACATGTAGTTTTTACACTATGTATAACTTGTTTTGGGGAAAGGATAACCCTTTTAAGTGGAAATTGAATATACTTATTTTGTAAGAAATTGTGAAGTTTCTAAAACTTTTATCCCAAATCCAAAAAATACAATTCCACAAGGGCTTAATAAAGTGAGGTGATGCAGATAACACCATTATATGAAACTATTTTAAAGTGAAATCCTTCAAATGTAAAATTCTATCCAAGATAAGCAGAGAAAGGCTAAAAGGACACATTGAATTTGAAAGTAGCCCATACTGTACAGTTCACATGAGGATTAGTGGAGTAAAGAGCAATGAAATGTAAAGTGGATTTATTTGTTCTTTATATTATGAATATTTTAGCAGAACAATGTGCAGCCCTCATAATCCTCTCTGGCTCTATGTAAAATCAATTATAGGACAGCACACTGTTAGCCGAGGGAAATCTCTGGCAGATTGTGATAGTCCAATAATTATCCAGGCAGTACGATATTTACTGGCATGAAAGCTTTCAGAGCTATGGAGAAACTCAATTGTATAGTTATTAGTAGTGCCATTTTCAATTTGGTTGACATCCAATTCTTAGCAAAGCACAGCTCAAGGGTCTCCCTCTCATAACATCCCTGTTTTGTAATGTAATATATCTTACCAGTCATGCACTTCCATCTATTATACAGTGGCTCTCAAAAGTATTCACCCCCCTTGGACTTTTCTACATTTTATTGTGTTACAACATGGAATCAAAATTGATTTAATTAGGAGTTTTTGCCACTGATCAACACAAAAAAAGTCGATAATATCAAAGTGAAAAATAAAATCTACAAATTGTTCTAAATGAATTACAAATATAAAACAGAAAATAACTGATTGCATAAGTATTCACACCCTTTGCTATGACACACCTAAATAAGCTCTGGTGCAACCAATTCTCTTTAGAAGTCACATAATTAGTTGAATTGAGTCCACCTGTGTGCAATTAAGGTGTTTCACATGATTTCAGGTTAAATACACCTGTCTCTGGGAGGTCCCACAGTTGGTTAGTACATTTCCTAACAAAAACTACATCATGAAGGCGAAGGAACATTCAAAGCAAATCCGGAATAAAGTTCTTCAAAAGCACCAATCAGGGGTAGGATAGAAGAACATTTCCAAGGCATTGAATATCCCCCGGAGCACAGTAAAGTCCATTATTAAGAAATGGAGAGAATATGGCACAACTGTGAATAGAGTATCCGGGCGAGAAGGGCACTAGCCAGGGAGGCCACCAAGAGGCCTATGGCAACTCTAAAGGAGTTACAGTCTTCCACGGCTGAACTGAAAGCCATTGTTGAAAAAAAACTCACATCAAATCTCAGCTAGAGTTTGCCAGAAGGCATGTGGGAGACTCTGAGACCAAGTCGAAGAAGATTCTATGGTCTGATGAGACCAAAATAGAGCTTTTTGGCCTCAACGCTAAGCGTTATGTTTGGCGCAAGCCTAACACCGCACATCATCCTGAGAACACCATCCCTACTGTGAAGCATGGTGTTGGCAGTATCATGCTATGGGGATGCTTCTCTGCATCAGGGCCTGGAAAGCTTGTGAAGATAGAACATCGGACATGATGTAAGGTGGAGTCTCCTATCAGAAAAACAACCAAGTTTCTAAATAGCAGAAAACACTTACTGAACAACATTTTAACACTAGAACCGCTGAGATTTCGGACTACATGCAACCAACTACGTCATATCATTTTTCAAAAAGAGCACATATACATAAACATGAAAAACTGTAATAAAATAAACTTTACGCAATAAACTTCTGTGTAACAGGTGTAGAAAGCTGTATGCATATATAAAATTGTAAAACATAAATAACTAGTTATAAAAGTAGCATAAAACAAAATTATAACATAACTTATGCAACGTGAAAGCGCTTTGAGTGAAACAGAGTTCAAAGGCTGTCTGTCAGGGCCTGGAAAGCTTGTGAAGATAGAGGGCAAAATGGATGCAGCAAAGTACAGAGAAATCCTGGAGGAAAACCTGCTGAAGTCTGCAAGAGACCTGGGACTTGGGAGAAGATTCATCTTCCAGCAGGACAATGACCCCAAACATACAGCCAAAGCCACACTGGAGTGGCTTAAAAACAAAAAAGTCAATGTCCTGGTGTGGCCCAGTCAAAGCCCAGACCTCAATCCAATTGAGAATATGTGGAAAGAGTTGAAAATTGCTGTTCACCAAAGGTCCCCATCCAACTTGTCGGAGCTTGAGCAATTTTTGCAAAGAAGAATGGGCAAAAATTGCAGTGTCCAGATGTGCAAAGCTGGTAGAGACTTATCCAAATAGACTCATGACTGTAATTATTATTTATTTCATAGCAGATGCCCTTATCCAGGGCGACTTACAATTGTTACAAGATATCAAACATTATTTTTACATAAAATTACATTATTTTTTACACATTATTTTTACATACAATTACCCATTTATACAGTTGGGTTTTTACTGGATTAATCTAGGTAAAGTACCTTGCTCAAGGGTACAGCAGCAGTGTCCCTAACCTGGGATTGAACCCACGACCCTCCGGTCAAGAGTCCAGAGCCCTAACCACTACTCCACACTGCTGCCCCTAATTGCTGCCAAAGGTGCCTCTACCAAATATTGACTCAAGGAGGTGAATACTTATGCAATCAATTATTTTCTGTTTTGTATTTGTAATTAATTTAGAACAATTTGTAGATTTTATTTTTCACTTTGACATTATGGACTTTTTTGTGTTGATCAGTGGCAAAAACTCCTAATTAAATCCATTTTGATTTTCATTTTAAAACATCAGGTAGTACACAAGGTTAAAGAAAGTTCTTGGTTTCCATGCCTATCTAAAATCTATTACGCTTGCACTTCCTGGGTCATTTCACCGCAGCAGTGTCTTCTGGGTCATGTTTTTGGAAGAATGCGTGTCAGTCAATTAGGGAAGCAGCTGGTTGGTTAATGACAGGAAATAAGCTATTGAAGGTGTGAGGACAGTTTCACCCTCCAGGTGAAATGACCGACAAACTGTGAGATTATCTGAAATCAAAGTCTGCGAACAGATTAGTGTAACCTACCTGTAGTGTAGTACCAAAAAACATGTTTTAAAATGAAAATGCGTGTTTGCGTAAACATTTCTTACAAAACTACACATGTGAGGCTTGTATAGTGAATGGATGTGCTTGGCATGGAGAATGATCATTTTCTTAGATATGATCACATTAAAGTGCCATTAAACGCCTGGCTTCTGATACTTCACACCCAACATTGGTTCACATTCCCCAGCAGCATCTCAGAGGCAGGCACAAGCACAAACACCTCAGAATTTAAAAAGCTGATATAACAGACTTGAAAATGATATGGATTGGGAGGAAGGTCAGGGTAGAAGATTCCTATATGAAATGAAATTAAAATGTACATAAAATACCAACTTAGTTCCAGGGGATGCAGATGCTACATAGTCTGCCAGCCTTGCTTTGAATTTCAAATGTAAATTTGCATTCTACTTTGGTGTACAGTACCTGCACCAGGAATATTGCATTCTACTTGAAATGATGGGTGAACAGTACCTGCACCATGAATTTTGCATTCTACTTGAAATGATGGGTGTACAGTACCTGCACCAGGAATATTGCATTCTACTTGAAATGATGGGTGTACAGTACCTGCACCATGAATATTGCATTCTACTTGAAATGATGGGTGTACAGTACCTGCACCAGGAATATTGCATTCTACTTGAAATGATGGGTGTACAGTACCTGCACCATGAATATTGCATTCTACTTGAAATGATGGGTGTACAGTACATGCACCAGGAATATTGCATTCTACTTGAAATGATGGGTGGACAGTACCTGCACCATGAATATTGCATTCTACTTGAAATGATGGGTGGACAGTACCTGCACAATGAGGTCTATATAATGCTCCTCTTTATAAAGCTCCCATCACCTATTTTGATATATTTTGAGAAAATCACTTGGATCTCTACAGCCAGTGGTTCAGATCTCAGTTTGTTCTCATCAGGAAGATCCATATCCATACAAAAAAACAAGCCTGGTAACCATCTTGGACTTTTCATGCATCTAACAATGTGTCTGCCTTAATGCAGTAAAAACACCGCTATTCATCATCTCCAGGTCTCAAATGAAGATGAAATGTTTGAATACAATCCCTGTCTCTTTCAGTTCACACAGCAGCTGGTCTTGTAAGAATATTTAATCTATGCGATTGTAGTAGGGTGGAGGATGGGTGCCAACTGGCAACAACACACACAACAAGCAAGCGTCTTAACCACTATGCAAAAGAGCCGGGCTCCACTACATTCGTTTTTAACCTCATCTCATCTCACTGACAGGGGGCAGAATCCATAACTTCCCATACACACTTCAGTAGTTCAGGACAAAACACCAATCACACAAATTTGATTTAAACTATTTATTGATGAAATACGAGGTATGAGATAGCTGTGGAAGAAATAATAATACATTATTTCCGTAGAAAACATTAATTTGGCATCAAACCTAACTTGGTTTGAGGACTCACGCCTGGCCGTGAGGACGAGGCAGAGACCACAACAGAACAAGCAGGTCTCAATGCCACAAGTAGGAGTATTAGCTCACTAAAGGACTAGCCCTAAATGGGGTTACCGATACTAAGAGCATATCTTCGAAAAAACATTTTTAAGATCTACGATGTTTGTCCTGATGTAATCTTGATAAGTCCCAGAAGACCAGCGACCCAGCTGCTTAATAAAGCAGCCTGGAACTCTGTGACGAGAAGCTGAAGAAGCTGCTCCGATCCTGAATGAATGACCCGAGAACTGCTTGGCTGAGAATCCGGCTCTGGAAAGGATCTGATGAATGTGGAAAATAAACCAATGCCGAGTAACGACAGCTCTGTTTTCATTAATGAACAAAGGGTCGGTAGCTGTGGCACCCTGAGAAAGGCGGAGTTGAAGAAAAGAAAGAAGGGATTCATAGGGGCTTACATGGGATTTTAATTTAAACAGATAAATTAGGGATCCCTTTCCTTCCTGATTGGTTTTACTTCTTTTGAGCAAAAAGGTAAGTGCATTAGAGGAGAGTATGGACAAGTCGGAAATGCACAGGTGGATCTGAGGGTTAAATTTATAGGAGTGTGCTGTAAACTCTGAGCACCTCAGAAACCCCAAAAAAGCTGGGAGGAATAGAGCTGCAAGAGTTTTGTCTAAAAACTGAGATGAGTAACCGGGATGCACTGGGAAAGTATGTCAAAAGTGATAGGTAGGCAGGTTTGGGGGGAAGGCGATTCTGACCTTTGAAGCCCTTTCAAAATTAATGAAATCTGAGAGTTGCCATGTGTCAAACTAGGGGAACCAAATATGAGTTTGTGAAAAAACTGGATACCAGCAATTGATACTTTGATAGAAGAGACTCGCATAGCTCTGCTTTGAAGGGAAATAATGAAGGATGAAACTACCTGAATTGAAAAACAAGGAAAAGGAATATTAAATACAGAATGGAAATTTTTAAAACAATTCCAAGCTGACCAGTACGTCTGCAGGATGCGGGGAGCAATACTGAGAAGAGCTGTCTCTTGAACTTGCAGAACCAGAGGATACAGAGGATGGTTCACAGGAATATCAGGTCTGAATAGGGAGGAACCGGAGTTGGCAGCAGGTCGGCTTCTGGAGCAAGCGATCTGAATTTCTGAAATTGTAAACGAGAAAGAGAGTCAGCAATTACGTTTAGGTGGCCCGGAATGTGTTGTGCTCTGAGAATGAACTGGTGGAAGACAGATAACCAGGTAATTCTTCTGAATATTTTCATTAAAAGGGGAAGAAGATGAGCAACCTTTATTTATGATTTGAACTGTAGCTAAATTATCTGAGTGTATGAGGATAGACTTTTTGGCCCAACTGGACCCCCAAAGAAATACGGCTACGGCCACCGGATACATTTCGTACAATGACGAGGACTGTTCAGACAAGGGAATGATGCTGAATTCTTCGGGCCATGTAGCCAAAAACCATTTCCCCTTGTAGTATCCTCCGAAGCCAAGGGAAGGAGCTGCATCTGTAAAGAGTTGAATGTCTTCGGGGAGCAGGAGGCAGTCATCGTAGAAAAAAGTAATTCCGTTCCATTCTTTCAGCAAGAGTTCCCAAAGACGGAGATCCTCGTGGCAGAAAGAGTCTAGAATAATAACATCATTGAGAGAGTCAACAGATGGGACTAATTGGAGAAGATAGGATATGAAAGCTCTTCCTTGAGGAATTATCCACATAGCATAATTCAGATGGCCTAGTAGGGACAGGAGATCATGTTTGGTAGGAGGAGGACCTACATGGAAAGTAGAAATGATAGATATGATGCAATCTATTTTTTCCTGAGGTAGTGAAGCTGAAAAAGATTGAGAGTCCAGAGTGATGCCTAGAAACTCGATGGAAGTGAGTGGACCCAAAGTTTTTTCTGATGCTAGGGGGACACCTAGATTTGAAAATACAGATCTGAGAATGGTGATGTTCTGGGCAGGAAGAGCATGTGGAAAATCAATGAGGACAAAATCATCCAGGAGATGCAGCAGGAAGGGAATGTGGTAGTTGTTTAGAAGAATCCAGCACAGGGCTTCTGACAGAGTGTTAAAAATCTTGGGGCTGCTCCTACAGCCGAAAGTCAGACGAACCGAAAAAAGAAATTGGAACGCCACTGTACTCCAAAGAGGTGCCATCGAGCAGGATCTATGGGCATGATTTTAAATGCATTTGAGATGTCAGCCTTGGACAACCATGGATTTCTCCCGGCGACTTTAATTAATAAAATTGCATGGTCAATTGTTGCATATTGTAGTGAAAAATCTTCATGGGGAATTAAACTATTGATGCTTGGAGTAGAGGAGTTATGAGGAGCAGAAAGATCAATTATCAGTCTCTTTTTGCCAGAATATTTTCTTATTGCAATGCCAAAGGGGTTAATGCAAAATGCGGGAAAATGAGGAGATCCAAAGGGGCCTGTCATGAATTGATTTTCGAACTTTTTCTTTAGTAAAATGTCGACTGTGTCAGGGTTGGAAATGGCAGATTGGAGATTATTGCAATAGATGGAAGAGGTGGGAAAGGAAAAGAGACCAGCTGAAAACCCTTCAGTGAGACCGTTAATAAGATAAGAGACAAAATAGGTGTCAGGGTGCTTGATTAACTCTGTGGCCAGAGCTTGAGTGTTGACAGCTGCAGAAAGACATTTTAGCAGTCATTTTGGAAAATTAGCAATGGACGGTTTGGTTTTTTATAGAGGGGGCTGAGTATTTGGGATTGCAGGGACAGACAGATTGTGAGTGTGCGTCCCCACAGTGGCTGCAGATGTGGAGGAAGTTGCAGGAGGAAAAGGAACAAGCTTCTTCGTTGAAATTGTTACAAATCTGACGGCCACCAGAGAAAGTATTACTACGACCGTGTCCGTCCTTAGACCTGGAAGGATTGAAAGAAAGAGAAGAATTGCGAGGAAGGGACAGAAGGGGGGGTGCTGAGGGGCAGTAAGGGAGCAGGAAATGGTGGAGTGAGAGGTGGAGCATGCCAACAGCTGCCAACAGCTGGAGACCAGTGAAAAAATGAGAATATAAATCTTGATCCAAGGCTCCCCAGTAAATCCTTTGGTTCCATTGCTGGAGACGAGCAGCGGCTTTTGCAGAAAAGGCTTTTGTGGTATTCATAGAAGTGTGATCCTCCAAATCTAACAGAAAGGTCTAGAATAATTGACATGTAATCATCCAGCTCACGGCGCCGGTCAGGATAGAATTCACAGATGATATCTCTAAAATGACTGAAAGCTAGGATAAATTCAGAAATGGTGAGAGTTTTGAATAAGCGGGGGTCAGATGTTTTGAGGGTAACTGAAAGATCTGCGCACTGAACTACCCTGGTACTGGCTGAATCTAGGGTGTCTGTAATGAGGGAAACCAAATTAATATCTGCACCTGCTAAAATCTGGTGGCGCAGGGAAAGCGAGAAGAGGAAAAAAGAGCTGGGCCCAGCTGAGATGGGAGTGAGAAGCCTGCTGTGTGGGTTTGCTGGGAACTGGGCATAGAAAGAAGAAAAGGAGGGGCCTGTTGCAAGCCTGTGAAGGAGGAAGGGCATGTTGGGATAGAGGAAAGATTGGACAGAAAGGCAGGGGCCTGCTGGACGCCCGCAAGAGGCAAGTAAGGGCTGTGGGGGCCTGCTGGACACCCAAAGTTGGAAAGGCAGAAGACAAGTATGCAAAGGCTTGCTGAACACCTGCATTAGACAGAGAAGGAACCACTGTGGGGGCCTGCTGGACGCTCACAGCGGCCAGAGTGGCTGCAGGGGCCTGCTGGACACCTGAATTAGATAAAAAAGGGACCACTGATGGGGCCTGCTGGACACCTGTAGTGGTCCTAGATGTGACTGTCGGGGCTTGCTGGACGTCTGGACTGAGGAGAATAACCTGGGAGGTGATAGTTGAACGCAATGCAGGGGCCTGTAGAACACCCGCAGCAGACACTGAAAACCCGGGACGGATCGCGGGAGTAGCTGCTTCTGACTGTAAAATAATCTCAGTACTCACTTATCCAGGAGCTGCTGTGTGAGCCTTTGATAGACGGCTGCTGCGGTGGCTCTGCCCACTGGGTCTTCGGGAAGTGGAGGCGGAGCTTTGAGAGGCTGATTCAGAGGGAGCGACAGAGGGGACTGGAAATCGACGATCCGATGTTTCATCATAACGACTGCGACGAGGGGAAACCTGAAGAGCAGATAAATACATGTTAATTTGAATTGAATATTTTTATTGCGGAGAAACTGTTGAAGCTTTGGGATTGTCCAGTTTTTGATGTGTGAAGGTGGAGCCGCTTTAGTATAGCTGATCTGCAGCTGCGGCGAGGAACAGGTGAAGGATCCGATGAAAGAGATGGAGAAGCGGACATCTGGGCTGAAAAGGCTGGTGTTGAAAAAACTGAAGATCGCAGTTGCCTTTGAGTGGATACTCCTGACACGGGAGGAGCTGTTTGAACTGAAGGAAGGGATTTCTGCTCCGGGGAAAGAGCAAACAATTTGTCGTCTCACGAAACGCAGTAATCCAAAATGTTGTCCGTGACTATATGATTACGAATGAATCAGAACACATACAAGGGGTAAGTGGAGAGGGTATTTATAATGCTAGCAGGAGTTAATTGCTGACGTGTAAATGGAATGATTCAATTGGTGACATGGAGATTGGTGCATGCCCCTCCTCCCAAACTTTTTTTTATGTTGTTCAAAATCATTTTAACACAAGTCTTTATCCCATTGTAGTAGCAACTGACAAATATAGAGTGTGACTAATGTAACTGATTATAATGTTGCATTCGCCTCCTCAGCTGCAGGCAGTTTTATTTACTGCTTAATTAAATGTAATGTATTTGAGAGAGCAGCTTCAGACGAACATATTGTTTACTACAGTGTCCCCGGGGGACTGTCCTGTGCAGATTACACTTCAGACTCCAAATCAAACACAGTTACACATATTGGAAAACCACTAAAATGTGTTTGAATTTAATTCTCAGATCATAACATGAAAAGTATTGAGGCCAAGAAGCCGTCGAGTCTTGCCCCATGCTCGCACACAATGTGCCCAGAGCCAGTGCATCTACTTGTGAATGCTCCTTGAGCTGTTTTAAATTAATATTCCTTGTGTTTTCTTTTAACACTGCAAAAACATTCTGAGCTTCTTATCCCCCGCTGTGAAGGGGATACAGTGGATGTGGAGGTCTGTGTGTATGTCACACCTTGGAAGGGAATGCATGTTACTGCTATACTTGTTTACTCAGCTTCAGAAAATGCATTTCTAGTTTTACTCTGTCCTTAAAAAATAAACTATTTGACTATTTGACATTATACTTCAATAAAATCAGCCTTTATTTTTTTTTTGTCTCCAAACTGAAAAGATGTAATATTTTGAGCCTGCTCATAGCATTTAGCCACGGATAGGCTTAGTTATCAGAACATTTGGCTACGTAACCTAACGTTCTGTTTGCCTTTTAAATGCCTCTTCACATTGTCTCTAGTGTAAAACCTGCTCATTCTTACACCACCATCAACCATCAAAAGTGAAAGCAGATAACCTATCTACCTGTCACTGTGAATCTAATAGCCACCTCCAACATCCAAGCCAGGTACAATTAAAAGCATTTCTCTAGCAGTGTGTGCTGCACTGGTGACCTCTGCCTCTCAACATTGCATAAGAAGGGTCAGGCAGTTTGTAAATATAAAAGCAAATCTGTCTAAATAAACAGAATAGAAATATTTATGGCAATGGAAATGAAGAAATAAACCCAGCCCTGAAGACAATCTACTGCTTCAATCAAAGGTCTCCTTCAAACACTGGTATGATTGAAAGGCAATCAATCAGTTTTCTGTTGACATGTTGTTTTTTTTTTCTGCATTGACTTGCAGATATATGTCATCATTAAGGCTGCATAGTTTTAATCAACGCCAAATCTCTATGAAAAAGTGCTCACCCTTTATAATGCTATAGTGGGGAGCCATAGTTACAAGACCATGCTATTTGTGTTCCGCTTTCTAACAAGTATAAAAGGTTTACTGTAATGGCATTATGGAGCAAATGGGAGCCACTACTGTGTTACAACTGATTCTGCACTATAATGAGGTGCATTATAACAGGTGAGCACTGTATATACACAGTACACCCTCGCTATAACCAACCTGTTGGGGTCCAAGCTTTTTGTTCGTTATAGAGAAAGGACAATCAAAATGACCGATAAACTGTAAGTTAATGAGATGAGATTGTGAATAAAATTAGAATTACATGTACCTGTTTGTCTCATGTATGCAGTATTCTGCCTTTGCTTTATTCTATTCGTTAAAGAATTAAAACGCAGTACAGAAAGCAAAAATCCCGAATTGAAGCTGAACTTTTATTCAAAATCAATCTGACTTGAAAAGTTCATCAGATCCTCAAGTTTTTTGGTTGTTGTTGTTGTTGTTTTTTCTTTAATCAATTTTGCTTTGCCGCATGTGTGCTGAGTGCTTTTTAACAACCTATATTCACAACAGAAATATACCGGTGTTACTCCTTTTTTCATATATATATATATATATATATATATATATATTAGCTCAAAGAGCCAGTAGTTACGTTGTCGTATTTGCTGTATTTTATTTGTTATACAATAATACATAAATAATGATTATATATATATATATATATATATATATATATATATATATATATATATATATATATGTGTGTGTGTGTGTGTGTGTGTGTATTAACAATTACCGTTTTGACGGTGGATTGCGGTATCAGTATCTACATTTAAATTCCATTAATAATTTTTGTGTGTGTCGCCATCTTTCTGTTGATCAGCTCACCAGCTGTGAGAGTCAGTGAGTTCGTTGAGTCAGCGTTGAGCCAACGCTGTGTGTCACTCTCTCTCAACGGTGAGTTTAGGAACGATTTTGAGAGTTGTTGCTTCTCAGCGTTGAATTTAGGAACGCAGCCATTTATAGGATTTTGATGCCATGGTAACCACACATTTATTTCTCTTTAAATCTAATGTCTTTGTGATGTCACTCACTATATAGATAATGATTTAATGATCTACTGTTCCTTTCTATTAAAACCTTCAGGCATCATGGTATCTAGTCTATTTGTCCATTTATTTTCTTTTACACTACTATGCTGTACATGATCTCATTTTATTTTTTCTAAAACCACAAACTTTAGGTCATTCATGGTGTGTTTGTTCCTTGTAAAGTGTAAACTATTGGTTCATTTACTTTTTTATTTCTTACATTTGATAGGTGGTTCTGCATTCTTTTATATAATGATGTACCTGTCTCTCCTACATATTTTCTTTTATTAAATTTTATACAAAATATACCATATACAAGGTTGCTATCCTTGCATGACAGATTTTTTAAGACTGACTATTTCTTTTCTATTTGCGATTTCACGTTTATCTTTACCAGTATCAGAATCAGTGCTTGGAAATTCCGGCCCATCATAGGAGCAAAAATATATTGAACTATTGCCCTACACATCACTGTCAGTCCTGCTCCTTTCCAAATGCATGCCCTTCATTTCCACTCCTCACATCAAGAGAAAATGGCTGAATGTGAAAAAACTGCTGAATGCCGATTCTGTGACTTAACAGAAAATGAATTACAAAACATTCTACAAAAGAAAGATGCTCCAAACACTAAAATGGTGATTAAAACGTCACTGTCACTGTTTTCTGACTTTCTGAAATTCAAACAAATTCAATTTGACGATGTAGAAGGTATCACTGCAGTGTACAAAAATGAAAGATATAGAAAAAATAAATAAAAGTGTAAAATATGAAAATAAAAATGTCATATGGTCTGTTTTAAAGAAACATAATGTGAGGGATGTACAAGCTCTTTGTGTTTTGATGTTTTTATACTGTTTTGCTGTCTAAAATGTACATTTAATTTTGTAATACCGAAAGTTCACAGTTAAGTAAACTGTATTAAAGTAAAGTAAACTGTATTATACAGCAGTCAGGAAGCATGACGGAGAGTTGAATGCCAAAAAGACAGGACTGTTTGCTTTTACTACCCACATGTGCCACAGCAGGCTGGGTTCCACTGGATTCCAGGAGGGGGAGCCAAGACCTAAAAAGAAATAACTGTGGATTACAAACTTACAATTGTACTTAGAATTGTGAATGTTTCAACTAGCACCCAGGCAACATTAATGTGTTTGTTCCTCCAGAAGGGACACCAGTGAGTTGTCCTCAGTGCAGTAACCCAATGATCCAAGTGTAGCAGCACTGGATGTGTGCTACCACTACGACTTACCTGCAAGTTCTAATTCTGCAGCGCCGCCTGGTGGACGTTCCAGGAAACCTGTAAAAGAAAGAAGCAGCTAACTAAAAGCAAAGAATGATTTCCATTACATGAGAGTAGATGTTAAAACTTCATGCTGATTTGAACTTGGCTCTCGCCAAGATAAGCACCAACTAAGACGTAGCTTCACAGTAAACTAATGTGATCCATATGTGTCTCCATCCATTTGCGCTTCCTTCCATATGATGATGTAGATATCCTTCTGTCTGGTGTTGATGGCTGAAGTGTAATGCTGGCTCCAGGGATCAGCTTATTTTGCCTCCCTAGCGCATCAGCACACACAACGGCTGCGATGCTGGCTCCGGGATCAACCATAGTGCGGTCTCCCCAGCGCATCAGCATGACAACCGTCTGGATTGAGCTAAGTAGGGTACATCTCTGGGGTCTTCAAGTGGGCACCTTCCATCCTCGGTGTTTCGCCGACTAGCCCACGACACCTCAAGAGGGCTCGACGGTGATTCTGGCGCCCCAGCATCACCCCCTCCGTCCCCCACTCAACTCAGCCCAGCTTACTTACCTGTATATCAGCCTTTCTTTCTTTCTATTGTGCTTGAGATCCCCAGCCAGAATCTTTCCGTCTCAACCACAGCCAGTTGCTGCTCCTCTCTGCTGCTTCAGATAAGTTCTTCACTGTGCGACGCAACTCTTGGCCATTGAATCCGACATCTCTGAGAAACCGGGTTGTAGAGTGTGCCACAAATCCTCGACTTCCCACTTCCACTGGGTAAACCCAGACTCTCCATCCTCGCTGTTCCGCTTCAGTGGCTAGTTGAGCATACCGCAGTTTCTTCCTCTCATACGCCTCATCTACAGCATCCTCCCATGGCACTGTTAACTCCACCAGGTAAACAAGGCGTGCTGATCCAGACCACAAGACAATATCTGGTCGAAGGTTTGTGGTGGCAATCTCAGGTGGAAAAATAAGCCGTTGACCAACATCCGCCAGCATTTTCCAGTCTCTAGCAGCTTCCAGTTGTCCTGGGCGAGGATTGGTTTTAACACCTTTTCTTGGTGGTTGCTCTCCTGGGCGGAGGAATGTTGTCTTTTGTGTGTAATGTTTTGATGGAACAGGTGGCAACTTATTGGTCATGTTACGCTTGTCTTCCAATGCTAAGGCCAAACATCGCAGCACCTGGTCATGGCGCCAAGTAAACCGTCCTTGGCTAAGAGCCACCTTACATCCTGTCAAAATGTGCCTTAATGTTGCAGGTGATGAACACAAAGGACATGAGGGATCCTCTCCTACCCAGAGGTTTAGGTTCTGTGGTGATGGGAGAACATCATATGTTGACCTTATAAGGAAACTGATCCTGCTCTGTTCCATTGACCATAGGTCTTGCCAGCCAATCTTGCGTTGTTCCACACTCTCCCATCTCATCCATTCTCCCTGCTTGCCCTGGGAAATGGCCTTTATACACCTCATCCTCTCCTCCTGCTTTTGCACCTCGTTGACTACAAGCTTCCTCCGTTGCGCTGGGGCTGCCTTGTGCCATGTAGGAGGAGCTGAACTGAGACCAAGACCCCTCTTCCATGCTGAACTTGCCCCATGATATCACCAATTCGAAGGGCAGCCTTTGCATCCTCCACAGCTTTCTTTGCCACCCACTTTCTTCCAGTTTTCAACACAGGTGCTGCCTCCCTTACGCATTTGTCGCGTGACTCTACTAATGTCATTTCCAGTCGGACCTTGGCGCACTTAAACTCCTCGGTTAGAGCGGAGACAGGTAGCTGCAGTATTCCTTTACCATAAAGTCCCACTCTGCTGAGGCAGCGTGGAACTCCCAACCATTTCCTGATGTGTGAACTGATTAAAGCTTCCAGCTTCTCTACTGTTGTCAAAGAAACCTCGTACACAGTCAGTGGCCACAGCAGCCGTGGCAGTAGGCCAAACTGAAAGCACCAGAGTTTTAGTTTGCCTGGTAAAGCGCTGCTGTCTATGCTCTTCAACCCTTCCACAGCTTGTTGTCTAACTTCTCCCACACGAACTGTGTCCTTTAGATCCCCGTCGTACCATCTCCCAAGGCTCTTCACTGGCTTCTCAGACACTGTTGGTATTGCCTCACCATTAATGAAGAACGTTTTATCTACTACTTTACCTTTAATTATAGAGATGCTCCTTGATTTAGTGGGCTTGAATTGCATTCGTGCCCATTCAATGTTATTGGTTAATTTGCCCAATAACCGATTAGTGCAGGCTACTGTTGTAGTCATGGTTGTCATGTCATCCATGTATGCTCGAATTGGTGGTAGTCGCATTCCAGAAGCCAAGCTCTCCTCCCACTACCCATTTTGATGCCCTAATGATTACTTCCATTGCCATGGTAAAAGCCAGTGGAGAAATGGTGCATCCTGCCATTATTCCAACTTCTAGGCATTGCCATGTAGTGCTGAATTCTGAAGTTGAGAAACTAAATTGCAAATCTCCAAAGTAGGCTTTGACTAGATTTGTTATTGTCATTGGTACACTGAAAAAATCAAATGCTGCCCAAAGAAGTTCATGTGGCACTGAACCATATGCATTAGCCAAATCCAGGAATGTCACATGGAGCTCCTTCCTCTCCTTTTTAGCTGATTGAATTTGTTGCCAGATCACATTGATGTGTTCTAAGCATCCTGGGAAACCTGGAATGCCCGCTTTTTGTATTGAAGTGTCAATGAAGCAGTTCTTTAATAGGTAAGTTGACAATCTCTGAGCAATAATGCTGAAGAAAATCTTGCCTTCTACGTTTAATAGGGAAATAGGGCGAAACTGACTGATGCTGCTAGAATCTTTTTCTTTAGGTATAAAGACTCCACCTGCTCGGCGCCATGCTCTTGGTACAACCTGTTTTTCCCATGCTACTTTCATCAGTTTCCACAGGATTCGTAGAACTCCTGAAGCTCTTGTACACTCTGTAACGGAACTCCATTAGGCCCTGGAGATGATGAAGCCCTTGCTTTTTCACAGCTTGCTCTACTTCTTTCCACTTAGGTGCACAGTCCTCCATTTGGTATTCTGGTGGATTGATAGGTGGGATGTCTGAAGGAATTGACATAGGCTCCTGCCTTTTTGAATCTGTATGCGTTTCCTCCAAATATCTCTCCAACTCAAACTTAGATGCTTTTAGTGTGCCATTCTTCTCACTGGTGAATAACTTCTTTACAAATTTGAATGGGTCTTTATAAAAGTTAGTTCTCGCACGCTCCTTCTTTTTGTAGCGTTTCCGTAGGCGCTCAGCTCTGCGCAATGTTGCAAGCTTATGTTTTATGACCCCTTGTAAGAGATTGAGTCCCTCCTTCTGACTTTCTTCTGCTCTTCTCCATTGCTTCCTCAGCTGTCTCCTTTCTCTAACTAAGCGTTCAATCTCCTGCTGCCGTCTAGACTTTCCAGGAATAGTTTGTACTTTTTCCTTCCTTTTTCAACTCCAAACCTCTCGCTTCCATATCGTAGATGATGTCCCCAAATTTATCCAATTTCTTTTCAACTGTTCCACTTAACCTTTCCAATGCAAAGCAGAGATCTGTGTTTACTGTGTCCCATGCAGTTTTCTCACAAGCTCTTGGCCATTTAACTCCAGGCTTGTGCCCGTTGAGGTTCTTTTCTCTCTTACGCTGGTTTGTCTGCCGGGTTCACAAGGATCATTAGGTTCATCACTAACTGTGTCCATGCAAGTCCTCCTCACATCTATGACAGGGGTGCTGATATCCTGCGAACTGTGGTTTGCTTCCTGTCGCTGGATTTCATTCGACTGACTTGACTGACTTCGTAAGAAGTACTGATCAATGCGAGGCCCTTGTCCCTTCTCCCTCAAGCATTTCATTCTCCCTTGATGAATCTTCAAACCCCTGACTGTTGTCGCCTTACTCCAGCCGCAGACACAAACCTGGAGTTCCATGTCTTTGCTAACTGCAGATCTTGAACTAGTCTTTTGTGAAGTACTCTCTATACTCATATCCGTTTCCGTTCCTAAGTCCTTAACCGTGTTGTCCAACGTTGAGTCATCTTCCGCCCCGCTCTCGCAGACTCTAGGGGTATTTTCCTGTTTAATTTCTTTGAAGCCTTGGGCGGGTGTCTCCAGCATCCTGTAAACACAGAGCTGGATACTGCCGACAAGGGTAGCTAACCCTTGCCAGCCCCAATGGGGTCTCTTTCCTCCAGTCAGCTGTCTCTCCAGGCTGTCACGAGGTCTTTCCCTTGTTGCCAGCTGCACTATTCACAGCAGTCACTGGACGTATCCAGATCTTCATGATTTCCATTACATGAGAGTAGATGTTAAAACTTCATGCTGATTTGAACTCGGGGCAAGGTTTTATTTTGTGTTTTGTTTCTTTTGAACACTGTTGGAATAATAAAACCCACCGTTGTTTTGTACGCCTCTTGTCCTGCCTATTTCTTCAGCACGTTCTACAATCAGTCAGCGATCCTGCAATTATGTGAGTGTCAGAGCTCACACTATATATATATATATATATATATATATATATATATATATATATACAGTACTGTGCAAAAGTTTTAGGCAGGTGTGAAAAAATGCTGTAAAGTAAGAATGCTTTCAAAAATAGACATGTTAATAGATTATATTTATCAATTAACAAAATGCAAAGTGAGTGAACAGAAGAAAAATCTAAATCAAATCCATATTTGGTGTGACCACCCTTTGCCTTCAAAACAGCATCAAGCATCAATTCTTCTAGGTACACTTGCACACAGTTTTTGAAGGAACTCGGCAGGTAGGTTGGCCCAAACATCTTGGAGAACTAACCACAGTTCTTCTGTGGATTTAGGCAGCCTCAGTTGCTTCTCTCTCTTCATGTAATCCCAGACAGACTCGATGATGTTGAGATCAGGGCTCTGTGGGGCCATACCATCACTTCCAGGACTCCTTGTTCTTCTTTACGCTGAAGATAGTTCTTAATGACTTTCGCTGTATGTTTGGGGTCGTTGTCATGCTGCAGAATAAATTTGGGGCCAATCAGATGCCTCCCTGATGGTATTGCATGATGGATAAGTATCTGCCTGTACTTCTCAGCATTGAGGAGACCATTAATTCTGACCAAATCCCCAACTCCATTTGCAGAAATGCAGCCCCAAACTTGCAAGGAACCTCCACCATGCTTCACTGTTGCCTGCAGACACTCATTCGTGCACGCTTTCCAGCCCTTCGCGAACAAACTGCCTTCTGCTACAGCCAAATATTTCAAATTTTGACTCATCAGTCCAGAGCACCTGCTGCCATTTTTCTGCACCCCAGTTCCTGTGTTTTTGTGCATAGTTGAGTCGCTTGGCCTTGTTTCCACGTCCGAGGTATGGCTTTTTGGCATAAGTCTTCCATGAAGGCCACTTCTGACCAGACTTCTCCAGACAGTAGATGGGTGTACCAGGGTCCCACTGTTTTCTGCCAGTTCTGAGCTGATGGCACTGCTGGACATCTTCCGATTATGAAGGAAGTAAGCATGATGTGTCTTTCATCTGCTGCAGTAAGTTTCCTTGGCCGACCACTGCGTCTCACGGTCCTCCAACGTTGCCCGTTTCTTTGTGCTTCTTCAAAAGAGCTTGGACAGCACATCTGGAAACCCCTGTCTGCCTTGAAATTTCTGCCTGGGAGAGACCTTGCTGATGCAGTATAACTACCTTGTGTCTTGTTGCTGTGCTCAGTCTTGCCATGGTGTATGACTTTTGACAGTAAACTGACTTCAGCAACCTCACCTTGTTAGCTGAGTTTGGCTGTTCCTCACCCAGTTTTATTCCTCCTACACAGCTGTTTCTGTTTCAGTTAATGATTGTGTTTCAACCTACATATTGAATTGATGATCATTAGCACCTGTTTGGTATAATTGTTTAATCATACACCTGACTATATGCCTACAAAATCCCTGACTTTGTGCAATTGTACCTAGAAGAATTGATGCTGTTTTGAAGGCAAAGGGTGGTCACACCAAATATGGATTTGATTTAGATTTTTCTTCTGTTCACTCACTTTGCATTTAGTTAATTGATAAATATAATCTATTAACATGCCTATTTTTGAAAGCATTCTTACTTTACAGCATTTTTTCACACCTGCCTAAAACTTTTGCACAGTACTGTATATATATATATATAGATAGATAGATAGATAGATAGATAGATAGATAGTGTAACATATATATAAACTGGTGAGCAATTTTTTTCAGTGGGCTCATCCAGTTCATATTTCCTGTAATACACGGCTGGTTGATACGGGAAACACACCTTCATTAACACCAGCAGCAGAGCAAGACCCCAGTGCGAGCTCTCGTCAAACTGAAAGGAATTCCAACCATACCTCACATAGTTGCTGTCTTCTCTTGCTCGCTTCTCAGCCGGAAAAAAAAACTGCTCACCAGAGATTATAAAAAATACTGCATGGTATAGTGTGTGATAAATAAATAAGATCACACACTAGCCCATGAATTATACTCTCTCTCTTTCTCTCTCTCTCTCAGGATTATGGGGTTGTGGGAGGGGCTTGCGAGCTGAGAGCGGTGTGTTTGAATAGTGCAGGTCTGTTTTTACAGTCTTGGTTTTACTATTTTTACACGCTTAATTTAAAAGGAATTTTATAAGTTTCTTTTAAAAAAAACTTTATTTATTTGTAGCCTTTATATTTCAAATTGTATATTTATTTATTTATTCATTTATTTATTTATTTATCGATCTATTGGCCTTGCCATTTGGGAGGCTAAGTTAGTGTGTGTCTGAGATGGGCTCACACTCCGGGGTATAGAGGGACTGACACGGAGACATGGGTTCAGGTGTGTGCCCGACAACAAAGTTTCCGTGGAGGATGTTATGTTATCGGTCGATAAGACAATTGATTTTAACAACATTAAATCTGCTTCATGTATGAATAAGGCCATTGTTGTGTTTTTAAGTCAAGAAACTCTCCGAAATAAGATTGTGGATGAAGGATTTTCTGTCAATGGTGCTTTTATTACTGCTTTACCTCTTTCAACTCCTCTAAGGAAAGTGGTTTTATCAAATGTTCTCCCTTTTTATTCCAAATGTAGTGATCGAAAGAGAATTGGCAAGATACGGTAAAATCATGTCCCCTATTAGAATGATTCCGCTGGGCTGTAAGGACCCTGAGGTGAAACATGTGTTGTCTTTTTGTAGACAAGTGTTTGTATTGCCGCATAACCCGGGGCAGGATCTGAATGTAGCCTGGAGGTTTATTATAGAGGGGAAAGAGTGTGTTATTTTTGCAACCTCAGACACAATGCAATGCTTTCAGCGGCTGAGACGGAGGGCAGTGCCGAAAGGCAGAGGGCTGGTCAGGCTGAGGGTGTTCGGGGAGCACAGGTGGAGGAGTCGACAGAGATGTCCGTGCCTGCACTCCGAGTTAAGAAGAGGATTGCTGCGTTGGAGCAGTCTGCAACAGCGGAGCAGCCTACAGAGTCAACTGTACAGGAACCCCCTGCCAATCCGGAGGGGAGCTTTACTGCTGTCATAAAAAAAAGAAAATGCAGAAAAGAGCTGAAGCAGTGGTCATGGAGGAGTCTATCTGGGGCCCTGTGGCAGCTCACAAGGGTAGTGGGGGGTCTCAACTCGCTGCTCCAGGGGAGCCGAGTCGCGGCTCGCTGGTTGGTGGTGATGTGGGGTCTCATCCCAGCGCTGCCACCATCTGAGAGTCGGGGCCGGGGGAGAGCGGCGGTGATCAGGACATGGCTGCAGAGCTTCCCCACACAGGGAAGGAGGCTAGCGGCAGCGCTGGACGAACATCCAGTGACGCCATAGCCCTGCCCTCAGCAAAGTCCTCACGGCCAGAGGAAGATGAGTCGGGAGCCAGAGAGGAGGATTCATCCGAGGAATGGGAGGCGTATGTGGGAGAGGACGAGGACGAGGATGAGGAGGGAAAGCTCTCTGACACCTCAATGCTCTCCGACATCCAGGTTAGTCAGGCCAAAAAAAAAACTGTATTCGCTTGAACAGTTTATTAATTTTATGGATAACACAAAGGGTAAAAGGGTTGAAATTCCTGACTTGAAATTGTTTTTAGTCTCTGCTAATGTACTGTTAAGAAAAGCGAGTTTAGAGGAGTTTGACAGGAAAAAGAGGATTTGTTTGAAAAAGTTTGTAAGCACTGCTAGAAAAATGGTTGCACAATCAAAAGGTTTTTAATGGATCAATTCAAGTCTAAAGCTTTTACCCTTGTTTTTTGTATTTATTTATTGCCGTTTTATTTTTCTTCCTTCATGGATACGTTTTTATTGAGTTCTTTAAATATAAACGGTTGCCGTGATGATTTTAAGAGAGCCCAATTATTTAATTTTATTGAGTTTAAAAAAGCCAATTTTATTCTATTGCAGGAGACCCACTCTGACAGCTTCAATGAAGCGCACTGGCTGTCAGAGTGGAAGGGGAAGGCGATTTTAAGTCACGGCTCTAATGTTAGTGCGGGGCTCGCAGTTTTATTCTCTCCGGGGATGGGAGTAGACGTGGTGTCTGTACAGGAGGTTGTACAAGGGAGGCTTTTCAAAATTGAATTAAAATTAAATGGTGTTTTTATTGATATTTTTAATATCTATGCTCCTAATTTGTATAACAACAGACAGGATTTTAGTTTAAAGAAATATTCAAGCTATTTTGGAATAACTGGAGAAAAGAAAAGAGATTCTAATTTGAGACAGTGGTGGGATGTGGGGAAAATCCAAATTAAAATATTCTGTCAGCAATTCACCCAGAACATCACTAGTGAGTTGAATGCAGTGGCCAGCCAGCTAGAGAATGAGATTTTAGAGACTGAGAGAGAGCTGGGCGGTCAGAGCACGGAGGGGGCTTATCACAGCTTGAAAGAGAGGAAACAGTGCCTGGGCAGCCTGCTGGAGGAGAAGGTCCCTGGTAAGAGCAAGATTTGTGGAATTAAGAGGCATGGACGCCCCCACAACCTTCTTCTTCAGCTTGGAGAAGAAAGAAGCTGAAAGAAAATAAATGCTTATACTGAGGCTGCCCGGGGGGAGAGAGGTCTCCAGCCCCGCGGAGCTTCGTCAGGCTGCGGTGAAATTTTATTCAGATCTGTACCAGGCTGAAGGCTGCGACCAGCAGGAGACGGAGAGGCTGTTGGAAGGTCTCCCTCGCCTGGGTGAGGAGGAAAGCCGCGGCCTGGACACGGTCATCACACTGGAGGAGCTCACAACCACCGTCACACAGCTCTCCAATGGAACAGCACCTGGGCTGGATGGGCTGCCGGCTGAATTCTATAAACATTTCTGGAGTTGCACTGGAAATGATCTGTATCAGGTGCTGAATGAATGTGTGGCAGAGGGAGAGCTGCCTCTGAGCTGCCGCAGGGCAGTACTGACTTTACTACCCAAAAATGGAGACCTCTGTGAGCTGAAGAACTGGTGTCCTGTGTTGTTGATGTGCTGCGATTATAAGGTCTTTTCCAAAGCTCTGGCCGGCCGTCTTAGGGAGTGTATGGGTACTGTGGTGCACAGTGATTAGACATACTGTGTACCAAAATGCTCAATTTTTGATAATTTGTTTTTAATCAGAGATCTTTTTAATGTATCTAACTTTTTAACTTAGATTTCGGGCTGGTGTCGCTTGACCAGGAGAAGGCTTTTGACAGGGTAGACCATGGCTTTTTAATTCACACCCTAGAGGCATTTGGTTTCGGGCCTGTTTTTATTTCATATATTAAAATGTTATATTCTAATATTTTTAGCTTTGTTAAAATTAATAATTGTCTGAGACAGCCCCTCTCTGTGCAGAGGGATTAGACAGGGCTGCTGTCTGTCGGGGATGTCCGTATCTCAGTGTATGCTGATGACCTGAATGTGTTTATAACCAGTGATAAAGGGGTGGCAGTGCTGGAATCATGCATGAGGGGCTTTGAAAGAGCCTCCTCAGCGCGGGTGAGTTGGGCCAAAAGTGGAGTGTTCCTGGCAGGGAGCTGGCTGAGAAAGCCTCCCCCTTCCCTGCCACAGATGCTGGAGTGGAACAGAACTGGACTAAAAGTGCTGGGGGGTGTACTTAGGAACTGAGGCATTCATGCAGCAAAACTGGGAGGGGGTGCTGGAGAAGGTAGCAGGAAGGCTACAGAGCTGGCAGTGGCTGCTAAACCGACTATCCTTCAGGGGGAGGGTCCTTGTGATTAACAACTTGGTCGTGTCCATGCTGTGGTACAGATTAATGTGTCTGGACCCTCCCCCAGGGCTGCTGGAGCAGGTCCAGAGAAAATGAGTTACTTTCTTTTGGGATGGAAACCATTGGCTGAAACCAGCAGTACTGTACCTGCCCCGAGACGAAGGGGGGCAGGGACTGATTGACATCCCCTCCGGGTCGCTGCGTTCAGATTGCAGGCAGCCCAGAGGCTGCTGTACACCCCCGAGTTGAGCTGGAGAGGCTTGGCTTTGTTCCTCCTCAAGAGGGGTGGGGGTCTTGGCTTAGACAGGAAGCTGTTTTTAATGACCCCCAGTAAAGTTATTAGTACTGACCTGGAAAGCTTTTACAGGAATATGTTAAATGCCTGGGGGTTAGTTAAGATTTTAAGGACAGATGAAAGCCTCTGTACGTTTTATTTTTGAGGAGCCTTTGTTTTTTAATAGCATTTTTAACATTGATGCTTTTAATTCTACACAGCTTTTTTAGTGTTTTTACAGGCCAGAGTCACCACCCTGGCTCACCTGGTAGACTGAACTGAGTGGCGATGGAAGAGCGGAGCTGAGTTGACTGCAGTGTTGGGCCTTCATAGAGAGGGTGTTGGGAGAGATCCAAGCCTCCCTGAGTCCAGCAGCGTTGGAGTTCGTGGCGCGGTGCTTCTCGGAGAGGCAAGCCCGGAGTGTGAGCCTGATTTACCCTCAGTGCTGCTCTCCCTTGTGCTGCCGGAGGAGGAGGAGGGGGGGGGGAGCGACCCGGGCTGCTGTTATCCCTGGATGAAGAGACCAACTTGCAGAGAAGAGGCAGCTGTATAGCACTGTGGTTAAGACCCAGCATTATCTCAGACTTAAAGACCTGACTGACACCAAGTGGAGGGCTCACCTGGCAATGGAGGAGTCTGTGCCGCTGTCCTGGAGGGTGCCGTGGAAACTGTGTTCCACCTTTTCACAGACTGCCCACGACTCCGGCCATTTTCATTTTTCTAGAAGGCCTGCTGATGAACCTTGGGGTGCTTTTTACTAAAGAGTTATTAATTTTAAGTATTAAGTATTCTTTTAAATATCGTCATCGGTGTGCTCTGATTAATTTTCTCCTGGGTCAAGCAAAGCTCGCGATTTTAATATCCCGTAAGAACAGACTATCTAGCACCTTATAGATGATGCCCTGTGTGTTTTTAGAGTTCTGGTTGTAACTAGGGTAAAAGTTGATTTTTCTTATTACAGCATGATGAATGACATGGATAATTTTATGATGAGGTGGTGTATTGAGGATGGGGTGTGTGCAGTGGGTGAAGATGGCAAGCTAATTTTTAATTTTTTTAAATGTTTGTGTGTTTTTAGGTTTTTTTGCTATTTTTAGAATGTTTCAATTATTTATCTGTGTTTTATTCTTTTTTTATTATGACCAGTGCTGGAATTTACTAGTTTTATTTAAGTTACTTTAATGTCTTGTTGTTTTTTTTGTGTTGTAAAATTCAATTCTCTCTCTCCCTCTCTCTCCCTCTCCCTCTCTCTCTCTCTCTCTCTCTCTCTACAGAAATCAATGAGATCTCATGTTGTATCCTCTATCTTTGTGAATCAGCATAAACAACCAGGCAAGTTAAAACCAGCATGATATTATTTGTATCCTTATTAGAATCAGCGCAGTGCACCTGCAGGCACTGTGCAGTCTCACTAGTTGTACAGTATATACTAGTCAGGTTTCCGTCTGTCAGGAGTAATCACTATGCTGCGCTATTCGTTCTCTGAATAATACAGTACAAAAAGGTAAGAACTGAGCTGGAAGGAATAAATGTACATATTAATCTGTATGATGTTGCATTTCCACAGAACCAAGGTGCAATACAGCCAATAGATATCTTTGCAAAACAGAATTCAGAAATGAGAAGCTATTAAATGTTGTAAAATGTAAGAAGCTTTCTGGCTAAATATAAGATTTTTGTTTACTCAATATGAAACAAAACTAGTTCTATTTAGAATCTTAATTGTTTTTTTTTTTTAATTTAGTCGTTGCCAATTAGTTTTTATTATTTTCTCCCCAATTCTCCGCCCACTTCTTTACACTCTGCAGACCCACCGTGCCGCCGCCTCAGAGTTACAGCGTCGGAGGACAACGCAGCTCTGGGCAGCTTACAGGCAAGCCCGCAGGTGCCCGGCCAGACTACAGAGGTTGCTGGTGCGGGGTGAGCCGAGGACACCCTGGCCGACCTAACCCTCCCTCCCCCCAGACGACACTCGGCCAATTGCGCGCTGCCCCCTGGGAGCTCCCGTCCACGGTCGGCTGTGGAATAGCCTGGACTCGAACCGGCGATGTCCAGGCTATAGAGCGCATCCTGCACTCTAGTGAGTGCTTTTACTGGATGTGCCACTCGGGAGCCCCCTTGAATCTTAATTGTTTTTAAGGTTTGTTTTTTATACCTTCATAACCATATATATATATATATATATATATATATATATATATATACACTACCAGTCAAAAGTTTTAGAACACCCCCATTTTTACAGTTTTTATTGAAATTTAAGCAGTTCAAGTCCAGTGAATAACCTGAAATGGTACAAAGGTAAGCAGTAAACTGCCAGAGGTTAAAAAAAAAGTTTAGGTTACCAAAAACTGAAAAATAATGTACATTTCAGAGTTATACAAAAGGCCTTTTCAGGGAACAAGTAATGGGTTAACAACTTACAGCTGTTCTGCAGCAATGGAAGTAAATTAAGCCTTGAAAGTTGATGCTAACAATTCCTACAGGTGTCCCAACTTTTGTTGATTACTTACAAACCCTCTGTCTGTATAAAAGCAGTGTTGGAACAGACTGTGTTACTACACCGTCTTAAGCATTATTTGGACAGTATTGTACTGCAGGAAGTAGTATATTGCTATCATAATGGCGAGAAAAAGGCAATTAACAAAGGAAGACAGACAGACCATTATAACCCTTAAAAGTGTAGGTCTTTCCTTTAGAGAAATTGCAAAGAAAGCCAAGGTGTCAGTGAGTACAGTTTCCTACCCCATCAAAAGGCACTTGGAAACTGGAGGAAACTCTGACAGGAAGAGGTCTGGCAGACCCAAAGCCACAACAGAATCAGAAGACAAGTTTCTGAGAGTCAACAGCTTGCGTGATAGGTGGTTCACAGGACTACAGCTTCAAGCACAGCTTAACACTGGTCGAAGTAAGCAAGTCTCACTTTCAACTGTGAAGAGAAGACTTCGAGCTGCAGGTTTGACAGGTCGAGTGGCAGTAAGAAAGCCATTGCTAAGATGGCAAAATAAGAAAAAGAGGCTTGCCTGGGCCATGAAGCACCGCCAGTGGACTACTGAAGACTGGAAGAAGGTCTTATGGACCGATGAATCAAAATTTGAAATCTTCGGTTCATCACGCAGGGTTTTATGCGCCGTCGAGTAGGCGAAAGGATGGTTCCTCGGTGTGTGACACCAACTGTCAAACATGGAGGAGGAAGCGTGATGGTCTGGGGCTCTTTGCTGGATCCAGAGTGCGTGACTTGCACAGACTGAGTGGTACCCTGAACCAAAGCGGCTACCACAGCATTTTGCAGCGCCATGCAATACCCTCTGGTATATGCCTAGTTGGTCAGGGTTCATCCTACAGCAAGATAATGACCCAAAACATACCTCCAGGCTATGTCAGAACTACCTTAGAAGAAAAGAACAAGGCGGTAGGCTTCAAATCATGGAATGGCCAGCACAGTCGCCAGACTTAAACCCCATCGAGCTGGTTTGGGATGAACTGGACAGAAGGGTGAAAGCAAAGCAACCTACAAGTGCAACACATTTGTGGGAACTTCTGCAACAGTGTTGGGAAGAACTTTCGAACAATATTTGATTTCCATTGTAGAAAGAATGCCACGAGTGTGTTCGGCTGTTATATCTGCAAAAGGTGGCTACTTTGATGAGTCAAAAATTTAGATTAAATTTTGTTAAACAAAACGATTCCATGATTTCTTTTTTATCTCCAATTTTTATTTGTTCTATGCTTTAATTTCAGAGTACATTGAGACATTAAACTGCGTAAATTTCAATAAAAACTGGAAAAATGGAGGTGTTCTAAAACTTTTGACCGGTAGTGTATATATATATATATATATATATATATATATATATATATATATATATATATATATATATATATATATATACTACATGGATGAAGGCTGTATTTGCATCCTGAGCCATTAAAAAAGGCTCTAGAGGAAAATATACTTGAACTATGACCCATTTGACTCCTCGAGACCATCACTTTCATTTCAAACACATAATGTCTCGTTTTCAATCACTCGACAACACCCATAGTATAGAAATGTTCATTAATGATCAACAAGATGAGAATATGTTTAAAAAAATGATGTAAAGCTGGTAGATTCGTATCTCAGATACTGGAGAGGAACAGTAAATTAAAACAAGGTAAAGGCAACCATCCAAATAAAGTTGAAGCACTAACGGATAACAACGTAGAACATCTGTACAGCACTGAAACACTACGTTTAAAAAAACCCAACTGTACTGCTGAACCTCGTCTTCTTTAATATTAGCATCACAAGGGTATCCATGTATTTTAAAAAACATAGATGGGCCTCTTCAGTGAGTTACAGGAAAACAATTCCATCTCGGGATTCTGTGACAGTTTATATAATACTCGACCTTCGGTCTCGTAATTTATGACATCACAGAAACCCTAGATGGAATTTTTTTCCTGTAACTCACTGAAGCCCATCTATTATTCTATATATACACTCACCCCTCATTGTATCATCCCTCGCTATACTGTGGATTTGGATATATTGCGGTCCTGGAGTTGGCGCCCCATTTTTACAGTCTAACTATGCATGCCTTAGCTGCAATATACATTGGCAATTGCACTTAGGATTACTGTTCGTTTTGGGGTGCCGAGTGGAGTGTAGGATGTGCCCTATAGTCTAGACGTCGCCGGTTCGAGACCAGGCTATTCTTTTGCCGACTAAGGACGGGAGCTCCCAGGGAGCGAGAGCTGCCCGGGGGGAGGGAGTGCTAGGTTGGCACATCGCAAACAAAAATATACAAAACAAATAAAAACAAAGCATTAATATCATATACAGACGAATTGCACAATAACACAAAGCAAATTAAATATCTACTTGCTGTAGTGTTGTTTTTTTTTATTTTAGCCAACGAGGTGTTCACTTGTGGCAGCAATGCACTAGCAAAAATCATATGGCAGTAATATTAGCTCCCTAGCAACAAGCCTCCTGTGTTTGGAATGATTTCTTTCAATGAAGGGGGTTTGTGCATTTGAGAAAGGAGAGGAAGACTCATGAAATTAATTGGATACTTAAGTTGATGAGAAGCAATTACCCTCCACAGTATGAATTAAAACAGTGTGCTGCTTTGCATACGAAAAATAAGAAGCGTGTTGCGTAGAGGATTTATATTGGACCCTGATGCCCCCAATAAAACGAGGGAGTGGTTGTACAGTATTTGTTAGCCTATATATAGCAGATTTATACTGGACCCGACACCCGCGATATATCGTGTGGGTGGTGTATATATATATATATATATATATATACTAACAGATTTTGGGGATATAGGGGTGTCTCTGTCCATCCATCCATGCACCTGAAGGCACTATTATTGTTCTATAATATTCTGTACATACTTCTGATATATGTCATGGTCATCAACTTTTTCATCATACTGATGCTTCTAATTGTGACTTGACAGCCGTGGCAGGGGAAGGATGTTACTGACAGACTTGTATGAGATGTCATTTTGTGCAGTTTTGGTTTGCTACTCTAACCTGTGCAATCATAACCTCTCTCTCTCTCTCTCTCTCTGGATTGTGGGATTGTGGGAGGGGCCTGTGAGCAAGGAGCAGTGAACTGTGCGAGCGGTGAGCTGTATTAGTAACTTTAAAATAGTTTAAATAAACATATAAATAAATAGTTTTTTTTTCTATATAAGTTTGTTTTAATATCTGCAAACGTTTTAGTCAGCTTGTGTACCCGGGGATGGGCTCCCACTCGGGTGGAACGGGGGGGCTGACTCTGAAACACGGGTTCAGGTGTATACCTGACCCAGATGTCTTCGTGGAGGATGTGTTGTTGGCGGTGGGAAAGTCAGTTGGGTTTGGAAACATTAAATCTGCCTCACGAATGAACAAAGCAATAGTTGTTTTCCTGAGTCATGAAAATCTGGTCAGTAAAATAGTGGAAGAAGGGTTTGTTATAAATGGTTCATTAATTTCAGTTATGCCCCTATCTACACCTTTGACTAAAGTTACTCTTTCAAATATTCCCCCGTTTATTGATAACGGCGTATTTGAGAGAGAGCTCTCTCGATACGGCAAAATAATGTCGCCTTTTAAACAAATTCCACTCGGTTGCCAGGCACCAGAAATTAAACATGTAATGTCTTTCAGAAGACAGGTTGTTGTGCTTCTGAACAATCCTGATCTTGCTTTAAATGTTGCATGGCATTTTAACACTGAAGGCAAGGACTACGTAGTGTTTGCAAGTACAGTAATAATGAAATGTTTTCATTGTAGTAGTAATGGCAACGGGGAGGGGGCAGAGGTGGTTCAGAGATCGTAAGTGGAAGAGACAGAGCGACTGGAACCGGGCGACTCAGCCCAGCAACAGCGAGTCTGCAGCCGTACCAGAGGCTACTACAGCATCGGCTGATGCTGACCAGGAGGGAGAGTTCAAGGTGGTGGGGAAGAAGAGAGGAAGGCGTCCTCTGCTGCTGCCGACATGACGGGCAGAGGAGAATCGATTTGGGGGCCTATGGTTTCTCAATAGCCGGTGCCAGAGTTCAAGCCAGCTGATGGAGATCCTGTCCCGGGTGGCTCCTCTCAGCCTGGGGAGTCGGCTGTGGCAGAGGAGTCGGCTGTGGCAGAGGAGTCGGCTGTGGCAGAGGAGCCAGCGGCGGCAGAGGCAGAGAAATCGGCGGACGAGGATGAGATGTCGCTATACGAGGAGGGCAAAGAGGAAGATGGAAATTTCTCTGACACCTCGCAGCTCTCTGACATTTCGGCCAGCCAAACCGGTAAGGGCAAATTATATACTGTTAAAGAAATCAGCACTTTCCTTGATAAAACAAAGGGTAAGAGACAAATAGAGGTAAAATCCTTCTTCCCAGACCAGAAATGTTTTCTACACTCTGCAAATGTACTCAGGAAAGCAACTTTAGCTGAATTTGATCCAAAAAAAAAGATTCAGATTGAAAAAGCATGAGCTCAGTGATTTTCTAATCAATTTTAATGGCTAATTTTACCTGGAATATTGGTATTTTTATGCCTTTATTCATTTTATTGTTGAGCAATCTATTTTTTACCAATGGAGAGAATTATTTTCAGCTCTTTTAACATAAATTGGGGCAGAGATTTTAATAAGAGAGCGCAGGTATTTGATTTTTTAAATAGTAAACGAACGAGCGTGATTTTATTGCAGGAGGCACTTTCGGACTGCACGAGCCAGTCTCACTGGCAGTCTAAGTGGAGGGGGGGTTATTTTCTCCAGGCTTTAAGGTGGAAATCTTAGCACTTAGCAATAGATGAAATAGTTCAAGGAAGACTCTGGTTGACATCTGGAGGAATTTTCAGCACACCAGCAAACAATACACATGGATTAAAGGCAATCAAAATCAGCTGTCTGGGGCACGTGTGGATCGGTTTTACACACCAAAGCATCACATAAATAAATTCATTAGATGCAGTATCTCACCCAACTCTATTTCCGATCATCACTTTGTATCTGCTACTATATCTTTACCCACTAAAACACATTCAAAATCATACTGGCACTTTAACACAAAACTACTGGAAGACAAACAATTCACCAATTATTTTAAATTATTTTGGGAGAATTGGAGAAATTCCAGTGCCAGTTTGAGACAGTGGTGTGATATCGGAAAGATACAAATGAAAGTATTTTGTCAGCAGTACACACAGAGTGTCACCAGGTCAGTAGATACAGTGGTCAGTGAGTTAGAGAGTGAGATTGTGGAGTTTGAGAGGCAGCTGGGTGGCCAGCGCAGTGAGGAGGCATACCGGGGCCTGCAGGAGAGACGGCAGCACCTGGGCAGCCTGCTGGAGGAGAAGGTGAAAGGCTCCTTGCTCAGAGCCTGTTTCACTGAGCTTAAAGACATGGATGCTCCCACAACCTTCTTCTTCAGCCTGGAAAGGAAGACAGCAGGGCGCAAGCAGATGAGCTGTCTGAGGCTGCCCTGCGGGAGAGAGGTCTCCATGCTTCCGGAGCTCAGGCGTGCGGCAGTGGATTTCTACAGTCATCTTTATAAGGCTGAGAACTGTGACCTGGGAGAGATGGAGCGACTGCATCAAGGGCTTTCCAGTCTGAGTGAGGAGGAGTGGTGCGGGCTGGACACCCCGCTAACCTTCCAGGAGCTCACTGCTGCCGTCATGCAGCTCTCCAACCAGAAAGCGCCCGAGATCAACAGGCTGCAAGCTGAATTTTATAAACGTTTCTGGGACTGTATCGGACAGGACATTTACAAAGTTCTTCAGGAGTGCAGCCAGGATGGAGAACTGCCTTTGAGCTGCCGCAGGGCAGTAATCCCAAGAAAGCCAAGCTACCCAAGAAAGGAGATATCTGCAACCTTAAGAACTGGCGCCCTGTCTCATTGTTGTGCTCAGGTTACAAAATATTTTCCAAGGCGCTGGTAAATCGGCTGTGGACACAAATAGGATCAGTGGTGCATAAGGATTAATCCTATTGTGTACCAGAGCGATCCATTTTTGATAACTTGTTTTTAATAAGAGACCTTTTTAATGTGTCCAAGCTTTTTAATATTGATATTGGTTTAATTTCAATTGACCAGGAAAAACTTGACAGAGTTGACCATGAGTATTTGTTTCATACACTGAAGGCATTTGGTTTTGGCTCTGTTTTTATTTCTAATATTAGACTCTTATATAAGAATGTTTTTAGCCTAGTGAAAGTAAATAGTGATCTGAGTGTCCCTTTCTCTGTGCAGAGGGGGATACAGCAGGGCTGCTGCCTCTCAGGGATGCTCTACTCCCTCTCTATAGAGCCCTTCCTGCACCAGCTGCGGGAGGAGCTAACAGGGCTGGCTGTGCCAGCTGCACCCAACAGTGCCCCCATCAGGCTCTCTGCATATGCTCCGACATTACAATTTTCCGTTTCCGGTCCAATGTCGGACCCTGTCCGACATCATCAAAAAGACGCAAAAAACAGGTCTCTAGTCGTTTTTTCTCCGGAAGAAGCCGAGAAAACCATTCAATGGCCGAGTGAGACCGATAGGAGCCGAGAGAAGCTGAAAAAAAGAAAAAAAGAGGCATATCTCATGGATACAGATAGCCCCGGCACCACAGAGATAACACGGACATAAAGAAACAAGATAGCTGCTTCTGCATCCAGCGCTCAAAAAATATCACAGACATTTGCAGAGCTTTTTGAGATGTTATAGTAATAAAATAATGACTTGGATCGCATTATTGAGGAATTTGGTGATAAAACAAGTGATCAGGAGTTGATTTATCAGTATGCACGACTATGAAGAAAAATACAGCGAACAAGAGGTGGGGCAGTACTGAGTGTCCTGTTGATATACAGTGCCTTTTAAACCTGTTTTACTGTGAAAAAAAATACTTTTAAACAGCGCGTCTAAAATAAATTGCGCGTGTGAAAATAAATTGGACCTGACGCGCCTGAGACGCACTGAATAAATGGACCACAGTGGGTTAATGCCTTTGTCACCAATGACAGGGACGTCGCTGTGCTGCAGTCCTGCATTAAGAACTATGAAAAGGCCACCTCAGCTCGGGTCAACTGGGCAAAAAGTGCAGCTTTTCTGTCTGGTAGCAGGGAGGGAGTGACTCCCTCATCACTGCCCCCAGCGCTGACCTGGGAAAACACTGGGGTTACGATATGGGAGTATTTTTTGGAAAAGAAGCGTTCATGCAACAGAACTGGAAGGGATTGCTGGATGAAGTGAAAGGAAGGCTGCAGAGCTGGCAGTAGCTCCTTTCACGACTCTCATTTAGAGGGAGGGTACTTGTTATTAATAATCTGGAGGCATCGCTGCTCTGGCACAGGCTGGTGAGTCTGGACCCTCCTCTGGATCTGTTAAATGAGATTCAGAAGTGTCTGGTCCAGTTTTTCTGGAGTGGGCATCACTGGCTGCGTCCGGCTGTCCTGTATCTCCCCCGTGAGGAGGGGGGCAGGGGCTGATTGATATCCCCAGCAGGGTGGCAGTGTTCAGGCTGCAGGCTGCCCAGAGGCTGCTCTATGCCCCAGAGCTGAGCTGGAGAGGCCTGGCTTACTCACTCCTGCACAGAATGGGAGAGCTGGGGCTTGACAAGCACCTGTTTTAATACCCCCTGAACAGCTCAATGATAGCGGGCGGGATAGTTTTTATAAAAACCTGCTTAATGCATAGAGGATTTTAAAAAACATTAGATCAGAGGAGTAGCTGTACACAAAATGGGTTTTTAAAGAGCCCCTGTTTTTTAATCTCATTTTTAAATGTGTTTTAATTCTGCACCTATGTCTTCAGTGTTTTACTAAGCTTGGCCAGCTGATTGATTTTAGTCTATTTAAATGGAAAGCCAGCAGGGAGTTAGCTACAGCACTTCAGATCAAATCAGTGCAGTTTATAGAAAAGATCCTGAGTGATTTACAGACCTCTTTTATTCCAGCTATGTCCCAGTTCTTGACTAGAGAGCTTGGTTCCAGAGCAGGAGCCCCTGTTCCCCACAGTGCTGGTCTCCCCGTCAGTGCCAGAGGAGGAAGAGTCACCTGGCAAAATACTGCTGTTGAAGAAAGTGGCAGAGGTGGATTTCCATACGGCAGAGAAAAAGCAGCTGAATGAAATGTGTATTACAAAGTGTCACTATAATCAGCTGAAGATTATCAGCTGAAGGGGACACTAAGTGAAGAGCTCACCTTAGTGCTCCTGATGATGAATCCCCTGTCTGGAGAGTTTTATATAAACTACCCCTGCCCAAGCGCTCTGGAGACCTGCAGTGGAGGGAAAAAGTAAAGAGCTATCTGAAGACCTTAGGCAGAAAATGATTTATTGACATAAAGCTGGATACAAGAAGATTTCCAAGCATTTGAGTATCCCAATTTCAACTATTGTTTCTATTATCAAGAAGTACAAGATGCTCCCTCAGTCTAGAAGAAAGAAGGTTCTTTCACCAAGAATAAGTTGAAGAATTGTGAGGAAGGTTAATAACAATTGATTGCCAAAGTTATACAAAGTGAATTGGCTGCAAGTGGCACTGGGGTTTCCATTTCAACTATAGGTCAAGCATTGCAAGGTTTCAATGGTCACAGGCCAAGGAAAACGTCACAAGGACAATCCCTTAAAGTTTGCAAAACAGCATCTGAATGATGGATATGAGTTCTGGTCAAAGATTTTATGGAGTGATGAAACAAAAATCGAGCTATTTGGTCACGCTGATAGTCGTTACATTTGGAGAAAGTCTGGTGAGGCTTACAAAGAAAAGAACACCATACCTACTGTCAAGCATGGACGTGGTAATAACATTCTATGGGGCTGTTTTTCCTCTAATGGCGTAGGAAATTTAGTTCCAATACATGGTAAAATGGACTCCATAGCATACCAAAAGACAACGATCCAAAGCACACATCAAAATCTACTTCAGAGTGGTTAAAGAAGAATAAAATCAAGGTTCTGGAATGGCCTAGTCAAAGTCCCGATCTAAATCTGATTGAGAATCTTTGGTATGAGTTGAAGAAGGCTGTGCACAAGAGAAGTCCTTGGAATTTAAGAACATAAGAAGAAAGTTTACAAAGGAGAGGAGGCCATTTCGGCCCATCTTGCTCGTTTGGTTGTTAGTAGCTTATTGATCCCAGATTCTCATCAAGCAGCTTCTTGAAGGATCCCAGGGTGTCAGCTTCAACAACATTAATGGGGAGTTGATTCCAGACCCTCACAATTCTCTGTGTAAAAAAGTACCTCCTATTTTCTGTTCTGAGTGGCCGTTTATCTAATCTCCATTTGTGACCCCTGGTTCTTGTTTCTTTTTTCAGATTGAAAAAGTCCCCTGGGTTGACATTGTCAATACCTTTTAGAATTTCGAATGCTTGAATCAGATCACCACGTACTTCTTTGTTCAAGACTGAATAGATTCAATTCTTTTAGCCTGTCTGCATACGACATGCCTTTTAAACCCGGGATAATTCTGGTTGCTCTTCTTTGCACTCTTTCTAGAGCAGCAATATCCTTTTTGTAATGAGGTGACCAGAACTGAACACAATATTCTAGGTGAGGTCTTACTAATGCATTTTAAAGTTTTAACATTACTTCCCTTGATTTAAATTCAACACTTTTCACAATATATGCAAGCATCTTGTTGGCCTTTTTTATAGCTTCCCCACATTGTCTAGACGAAGACATTTCTGAGTCAACATAAACTCCTAGGTCTTTTTCATAGATTCCTTCTTCAATTTCAGTATCTCCCATATGATATTTATAATGCACATTTTTATTGCCTGCGAGCAGTACCTTACACTTTTCTCTATTAAATGTCATTTGCCATGTGTTTGCCCAGTACTGAATGCTGTCTAGATCATTTTGAATGACCTTTGCTGCTGCAACAGTGTTTGCCACTCCTCCTATTTTTGTGTCGTCTGCAAATTTAACAAGTTTGCTTACTATACCAAAATCTAAGTCATTAATGTAGATTAGGAATAGCAGAGGACCTAATACTGATCCCTGTGGTACACCACTGGTTACCTCGCTCCATTTTGAGGTTTCTCCTCTAATTAGTACTTTCTGTTTTCTACAGGTTAAACACTCCTTAATTCATGTGCATGCATGGACTTTGTCAAAAGCTTTCTGGAAATCTAAATAAACCATATCATATGCTTTGCAATTATCCATTGTTGATGTTGCATTCTCAAAAAAAATCAAGCAGGTTAATTAGACACACTCTCCCTTTCCTAAAACCATGCTGACTGTCTCCCAGGATACTGTTACCATTTAGGTAATTTTCCATTTTGGATGTTATTATAGTTTCCATAAGTTTACATATAATGGAAGTCAGACTTATTGGTCTGTAGTTACCTGGTTCGGTTTTGTCTCCCTTTTTGTGGATTGGTATTACATTTGCAATTTTCCAGTCTGTCGGTACAACCCCTGTGATAAGAGACTGTTGCGTGATCTTTGTTAGCGGTTTGCAAATAACTTCTTTCATTTCTTTGAGTACTATTGGGAGGATCTCATCTGGCCTTAGGGGATTTGTTTATTTTAAGAGCTGCTAGTCCCTTTAACACTTCTGCCTCTGTTATGCTAAGGTTATTTGAAACTGGATAGGAACAGGTCGACATATGGGGCATTTTGTCTGTATCCTCCTTTGTAAAAACTTGTGAAAAGTAATAATTTAATATATTTGCTGTTTGTTTTTTTTAATGAACTGAAACAATTTTGCATTGAAAAATGGTCAATAATCACTAAAGAATCATGCCAAAAGCTCATTGAGAAATATCATAATCATTTAAAAGAGATTACTATCGCTAAAGGTGCTCAACTAGATATTTATTTAATGTTCTTATCACTACAACTTTTCAAACCAACTGCAAGAACAGTGTTGGGCCTGTTTGTGCTTACTGCTGCAAGATCACATTCAATCACATTTCATGTTAATTACACAGCTTTATATAGAGGCTTACAAGAAAGGGTTAAATAACCACAAGGACTTCTGTTTCCATGCAATATTGGACCCAAACATTTGTTTTAATATATGTATTTATTTATTTATTTATTGCATTTATATAGTGCTTTTTATACAAAAGTATCGCAAAGCACTGTACACTACATATCAGAAAAAAAGATGAAACCACAATACATTTGTGTAGCATGTCACACATACAAATGCCACAGTCAGACCATTTAAATAAAGGTATACACATACAGTAATACAAAAGCAGCAATTTTAAAGTTACATTAAAACCCACTAAGATAAGAAAGCCATTTTATAAAAGTGCATTTTTTTGTCTTGACTTGAAAACTGTAACGGTCCCAGCTTTCCTGACAAACGAGCATTCCATAATTTAGGAGCTCTACACGAAAAAGCCCTACCTCCCGTGTTGCTTTTGTTGACCCTAGGAATAACCAGCAGCCCTGCATCCTGTGATCTCAGAGTGCGGTTTGGAAGATACAGGGTCAGTAACTTCTGCAAATAAGTAAGTTAAAAGCAAAATCTTAAAATCAATTCTATACTGCACAGGGAGCCAGTGTAAAGAGGCCAAAACATGGGTAATATGTTCACTTTTCCTGGTTTTAGTCAGAATTCTAGCAGCGGTATTCTGAACAAGCTGCAAGCGGATACCACATGTTTTGGTCCACCAGAAAAAAAAATGCATTACAATAATCAATTCTAGATGAAACAAAGCATGCATTAGTCTCTCGGCATTAGATACAGAAATAAATGGTCTAAGTTTGGCTATATTTCTCAAATGGTAAAAAGATACTTTAGTAACTTCCCGAATATGAGTCTGAAATGATAGATCAGGATCAAAGATGACCCCCAAACTCTTAATTTCTAGTTTATGTTTTGATGAGAGACTGCAAGGGTCGAGCTCATGTAATCCCACATTTCCTTTTAAATGGTCCTGTGATCCCACTAGCATAACCTCTGTTTTATCTGAATTCAACATTAGAAAATTCTGTGACATGCAATGCCATATGTCTGTAAGGCAAGTGACTAATAACACCCAGGCAGAAGAAATTCCTGGTTTTAGGGATAAACATAGCTGTGTATCATCAGCACAGCAATGGAAGTTCACTCTGTGTCTGTGGATAATGTCACCTCGGCAAGAAATATAGAAATATGTGATTCTTGTTCCAATGCTAGTAGGCTGGCAACTATTATGTATGGTGTTGAATACACTGATTTAAATATTGTTTATGTTTGTTACGGATTCTTTAATTATTTGAGTAAACGTATTAATAATAATAATAATAATAATAATAATAATAATAATAAACAGAAATGCATATATTTTGACCTATCAGTTGTCCCATGTCACACTCCCATGTTCACAGTTGTCCCCAGGTGTAAAACAAATCCATACATTTGATTTATTTTAGCTCTCACCACTTTTGACTTGTAAGCCTGATCAAAAAAGGGACTGACTTCCATTTTTTTTTATTTATTGAGGTTGATAATTTTTTTTTTTTTAAATCAATAAATCATGCTTGGATTAAAACAAAGGGTGACAGAATCAAAACTTTAATAAGATCAATAGATCTTTTCAGGGTTATGAATGACATTGCCAGCCTACAAGAATCACATTTTTCTATATGTGTTCATTTATTGTACTAAAAAAATATATCGATAATGATATTATGAAAGATTTTTCTGCCTATCCTCAACAAAAGCCAAGCGCCACCGCATCAGGCAGTGTATCACAGCAGCCATCCCGAGGCCAATGACAGGTCTCTGCAGGTGTGTGCTTTTATACAACGCTGAATTACTGGCCTCTACAATGCTTTGAACCTTGTCAGAGGAGGTGCAACGTTTTTGGAGGGTCAGCAATTAACCAAGTGCAAGGAAAAATCCTTACATCTCATTATAATGTTTGCGCCCGCTTAGTATTCGAGATCCCCACCCAATTCCATGCTCTTTTTTTTCATTTAATACATTTCAATATCATTTAAATGGATTAATGATGGCAAAGTGCTAATTTGATAGCAGGTGCAGAAAGCCAGCTGAAAAACATTCTTTACATACGCCACATACTTGTACATCCCACTTTACGCCAGCTAAACAGAAATCATGGAATCGTTTTGTTTAACAAAATTTAATCTAAATTTTTGACTCATCAAAGTAGCCACCTTTTGCAGATATAACAGCCGAACACACTCGTGGCATTCTTTCTACAATGGAAATCAAATATTGTTCAGAAAGTTCTTCCCAACACTGTTGCAGAAGTTCCCACAAATGTGTTGCACTTGTAGGTTGCTTTGCTTTCACCCTTCTGTCCAGTTCATCCCAAACCAGCTCGATGGGGTTTAAGTCTGGAGACTGTGCTGGCCATTCCATGATTTGAAGCCTACCGTCTTGTTCTTTTCTTCTAAGGTAGTTCTGACATAGCCTGGAGGTATGTTTTGGGTCATTATCTTGCTGTAGGATGAACCCTGACCAACTAGGGCGTATACCAGAGGGTATTGCATGGCGCTGCAAAATGCTGTGGTAGCCGTTTTGGTTCAGGGTGCCACTCACTCTGTGCAAGTCGCCGACTCTGGATCCAGCAAAAGAGCCCCAGACCATCACGCTTCCTCCTCCATGTTTGACAGTTGGTGTCACACACCGAGGAACCATCCTTTCACCTACTCGACGGCGCACAAAACCCTGCGTGATGAACCGAAGATTTCAAATTTTGATTCATCGGTCCATAAGACCTTCTTCCAGTCTTCAGTAGTCCACTGGCGGTGCTTCATGGCCCAGGCAAGCCTCTTTTTCTTATTTTGCCATCTTAGCAATGGCTTTCTTACTGCCACTCGACCTGTCAAACCTGCAGCTCGAAGTCTTCTCTTCACAGTTGAAACTGAGACTTGCTTACTTCGACCAGTGTTAAGCTGTGCTTGAAGCTGTTGTCCTGTGAGCCGCCTATCACACAAGCTGTTGACTCTCAGAAACTTGTCTTCTGATTCTGTTGTGGCTTTGGGTCTGCCAGACCTCTTCCTGTCAGAGTTTCCTCCAGTTTCCAAGTGCCTTTTGATGGTGTAGGAAACTGTACTCACTGACACCTTGGCTTTCTTTGCAATTTCTCTAAAGACCTACACTTTTAAGGGTTATAATGGTCTGTCTGTCTTCCTTTGTTAATTGCCTTTTTCTCGCCATTATGATAGCAATATACTACTTCCTGCAGTACAATACTCTCCAAATAATGCTTAAGAGGGTGTAGTAACACAGTCTGTTCCAACACTGCTTTTATACAGACAGAGGGTTTGTAAGTAATCAACAAAAGTTGGGACACTTGTAGGAATTGTTAGCATCAACTTTCAAGGCTTAATTTACTTCCATTGCTGCAGAACAGCTGTAAGTTGTTAACCCATTACTTGTTCCCTGAAAAAGGCCTTTTTGTATAACTCTGAAATGTACATTATTTTTCAGTTTTGGTAACCTAAACTTTTTTAACCTCTGGCAGTTTACTGCTTACCTTTGTACCATTTCAGGTTATTCACCGGACTTGAACTGCTTAAATTTCAATAAAAACTGGAAAAATGGGGTGTTCTATATATATATATATATATATATATATATATATATATATATATATATATATATATATATATATATATATAAAAACTACCTTTCAAACTGCATGGAAAAAGTTTCAAACTAAAACTAACCTTGACAGCGGTCAGAGATAACTTCTGTACAGGTTCTGGGAGTTTCTCTGAGTTGATTTGGCTAATAAAAAGCAGTGAGGTGTCAATATAAACACACCATGGTTCACCTCACAGAAAGCACAAAGACAGTGCAGAAAACTGAAGCAAAATAAGGGTAACCTTCATGTGATGTGTCAGGCTGTTGAAATCTCAACAGATATCTGCATGGTTGCCAGAGAGACTTTTGGTATGGTCATGTTTTTCAAGACAGTTTGGTCACGCTTTTTTTTTTTTTTTGTAAGGGCAGCTATAGGTGTATTACCAATTAACTAGCTTACTAAGATCAGAGCAAACATCTCACATGTCCAAGAACATTCAAGTTAGAATAAAGCGATCCGCCATTTAAAGATGTGACATCTACAAAAGGGGCTAAGTAATATACAAAAAATATGAGCCTGGTGAAGACGTAATGGGTCAGTCAAAGTGTTTTTTCACTTTTTTATTCATGTTGCTACTAGTTCCTGCTGCAATAAAAAGTGAGGCCAAATGTGCTCTGCAAGTATTCTGAGTTTATTGAAGATTCATTTTTTTTGTCTCTTCAAAAAGGAGAACAATTTTGTTTACACTGCCATAACTCCCAGTATTAACAGACTTGAGTAAATACACTGCCAGGTCTGTTCCCCTGAGGCACTGTTTGTATGTGTTTAAGGGGGAGGCGGTAGTATTCAAATAGACTCCTACGCACAACTATCTGACAAGAGGCACAATAAGGGAGATTAACAGAATGCAGCATGTGTTTTATATACTGTGCTCACTTTCAAAGCTTTCTGAATCGTTACCATGGTGATTTCATTTCTTTCTAATCTGTTTGATTCCTCCCACACTTTAAAACAGGTAGGCAGCCTGGGTGGCACCTGATGAACTTGCTACCTGAAACCACCTTTACCTGCTCCTACTATATGGTTTGTACCATGGTTTACAACAGAGGAACAGTCTGATGAATACATGGGGTGTGTCTGAATTGTCCAGTGTTTAGTGTAGCTGAACTGACCTAGTTTTAAAATAATCATGTGAATATTTGAAGGGTTTCACTGATATAAAGTGCATCGGGTCTGAGGATGATGGCCTGTGTTATAGAGGCTTTATGGAGCAAACTGCAATGCCCCACATGCATGGTTAATTTTACATTAACATATATTTTTATCGTGCTAAATAACTATGGTAAAAACAAACCCAAAGCAGCACGTCCTCCAGACCAGAGTTTCCCAATCCTGGTCCTGGGGACCCACTGTACTGCAAGTTTTCATTCCAACTGAGTTCTCAATTACTTAAATAAACCGTTAATTGAACTGATAATTTGCTTAATTAGACCTTTTTACTTGTTTTCAGCTCTTAAACAGTTTCAAGTTTGTTATTTCAGCTTTATTATTTTAGCTCTTAAACAATTTCAAGTTTGCTGTAACATTTTATAAGTAACTTAAACTGTGCAACTTTTTAGGAGCTGAGAAATTAAAAATTAAAAAGGTCTATAGTTCAATTAAGGGTCTAGTTAAGTAATGGAGAACTCAGTTGGAATGAAAACCAGAAGACACATTGGGTCCCCAGGACCAGGGTTGGAAAGCCCTGCATTAAATTCAATGCACGCTCAATTGAGAGGAACGGTAGTTCCACACGGCAAGTTATCAGCGAAGCACGAGAACTGCTAGACTCTCTATACAGCAAGGAGTTTACGTGTTTTCAGGGTATTGGCGCAGCAAAAGTAAATCAGCGAGTAAATCAGCCAAAAGTACCATTTCACTTTTAATGTGCAGTTCCCAACAGTCTTAGGTAAAATGTAGAACATAAAGTCAATACCTGTGTGACAGAGATCGAATGATTCTTGGTCTTAGATCCCTCCCGACCTGTGAGGGCGCTGTGTAAAGGGAATAGAGTACCCTGGACTGGATGGCCCGACAATTCATTCCCAGGGTTCGACAGAAGTCGGCCAACTAGTAAGGGGGTGGAGCTACGGTACACTAAATCATTGACCCGGAAGGAAGACGATGTGGCATTCGCGGACTGAAGGAGTGGTTGCACTCGTTAACCAAGGGGCCATGGTTGATGGTATGTAAGGAGACGTAGCGAGGTGATCTGTTCCTTGTGATGGTTACGCTAAGACCAAAAATACCTGTATTGTGATACTAACCGTGAGTGTTTTGTTTGTTTTGTCTGTCTGTCTAAAACACGCTGTTTGTTTGTTTGTTAGACTAGACGGCTAACACGATCCAGAGCTGTTGCCCACAGCCAGCACTAAACCCGGACAGCAAAGCACTACTTGTTCGCCACTGTAATTGTACTTTCACCACAAGCACTACAACACTCACTTTGGACTGATGATCGTGTTTGCATTTTGTGTACTGGATTATTGTTTATTATTTGAGGGACTGCGCAATACAGATCACTGTGTATTACCAGCCCTCCGATTTGTTTTCTGTTTTGTCATCGGACACCTGGATTAAAATAAACAGAACTCATTTCACTCGTAATTTGTGCATGTCTTTTCATTGTGGGATTACTGCACCTGCTCTACACCTGCGCACCACTTACAACTTTGCCACATGTGGTGTCAGAAAAGGGGATGGACCGCGCCACACTATCCGCGCTGCTGACAGAGCTGGACAGCAGACAGGAGACTGCAGAGAGAAGGAGAGAGGAATGGTACACAGCGCTGATTGAGGGGGTCGGTCTGGCAATCCAGCCCACAGTACCAATGGCACCCGTGATGACGGCCCCAAAGGCGAGGGCGCAGAAAATGACAGCGGAGGATGACCCCAAGGCTTACCTGGTCGCTTTCGAGCGGCTGGCTACCACCGCATCATGGCCCAAAACGCACTGGGCGAGTCAGCTGTGACCCTGCCTGATCGGGAAGGCTCAGGCAGCCTATCAGGCCATGACGGACAACAAAGCCGCCCACTACGACCTGGTAAAGCGAGCCATCCTACGCTGGCTCAACATCACGGGGGAAACGCACAGGGTACGATCCCCAGATACACGCCCCAGGATGGTTGCGCAGCAATTGTGCGACCACATGGTGTACTGGCTAAGCCCCACCCAGAAAATGGGTCCCCAAATGGGTGAAGCCATTGTAATGGAGCAATTCTGCCATGTGGTCGGCACCAAAATACAGGCGTAGATACGGTGCCACAACCCTGCCATCATGGAAGCAGCAGTAACATTAGCTGAGGACTCCCTGGTCTCAGCCAACACCAGCCTGCTCACAGCTCCTGTCAACAGGAGCAGCTGCATACCACCTCCTCTCTCTGCTCCACCCACAACACCGGGACGAGACCTCCCAGATCTCCGGCTCCAATGGGCAACCTTGCCTCCCCTCCATGAAGATCAAGGTTGGCCCCCAGCTGGGGTAGAGCTGCTGCCCCTGCTCCATTGCCATACCAGCAACAGGACAGATATGTAACCAATGCTCCCTCCTTCCCCCCTACTTGTTTTAGATGTAACCAACTGGTACACCAGGCTAGGCATTGCCCATCGGCAATGGAGTGTGACGTGGCGACATGCAATTGGGCACCTGAAGTGGGTAAGCGAGGGAAAAATGGTCGGGAGGGGCCTTGTATTGTTAATGTGGTTTTAGGAAAGGTGAAAACCCACGCATTAGTGGACACCAGGTGTGGGCAGACCATAATTAAGGCAGCTCTCTTGGGCGGTGTATCGTGGCAGCCACGAGGCCAGGTGGCAATCTCCTGTATCAATGGAGATACGGCGACATACCACACTTTAAAAGTATATTTATCGGTAGGACCGATAAAACGCCACCTAGTAGTTGGGGTGGCGGAAAGGCTACCACACCCAATAATTCTGGGTCTAGACTGGCCAAATTATAAAGAATTGGTCAAATTAATGGCAGACTCGATCGCACACTTGAACGTGGCAGAAAGCCAAGAAAAGGAAATAATTGGTGATGTTTTTCCTTTTCAAACTGAAATGTTTTCTCCCCTCTTTTGTCCTAGAAAAATGAATAAAGAGAGACGGATTAGAAAGTGGGAAGGAGGATTAATGAGACAAGGCTGGGGTCTGGTGGGAGAATGCAAGGATGGTAACAAACGCCAGTCAAAGGAGGTCAGAACGCAGTGTGACCGAGAGGTCTGGTCTATTGAAGATAAGGAGGTTGACGGCGCTGGGGCGCTAGTATTTCCACATTTCGTTATTAAGGGGCAATTATTGTATGGGGTAAACCTTGCCATGGGCACAGGACAGCCTGTAACACAATTATTAGTTCCCCCGTCATGTCAGCCCGAGGTCATGAGGCTGGCGCATGATATCCCTTTTGCGGGGCACTTCGGAGCTGACAAGACAAGTGAACAAATATTGGCTCGATTTTATTGGGTAGGGCTTCATAATGATGTGTCGAAATATGTAGCCACATGTCCAGACTGCCAGCGAGTAGCACCAGGTGCGCCCCGCCCCTTTGGTCCCACTGCCAATTATTTCCACTCCTTTTGAATGCATTGCAATGGACATAGTAGGCCCTTTGCTACCTTCTGATTCCGGGTATACGCATGTAATAAATCAGTTTTATTTTCGCTTCATGGTTATGCTTTTCAAAATGGCTTCTAAATCAGTAGAATATTTTGTTTTTTAGGTCCACCTTTTAAAGGCATTCTGTTTTCACCCTCAGTGAATTATAAACGACTATTTGGCTCATAAGTAGTTTCAGCATGGATTTAAAGCCTTGATTATTAATTATATAAGGGAGATAGTGTCTTTAAAATAGGTGGGTTCTTGGTCACTGACTTCTGAGAGGAATCATATCCCATGTAAAATTAACTAGATGTTTTTTTTATATTGTCACAGGGAAAATAAACTCTCATTATAGTATCTCATTAAAAATATGCAGTGTATCAAATATTCCAAAATAATTAAAACTCAGCTGAATATGATAAATGCATTTCAGGCACACTTTTCATGAGCGCAAGCATCCAATTTTCAAGACAAATTCTTTTAATAGCTTTTTTAATAACTGTTTGTTTACAGTCATTGCTGTTTTGCACTGATTTAATAAATGTGCAGGTTTAATATATAGATAAATTAACTGTCTCTATATGGTTATTGTCATACTTTTATTATTTTATTTTAAGTTATTTATGTAGTTTGGCTGGAAAATATTTATGCTACAGTAATTGCCATTGCTCTTTTAGACAGTTTGTTTAATGTTTGTTTGTTTACTTGGAAACAGGTGGTCATGAAAAGTTGTTTGCAAAGTATTGTTAGGGCAGACTTGCCGAAACAAAAAAGTTTGAAAAAATCTTGGGATACCATTACAAAACATGATGAGCACCTGAAAAACCTTTAGCAAACCACAGCATCAGACACTACTGTATCAGTAAAACAGCTAAAGCTAACCCTTTTGTACTTGTATAAACAACTAGGCTACCCCTAATCTTAACCCTTTCAGCCCTGGCGTCGTATGTTAACACATACTGTCGGAAATCACGTTTTAAACCTCATGGGACTCCTAGGTCCCAGTCTGAGGTGATGTATAAACATATGTAAAAAAGATAACATGTATACTCAATAAAGGTGTTGCTTCTTGAATTATATAACTTCATGTTCAGCTCGACAAAAATAATACAGGAATGAAAGGGTTAAAATGGTTGTAGGTAACAAAATACGTTCCTAACTCTTAACTGTCCAGTCACTATATGTTGTAGGTCTCAAATGTGCAGTTTCGAAAGAAACATAGGATATTGAAAAGATGTATTTTCATTTTAAAACTCTGTAACAGAAGTGTTGTCTGCCTTGCCTTCCAGGAAATCTTGCACTTGCACTTCCTAGGTCATTTCACCTATGCCTTGACCTTGGGGTCAAGCATCTTACTAGCTGCAAAGCATGTCAATCATTAGGGGAAGCAGCTGGTTGGTTACAAACAGGAAAGAAGGCCCTGAAGAGGTGGGGACTATTTCACCATCCAGGTTAAATGACCAAGCAACTGCAACACTATCTGAAAGTATTCATATCAAGTGCAGTACCAGATATCATGTTTTAAAATTAAAATGCATATTTGCTAAAAACAAAAACGATGGAGGAATGGATGTCCATATTGTGGAAAATGTTTAGAGCTATTTTGTTAGCTATGATCAACTGGACAATCTATTTGTAGTACCACAAAGGGTGTTTACCCTGGTGTTCATCTAAATTCTTATTTTGTTACTTTCAGTTTTCAAACATAAAAACACAAAACAACGAACTGCAAAGCACAACATAATTGAATTTAACGAATGTAAATACAAAAATACAGTGGTGTGTTAAAAGGATCTCCTCCAATTGTAATGGATCTCACCCTAGCAGCTGAGGAGTTAATCATACCAACATCAGCATAAGACCTGTTGCTTGCTCTTTAGTTTGATGGTAAGACGTTCGCCTTTGAACTGTATTGTTTATGGTTTGTGTCCAGCCCTTGCCTCTCCATTCAATTCAATGGGCTGAGATGCTTATTGATTACACTACATTTTAAAGTTTTATTGAAAAGCACCATAGAACATGGAACCATGGTAATAAAGCTGCACTGCACTTTCTGATTGAATTTTGCGCTGAGGGTTGAGGGTTTGGAGGTAGCTGGGTGAAGTCTGGTCAAGGCATCTGTAGGCTAGTACAAGAGTCTTGTAATTATGAGGGGTTCTTCTTGCAATTGTTCAAATGCTTTAAGTCTGTGTTAAAGTGCTTTAACTATGACTTCAGAAGCTGCTCTTCTGTTCTAGTGGCCTGCCAAAGACATTTTATGTGTCTGTATGTTTAAGTGCCAGCAACACCAATGCACAGCTTTGCATTACCAGCAATACAAAAGAAAGATCTGGCCTACATTACTCCTGAACTCAAGTGAAAGCACCTACTGAATTATCCTAAAATAGAGCATTTCAGTAATTGCAACAAGAAACCACTTGGACTGCAAACACGAAAAAACTGTGGGGAACATTAGTTTTGTTAGTTATAATTACTTTGAGAAACAGTAGAGATGGTACTGCTGGGGGTTAAAGAGTAATACATAAATTTTAAACTAAGGAGCTACATATTTGAGGTGGAGCATAAAAACCCATTTCCGACTAAAGGAATTAAACTATTGAAATTTTATTTCAGTTTCAGAAATGTTCTTGGAACTTGTATGCGTGACAATACTGTATTTTGAATAAATGATTGAAAACATATATTATTTTTAACTAGTTAATCAATCATATTAGAAATATTCATAGGTATGAAAATGGAAGATAGTAATGTCAATCTTTTTAAAGGTAATGAAGCAATATTGTTTGCAAATTCAACCAAGAATATATTAGAAATCTGAATAGCTCATCTATTCTATGGTGCAGCAGTTAATTGATTAATCAGTTCTTTACACAACTCATTCGGCTCCTGTTGTCTGGTTGAACATTTTGGGATTACAATTTCCAACTGCATTCTATTACCAATTTCCAGTTTCACCTCACTAGTCGAGAGGTCGGTACATGTCTTAAGCTCCCTCCTCCCTCCAGAGCTACCGTCCTGTCTCCCTCCTACCCTTCCTCTCCAAAACCCTAGAGCGGGCTGCACATCGCCAGCTCTCTGCTTTCCTGTCCAATTAGTCTCTGCTCGACCCTCTCCAATCTGGCTTCCGCTCTGCTCACTCCACTGAAACTGCCCTCCTGTCTGTCACCAACTCACTAAACTCTACCCGAGCTGCCTCTCTCTCCTCTGTCCTAATTCTCCTTGACATCTCTGCTGCTTTTGACACTGTCAATCACTCTATTCTACTATCCTCTCTCACTGACCTGGGAATCTCTGGCACTGCTCTGGTTCTCCTCCTACCTCTTGGGTCAGTCTTGGGTCCTCTGTTCTCTCTCTACCCCTGCTCCCTGGGCCCCCTCATCGCATCCTATGGTTTCTCATACCATTTTTATGCTGGATGCTCAGATTTTCCTCTCCTTCCCCACCTCTGACTCCACCATCCCCTCCCGTATCTCTATCTGTCTGTCTGCTATCTCCTCCTGGATGCACTCACATCACCTCAAACTCAACCTCTCTAAATCTGACCTCCTGTTCTTTCCCTCCTCCCCCTCCTCTGATCTCTCTATCTCCATTCCTCTGGAATCCACCACACTCTCTCCCTCCTCCTCATCTAAGAACCTCGGAATCACCCTGGACCCCTGCCTCTCTTATTCCCAGCACATCTCCACTCTGGCACGCACTTGCCGATTCTTCCTGAGCAACACACGAAGAATACGACCCTTCCTCACCAACTATGCCACCCAGCTCCTGGTCCAGGCCCAGCTACTCTCCCGCCTAGACTACTGCAACTCCCTCCTGGCTGGCCTCCCTGCGTCTGCCACCCGTCCGCTCCAGCTCATCCAGAACTCCGCTGCTCACCTGGTGTTCTCTCTGCCTCGCTTCTCCAACGCAACTCCACTGCTCCGCTCACTCCACTGGCTCCCGATCACCGCTCACATCCAGTTCAAGAGTCTTGTACTAGCCTACAGATGCCTTGACCAGACTGCACCCAGATACCTCCAGACCCTCATCTCTCCCTATACCCCCACTTGACCTCTCCGTGCCTCCTGCACTAGAAGACTGGCTCTACCTCCTCTATGCTCCCCTGCCTCCAGAGCCCACTCCTTCTCCACCCTCGCCCCGCAGTGGTGGAATGACCTTCCTACAGATGTCAGGACTGCCCAGTCCCTGACCACCTTCTGACGCCTCCTCAAGACTCACCTCTTCAGACAGCACCTGTGGAACACCTCTTTTTTTCCCTATGGACACTCTTCCTTAAATGCGCTTTACTTGCTCTTATCTGCCCCCTATTTTACTGCATCTAATCCTGTACTTTAGAGTACTGTAATCTGTCAAGTGTTATTTAATCTGTAGTATTTTGTATTTAATTATATCCTGATGTAAGTATCACTGACACTGTTATCTGCTCCGTTACTGAATCATATTTTGTCATACTTGTACTTGCTAGAACCAAAGTCATTGTATTTATCTTGCTCTTAATTGTATTATTACTTGTACTGTGATTCTTGAAATGTATTTTTTGTTTAAGTCGCCCTGGACAAGGATGTCTGCTAAGAAATAAATAATAATAATACATAATAATAATAATAATAATAATAATAATAATAATAATAATAATAATAATAATAATAATAAGCTGATATCAGTATTATGAACTCATTGGCCGCTAGGAGATCCATTACAAATACTTGTAAGAGGGGAAATCTCTACCGTCCTTGGACCACTCATATTTCTTATCAACATCAACGACTTTGATTGAGGGATAATTAACAAATCAATCAGCTACTAGGAACCAGACAAGCTTAGATGGGCTGAATAGCCTCCACATTTGTACATTTTGTAATGTTCTTATATTAAGGGGTGCTTATCCTGTACTTCTGCTCGTCTTGTTCTTTTTATAAAGAATTGTTCAATCAAATAAAGACTCGGATAATCAGGGGCGTAGCGTACATTGAGGCAGCCGAGGCGACTGCCTCGGTAAAAATCTACAGAAGAACCCTAGGGCCATGGGAGAAAAAAATAAAAACTAGAAATTTCGTCTTTAAAACTCAAAATTTCGACTTTAAAAGGCAACATTTCGTGTTTTTAAAGGCGAAATTTCATCTTTCAAAACACAAAATTTTAACTTTAAAAACACGAACAGCTGGGTCATGGAAAAGCTGGAGGAGGCGGAACTCAGAATGTGACGGTGAGTCAACATTTGGAACCTTCTCTCCTTCAAGAACTTGTTGAAGAATCTCAGGTCTAAGATGGGGTGAAAGCCCCGCAGTACTTCTTGGGTACCAGAAAATAACACGAGTAGAACCCCTCTCCGCAGGAGGTGGGGTCTACGAGACGATTGGTTTGCTTGCACAGCAAGGCAGCCACTTCCTTCTGGAATACCAAGACCTGAAGAGGGTCCGTCACGGATGACTCCTTCGAAGGGGGAAGGTCCCAAACAGAACTGCAGCACGTAACCGTTGTGCACGGTAGTGAGCACCCAGGTGTCCGAGGTGCAAGCGCGCAAGTATTGCAGCTGATGTGCGGAGAACTGTTGTAGCTAGCCTTCAGGGCCCCTGCTGGGGCTGCTGAGGTTGGGGCGGAGCACACTAAAGTGGTTACCTAGGGCGAACCGCACCCTGCGTTCCCGTTGCCTGGCACCGCTGTGGTCTGTAGGTGGCGCCTCAGGTCACCCAGCCGGGCCATGGTGAAGGTTTGCGACTGGGGAGCCTGGCAATGGCTCGACCTACCCTGCGCCGGAGCATGGGGAGGGAGCAGCGCAGCCACTTCCCGAGATGCTTTGCGCTCTCAATGAGAGTGCTGCAAGATCTCCTCCAGAGCCGGTCTGAAGGTATGTCTCGGGGATATCGGCGCGTCCAACAACGCCGCCTTATCCACATCAGGCACCCTTGCCTGTGACAGCCACAGGTGTCTGCGAGCCACCACCAGGCTTGCCAGGCTCTGGCCTAGGGCTTGCCCTTGAAGACCGTGGATCTGGAGCAGCGTGCTGGAAAGACGGCGAAGCTCAGTGGCCACCGGCTCTGGGAGCGGGGTCTCTGTGAGCACCCCATCCAAATATGCAGTTAGAATACCCGCCGTGTTAGCCAGGCAGGTCACCTGCACCTACGCTGCGTAGGCCGTCTTCAGGTGTGTTTCCGTAACCTTGCACTGGGGGTTCAGGCACATCGGGTCCCTAGGCAATCCCCCCACTGGTGGAGTCTTAACCCTTAGCAGTCCATTTATTCAGCGCGTCTCAGGCGCATCAGGTCCAATTTATTTTTACATGCGCTGTTTAAAAGTATTTTTTTTCACATTAAAATAGGTTTAAAAGGCACTGCATATCAACAGGACACGCAGTATTGCATCTCCAGCCCCGCCCCACCCCTTGTTCGCTGTATTTTTCACATACTTCTTCATGCATATTGATAAATCATCTCCTGTTCAATCGTTTTATCACCAAACTCCTCAATAATGCGATCCAAGTCATTATTTTATTACTATAACATCTCAAAAAGCTGTGCAAATGTCTGTGATATTCTTTGAGCACTGGATGCGGAAGCAGCTATCTTGCTTGTTTATAGCCATGCTATCTCTGTGGGCTATGTGTATTGCTCAGATCCGCCCCTTTTTTTCAGCTTCTCTTGGCTCCTATCGATCTCACTCGGCCATTGAATGGTTTTCTCGGCTTTTTCCAGAGAAAAAACGACTAGAGACCTGTGCTTTACGTCTTTTTGATGATGTCGGACAGGGTCCGACATCAGTCCGGAAAGGGAAAATTGTAATGTCGGACCTTGTCCAACATAAGACCGCAAAGGGTTAACCAAGGCCGCAATGGTGGAGTCAACCGGGGGAAATCCTGCCAGGCCCAGCTTTTCCACGCCTTCCAATGAAGAAAGCTGAACAGCTTGCTCCAACACACTCAGCGCTGATGCTGGTCGATCCCAAGAGGAGCGCACCTCCTCCATAAAGTCAGAGAACAGTGGAAAGGACTGCGGTCGGTGAGCCACTGTCTGCGTCCAAAACACGGACCGGTGGGGCTTTGTCAGTGTTGCCCATGGGAGCTGCAAAAAGATTGCAGCGCGTCCCATCAATTCCAACATGGAGCTGGACAATGGTGGCAAACTAACCTCCAAGGCAACATCGGTTCCTCTCTCATGGGAGACCCAGGAACTGGAGCTGGTGCGGGTCTGGGACCTCCGCCGGTGCTGTAGGCACTTGCTACCTAGACAGGAGCTCAAGGACCTGGGCCATCTGCGCCTTGAGGTCCATGATATCTCTCGTCTGCCTTGAGCACTTCACCCTTCTCGCTTGCGGAGACAGGAAGCTACTACGGGATGTCGACGTAGGAGCTTGAGCGCAGGGGATCTCCTGCGAGGGGCTCTGTGACAATTGAAGGAGCAGGGGTGGGGCCCCCGAGCATTTATTGCCATGGCCCTATTCAGCCTATTGCGACAGACTCTGGGTTGAAAAGTTGTGCAGATGTCCTCATCCCCGATGGCCTCAGTGGCATGTTGGACACCTAGGCACTGCACGCACAGAGAGTGCCCATCATTATGCAGCATGTTTGCCTTGTAGGATGTGCAGGCATGGAAGCACGGTAGGCTCGTCATGGTCGGAGTCACAGGTGTGTCTCCAGTAACAATGATGGCGCTATGCGTCCGAGTTACAAGACGTACCGGGTACCGTGAGCACCTAGTGCACCGAGTACCGTGCGCACTTGGTCGTAAGTACCACGTGCACCAACTGTGCGCAATGAGTATTTGTTGCACTGAATACCGTGCGCCCCACCTATCTCAAGCAGCGCGTGCATCAAATCACCTGCGTGAACCGAGCGCTTCATGCGTTGAATTCTACGTGCACCGAGGCGCTATGCACATCGGATGAACTGAGCACCATGCGTACCGAATGCACTGAGTACTGGATGCACTGAGTGCACCGAGCACCGAGTCGTTATGCGCACCGAGTGCACCAAGCACTGTGCGCACCGACTGCACAGAGCTTGGCGTGCACCGAGTGTCATTTGCACCGCATGCACCGAGCGCTGTGCGTGCAAAACGCACAGAGCACCTTTCACCGAGTAGCGTGTACACCAGACCTCTATGCGCAGCAAGTAGCGCGTGCACCAAAGCACTATGCGCACCGAGTGCACCGGGCAATGTGCGCACCAAGCGCACAGAGTGCACCGAGCACTGCATGCACCGAGCACCGCGTGCACCAAACACCGTGTGCACAGAACGCCGTGCACACTAAGTGCACCAAGCACTGAGCACCACGTGCACTGAAGTACCGAAGCACCAGGGGGCAGCTGAAGCAGCAGTGCCTACCCTAACTGTGTGTAGTCACACACCTGATCAGCACATAACGTATACCAGGGGACACACAGGCTGTATACCAGGGGACACACAGGCCGTGAATCTGTGGACGGAGTACAACACTGTGTGGTCCAGTGGTTAAAGAAAAGGGCTTGTAACCAAAAGGTCCCTGGTTCAAATCCCACCTCAACCACTGACTCACTGTGTGACCCTGAGCAAGTCACTTAACCTCCTTGTGCTCCGTCTTTCGGGTGAGATGTAATTGTAAGTGACTCTGCAGTTGATGCATAGCTCACACACCCTAGTCTCTGTAAGTCGCCTTGGATAAAGGCGTCTGCTAAATAAGCAAATAATAATAACACAATAAAAACAATACGACTGGGGAACACACTGCTGTTGTTGTTATTGTTTGGTTTTTCGAAGGCCCCTGATGCACTGAGGTGGGCGGGCCGAGGCAGCTGGCAAAGTCTACTCTGCAGCGGGTCTAGTAAAAATACAGCCCCATGGAGACAAGGCCTACTGTTGTTTTTTTGTTTTTTTTTACCTAGCTGCTGCACAACACAGGCAAGCAGGTGTACCATGTGCGCACTGCAGTTGTGCCAGCAAAGGTATTTAGTCAATAACAAAAGAAAAATATATATACAGTACTGTGCAAAAGTTTTAGGCAGGTGTGAAAAAATGCTGTAAAGTAAGAATGCTTTCAAAAATAGACATGTTAATAGATTATATTTATCAATTAACTAAATGCAAAGTGAGTGAACAGAAGAAAAATCTAAATCAAATCCATATTTGGTGTGACAACCCTTTGCCTTCAAAACAGCATCACTTCTTCTAGGTACACTTGCACAAAGTCAGGGATTTTGTAGGCATATAGTCAGGTGTATGATTAAACAATTATACCAAACAGGTGCTAATGATCATCAATTCAATATGTAGGTTGAAACACAATCATTAACTGAAACAGAAACAGCTGTGTAGGAGGAATACAACTGGGTGAGGAACAGCCAAACTCAGCTAACAAGGTGAGGTTGCTGAAGACAGTTTACTGTCAAAAGTCATACACCATGGCAAGACTGAGCACAGCAACAAGACACAAGGTAGTTATACTGCATCAGCAAGGTCTCTCCCAGGCAGAAATTTCAAGGCAGACAGGGGTTTCCAGATGTGCTGTCCAAGCTCTTTTGAAGAAGCACAAAGAAACGGGCAAAGTTGAGGACCGTAGGCGCGGTGGTCGGCCAAGGAAACTTACTGCAGCAGATGAAAGACACATCATGCTTACTTCCTTCGCAATCGGAAGATGTCCAGCAGTGTCATCAGCTCAGAACTGGCAGAAAACAGTGGGACCCTGGTACACCCATCTACTGTCCGGAGAAGTCTGGTCAGAAGTGGCCTTCATGGAAGACTTGCGGCCAAAAGCCATACCTCCGGCGTGGAAACAAGGCCAAGCGACTCAACTATGCACGAAAACACAGGAACTGGGGTGCAGAAAAATGGCAGCAGGTGCTCTGGACTGATGAGTCAAAATTTGAAATATTTGGCTGTAGCAGAAGGCAGTTTGTTTGCCGAAGGGCTGGAGAGCGTACGAATGAGTGTCTGCAGGCAACAGTGAAGCATGGTGGAGGTTCCTTGCAAGTTTGGGGCTGCATTTCTGCAAATGGAGTTGGGGATTTGGTCAGAATTAATGGTCTCCTCAATGCTGAGAAGAACAGGCAGATACTTATCCATCATGCAATACCATCAGGGAGGCATCTGATTGGCCCCAAATTTATTCTGCAGCATGACAACAACCCCAAACATACAGCGAAAGTCATTAAGAACTATCTTCAGCGTAAAGAAGAACAAGGAGTCCTGGAAGTGATGGTATGGCCCCACAGAGCCCTGATCTCAACATCATCGAGTCTGTCTGGGATTACATGAAGAGAAAGAAGCAACTGAGGCTGCCTAAATCCACAGAAGAACTGTGGTTAGTTCTCCAAGATGTTTGGGCCAACCTACCTGCCGAGTTCCTTCAAAACTGTGTATAAGTGTACCTAGAAGAATTGATGCTTGATGCTGTTTTGAAGGCAAAGGGTGGTCACACCAAATATGGATTTGATTTAGATTTTTCTTCTGTTCACTCACTTTGCATTTAGTTAATTGATAAATATAATCTATTAACATTTCTATTTTGAAAGCATTCTTACTTTACAGCATTTTTTCACACCTGCCTAAAACTTTTGCACAGTACTGTATATATATATATATATATATATATATATATATATATATATATATATATATATATATATTCAAACTGCCACACGGCAGCTAGCATAGTCAAAGCTCCGGTGCACAAGTGCACGAGTGAAGGCTGGAAAAAACAAGAACACTCACTCCTTTAAATCAATACTGCAGAGACAGTCGACTCACATAGCACAGATAGGAAAGCAGCAGCCTGCAACGCGAGCAAGTTGCTGAAGAAAGATAGAAGGAAAAAGGAGTCACTGATTCAGTGAAAGCGGCAAGCCAGCTTTCAGCCTAAAAGGCAAGGGAATTGCCGTTGACTCAGAAGCTCTTCTTCACAACATGCTCAGATACCAACACAGAGTTTCTTACCTTACGGTCTTACCTTACTGTCTTGAGAGGCAAAAAGAGAACATGGCTTCTGTGGTTTGACTATTTAATCCCTCTGTAGGTGGGACAGAGGGCGTCACCCCAGGAAGGGGCCTATCGGCAGCTCTGGTATATAGAGCTCAGAAAATACCTACCAATAGGCAGGCATATCTCATACGTATTTATACAGTTGGGTTTTTACTGGAGTAATCTAGGTAAAGTACCTTGCTCAAGGGTACAGCAGCAGTGTCCCCCACCTGGGATTGAACCCACGACCCTCCGGTCAAGAGTCCAGAGCCCTAACCACTACTCCACACTGCTATCATTATCAATATGATATTGATACACTTGCCATCATCCTCAGGTAATGCTTTTATGTAGAAAAGCCAGCCTTAATGGAGTACTACTAGGGCTGCGGTTTCACTCACTTGCAATTTTACGCAAAACATTTGCAACACAAACAGAGTTGCGAGAAAGATGAGAAAATTCGCAAGACCTTTGAATATTTGCCCCGAAATTCCAAGGTTGTTTTTTTTTTTTTTTTTTTTTCTCCCATGGCCCTTCCGTAAAAATCTGTGTCAAAAGTTACATCGTTTACAGTAAACAGAATGTTGGAAGTCTGGGAGTTTTTAAACAATGGGGAGCTTTAGAATGTTGAAAAAAGTCCCATTAAAGTGAATGAAGATGGACAAAAAAGGACAAGAAGAAGTAGTATGTCGAGCTGCATTAGGTTTCATGTTAAACTGCAGCGGTATGTTAACGGTGTGTTAACGGTAGTTAGGCCTACGTTTAAGTTCCCAAGTTGTGTTTACAGTGGTCATTTTTTGTCTCAAATAAAGGCTTCCATTTGATACAACTTAGTAATGGATAAAATCAGTCCTACTTTTTGTTTAAAGCCGTTTAAACATTGCAGTTCAGCAGACGCAACTTGCAAATATTGTTACAGTTACCGATATCTCTATTATCTGATGTGTAGAAGAAGAAAAAAATAAACAAATCACCTCTGCCGTATTCACAGGGAGTCTCCCGTATTTTGGACCCTTCTCACAAGGACATCGCCCGGGACAGACTTTCTCCCGTATTGTACTGTTAAACCCACTTATGTCAGCAAACCTTTAATGTCTACAAAATTCATGGCCGGTGTGTGATTACTGCAATCCGCGTTTGTGCTTAACAAGGGTTTAGGACCCAGGGGAGTCCTGTGGCAGTCATGCATTCAGTGCACATACGCCACGCAACCGCCTTCCCCCTCCCCCGATATAACGATTCATAGAGGCAGTACTTTTCATGTATTGTATTTAATGCCATGGGCTAGATATAATAATTGGGGGTAATTCTATTTATAAATTCACTGTTTGGCAGCAGCAGTTAAAAGAAAAAAAAAATGTTATCCAAGGAAAAAATCCAAGGAAGTACTGTTTTATAAATCGTTTTTGGCATCTTTAAACAGCTTGTTCAGCGGTCACAACGCGCTGGATACTGAAGTAAACTGCAGCTACGTTCCAGCATGGATGTGACAGCGGGCCTCGTTCAGGCTTGACCACGGCACACTAGAAGCAGTTTAAAGTATATTCACGTAAATTTAAAGCAACATTGTCTGTGTTGATGACTATATATGATAAGAGTATTGGTTTGGTTATCAAAAAGATTCCAAGGGTCCCTGTTCATGACGAGAAAGAGTTTAACTGAGTGCATCCTTTCGATATGTTTGATTGCTCTCGCAGAAGTATGTGTGAAAATAGACTGAATGGCTTTGCTCTGCTATATGTCCACAGAGACATGTCCCATGAAGAAGTGTTGCAGCGTTTTGATAGATAAGGCCATAGGAGGATTGGCAAACTATTTAAAGTAAAGCATTCTTATCGTGGCATCATACAGTCTCAGCAGTCCGTTCAGTCTTAGCACTAGTATCAGATATCTTACCAGTCCCAGCAGTAGCAGCACCAGTTCCAGCAGTGTCAATACCAGTCTTACCAGTTCCAGCAGTGTCAGCACCAGTCTTACCAGTTCCAACAGTGTCAGCACCAGTCTTACCCGTTCCAGCAGTGTCAGCACCAGTCTTACCAGTCCAGCAGTGTCAGCACCAGTCTTACCAGTTCCAGCAGTGTTAGCACCAGTCTTACCAGTTCCAGCAGTGTCAGCACCAGTCTTACCCGTTCCAGCAGTGTCAGCACCAGTCTTACCAGTCCAGCAGTGTCAGCACCAGTCTTACCAGTTCCAGCAGTGTTAGCACCAGTCTTACCAGTTCCAGCAGTGTCAGCACCAGTCTTACCCGTTCCAGCAGTGTCAGCACCAGTCTTACCAGTCCAGCAGTGTCAGCACCAGTCTTACCAGTTCCAGCAGTGTTAGCACCAGTCTTACCCGTTCCAGCAGTCAGCACCAGTGTTACCAGTTCCAGTTGTAGCATCAGCGTCACCAGTCTCAGCATTAACTTCAGTAGCAGTGAACCAAACACGTCTCAATGAAGGTATAAACCCATCTACCTATTTATATTTACAAGTTATATTCTTATTGTCCTTTTAATATCACATATTTCTAACAATGTGAATAGAGTCATTTTAGGTTGGTGTTTTTGCTGGGAGATTTGTTTAAAAAAAACGTGTCATGAAATTTCAAACATCATCCAAGGTGGGTCACTGGTTAAAAATAGTTAGCGACTTATACTGCTTTGCAGTTTGCATAAATAGTCTCCAGGCTTCATGAACAGGATATGCAGGTTTTTTGTTGTTGTTGTTTTTTTTTACCTCAGTAAAAATCTTTTCCTAGCTACGCCCCTGGTGTATATGCTGGATGACCGGGCTAGCTGTAAGGGAACAGAGGAAACCAGAATGTTTTTATATAATTAAAATAAGAGGTAATAAGATGTGCTTTCAAGGCATGATTAAAAACTAAGTACAGTCAATCTATTCAATGCCTCTGAGCACTTTTTGTGAAACCAGAACCACTGACCAGACAGCAAAACTCCGATTCTTGTGAATCTTGTTTCAACTCTCCATTGTGCAAACGTTTTAATTTTTCTTTACTTTTTATTTTTTTCATTATCAGTCAGTTAAGTTCGAGAACATCAGTGAAATGCAGTGGGTTATTTTGCCATTCACTGCTTAGCGGGATACGATTACTGAGCGTCATTTTTTTTTTTTAGAAAATCACGCACAGCTTCGCAAGCATTCTCAAGTTTTCGTGCCTACCCCCGCCCCGGATCGATTCGTTCGCATTGCTGGTTTTGTTAAAATTGAAAGTTGCCAACCCTAGTTTCACATGGCAATTAAACTTAACACGACGCAATCGCTATTACCACAATACAGTAAGCTGAACTACGTTGTCAGACCATAGTGATAGGCCAGGTAAAAATTCCATCAACTGCTGCAAAGGTAAGAGTTGGGAACAATGGTTAATTAGCATTCTACTGGGCAAAGAAATAAAGATAGGAGTGTAGAGAACGGTTGACTTTAGAACTTTAGAACTTTAGAACTTTACAGTAAAGTGATGTTTAATGGACTTCTTTTTTTTTCTTAATGGCCAGTTTAACCAGCCCGTCAGGGGAGTTTTTTTTTTAAATCTCGGTATAAAACAAAACACCAAGCTTAGTATGCTGTTTTATACTTCGACCAGCCACTTCTTAAAAGACCGTTTGACTTGTGCCAGCTCATTAGGAGTAGCATATAATTTGTCGGTCACAGATCCATCACGGTAAAAATACACTTTGTTGTCACGGTTATTATAAGTTGCCTCACCCATCCGGTAGTATCCTCAGTTGAACAGCAGGGAGCGTTATGTAAGGAGTCCTATTTCAAAGACTGCCACAGAGTAGGAGGAGGCTGCGTGTTAGTACACAGCCAAGCCCTGTCTGATCGCTATCTTTAGACATTGGTCGGGCTCTTAAATTCTGTTTGTGTGCCAACCATTTAAAATAATTTGGGGGCTTGAACAAAACTATAGATTCATGGGAAATGATGACACCAGCAATACAACCACCGTTTTGTTGCACAATACGGAGAGTTTGCACAACAAGTAGGAACTAGTTTAGGCTTAAGCCGAATATTTCTTTACGCATCTTTCTTTCAGTTTGTCTTTTAAAAAAAAGTGAGCCCAATTGTCGATTTCTAATTTAACAGCAGGGAGGTTAGAGTTTAAAAAAAAATATGGCGACAAGAGGAGGGTACCCCATGAATGCAGGTAGTCCCATGAATTTAGGGGTTAACCCTATGAATCCTATTAACCCTATGAATTCGGGACAAGGTGGTCTTCGGATCCCTCCTGCAATGCAACAGAATCTTGGATATCGTTTTATGGCCAGCGGCGCCTCCCCGTACCACCAGGTAACGTTGAAAACTTTGTAATACTGCTTCCAGGAAAATTAAGGCTACGGTCAACTATTGTATTATAATTTAAGTATAAACGATACGTTTTCCAGTGCACTCGCATTTAAGTTGCTGTTTTAGTTACCTGCTTTTGTTTTTTACGTTTTTTATAGGCAACATTGTTATGGTACATCATGCTTTGCTTTTTGATAATAATACAGTTCTAACTGTTCAAAAGTTTATATTTCTACTGAAAATCTTAGAATTAGTGCCCTTTCTGAATTGTCTATCAAATATGTACAGTAGGTGCAAGCAACTCATTATGGTAATGTATTTGTAAGCTTACTTAACTATAAAGTCAAAATGTAGCTAAATGAGTATTTATTGAATTACCGTATCTTTGATCACTTTTCACAAGACAAGTGTAATGTATAGAAAGAAAGTATAAAGGTGAGCTACCTGCGCTTTAGACTATATCAATTCCGTGAGTCACGCTGTCTGTAGGCGGGAATGGTTTACAAATATATATTTTTAAATGCTAGTTTTTTTTTTGTTTTTTTTAACAGGCCTAAAGACTGAAGTATTGCGTTTGTTGGTAGCGACTACTTCCGCATTTAACAACGCAGCGCAATTAAAACAAGACAGACACACACTCCACATATCAATAAACTAAGCAAAACAACACTGGAAACATGTATCGTTTAAAAGTGAAATTTCCTTTTGGAATGAAGGCCCTGCTGGGTATCTGCGTTAAATTTAATTTGACACAAAAAACGAATTGAAAGTAAATAAACAGCCACACTATTAGCTTGGCCTCACGTGGTTCGTATTTTCTAAAGCTGAAGTGCCCGCGGGTCCCTCCGTCAAACTCATGCGCGCTATATCTGTACTGACGCTGCAGTGTGGCGATTGTCTTTTGGGGGTGCATGTAACCCACTTGCAACATCGGTCACCCCTACAGTCTTAGATGCTCCCTTGTCAATTTGAGAGGTGCAGGCACAGCATTACAGGTACATTACAAAATGCTTTCTGTAATCTTTATAAAAGGATGTCCAGGTACTTCACAAATACTGGCAGGGCTTTTTTAACCCTTACTTACTGTACTTTCAGACCACCCAAGTGACACAAATTTTGGGTTAGACCTGCAAATTTACGTTAAAACCTTTAACAAATATGATTGTATGGTACACTTCATGCATTGATGGGTTCTTAATTCAAGTTGCAACTTATATAACTTTAAATTAACCAATGGTATTGTGTTTTTTTTTTAATATATATTTCAAAATATAACTTTATTAATTTAAGTTGGTTTAGTCAGTGTCATTATTAACCCATTCAAGACTGAAGTCACCACAGTTCTATGTGTAAAAAAATAAAATGTGACCTGTAATTAGAAAATCCAGACAAATGTGAGAGAAAGCAGCAGAATACTACCAGTAATGTAGAAACATGCAGACTGTTCACATACTGTAACATAGTGGAATAGAAAGCCTTTATCCCAGTCTTGTGGTAAATTGAATTAAATTGGTTGATTTTTTTTCAAGTTCCCAGGTTTTTCTGTGCTTGATAGATTTAAGTCTCTTTCTTGTATCTGAAACATTCAGAAAAAGACTATCTGTACCCCCAGCTAAAATTCCTATACAGGTTTATCAGATTAAAATCAAAATAAGTGCTTCACATTATTAAAAGACAAAATTGATGTAGCGTGAATTTAATATAAAATAATTTCTGAAGCAGCATAATACAATTCACCTGACAAAGTTATATACCATTAGACATGTCTTTAATCATATTTGGAGAATTATCTAGCAATAAACAAATTCAGAGAAGCAAAAAAAAAAAAAATGTAACTGAATTAAGTCAGATACCTTGTGTTGTACGCTCTTGGAATCTAATGGTGGAGATTTGCAGCCTTGCGAAAATGGATTTTGCACTTAAACACGAAGACATAAAGTATAATACATACTGAGCCTGAATGAAAGCACTGATCTTAAACAATGATACGCCAGCATTCATAAGGCTGTTGTTGTATGTTGTTAAATAGAGCGAGACAGGCTTGACTCTTAAGTAACTATAATAAATTCCTTACAGACTCACTGGAATTATTGAAACATCAGTAAAGGTTGCGGAACACTGGTGTTAGTGTCACGTACTGCACTGCACTGGATTAAGCAGTACAAACGGCAACCACTGCAGTGTAACTGCATAGCAACATCAGTCTGGGTATACTGCAGCAGAACTGTAACCGCAGTTTATATAGAAGCTAAACGTTTTTATTCCTGTAAGATCTGGCACCAAGATAGTGTTTTTTCTTTGGAAGTTTCTTTTTACTTGGTTTAGATGGTAACTGGTCCCAGTGCAACACCTTTCACAAGAAAAGGTGAACAATAAAATAAATCTCTTTAAAACAAAGTAAAAACACAGCCGCAATCAAATAAAATAGACTTAATTCTCTCACAGCCTGTCATTGCCCTGAATTAGAGATGAAAATGAGTAAACAGTCTACCAGAAATGGGGAAGGATCTAACAGCATTTGATACTGGCATGACAGGGCATGCACATCAGTGTGCCACAGATCAAGGACCTTTGATTTAGGCTGGTCCTAATAAAGCAGTCTGGCAGAGTTTTGCACAGTTTAGGACTTTCTTGAGTGTATCAGAACACGAGAATATAAGAATATACTATAGTTGTAAGAATCATATTTACAGTCTTCCACTAACGCTGTAGTTCAGTCTACACAAAGGTGTTTTGAAAAGACCTGTTCAGCTTATTGCTGGTATTACAATAACAATAAATATGAAACGGTTTAGTAACAGTCCAGCAATGTCATGTGAGAGTGATGCTATTCACAGCGCTCCACAAATGAAGTTTAGTGTTTTATAGGCATTACAATAACCAGGATAAAATATGAAACACTTTGATAAAGGCGTGTTGACTGACTCATTGCTACACAGGTTCACTGCTGTGTATCACCAGCCTGTAATTTAAATAGCGCGCCTTTTAATGTAAATGCATAATAAATCCTCCCAATTGTTTCTTTGCTAATTCTGCCTTATTTGCTAAATGTAATAAGAGGTGTGTCTCTAAACAGAATGTCTTTATGAAACAAATGGTGTGTAGTGACTACCTCCTTTACACAGTAAAGTGATCAATTTCCTTTAAGGAATGTATAGCTAGAAAAATAGCTTTGAGCTCGTTTCTTCATCGTCAGATAATATAATTTAATTAAGGAAACTGTCATTGCTAATTATAGCTTTCTTAAATGCAGGTAGAGTGTAAAGAAAGTATACAAAAATGAAATACGTAATTAGCTTGCTTACTTCGGGAAAGCCTTGATCACAGTACCTTGGGTCTAAGTTTTTTAGAATAGACAAATGCAGTGCTTTGCCATGTTTTGTTGACGTCTTTTACTTTCAGAAAAGTATCTTCCATCCTCATATAGATAATCAGAAAGTGTTTTAGCTCTGTCTTGCTGAAACATTGCATTTTCTTTTTCTTCGTTGGTGCAACCACCATGTTGAGTTTCAGCAGAAACACGTGAGTGAAGTCACATGATGAATTAACTTAACTTGGCTGGGTGTTGTGCAAAAAAAAACAAAAAAAACTGGAGTTGCCAGGAGAAAAACACAACACTGCAAAATTCCATTCCCAAAATGCCTAATTCCGTTCCCAATGCCCAATTCCGCGGTTTCGTGATCACGGAAAATCAGTAGCCCAAAGAATGTATGTTACTAACCAGGGGAGACAGTGGATGCAAGACTTGTATGAACCAGCCTTAACCCTTTAAAGACCAAGCATTTTTCAGTGGGATGCCCCCCAGGACCAGGGTTTTTGTGCTGTTGTTGACTCCCTTCCTATAAAAACTCACTAAAAATCTATTTTTTACAGTAGCATCTTGGAAATCTTGTTCAATTTTTCAGAACACTCTGGGGAACACTATAAAGTCCTTCAGATACCATACCAACCTTTATTTTTTTTAACAGGATATTTCAGTTTTTTTTAAACATTAAGTATGTTTTTATTCTTATGTATTTTGCTTAGAACACCTTTTTACATGTATCTCTATGACCTGAGGGACTGTACAATACCCCCTAAAAGTTTTTGTTGAAAAATGTTGATGTTTGGGCAAATTACAAGACATTGTTTCACCCGAGTGATTGCAATAACATAATAAACATTTATTCTCAGGGTTTTTATAAGCAATAATGGACACTACCCTTGATTTATTTTCTCAAAATAAATATGTATAAATAAAATAGTCAAACCTGCTCATGCGACCACCTTTATTTAGCGACCACCTGGTCTAAGCGACCACTTTCAATTCCTCCCAATGATATTTGTGCTTTTATTTAACTGTATTAAGCGACCACCTGTCTAACACAACCAGCAACCACAATTCTCTTACCCAGCAACGGGATCAAACCTGTATTAAGCACCCTTAGACAGGGCTATTGTTATAAGAAAAATATGGTTTTAAATGGTACATCCTAAATTCAAAGGAATACGGTAACCATTTTAGCAGTCTTTTATCCATAATCAATAAAACAAAAGCACTCTCTTGTAAAGGAAGAGAGAAAACGTGGAGAAACAAAGTCCTCCCTAGATGACAGAATTAGTTATAAGTTATTAAACTTGTAAAGACAGTAAGTGCCAGAAAACATGCACTAGAAAGACGCAGATACAGCATTTTGAAACAGAAAGAACTAGGGCTTGAAGTTTTAGGTTTTTATTTCTGTTTCACCTTCTTCATTATTCGAACACAAGAGCAAGCAGTGACATTAATCACTTCCCCCAGATGCTACTTGACTTGCATTTCGTTCTCGCACTTGCCTGGGAACTAGGTAGCTTCCAATGTGTCCGATTCGTGTTGTGTTGTTCTTTCCTGCTAATTTAACAGAATGTTCTCATAATGTATGTAAGGATGTAGCGGCTTAAGACTTAAAGGCAAACTGTTCAAAGTAAAATAAACACCAAAAAACTCAAGCCATACTTATAAGAGTATGACAACAATGTGTGCGGTAATCGAAAAAGATCTTATGCTTATGCTGGCATTGATTTCAGTATGCAATGAATCAACACGTACCAGAAAAGCAGACACAGGCATTGAAATTTGCAAAGGATTTAAAACATGTTGTGTGACCTGAGACAGGCAAGCATTCATTACTTTCACAAAGTAATTTGTTTTGTAAGTGCATTATCTAAGTGAATGTTATTCAATTACATACTTCCTTTTGTTAATATTACATCTTCTGGCTTTTACAGTGAATGTAAGACATACATAATTACAGGAAAGCATGTCAGAGAAATTTCATAAGTTTAAGAGACCACCTGTGTTAAGAGGCCAATATTAGACTGTCCCTTGAGTGGTCTCTTAATACAGGTTTGACTGTAGTTCATTCCATTATCAGTAATTACTGACCTTATTACTGATAAAAAAAAACATACCTGATTTAATGTAGTTCACAAAATGTGATCTGCTTGTATCCACTCATTTCTTGATATTTATAAATGTTGTAAATGTACATATTAAAACGCATGACAGAATAATGTTCTAATAGAACTCGAAGTCAAATAAATCAGATTTACAGTGTTTTCCCTTTTTTTGTTGTTTTTTTCTTCGCTTCAAACCAGTTCCAGTGCCATGCTTTGTTTCTGTGTGTTGTTGTAAAATCTATCTGTCCTTTAAAAATTAAATGCCCGACTCAGTGACGTCACAGGAAAAAACAAACAATCATGCAGTGAAATTCAATCCTTCACCCATCCAATGATATGCGTCTTCAACCCGTACTGCAAAGAATGGTGGCCCAGTAAGAGAAAGAAACGAAGTGCGTTTTTCTTTTTTTTTTATTGTGTTTACCAGATCGTGGGCCCAGTATGACACTTTAGTATGATCGTGTTTATCACAGTCCTTAAAGGGTTGAGAGATCTTCTAGTAAGTTTCAGGCCTTGTGTTGTTACCGGTAACACTTTGATACCTGACATTTTAGGCCTTCAACCATGGCTTCCTTGTCTTTTCAGCGGCAGGGAATGCCCCCAGGTCGAAGTATGCCAATGCCAGGGATGGGGCCTGTTCCTGGCCCTTCGTATGGTTCAGGGATGCCCATGAGGCCTGGCATGCTTCAGCAAGGGATGGACCCCATCCGAAAACGACTTCTTCAGCAGCAGCATCATGGGATGCATAACCAGAGACGGGGGTAAGAGACATGTCAGCAGGACAATAAAGCAGACTTGTTTTACTGTTCTCCCTTGCGGTTCTGAAAAAAAATATAGGATAAACCAGGTGGTAAGGTCACTGTTTAATTAGGTGTCATCTTGAAGTGCTATCATTTGAATTGGTTGAGATGCAAGGCATTGTTTAAGGGGCAGTCCTGCTGCATTGGCATATTAGTTACTTAAAGAAGAGGTTTTAAATTCTGTTAAAGGCTGTCAAAAGAGAATTTAATTAAAAAAGCATATCTCTAATGGGGAAATTGAAAAATCTTTGTAACACCTGCCTTATTTAATCAGCAAGTTATTCCTGTCCGATAATCAATGAAATCTTTTCACATTTATCACTGCACTAATTGATATACAGGCTAACTGATCCATTATGGACAGCTCCATTAAGAACATGTTTGAGAATAAATATTTAAATTAAATAAAATATTTCTAACTGGATATTGGGACATTGCTTGTCTTTGTCCTCAGATCATTCAGTTCCCCCAAAGTAGCCTGGACCTCTTAAAATATTCCAATGCAGTGTCCCCCAATACCATGAGGTGTGGGTCAGAGCAAAGAGTGCCCTCTACTAAGTCACCAGCACCTGATGTTCATTAGAGGCCGCCTTGTGATACTATTTGGAATACTGTCCCTATCAAAAGTGTGTTCCGACAGTCCCAAACTCGCTACAATTTTACAGAAAGGTGACGGAAACTATTCAGTATTTAAATGAGAAAGCTCTATGTTAATGATGCAAATGACAATTTCAATCAAGTGACAGTTTCTGATTGAAAGGTAGTAAAGGCGGAGAAAAACAAAACCGGTATGTGTTTCAGGAGACACAGAGAAAGAAGAGAAGATCCATTTAACAGAACATAATAAGAAAGCAAGTACGTCAGGACAGAGAAAAAGTCATTTTAATGTAATTTTGTAAATGTTCTGTTATTATAAATAATACTAATGTATTAATTCAACTATAGTTTAATGAACCCGGTTGCACTTTATGAAAATTAATAACACTTAAATGTATAACGGGATATCAAAACAGCCGGTTGCAAAGAATGACAAAGCTGTGCGTGATACTGGCAATGCATGACCTAAATTCTCTAAGTTTGTCACATGAATATAATATCGTAGCTTTATCTATTTGATATACTCGTAGCACTTGCTCTTCTGTAACATCCAAGCAGGTGGCACTTTGACGATACAGACATGGGGCATACCTTCGGAGTCATCTGAGATTCCGTACTGGAATTTATTTTAGCACTGAGCCTGTTTGAAATATGTTCCCACCTCCTTAGGACTCTTTGAAACAGGTGGAACCATTTGACAGGGGGTATTTTAATTAGGTACCCACTTCATTTGCATAAGATCCCTCATACTGTCGGTATTGGGGTTTTGCCACTGTTCTCATCCTTCTTGGCCATTTCAGATTTTTGCTTGGAACAGTCGGAAAGTTAAAACAAAAGCCCTCCCAGACGGTCGGAAAAGCTTTGATATTCAGGGCCACTTTGTCCAATTCTGGTCACCTCCGCAACAAGGACACGTTGTGACCCTGGAGACAGTCCAAAGAAGAACAAACAGACTAATCCCATGGGTTAAAGGACTGAGCTGCGAAGATAGACAAAGAATTGCAAGAAAAGACAAATGTAGTACCTAGTCATGTTGTTGGGGCAGAATCACTTTAGACCAGAGGTTTTCAAACTGTGGTGTTGCCCCCCCCCCCCCGGGGTGGAAAGAACAGAAATTTTCGAAAGAAAGCTACAAGAAATTAACAAAAAAACACGATGAAAAATGTGGTATCCACACCTGCAAGAACTTTAAAAGCATCATGCCAAGTCTCATACCACATTGCCAAGAATAAAAAGCCTTACACGACTGGGGGTGAAAAACTGATTCTCTCAACAGCAATTGACATTTGCAGGATGATGCTTGGTGACAGCGCAGCAGAGAAGTTAACTTATCCCTGTGTCAGACAACAGTGTTAGCCGCTGAATCTCTGACAGTTGGACGAAGCAACAGATATATTTGATTGCTCATTTGATTGCTTACATTCAGTACTCTCACGAAACGTCCATATTGGAACACGTTTTGTTCTGCAAGCAAATTAAGATGAGTGCAACTGGATCTGAAATGTTTACCATTTTAAACGACTTCCTAATTTCACACGAGTTGAAGTGGAAAACTTGCATTGGAATCTGTACAGATGGAGCCCCTTCTGTGTCTGGAGGGAGGGCAGGCTTGAAAGCCAAAGTGTTTGAAAATGCTCCACATCTGTCGTGGACGCATTGTATGATGCATCTCAAAGTCCTTGCAACTCGAAACATGGATCGGGAACTTAGGGATGTCCTCAGTTCTGCTATTAAAGTTGTCAACTTCTTTGTCAAGACGCAGCCCACAAAGGCGTGTCTCTTTTCAATGCTTTGCGGAGAGATGGGAGTGAAGCACAAAGCTTTGTTTCACACTGAAGTCAAGTGGTTATCCAGGGGGAAAGTGTTGCAATGCATTTCTAAACTGCGAAATGAAGTTCAACTATCTGTTGGATAACAATTTCAAAATGCAGAGACACTGTGCCCACAGGCTTGTGCTTTTGGCTTCTCTTGCTGATGTTTTTGACATTCTCTTAATGAACAAGATATCAACATTCAAAGATTGAGGCTAGTGGAAGCAATCCATTCCCATTAACTGATGCTGTCGAGGAAACAGAATCAAGAATCACTCGATTTCTCTCAGACCAAGTTTTGATAAGTATTTTCCCGAAGGAAATGTACTTGTGAATGACTGGATTATCCAGCCCTTTTGAAGCAGAGTCAGTGTCCTTGTCCCATCTCTCATCTCTCAAATGACATTCAGGAGGAGCTTTCAGAGTGGCAGGTCGCTAGAAATTCAATTTAAACCTCAATCTTTGGAGGAGTTTTGGTTGAAAGTTAGCTCAGAACATGCAGTTTTGTCAAACTGTGTGATGAAAGCTCTTTTACCGTTTTGGTTTGTCTTATTTATGTGAGATTGGGTTCTCTGCACTGGCTGTGTTAAAAACAAAGTATCGCTCCAGACTGGAAGTGGAGGACAAGCTCAGAGTTTCCATGTCCAAAATCACTCCGCAAATTGACAAACTGTCCGTGGAGAAGCAGGCGCACGTTGGTGAGTATATGAAAAAATTGTAAGGTACTGCACGCAGGCAATAAATAAAAATGTGTCTTATAAATATCATATGGGAGATACTGAAATTGAAGAAGGAATCTATGAAAAAGACCTAGGAGTTCATGTTGACTCAGAAATGTCTTCATCTAGACAATGTGGGGAAGCTATAAAATAAGGCCAACAAGATGCTCGGATATATTGTGAAAAGTGTTGAATTTAAATCAAGGGAAGTAATGTTAAAACTTTACAATGTATTAGTAAGACCTCATCTAGAATATTGTTTTCAGTTCTGGTCACCTCGTTACAAAAAGGATATTGTTGCTCTAGAAAGAGTGCAAAGAAGAGCAACCAGAATTATCCCGGGTTTAAAAGGCATATCGTATGCAGACAGGCTCAAAGAATTGAATCTATTCAGTCTTGAACAAAGAAGACTACGCGGTGATCTGATTCAAGTATTCAAAATTCTAAAAGGTATAGACAATGTCGACCCAGGGAACTTTTTCGACCTGAAAAAAGAAACAAGGCCCATGGGTCACAAATAAAGGGGCATTCAGAACAGAAAATAGGAGGCACTTTTTTTACACAGAGAATTGTGAGGGTCTGGAACCAACTCCCCAGTAATGTTGTTGAAGCCGACACCCTGGGATCCTTCAAGAAGCTGCTTATGTTTATTTGAAATGTATAGGTGAAGGTAATTTAACGTTGTATCAAGGCCTCTTAGGTTTGTGAGCATTTTTTAAATGGGCTATCAAGCGTACTTGTACAGATGTGGGTTTTTGTCTGGGTTGGGAGGCGCAACCAAAATTTGTAACTTAAGGACGGGCTTCAGCTCAAAGTTTGAAAACTGCTGCTCTAGACCCAGTTTTACAGTTCTGAAATCAATCAGTTGCTGTTCTTCAAGACCAAGCCCAACTCTTCAGTACATGTGATCTGTTTAAATGGCTACAGGCACATACAGTATTTGCATGACCGCTAGAAATATGAGCTGCTCATTACTGAATTGCATTCATCTGCAATGAAACAATATATATTACCGAAAAAAATAAACCATTCGGCAGGCATCAAAAAAACAACTCCTTGAACTTGTGTTGAGTGTTTAGTATTTCTGTACCAGGCTGTTTCAAGGTACTGGAATTGATTAAAACATTTATAAAACTGCTGAAAACATAAATATACAATGTCAACAGCCACTTTGCTCCCTGTGAAAATGGCATTCTTTAGGCCAGTAATATTTAATACCATAATACTGTATATAAATATTCCAAAATGATCTAGTGCATACTATTCACAAATTCATGTGTCACATTACAGTGTGTTTTATTTATTTTTCAGAATCAAGCGACGGAAAATGGCAGACAAGATACTTCCTCAAAGGGCAAGTTGAAAATTAGTAGTGGGGATACAGCATTGATAACTGTGACAGGTGTCTTCCTGTTCATTGTCTTCCTAAAATAAGTCAATTGGAGCCCGATTGAAAGCATTGGTAGTAAATGCTTGGACACCAGGGGCCATATTTTCAAAGCAGTCACTCCAGTCTTTAACTCCTATTTTTCTTTGAAGGAGTTCAAACTCCTGTTTATATTTTTTCAAGTTATTTATTTATTTAATTATTTTATTTATTTCCAGTTCTCTTAAGCACTCAAAGTGTTTTGTTATTCATTTTGTAACATTGACATGAATTAATTAAAGAATAGAGGAAAAGCTTTGAAAATATGGTCCCTGGACATTTTAATGGCACCCTAATGAATTCTAAAAGGTCCAGTATATTTCGCACATTTAAAAAAAAAAAATTAAAAAAAAATTGTAATTCTGTAATACCGACAATACCGACAGCAATAAAATCTACGTTTTGGGGGGCGGGGAGGGGGGATATTTATGAGTGTTTTAATCTCTAAACAGTGCTTTGTACCTGACCGTTGTGTTTGACAGATTCGAGAGCTGGTTCCTGAATCCCAGGCCTACATGGATCTCCTTGCCTTTGAGCGCAAGCTCGACCAGACCATCGCTCGCAAGCGCATGGAGATCCAGGAAGCTATTAAAAAGCCTATAACGGTACACTGGCTGACTTAAAACCTCCACTTAGTTGCTTCAAGTGCTTTTCTACTGTTTGTGGATGTCTAAAATAATTCGGAGTGGCTCTGGGTTCTGTTGCTTCACTATTGAGTTCCTCCTCTCTGCATTTACGTGGCTTTAGCTTGCTTTGGGCTGGGCTGGAGATTCTACCAGCACTGAACAGCCTTCTTCGTTCCAGTCAGTGCCAGCCCCAGTGGATTGAGCATATTGCCATAGAAGTTCATTCCCCCCCCTCCCCCCCGACACAACCAGTTGTAGAAGTCATGCGACAGTGGCATTTTTACAATATGGATTTGCTAGACAACTTCATGCTCAACTTTAAGCCACTGTAGGCCTCTGCATAATTTGTCCCATGTCCCATATATACAGTACTGTGCAAAAGTTTTAGGCAGGTGTGAAAAAATGCTGTAAAGTAAGAATGCTTTCAAAAATAGACATGTTAATAGTTTATATTTATCAATTAACAAAAATGCAAAGTGAGTGAACAGAAGACAAATCTACATCAAATCAATATTTGGTGTGACCACCCTTTGCCTTCAAAACAGCATCAATTCTTCTAGGTACACTTGCACACAGTTTTTGAAGGAACTCAGCAGGTAGGTTGGCCCAAATATCTTGGAGAACTAACCACAGTTCTTCTGTGGATTTAGGCAGCCTCAGTTGCTTCTCTCTCTTCATGTAATCCCAGACAGACTCGATGATGTTGAGATCAGGGCTCTGTGGGGCCATACCATCACTTCCAGGACTCCTTGTTCTTCTTTACGCTGAAGATAGTTCTTAATGACTTTCGCTGTATGTTTGGGGTCGTTGTCATGCTGCAGAATAAATTTGGGGCCAATCAGATGCCTCCCTGATGGTATTGCATGATGGATAAGTATCTTCCTGTACTTCTCAGCATTGAGGAGACCATTAATTCTGACCAAATCCCAACTCCATTTGCAGAAATGCAGCCCCAAACTTGCAAGGAACCTCCACCATGCTTCACTGTTGCCTGCAGACACTCATTCGTGTACCGCTCTCCAGCCCTTGGCGAACAAACTGCCTTCTGCTACAGCCAAATATTTCAAATTTTGACTCATCAGTCCAGAGCACCTGCTGCCATTTTTCTGCACCCCAGTTCCTGTGTTTTCGTGCATAGTTGAGTCGCTTGGCCTTGTTTCCACGTCGGAGGTATGGCTTTTTGGCCGCAAGTCTTCCATGAAGGCCACTTCTGACCAGACTTCTCCGGACAGTAGATGGGTGTACCAGGGTCCCACTGTTTTCTGCCAGTTCTGAGCTGATGGCACTGCTGGACATCTTCCGATTGCGAAGGGAAGTAAGCATGATGTGTCTTTCATCTGCTGCAGTAAGTTTCCTTGGCCGACCACTGCGTCTCACGGTCCTCAACGCTGCCTGTTTCTTTGTGCTTCTTCAAAAGAGCTTGGACAGCACATCTGGAAACCCCTGTCTGCCTTGAAATTTCTGTCTGGGAGAGACCTTGCTGATGCAGTATAACTACCTTGTGTCTTGTTGCTGTGCTCAGTCTTGCCATGGTGTATGACTTTTGACAGTAAACTGTCTTCAGCAACCTCACCTTGTTAGCTGAGTTTGGCTGTTCCTCACCCAGTTTTATTCCTCCTACACAGCTGTTTCTGTTTCCAGTTAATGATTGTGTTTCAACCTACATATTGAATTGATGATCATTAGCATCTGTTTGGTATAATTGTTTAATCATACACCTGACTATATGCCTACAAAATCCCTGACTTTGTGCAAGTGTACCTAGAAGAATTGATGCTGTTTTGAAGGCAAAGGGTGGTCACACCAAATATGGATTTGATTTAGATTTTTCTTCTGTTCACTCACTTTGCATTTAGTTAATTGATAAATATAATCTATTAACATGTCTATTTTTGAAAGCATTCTTACTTTACAGCATTATTTCACACCTGCCTAAAACTTTTGCACAGTACTGTATATAAATAAATTACACACAGTTATAGTCAAGTTTACATACCCCAATGGAAATTAATAATTTCTAGAAATTTCTCAAACAATTGTAGGAAATCTTTTGTAGCAAAAGTTTTGATTTTGTGGATGAGGAAAAAGTTACAAGAAATAGATGTCTACAATTTATTTCAGCAATTTTTTTGCAAAACTCAAAAAATGCTCATTCAAAAGTATTCATACCCTGACAAGGAAAATTAAATTAATAGCTAGTTGAGGCACCTTTAGTAATAATAACCTCTTTTAAACAGTTAAGATATTTCATCAATGAACCTTTGGCATGATTCTTTAGTGATTTTTTTTACCATTCTTCAACCTAAAATTGTTCCAGTGCATTCAAATTCCGAGGACTTCTCTTGTGCACAGTCGCCTTCAACTCAAAGATTCTCAATCAGATTTAGATCGGGACTTTGACTAGGCCAATACAGAACCTTGATTTTATTAATTAACCATTCTGAAGTAGATTTTGATGTGTGCTTTGGATCGTTGTTGTGTTGGAACGTCCAGTTGTGCTTTAAACCAAGTTTTGTAGCTGAGGGATTCAGATGATTGGCCAATATCTTCTGGTATGCTATGGAATCCATTTTACCATGCATTGGAACTAAATTTCCTGTGCTATTAGTGGAAAAACAGCCCCATAGAAGGATATTACCACCTCCATGCTTGACAGTTGGTATGGTGTTCTTTTCTTTGTATGCCTCAACAGACTTTCTCCAAACGTAACGACCATCAGCGTGACCAAATAGCTCTTTTAGCCAATTCACTTTGAATATCTTTGGCAGTCAATCTCGGATTGTTGTTAACCTTCCTCACAATTCTTCTACTTGTTCTTGGTGAAAGAACCTTCTTTGTTCCAAACCGAGGAAGCGCTGTGACAATACCATGAGTCTTGTACTTCTTGATAATAGAAGCAATAGTTGAAATTGGGATATTCAAATGCTTGGAAATCTTCTTGTATCCTTTTCCAGCTTTGACAATTTTCTGCCTAAGGTCTTCAGATAGCTCTTTACTTTTTCCCATATTGACATATTGGTAATGACAGAAATCATCCTATGCGTAATCCTTTTATACTCTCTAAGAATGTTCACCTACTTGAAATGTATTTTTGTTTACGACTGTAAGTCGTCCTTGATAAGGGTGTCTGCTGAGAAATAAATAATAATAATAATAATAATAATAATAATAATAATAATAATAATAATACAATCCAGCATTTTCTAGACTTTTCTAGAATTAGGTTCTGCATTATCATATTGAAATTTCTAGCACCTTTAGAAAATACTATTTGGGCATCAAAGGTTATGAATACTTTGGCATTTTTGGAGTTTTGCCAAAAAATTGCTGAAATAAATAACTGTAGACATCTATTTCTTGTAATTTTTTTCCTCCTCCACAAGCAAAACTTTTGCTACAAAATATTTCCTATAATTGTTTGAGAATTTTCTAGAAATTATAAGTTTCCATTGGGGTATGTAAACTTTTGACTACAACTGTATGGAGCTTGTGTTCTGATTTTTTTTTTTTTTTTTTTAAATGTATTTGGTACTTAATGGGGTAATGTAAATGATTGTTTTTTTTCTGTTTGTTTCGGTTTGGCATCAAACGGTTTAACTTTAAAAAAAGCGATATATAAAAGCAGATTGTTGCTGATCTGCAGATTCTTCTTTCTGTTGATCCAGCAAAAACGTAAGCTACGTATCTACATCTCCAACACCTATACCCCTGCCAAACCAGAGGGGGACGAGGCAGAGAAGGTGGCTACATGGGAGCTGCGCGTGGAAGGAAAGCTCCTGGAAGATGTGAGTGGTTTGAAAGACCTAGAGGAGAGCAGTTGCATGGTTTGTAAGAAGTGGGAAGTGATGGCTTTCATTTTTTGAAGACAAAAACAAGGATACAAATGTATTAAATTAGACACATGTTATGCTAAATATGTGAAGTTATACAACACATTTTGACAGTTCTAGAGATGAATAACTTTTTCGTAATCAGTGCTACATATATTTTTTCCCACCGGATCTCATTTTGCATAACCATCTGTAATAACCATTCTTTCAACAGTATAAATGTCACGATTTATTAATATCCAAGTTTCTTATTCCTGTGAATTAGGAACTGTAGTAGAAATCGCATGACCTACTATAATTTTGTATGTTGAAAAGTTTTAATCTGGGGATTTGAAACCCACAGCCTGGAAAACAGAAGAGGAAGTTTTCTTCCTTCTTTAAGAGTTTGGTGATTGAGCTGGACAAAGAACTGTACGGACCAGACAACCACCTAGTTGAGGTAAGGGAGTCAACAGGTGCTGAATATTAAATTATACTGTATCTATGCAGATTACCATTATATTATAATATCTACGGAGATTACCAGATAAACATTTGCCATGGGCCCTCCACAATAATGGCTGTGTTCACAACAAAATAAAGGTGGCATGCTATGATAGTACAAAAAATAACCTTCTATTCTGGGTGCCAGAAGTCATTGCAAACAGTTTCTGAGCCACGATACTGAGACAAATGTATATTTCTGTGGAGAAATAATGAAATGTTCTAAATTAATGTTAGAGAGTGACTCAGGTATCACACGGAAATTTGGATGACCAGATCCAAACTCTCAGTAAACTTTAAACCCTGTTTTGTGCACCTCATTGCAAAAATAAGAAAGTAAGCATCATTTTATTTGTGGGACACATGTCTCTTGTACCTTAAGGGTTTTTATTTATTACCTGAAAGGTCATGCTCGTTAAGGTGCTCAAATTGTACGCACACGCTGTCTGTGTTAGTTTAAGTGTAGAATTTGAATTTTCTGTGAACCGTGATGCACATCATCAAAGTTGGAAGACTTGTAAAAGATGTATGATACTTGATTTTTAATCGCCTGTCTTTGTGCTAATAATTTGTTAGTGGCACCGGATGCCTACAACCCAGGAAACGGACGGGTTTCAGGTGAAGAGACCTGGAGATGTCAATGTGAAGTGCACTGTCCTGTTAATGCTGGACCACCAGGTGTGTGTTTATTATCCCCTCAGTGAATGAAATCCCAGGTGGAGACGGTCTTGCATTAAAACTAGGGATGTGCTGATCCTCGTATTTTAATTCCTTTTAAGAAGTACTTTCATAAACTGGCCATAAACTGACAAAGGCCACAAACTGACAATGAAAATATGCTGCAAAACTACTAAATGCAACTGAATTGTCTTGTACACAGGGCCTTTCTTTTAGACCTACCTTAAGAGCTACTGCTGTGAATTGTTTTGTGTGGAGTAACTAGTGTTTTAGTCCATTCCATTTCTTGAAGGGAATTACTCAAAATACGAATATTGGCACACCCCTAATAAAAATTGCTTATCCAATATTGATGAAACTCAATATTAACATTATTTGCCAGAAGTTATTGAGCATTAGATTCTGGGGATATATGGTGGTGTCTGTCTGTCACCCTTTTGACTCCTCTCAAATGTGTTCCATACAATAAATAAGTCATTTTAATATTTTACCACAATACAGTAATCCGTTGCGTATCCGCCCTAACTGTTTATCCGCCATGATCAAGCTCTTCAGCAACGTTAGTTTATTTTTGAACAGAGAAGATTAGTTCAGAGATTGTAGATCCTATCAAAGTTTTCGTACACTGTGTTGTATGTACTCTGTGTTATACCATTGCTGGTAGTGTCACATGAGCTGTTCAGTGTGTTGATATGTAAATAAATACTGTTTGCCTGCGGGGCGTATCAACTTCAACCTCCGTCTTGATCTCCTGCCTGTCACTCAGTAGCAAATGCACGCATCCACATGGCAGACGGCTACCCTGTCACAAGCATGAATACCCTGTATCTTTCTAAACAAGGGATTTAGAGGAGCTCCCTAATAAAAGCCGAATCTCAACACAATAATTGTGTAAATATAGTAATTGTTACAGCTGTGTATAATGGGATTTAAAACAGGATTAATTTATCTGACTTTTTACATATTCACCCTTACTCTGGTCCCACCGCAGTCGGATTTGCGACGGATTACTGTAGTAACGCCTCATTTGCTTACCTAATGACTAGGCCCCTGTGATTTTCACGACTTGTTTTTTTAACCTGCAATTCAGTCCTAAACCTCCAGATGTCCGTGTAACCACTCCAGCTAAATTCATCAAAAGAATAAAGTAATCAACCCATAACATTCTGGCTAATTAGAAAACGCCCCCTAATTATGGGACAGTTATTGCCATTCTAGAAATTGATGCGTTTAGTGAAAAAGCTTACCACGAGACTTGCTATTTTTTGAACAAATAGATGCACCAACAAACTCAAAGCATTTCTTTGAGAGATGTGCATGCAGCAATATCCACTGTGTGCTGCACACTGATGGGTACAACTTATTTTGAAAGCCGTAATGTTAGAATTCATCAAATGTATAATAAAGTTGCAGCATTAATTTAAATACGTACAGAGCATTGGTATAAGTTGCACCTCACAGATGGCATGTTTGGATAAAGAACCCCTCCCGTTACATTGTATTCCAAGGTTTGATGCTGACTGTAAGTCAGAAATTGAGGGATATCAACTATATGCAAAAGAAAATGGTAGTGGAATTTCTTTGACTGAATTTTGGAGAAATGCAGAAGAACTATTTGCCAATTTAGCAAGAAGGCTAAAATATATATTTGTCAGTTGTTACCAATTCTCTGGATGCTGAAAGAAGTGTTTCTTCATATGGACACATTTTCACAGAGCAACTTCAATCCATGAAAGAAGACGAGTTAACCAACTGACGATGCCTAAGTTTAATAGCAAAATATAAGGCACAAGAACTTTTTTTTTTTTTAAAAAAAACCTTATATTCAAAGAACAAAGCCACTAAAAACAAAAACATAAATACACAGCTTGCATATGTTACAGAATCTATCAAATGCCCAGGTTCCAATAAATGGTTATAATATCTGTACTGTTCAGGGATCTGAGCCAGAAACATGAAATCTATTAAACAATATCTTCTCTTCTGTTGACGAAATGTATGTTTGTGCCTGGTGAGATCCAGATATTGAGAATGTCGTGTTTTTTTTAGTTTTTTTAGTTTTTTTTTTTTAACTAAATAATTTACGTAAAAGTGTACTGGTAATTTAAAACCTATAAATGTGTTTACACTTATGAGTTCGCTGAAATAATATGGAAAAAAACTTCCTTTTAAAATCTTGTTCTACGTATTCACAGGGATGTAATGGTTAAACAAATGTCATGTCGTGAAACGCAGGGCCCTACTAATGACATTTAGGCCTAAATACCACTTATCCAATTTTCATGAGTATGTATTACTATTTTTGCTGTATACTATTCTGTACTGTAGATATACATGGTCATGTGTTACTGGCATACTTGTTAAATTTAAAATAGTCAAAGCAAAATACCCCCAGTATAGAAGGATATGTCCATATTAGGGATGTCACGGTATTATATTTTGATGGTATGGTAACCGTCAAATATACCAAGGTTATCGTCATACCACAGTGTAGGTGTAATGTCATTTTTTAATACATTTTTAAAATGGCTATTTTTAATAAAGAAATACATTGGTCAACTAATATTTTTGTTGATTAAAAAAAAAAAATAAGTTGTGTTGCTTTTGTTAAGCTATCTGTTTTAAAACAGCTATGTTAAGCTGTTGAAATGCTCTTACTGTAGTTACATTTTTCCTACAAAACTTTATTGAGAAAATCCAAATATTTTCCATCAGTTTGAATTTGAACTGTATCATGTGCAAAATTGCAGTTGAGAAACACGATACTGCTATAAAGAATGTTAAATAAAGTTATATTGTACTGGCTATGCAAGTTTTCAGATCACTACTTCCAGTGAACTGTTCACCTGTTCTGTTTAGGTGACACTTTATTAATATATTTGATTGATTCATCAGCTTTACATTAAATGGCAAAAGAAAAAAATGAAGGATAACATTCATGGAACTGCCACTGTCAATCTGTTTTAACCAGGTTAGTTAGCTGCAGTTCTTTACCTGTCCACTACATGATCCTGCAATACAAGATAACTGTATAGAGTTTGCAAGCAGCATATCTTATGTGTACACAAAACAAAGTGTATTTTAATTTAATTTTTGTTTTAATTATAAAAACGTGATTAAGAGTATGCTAAGAATTTACATACCCGAGCTTCGCTGTACAGGGACGGGTGATACTCTCGTATGTGGGTGAAGAGGTTGGATGTGTTCTAACCTTTTACCCGAATCCTGTATACTCTGCACACTGGTTTTCCACTCTCAGCTACAAAGCCCTCCATTTTTTTCATACCTGAAATATCCCCAGGGATGATTTTATCCGTTTTGCAGAGGGAAAGAGGTCACTTTTGTTTACTAAACTGAGAAGCAGCAATTAGGAACTGGTAGAGACAGAATCATGTGACCTATTTTATGCACTCATGGTAAACCGTGAACTCCGTAACCATGGTACAGAAAAATGGTTGCAGTTTAAAAACCGTGGCAATCTATACAAGTTTGCTTATCTGCATTAAGAAAAAGTGCTGTTCATTATTATAAAAGTGTCTCATAGTAAAATCATAGCACTTATACATACTGAAAACATGGTACACCATAGTGAAGTATTGTAAAGCCAAGAGACATATGGTAAAGCATATTAAACTATAGTTAAAGCATAGTATAACTGTCTTTTTAAACTTTTTAAACATTTAGTAAACAAATTGTTACACAATGAATTTTAAAACGTTGGTTATCCCTCCGTTCGTGAAAGAGAAGTGTGACAGCATGGCACTTTATGCAGGGACACTGTCATGCATGATAGTCTGGAAGCTTTATTTCCTATCTTTTGGCTGCTTTCTGTATCAGAGCAAGTTGGCTGGTACTGATAATTCACAATGACTTAGAGCATGTTCGTGATAATGACCTGGAATAGGCTCTTTTGAGTTCAGAGATGTTAGGTATGATGTATAGGAAGTGATGAATGTCATTTTTGTGACAAACAGTTTAAGCCTCTATCATTGCCTTTCATGAGGACATCAAAGTGTTTGTCAAGAGATGTTGAAAAAGACTTCTTTTTAAACTTTTTTTTTTTAAACTTGCATTTCTAAGTCCTGTTTTTTATGGCAATTACCATGCATTTCAATAAAAATAACATGGCCCTGATGTAGGTGCATTTTGCAAATACATTTCCAAGACAGCCCCTTCTTTGTCTCTGTTCATTACCAGGATGTTTATTTTAACAGTCGCTTTATTGCAGAATTTGACCAAATGTATCCATGTACAGCACTGAACATCTAGTCTACCTTACTGGTCCGAGTTTCTTTGCGCTCCTGGTTGTTTGAATGTGTGAGTGCTTTAACGTCACGCTGTCTTTCTCTCCCTGTAGTCTGCACACTGAACGCACAAGTTATTTCTCACCAGCTGAAAAAATAAATAAATAAAAAAGTCCTGCCCAAGAACCTCTGGACAGCCAGCTTGTTTCGTTTTGATCAGCTTAGTGTGCTTTCCTATAGCTTTCAAACACATGATATCATCACCCGAATAGATGACTCCTCTGCACTACTGCGTACCCCTAACTGAGACAGATAAGGTAGGGCTAAGGAAAGGGTTTAAAAATAACCGATAGATTTGTTTTGTTCGCACCATTTATTATTTAAGATATGTAAAGTAAAAGTGTGTCTTTTTATGCATAAATGGGATATGATTGCTCTGTGATCAATTAAACTTCCTCTGCTGGTACATGTGTGATCGAGGACGTTTCTAAACGGAATGAGGTTTAAAAAACATTTGGAAGCAAACTTTCCTTTCACTCTGGATGCTGGCATCTTCTTCATGCATGCTGTCAGAACTGCCGTAAATGTTTCAAAACGTATGCAAAATGGTTATGATTCGTCACAGAGAAACTGTTAATTGAGGCAAAAAGTCAGAAGGAAACACAGAAAGCCAGAAGCTCTATGTGTGTGTGTGTGTGTGTGTGTGTGTGTGTGTGTGTGTGTGTGTGTGTAACTCGTTTTGACATGTAGGAGAGGGATGATGTCTCAAAGAATTAGAGGACCGGTAGTATGTTTTTATTTGTTTGTTTAAAAAAAAACAAAAAAACCTGAATATACATTTAAAAAAAAAATGCAACACAGATCTAATGATCAATCTATTAATTTTCCTGGAAAACGCTCTACAACTATTGTTTCTTTTGTAAATTCAGATTCCAGGGGCAGGGGGCACTGCCCATGATAACATTATTCAGCAGGTTTCATTCAGCTTTATGAAGGATGAGTTAATTCTCTAGGGTGATGCAACACTGTTGCCCATAGCTGTGCCCCCTCCTCTCCCTGCAGCCTCCGCAGTACAAGCTGGACCCGCGTCTGGCTCGTCTCCTGGGCGTTCACACCCAGACCCGTGCCAACATCATGCAGGCTCTGTGGCTCTACATCAAGAACAACAAGCTGCAGGACAGCCACGAGAAGGAGCACATCAACTGCAACCGCTACTTCAGACAGGTGGGCATTGCTATCAGAAAATACAAGTACTAAACAAGACATGTGATAGCCTTTATATAATAAATGATATGTAATTGCTGCACATTGTCATTTAACTTATGAGTCTGATTGATTATCCAGACTGCTGTGCTTCCCTATACTGTGCTATAGGGTTATGGGGGTATCTGTCAGATATCCCTAGTATATACAGTATATGTCTGTATTATTAATATAAGAGTTAAGAAATCAATCCTGTATTGCCCTGTAGGTTTTTAACTGTAATCGGATGAGATTCTCTGAAATCCCGATGAAGCTGGCTGGCCTTTTGCAGCATCCAGACCCCATCATCATCAATCACATGATCAGGTGAGATACTGGAGGCTGCAGTGCACTACAGGCAGTTCAACACAGATTGACGTGATTGCAAACGTACACAGGAAGTGCCAGAGACGCCTACGTTTCAAAGCATTTGTATAGTGTTGCCATTGACTGCTGAGTAAAGTAAAATCTAATCATTTTAACGAATTAAGCTAACTAATGGTCCTGTGCTAGTTTAGTTTAAATAAGACAAGCTCAAAGTACCCAGTCGTTTGTTGGTGGTTTAAGGCACGTGTATAGCTAGCTATGTGTAATAATAGTTTATGGACAAGCCCAAATTTTTTCACATTACTTGGTTTCATTTATGTTGAGCAGACTATACAAAATATTGCTGGAGAACTCTAGAGAGGGATGCTTTTGTGTTGTAACTAAATTACCAATTGTATGTGATTACATGAAACATGGTATTTTAAAATTGTGATTTATTAGAATCTAGAGCTCTATGGAGCTGCCTATCTGTCAGTATGTTACACTTACATTTGTACATGTGCATACTGTGGAATTATTATGATATTGATGGCTGTAATTTTGTATTTACAGCCATGCTGAGTGGTAAGTATGTCAATGACAAACTTGTTTAACTTTTGTTAAACCTCTTATGTTTGTTTTATTAATACCAAGTTTCATTATGTTATTTATAACCTTCTACCCGTATCAAAGTTTCCCAAAGTAAAAGCATAGCAAAGTGTAATAAAGCTGAATGAAAGCTTGGTAAACCATAAATAAGCATTGTCAAGTCTATAGAGGAAGTGTAAAGCATATTAAAAAACATGTCAAACTATGGCAAAATACATGACATTTATAAGCATGTATGACGAAGTGTAGCATGCAGACAAATATTTGTTTATTTTAATATATACAAAAAATTGTTTCATGCAATTCATACAATACAAATATATATTTTGTTTTTAAAATTATTTAATATACAAAATGTTTGCCTTTTGGGATACAAGAGAAATACACACTTTCTATCAAGTGTTACTATCATTATTATTTTTTTATATTCCTAATGTTCTCAATGTAGAGTTTTATTTATTCATTAAACAGCAGTTATTTAAAGAATGTTTTTACAAATATAATTTATTGATGAAACTCTTTAGACTGTAAAAGATGTAAATTCATAAATATCAAACTGAATTGTATTCATATAAAGGCTTCTGTAAATAAGGCCTCCTTTCCCTGTACGCATGTCCTCCTATCTGTCCATGTTGTTTCAGTGTGGACCCCAACGACCAGAAGAAAACGGCTTGCTATGACATCGACGTGGAGGTGGACGACCCCTTGAAAGGTCAGATGAGCAGCTTCCTGTCGTCGACCACCAACCAGCAGGAGATCGCTGCTCTGGAAGTGAAGGTACAAGGCTTACCTCAAGTGGGAACAAGTATCCGATACAATGCATTACCTCAGGATTCAGTGGCAGGGAACAGGGTCTTCTATCTTAATTGGCAAAATGAGTGAAGCATTTAAAGAAATTTGAGCAACATTTCCTTTTATAGGTTTAAAACAACAATCCGTTAATGTGATATTATTGATCACTTGTTTAGTCTTGATTATTTTAGTGAAAAATTACAATTGTTTTTCTGATGGTCATCTAAAGGTCTATACAATCAGCACTATTGTTAATGAGATTTGTTGTTCCTGCAGACAACTGATTTGTCCATTTAAGAGATGCTGGGGGGCTATGCACCATGAAATTGTACTGTACCATTGGACAATTACTTTAACTTAGTCTTCTCTGTTGTGGGAGAGAAAAGTGATATGGGTTTATATTAAAAAACGAACAAAAGAAAACCAGAAAGAAACAAGAGCGTGTGAGGGAGAACAAACTATTTCCAAGGGATGCAGTCGCAATACTGGCAGTTCAAACATGAGTTAAGAATTTTGATTAGCGTGATCTTCGAGCCCTATGTTGCATCCAGGGAGAGAAGGGGATCAATTGCTGCTGTCCCTGCTCCTTTGCCAGCCCTCTCCTACAGGGTGCGCCCGACTTGGGAGGTTAACCCGACTGTGCTTGAACCCCTGCAGATCCACGAGACCATCGAGTCAATAAATCACTTGAAAACTCAGCGGGATTTCATGCTGAGCTTCAGTAACAACCCCCAGGAGTTCATTCAGGACTGGCTGAAATCCCAGTGCCAGGACCTCAAGGTAGGCAGAGTTGGTATTGTATGTAATTAGACATGCACTGCTGGGCAAGCTTTACAGTTGGGAGGGTGAAACGGCTTATTGCCTTGACAGTGGGTTTGGAGGGCAACCGTTGATTTCTTGATCTGCCGACTAACAACAGTACTCTAGGTTAGTTCTCATCAGTGTGTTGTGCAACCTAATCAGAACCAGCTTTGATATGTGCTCTACACTTTTGACTATATACCCTGTCTGGCTGCTGTCGGGGATAAGTTTACTGCAACACCAAGGTGTTTCTCTTGGTGAGCCTGTTCTGGGGCTATAACACCACAATGATGCACGTCTCCTGCAACTGACGCAGCACCACCAAAATCTAAATCTTAACATATACCACAACATATGGCAAGTGGGCCCTTTTCAATAACTTCAGTTTCTCACTATAGTTTAATTTTGGACCAAAAAGAGCTATTCCTTATCAGTAAGCAGACCTTGTTGATAGTACAGTTGGTTTACATTGTTTATTTTTGTGAACTTATCTTATTTAGCTTTGCTGTAGTTGAATAATGTGAAAATAACTTTTGAAATAAATACAAAAGTAAAACATGAAGATGACTATACATACTAGTCTACTCTGAGAGTGTAACCATTTAGACAGAAGGTGTAATGTACAGCCTTCATCGTTAGTGCACAGTATGCCCTAGCTTGTGTCTTTTGTTCCTTCATTGCAGCTGATGACGGACACAGCTGGAAACCCAGAAGCGGAGAGAAGAACAGAGTTTTATGAGGAGCCCTGGGCACAGGAGGCTGTCGGGAGATACATCTTCTCAAAGGTAGGCAATAAGAATACTACGATGGAATTTGAAATTACAACACATTAATTCAGGACTAAAGAATACAACTGTGTTGAAGGCTACCACTGCTTTAATTAGAGCCTTTATCTTTTTCAGTATGTGTTTAACTGAAACATCTATTTAAATCGACACAGGCATTTAATCCCTTTTGTAAAAGACAAGACAAATTTAATTGCACAAACAGGTGCATGGGTTTATCTGCTGTTTTTTGAGAATGCAGTTCCTCCTTTTGGTTTTGTAGCTATCGTGTGCCTCTATCGAGTGCCCTCACAGCTCAAGATAAGGAACGTGAATTAGGATAGAAAAATGGATAATAGCTTGTAGGTGGATTTCAAATAGATTTTCACTCCTTTTAAAATAGTCCTGCATACAAGCATTGGATGCACCTGTTTGAGCAATTATACAGCCAGCAATCATGTGACTGTATGAAACAAAGGTTAAGTACCCTTGTGCATTCTTTTTGCAGTTCTTGTACTTTCTGGATGTGCTATATGCTTTTGTTTAGAAAAAAGATTGGATTCCATTGTTTTTATTCTCTTTCCAAAGTTAATGAATTATTTTGTGTTAAATAAGTTTATTAAACATTCATTTGGAAAGCCAAAAGCATCCTCCAACATCCATTTTAAATACAGTTTTGAATGTAACAATGAATGAAGCAATCCTTATTGCATAGTAAGAATTTCGACTTGGTCATCGTATTTATGTCCATTTCAGATCAACAGCTCTCAATTACCTCCTTCCTTCCAACAGGTCCAGCAGCGCAGACAAGAACTGGAACAAGTGCTTGGAATCCGCCTAACCTAAAACTTGTTTTCTTATATATTACATGCCCTGTGGAAGCTCTGAATTGAAAGCACATCCCCTACCAGCATTGGAATTGACAGGGTCCACACAAACACATGGTGGTTTTATCTATAGGATAATCTATAGGCTGACTGGAAGATTTTTTATATCTCGTTATTTTTTGGTTTGGCAGTTGAATGACATGTTAATGGGTCTTGCGTTATTCTTTCTTTATGCTATGCAATGGAATTATTTTTGTATTTTAAATATTATTCAAGTTTCTTTTCCAGATGAAATCCAAAGATAGAAATCTGAGCTATGCTATTCGGTATCTGAGTATTAAATCTAAATACAGCAATTATTGGAAAATATAAGGCAATGCAATATTCAATTTTTGAGTTTTGTGAAATTGGCTAAATGTTGTCTTGGTGATGGGGGGATTGAGGGTGATTGTATGTGTTGTGGGTGGGGTTGAAGGGTGGTATATAATATTACTGTTAGGCAGCTAATCCATATGACAGAATAGAGGGTAGAAAGAGGCAGATGGGTGGCCATGCTCTTCATTTTCTTTATTTAATATTTTGTTTCTTTGTTTTATATGTATTTGTCATATGAGTGTCCTTTCATTCCAGTCATAGTATATCCGTTTGTATTTTATATGGGATGGGATTTACCCAATTCTACTATTGTAGAAGATGAATATAAATTAAACCTTCATATGGAGTATAGAAGAAAAAAAAAAGCATAGGTGCAAAACTTTGTTTGATAACTTTATACACCAAAGGATTTGTCTAACAGTATTGTTGTTTGATACAGTTTAATTATATCTAAGGGCATGGTACTAACACAGATTATTCAGGTTTTTTTGTTTTTTTTCTTGAAATCATAATTTAGTTAATGACAGCCAACTTGAGTTAAACTGTTGACTGCCTTTATATTCTGGGCATTCAATTAGTGCTTTTGCAAATAAGATGTGTATGTATGCAGGAAGTGGAAGCCTTAATGCTAGTACAAGTATACCATTCTTATTACTGTTGTCCAAACAGTATTGCGACCAGTGTGTTTTTTTCAGTGAGAATAGGTTTACCATAAGTATAAGTTTAACAATCACAAGGTGCTTGTGGTTCTTGGTTTTCAGCAGTTAAAACCTCAGAACATGCTCTGCAAATTATCTTCTGCAATCTTGTAGGCCTTAACATTGAGGCTTTTTGAAAGGCCTTTTGTCAAGCTAAATCTTTTAGTTTTACAACATTCTAATTGTAAAAGCTGTTTGTTTAGTTGTAATACTTAGCATTGCTTCAATTTACACTATGTGTTGGACATGATATATTCAAAACAGTAAAATAATTGCTGTGCTTGTCTTGTATTTCAGGGTTGATTTTTGGTGTTCTAGATGTTGGTACAGATGTATTTAAATTTGTAACCTGTTTAATTCATAGCGCTTTCCTTGTGCTTCCATTATAAACATCAATGAAATAAAATGTGATTAGGCACTTGTACAGATAGAAATAGTACCACAGCATTGTTTGCTAAACAGAAACTGTTGAATAAGCCTTTTAAGAGCATAGTAAAATTTGCATTAAATATAGTGCAATTACAATTTGAATCTGTGTAATAAATACAAAAACAAAACCGTAAAGATCTCTAGTTGAACCTTATAGTAACCGTGGACTGTATTTTACAAGGCGACTTGGCTTGTTTCAGTGGAAATTACTGCACTGTATACAGGGTGATTCATAATTTGTGCAATCGTTGCATTGTTTTCAGTTCCACCTAAATGTTGAGGTTGTTGAACAACCCCCTGCTGAGCAAACGGTGTGCCACACAGTCTCTGTTATAGACATTTGTTCCTTTGCATATTTCCGCGATGGTCCAACGATGTTGTGTGAATTATGAAGCACCCTGCATGCAACAATGACCACTATGCATGTCCCGGTAATCCTTTTTGTATAGTGCACACTGATGTGTGGTTTTCTGAAACCGCTATAGTAACCATAGTTATGTCAAATATTAATGTTCATAGATTTACATTTTATAGTTTATTATCTTAAGTATCCCATACTTGTCTTTCAAGTTGCGAGAAGCCTTACAAAAGTTTACCATAGTAAATTTGCACAGTCATTTGCCTTTTATTTTTTTTTTTCTTCTATGTATTTACCTTAGTTTACCATGGTTTGTTTTTTTAATATGCTTACTGTATCTCTCTGGGCTATACAATGCTTACCCATACTTTGCCATGCTTTTACTATGGGAAGCTAAATAAAGGTATTGCTGGTGTACTTGCACATTCCACTTACCCTTTGCTTTTTAAAGGGTAAGCTTGTGCATGCTTTTGTGTAGCTGGTTGAACAGTGATGGTACTGGTGCCAACTGCATCAAATCGGAATAGCACTTACATTGTGTAACAAATTAACTAAAGGTGAATTATATAAAAAAAGCTTTATATATTTTGTAAACCTGCTTCAACAAAAGGTAGGGTTTTGCAGGTAATGCTTGGTATAATGTGAACATGTAAGTCTCTTTGATTTACTACTGGGTGTGCACAAGAGCATTGCATTGTTTCTTGTTTTTGTTGAAAGGTTATACAGTTGCAGTACTTGGGCAGGCCCACAGACAAGCTGACCAAAAACAAACTAACATTTCTATGTGATAACTACAGCTAGAGTGACAGAGACGTCTAATGTAATACTCAGCTGTGGTTAATATTCCTCAGACTGCTCTCGGAGACCAACTAGCCCAGGCAGTCCAATCCCCTGGACATACCCTGGACCTTGAGTGGAACTGCTTAAAGATTAAAAAGGAGTTTTATAAATCTCCTTTGGGGTGTACATTTGTAAACCCATCAGCTCCTCCAAGTATTAAAAACAAACAAACAGGAGGTTTAATAAATGCAGCAAGGGTTTGCGTAGTAAAACAATGAAATAATGGCTTATACCTAGAAAATCTAATTCTGATGAAAGATGATATGGGCTGGTTTCACAGTCCATAATGTCCATGTCCATATCTTGAACCACCTAATGGTACTTTAGGTACGCTAGTCTGTGAAACCAGCTTTTAATAGTGTAAATGTACCTACTGTGGATAGTTTGGATAGTTTGCTGTAAACCATTTAGCATGTATTGTGTTCAAATGTTAAAGTGACTTGCAGATAATTCGTTTTACTGCAGTCTAGGGAAGCAAAGGACCCGTACCAGCTCAGGTTTTCAGAAGGTATTCATTCTGTTTGGCAATCCTGGTACTTCGCTTTGAGCTAATGAGTTCATTTAAAAAGATTTGTAAGAAGGAAATAATGTTAAGTTCAGCATTTTCTAATGTGTTTTTTTTTTTAAATAAGGTTCATGATTTGAAATGTTCTTTCGTATTTATTTTCTTTTCTTTAAATCTTTTTTTTTTTTTTTAAAAGCAGAGGCCAATAAAGGCATTTGTGACCTGCTTTATAGAGTGAGTGTTACAGAACAACCTGAAAGTTTACAAGAAATGCAGTACATTACCTTTGTGTGTCTCATGTTGTCCTTATTGTAGAGTTATATTTAACATACTTCCAACCTTTTAAATCGCTTTATAAATCAACTGGGCAATACATTTCTGAACACTGGAGCGCTCATCAGCAGAATAAAAAAAATGTCTTCTAAAGATCAGTGTATCCAGATCCCACCCCCTCCTCCAACAATGCTGGTTTTCTGTTCCCACAATATGCCACTCATTTATATTGGAGCACCAGTAGTATTATTATTAATTTCTTAATAGATGCCCTTATCCAGGGTGACTTACAATTGTATGACATTATTTTTTACATACAATTACCCATTTATACAGTTGGGTTTTTATTGAAGCAATCTAGGTAAAGTACCTTGCTCAAGGGTACAAGCAGCAGTTTCCCACCTGGGATTGAACCCTTGACCCGCTGGTCTGGAACCCAGAGCCTTAACCACTACTCCACACTGCTGCCCCAATTGTTATATGAGGGAGCATGAACTGGATACACTGATGTTTAGAAGAAAACATCTTTCTCCAGGCGAATGATACCGAGTAAAACTTGAAAAGTAAATCCCTAGTTTATTTAGCTATGATGTGTGATGTGTTTTTTTTGGGGAATTCTGCAATATGGACAACATGGGATCCAACAAAAGTAAAGTGTTTCTTGTAAACACTGCAGGTGGTTTTGTAACAATTTTAAAGGCTGGCAGTAGAAAGTGAATGTGAAAACAGCTTTTGGTAGTTGCAAAACTAGAAATGGTAGGCATCAGTGAGCGAAGTATAGGGTTTTGAAGGGTCATTAGCATATTTAAAATGTGATTTTTAGCTCAGGAAGCCTTCAATATGGCAGTGGTTTGGGAGCTGGCTATCCATATGTCATTGCTTTACCCAGTGTATATCAATTATACTAAATCACATGAGAAATACACTGCTAAGGGTTTGTCAAAATTCTGTCTTTTCTTAGATGTCACCCCGTGCATTGAACATATGACACACATCGGAAGTTAAAAAAAAAAAAAAAACACTTTTTGTGCACAGGGTGTCTTATTACAATGGAAATCACTTTCCACAGTTTGAGCTTCGCTCTGCTGTCCTATATCACCCAAACTGCACGAGAGGACCTCTTACAGCAATGAGACACCTTACACACAAACTGCACACTTTTAAAGTACAGTTGAATAATAAAATATGGTAATCCATTAATTTGCTCTCCTTTTAAATCCATAGTATAATTCATCTGTGCTGTAAAGTTGTTTGTTACCAGTTCTGCAATGTTAACAAGTGTGCTTCTCTTTCCTGAAGTGTGTACTTTACAGTTTCTTGCCTGGAGACTTCAGTGTCTTTGTTGGATTGAAATAGGAAACATAAACTTTCAGAAGAGGCTTTGTTGTGTATTTAATTCCACCTTGTCTTCTGCTTGCTGTTAGTCATCGGCTGATGGGTTTAGTTCAAAGGAGCCCCAGGCCTCGCCTTGATGAGTTACTCAAGGGTCACGGGGTAAAGCTGCTGTGCAAACGAAAGCATGGTGTGACAGAGCTCCTTTTCAATGTGAACAATAGCAATAAATTACACCTTGACAGTCCTGTGGAAAAACACTGTCTGTGTCCCAAATGTGCTTTTAATAAAGGGGCTCTACCCAAGACTTTAAAGAGATGTTTTCAGTTCTCTGTTTTGCATAACAGCTATCTCAAAAGCCCTGTATCATGTTTCTGTAGATTGCATTATTTTCCTGCCTTGCTTGGTGAATCCCAGCAGAAACCTGTCCAACGGTAGATTCAAATATCCTGTGTTGTTTCCCTTACCTTTTGTATGCAGTTCTGAAATATGATTCTTTTTCCTAGGTCTTTGTTAAGGTGCTTTTGACTGTGAGTGCAGCATCTGCTCTTTAGTTATAATTGCATCCCATGATATGTGATGTAGGCTACCGTCTCTGTATTTGGCTAGCACCAGCTAGTGCACAGCAGTCATTTACCAGCAAAAAAAAAAAAAAAAGGCAACTTGATTCAAAGATTGCTCTTGGTGATCTAGCATGTATTACATAAATCCAGGCAATTCGGACTGAAGAGCACATCCTGAACTCAAGTGAAAACACTTAACGCAGACTAATATTGTAAGAAAAAAAATCACATTAATGTGGATTAAAAAAAAAAAAAACTAAGAATGAAATTATGTTTGAGGCTACTTTGGACTTGCAAGGAAATTATGCTAACATATTATATATCTAATTCAAATGCTTTGAACTACCATCCTATTTATTATCTTTATTGGGAAACTACAGTAAGAACAGCCTAGAGCGTGTTAGACACATTTTATATTACTGAAAGCCAACATCTCTTACAGGTGTACGTATACAATCAATGGTGAGGTGAGGCTGGTTTAATGATTGTCTGTAGTAGAAGAATTAATGGTTCGGTCTACAGCTCATTGGAAATGTTCAAATGTTTTGTTCTTTGCAGGAGGGCGTGGAAAGGTTTTGTGTTAACGGTGCTCTTTTAAAAAAAATTGCATGATTTGTATTGCATTTGCTTTTTATTAAAAAAAATATGATGGGATCAGTTGTGGTACATTTCTATAAAAATACAAATAAAACCTTTTTATAGTTTTGCTGCAAGACTGCTGACTTACTGTATTTTTGCTTGCAGAGTTAAATGTATTAATGCACAAGAAGATGGACACTTTTTTTATTGAGAAATTGATGGAATCATATTTTGAAAGAGCAGGGACAAGTCAAGTCAAAGTGCCTTATCCAATTTATTTTTTAATTGTAAAAAAAATACACCAAAATGAGTAAACCAAATTGTGGGTGAAAATCAGCAAAAGATTTTAATAAAAAGAAAAAAGATCACATCATAGTTATAAGGCAAAACACAAAACACAAACAGCACAGTCTCTTAACTATGGCTCCTGACTACAGCATTATAAAGGGGGAGCACTGTGTGTGTGTAATTTACTGATGATTCAAATGTTGAAGGGCTTTTCTCTGAAGCATCCCAAAATTAAAAATGTAAACCTTTTGTGTATTATATAAAATTAAAAAAAAAAATTATATATATTATAAACAGTAATTCATTAAGATTCTTGTATGGTAAAATATAGTACTTGGAAACTTTACTGTCAACATGGCCTAACTGTGAATTAATCAAATTATCAGAATAATGGACTCTGTTCAAAGCATGGTGAATAGCCTCAAAGCCTCTTCACGCAGATCTGGTGCACACACACACTGGAAACTGCCTAATGTAAACCCATCATTCATATGGGTTCTGTCCTGAATACAAATGACCAGGTAGAAGCGAAGGACAGCAGCTGTTACTGTACTACTTGCAATTTTAGGATAAATAGTTGTGTGTGTGTGGCCAGGCCTTTGTAGGTGCAGAGCAGAGGGGTGAGGGCTGATCTACATTCCATCATCAGCAAAACCAGATAATGTTCCCTGCCTACTAGTATACAACTGTCCACTTAGTGAAGTTTTATTGGCAAACATAACTATTAGTAAATTAAATACAAATATCTAGTCATTGTTTCTTCAGGAATGGACTGGAATATCAAATTCTGGAGAGTTACTACTTGTAGAAATATTAGTCCTTTGCAAAACTACTTTCACTTCAATATGAACGAATGAAAATAGGCACGCGTATTTCTCAATTTGACATTTGAAATTGTATGGAGGTAGATCGTTTTTTACTTTAAAAATGATCTACCGCCTTTATCTAATTTTATTTTAATATTTAAAAAGCCTGCAAGGTCTCTAATGTAAACTCCGTACTGACAGAGGAAACAACTTCAATTTTTTTTTAAATTCTTATGCAAAAGTGCATTTGAAATGTAATTTTAGTATAAATTTTGCTCTGCACTTAGTGACACAACAGACTGAAACAGTGCAATTGTACGTATATTTATTTCTTGCTTGTTTTATAGTGAGGGAAATTGTTTTTACTTATTCCATGAAAAGAATAGAAGTTAACTTTTCACTTGTGCTACAGGACCTTAAGCAGCCCTGTATGTTCAAGTGTGCTTGCAATAGCAGATGTTACTGTTTCTGTACCAGATTCCATAAATATTATTAAACACATCAATGGAGTTACCAAATCTTACCTTTTTTTTGGATAAAATACCTTTACACTTAAAACCTAAAGAGCTAGTGGGTAGCCTCTTGTTTGTGAAACCAGGGGATTAATCCCCAAGAGGAGTTGGAGCAGACTGCCTCTCTGGGTGGTGGTTTGAGAAAAACCTGTTTGGAAGACAATCCAGTGCACAGCCTCTGCTAAAGTCACACATATCCAGGCAATAAAACAATAATTGTTAAAACATATAACCTCTTTTTGACTGTTATAGAGAAAGCAGAAAGAAAGGAGTTAACAGTATTTGTACGAATTCAAAACATAATGAGGTACAGTGGAGAATCTTCTACCAACAATAAATCACTGGGAGGACTACACGCAGCTTATATCAACAATACATTGTTTACTCTCGAATCACAGCAAAGGGACCGTTTTTTATTTTGCAACTTTGCAGCATAACCAACTGTTCGGGAAACAGGGTTTACAATGGAAATCAGTTTCACTTTGAAGATCTTGTGTGAGATGTTTTAGTGTCAAAACCATGTTTTACTGAAATCAGTACCATTGGAAAAAAAATGGAATGGACTGCAGAAATATGTTATTGCTTACACACTATTTGAATCTTTCATGCAACTGCAAAGTTTGCTTTTTTCATACAAAACAAAACATTAATGGAAAGCCCAGGTAAAGAAATGCATTGCACCTCAATGCTATAATAAAGTGCACGACTGTTAGCCTTGTACAACAAATCCATAACACGATTTATAGCTTGTATATTCCATTTATTGAGAATGACATATGATATTACTTTAAACATAAAAAAGATTAACTAAACAAAAGCGATTGTGTATCCGAGGGCTGTTACTTCCAGAGCTTCTTGATTGACATGTTCTTTTCACTATCTTTTTGCATGACCTATTGCAAAAGAAAAAATGTTAGTTTTTTTTTTTAACTATGAAATCAAACCTTGAGATTACACTGAAGTGACCTAACTTTGAATGTGTTCAAAATAGTCCCAAATCCTTAATATCTAGAATACAACATTCACATCAGCAATAAAATGTGTAATACAAAAAAAAAAAAAAAACACACACACAGACAACACAGTCCACGCTGATAAATTCTGAAAGCTTAAAATTTCCTAAGGAGAGTGACTTGCCATTTTGTATCATCAGTTCCTCCACAGCAATACTATGCATCTTTGCCATTTCAATTGCAGATCAGAGTAATTGTTTACTTGTAAAATGTAATAGTTATGGGTTGCCAATTGGAAGGTTTTAACCCTTTGCGGTCCTAGTCCGACATTACAATTTTCCCTTTCAGGTCCGATGTCCGACATCAAAATAGACGTCAAGCACAGGTCTCTGGTCGTTTTTTCTCCAGAAAAAAAGCAGAGAAAACCTTTCTTGGCGGAGTGAGACCGATAGGAGCAAAGAAGCCGGAAAACAAATAAATAAAAAGGGGGCGGATCTGAGCAATACACATAGCCACTGCACCACAGAAATAACACAGACATAACAGGTATGTGATAAATACAGCGAACAAGGGGTGGGGCAGGGCTGGAGAAGCAGTACTGAGTGTCCTGTTGAAATGCAGTACCTTTTAACCCTTTGTGGTCCTATGTCGGACCTGGTCCGACATTGCAATTATTCCTATCCGGTCCAATGTCGGACCCTGTCCGACATCATCAAAAAGCAAAAACGGGTTCTAGTCGTTTTTTCTCCGGAAAAAGCCGAGAACCATTCAATGGCCGAGTGGGAGCAACAGGAGCCGAGACAAGCCGGAAAAAAAAAGGACGATCTCATGAATAGTCATACTTGCCCCTGGCATTAGATAACGGCGGCCATAAGGAAACACGCTGGCTGTTACTGAATCAGCGCTCAGAGAATATCACGGACATTTGCAGCGCTTTTTTGAGATGTTATAGTAATAAAATAATGACTTGGATCGCATTATTGAGGAGTTTGGTGATAAAACGAGTAATCAGGAGATGATTGATCGGTATGTACGACTATTATTATTATTTATTTCTTAGCATATGTGAAAGCTATAGCGAACGAAAGGGTGGGACGGGGCTGGAGATGCCTAGTGAGTGCTTTGTTGATATGCAGGGCCTTTTAAACCCGTTTGACTGTGGAAAAAAAATACTTTTAAAACAACGTGTCTAAAATTAACTGCGCGTGTGAAAATATATTGGACCCGACGCGCCTGAGACGCACTTAATAAATGGACTGCAAAGGGTTAAACCTGTTTTACTGTGAAAAATAGCACATGTAAAATAAACAGTGCGTGTGAAAATAAATTGGACCTGACGCGCCTGACAGGCGCTGAATAAATGGACCACAAAGGGTTAAAAAGAACCCACATGACAGTATTCTGGCCCTGTTCATTCTTACCTTGGCAACAGCCATCTCAAAGTCCTCCTGTGTAACATGAACCCTCCTCTCCCTCAGCGCGTACATTCCAGCCTCTGTGCACACACCCTGCACAAAACATTGATTAAAAGATTAATTACAGCTCACATAATATACTTTAATAAAGGTTATTGCCATGGTACAGTAGATTTAAAACAGGCTTGGTAGAAGATAAGATGGCAAGAATGTGGAGGCAGGAATATTTTGTTACTGAATAATAAGAACTTACTTAAAAATAGTATAGCTTTATCTTGCTAATTTAAAGTTTATATCGACCATTATACCAGATCTGATTTGTCATTCAGAATTGGTCCAAAGATATATTTCAAAGGTCCAGTTTCCATAAATGGTTTCCATATGGTGCACTGACATACAGCATTATGCCTGCAGTGTCATGTCATTTCTTCATGTAATGCAAGTTCAAACTTAATCTACATTTTAAAAAGCTGAGTAAACACACACACAAAAAAAAAAGCCTGGAAAGTATCACTTTGTGTGTGCTGCCACCTACTGGAAGGAAGGCAGTATTACAACCTTAAGAAAGTGGAAAGCTAGTCTTACCTTAACCTCAGCCCCAGATGCCCCTGGCATGAGCTCAGCAATTTTGCGCAGGTTAATGCCTCGTGTCAGATTCATCTTGCGAGAATGAATCTTCAGAATATCCAAACGGGCCTACAAACCAAAAAGATGTACAAGCTTCTCACCAAAATGCAGTTTAGACTGCCTCTGATGTACACAGGTTTGCAACATCTTAAATAGACAATCAGATGAGCCCCAAATGTTACCTCACCTAAGTTAATCCACGCTTTGAGCTAATTGGCATCTAAATTGAAGTTAATGAAAATGTCTGAAATGTGCTTTAAAAGTGAAAACGTTCATCCCTACAGCTCGTCATTTTACTACCGGTATTTCCTTGTCTAAAATTATTTGGGTTGTTAACTGCTTGACAAAAACAAACATTTAAAATGTTACCTAATTAAAATATATTTTAAAAAATTCTAATAAAATCTAAACTTACCTCTTCATTGGGAGGAGGGAATTCAATCTTTCTATCAATTCTACCTGGCCGCAGCAGGGCTGAATCCAAGATGTCGATTCGGTTAGTAGCCATGATGACCTTTTGATAAAGAAAAGAGTCAGATTTCCAAAAACTATCTGGAGATTTAAAGCATAGATAGTTTTGATTTCAAAATCACAAGAAACTACAAGACACACTATGTAGCGAGCTCAAGAGACAGCAGTGCAGACTCAGGTTTTCAAAGGAATGTGCACAAGAACAGTATTTGATAAACACTAAGCTACTGATGTTTTTTCAAAAGATGTGCGGTCACACTGATAGAAACAGTACAGCTTGTGTAGTTTGGGACTCGTTAGATTTTTTGCAAAACTCAAGTAACATATACCTTTTCTTTTCTTTTCTGTAGGACGAACATAAAATCCCCAGATTCAGAGAAGCAAGGTAGTGCTTTTGAAATGTTTAAATTTCACATAATTTACTGCAACATTACCTAAACACTGTACTGCTTAGGGATGGGTCGGTATACCGGTTTTTCGGTTTAGGTACATTACGGTATTGATACCGTTCCTTTTATTCTACACCACAATTATCGTAATTCCTTTTGTGAACTGATACTGTATTTTGATAATGGTTTTGAATGAAACTGTCAACGACACAGAATACATGTTTCAATCACTGCGTTCTGTTACCCTGAGCTGGCTGCGCCGGCTGCTCTTGGCTGCTGTCTTTCTGACGTCACACACAGCTTTTAGAGAAACGCCTTATCCAAACCTTGCAGCGCAGCACACATCTGGATCATCAGTCAGTTTAATGCAATTGATTAACATTAACTTTATTGTAAAATTATACATCACTTATCACAGACTTAAAACATTATGTTTGTTTAAATAATTGATTATTTAATATAGCGTTGACAAGGCTGTTCAGGGCTTCATTGTATAATGATAAAATGTCGTTCGCCTCCGCTAACAAGGTGGCAGCAGTAGTTTTGGTGGTTATTTGCATTACGATGAACAGGTCACTCATGATCTCTGCATCGTCCCTTTGGTTCACAGCCGCAGCCAGCTTCCCGCAGTAATATTTCAAAGCTGCGCTGGCCTACGCAGAATCTGTGTTGAGTGACATCTTCAGCGCATCTCCGCGAATCTGTGCAACACTGTGCAGAACTGCGGAAATCTAAGAACACGACCAATATCTCAAATAAAATGAGCACAGACCCGCGACTGCAGCAGGATAGCCTACTTATTATCAACCTAGTTTTGTTTAAACAAGTTGTAAGGGTATTGCAATTCTTAGGTAAGTGAAGAAATATTTTTTACACAAACTCCACATGTGTAAATCATCGAAGCTTACTTGTGCAATGTTGTGACGTGTAGCTATAAATCCAATAACACGTTTTGGTATTAAAATACATTCTTTTTTGCTATACATATTTTATTTATCTGGTTGAAACAATAAACAACTAATCTCTGCTCTTAAATAACAACATGTGGTACATGTTTGTGTTTTAAGCAATAAAGACCGATGATTTCCAATTCTATTTACCATCAGTTAAACAAAGTATTTATGTATTTATTTATTTAATTAATTTTATACGTTAAAATGTTTTAACAAACTACAGCACCACGTCATTTTGGGCAAATAATAGATCTTAATACTGCTGTAGTATAACATTGAGAGTGTACAACTTTTCTTTTTTTTTATTTTTAAATTCTGTTGTCTTTATAAAAAAGAAATGTACCAAGTTATTTGGCATAGTAAAATACTAAATTTCAAACGTTTAAATCATTCCCTGAAAGGAAGTGTGATTTGTTGGTTTTATTTTTTTGTATTACTGTAATTTAAGTGATTTACATTAGTCTTTCTTCATTTTTTAAGCCTTTATTTTATAACTTGCATGATGTACTGTATACCGTAATATTAAGGTTACCACGGTGTTTTATCTAACGGTTATCATACTGTGCAAATTTTATACTGTCCCATCCCTAGTACTGCTAAAATAGTTACAGGTGTACGCCGGGGGAATAAATAAAACGTAGTCATTTTATGACAGCATTTTGTAAGTAGTTTCCATAAGATCTGTGGTGGTATTCAGTAATGACATCACACAGGTGAGAAGTGGTCATTAGTAATATATTTATTTTTGCTAGCCTTCAGTAGAAACATGGCTGGACGAAGCCATGATTCTATTAATTTTTCTATACCATGTATTCAATCAGAAAATTTAAGCAAGAAACACAGCCCTAGGCACCCTTTTTTGTTTAAGCTGTTGAAAATGCTGCAAGGAATCTAAGGTAAAGTCAAGAAGTACCTTAATGTTTTTGGTGGCCTCAAATCCATCCAGCTGGTTGAGCAGCTCCAGCATGGTCCTCTGCACCTCGCTGTCCCCCCCGGAGCCGCCCTCCAGACGAGACGAGCCAATCGAGTCAATCTCATCCATGAAGATGATGGACGGAGCGTGTTCTCTAGCCATCACAAACAGCTCTCGCACCATACGAGCTCCTGCAACACAAAACACAATGCTATTCTAGCACTGACTTTTAAACAAGCGTATCTACAAATAATTGAAGTTACTTGTGTGGAACTTTTAAGCAGCTTTCTGAGCTCAGTCAGAGCTATAAAGTAATCTGGTATACCTTGTTCTACTGCCATATTAACAATTGTGTTATCCCGTTCCAATCTATTGTTCCTAAAAAATGTGGTCTTCCTTCCAACAGTGGTTTCTGTGTCACTAGGCAGAGCAATGAATCTGGATGAATGTGGCAGGCATGAATGAGGTGTGATTTGGCCCACAGGACTTAAGGGACAATATCCATCACCAATTTGACTGTACCAGATTCCCATCATTATCCAATACAGATGTACAGATTGAATTTTCTAATTCAACAGTATATGTCTTCACTCACCCTCTCCAATGAATTTCTGCACCAGCTCAGAGCCTGAAACCCTGATAAAGGTGCAGTCTGTATGATGGGCTACAGCTCGCGCCAGCAGTGTTTTTCCGGTTCCTGGAGGTCCATAAAGCAACACTCCCTGAAATGAAAGCAAACATGGTTTAATGCAAACCATAACAAAATCCATGGGGGATGCTTGAAAACCTGAGGCCTGACGCTCAAGGCAAATCTCCATGGGTATAATATTTATAGGTAATTTTGAGGACGTCAACATGTTAGAGCACCAACCTTGGGCTGTGCAATCCCCAGGGCTTCAAACAGCTCAGGGTGCTTAACAGGCAGCTCAATGACCTCCTTGATTTCTTTGATCTGCTTGTCCAGGCCTCCAATCATTTCATAGGTGGAGTCTGGAACCTTCTCCACCATCATCAGTGACACAAGCGGGTCCACTTTGTTGGGCAGGATTTTGTGAAGGGTGTAGCTGTCGTTCCTAAGGGCCACGCGGCAGTTAGGCGTCACCTTCAACATGCAAAGGGAAGTCATTTAGTAATTTTGTCAAAGTGTGGATGGGGATCATTAATAAAATACCCTGACAACCTGACAATATTCTGGAGTTTAGATCTGTGGCTTGATATTATAAAAACACACACATATAGATTGGTAAACTAATTATAAACTTTTAAATATTTGTTATTTTATTTATTTACACATTTTGCACACCTCTGAAAAATGGAAAAACAAATCAAACAGCAAATCAATACAGCCTAATATCAAAATTATAATTGCAATAATTGAGCCACAGCAGTCTAAATACATGTCCAGGTCTTTATTGATCCAACTGTGGAAAGTTATTGCTTAAATTTGCTCGAGTACAGTATTGAATAAGTGTTGCTTAGACGAATTGGCAAAACAAACTGGCCGTTCCATATTGACAAATGTACAAAATCAAAGCACCCCAGTGAGCATACAGTTAGGGAAATGTAATGTCAGATCGATTGGAGTTGTAAAATGGAAGTATAATCGATATGTCCAGAGGTTTAAACAATGTGGCAGTGAAACATGTAAGTAATAACACACAACAGGGTGTTGGTTGTGCTTGAATAACCGCACGCCCAGGAGCGTAGTGAGGCACGAGGCCTGGAAGTGCGGGTATTCTAGCACAACCAACACCCTGGAGTGGCTTATTGCGCTTAGAAAATGGGTTACTAGTTTTTAGAAATAAAGATAGACATTTTTATTTAAATATATTACTACGCTAGGAAAAATAGTTCCAATAAATGAATTTAATAGATAAACAAATTATTTAAAAATACATTAAATAAATTATCAGAATATTTTCAGTATGTGTATCACGAAGTTGACTGTACCAGTGAATGCAGTTTTCTAAATTAAATGGCTGGTTACACAGTTGGACAGATTGTGCAGTAGGTGGCACTGTTTGGTGAGTAGGGGAGTTTGTTTTTGCCTTTTGTTAACAAGTTGACAGTACTGCAGAGAGGATGTAACTCCAGGACTTACTGTCTTTCTCAGCTGGTGACCAATAGCTTTTTAAACTACCTTATAAAATGGGTTGGGAGATATCTGCGTCCTTAGTACCAATGACTTAAGTTTGTTTAAGTCCGTTTGGGATACAGCAGGGTGATATTGTGACTTGTCTTTTTGTTGGCGCGTGTAAGTTTTCAGGACAGAAATACATACGCTGTGTGCTGTTTTAAAGTGGGTATCTGAAATTGTTTATAGATCGTCCCACTGTGGGAGACAAAAAAAAAAAAGAAACAAATAAAAAAACGATTCAGGCCAGCTCGCAAGCTTGTGTAGCTGCTAACTAAATACTGTGTGCCAGCTGATGTTATCACTTCAAAGAAACTTCTTAAAACTGTGTTTATTTCAGTCTTAGATGCGGTTTTCTTGTCCATATTATTTTTTGTTTGTGCTCACTAATTTTTTTATTATTTTTTTTAAAAACGTTCTTAAAACACTGCACAATAATATCTGTTTGTAAAAAGTCTTAGTTGCGGGACTTGTTTTTAACCGTTGATTGTACTGTAATAATTAATTGACTTGGAATGCCTATCAGCCAATCAGGATGCAGGTATTTCCCAACCCATTTTATAAACAATTATAATAACCTGCACCTACAACGGAACTTTGAGATGAAACACATGCACTACAAAATTAAGAAAGAAAATACACATATATAACCCTTCTGCAATGAAGACACTTAAAGTATGTATGCTGCTTGTTAAATAAAATATGAACAGTTTTTCATCTGCCATTTTAAATACGTGAGTGGATCCATCTATCCAAACATTGTGCCTGGTCTGTTGCTTATAACAGGGCTGTGTAGCATCATTATAAAATCACCAGTTATCAACTGAGTATAGTGCATTTAAATTAACTGAGGGAAGATTAATATTGTGTGCGTGCAAACAAAGCCTTTAAATTTTTGTTGAGTTTCAGTCGCTCACAAGATTAGTAATGCTCTAGTAATATTATAAAAAATACAGGTATGTTACAGCATTCGCTGTATATTTAAGGCAAGCCTCTAGACCTAAAATGGTTTCTGAGATAGGAGGCTTGAAGCACCACCTTTATAATACTGACATAAAGGGGTTATTTTTTCTTGTATGATACCCACGATTGAACTTCAACATAACATTTTTTTTTCAATTCACAGAATACGTTGTGTATAGAGTGTAAAGCCAATATAATATCTCAAAGCTTTAGGTCCTCATCATCAAGGAACCAAAAAGCTACATGACCCCAATGAGGCTGCCAACTCACAGGTATAAGTAAAGGGTATTGTTAGATTTTGACAGAGAAGTTCCATAACACTGAAAATATGAGGTTTGCATCTAAAATGGTTTGTTATCAGTTACAGTGGCAGCAAGTGCAGAAATGCTTAATAAATAAATAAAATAAATTTGACTTACATCGTTGATATCAATGTTTTTGTCTACATCCACAACAAACTTTCCCTCCGGATGAACCTAAACACAAAATGATAAGTTTACAACTGTTCCAAATGATCAAATCTTTAAGCAGTGCGTATAAATAACAGACATCAGCAAAAAAAAAAAAAAATTCTTGTAGAATATATATTTATACTAGGGATGTGCTTTTAAATTTTGCAATATCAACATTTAAACCACATCTACATACATACACACTCTCTTTATATTGCATTCTGATACTGACAGCCTTGGTTAGTATTTTCTAAGCAAATAAACCCTAAATAAGCAAATAACATTTTAACATTGCAAAGACTTAACTACAAAGTAAAAAAAAAAAAACACCACACTACACCTACATCAAAGTATATATTGATACTTTGCTTATATTTATGGTTGTAATTAAAATTGCAAGTGAAGATATAACTATATTATAAAGATATTGAACACATTTTCGAATAGTGTAATGTTTTTAGAATAGGGTGTTTCTTAAAAGGTTCATTTAACAACAATAAAACTGAAACCTATTACGTTTTTTTGTAGTTTTATTTGTTGTTGTTATAAGTAACTTTGCCCCCAAAATTATATGGTTTTAAAACTAAATAAATAAATAAATAAATAAATAAATTTAAAGGGACGAACATCACCCACTGTATCTTTACATTAAATTGTAAAAAAAGAGATGCCTGGCCTACCTGTTTGAACTGTGTCTCAGTGGTCTTTTACTTTAGTGCAGTAGTTCCAACATACAAATAAAAACTGTACTAAACAAACGGCCATTCGGTCCAAAAGCTTACAAAACAATTTCAAGTGAAAAAAGCCTTCCACCTATGGGAAGATTGGGGAATGGGGTCCACGAATCTGTGGTAATTGCAACTTTTTCTCCCTTTGAAAGTTTTGTATGAACAGCTGCAGCAGGATATTCTTTAAGTTTTTACAGCCTCGCTGTTATTGTTTTATGGGTCAGCACAGTATTGGGATAATCTTACATCGATTTCAAAGCTGCTGCATTCACGATTCACATGCACCGTCCTCAGGGGATAACATGACCACGCCCAATGTTCGGCCAAATCTATAGCAAACGTTGCTATGGATGTTTGCTTTTTATTGCCATCAGTAACTCCATCCACAATAATTCTGAATGTTTCATTTCAAACTGAAGCATTGAACTTTTGTTTTTGTGGTACGGCAATTTTGTTTGGCATAATTATTTACATACCCCGGTTCTCTCGTCCGGTTCCTCAAAATACTACCAAAATGTGGCTTCCTTTGTTTAGAGATGCCATTTTAAATATAGAACCAACTCAGTAAAAAAACTCTGGTCATTAACGTTACTTAACCCCGCCGTGGAATTGATACCATACCACGCCTACTACACAGTGCACCAATGAAGAGCCAGACCCAATTCCCTGCAATAGTTGAGTGCAAAACTCACAATTAATTCACTGTTTTTCATTACGGCAACATCTTGAATTTCCATGCCTGTTTTTTTGGCTGAAGAGATATCATTTCATTATCTAACTAGGAATTAAATCATTGTCAAAGTCGTGATGGTAAACAATAGCCAAATACATGAATCACAGAATAAACAGTATCACACGTTTTCAGATATCTGATGTAAGCAAGAAAATGTTTCTGCGCAAAACTTAGTACTCAGTGAAAGCAATCACTGGTGTCCAGTTGCTGTATTTTACAATGTACTGGACATGGCAGCCAGCAATTCCTTCATTTTGTCCAATGAATGCACCGGGGGGAAAATATCATATTATGATGCTAGCCACTGAGCTTTGGCTGAAACATTTCGATTAGAAAACTGCAAAGCGGCAGGGAAATGCAGATCAACCTGGATACAGTGCGCATCAAGTGACACACGCAACAGAAAACAATGCCAGGTAACTAAATGCAATAAAAATAAAACATCTGATATCTGTGCCCAGTGTGAAAGAGCAGTATGTGGTAAATGCACACGATAAGTTGATAAGCGTTACATCTGTGTGGATTGTGTGAATATGGGGGCTACTTTGAAGTGTTTCCCTGAATGCGCATTCCTGTTACACAATGTGAACAGAGTTATTTTCTTTTTTATAAGTAATTATTTCTATTTTACAATTCTGTATGTAGACCTACATATAACAAGTTCACTGCTGGTTACATAATATTTTCTTTTGAAATGTTTATTTTATTTTAGTTTTCATTTTTTGAAGTCGTGCTATGCAGTAGGCTAGTGTGAAAAAAGCCTTGTTATTTTTGTAAATAATGACTTCGTTTTTACAATTTTGTATGTACATATAGCAGTTTACCCACTATCTTCTTTTGAAATGGTTATTTTACTAGTTTTTCATTTTTTTACATCATGCATTATATGCGCTAATTTCTAAAAAACAAAGCCTTGTTTATTTTTTCATTTAAATACGGTGTTTCTACTATGCAAATGTTAGCTATGTTCATAAATAAAACTTTTAAGTTGTATCCGATAGCTTGTGTGTCATTTTCATACCGAAGCTGGTTAAAACGTACCCGTCAAAATGACTACCGCTGGTGGTTCTAGGTAGTAGCATAAACCCGGCGGTTCTAGTGTTAAAATGTGCAACCAGTCTTCTTGCTGTTGCCACTAATGTATGTACGGCTCAAACATCCTCCAAACTGCTCTGAATGCATAGGTTTATACTGTGCTCTGCAGAGCACACGCTTGCCACGCCATTAAAGTGTGCCCCAGTATGATTGTTTACATGCGTAAGTAAAGGCATTGCTCTGCAAATGTTTCGACAGGGCACTGCATAGTGAAACGTTTTAAATGCAGCTCCCTCCACGATGTATCAACATCCACTATCAGGTCTGTTATTTCTTTTGCTCGATTTTCTTTCCACAATACAATGCCACTGTAGAAGTACCTTTTGTTTTTTAGTACTCACATTGTCATATTTTGTTGGACGGAACCTCAATAAATGGTCCCGCAGGTTTATGGTATTGCCGGAGAAGTTCAGCAAAGTTTCACAAATGCTGCATTTTACCTTTCCATTTTGTTCTTTAGAGAAAAAAACTTCCAAAACGTCGGACGGCATTGTTAGTAACTTAACCGAGAAAGCTTTAATCCTGTAGCAGCTATACTGGTATTTCATTGGGTTCTTCTGTTCACGCTTTTGACTGAGTTCCCAGGTTGATTCTAGAAAATGTTTGTGCATATGTGTGTGGGGGGCAGGGTTTTGAAAGAAATTGAAAGCAAAGGCGGGGAACTAGGAGTACAGTTTTATATAATTTAATTTTGTCCTAATAATATGGATTAATGACACGACATGTGGTTTCACCATATTCATTTTGTTTTGACCCATCGATGGTTATTGGGCCAATTCGATGCATCGATCCATCGTCCCAGCCCTACCTACACCACAGGGTAATAGTCTACCTTCTGACATGTGACTGGTTCACATCAATGTCAGTCTCACCCCTTTTCAAAGGAATCCACCGCCCTTCCCCTGCACTCCTCACATCATGAGAAAATGGCTGAAAGTGAAAGACCTGCTGAACTGCAATTCTGTGACTTAACAGAAAATGAATTACAAAAAACATACTACAAAAGAAAGATGCTCCAAACACTAAAATGGTGATTAAAACTTCACTGTCACCGTTTTCTAACTTTCTGAAATTCAACTCGACGATGTAATATGACGGCCAGGATCTAAACGCACTACTAAGACAGTACTATGCAGCAGTCAGGAAACCAGATGGAGAGCTGTACGCCAAAAAGACTTTGATAACTATGCGGTATAAACTTCAAAAACATTTCTGTTTATTTATGTATGAGCTATATTTAAACAAAATACATAAAGCCATAGTTATAATCCAACCTTGCCTCACTTATTTTCTTGACCGATTCATATATTAAATATGTACTGCACACTTAGCTCAAAGTGGAAAATTAAATGCTCCTCGGGAAGACTATTGTTACCTCGGCTTTGGGCATTATAACCCCGTCGGTAACAATAGTCTTATAATAACAATAATTTTCCACTATGACCCTTCTCTCCAGTCCATATTTACTATCTATTATATCTGGGATATACAGTGCCTATAGAAAGTCTACACGCCATTTTTGTTGTGTCAGTGCCCTAGAGTTTCATGCATTTAAAGGAGGATTTTTTCCACTTATCTACACACCATGCTCCACACAGTTAAGAGGAAAAAAGTTTTTATTGCGAAAAAGATTATATATTAAAAATACAAAACTGAAACATCATAATTGGATAAGTCTCTGCCCCCCTGAGTTAATACTTGGTGGAAGCACCTTTGGCAGCAATTACAGCTGTGAGTCTGTTGGGATAGGTCTCTACCAAATTTGCACACCTAGATTTGGCAATATTTGACCATCCTTCTTTACAAAACTGTTCAAGCTCTGTCAAGTTCCTTGGGGAGTGTTGATGGACAGCAATCTTCAAGTCATGCCACAAATTTTCGATTGGATTTAGGTCCAGGCTCTGACTGGGCCACTCAAGGACATTTACCTTTTTGTTCCTTAGCCAGTCCAGTGTAGCTTTGGCTGTGTGCTTTGGGTCATTGTCATGCTGAAAGGTGAACTTCCGTCCCAGTTTCAGCTTTCTTGCAGAGGGCAGCAGGTTTTCAAGGACTTTTCTGTACTTTGCTCCATTTATTTTCCCTTCTATCCTGACAAATGCCCCAGTCCCTGCCGATGAGAAACATCCCCATAACATGATGCTGCCACCACCATGCTTCAAAGTAGGGATGGTGTTCTTTGGGTGATGCACCGTGTTAGGTTTGTGCCAAACATAACGCTCTGAATTTAGGCCAAAAAGTTCAATTTTAGTTTCGTCAGACCACAAAACTTTTTGCCACATGGCTACAGAATCTCAGTGTTTTTTTGCATACTTCAAACGGGATTCAAGGTGGTCTTTCTTGAGTAAAATACAGGCCAGATTTGTGAAGTGCTTGGGATATTGTTGTCACATGCACACTTTGACCAGTCTTGGCCATAAAAAGTCTGTAGCTCTTGCAAAGTTGCCATTGACCTCTTGGTAGCCTCTCTGATCAGTCTCCTTCTTGCTCGGTGATCCAGTTTGGAAGGACGGCCTGATCTAGGCAGTGTCTTGGTGGTGCCATACACCTTCCACTTCTTAATAATTGTCTCGACCGTGCTCCAAGGGATATTCAAGGCCTTTTATATTTTTCTATACCCATCCCCTGATCTGTGCCTTTCAACAACTTTGTCCCGGAGTTCTTTTGAAAGCGCCTTGGTGCTCATGGTTGAGTCTTTGCTTTGAAATGCACTACCGAGCAGAGGAAACCTACAGGAACTGCTGAATTTATCCTGAAATCATGTGAATCACTACAATTTAACACCGGTGGAGGCCACTTAACTTGGTGTGTGATTTTGAAGGCGACTGGTTACACCTGAGCTAATTTAGGATTGCTATTACAAGGGGGGTGGACACTTATCCAACCAAGCTATTTCAGTTTTTATTTTTAAATTAATTTTCTACAAATTTCTAGAATATTTTTTTCACTTGAAGTTGTGGGGTAGGATGAGTAGATCAATGAAAAAACAACTATTTTAATGCATTTTAATTTCAGGCTATAAGGCAACAAAAGGTGAACATTTTGAAAAGGGGTGTAGACTTTCTATAGACACTGTATGTGGCTGCTAAAGAAGATGCAATACATAGGAGAAAAAAACAACAACTTTGTGTTGATTCAAAACTTTATTTAAAACTGGGACGATTTAATAATTTTACTGTTTCTGCCCGGGACGTCTAGTAAACCCAGTACAAATGTGGCACAACACAGTATAGTGTTCAATCCTTCAAAGCAAATGTATTACCAGCATGATTTGATTTTTTTTTTTTTTTTTTTTTTTTTTAAATCTGCGGTGGGGCTGCCTGCTTCAGACTGACAAATGCGCAGCCCAGGGACACAGACAACTGCAAACTTGAGGGTCTCGCTAAACCATGCGTGCTTAAAAGATGCGGGTACACGCATCCCCGACAGCCTTGTGCTCCCTTTCATGTTTGGCCAGTTGATCCAGAACACATGTCTAGGAAAGAAGCCAGTTTCATAACAGCTATTGCTTAGCATCTATTCAAGACATACCTTGACAAGCACTTTCTTCTTATCCATGGCTCTCACCACCTCTCCTACATATGAGCCCTGCTCCTGCAGCAGTTGAAGCTCTTCACGTAAAAGGCGGACTAAATGAGAAAAAGCATAACTTTAATGCAAATCCCCAATAAAATAACCCTGTATCTTAGACGTTTTGCACTTATGGATATATACTACCGGTCAAAAGTTTTAGAACACCCCCATTTTTACAGTTTTTATTGAAATTTAAGCAGTTCAAGTCCAGTGAATAACCTGAAATGGTACAAAGGTAAGCGGTAAACTGCCAGAGATTAAAAAAAAATTTTAAGGTTACCAAAAACTGAAAAATAATGTACATTTCAGAGTTATACAAAAAGGCCTTTTTCAGGGAACAAGTAATGGGTTAACAACATACAGCTGTTCTGCAGCAATGGAAGTAAATTAAGCCTTGAAAGTTGATGCTAACAATTCCTACAGGTGTCCCAACTTTTGTTGATTACTTACAAACCCTCTGTCTGTATAAAAGCAGTGCTGGAACAGACTGTGTTACTAGACCCTCTTAAGCATTATTTGGACAGTATTGTACTGCAGGAAGTAGTATATTGCTATCATAATGGCGAGAAAAAGGCAATTAACAAAGGAAGACAGACAGACCATTATAACCCTTAAAAGTGTAGGTCTTTCCTTTAGAGAAATTGCAAAGAAAGCCAAGGTGTCAGTGAGTACAGTTTCCTACACCATCAAAAGGCACTTGGAAACTGGAGGAAACTCTGACAGGAAGAGGTCTGGCAGACCCAAAGCCACAACAGAATCAGAAGACAAGTTTCTGAGAGTCAACAGCTTGCGTGATAGGCGGCTCACAGGACAACAGCTTCAAGCACAGCTTAACACTGGTCGAAGTAAGCAAGTCTCAGTTTCAACTGTGAAGAGAAGACTTCGAGCTGCAGGTTTGACAGGTCGAGTGGCAGTAAGAAAGCCATTGCTAAGATGGCAAAATAAGAAAAAGAGGCTTGCCTGGGCCATGAAGCACTGCCAGTGGACTACTGAAGACTGGAAGAAGGTCTTATGGACCGATGAATCAAAATTTGAAATCCTCGGTTCATCACGCAGGGTTTTTGCACGCCGTCGGTAGGCAAAAGGATGGTTCCTCGGTGTGTGACACCAACTGTCAAACATGGAGGAGGAAGCGTGATGGTCTGGGGCTCTTTGCTGGATCCAGAGTCGGCGACTTGCACAGAGTGAGTGGCACCCTGAACCAAAACGGCTACCACAGCATTTTGCAGCGCCATGCAATACCCTCTGGTATACGCCTAGTTGGTCAGGGGTTCATCCTACAGCAAGATAATGATCCAAAACATACCTCCAGGCTATGTCAGAACTACATTAGAAGAAAAGAACAAGACGGTAGGCTTCAAATCATGGAATGGCCAGCACAGTCTCCAGACTTAAACCTCATCGAGCTGGTTTGGGATGAACTGGACAGAAGGGTGAAAGAAAAACAACCTACAAGTGCAACACATTTGTGGGAACTTCTGCAACAGTGTGGGGAAGAACTTTCCGAACAATATTTGATTTCCATTGTAGAAAGAATGCCACGAGTGTGTTCGGCTGTTATATCTGCAAAAGGTGGCTACTTTGATGCGTCAAAAATTTAGATTAAATTTTGTTAAACAAAATGATTCCATGATTTCTTTTTTATCTCCAATTGTTTATTTGTTCTATGCTTTAATTTCAGAGTACATTGAGACATTAAACTGCGTAAATTTCAATAAAAACTGGAAAAATGGAGGTGTTCTTAAACTTTTGACCGGTAGTGTACGTGCACACAAACACATATATACTGCTAAACAATGTCATCCCATTCATTGCATGAGCCTTTGGCTGTGGTAACCATCAGCTATCTTTGCGAGTAAATAAAAATGCATAGGATTTTGACTTTAAATAGTTTCTAATAATAAACCGGTAAACTACCTTTTGCATTTAGCTCATTCCTCTGAGCCTGCAGACGTCTCAGGTTCTGACTCTTTTCATTAACTGTCAGCTTGTAAGAGAAAAGAAACAAGATCCGTTATCTATGTTACTGTAGCGAAACTTTCAGTGCAACATTTTAAAAAATCTGTCACATAGCAAACAGTATTTTGTGTTTTTGGCATTTTGTCAGAGCTGCTTCCATCTGAAAAGACAGCCAGCTAGTGTTGGCATTTACATTTGCATTTAAATTTGCAATGACACTGCTTAGTGTTTAAAAAAAAAAAACACCAAAAAAAGTGTGCATATATAAATATTAGGACTTTTAATCTATTAATCCCACCCATGGGCTTTGAGTGATTAAAAAACTATTGATTGATTAATCTGAATGTGATATCAAGAAAATGTTTGCGAAAAAGAAAACTTGAAAAATGGAGGGGGGGTGTTACTTCTAAAGACCTTGGCAAAAGGGCAGTATAAACAAATACCAAATATTTCACAATATCTCAGAATGAAGAAAAAAAAAGACTTAAACTTTCAACATTTCCTCAGATGCTTTCCTTTCATGGCAGTACTACATGTTTATTGTATCCACCATATTTTGAACAGCTATGTCATACTTTTTCTTCAGCTAACTTAAATAAAACAGCACTCAATAAATTACATTTCTCTTCAGCTAACTCAAATAAAATAGCACTCAGTAAGTTACCTAAAGCCTGAAACGTACCAAAAAACAGCAATTAAAAACAAAATTCATATTTTAAAATGACTCACTTTGGCTAACTTCCAATTACATCTAAGCAAATATTTTCAAACTGTCAGATTACATGCAAGTAAATATGTATATTAAACATTTACTGGCATTATTAAACATTTCCAGTACAGCATTATGTTAATTAATTGTATTACTTGGAATTGTCCTTCAATACATTTTATATCACTATCAAACAGGTGAGATTAATACATGGGATAGTTAACCGATCAAAAGAAAATGCCAAGATCAAAACCGCTAATAAATATGCATATATTAGACACACATTTGCAGAAGCAAACATTGTTCAGGAATAATGTGGTGACCAACTGATTCATCTGTTAAATGTTCAGAATTATTCTGACAAATATCTACCAGAGTTGAACAAACATTATTCTTATTACCTGTAGCTCTTCTATCTTGGAGAGGTAATACTGTCGGAGGCCAGTGCCTCCTTTCACCTCCTCCATCTCCATCTGCAACAGGCACGAAAACATCATGATATTAAAACATGTCAACACAAGTTAAAGTACTAAAGCAGTAAAACAATTGCAAATGTCAATTTGTCTTATCGTGTTGCTTTGTTTGTAACATACTTTTTAGCATTAAAAGTGCTTTGGGTCCACTCCATGAAATTGGTATGTTTTTTTTTTTTTTTTACACTGAGAAGTCTTCAATATCTACAGCAAGCTCAATGTTTGTGGTTATCAGATCATTCTTAAATACATACGTTTGATCATCAAAAGGTCATGCGCTTACCAGTAGTTATTTGTCACACATCTAATGTACTTTTTCATTAACTAACCACTTTTAAATACGAAAAACAATAAAATATACTTGTCAACAGTCAGACCTGCTGTAAGTTTAAATTTAGCGACACAAACTTAGGAGATGGGCAAGCCAGACACTTCCTACTTACGATTATTTTACGTCATTTCATTTTACATGTATTTTACTACTACGGTATATCCGTTTAATGCCTATTTTAAAACCAACTGCATCACATTATCACTTGTAACTTACAAACACAAAAATAAACTGTGCTCTACCAAGTTCTAAGTACACAATAGAACCACTCAGTAACAACTATTAACAATTCTATGCGAAGTGACAGGAGCGCAAAGAATTTTCGGTATGGTTTTCTTCCTTTCTACTGTCTATAAGGATAATCATAATTATATATAAATAAACAAATAAATCATGGATTTGAATATAAACAATAACAAGTAGTTGTCATGCCGTCAAACACCTATAAATACCTCCAATGTTTTGATTCAAACACATGTTCCCTTTAGAAAGATATGTACAACATATCGAAACGCTGGGCAGTTGGCTCTTTAAGCTAATTATATATATATATATATATATATATATATATATTGTTTCTGCTCACACATAAACAAGGCCCAGAAATACAAGTTATTGTTGTGATTATAATGTAGCACAATGTACGAGCTTCAATTAATATTATAACGCGGTCAACAAAATACGCAAATATAACTCTCATCGGTGCTATTGCAATTTATATATCTATCTGCCGGTTCAAACAATAAGTGCAAGTCATGTTACATGTATACATCACTGTGCACAATGAGACAGCAAACACGGACAAAACATTGATATTTATTATACATTTTAAACATTAAATGCTGAACAGATCAATAAATAACACCGGGTATGTCAGAACTCAATTCAATGACCGCTTACTGAAAAATTAACACTGTACAAAAGAGTTTAACAAAAACGTCAGTGAATGACTTACATGTTCTGGACCGTCCAGCGCCATCTTGCAATACTGAACTTCCAGTCAACAGTGGCATCCTGGGTAGACCATAAGCCCACCCTCTCTAATATTAATACAGCGCCCCCTGACAGATCTCACACATCACAACATGCAAGGCGAGTGAGTGTATTTTGCAGGAAGGATGATAAACTTTGATGAGCTTCATAAGCTTGTTATTGGAGTACTAAAAACAGATTTGTACATTTAAAGAATGTGTTAGTTGTAGGTTTTGAAGGTGTATCTTTAATATCTGTTTAAAGCACTGCTGCCACCTACTGCTTTGTGTGTTAAATTACAGTACTGTACGAGACAAATGTTTATTTTCTACAAACTTCTAGTTTTGTTTGTATTTTTCGCTCTCCAAGATAAACCCTTGCAACCAAACACAACCAGTTAAAACTGTATACTGGTGTAACATATATTACGTTATATATTCTGTATGATTCTCAAAATATAATTAAATTATATTTAATAATGGTTCCATAAACTGGCGCTAGATGTAAGTTCTCAATGTAGGGGTTGTGAAGTAACCTGCGATGATGAAAATATGTCAAATAAATCATTGTCGCGTTTAAACTTTTTCAAGTGTTAGCGCGCCGAGCTCCAAATTACGCCGTTACTAGGGGCCTGTTTGCCTAGCCAGCTACTGATACTTCGCTTTTCCCGCCCGTGTTGTATACTAACTCTCTGCTGTTAATTTAATTGATCTAAAATGAATAACTTATTATATACTCATATAAACTATATATAAACTTGCCAAATTAAAATACTATTCAACATACACTACCTTCTGCTTTTGTCGTCGACCTGCTCTGGTCCTGAGACAGTACATGATGACGGTGTGAATAGTACGATAAACTGGAGATATAAATACTCTCAATAAATACAATTCTAGACTGTCTCTTAGTGCAGTTAGGTTTACGACATGTGAATTTGGGATGTCCTTGCTTTACTGTTTTTAAATAAAAAGTATTTGCAGTACCCGCTCTGAGTCGAATCAGACGACGTCAAGAGCAGAGGCTACGGTCGTTATTCTATTGTGACGTTGGTTATCCGGCGAACTAGGACTATATAAAGAAGGATAGGAAAATGATGTCACAATTGGGCGGAGTTAGTAAACAGTGGAGCCATTTCTGGAGCCCGTCGAGCTCTTTAACATCGCACTCGTGATGCTTTTAACGTATTCACGCTTGCCCTTGGAAAATGTTTCTTGACATAATCAAGCATTAATTCGCATAAATAACAGTCAGTCACTTTATATTAACGATATTTTGTATTGTTATTAAAAAACATACCGCTGCAACACAGCATCGCCACAATGTATTCAGTACTGAGTGGGCTCCACAAATGGCGCCTGTAATTGAGTACCGAACTGCATCACGGGGTTGACTGTCCTATCTTTCTTTATATAGTCCTTGCCATCGAAAAGGAACCGGAGGTCCCTGAATATCAAAAGTTCCTCCCGACAGTGTGTGTTTTAACCCAACTCTTATCCCGACGTTTCCATCATAAACTGAAACACCTTTTCTGCTGTTTTCTGACAGCTGGAATGGGTGCAATTTACATAAAGTGTCGGAATAAGTATTCCATTTTAAAATAAGAAACCTATATGTTTAATGATGCAAGTGACAGTTTTTACATAATTTCAGGATTTTAATCAAGGTGGTATTGAAAGGTAGTAAAGGCGGAGAAAAACGAAACTGGCGTGTGTTTCAGGAGATGTGAAGATAGGAGAAGATTTATTTAATAGAACACAATAATAAAGCAAGTAGGTCGTGACAAAGAGAACACAAGTAGTTAGAGAGGTCTCCTGTTTAATGTAGTCAATTAAAAAAAAAAGTATGCTATTAAATTATAATTTCGGTTATGGAGGAGGTTTTATGCCAAAATGAAAAATAAATAAATTAATGCATAAATATATAGATAAATAAATGTCTAAATAAATATACATGCATAGACATTTATTAATTTATGTATTCGTTTATTTATTTATTTTTTCATTTTGGCATATAGCAGATATCTCTTCCATCCTCTAAAATCGCAGCAATCTCTAGCAGCACACATTGGGCTCCATCACCAAAGCTGTCAGAGTCACTGCACCCACATCAGACCCTTTTAGAAATAGATTCCCATCTCCATTTAAGACTGACAATAGTCCTACCACATGAACACTTGATTTTTGCACGGGGGTATGTTAATTAGGTACCCACTTCATTTGCATAACATTCCTCATACTGTCGGAATCAGGGTTTTGCAACTGTTCTCATCCTTCCTGGCCATTTTTTATTTTTGCTCGGAACAAGAAAAACTGTCAGGAAGTTAAAATCCCACCACAAAAGCCCTCCCAAAGGTCGGAAAAGCTTTCATATTCAGTGCACTGATTCTTAATAAATTTGAATCGCAGAGAAAAAGCTACCATCATGGTATTGTTTATTATTGTTTGGCAGTGGGTCCTCAAAAGCATTGATATCTATAGGGTACAACAAAATAGTGTAATGTCCTCAGGGGAGCTGGCGGCCCCTTTAAGATTCTCGGAAGACCTCTGTGATGAACAGGCTACGAAGAGGTCTCCCCCAACCAGATTCGAAGAAGCAAGAGGGGTGGGCCAGTATATATGGGCTGTGGGCTTGATAGGACGGAGAGAAAGAGATTACAGGCAAACTGACTAACAGCAAATTAGTGACACAGAGAAAGAACCACCCAAGATCCTCCATTACTACAGCCGGCCGTGACACAGGCCTTTACCCACAGTGGTGCAATTCCCCCCAGGGACCTTGCTGAGGGAAGCGAGAGAAGGCGAAGACGGGCAACCACTTTTGGCTAAAAGGAGCAACTGAGAGAGAGAAGGGAGTCCGAGAGACGGGCCCAGAGGAGCGGCTGCCAGAGTGCAGTGTCCGTGTGTGTGTGTTTCAGTCTCTCCCCTATCTTTCTGCCTACCCTGTGCTCTTTCTCCCTCTAACCCCTATCCTGAATAAATACTGGCTGTACGGTGTCCATTGTAGTACATACTCAGTCATCACCCCTCCTGGAGTCATTTGTCACCCCTCCTCGAGTCAATCCTCACCCATCCTCAAGTCAGTCGTCACCCCTCCTCGAGTCAATCCTCACCCCTCCTCGAGTCAGTCGTTACCCCTCCTCTGGGTGTTACTCCGCGGTTTCTACCATCACACTGTATCCGTCTGATTCCATCAGAACTTTACCCGAGTAAAATGTTACAATATATAGCAATACTTTCATGTCCAATTTCATAAGGCTGTTCAAGCATTTACAACAAAATATTTAGAATTTAGAAAAAAGTATTTTTATTTTGTTCTGTATGGCAGCTGTACAGCAAGAAATAAATAACTCAGCACATATTTCATTAAAACGTGACAATTATTACGTTTTAATGTTTATTACCTTAAAACATGATAAGTGAAAACCGAAACCGCAATTTATCAGGCTTGAGAACATCACGCAGACTAATGCACTACTAATATGTAGACATAACTTATAATCCAAAGTGGTTGCATCCTAGTTCATATGGTATTTTAGTAGTATTATTTGCACTTACTGTAAACTACTGTATACTGTAATTAAATAATAAGATTGTATAGTAACCCTACTGCCCTAACACATGTAAATCGCCTTGGATAAAAGCATCTAATGCAATATCTCACAAGCCCAAGTAAAAATTCACAAATCAGGAGAGACTGTCACGCATGGCAGTATTTATTTTATTTTATTTATTTATTGCATTTATATAGCGCTTTGTATACAAAAGTATTGCAAAGCACTGTACAGTACATAGCAGAAAAAAAGAACAAACCAAAATACATTTGTATAGCATGTCACACATACAACTGCCATAGGCAGACCATTTAAATAACAGTATACACATGATACAAAAGCAGCAATTTTAAAGTTACATTAAAGCCCACTAAGATAAGAAAGCCATTTTATAAAAGTGCGTTTTTTGGTTTTGACTTGAAAACTGTAACAGTCCCAGCTTACAGCTTTCAAGGCAGAGCATTCCATAATTTAGGAGCTCTACACGAAAAAGCCCTACCTCCTGTGTTGCTTTTGTTGACCCTAGGAATAACCAGCAGCCCCGCAGCCCCTCAGAGTTATCTCAGAGTGCGGTTTGGAAGATACAGAGTCAGTAACTCCTGCAAATAACTAGGTGCTAATCCATTCAGAGCCTTGTAAGTTAACAGCAAAATCTTAAAATCTATTCTATACTGCAAAGATAGAGGCCAAAGCAGTGGTAATATGTTCACTTTTCCTAGTTTTAGTCAAAATTCTAGCGGTGGTATTCTGAACAAGCTACAAGTAGGATAGCACACTTTTTGGGACATCAGAAAAAGTGCTTTACAATAATCAATTCTAGATTAAACAAAGGTATGCTTTAGTCTCTCGGCATCAGATACAGAAATAATTGGTCTAAGTTTGGCTATATTTCTCAAATGGTAAAAAGATACTTAAGTAACTTCCTTAATATGAGTCTCAAATGACAGATCAGGATCAAAGATGTCCCCCAAACTCTTAATTTCTAGTTTAAGTTTTGATGAGAGACTGCAAGGATCGAGCGCATGTAATCCCACATTTCCTTTTAGTTGGTTCTGGGAGCCCACTAGCATAACCTCTGTTTTATCTGAATTCAACATTAGACAATTCTGTGATATCCAATGCTTGATGTCTGTAAGGCAACACCCAAGCAGAAGCAATTCCTGGCTTTAGGGACAAATATAGCTGGGTATCATCAGCACAGCAATGGAAGTTCACTCCGTGTCTGTGGATAATGTCACCTTACAGTAGCATAGCAATTAAATTAGAATAATATGATGATCTAGCCAATGCCAGAGGCTTCCTATATTTAACCATGTGGCCCTTCCATGCGATGTAATGAACGTGCAGTCTAGATTCTCGCCATCTCCATTCTAGTTTACGACCCTCATATTTCATTTTACAAGTTGTATTATTAAACCATGGTGAGCTTTTTTTAAACGACACTCTCTGAGTTTTGATTGGCGCTACAGTATCTAAGATACCAGTCAAGGTGGTGTTGTAGGTATTAACCAGCTGATCTACTGATAAGGACTCAGAAAGCTTAACAGCAATTGAAGAATTAATTACCCAGGATTTAAACGTACCAGTCTTGTTAGATACTGGCAGATTCACTTCAAAAAGAAAGGCAAGATGATCAGAAATAGTAAGATCTAGGGTTAAAATGTTCTTAACAGCTAAACCACGAGAAATTACCAGATCTAAAGTATGGCCACGATTATGCGTAGGACCTTTGACATGCAGAATATAATCTACGGAATCCAGTAGCCTCAAAAATTCCAAGGAGTTTGAATCAGAATCAATGTCAACATGACGGTTAAAATCACCCAATAAAAGAATCCTATCATATTAGATAGCAGATCTCCAAATTCAGTCAGAAATAGCAGGTTTGACTTAGGTGGTCGATAAATAATTAAAATATGAACAGGTAATGGACTTTAATGTCAAGGTTAAAACTTCAAAGATGAATAACCTTTAACAATTTCCTGTTTGATTCTAAGTTCACTACAGAAAACAGTAGCAAGTCCACCTCCCCGCCCAGTAGAGCGAGCTTTCTGGAAAAAAAGAATAGTTAGGTGGAGAAGCCTCAATCAGGGAAACATTGTCATTCGGTCCAAGCCATGTTTCAGTTAAAGAGAGAATATCAATGTTGTAATCCTGAATAAAATCACTAATTAACAGAGCCTTATTGACAGAGACCTGACATTAAATAAACCTAGGCGTAAATTGGTCCAATCAAGAGCATGTGATTGAGCAGGGGTAATAGGAATTTGACGAAGGTTACTGTAGCACACACCTCTGTGTTTACTCAGCGGGTAGCGGGAATGGCAGGATATTTTAACCTGAATTTTACATGCCTCTTTAGATTCCCTCCCCTCCCCAGTTCCTCATTTAAACACCTTGCTAGGGCTTGCCCCTGACCTTTGTTGGTGCAGTCCATCTTTCCTATAATATCTATTTCTTTTCCAAAAGCAATCCCAGTTCCCAATTATGCGCAAAGGAATTGCCAGTATAAGGCCCAAAGTGCAGTTCTCATAAAGTGTCATGGGCAATACTGTTAATATTAGTTGTTTATTTCTTTCATGCAGGGGCGATGGAACTAGGGGTGCTGGGGGTGCGGCAGCACGCCCTGGCTTTGCATGGCTTCCACCATATACAGGGGTTACAGTTTTGGTCAATGGCTTTTAGCACCCCCACTTTAAAAATTGTTCAAGTGCTAATGCTTTCACGTGAGTGCAGATAGTCAATGGGGTGTGGCCACCTGATTTAACAGAGAACATTATTTTTGGCATAATGCAGTATATTATTATTTTGTTAGCTACAATCACTTTAACTTCAATTCAAGTTAGCTATTACCAAGATCAATATTCCATGGAACACAACCATCTACCTTCACAAAATACACCCAGAAGGTCACCAAAATCAGCCTGCAACACTGCAGCCTGTGAAAGCTATCAGCAACAGCGCTCTGCTCCGTTCTGAATTACTGAGCTTCATTGCAGTGAGGTAAACTGTCAGCTGTGTGGTCTTCATGCTAAAATGTTGGTGTAGCTGATCAAGGCACTAAAGATCAATAAGCAATTCCATGCTTGTTGTAAAGTCTATCTGTAACTAGACCCTGGGGGCCAGGCTCAGCGTGACAAGTCTCCAGGGTGCCTAAAAAGTAGGGGGCGCTGAAGCACAGTGAGATTAACTATCCTCAGCCAATTTTGCTCTCTAACCCATCGATTTCTACGCCTAAATTGAACACCTTGGGAGTCAATAATACAGTACACCCCCGCTATAACAAACCTGTTGGGGTCCAAGCCTTTTGCTTGTTATATATTGAGGGGTTCGTTATAGCGAAAAGGACAATCAACATGAATGTTAAACTGTTGGAGTAAGTTAATGAGATGAGATTGTGAATAAAAGTAGAAATATACCTGTCATCTCATGTATGCAGTATTCTGCCTTTGCTTTATCCTGTTTGTTAAAGAATTAAAATGCAGCACAAAATCCCAAGTTGAAGCTTAACTTTTATTCAAAATGAATCTCATACGAATCATTTCAATGTGCACCAAATCTTAATCCAACATGCAAGAATCCCAAACTGATTTTTTTATTCCAAAGTAACCCGACATGAAATGTTTGACATGAAAAGTTCATCAGATCCTCAAGTTTTTTCTTTAATCAATTTTGCTTTGCTGCATGGTTGCTGAACAAGCCAAAAAACAGAGTGCCTTTTGACAACCTATATTCACAACAGATATGCCTGCGTTACTGCTTTTTCAAACGATCTATGTTGTTTCCAGCTTTGTTGCAACATAAAATTATTTTCATTTCAGAGGCATAGTTACACAGCACGTATTATTTATTACGACAAAAGAGTTGACTTCAACTGATGGCATCCCGTGCGTACAGACCAGTATGTTGACAGTGTGTGTTTATATTACAGTATATTACAGAAGTAGTCACAGTATATGTGTAGTATATGTTGTTTAGTTGTGTAAACGGCTTATCCGTCCTGACGTTAGACAGGGACCACACAAAGTATTGTTTAGTTAGTGATTCAAATGAGAGCTAGCTTTATTTGTTTTGTTTTATTAGCAGTTGTCTCCCCACCACAGTGTAAAAAAAATAAAACCAACACCGGCTTTAAACTGTAAATCAAGATTCTGACCGGTGTGACTAAAACCCATCCGGTACTGTGCAGTATAGAATAGATTTTAAGATTTGCTGTTAACTCACAAGGTCCTGAATGGATTAGCACCTAGTTATTTGCAGGAGTTACTGACCCCGTATCTTCCAAACCACACTCTGAGATCACAGGATGCGGGGCTGATGGTTATTCCAAACCGCACTCTGAGATCACAGGATGCGGGGCTGCTGGTTATTCCAAACCACACTCTGAGATCACAGGATGCGGGGCTGCTGGTTATTTCAAACCGCACTCTGAGATCACAGGATGCGGGGCTGCTGGTTATTCCAAACCACACTCTGAGATCACAGGATGCGGGGCTGCTGGTTATTCCAAACCACACTCTGAGATCACAGGATGCGGGGCTGCTGGTTATTCCAAACCACACTCTGAGATCACAGGATGCGGGGCTGCTGGTTATTCCAAACCACACTCTGAGATCACAGGATGCGGGGCTGCTGGTTATTCCAAACCGCACTCTGAAATCACAGGATGCGGGGCTGCTGGTTATTCCAAACCGCACTCTGAAATCACAGGATGCGGGCTGCTGGTTATTCCAAACCGCACTCTGAGATCACAGGATGCGGGCTGCTGGTTATTCCAAACCGCACTCTGAGATCACAGGATGCGGGCTGCTGGTTATTCCAAACCGCACTCTGAGATCACAGGATGCGGGGCTGCTGGTTATTTCAAACCGCACTCTGAGATCACAGGTTGCGGGGCTGCTGGTTATTCCAAACCACACTCTGAGATAACAGGATGCGGGCTGCTGGTTATTCTAAACCACACTCTGAGATCACAGGATGCGGGGCTGCTGGTTATTCCAAACCGCACTCTGAGATCACAGGATGCGGGGCTGCTGGTTATTCCGAGGGTCAACAAAAGCACCTAAATTATGGAATGCTCTGCCTTTGTTTGTCAGTCAAATTGTTTTCAAGTCAAGACTAAAAACTCTTCTTTTCCAGTTTTTTTTTTTTTTTAATTTTTTTACACAAACACAAGATCTAGAACAAAATAGGGAGAGATAAAAAGAAATATATACACAATACACAATGACACAAAAAATAAACAAGGGGTGAAGGTACATTGTATACTAGATTACATATCAAAGAAGGGGAAGCATAATAATAGCTGAGGGTAGAAGACTCAGCAACAAAAGAGCCTGGTCCATGGTAGAGATCTGCTCTGACCTACTATACTATATATAAGAAGGGTCCCTTGGTATGCTTAATGTGTTTTTGATGCCCAATCTAAAAAGGGGCCCCACACATATTCAAATGAGGGTATTTTATTTAAAAAAGAGTAAGTTATTTTTTCAATGCTGGATAGTGGGGTCATGTTAAGAGCCCATTCCTCAAAAGCAGGTGCTGAATCACTCTTCCAACGTCTCAGAAGTATATGTTTGGCTGTGGTAGTTGCCAAAATAATCCACCTTATTTGAGAATGTTGAGGAGGCTGTGTGGTCCAGCGGTTAAAGAAAGGGGCTTGTAACCAGGAGGTCCCCGGTTCAAATCCCACCTCAGCCACTGACTCATTGTGTGACCCTGAGCAAGTCACTTAACCTCCTTGTGCTCCGTCTTTCGGGTGAGACGTAGTTGTAAGTGACTCTGCAGCTGATGCATAGTTCACACACCCTAACCTATTATTATTATTTGTTTATTTAGCAGACGCCTTTATCCAAGGCGACTTACAGAGACTAGGGTGTGTGAACTGTGCATCAGCTGCAGAGTCACTTACAACTACGTCTCACCCGAAAGACGGAGCACAAGGAGGTTAAGTGACTTGCTCAGGGTCACACAATGAGTCAGTGGCTGAGGTGGGATTTGAACCGGGGGCGTCTGCTAAATTAACAAATAATAATAATAATAATAATAATGTGTTAGCTCAATTAAATCAACCATTGACCCTAACATTATGAGCTGTGCAGAAAAGGAAACTGCTTTTCTACAACTTCAAACATGATCTGCGAAACAAGTTGCCAGCAGTTAGCTAATATAGGACATGACCATATGATGTGTGTAATTGACGCTACATCCCCATTACATCTCCAGCATTTATCATTTGGCAAGATATTAAGCCTATGTAACTTTTTAATCTGTGTAGTATCTTAGCTTGTATGAACCTATTCCCTACTTCTCAGTAGGCTGTATTCAGATTTACCAAACAGGAATCCCATTCTTCCTGGGAAATTTCTTAGTCTCTAAGCACAAAACACAAGTCCAAAGCTCTCACTGCACTCATGCTGGCTAGCAGGAACTTGAAATATGACACCGCCTGTCTCCTCATACACAAAGCAGCCACTGCAGCATCTCAAGCAAGTTGTGACATAGCTAGTAAATTGCTGACACACACACGCACACATACAAGCACAGCCTCAACTGAAACGATGCAGACAATTATTAATGGTATATAGATTAAGGATATGACAAGTTTAGTTTTAAAGAAATTCTTCATACAACAATACAAGGTAGATTTCGTATAGTTACTTCATCAAGTTTCACTAAAAGTTATTTCACACGCAAAGTGTGCAAACTAAATAATTAACAGTTCAATTCTATGAGAATGTGTTACAATTAATTAATTTAGTTCCATGAACGGAAAATGCAACTGGAATTATACTCAACAGTTCCTTGAAGCTAAGACTTTTGGTCCTCTGGTTTGGAAACTCAGTCTGTTGACGTGTCCAGTACAAAAGGCTCTCCTCTCAGCAACGAAGTCTTCAATCCCACATTGGATCAAACTCGGCAACAAAGCTTTCAATTCTCGATAGAATTAACAACAGCTGAAACAAAATCTTCAATCCTCGGTATAGGATCCACAACAGCACCCGTCCGCTCTGTCCTTTTCGCTGAATATTTTTGCTATGCAGGTAGCAGGGCACAGTTTATTTTGGATACTGTGGTTTTAGGTGTACAGCAGACCCAGACTGGTTTGTCTGATAATAGTTGCTGTAAGTTTTACAGCAGTTCTCCAGCCGGGCCTCAGTCTCGTTGCTTGTGGTAGTGACTCGCTTGCAGCTTGCTTCCTCTTCTTGAGTCCGTTTTCCGTTTCCATCTTCGGTCAGTTTTTAGACAGAGTCCCAGAGTTGCAGCTTTGCTTAGCAGTGACAGCACCTTGTTTAGCATTCGATGTGGAGCGCAAAATGTTTAGTTTTGCTTGGATATTTAAAGTCTTTTCACTCTGCTGAGTAGCCACTTTCATGAGATCATTTGTGTATCTTGCCTCTTTAAACTCACAGTCCTTTGATGTTTTTATGTCCCTTTCCACTGGGACATCACTAGTTTATGTCTTCCTTGTGTCCAAACAATTGTTGTTGCACGTGTGAATTATCTGTGCATAATTCAACTGTCCTTTCAGCCTAATCCAGTTCAAATGCCATCTTCACCTCGTTCATTAGGTCACGTAGTTCAGTATGTCTGCAAGAAAGAGGCCCTCTTCTCAAGACACAGCAATTCGCCCTGTTTCTTAAGACACACAGTTTCATTAACTAATCCAGTTAAATTTCCAATACACGTTCATGTGTTATTATCATATTCAGGGGATATGTCCCGGCCAATAATACAATTTAAAGTTGGGTAAGCCAAATCCCCCTCTAGCGGCGGAAGCTTGTAGTCCCAAGCGGGGCCTTGAAGAACACCACAAAAAAAATGGGCTAATGTATAAAACAAAACAGGTGCTAATATCTATTTTTATAGAATTTATCTTGCCCCATAAAGAAAGATCGCTTTTTATTTTAGTTAATAGGGGCCTAAAATGTTCCTAAACAGTATCTCTGTAGTTAGCAGTAATCAAATTACCTAAATATCGATTGCCACTATGAGACCACCTAAAATTCAATTTAGAAAAGAATGAGGAGGGACAGTAACCAGATAGCGGGAGGGCCTCCGACTTTATCCAATATCCTGAAAAGGCAGAAAAGAAGTCAATAGACTGCAACAGTTTAGGGATAGTTACCTCAGGCTATTATAGGAATAAAAGCATGTCATCCGCATATAGCATCAGTTTATGCTGTTTATCCCCAATCTGAATGCCATGAATTTGTGGATCCTCTCTAAGTTTTGGGGCAAGGGTTTCCAAAGCCAGAGTAAACAATAATTGAGATAAGGGACACCCCTGCCTCATTCCTTTCTGCAGCTGAAAGGGTTCAGACAATAGATCATTTGTGAGGACAGAGGCAGAAGGAGAGCTATATAATGTAGTGGTCCATTTAATGAAGCCCTCACCAAAGCCAAAACAAGTCAAAGCAACCAGTAAGTATCTCCATTCAACGCAGTCGAATGCTTTCTCCTGATCGAGTGACAGAGCAATTATTGGGGAAGGTGAATCATTCACCACCCACTGCAAATTAATTAAATGCCTAAGATTATCTGTGATAAAATGGTGAGGAATGAAACCAGTTTGGTCCGATTGAAAAACACAGAGATGCCAACTTATGAAAGTAGAAAATAGTATCATAGTAGCAGAAATATAGTAGCATATAGTAGCAGTTTTTTTTTTTTTAAGGCCAGGGGCTGCTAGCCCTAGAAATTAGAAGGTTCTTAGGGTCTGGCAAGCCAATGCCCTAGTTTTTGCTGTTCAATCTATAATTTTGGTAATTGTAAACACATGGCATTTAGAAATTAACAACCCCAATAAAAATACTTCTACACTGTTTTTTTTTTAAATTTGGAATTCTATTTATTCTGGATTTAAATATTAGAAATGAAGAGAAGTGCTATCAAATCTGGACTGAAATATTATAAACTTTATAAAAAATAAATATAAAAGTAACAACACCTCAAGAAAGATTTAACATAGTTTTGTATTTACATTTGTACTACTCTGCAACTATCAAAACACAAAATGCTGTGTAGTATCCAATAATTAATTTATTATTTAAAGCGAGTTAAACCTCAAAACCTATTTGTTTCACAGAGAAGTCTGTCTGGCAGTATTCACAGCAGACGTGAGATTGAGACACTCTACTTCTTTTAATGAATGACCATTCTGTGGTAAATTCCTCTTGATATTTCTGACAAGCCAACCTCGATCTTTTTGACATTTTTAGTTTGATTTGTGATTCCTATTTTAGTAACTGAGAAGTAAGGCTGGGATTTTGTCATGGAAATTTGTACTAAAAAATCACGGAACAGTCACGGTAAATTAAATACAATATACAGTACCGACATAAACATAAAATTGGTCTGTCTATAGAAGTAGGATAAGGGAAAAATTAATCTAAATATTTATTTATTATGGTTTTCTCAACATCAGGCTCAAGTTTGAATACTGTAAATCGGTAAGCTTCGCGGCATATACAACTATAAACAAAAATGTTCATTTTACATAACTTTTGGTGGGGTTTCTACAGGACAGCAAACAAAAACTGTAGGTTTTACATACATTTAAAAAATAAAGTTTGAAGTTGAAAGACTCTGTGTGCATCTGGTGCTTCTGCTGTGGTAAAGTTTGCAGTTATTTTACATTCTAGTTGGTTTGTTTGTTTACATATTATTCTGATACAGCATGCTGTACGTGTTTGATGCCTTTCTGGAGCATCGGTCATCCCAAAGTACATTTTTTTTATGCAGAAAATGATTACAGCAACAGTTCTGAATCTCGTTTCCATGTTTTTCCAGAACTGTTAAACGTTGCATTTCATTTCACTGACAATTTCGCTTTGCTGAAATACTTCGCTTGTTTTGGGTCAAAGACCTGACAGACATTGAAAAATGCAGCTGCAGGTTGATAGCGGCAGTAGAGTTGCACCTGCATGTATGTTTAAATCAATTGACAGCGCTGAAAAAAACAGAAAGCATGAACGACTACATTGCCAAGTAAAGCAACCAAGCTAGTTCAACATCATTAGCTAAACCATGAAAGTGTTTTTATTTTTCAAGTGGAATTTCAAGTTGTGTTGGTAAAGTTCAATGTTCTATACTAAAATCATGGAATCCGTGTCCACCGTGACAGCCTTACTTTTTTATATATAAATGTAGTCATTACCAATGATTTTTGCTCTAGTTTTCTCCCCAATTTGAAATGGCCAATTGTTTTATTATTAATCCCAGTTAACTGCTGCAACCCCCCCTCTGAAACGTGTACCTATCAAACTGTCATTTTTTGCACTGCGGATCAACAGTGAACCCATCAGACCTATAGTGCCGGAGGACAACACAGATCTGAATTGCTCCACTGCATTCGAACCTGCGATCTCCAGGCTATATGGCACATCCTGCACTCCACGCGGAGCGCTTTTCCTGAATGCGCCACTCGGGAGCCCTTATCATAGCCTTATTGACAAGCAACCAAGTAAACATGCGATTGATAATGATAGCAAGGCGACATTTGAGCACCGGTTTCTGAAGCACCCCTAAACTGGTTACTAAGCAACCTGGCTCAGAGCTTTTAGTATGCCAGTTAAAATGCCACAATAAACTGTCAGTGAAATACAGTATTATTTAAGAAACATGCAACAGGATGGCGCAAGGGATGAGGCCCAGAGACAGACTGCAGTTCAAACACGTACGCAGGCCAAGATCGGCCAAACTCTCCCCCTCCCCTTTGAACCTGCCCCCACCCAAGAGTCCACTTATGTCCCTCGGGTGGGCTATTTTGGTGGGCGGTGGTGGGCGGGTTGATGCCGGAGCCCCAAGCTTTCTTCAATGGCGGGGCCCTGGACCTTCAAAGCACACGAACGCTGGCAGGGAACCTGGACCCTCCAGCAGGAGCACCTCTGGTGGCGGAGGCAAGAATGGCGGCCCGTCTTCCTCTGGTGGCGGAGGCGGGAACGGCGGACCCTCGGGAACAGCAGGCGGCGACGGCGGATCCTCGGGAACAGTAGGCGGAGACGACGGACCCTCGGGAACAGCAGGCGGAGACGACGGACCCTCGGGAACAGCAGGCGGAGACGGCGGCCACTCCGGCAACGACAGTTCCAGCTCCACCGGTGGCAATGGCTCCAGCCACTCCGGCATCGGTGGTGGTGGTTGTGGCCATTCTAGCGGCTTCTGAGGTCGGGCTGGCACCTCCTGCCGTCGCAGTCGGGTGCGCCTCCACTGAGCTCCTCTCAGGAGTATGTGCAAGGGCTGCTGAGGGGCGACAGCCTTCTCCCCTTCCGGTTCTCTGGTCTGTGGCTCCTCCACTTCCAGTTCTCTGGTCCGTGGCTTCTTCCCTTCCGGCTCTCGGGTCCGTGGCTTCTTCCCTTCCGGCTTTTGGGTCTGTGGCCCCTCCCCTTCCGGCTCTCGGGACGGCCGCCCCTCCCCTTCCGGCTCTCGGGACGGCGGCCCCTCCCTTCCGGCTCGGGACGACGGCCCCTCCCTTCCGCTCTCGGACGACGGCCCCTCCCTTCCGGCTCTCGGGACTGCAGCTCCACCCTCTGGCTCTCGGGACCGCAGCTCCACCCTTCTGGCTCTCGGGACCGCAGCTCCACCCCTCTGGCTCTTGGGACGGCAACTCCACCCCTCTGGCTGCGAAGGCGGCAGGTGCTCCTCCCCTTCTGGCTGCGAAGGCGGCAGGGGCTCCTCCCCTTCTGGCTGCGAAGGCGGCAGGGGCTCCTCTCCTTCTGGCTGCAGCGGGGGAACCAGCAGGCATGCTCACTCTGCTGGTGGCGCCGATGGAGGTGGAACCAGCAGGTACTCTCCCTCTGCTGGTGGAGGTGGGAGCGTCACACAGTCCTCCCATGGAGGTGGAGGTGGAACCAGCAGGCATTCTCCCTCTGCTGGCGGATACCTGGGCTGTGGACGTTCGGCCTTCCCCCTCTTGGGTTGTGGACGCGCTGACTCCCACCTCTTGGGCTGTGGACACATCGACTCCCTCCTCTTGGGCTGTGGACGTTCGGGTTCCTCCCACTCAGGCGCAGGACGTTCGGGCTCCTCCCACTCAGGCGCAGGACGTTCGGGCTCCTCCCACTCAGGCGTAGGACGCTCTGGCTCCTCCCACTCAGACGCAGGACGTTCGGGCTCCTCCCACTCCAGGTCTGTGTCCTGTAACACCTCCAGGCAGTGGTGCTCCTCATGCCCGTACTGCACGCAGTGGGTGCACCACTCCTCTTCCTCCCATGTCTTCCTTCCTCTCTGCCTCCTTCTCCTCACCTCTGTTTGGGTGGGGCAGATGGCCACTGTGTGTCCAAATGCCCCACAACCAGGGCACCACTCCCCTGGTGGCAGCTGTTGCTGCTGCCTCTTGCAGCTCTTCCTCCTTTTTCCTCCCATCCTCTTTTTTTTTTTTTTTTTTAAACACTCACAAAAAAAATTTGTTATTCACAAAAAAAAAATCCTGCAGTACTACTCTGAACCTCCTGGAGGCGCTATATCCCACTGCTGACACCACATGTGACAGGGTGGCGCAAGGGATGAGGCCCAGAGACAGACTGCAGTTTAAACAAAAGACTTTTATTAAGTAGAAAACACAAAATAAACAGGCACAAGGGCCAAACAAAAAGGTTCTTAAACACAAACAATAAACACAAAGTAAAAACTTACAGAAATAAGGCTTCCAGGCTGAGCTTTGCCTTCACTGGATTGCAAAATTAACAAAAAAACAGGACACAAAGAAAACACACGCTTGCTTCCTCAGCTACCTCTCTCTACTGAGGAGCTGAGGCCTCCTTTTATGTCAGACAGCTGGGTGCTAATTGATTGTTAATTACTCCCACCTGACACAATAAACCTGGGCAGGGCGGAGAATTTAACCCCATCCCTGCCAATATTTACAAGGGCAGAGCCCTGCTCTGCCACAAACCATTAATTCATTAAAAAAGATTTAACAGGAAAACAGACACATGGTATTGAAATAATATTTTTATAAACGTTCAGGCAGTATCCATCATTTGTTTATTTAATTAATCTGGTTAAAGTCACCCCCTAAAATAATTGGAGCATTGCTAATAAGGTTTGTGACAGCCCATGGAAAAAATCAGGGCAATCTGCATTTGGGGCATCTATGTTGCAAAATATGATAGGAACTCCCATAAGTAATCCCATAACTATAATACAGTGACCTTTTGAGTCAGGTAAAACCTTGGAATCAGAGAAATTTAAAGTTTTATTTATTAAAATGGACATGTCTCTGCTCCTAGAAGTACCTGGACTCAAGTATGTCCTGCCCACCCATGCCTTTTTAAGTTTTTCAGATTGTCATTTATTCAAGTGTGTCTCTTGTATAAAAGCTACATCTGCCTTCGATTTTAAATATGCCAATACTTTTTTTCTTTTTATATGGTGATTAAGTCCATTAACATTACATGTAATGGTTTTCCATGGATCAAACTCATTGTTCCCATCAGTCATACAGTAATTTGCAGAATTTTAAATGGCAGAGTCCTCCCCCAGTACAGTAACAGATAGGTCCAACATAAAAAAAATAAAAAAACTAAGCAGACTAGACAAGTTTAAAAAATAAATAAATAAATAAACAGCCAATTTACCATGCATTATCTTCAAGGAACATACTGTATATCCCTAGACATACTATCGATTCCCAGTAAACCCATAACAACTGGGAACAAAACAGCAACAAAAAACACTAACATTATGCTGAATAAACTTCCTACTCAGGGAGTCACCTAGGCCCGTCCCACAATAGCCTGCACTAGCAAACCTGACAAAGCAGATATTATTTTACCTAATCTCTATATACAGCCCATTAGTCAATGCCAGCAGTAGCATCGTTAAAAAAAATCCTTGCGCTGCCTTGCTAATGAAACGCGAGCTGTGTAATCAAGCTGTTTGGGCTTGATTCCCTGCAGCTCATTCCCATTATTTACATTCACAAATAATAAATATATTTTTTTTAAAAAAGAATAATTCTAGTCCCTATTCCCATGTGCCACTGCCTACAGTACATCAAAGTGGTGAAAGCAACAGTCTGTTCATTTTTATATCACCCAAAAGAAAGGAGAAAAAGAAGAGAAAAAAATGCATCTAACCGCATAACCTTATCCAGCAATATATAATCAGGCTGACAGTGTTAACTTTAAGTAACATCAGTGTTATCAAGGGGGGATATTTTAGGGTGTCAACCTGGTAGTTTTACTTATCTGAAATTCTTCAGCTAATCTCAGATTGTTCTGGGGTTGATCATGTCACTAATAATCATGCTTAGTTCTGAGTCTCTTCCTTCAGTATTTTCCATTTAACAAAATCTTCCAGAGTGATGAAAGAGGTGATGTGAGGAGCTCCCGAGTGGCGCATCCAGTAAAGGTGCTCCACGTGGAGTGCAGGATGCGCTCTATAGCCTGGACGTCGCGAGTTCGAGTCCAGGCTATTCCACAGCCGACCGTGGACGGGAGCTCCCAGGGGTGGCGACAATTGGCCGAAGGCCGCCTGGGGAGGGAGGGTTAGGTCGGCCAGGGTGTCCTCGGCTCACCGCGCTCCAGCGACCCCTGTAGTCTGGCCGGGCGCCTGCGGGCTTGCCTGTAAGCTGCCCGAGAACTGCGTTGTCCTCCGATGCTGTAGCTCTTGGGTGGCTGCATGGTAAGTCCGCAGTGTGGAAAAAAGCGGTCGGCTGATGGCACACGCCGGAGGACAGCATGTGTTTGTCTTCGCCTCCCGAAAGTGGTGGTAGCGTGAGCTGAGCTTCAAATAATAATTGGCCATTCCAAATTGGGAGAAACTAATAAAAAAAAAACAATTGGCAACGACTAAATTTATTTTAAAAAAAAGAAAAAAAGAGGTGATGTGAGACACCATTGAGTTGTACCACCAAAACTGTCGGGTAGCGCAGACTGAATTTAATCCCTTTGCTTGATGCTTGATTCGTGCCATGCCAAAGACTGCATAGAATCTCCTCCTTTGTCTGGAACCAGAATAGCTCCAGTATTATTGCTCTTGGTTGCTGGCCCTCCCTTAGCCTGGGTGCAAATGCTCTAGGAACCCCTCAAAAGAATGTTTAAGCATTTTGGGGATCTCAATTTGCAGGAATTCAATCATATTATTCTCTTCCGTGCCTTTAGAAACCCCCAGAATCCTCAGATTGTTACGCCGGCCTCTGTTATCCAGGTCCTCCACCGGCTCTCTCAGTGCCTCCAGCTGTTTCAGCGTGGTCTGTAAGGCCTCGGTAAATTAGTCTGTTCGTTCCTCCACTCTGACAATCCTTCCTTCTGCCTCCCCAACTCGATCTGTTAGAACGGTGACTGTAGAGTTGCCGACCAATTTTTTAATAGCGGTTGTATCACAGGCGATGTTCTGCATAAACACTGACCATTGACTGTATCTCTTTAGCAAGTTCAGGGGCGGCTCCGGCTCGGTTTCAGGGCCCCCAGTATCTTCGGCTGAAGTTGTAGATATGGAATTTAGCTTATCCGAACGCCCCCTGCGACCTCTCTGAGACATTGCTTCTTGTATGTTATGTGTGTCTTAGATTTAGATATCTAGAGGACAGTTTTAGGATTTTAAATACATAAATAGTGCCATGACTTGTGGAGCAGTGCAACTACGCAGCCATTACAGTCGGGCAACGATGTGACCATCCTAAAAACGCACTTTTACAAAATGGCTTTCTTATCTTAGTGGGTTTTAATGTTAAAATTGCTGCTTTTGTATTATTATGTGTATACTGTTATTTAAATTTAAATGGTCTGACTGTAGCAGTTGTGTGTGTGGCATTGTGGCAAAGTGGCAAGTGGTAGCAGGTGTATAGCAGGTGCAGTGCGGATACAGTAATTCCAAGAACGCACAGACAACAAAGTACGGGTGAAAATGATTGTTTTAATGGTTTATAATCCAATGGTCTGATGACCCGCCAGTAAATAATAAAGAGCTGGTAATACACAACAATGTGTATTGCACAGTAATAAAACGGAGAGTTGCAGTCCCGCAAATAGACACGGTACAAAACACACACAATTAGACACACACGATCACTGTTCCAAAGTGAGTGCTCTCAGTGCTTGTAGTGAAGTACAATATACTACGTGCTATTAGTGAAACAAGTGCTGATAACAAAGTTTATTCGTGACAGTAGTGCAGTGATGATCCGGTTTCGTGCTGGCCCTTGGCGACAGCTCCGGATCTGTGTTCAGCCGTCTAGTGATTACAAACACAGACAATTACTAAACAGACAAAGAAACAAACGAAACACTCACGAACTCCTTTCGTTATTTATTTTGGGGCAATCTCCCGGTCCTTCCAGTTTCCACATAACAAAACCCAAGCGAAGGAAAAGATTTATAATACTCCAGCCCCTTTTATGCGATTATGCATGACCCCTTGTCAAACGATTGCAGCTGTTTCTATTGCCTGCAGCTGCTACCTCGTTTACCTTCCTGGTCAATACATTCTGGCACTGGAGTCTCGTCTTTTTCTAGGCTGATTGACTTCCCGACCCAGGGAATGAACTGTCAGGACAACCTGTCCAAAGCCTTTCCCTTTCGCTACTTTGTATCCTCACAGGTCGAGAGGGAGATTTACAACCAGAACTCATTATATTTCCGTCACAGGCATGCTGTACAAATTTATTGTCGTTTGTTCTTTTTTTCTGTTATGTACAGTGCTTTGCGATACTTTTGTATTAAAAAAACACTATATAAATGCAATAAATAAATAATATCAAATTAAGTTGTCTGTTAGATTATTATATAAGGGTATTTATAGCATTTTTTAATAACACTTCAAAATAGACAAGGACCTGCACCCACAGAGGCTAATGCTTTGTATGCTTGAATACACCCACACACACTTCAACTGTTCAATAAGCTGCACATGGATGATCACTCATCTCCTCCCCCCTTCGCCTACAGTCTTGGTAAATTAGTCTTTAATGCACTGAGATGGTAGTTGACTGTTTCCTTTCATACTCATTACCCATGACGAGTCTCTTTTCATTAACTTGAAATCTCTGGTAATCAGATGCATTTCAAGACACATAAGATACATTGAGAAACAGGGGTAGATGTAAGTATAGGTGCAGTGCAAATAATTGCAGATGCAAAATTCAAATTGCATTGCGGCCAGGCAATTATTTTGCACTGCGCCCTATGTAAGCTTAAGAGCAATGCAAATGACTCAACATGCACAAATAATGATCCGCAATTATAATAATGAGGGTCTCAATGAATGCATCAGTCTATTTACACACTTGCAGCCTAGAGATGACAGAGTTTCGAGTACAGAGAGCAGTAGTGCAGCACAAAAATACAAACCAAATATATATATATATATATATATATATATATATATATATATATATATATATATATATATATATATATCAGAGGAAGGGCAGCAAAGTCCTCCTGGCATACAGAAAAGAAAAGAAAAGTTTTCTAATAATGAGCTGAGAATCCTTACAGCTGAGGTCACTCAGCATGAAACAGAGTTGTTTGGAAAAGACTCAGCCAACATCAGTTATGCTAGTATCCTTCGGAAATGGCTTAGTATCCAGATCCCGCCCAATTCCATGCTCTTTTCTTCATTTGAGTGCATTTCAATATAATTTTAATGGATTTTAATGAGTGCAAATCTGATAGCGGGTGCAGAACGCCAGTTGAACACCATTCTTTACATACGCAGCATTTTTGGGGGCTTTGCACCCGCAAATTACTTTGAGTGTTCCGGGTTTAAAAGGCATGTCGTATGCAGACAGGCTTAAAGAATTGAATGTATTCAGTCTTGAACAAAGAAGACTACGCAGCGATCTGATTCAAGCATTCAAAATCCTAAAAGGTATAGACTGTCGACCCAGGGGACTTTTTCGACCTGAAAGGACCAGGGGTCACAAATGGAGATTAGATAAAGGGGCATTCAGAACAGAAAATAGGAGGCACTTTTTTATACAGAGAATTGTGGGAGTCTGGAACCAACTCCCCAGTAATGTTGTTGAAGCTGACACCCTGGGATCCTTCAAGAAGTTGCTTGATGAGATTCTGGGATCAATAAGCTACTAACAACCAAACGAACAAGATGGGCCGATTGACCTCATCTCATTTGTAAACTTTCTTATGTTCTTATGTATCCTTACATCTACCCCACAATCTGAAATAGGGGTAGAATGACTAATTTTTTGTCAAAGTCAAATAGTCAAGATAAAAAAATATTAATAAGTCACATATTTGATAATGTCTGGTAACACTTTGCTGTTTGAAAACTGCTTGGAATTTTACAAATATTGGCGAGTTCACTACCAGTATACACTTTAAACACACAAAAACATTGCTACTGTATGTTGCTGCTCTTGCTTTGAAATTGAAGTGTGCAACAAGTCGACTACCAGTTTCTGAGGTTGACTGAGTCGGTGCTACCCATTACCACAAATGTACAGTAGATTGTATTCTGTACCATCCATACTAAAATTAATTGCGTAGTTATATGTTTTTGACACCAATTTATAAAACATAAAAAAACAATAAAAAATACAATGACAGCTGTAACTGTTTTACACACATCACAGAATTATATTGAAATTTGGTCATTTAATTTACTGTCAGCAAGCATTTCATTATGATATTTTTCGAAATATAGGGCTGCTATTTGTCATGATAACTAACTATCCCATCTAAATCATGCCCATGAAATAACCTCTCAAGGCTATTGTGGTAAGGTGAGGCGGTGAAGCGTATTAGCATTGCATAGTGCTTCACGTATGGCTCCTGTGTGGCTCTGTTTATCTAAAAGGTCCCCTGCCTTTACCAGCATTTTGATAAGTTAATTTCAGTCAGGATGGGTATGACAGCAGATCTGACACGCTTTGACAGACTGCTCACAGTAAGTGCTTCTGAACCAGGACTGCACTAATCACTGGTATTCCCAACAAGGAACAGTGTCAAGTGATTTCCACACTCAGGTGGTAACCCTTGATGAAAAGTCAGCTATCCTCCTCCTTTGCGGAATCGACAAATCAGCCCAATGCCATTCTGGCTGCCCACGTTTACCTCACACTCTGTTGTCTTGTGTGTTTTAAATAATTTGTCCAGTCACTAAATACAGCCTATTGGAACAGAGTACTGACCAGATTGAGGGTCGTTTAGCTTCTGCGATATCAGAAGATCAAAATTGTCTTTCAAAATATTGAACATTCCATACACTGACTGTGAATCCAATTACTAACATAATACTCTGCAAGATTTCCTAGCTTTTTGTTTAAGAAGATGTAAAAGGTGATAGTACAGTATTTTAGGAAGTGGTATAGAATGATATAGTATTTTTATATGGGAAGATCACGAGAACACTATATCTCTGGTTTTATAGCAGATGAACTACCGTGTGATTAAACAGCAGTCTAATTGGTGCTTCTTTGTAATGGTGAATTGCAGTCTTTATCTTTTTTACGTGTACAACACTTATACACACCCTCTTAATATAACACAGATTTACTGTAGGACTTTTAGATTATAATATGCTCTATCACTTGATTTAGCTTTCTCTGTAAATTATATGCACTGAAAATCTGAATCTGAATTTTTACCTTTGTGTTTGTGGTTTTGGTGTAGTGCAAAACATACACTGTAGGTGGCAGTGGTGGAAAGCTGGCAAACAGGCTGTTATTCTGTCTGACAGCAATGCTGAACTTTGCATTATGGTGTGCATTTTAATGATGTTATAGTTCTGAAGTCACTGAACGAATTCTAAGTTTTAAGTTCTATGTTACCCTGGAAATAGATGTTTAGGGGGTGGTAGACAGTTATTGCTAAATTAAAATACAACACTACCATATATTATTATTATTTATTTCTTAGCAGATACCCTTACCAGGGCGACTTACAATTGTATACAAAAATACATATCAAGAATTACAGTACAATTAAGAGCAAGATACAAAATACAATCACTTCAGTCCTAATAAGAGCAAATACAATTACGATTTGAGTACGATTTGATATTGGGGCAGCACAAGAGCAGATAACAGTGTTGATAGTTACATCAGGGTTAGATACGAGTGCAAGTGAAATACAAAATACTACAGATTGGGTTAAGTGCAGGATTAAATACAGTAAAATAGGAGCAGATAAGTGCAAGTTAAAGTGCATTAAAGGCAGAGTGCTATATTGACCAGAAGGGGAGAGCTGAGTTTTTCAGGTGTTGTCTGAGGAGGTGTGTCTTGAGGAGGTCAGGGACTGGGCGAGGGTGGAGAAGGAGCGGGCTCTGTATGCAGGGGAGCATAGAGCAGGTACAGTCAGTCTTCTAGTGCAGGTGGAGCGGAGAGGTCGGGTGGGGGTGTAGGGAGAGATGAGGGTCTGGATGTAGCTGGGTGCAGTCTGGTCAAGGCATTTGTAGGCGAGTACAAGAGTCTTGTACTGGATGAACGTGGTGATCGGGAGCCAGTGGAGTGAGCGGAGCAGTGGAGTAGCATGGGAGAAGCGAGGCAGAGACAACACCAAGTGAGCAGCGGAGTTCTGGATGAGCTGGAGTGGACGGGTGGCGGACGCAGGGAGGCAGGCCCGGAGGAAGTTGCTGCAGTCTAGGCGGGAGAGTACCAGGGCCTGGATGAGCAGTTGCGTGGAGTAGTCGGTAAGGAAGGGTCGGATTCTTTGTATGTTGCTCAGGAAGAAATCGGCAGGTGTGTGCTAGAGTGGAGATGTGCTGGGAGTAGGAGAGGCAGGGGTCAAGGGTTACTCCAAGGTTCTTGGCTGAGGAGGAGGGAGAGAACGTGGTAGATTCCAGAGGAATGGAGATAGAGAGATCAGAGGAAGATGAGGAGGGGAAGAAAAGGAGGATGCGAGTGCATCCAGGAGGAGATAGCAGACAGACAGGTAGAGATACAGGAGGGGATGGTGGGGTCAGAAGGGGTGAAGGTGAGGAAGATCTGAGCATCATCAGCATAGAAATGGTATGAGAAACCATAGGATGTAATGAGGGGGCACAGGGAGCGGATGTAGAGAGAGAACAGGAGCGGACCCAAGACTGATCCTTGGGGGACTCCTGTTGAGAGAGGGTGAGGTGTGGAGGTTGAGCCGTGCCAGGTTACCTGGTAGGTGCGGTCGGAGAGATAGGAGGAGAACCAGAGAGGAGAGAGGTGTTGAGAAGTGAGGAGATGAAGGGGACTAGTGCAGGAGCAGCAGCTTGTAAGACGTGAGTGTGGAGGGGGTCCAGGGCGCACATGGTGGGTTTGTGGCCCTGGAGGAGGGAGGAGAGGTCAGAGTCTGAGAGGGGAGAGAAGGAAGAGAAGGAGAGTGAGTTAGTATGGGAGACAGAGGGTGTTGGTGTTGGAGCGGGAGGGGGGGGGGGAGGTAGAGGTGTTAAAGAGTTTGTGGATATCAGAGATTTTAGAGGAGAAGAAAGAGGCAAAGTCGTCAGAGGAGATAGAGGAAGGAGGAGGACGGGGGGAGGGTTGAGGGGGGAGGAGAAGGTAGAGAATAGTTTCCGGGGGTTGTTAGTGAAGGATTGGTAATAGATTTGAAATAGGAGCGTTTAGCAGAGGAGAGAGTAGAGGAGACGGAGGAGAGGAGGGAGCGGTAGAGGTCTAGGGCAGCAGGGAGTTTGGTTCTCTTCCATTTCTTTTCAGCAGAGCGCAGTTTGGTTCTTGCAGAGCGGAGCACGGAGGAGAGGGGATGGGGAGAGACAGTTCCACCTCCAGTGAGACGTGGAGTATGGGACAGGACATAGAGTGAGGACAGGGCAGCAGGAGTTACAGTGTTATCAGGAGAGAGCCAGGTTTCAGTGAGAGCAAGGAAATCGAGAGAGAGGTGGGAGGCAAAGGCAGAGATGAAATCAGCTTTGTTAGCAGAAGAGTGACAGTTCCAGAGAGCACCAGAGAGAGTGTGGGATACCAGGTACTAATCACAAACAGTAGATCACCTAATTAAAACAACACCACCTTTATAATGTTACTTAAATACAGCTAATGTTAATTACTTGAAGCAGGATCACTTACCTATCTGCCTCTGACTCTGGTTACCTGTAGATATAAATCAACATGTACAGAGCACACAAGATTTGTGTTTTATTTCAGTTAGGAAGATGTGTGATGTGTACAAGTATTTTCTTACTTTGTTGTAAAAAAAAAGGTTTTACACAAACTTTTCTAATGAGCTGTTATTGACTTTACTGTACACTGTCAATAGGAGCAAAGCGAGACTATAAGAGTGGCCTTAATGGTGAGATGGCCATTAATCAAGGTTTTCAGAACTGTTGGAGTAAAGGTATCCGTCAAAATGTCCTCCGTCATGCCCAACCATTCATTATATAGAACTCAAATGTGCAGTTGTGAAAAAAACAACATGTATTGTCATTTTAAAACATGATATCTGGTACTATACTAGGTTAAATACATTTAAGACTGTCTTGCACTTCTCAGGTCATTTCACCTGGAGGGTGAAATTCACCTCACCCCTTCACTGGCTTCCTGTTAATAACCAATCAGCTTTCAACATGCTTTGACCCAGATGACACTGCTGGGTTAACCAAGGGAGTAAAGCAATAACAGACTTCCTGGAAGGCAAAGCAAGCAAACTGAGAACTCAGTGTAGTACCAGATGTCTGTTTTATATGTTTCTTTAAAAATAGCACATTTGAGATCTACAGTATATATAGCTAATGGAAGTGTAAAATGGGTAAGATTTAGGGAATTATTTTGTTAGCTGCAGTTACTTTAAATTATAACTGAAAATCTGCCACTAACATAGGATTTATTTTTCATAGTACTAGACACACATTCAAGGCAATGTCTGTCTTTATTTCATCAATCACAAATGTGTGTGTGGGATAGATTTTTTTCCAGTAACAAAGCTGCGTGGTAATCTTCTCATCATGTACGGGGGTGGGGAGAGTGACTCACAGCTTTTGCCAGCTTTGATCTTCTCTAATCTTAGAAATGTTTAGCCTTCTCAGTCCCTCTGGATTGCAACCTTTCCTCTGCCTGTGACTCTCAAGCGTGCATTTTGAAACTATAAAGCTAGAGATAAATCCTTCAACGGAAATCTTTAATTTTCAAATTAAATAGTTTCGATCTTTAGCTCAGAAGGAAGGTCAGTTTCCAAAAGTCCTTTGCTTGTGCAAGTTTAATTTGCAATCCGAGACCCCTGGATCTCGTCTTTCATTCAAAACCTGGCAATAGCCCCTTGGCCCAGTCGGTTTGATGTTAGATATACTGTAAAATGCACAGATAAGGACGTAAGTTACGGACAAGAGGAAACCATTTGGCCCATTGATTCTTGACCACTTACTTACTTATTGAACATTAGAGTCTGATGCCAGATAACTGACCACAATGAGGAGTCCCAAGCCAAAGGCTCTGAAAGTGTTTGTAACAAAGTAATTACATAAATCGTATGAACTTCCATACAGTATAGGTCTCAAATGTGCAGTTTTGAGAGAAACACATGTTATAGTAAACATTTGTATTTTATTTTAAAACATTATATATGGTACTACACTTGGTTGAAGAAATCTCTGTTTGCAAGCCATGCTTTCAGTTAGTGTTGCACAACGGCTTCTTTCCTGTCCTGTGCCAAGCAGCTGCATCCCCTATCGACTGGAACACTTATCTGCTCTTGAATTGCTGTTGTTGAAGCTGACACCCTGGGATCCATCAAGAACATGCTTGATGAGATTCTGGGATCAATAAGCTACTAACAACCAAACGAGCAAGATGGTAGTACCAGATCATGTTTTAAACAGAAGATATTGTTATATCATATTTCTTTAAAATCTTTGTGACTAATGTGGATAATGGAAGTTCAAAACAGGTAAGATTTAAAAAATTATTTTATTAGACACAATTACTTTTAAGACTTTTAATTTTCTACTTGTACTGACTGCTGCAGAGAATATTAAAGCTATAATAAACTTTTAATATGAAGAGTTTTTTTTTTTAAAATGTGCTTATGTGAGCTGGGTTTACCTCTGTGGGATTTTAAAAGGATAATTCTAATACAGATGTTTGGGTTTCATCCAATTCAATACATCCCATGTTATGCTTGATGTGGTACATTATATCAAATCCCCTGTCTTTATCAAACTGAGCAAACCGAGCAGTGACAGTGCTGGAGTAGTGAACTCCAGCACTGTTTTTAAAGAGCTGATCTTATTTCAAGTGAAAATGTTGACACGACTACATCTGGAGACACTTGAAAGGGTTAGGTAATGTAGTTTCTGAACACTTGAAAAAAAATTAAAATAGGACGAGATATTCAAAACAGATGCGAGTTTCGCAAGGGCAAATGCATATGGCAAGCTGTTTTAACATGTAATCCTCAATTTCTGATATCAACAATTCTATTACTGATATCAGTAATGCTTTGTTGATAGCAGTAAAACATTTGTGATATCAACAATTCTATATTTTCTATATAAAAAATAGAATTGTTTATATCCAAAATAGCATTGTTCATATAAAAAATGTGAATTCTTGATGTCAACAATTAGGGATTTTGATATAAAAGATGTCTGCTAATTAGATGACGACATCTGATATTAGCCCTTTTCACAATGCAAAATATTCACAAAGCAGGCAGAGTTGCACAAATTCACAAAATCTTTGAATATCTGGCCCATAAAACTTTGTTATTTATTAATATTTAAAGACTCAGTTAAACTCTACCTTTTTACCCCTGTTGAAATATCTCAACTGTTTTTTTCAGTGTAAATATGACTTGCAGTTCTTGCAATTGTCCTATTTTCAAAAGGTCTGTTAAGCCCAGGTCTATATTACAACAGTAACAACAACCCCTGCCATACATAGCCCTTGAGCAGGACTGAACCACAGCAAGAAACAACTGGAACAATTGAAATATGCAATAGATTACCCTATATGCCATATATGAAATCTTAAAAAGAACATCTATTGCTTCTGACAGATCTCTGCCGTAATAAAATTCTAAACAGCTGCAACGTTATTCCTTCCTTTATAAATTCTGCCATCACTGAGTGTTCCTCTCTATACAGTGTTCTATGGGTTGTCAGACAATCCTTGAACTGCATTATTTACACAGCACCTGAAGCCGACTGAACAATAGTGTGTAATAGTGCCTTTCTGTCACGGAGGGCTCTACTTTAGGGATTTTAATGAGAGTGATATTTAAATAGACCCTACTTTAGTTTTTAAAGTTTAAATTTGAAAAAATAAAAGGAGTTTCTGAGCACACCATTTATTTTATACTTCTATATTTCAGTATTGTGCAAATGAATATTTCCTATTTGAAAAGGGATTGCCATTCGCATTTTAAATATAGCTTTTTCAAACATTGACTGTTAATTAATTTCATTCCTAAAGGTTACGCTTCAAACTAAGAAGAGTCTTTAACAAATAACGGTTTTGACAGAAACTGCTACAGAAATAAAATAAATGTTATGAAAAAGGGCATGGTATTGAGTACACCAAAGTTAAACGTGTTCATTTATTTTAATTTGCATTATAAGAACATAAGAAAATGTATGACTGAGAGGAGGTCATTTGGCCCATCTATGCTCACCTGGCTCCTAGTAGATGATTGACTTCTGTATCCTTTGGTCTTGGTTTCTGCACTGCGCTTAACGTATTGGTTCTAGGATAAATAGATTCAGTTCTTGAAGCTCTGCAGATTTGATTTGATATAGCTCATTCCTAAAAGCCCTGTAATTAATCTGGTTCCTCTTCATTGGACTCCAGGGCTGCAATGTCCTTTAGCACACAACTATTTACAGTAGACTTTGGAGAATTCCTGGCAGCAGATGGTCTGGTTCCTATACTAGTGAATGATATGTGAGATATGAGACAAAATGTAGCACACTGGCCATTCACACAATTACACACAGTGAAAGACACTCAATGTAGAGTTTAAAACTGACAGTGATGATTCATTGTACTGAAGAGTTTAACAGCCCCAGACAGTAACAGCACAGCACAAGATGTCAATTAGATTGTGATTGAAAAACACAGCACCATCGAATATTGAACAGGGCCATGATACAATCAACAGACATAGCACTTAAAGAGCAAGTCGTCTTTTTTTAAACTCTCCTCCAATCATTGTTTGATGATTGCAATCATTCTAAGTGGTTCTTATTTACTCGAATACTGTGTTTTTAAGATGGTTTTGCTGTTCAGGAGCTGCTCTTCCATTCTAGTTCCATTCCTGCTATAGACCTTGTAATGTAGGCTGGCTTTATAGAAGAAAGAACCAGCTTCAAGCAACATCTACTGATCTACTGATCTGCAACTTTGGACCGGGTTTCTTATTTTTTATTTTTTTGCTAGCAATACATTGTTCCTGCAGCTCCTGAACATTTATTGCAATAAAAACAACTCACAATGACTGCACAAATCAATGTCTGTTGATGTTGAATCACTGGGGTCCTTTAAGACCCAACTTGACATTTTTAGATCAATCATCTATTAGGAACTGGATGAGCATAGATGGGCCAAATGACCTCCTCTTGTTTGTAAACACTCGTTTGCTCTTATGACATATTCTGTATTTGTGGAATAGTCTGGTTTAGAAGTGATAAAATCTGCAGAATCTGCAGCATGATATCTTCAAGAAGAAAACTTAAGACATTTTTAGAGAAAATCATTTTTATTTGTATTTCAGTTTTCGGTTGGTAAATATTGTCATCTAAATATCCTTGTACTGTATTGTATTTTAAAATGTCATTAACAATACACGCCATACCATTCACCTCATGAATTTATTTCCTGTGCTTGATTGTCGTAGAGATTTGAAATTTGAAGTTTCTATGTTAGCACAGGTTCTTCTAAAAATACATGTAAATACGTAATCGCCAATTTAAAAAAAAGCTGTTTTGTAAAATTTCACAAGTTTGCATCTCCCATGGTAACTCAGTAATCTGGTGCTATGGCAACAGTTTCCCAGGCAAGAATACCTACTAACAAATAATTAGTACCTCCCTTGTCTTCACAGAGCATAACTGCCTCCACCCCTGGAGCACAGCGGCTATTTTAGTCTGCAGCACCTTTGACGCAGGAGATACAGTTATAGTGCTTAGTGCTATAGTACAGGATACAAGAAAAACAAGACTTGTTTTTTTTGCAAGTGCTGTTTATCTAGAAATCAAGAGTCAAAACTGCATGATTCAGCCTTGGAATGTAGTCTCTGCCAGTCTGTATGTTTAACAAACTGTTCAAATAGAACAGCGTATGTGTACATCCAAAATAAGAGGCCTAAAAGCTAAAATATACAAAATTATTTGACCCACAATCTGGTAGATATCACTTCATTTTGAACCATATCTAAAATGACCAGGAGGTCAAATTGTTGAACTGTGCCCAGTTGTGGTGCTTGTAACCCAGAAATCACAATGCCGGCAGATCATGCTTATATTTCATATGTCTATGACAGGAAACTAGAAGCGAAGAGCAGCTCATGAACTCCTAGTGATAAGTGATATTTAGGACCTAAATTGCACCCCAATATATCCCCACAATCTGATACCATGAATAACCTATGCTACATAAAGTTAACATTAAGTTTCATCACTCTCGTATAAGGATAAATATAAAGTGGGGCATATGTATATACATAAACGCAAGCATGAACACAATATTCTCAGTGTAGGGATAATAAGAGGACAGAAAAAAAGTAAAGAAAAAGTCCTTTGTAAGCTAGCACATTAGATGGCATGCAGTTGTACTGATACAACCCATACTCTAGGTGGGTTCTGAGGCATCTGACCTACTTTGTGCTAAGCATAGGTAACAGTATTAGGTACAGTATAGTAAAATAATTCACACCATTTTAGGAATATACCAGTATGTAAATAAATTAAGGCTGCCAAGCCATTAATTTTTTTTTTTTTAATCACGATTCATTTTGCGATTACAATTTTGAATCTTAATCTTGGTTTTAATCACATATTTAATTGATACAATTACTGCAATTACTTGTTTTGTTACTGATGCTATTATTATTATTATTATTATTATTATTATTATTATTATTATTATTATTATTTTAAAGTTCTTCTTATTACTTATAAGGCCTTACATGGTCTTGGACCTTCTTATCTTCAAGATCTGCTGACCCCATATGTCCCAGGTCGTTCCCCGAGATCACAAAATGCTAATCTTCTGATGGTCCCTAAAATTCATTTGAACTCTGTCGGAGCCAGGGCATTTAGTTATAATGCCTCTCATCTTTGGAACTTGCTCTCGATTCTTATCAGGAATGCTAGCAACAATGCTAGCCTTTTTATATTTCTTTTGTATTATCCAAAAAAAAACACTTGGCATAAAAAAACCTGTTGTCCTACTTCTCGATTAATATTGTTGCCTCTTCTTTATGGTTTTATACTTATTTACACATAAATTGTTTGAACCAACTGCTAAATCACAATGGAGTCTGTTTATAACTCACCTTAATGCATTTCAAATGATACTGTATTTTCTTATCAGTTTCCTTTAAAAGGGTACCCTTTACTGATGTTACATTGCCGTTTAAAAAAAAAAAAGGATTCTCTTTTATTAATAACTTAAAAGAAAACATTCATTGAGTAACGGTTATAGTCTTCTTAATTGTAAATGAAAAAAATAATAATTATATAATATATATATATATATATATATATATATATATATATATATATATATATATATATATATATATATATATATAAATGCTGAAAAGTAAGAATGCTTTCAAAAATAGACATGTTAATAGATTATATTTATCAATTAACTAAATGCAAAGTGAGTGAACAGAAGAAAAATCTAAATCAAATCCATATTTGGTGTGACCACCCTTTGCCTTCAAAACAGCATCAAGCATCAATTCTTCTAGGTACACTTGCACACAGTTTTTGAAGGAACTCGGCAGGTAGGTTGGCCCAAACATCTTGGAGAACTAACCACAGTTCTTCTGTGGATTTAGGCAGCCTCAGTTGCTTCTCTCTCTTCATGTAATCCCCAGACAGACTCGATGATGTTGAGATCAGGGCTCTGTGGGGCCATACCATCACTTCAGGACTCCTTGTTCTTCTTTACGCTAAAGATAGTTCTTAATGACTTTAAGCTGTATGTTTAGGGTCGTTGTCATGCTGCAGAATAAATTTGGGGCCAATCAGATGCCTCCCTGATGGTATTGCATGATGGATAAGTATCTGCCTGTACTTCTCAGCATTGAGGAGACCATTAATTCTGACCAAATCCCCAACTCCATTTGCAGAAATGCAGCCCCAAACTTGCAAGGAACCTCCACCATGCTTCACTGTTGCCTGCAGACACTCATTCTTATGCAGCTCTCCAGCCCTTGGCGAACAAACTGCCTTCTGCTACAGCCAAATATTTCAAATTTTGACTCATCAGTCCAGAGCACCTGCTGCCATTTTTCTGCACCCCAGTTCCTGTGTTTTCATGCACAGTTGAGTCAGCTGGCCTTGTTTCCACGTCGGAGGTATGGCTTTTGGCCATAAGTCTTCCATGAAGGCCACTTCTGACCAGACTTCTCCGGACAGTAGATGGGTGTACCAGGGTCCCACTGTTTTCTGCCAGTTCTGAGCTGATGGCACTGCTGGACATCTTCCGATTCGCGAAGGGAAGTAAGCATGATGTGTCTTTCATCTTTTGCAGTAAGTTTCCTTGGCCGACCACTGCATCTACGGTCCTCAACGTTGCCCGTTTCTTTGTGCTTCTTCAAAAGAGCTTGGACAGCACATCTGGAAACCCCTTGTCTGCCTTGAAATTTCTGCCTGGGAGAGACCTTGCTGATGCAGTATAACTACCTTGTGTCTTGTTGCTGTGCTCAGTATTGCCATGGTGTATGACTTTTGAGAGCAAACTGTCTTCAGCAACCTCACCCTGTTAGCTGAGTTTGGCTGTTCCTCACCCAGTTTTATTCCTCCTACACAGCTGTTTCTGTTTCAGTTAATCATTGTGTTTCAACCAACATATTGAATTGATGATCATTAGCACCTGTTTGGTATAATTGTTTAATCATACACCTGACTATATGCCTACAAAATCCCTGACTTTGTGCAAGTGTACCTAGAAGAATTGATGCTGTTTTTGAAGGCAAAGGGTGGTCACACCAAATATGGATTTGATTTAGATTTTCTTCTGTTCACTCACTTTGCATTTTGTTAATTGATAAATATAATCTATTAACATGTCTATTTTTGAAAGCATTCTTACTTTACAGCATTTTTCACACCTGCCTAAAACTTTTGCACAGTACTGTATATATATATATATATATATATATATATATATATATATATATATATATATATATATATATATATATATATATATGTAATCACACTTCATTCATTAAAGTGTACTCTGTCGAAACTGTCAGGTTTCATTTGTGTTGTTGCTAGAAGGAAGTGTATTTTTAGATGTGAAAACCTGTTTACAATGCAGATGGTACTTCAGATTAGATGTAGCCTACGTTTGATATTGAAACTCAATTTGACAGTAGATATGTCAGAAAGTAGTTTTTTTTTTTTTTTGCTCCCTAATGCAGTTATATGATTAAGTTCCTATGCAAATGCCGACTGCACTCATTTCGTTGCATGCGCTCAAGTTTATTAAAATGGTGCCGCAGGGAATGAATTACTGTATGCTAGACAGTTAAAACAGAGGAGTGCGATTAACGTGCGTTACAAAAATGTACCGCCAAAGAAATGAACTGCCTAATTGACAGCCCTAAAATTAATGTAATGTTTTTATTTACAAATCTGTAAGTTAAGAAAGTAGCCCACACATTATTATTCATAAATGTGATACAAAACTAGCTCGATTTCCTTACAGTAAAGTCCCTGGAGTTCTTTGTTTGTCATTAATGTTTTTTTTTAAACTTTTTTATTTAAATGGATAAACATACAGCATACAACAGCAATCTCTGCTGAACCTTTATATATCTATTCTGTATAACAAAGCAGCATTTCACAGCACCCAGCTCCATGTAACAGCACTGATTTATGTTCACAAGGCATCTTCTCAACTTAGCTGTGCAATATGTGGGTTTCTTTTCATAGCCTGCCTTCAGTAGCATCGTAATATTCTGTAGAAACAAAAACAAATGTTATTAAATGGGTTCATCCCGCAATTATGATGAATGTTATACAAGCAAATAATCCATTGGCATCTAGTTACTATAAGCATTCTGTGCATGTGGTATTATCTGAAAGCGAACTTTGTTCACTAGTTCACTAGTTTTCTTACATTTTCCAAAGGTAGTTTTGGCCCAGGCTAACTACCAAACTGAGTTATAAAATCTACTTCATGTTGACATGAAATGAAAAGGTAAATAAAGTACTTTTTCAAATATTATTATTAACATTTTATGTCACACTGGGGCTGATGTAAGGATATGCTGCAAAATGCAAATTGCCTAGAGGCCAGGCAATTATTTTGCACTGCGACCAATGCAAGCTTAAGAGCAATGCAAATTACTCAACACGCACATATAATGAGCTGCAATCATGGGAATGAGGGTCGCAATGAGTGCCGCCTGGGCATCAGGCTATTAAGCGGTCACATTTACAGTCCAGAGGTGAGGTGAGTTAGTAGTACAGAGAACTTTTCTGAGGAGAAGCTGAGTCCTTATGGCTGAGGTCACTCAGCATGAAATTGAGTTGTTTGGAAAAGCCTCAGCCAACATCAGTTATACTACCATGAGGCCATATGGAAAGTCAATGCTGTCGGTGTTACCAGGAGGACAGTCAACCAAGTGATGAAAATTTGAAATTCAGCTATTAGGTCTAGGATGACCTACAGAGTGAGACGATAACGCCTTACCACCGCATCCTCCAGCATCCCAAACAAAGTGACCCTGGGTTTGAATATGCAGGGTCTTCTCCGTCCCTCTTTACAGCCGCTAAACATGGCTTGAGCATGCAAAACACAGATTTTGACCGCAATATGGGTGTTTTGCAGCCGCAAATCACTTTGCACGTATCCTTACATCAGCCCCACTACATGCTTAATTAAAAAAATAACAATTATTAAAAAACTATGTGTTTGCTATATTAAACTACATGTTTGCTTTAACTTTTTTTTTTTTTTGCAAAAGTGCACATTTGAGACCTATGTAGCTATAATGGAAGTGCTAAACAGCTCAGATTTCTGCAATGATTTTGTTAGCTGCAATTACTTTAAGCAGGGGGGGAATGGTATAAGCTAGACCAGTACCTGCAGCTGGGGGGATATCAGCTCCCACTGTTCTTGTTGCACTTGGAGGGGGTGGAGGAGGAACAGCTCTCCTGTGCAAAGAACCATCGCACCAAATTAGCATTATAATAATAAATCAAGAACAAAAATAACTAGATTATCACATGTGTACGTACATATGTCTATTACATCGCTAGCAGGGGTTAATAATAACTTATCAGTGTACATTACCTGTGTATTACATACACTCCAGTATACAACTCATTACTTTGACATGTTTTGGTCCTTTTAAAATGCGAAACTTTTAAGTTAACGGGAATGAAAAACTGGGACACAGATAAAAAGCTGGTCAGGAAATTAAAAGTCAACATTAGCTTGTAAATGCCTGGTAAATCATTCAAAATTTTTATAGCCTCTGGCTATTCAACTTCTGCTTTTAAGATGATAGTTATAGTTTGAGGAGTATGATACAGACTTCATTATCTTCTATAGCCACCACAATCCACATCTCAATCAAATTGAGCATGTTTGGGATGACCTTGAATGAGTCATTCGTCATTGCGATCCTCCGCATAACACTCTGCACCAATTGCAAGAAATATTAATAACTGAATAGACTGACATCCCTTGAGACACCTTCCAGCACCTTGGGCAGTCTAAGTCATGTCAAGGCTGGAATCAAATGGTAGCCCGACCCTATATTGGGTTATGTGCACAGGCAGTGTATTTATACCCTAAAGTATATCCTGTATGTGAGTGTTGCCTCAAATGTCACCACAGCTGTAGAGAAAATGTAAAGGGACCAATCTATGACAGATGTGCACAGCATCTGCATTCTGAAAGGACAGCATTCTGTGGAATCACTCTTAAGATGCCATACTAAATACCCACTCCCACCCCACTGCAGTGCACTTGTTTCAGCACATGCCTTTGTCAGCTCTGATTCCATCATGATAAATCCACAATAAAAATAGAAACTAATGAGAACTGTACAAGATTCACTCAGAAGACTGACAGCAGGATTTTTCATAAGCAGGATATATATCTTTTTTTTTGAAAAAAATTTGTGCCTATTGTCAAATGTTGAAATACCTGGGGATTTAAGAGATGGAATGCTATTCTATGTACAGGTCTATCTTCAAACTTTTTATATTTGGTTGCTGTACCAAGTCCAACGAAGACCAGGGCTTAGAGGAAGGAGGTTAAGGGAACTAAAGCTATTTCGCCAAAAAAATATATATATACAGTACTGTGCTGCTAGTTTTAGGCAGGTGTGAAAAAATGCTGTAAAGTAAGAATGCTTTCAAAAATAGACATGTTAATAGATTATATTTATCAATTAACTAAATGCAAAGTGAGTGAACAGAAGAAAAATCTAAATCAAATCCATATTTGGTGTGACCACCCTTTGCCTTCAAAACAGCATCAATTCTTCTAGGTACACTTGCACAAAGTCAGGGATTTTGTAGGCATATAGTCAGGTGTATGATTAAACAATTATACAAAACAGGTGCTAATGATCATCAATTCAATATGTAGGTTGAAACACAATCATTAACTGAAACAGAAACAGCTGTGTAGGAGAAATAAAACTGGGTGAGGAACAGCCAAACTCAGCTAACAAGGTGAGGTTGCTGAAGACAGTTTACTGTCAAAGTCATACACCATGGCAAGACTGAGCACAGCAACAAGACACAAGGTAGTTATACTGCATCAGCAAGGTCTCTCCCAGGCAGAAATTTCAAGGCAGACAGGGGTTTCCAGATGTGCTGTCCAAGCTCTTTTGAAGAAGCACAAAGAAACGGGCAACGTTGAGGACCGTGAAGCGCAGTGGTCGACCAAGGAAACTTACTGCAGCAGATGGAAGACACATCATGCTTACTTCCCTTCGCAATCAGAAGATGTCCAGCAGTGCCATCAGCTCAGAATTGGCAGAAAACAGTGGGACCCTGGTACACCCATCTACTGTCGGAGAAGTCTGGTCAGAAGTGGCCTTCATGGAAGACTTGCGGCCAAAAAGCCATACCTCCGACGTGGAAACAAGGCCAAGCGACTCAACTATGCATGAAAACACAGGAACTGGGGTGCAGAAAAATGGCAGCAGGTGCTCTGGACTGATGAGTCAAAATTTGAAATATTTGGCTGTAGCAGAAGGCAGTTTGTTTGCTGAAGGGCTGGAGAGCGGTACACGAATGAGTGTCTGCAGGCAACAGTGAAGCATGGTGGAGGTTCCTTGCAAGTTTGGGGCTGCATTTCTGTAAATGGAGTTGGGGATTTGGTCAGAATTAATGGTCTCCTCAATGCTGAGAAGTACAGGCAGATACTTATCCATCATGCAATACCATCAGGGAGGCATCTGATTGGCCCCAAATTTATTCTGCAGCATGACAACGACCCCAAAAATACAGCGAAAGTCATTAAGAACTATCTTCAGCGTAAAGAAGAACAAAGGAGTCCTGGAAGTGATGGTATGGCCCCACAGAGCCCTGATCTCAACATCATCGAGTCTGTCTGGGATTACATGAAGAGAGAGAAGCAACTGAGGCTGCCTAAATCCACAGAAGAACTGTGGTTAGTTCTCCAAGATGTTTGGGCCAACCTACCTGCCGAGTTCCTTCAAAACTGTGTGCAAATGTACCTAGAAGAATTGATGCTGTTTTGAAGGCAAAGGGTGGTCACACCAAATATTGATTTGATGTAGATTTTTCTTCTGTTCACTCACTTTGCATTTTGTTAATTGATAAATATAAACTATTAACATGTCTATTTTTGAAAGCATTCTTACTTTACAGCATTTTTTCACACCTGCCTAAAACTTTTGCACAGTACTGTATATATATATATATATATATATATATATATATATATATATTGTAACAAAGCTCACCCACTCGGGTTCGTTGCCCCTTTAAAAACTGACCCAACACACACAGGAATGGATTTTTCTGCTGGCAGCTATATTTTAATAAACACAAAACAAACAACACAAAACAAAAACCTAACTCCGTTTGGAGCGCTTACTACACAGGTATTCCCTGACTAACTTGCAGGACGGCTAAGCCGTTTACCTGGCACCAAACCAAAAACCACACAGGTTTTCACAGCACTTACTTTTTTTTAAATGACTGCTCGGAAGCAGAGCACCTCTCTTCTGCTTCATTCTACTCAGCAGCCCTGAGCAGACTGACTGCTCCTCTTAAATACCCTGCACCTGGTCCCAATTCTAAATTACTGCCCAGGTGCAGGGGATAATTAAATAATAAAACAGTTGAACTAAACAATAAAACAATTACCAAAAACTAATTAACTAAAAAGCAAAACAATTTAACAAAACAAAAGGTGCATTTTTTTTTTCCTTCAGGGAGGTTTTAACCCCCTCCCTGCTGTCTCATACAACCTGCTGTGTTACAATATATATATATATATATATATATATATATATATAGTTGCCTTGTTTTGTCAAAAGTCAACCCTAACCAGTACTTCAAGTGCAGCACAGAAACCAGGACCAGGGGACGCAGCTGGGAATGAAGAGGATACAGCCTGCAGTCAGAGGGAAGAAGACACTTCTTTACACAGAGAGTGGTGAGAGCAGAAGCGCCCCCAGATATCTTTCACATGAGTGCATAAAAGCGGAACCACATGACATCCCATCTCATGCCGATAACGACTCTGCATTAACATGCTGTTCAGTGCTTCAGCCTATCAGAATGCTGCATCTTTGTTCTTTCCTGAGTTTCACAGCACCTACATTGTCACATTAGAAAACTGCAATCAAATTGCATCACGATTTCCCTTTCTAAAAATGAGTGAACACAGTGCACTGCCATCGAGACAGAACAGCAACTACAGTAAAAGCCAAACAGTCCACAATAACAATAAAAGGTACAAATAAACCTATTTGAAGTACAGACTTAAACTAGGGGAAAAACTAGCTCACAAATCTGTTATGCTGGTTCCATTTCTAATCATTACTCTCACAATCACAACGAATGTAATCATTACTCGCCCCCTAAGCACAGCTATAAATATCAACTTTTTTTGTAACTTGTGACAAAACAGGCAGTTAAAAAAATAAAACATCAATAATAATAATCACAACTTGGCAATTATGTGTTATTAGGAAATGTATTATTCATTTTAATATACAACACGGAAATAATTAAAATACAAATTAATCTTGTATAAATGTGTACTTACCGTGTTCAACACTGGAAGAGCAGCAGAATTCAGATAATGCAGGACTAACATTCAATGCTGCCAACGTATTTCCAGCACTTAAAACTCCCCAGCATTAGTGCCAGAAACAGCAGTTCAGTGCTTTTACTGATTGAAAATACATTTTACTCTCTCTGTTAAAATTAGAGGGTAAGTTACTCCCAGACCCAAAACCTTATCTGGAGCACTGCGTATAACCCTATAAGCTTAAAATGTCTGTTTCACTTATATGCCAGTCCAAACACTTATGAAGCCCGAAATTTTGCAAACCAATGGTATGCACAGTGCGTGACATGCATACGGCTGCGAGCATCAATGGGTGAGAGTATAGAGTGGGTTGTCTAGCTACGTTGCTGACGCAGAATCTTTGGGATCCTTTAGGACCTGACTTTAATTTAAAAATCAATCAGCTACTAGGAACCGGACTAGCATTGATGGTCTGAATGGTCTCCTTTCGTTCGTAAATATTTATGTTCTTATACTTTAGAGAATATGTTTTCAACACATATTGCAGTATTCGATCAAATGTGCATTTTCCACTGTTTCATACACTAAATCACAAGTAAACAGAAAAAAAGTTGATTTTGACCTAAACATATGAAAATATGACACAATTAATAGAACTACTACACCACATACTATTCCTAAGGAGCTGACTAGTGATTGATTTCTAGTTACTCACAAGTCTTTGTGCACAGAGGCAGGACGGTCGTGGTTCACATGCCTGACCACAGGGTCCTGGTTCTGTCTCACTGGCATCTGAGGCTGCTGAAGCCATGCCGGGTAGGTGGGGAAGTGCAGGGGCTCGTAGTGATGGTGATACACAGACTCTGGCTCCTCCTCCTCCACTATTATAGGAACCCTCGGAGGCTGAACACATCACAAGAAACAGTAACATGACAGAGAAGAAGCTCAATAAGTGGAATTCACTCTTGTGTGGGGTTTCTAGGCTGGTTAGAGCAGCTGGTCATTTACAGCAGTTTGGGTGGCTTTAACAGGTTTTAATAATTAGTTGCCTATTCGACTCCAAGGTGTAATTTGATTAGTTTTTTCTTCCCAGTCTGGAGTTGCTTTGTGTCTAATTGTGTGGCATGCAGTCCACTTATTTAACTTGCGTGGGGATTCAGATACATTGTTAATCAGTGTTACCAACGTTATAATTGTCATCGTTTATAGCATGTCACTTCAAAACCACAGCCATGACCTGGTGTTGTCCCTTAGCTGTTATACATTTGGAGTTCCACGTCATCTTCCACTTGGTCATATTGTCACAGCTCAGTCTCTAGCACCCCATCTCCTGCTAGATTTTGAGTTCACCAGTGTTCTCGTTTGAGGTCAGTGCCAGGAGGGAATTGTTCTGAAGGAACCAGGTTCTCGAAGGTCATCCACATTTTGTTAGTCTGTAGACTTCCACAGTGGTATTGTGAGGTTAGGGGGCCAGCTAAGGCAAAGCTCTTTGGACTTCAGCCTCTTAGGTGGGGGGATGTGTCCATGCAATGGGTGTCTTGGATCATGCACTTGTTTGCAAGACGGTTGCTCTGACCAACTAAGACCACAATAGAAGTTTATAACAGCATACCATATATCTTAATCACGCCAGGATTAGATTTGTTTTAATCAAACAAGGGCTGGTTTTACCCCCCCGATTAGCACTAATCTTGGGCTAAGTCACCAAAGATAACATAACGTAGTTTAAGATTATTTTACTGAATTTTTTGGGGCTGACTATTAGTACAGTTCATATTTCATGGGATTTATAATCAAGCATTCATATGTTCTAATGTTTTAAAAGAAAAGATGAATTAACCCAGTAGTTATAAGCAGTTTCCATTACTGATTGCCTTCACTTCATGGTTTGTTTTACAGTAGGTCTGGAACAATAGTGCATAATAGTGCTATCACTCTCCAATCAGGGCTCTGCTGCAATGCTGTTACTGCCGTTTCTGGTTATCATTAAAGCTACATCACTCTCTCATTTGTTAGACATTTGATAACATGGTCTTATTTGCAACTGGTAACTGTGATTTATTAGCTTGTCCACAGATAACATATACAGTACATGTATGAAATGATGCTACAGTAAAACCTGTTTATTCCTGTATCGCTTGGGACTGGAAAATTGTGCCAGATTATATAGTGTGCTGGTTTATTGTAGAGGTCCTGCAAAATCTACAAAAAAAACAAAAAACCAAGGGATCATTTTTTAACATGTACTGCGTACAGCTATGGCCAAAAGTTTTGCATCACCTAGAATTTTAGGATTGAGACATAATGAAAAAACATTGAACATAATGAACATAATTCAGATATTTTATTTACCATCATGTAAATCAAAGAAACTAGAAAATTATATCGCAAAAGTCTACCGGAAGCAATAATAGTAGTACAGTATTTCATGTTAGATTTCGAAATGTCACATTTTTCAATTTGTGATAGTTTTTCGTTTAGTATATTGAAAACTACAAAGCGGTATATTATTCAATATGTTAAGGTGACATTATTCAGCAGGTTTCATTCTACTTTATTAAGCAAGCTTGGTTAATTCTAAGGGTGATGCAAAACATTTGGCCATAGCTGTAGATGTTACAGAGTCTTAAAATGACTCGGCTCTTTGAGACTCCCACCTACCTCAACGCTGGGCTGTGGTGTTGGGTGCGAGTATCCAAAAGCACTCATAGCAGACATTGTCATGTTGTTCATTATGACCTGGTGCATCTGGGCATTCTGAATCATCATCAGTTCCACTAAATCTGCCAGAAGAAAGCGACTGGTAGATCTCAACTGATTTCTCACATTCACTGCATATCCAAACGCTCTGCATCCAGGAATGATTACCAAGGATTTCAAATAACTTTGATTACCTCCTGTAAGCACAAACTACCTTATCACTGGACCCTGTACTGAAGATATTCAGGTCTTATATTATGGATGTGAAGGGGACACGCTATTTGTATCTGTTAGTATCTGTTCTGACTCATGGTGTTGTCATTAAAATAATCTCTACAAACTTATTTTCAGTTTAAAGTGACTACTAAAGCTGCCTTTGTGGTGACCAACAGCATAGTCAAGGTTAGTGAAATTATGATTCTGATTGTGATTATAGAGACCACAGTGGTCTCAGTTCAGGTAATTTACCAAGTGAAATGATTCACTTTGTGCCTGCAGGGCCAGCACAGGTAGATCTCAATAGTAGTGCAGCACTAATACAAAGAGAGACCTAAGTAAACCATTCTCAATAAACTAACAATACAACAATAAAATAATTCCAAACAATTACTATATATCCAGAACCATACTGAGTTCAGAAACAACAAACTCAGTGTGAACACATGGCTGACCAGACATCCCTCCAGTTTCACAGTGTCACAAGTGGACTCTGATATTTCACTGTTTAGTTGCGAGTATGCTTAGATCCTTTTAAACAGGCTATTGAAACTTGCAGAGCTGCAGGGGCTCTTAAAGAGTTTAATTGGACTTGTTTCATTTAGTTTAGCACCCCTCTCTGGAATCCAGCAGGTGGTCAGTCCCTATTGGGGGATGTACTGCAACAGCATTATTCAGTAGGATTCTGAGAGGAAGAAGCAAGCATCTGTTATTCACAACCAGGACTCATCGGGGCTATGTTCACACAAACTACAGAATAGGATACATCTGTTCTGACTGAACTGTAGATCTGTAGTTTAATTACAACTACATGATGATTGGGAGGAGTGCTCAGGTCCTGGACAGATGCTTTCAGCCTTATCTGAAAGGCAGCACAATGCTTCATGCCTGTAATAGAATATTGAAATGGAAACTGTCCTGAATAGTTTCTAATAGTGCAGGGTCTTAGAATACAGGAATCACAGCATGAAAGAATATTTTGGCACAAGTTACATTTCAATTTGAGATGAGCCAGTGTCTTTCAAACAGAGTTTCAGTCGCCCCTACCTTCCTTAATATGTCCTGGTCTGAAAGGGAGTGTGGCTGGGGGCATCGCGGATGGAAGCTGCTGTATGATCATCGTTGGTTGCTGTGGTATCTATGAGACAGCAGAAGAGTTAACCCCTTCACCACTGGAATCCAATACCTTAAGCATCAGGAGTCATCTGCATATATAATGTATACTAGGCGAGATACAGGGACGACATTTTAATGTTATGTGTGTACTGACAAACCATAACTTTAAAACACCCAAACAGTGACAGTACTAACTCCGACCAAGTTAGAATAAAAGGTGAAGGAAAACTACAGTGACTACCTATGCCTTTAGAGGACCAAACTTTATGGGAAATCTAGGGTATTGCCACAGCTATCCCAGTTGTTTCAGCGCCAATCCAATATTGTTTTCTGTACAGCTCTAAACACTCTCACATCACATACAAAATGGAAAGAAACATGGTTTGCTTGTAGAGACTAAGATGAACTAGGGAATGCAATTTGTTTGAAACCTGTAACACTTGTATTCTTTTTTTTTAAATACATTTTTTTCCATGTTTTTTTTTATTATTATTATTATTATTTTTAATTGTAGTTCATATTTAACTACCTCTTATGTCCACTAGGGGCTGTCGAGCAACAGGATTCAAGTCTGTGACTAGTAATATAATCCTATAGATTAATATTAAATCACTTCTGGGAGTAATTAAGTAACAGGAAGCGTTTGTTTAAACTGTATACACATGGTGTTGGTCTGTGAACATCCCTGATTAAATCAAATAAGGGAAGAACGAAATATCTTGAATGAATGCATTTTTTAATTATTGGTTATCAATCCAAGTGCCTACTGTAAATTTTGTTGACTGAAAATGTGTCTTTACCTACACAAGATAGAATCTGGACCTGCTTTTTGACATCATAAAGATATATGGACAGCCTCCAATCAGTCTGAGGAACTGTATTGAAAATAATATATATGCTGACTAATGCTACAGAACATGAACTTAATCATACCCATCAAATCTTGTTTTTTGTATTAATTAATGAATGTATATCTAGCTGTTTTGTTATTAGGCCTGTACAACTCAAGATTGTAAAAATATGCTCATGAAAGCCGCGATAAAACAACACTCTAAAAAAAATAAGACAACACAGTCTATTGTCTCAACTAAACACACTTTCTTTATCAAACGAATCTCTTAAACGCGCTGGAGAACATTTAAATACAGTATTACATGTTATCGGGGGCAACCATTTAGTAGTGGATCGAACAAGTTCTCCTCGCGCAAACATACATAACTCACGGGCTGCTGGATTATCTGCATTCTTTCAGAATCCTGATTCCAAGTTTGTGCTGGGTAGTAGTTATTTCCATCGGTCCAAGCCATTCTGCATTCAAATTCTGTGTTTCTGTCCGTGAGAGGCGCATAGAACTCGGTGAAAATGAAAAGCTAAAGACGTTGCTATGGCTGCAGGTACAGTAAACAGGGCACGGCAAGATACACTGTGCGGAAGACAAGCCTTATTTGCGTAGTATAGAATACAAAGAGAGATAAGTTTATCCATGGTTTGTATTTACTTTATTGTACATTGTGTATACACACCGTTAGTGCTTTGAAATAAAGTGTTGTGGATGCAAATATTTTTAACAATAAATATATTATTTATTGTATGTTTATATATTGTATTCATTATTTTTATTTATGTAACTTAAATAAGTCTAATTAAAAAAGGTGCCGATGTTATGTGGTCCAGTGGTTAAAGAAAAGGGCTTGTAATCAGGAGGTCCCCGGTTCAAATCCCATCTCAGCCACTGACTCATTGTGTGATCCTGAGCAAGTCACTTAACCTCCTTGTGCTCCGTCTTTCGGGTGAGACGTAATTGTAAGTGACTCTGCATGCTGATGCATAGTTCACACACCCTAGTCTCTGTAAGTCGCCTTGGATAAAGGCGTCTGCTAAATGAACAAATAATAATGTGCGTCTTATTCACGTACCGTAGAACATATGTCGTGCATACAGAATGGGGTCCTTGTAAAAACAAACAAATAAAAAAAGTGAACTTATACAGCTTAATTAAAACAATTTAACAGATATCCAGATTATTATTATTATTATTATTATTATTATTATTATTATTATTATTATTATTATTATTTACTTTAAAGCTATGAATGATTTATAGTTATGATTCTTGAAAATTATAAAGAAAATATGGGTTTAGTTAGAATTCTGGCGGTAGTGTTTTGAACTAGCTATAAACGAGACACCATACGTTTAGAAATACCAGGCAACAGAGCAGTACACTAATCTATTGTGGATGAAACAAAGGCATACACTCAGAGTCAGGTACAGAGAGAATGGGTCTAAATTTACATTCCTCAAATGATATATATACATATATATCATTATATATCATATATATATATATATATATATATATATATATATATATATATATATATATATATACAGTACTGTGCAAAAGTTTTAGGCAGGTGTGAAAAAATGCTGTAAAGTAAGAATGCTTTCAAAAATAGACATGTTAATAGATTATATTTATCAATTCACTAAATGCAAAGTAAGTGAACAGAACAAAAATCTAAATCAAATCCATATTTGGTGTGACCACCCTTTGCCTTCAAAACAGTATCAATTCTTCTAGGTACACTTGCACAAAGTCAGGGATTTTGTAGGCATATAGTCAGGTGTATGATTAAACAATTATACCAAACAGGTGCTAATGATCATCAATTCAATATGTAGGTTGAAACACAATCATTAACTGAAACAGAAACAGCTGTGTAGGAGGAATAAAACTGGGTGAGGAACAGCCAAACTCAGCTAACAAGGTGAGGTTGCTGAAGACAGTTTACTGTCAAAAGTCATACACCATGGCAAGACTGAGCACAGCAACAAGACACAAGGTAGTTATACTGCATCAGCAAGGTCTCTCCCAGGCAGAAATTTCAAGGCAGACAGGGGTTTCCAGATGTGCTGTCCAAGCTCTTTTGAAGAAGCACAAAGAAACGGGCAACGTTGAGGACCGTAGACGCAGTGGTCGGCCAAGGAAACTTACTGCAGCAGATGAAAGACACATCATGCTTACTTCCCTTCGCAATCGGAAGATGTCCAGCAGTGCCATCAGCTCAGAATTGGCAGAAAACAGTGGGACCCTGGTACACCCATCTACTGTCCGGAGAAGTCTGGTCAGAAGTGGCCTTCAAGGAAGACTTGCGGCCAAAAAGCCATACCTCCAACGTGGAAACAAGGCCAAGCGACTCAACTATACACGAAAACACAGGAACTGGGGTGCAGAAAAATGGCAGCAGGTGCTCTGGACTGATGAGTCAAAATTTGAAATATTTGGCTGTAGCAGAAGGCAGTTTGTTCGTCGAAGGGCTGGAGAGCGGTACACGAATGAGTGTCTGCAGGCAACAGTGAAGCATGGTGGAGGTTCCTTGCAAGTTTGGGGCTGCATTTCTGCAAATGGAGTTGGGGATTTGGTCAGAATTAATGGTCTCCTCAATGCTGAGAAGTACAGGCAGATACTTATCCATCATGCAATACCATCAGGGAGGCATCTGATTGGCCCCAAATTTATTCTGCAGCATGACAACAACCCCAAACATACAGCGAAAGTCATTAAGAACTATCTTCAGCGTAAAGAAGAACAAGGAGTCCTGGAAGTGACGGTATGGCCCCCACAGAGCCCTGATCTCAACATCATCGAGTCTGTCTGGGATTACATGAAGAGAGAGAAGCAACTGAGGCTGCCTAAATCCACAGAAGAACTGTGGTTAGTTCTCCAAGATGTTTGGGCCAACCTACCTGCCGAGTTCCTTCAAAAACTGTGTGGAAATGTACCTAGAAGAATTGATGCTGTTTTGAAGGCAAAGGGTGGTCACACCAAATATTGATTTGATGTAGATTTTTCTTCTGTTCACTCACTTTGCATTTTGTTAATTGGTAAATATAAACTATTTGCATTCTTACTTTACAGCATTTTTTCACACCTGCCTAAAACTTTTGCACAGTACTGTATATATATATATATATATATATATATATATATATATATATATATATATATATATATATTTTTTTTTTTTAATGAGACTCAAATGATAAAATTAGTTTCAAAGGTGACCCCAAAATTCCTCATTTCCAGTTTTAGATTTGACCTAGATATAAAATAGCCCATAACCTGGCACAACTATAAAAATGGGGCAAAGTATTCTACAATTGAGGATTTGTGTGACTAATCTAGTTGTGATTGGGCACCAAGCTTTTCTTTTCACGGAGTTCCAAACCGGGAGGGGTGTATGAATAGAAACTATTACGCGTGGTTCCGCTTTCCATGGCTGGACAGCTGTTGGTGTTTCAATATTAGCCTACAAGTGTAGGTCACCCAGTTACCAGTGTGTCTTATCAGATGATTGATTTAGCACAAGCCTAAGCTGGCCATAAAGCGATCCTGATAAGAAACACTGATAGACACAGATAAATATAAACAACACCACATTCCTTAAGTAGTTTATGTGGCACCTCAGATTTATCTGAGTATCTTTTACATGTTTTACTGTACAGTGTAAAGTTTCATTATGACTAGTGGTTGTTACCGGGATTGCAGCCACCCCCCAGCTTCTCATTAAAGTGTATCCTATACACTCACCACCAATAAAACTGGATGCAGTGATCTTAATACATGGATTATTTTGAGACACACACACACGTATACACACAAATGAGGCCAGCATAGTTTTAAAACCTTTTTAATGGCTTTTCGGACAAATATTTAATTGACGCAAAAGTCACTGACCTAAGGAGCCAACCTTGTATGCCTTCACCTGTCACCTCTGACCAGGTACCCAAATGTAATCCTTCAGCACTAGACCTAAACAGTGCCAACGTTACGCAAGAAAATTCTTGCAAAATCACCCCCAGCAGCTGACTGACTGCAGAGCAGTGCTCAATTCAAGCACTGACTCCACAGAATGGAATATTGTTCTTTCCAATATAGTGTACCAAGAAAGCTATGGTAACACAGTCTTTCGAAACGCATTCCATCCTATAGTTTATGCAATTCAGCAACAGTAGGTATCCTCTTGTAGAGTCAAAGCAGTTCTTTAATTGTTTATTTTTGGGGATCATGAGCAGGTATATATTAATAGAACCAAAAATATACAAGTTCATGGATTTAAGACTGTGAACGTAATCTCCACTGTGATGCAAACATTATCCACAAGAGGGCACTGTTTCCTTTTGTCTAGTACTGCAAGCTCTGCATTGGAGTTTTTTTGTTTTTTTTAAACATAATGATCTCTTAATACCTGCCACTGTTGTTACCTGAAAGATGTTCTCTGTTCCATTTAAGGCTTTGATAAAAGCTTGGCACTCTCTCAACAAAGTTATCTCAGCAAAGTATATCTGAAATGAATATTAACTTCTTTTTTATGCATTTTTTTTGCTCAGTGTAACAGAAAATGCATTTAGAAATATATTTATTTTTTAACCTGGAGTACTTGTGGTGTTGTCCCTTTTTAGTTTTAGAATAAGTACGTGTTCTTGTACATTTAAGTTAATAAAAGACTACAGATCACACACAATTAGTTCAAGCAGATATGACCTTGTATGAAGATATGATGCCAGACACCTAGAAAGCATAATACAAAATGCAAACTCCATTGAAAGCATCTTGTAAAAGGTTACCAAAGTAAATTTACACAGTAATGTTACTTTTCCCATATTTTTCAAGCCCTGTGTCCTCTAAAAATAGTCAAGTTATGTTTTCTATTTAGAGTATCACAGACAGTCCTGGAGTAAGAAATAGATGTGATGAAATGTACAATCTCTTCCTGTGAAGTGTCATTTTCTACTATGAATTTATTTTTTATCAAGTGTGTGATAAGAAGTGATACCACTATATACTGGTAACCAGTGCACCGTACCATTACTTACTGATTCTATTTAGCCTAGAACAAAGAAGATTTAGGGGAGACTTGATTAAAGTCTTTCAAAACTTAAAAGTAGCTGACAAACGTTAACCCTAACCAATACTTTAAGTGCATCAAAAAAAACAACAGGACCAGAAGATACAGTTGGAAATGAAGTGGAAAGAGAGGGGTTCTGAAAAATAGTGTGTACACGGCCCCATGTGTTGCTACAACTGTTTAAATTGTTTAAATAACGTACCTGTAATTTTTCTTTTCATTGTTAATATCCTGACAGCTTTTTACACTTATAACTTTAAAGTCTGTTTCAAAGCTCTTTTCAAAATGTCTGCTCTAGTGCACTGATAGTGTAAAGATTATTTCCCACATTTTCAAACAGGTAACACAGCAATAACGATCGGAACAGAACAGAAAAGCCAGAGCACTTGTTATACATGTGTATATATATATATATATATATATATATATATATATATATATATATATATTTATGCTCTTCAGATAAACATTTAAATATTTAGGAACACTTGCTGTATAATAACTCTAGAGGAAACAATCCATTTTGAATGTGACAATGTTATTTTTTTCTGCTTTAAATAACATTATGTTTAATCATGAAATATCTTGAAATACCTATTTTTAGAATGTGAAATAAAGCCCTGCTTACAACGGTTACAAGATCACAAATACCTGTTTACACTACTCACTTGTAGGCCTATGTTGACATTGACCTGAGGCTGTGAGTTAATTCCCCGGAGCTCGGGTTGATTTGTGTATTGCAGAGGAACAGGAATGGGACGCTGCCGCCAGGGAGCCAGCAGAGTATCCACAGCACTTTCCCCTGCACAACCCAACACAGCACCTCACTGCATGGTACAGTCAGACCCTGCGGCATTAAATCCTGGACTGCACCAGCACAGCTGCGATCGCGGAATGGGAGCAGAGCTGCACAGCACTGCCCAGCCCCATGATTATTTATTATTATTATTTTGGGACTGAGACTTGTTTTGCTGCTGAGTTACCATTGCTGGTAACCGGCAGCATTTGTTATTAGTTAAACTTTTTGTTGCTTTGATTTAAATAAACAACCAGGTTACTTTCAAAACCTATTATTGTTTGGACTGCCTTTGGTTATTTTGCGCCACAACGCCAACCTTGTCACACTTGGCTTTACAAGGAACAAGATTTCATTTTGCAGACCAAACTATTTGTTTTATTAAATCTGTAAAGATTAACTTTATTATTCTTCATCGTATGAGAATAAAATAAATAGCTTAACTGAGCATTTGAATCCTAATGGCAAGAAAAAAAAAGAAAAAAAAACAGCAAGGTGTTCCAGATATTTAATTTAGTTTTATTTCATCTTGATTTAAAAACTGAAAATTATTGTAAGGTATTATCTTTAATTTCTATGAGGATATAGGGAACAGTGGGAGAGTACAATAATAGACCCAAAAATGGAAGTTAAATCTGGATTGTTTAATGCGTACACACCATTTTTCCAATCTGTCTAAGAGGTATAATATAACTGCATCATATTTCACAAAAGCCAAAATAGACTGTTGATCAGATTCCACCTACAGTCTTCCTCTTAGGCAGGCCTGTGTGATATATGCGGTACAGTGGTAAAATAAGTTTGTTCAAGAGGACAAATGACAATGCCCCTACAGAAGCATCAGCACTCCTTTCTCAGTTTAAGAGACTGAACTTCACTTCAATTGGGAGGTTTCTACTAAAGTCTACAAATGCTTTATCTCAAGCACAGCCTGCTGATCTGTGATCTGCCAGTGAGGTGATGCATTCATCTGGATGCACTCAAGACCCTGAGGCGAGCTGAACATTTCTGGTGTGAACATCTCCCTGCAGCTTACGATTCCCCTGCTTCTACTACCAAGAGCTACCACCAAGAGGCTGAGAGCCATACACCACCAGCTCGCTTTACACAAGGTGTCTGTGTCTGCTTTAGTAATTGGTATGTCAGCAGCTTCATGTGAGAATTCATTTTTGAATCTGACTTGAGTACGTAGCCCCTTTCGAAGATCCATGCTTCATGAAAGAAAGAAAGACTTGGTCACCATCGTGCACTCTCTTGTGCACTGGAAAGGAAACGCGTGCTAACATAAAAGGATCCTTTTGCTCAACCAAGTAAACTATCAGGAACTGTGACAAAATGACGTCTCTGGTGGGTATAACACTTTTGCAGGAAGGCGTGTTAACATTTCAAGCTGTATAAAAAAATCATCATTGTTGATTAAAAAAGCATACATCGCTCTCGACCCCCTCCACCTCCCCACTCCCAGGTCACACTTTGTACACTTTCAGAAACTGTCAATAATATTGAACGGCCCCTAATTAAAATGTCTTCATGGTCATGTTTTTCTGTCGGCTTCCTCATCTAATACCTTGTTTACATAAGCTGTAGCCAGGTCTGTGTGTTATCCTACAACCACTCGCATGCTGTTGTGCTATATTTATTAATTATTTTATACATATCTCTGCTGCATCAGAAAAGGAACCAGTGTGCAAGTATACCTTTAAATATGGTTTTCTTGGAACAGTTTGCTAGCAAATATTTATACAGTATGTACTCATATACTGAACAAACTGGTTCTCTCATGTCTATCCAGGTGCTTGGCAGGGGAAATCACATGCAATTTATTTTTTATTAAACATCTGTGATCTGTATTTATCTTGCTTTGAAGTTTCCCTTTAATATAGTCCTGAAAAAACTACCCGATAAGCTGTCCAACTGAGTGTGTAATGAAAAAAAAAAGATTTCTGGAAAGCAAATTTCATCGTGGAATCTGACATTTTGATTGTCCGCATAAGCCAAATTGCATCAAGTTCGGTTGAAATTAAATTTAGATCTGCAAAAAGTACATTGTGGATTGTATCACAGATAGAAGCTTGGTTATTTTTTTCATGCAACAACAATTTAAAGATGTACATCTATGACCAAAAGTTTAGCATCACCTAGAATTTTAGGATTGAGACAATTAAAGAAAAAACTGTATGAACAGAATTTAGATATTTTATTTAACATCATGTAAATCAAAGAAACTACAAAATGATACAGCAAAAGTCTATAGTAATACAGTATTTCATGTTAGATTTTGAAATGTCACCTTTTTCAATTTCTCAGTTTTTCGTTAAGTATATGGAAAACTACAAAGCATTATGTAATTCAATATGTTAACATTACATTATTCAGCAGGTTTCATTCAAGAGTGATGCAAAAATGTTGGCCATAGCTGTAGTTGCTAATTTTTTTTAAATGTTTTCTAACTTCATAATTTTATTGCTCTACAAAGTTGATATTTGTTGATATGTATTTTACAGATGACCTTAATCATTCATTCCAGTTACATATACAAAAAACAGTTAATGTATTTATGGCATGCATTGGTCTCTACTGCAACGCATGTCCAGGATTTCAATCTAGTTTACAACATGAAATTAAGAAAAACTAAAAGAAACATAATAAATTCAATGACAAACATTTAGACTAGAAGTTAAAACGTATGTATCAGGCTGGGTGCGAGCCGGCGACCTCACACACCACAAGTGAGCATCTAAACCACTGTGCAAAACTTTTAATCTCACCAACAAAGGACAGAATCCGCAATGGCAGTGCATCACAACACTGCCCGTTACACCTGGACGACTGGTTTCACAGACCAAGATTGGCACTCGCCTTGCCAGCTTTAATTTGTTTAATTGTTTAATTTAATTTGATTAATTGGTTAATTAGTAATGATCCCTTGTACCTGGCTATCATTATAAATTAGAGCCAGGTGCAGGGTATTTAAAGAGGGCAGCCAGTCTGCTCTAGGCTGCTGGGTGAAGAGCCTGCTTGTGAGTGTGTGCAGGCATACCAAAAGAGAAAGGTAGTGTGAAACTTTTGGTGGAGTGTGCTGTATTACTTTTGTGTTTATTTTGTTTTCTTTGGAAACAGGTAAACAGCTTAGCTGTCCTGTTTATAGTTTAGGTTCCTGTTGTGTTTTAGTTATTGCTCAAGAAAGAGCTAGGTGTTTGTTTTGTTTATTTTGGTTTTTGTTATTATTAAAAAAAAAAAATAGCGCAAGAGCGCTTGAAAAACCTCAATTTCTGTGTCCTGGGTCTATTTTTAAAGGGGCAAATAATCCCGGTGGGTGTGGTTCTTTTACATAAACTATTAGTTTCATCTTTAAACATGACACCTGGTGCTTAGCTAGGTTAAAGAAAGTTTTTAGTTTCTATGCCTTATTGCAACAGTTACACTTAAAATTCCTCAGCAGTCTTCATGTCATGTTATTGTCTGAAGCAGCTGGCTGGTTAATGACAGAAAAGCAGACATTGAACGGAGTGGGGACAATTTCACAAGTGCAACGCTAACTGAAAGCATAGCTTGCAAACAGATATTTTTTTAACCAAGTAGTACATGATATCACATTTTAAAATAAAAATACATGTTTACTATAACAAGTGTCTCATTGACATTTGTATTGTACAAAGATTAATTTTTTGTAAGCTACAATCTCTTTAAGTGAAGTGAAACTATAGAAGTAAACTAGAATCAAGAGGTGTGTGCTTAATATTCTATATTATTCACATAATGTTCTATACACTATTCTAGAATAGTTATTTTATTTATTCCAAACCTGTTATCAGTATCTGGTAGGTAGCTGGCCGGCTCCAAGAGAGAAGAGTACAAAAAGCACTTTCTGCGCACTTTTATTGGAACAAAGCTCTGAGCGGACGAATTCCTTGACAGACTGGGGAAGGGTGGTTTATCTTGACTTTGGAATGGATGAAAGGATACTGGCAGATTCCACTGACTCACAGCTCACAATAGAGAACAGCTTTCTCTACCCCAGATGGGTTGTTCCATTTCTAGACCATGCTGTTCAGACTGCATGGAGCCCCAGCAACCTTCCAGAGACTGATGGACCAGGTACTATACCCCCATCGGAATATATGCAGCTGAATTTTGGCCATCCTACAGTCTATGAGGGAAGCAAGGCTAACAGCTAATCTGGGCAAATGCGCATTTGACATGGGTCTGTGGGCTGTCCTGTCCCAAAAAGTAGACGAAGTAGAACATCCCATTTTGTATATGAGCAAGAAAATGGCTCCTAGGGAGAGAAACTACTCCGTCATTGAGAAACAGTGTTTGGCCATTAAATGGCCTACATACACTTCGCTATTACCTATTAGGATGTTAATTCTTTCTTGTTACGTACCATGGCCCTTAAGTGGTTAAATATGCAAAGCGCACCAAAATGCAGATTTTTATTTTTGGGAAGGGGGACAATCTGGGGCATTAGGGTTAGCTAAGTATTCCTTCAGCGCCACTCTGAGTGGTGGAATATCTGACCTGGAAAGGGCTGAAGAAAGGTTAGTGGTACACCGTCACAGGGATGGGCCAACTCGATGGTAGGACAAAACTGTAAGTCGGTAATCTTGGTAAAAGGGCGTAGCTATAAGACTGCAAAACAACTGTAACAAGCCAGCAGAACCACCCTGGATATCACCACAACCACAACACCTCAATGTGCACATACCTGTTTCCCTGGCACTTTGGATTATTGTGTGTGTGTGTCATGTGGCAGTGTGCCCTAGCCATGTGCGTATTTTATGTTTATATTGTGTATGTTGTATTAATGTTGGTGTATATGTATTGGTGCACGAGATATAATGTGGGGTTATGTAGCACAAGTGTTATAAAATGTATATTTGTATTTATACACAAGGATGGCATAATCACTTCACGTGCAGAGTAAAAGGGGTATTTGTATGGAAGCATTGATTGATTAGCAATTCAATCTTGGTACAGCTGCATAAAAGGGTGAATGTTTCACACTCTGGTTTGGGTGTACAGCGAGGAGGTACGGGAGAGAGAGAAAGAGGAGATTAAAAATAATAATAAAAGTAAAACAATTGCTACGAGTGCTGGAAGCACCAGCACTGTCGGTTTTGTGTGATTTGTTTTGGGTTCAACCTTTTATTTTGCTCTGTGAGCATTGTTTTTGTGAAACCTTTTTATTTTGTTTATTTCATAAAAATGTTACAGGACATTCATTCACCAGTCATCTGCAATATCTGTGTTTGTCTTCTGGCAGAGGAACAGCATAGCTGAGAGTAAAACCAGTGGAAACTGTGGGAGGGAGAACAGCGTGACTGGTGAACTGCGGGGGCTGACTGGACGCCCGCAGTGGACATAAGAGAAGGAGGGAAGGTTGGAATGACAGTTGGAATGGCATCAGATGGAATCAGAGCAATATAGGCTGCGGGGGCCTGCTGGATGCCCGCAGGTACATAACGGTGTGATTGAGCTTCAGTTTGGGTTCGAGACCCACGGCCTGTGTGACAGGACTCCCGAGTGCCTGGGGGCCGTCGGCAAGGCTATACCCGGATCTGCCAGGGTTGAAAGTTGCGCTGCAGGGGTTTGCTGGGCGCCCACGACCCATGTGACGGGACTCCTGAGTGCCCGGGGGCCCTCGGCAGGGTTATACCAGGAACTGCCAGAGTTGAAAATTGTGCTGTGGGGGGTCAGCTGGACACCCGCAGTTGATGGATGAGTTTTTTGGACACCTGAGACTCCCAGCAGGGAGAATAGGACGCCTGGCTGAACAGTGGGATTTGCAGCTGGGGAGGCTGTACGTTGTCTAGTTGCAGGATTTGATGTGACATCATTTCTGTAGAGACCGGGACTTGGATAGCCTTGTATTGCAGAGATATAGAGGGAAAACAATTCCTCTTTGTGAGCTGATGAATTCAATGAAATGCTCTTTTTGTGGATAAATTGTCGCTTTCGAATAGGCCAGTTCTTAATGTCAGGAGCTGACGCTTTACGATTTGAGAGACGAGAGCTGCGATGAACTGGAGTAGGATGGGATGCCTGGTGAGCTGACCGAGAGGTACAGGCCTGTGCACAGCTGGGGCGTTGAGAGGAATTCTCATCCGAAGGCAAAGATGCAGAAATGATGAGGTATTGATCACAGCAGAGTGTAGCTGAGGGGGTGGAGAAAACTGAGAAGGATGATGCTGCTCCAGTGCTGGAGCGAACAGATCATCCTCCGAAGAGTAGTCAAGAATTATTTCCATGACGGAGAGTGAATGTGAATGAATGAAAACGCAAGAGAGGCGTGAGTTACATGGGTATTTTTTTGATAGATTACATTGAGATGACAGCCAGTAAAGATGCTTGTTCTGAAGAAACCGCTGAAGTGAAATGACCTAGGAAGTACAACATATTTCCAAGAAGACAAAGCAAGCAAACAGAAAACTCTTTTACCAGGTGTAGTACCAGTGGTGTCGTTTTAAAATGAAAATATGTCTGTATTAATATATTTTCTTTTAAAAGTGCACATTTAAGAGCTTTATAGTGAATGGAAGTGCACTTTTATTTTTTTAGCTCTTCAAGTGAAAAACGTGATTTAGTATAAATAATACTCCAAAGGTAAGTGATTTTTTTAAAGTGTTTTGTGAATTTTAGCATTGGTTTGAAGACCTATTTTTATATCACAAAAAATGCATTTGGAGAAGTGACTCAATGTTGATAGGGCATGACAGGCACAGCTTTAATTCCATTAAACTAATCTACATACAATTGTATTGCTAGTAAAACAGTAACTTGTGCCCCAATTTTAAACAATGGATTGGGTAATCTGCCCTGAGGAAGCTCTGTAGAGGCTTGTTTTGTTTGCACTTTTAAAGCACACTGCTTTCTTTAGGAGTGTTTAAACTTTCAGAGAGCAATTTCCACATTCATGTTGCCCCAAACCTGCGTTTAAGAACCAAAGTGGAATGGGGTTTCCGATCACGAACCCAGATTCACCCTGAGGAGATTTCCTGTGGTTGCCCCCAAATCTGCTGTGTGAACTCACAACAACCTGCTACTTCATTTAGCAGAAACTGAAAGCTGTTGTCATGTTCAGTGAATGTTTTAAGGTCAGGGAGCCTTAATGAAAACTGACAAAAGCATTAAACATTTAGCGTGACTTGAGATGATTGGGAAAACAAATTTCACATGGATACCCACATGTGATGAAGGTATGTGAAGGACCCAGTAGATTTTAGGTTTTTTACTTTTAATTCCTGGTGTGTAGTACAAGCATGATGACGGAGGTAAGATGATAGTTTGTAAGAATGTTTTCAGAAAAATGTTATATCAATGCAATGTTTTAAATTATTGGTAGCTAGTTTTATAAGCGATACATGACAGGTGTCTTCTTTTAGATTGGTACGATATATATATATGATAGACTTTTTGTACTGCATAACACAGAATTGTAATGATCAATCAAGAAATACAAATGAATAGACTCCAAACCTATGCCCTACCAAATCATTTATCAGTTAACTAACAATTGTCAACCTGGCAATTTTGTGAACTGAACTTTGTAGAGCCAACAGCCCAGTCCGTAACAGACATAAAGCTTTGTCATAAGGTACTGACTCTCTGTGTGATTCTGAACATGTTTCAGATAGTTGGGCTTCAATATCCCTCAGGCAGAGGAACAAATTACAGCAAATCATACAACAACTTAATTCCACTGCTTTTCAGACTTAAGAATTGTCATAGGAAACTAGGAAGAAAAACAATAGGGTGTCATTTTGAATGAGCCTGGTGTAAGGGGAAATACTGTTGGAGGTAATTACTGAACACCAGAATTAGGGTGGTACTTAATATAAAACATATGGACAAAAAACAATTACAATTTGTAGAAGAGTTAAATGCTTCTAAAACACAAAAAGCTTTACTTACAGATATGAGATTTACATATACAAATATTTCTCATCAAATGCCATCCTGTAATTAAGGATTTCAATGTTTTGGAACAAACTTTGCAAACATACCTAAATGCTACCTAACAAAAATCTTTCTAAATAAAAAAGCACGTCTTTATCCTCTATATAGAGTGAGCGAGAATGCTCTGTTTTGTAAGACTCTGACTGACTGTGCTATTCCAAAGACTGAGGTGGAAACAGAAGTGGCGAACCAAAGGTGAGATTTTATTTACAGGTGGAATATAAAGAACAAACCAAAAACCACAAAATAAAAGACTAACCCAGTTCTGGGCGCTAATTCACTTATTGAGTCCTGACTATTTATTATGGTTTGGCTAATCCACACCATAATACAAAACTGTGCACACAAACGTATGGCACTTTTTCCCTGTAGAGTTCCACTTTAAATCCACAGGTAAGTGCACTTGTTTCTTTTCAGTCCTTTAAATGACCACAATTGGTTTACTCAAGTAACAATAACAGTGTCTCTTTCTTTATCACCGGTATCCAGGTTAGCGTACCAGCAGCCCCACCAGGTAAGTATGGGAATTGCGCACAGGCTGTAGTGATTGTACTCACTGGTTGTTGTATCGTTGCAGGTAAGTTTGTATCCGGTTTCAAAGCGTTGCTTTCAGTATTACTGTTCTGTTACATTCCATTGCCAATCACTTTGTTAAACAGTTCTGTCCTTGGCGTTTGTCTGTTTGCACCAAACACTCATTTCAAAATAGCGCACATTGCTTCTTTCGTTTATTTCACAGTCCTTTGTAGACAGTCCCTTGCAGCATCCACTCGTGGCGTAACCGTGCTACGGTTCAGTTTAATAACAATTATAAATCCACTCTTCTACGTGTCATTCACGCGCACACAACACGGTAATTTGCAATAGGCCGCTCCCAGTCTAATTACTCCATAGACATTGTTTACAAGAACGTTGACTAGTTTTCATAACACTTAAAAAAAGTACACCTAATTGTATTTTCCGTGTTGTTCTAAATATAAATATATATATATATATATATATATATATATATATATATATATATATATATATATATATATATATATATATATATATATATATATATATATATATATATATATATATATATATATATATATAACAGCTAAAGAAAGCTAGAGAAATGAGGCTAAGCTAAGTTCTTCATTAAGTTCCCTCGGTTCTAAAGTACTCAGTGTATAAATCTAATAGCACTCATGGTGTTGTAATTTAATCAAGTCCCCGCCTCTATATCTTCTCTCTACCATAGAATTTCAAGGAAGATGCCATGCCATGATAAGCTGTAATATGTCGGGCAATAGCTTAATCCATATTTCTATTACGTATAGCTGCTTTATGCTCAGCTATTCATACTTCAAGGGCTCTTTTCGTTTGGCCGATATATACACACACAAGACGATACAGGCATTTAAGCATATACATGACATGTGTCGTATTGCAGTTGATAAAACCTCTTATTTTATATTTAGTGCCTGTGTGGGGATGGTAAAAGGCTTTTGTATCCATTGTATTGGCACAATATGTACAATGGCCACAACAAAAATTACCCTCTGGTTTACACGGAAGCCTTCTCTGTGTAAGAGATGGTGGTGAGTGTACAGTATGTACCACCCTATCTCTAATATTACGTGCACGTCTAAACGTAATCATAGGAGGCGAGGAATTGAAAATATTAAGTTGTTTGTCACTTTCCAAAATGTGCCTCTTTTAAAATTATGTTTTTGATTACACTCGCTTGTGGGTTATACTCAGTGGAAAAACAGAGACGATGATTATCTGCAGTTTAGTTTCTTTCAAATAGAAGTACTTCTATCAGCTTCTATCAGTTTCTCTCTTAAATATGCTCTTTCTGTATCATGTAATCTATAGCCCCTCTGAGTGAAATTCTCCCTCATCCAAACAGATTTAGTTTCATATTCCCCTACTGTACTGCAGTTACGTCGTAAATGTAAAAATTGACCCACAGGTATATTCCATATCAAAGACTGTGGGTGGTTACTTTTTGTCTGTAATAGTGCATTTGTTTCTTGTGGCTTGCAATATATAGTAGTTTCAAGTGTGTTATTTACAGATTACTATTCGAATTGTAAATGTAGTTGTTTTCTTCCCAGTGGCCCATGAATAAATTGGCATAGTTCGGTGCAAAAGCTGCACCCATAGCTGTACCTTGTAGTTGTAAATAATACCCCCCCCCCACCCCCACCCCAACCCGCCCGCATATTGAAAATAATTCATCTTAAGAACCATAACCATTGCTGTTAACTTTAACAAAAATTCGGAGGGAGGGAGAATACGTTCCGGACGAGACTCTAAATACCTTAACAGTGCCCTGTGGCAAAGTGGTAATTAGTAGCAGGTGTATAGCAGGTGTGGTGCGGATGCAGTAATCCCAAGAACAAACAGACAACAAAGTACGGGTGAAATGGTTGATTTAATGATTATTAATCCAATGGTCTGATGACCAGCCAGCAAATAATAATGAGCTGGCAATACACAACAATGTGTTTCGCACAGTAATCAAAAGGGTTGCAGTCCCGTAAACAATAAGCACAGTACTAAACACACACAATTAGACACACACACACGATCACAGGTCCAAAGTGAGTGCTCTAAGTGCTTGTGGTGAAGTGCAATATAATACGTGCTATAGTGGTGAAACAAGTGCTTGATAGCAATGTTAATCGTGACTGTAGTGCAGTGTTGATCTGGTTTTGTGCTGGCCCTTGGCGACAGCTCCGGATTCGTGTTTAGCCGTCTAGTGCTATATAACAAAAACACAGACAGTTACTAAACAGACACAAATAAACAAACAAAACACTCACAAATATTTTCCAGTACGCTTTCTCTGCATCTCACACGGTCCTTCCAGTCTCTCAATAAAAACCAAGCGAAGGAAAAGATTTACAATTCTCCGGCCCCTTTTATGCGATCATGAATGACCCCTTGGTAAACGATTACAGCTGACTCTATTGCCTGCAGCTGCTACCTCGTTTACCTTCTGGGTCAATACGTTCCTGCAACAGCAGGCTGACTGACTTTCCGACCCAGGAAATGAACAGTCAGGCCAACCTGTCCAAAGCCTTTCCCTTTCGCTACTTAGCGCCCTCACAGGTCGGGAGGGAGATTTACAACCAGAGCTCATTATATTTCCGTCACATGCCCATATTCCTCCTCCTTCATGAGGGATTTTAGTATAAAGGCTCTGCACATCCAACTTTACCAAAATTGTATTTATTGTAACATTATAGCTGCTAAGCTGTTGTATAGCATCTCTAGTATCTCCTAGATATGAAGGTAACTCGGGAACCAACCTCTTAAACAAATAATCAACATATTGGGAAAGGGGTTCAGTAAGTGAACTATTACCAGAGACAATGGGTCTATCTGGCGGGTCCTCTAGTGATTAATGAATTTTGGGAAGTACATAGAATGCAGGACAAACAGGATATTCTGTAATTAAGAAATCTCTCTCTCTCAGTTATCCTTCAAGTAGTCGTGCGGAAGAGAAGAAACCATCTATTTCCTTTTTAATTTCTTGTGTTGGATTCGCTCTTAATGGGATATAGAATTGTCTATTCACCAATTGTATCTTAATTTCTCCATCGTACTGCTCATGGCTCAATATAACAATAGCACCACCCTTGTCTGCCAGTTTAATTACTAGATTTGAGTTTATGTCAATCGCTTTCAAGGACTCACCCCTCTCTGCATTTTCTGTTGTGTCTGGTTTGATTTTCTATGGCCACTCCTAAAAAAAGGCCTCAGTGTTGGTTAAACATTCAGAATCACTAGGACTCTTTCACTGGCCATGGAAAGTTGAGGATCACGCTTGTTTTATTGAATCCCCTGGGGCGGAATTTAGAATGGAATCTTCATCTCACCCTTTGCCAGTCATATACAACATTGTCCCGGTAGTCTTTCATGTCTCTTTCATATTTCTTCAATTTGTAAAGTTGGAGTTCCTTTTGAAATGAATTAAGAGATGCACTGACTTTTTCCGTCAATGGGCCATACGCTTCTAGACCAACCTGATCGGTAATGGTCTTTTCCAAATTTCCCTCTTCAGCGGCTGTTTTCTGGCTGTTTTCTCTTTCAGTTTTCATCTTTGATAACCAATAGGATCAAATCCAGAGCACATTTACTGAGTATCTGTTCCCACTTCTGTAGAAACACCGGATCATCTAAGCCAAAGGCTGGAGCTTTATTGAAACAAAGTCCCCTAGGAGTACGTTTCTCTCCAGTATTCAGACAGGGAAATTGAGTGCCAGTGCAACCGATTTTATGTTTTCTTTTCAATATTCTAAGTCTCCACATAACTTCTGAATAGAAACCTAGGGTTCAAAGTCCCGGAAAAACTCCTCAGATAATGTGGAAGCACAATGCCTTGCCCTTGTTTATCTGTATACGACAGAGTCTCTGATCTTGTGTGCATACCTTCGCTTATATCGGCAAAGGTAGTATTTTTTATTTAAGAAAACAGGATTAATCTGCAAATGTACCATTTCTTCTAGTTAAAACATTCAACACGAGCTACATGAGGTAGAGAGCACTATCCCTGTAGTCCACCTCAAACAATAGATCAAGGTGTGCCTCCGCGCTTCAGCAAGTAAATTTCAAACCGTAGCAGGTGCTCAATCATGGCAGGACAATGAATTAAAATAGGCTGCTTATCACCGATGGCTTCACTAAATTGACTCTCCATGGAAAGCATAAAAGGTAAGAGCACACTTGGCAGTTTCGCAATATAACTTTAATTAATCCATGTATGCGAGACAGTTATTGTAGTTCATACAGAAGTGCTAATGTTTCGACGCTACTAGTGTCTTCCTCATAGCAATCTGGAGAAACTGGTATTCACGGGCCACATATAAACTCTGTTGCAAGAACACCATTGGTCATTTACACAATTGGAAAGACTTCCCATATAGGTATTTGTGATCTAATTTTCTGCAAAAACCCAGTGTTTCTACAGGGCAAATATAGTGAGTTGACTCAAATCTCTAAATACTTGCATACTAAACACATTAAATATCAATTAATCATTAAAAGAAATAAGAAATACAATAAAATTAAAAAGCCCCTAATAATCCTGTTATAAGGAACAAAATTACAATAGTTTTTTCAAAGATGGTATTATATATACCAATAACAGCTAAAGAAAGCTAGAGAAACGAGGCTAAGCTGAGTACTTCATTAAGTTCCCTCGGTTCTAAAGTATCCAGTGTATAAATCCAACAGCATTCATGGCATTGTAACTTATTAATCATGTCCCCGCCTCTACTTGAAAGACTAATCTTCTCTATATCATAGAATTTCAAGGAAGATGCCATGCCATGATTAGCTGTAATATAATGTTGGGCAATAACATAATCCATATTTCTATTAGGTATAGCTGCTTTATGCTCATTAATAATAAATGGGCTTCAGTGAGTTACAGGAAAATAATTCCATCTAGGGTTTCTGTGACGTCATAAATTATGAGACCACAGGTCGAGTAATTTATAAACTGTCACAGAAACCCGAGATGGAATTGTTTTCCTGTAACTCACTGAAGAGGCCCATCTATTATTTTTTTATAATATACGGATACCCTTGTGATGCTAATATTAAAGAAGACGAGGTTCAGCAGTACAGCTGGGTTTTTTAAACTTAGTGTTTTAGTGCTGTACAGACGTTCTAGGTCGTTATCCGTTAGTGCTTCAGCTTTATTTGGATGATTGCCTTTACCCTGTTTTAATTTCCTGTTCCTCTTCAGTTTCTGAGATATGTACGAATGTACCAGCTTTACATCATTTAACGTATTCTCATTTTATTGATGAACATTTCTGTACTGTGGGCGAGGAGTCGAATGGGTCAAAGTTCAAGTATATTTTCCTCTAGAGGAATTATCACTTTTTGACGTCACTACTGTGGTATTATGCCTTTTTTTTAATGGCTCAGGATTCAAATATAGCCTTCATATATATATATATATATATATCACCAAATACCAAATTGGGGAGAAAATAAGAAATTGGCGATTCCAAATTAAATAAATAAATAAATAAATAAATAAACTCCTCGAGCCTTCAACTCCATCATGGCCTCAGTCTCATCTTTGACCCAAGAATGCTACTATAGATAGATAGACCACCCACTCAATGTATAGCGGGTGTCGGGGTCCAATACAAATCCGCTAAATATTGAGGGCCGCGAAATAGCAAGAGATCAGTGGCGGAGGAATAGCCGGTGCAGCCAGTGCATTTGCACAGGGGCCCACGCACTTAGGGGGCCCCAGCAGCCAAACTCAAAAGCTGAAATCATTATATAATCAATGTATTCATTTACAGGGCCATCCACCTCGGTGATTATTCATTTAATAATCTGTTTATTCACTCATTCATTCATTCATTCATTCTACGGGGCCCGGCATGTTCTGACAGGGTCTCAAGACTCGATGCGAAATTAAAATACGTCACACAGGTGCAACACGGTCAACTATACAACATAGGAGAGAGTGAGTAAAGACAGCATGAATCCCATTTGCGTTTTACGCCACACATAATCTGATTTATTTTGTGATTTACAATAGTGTATTTTATAAATTATAAATACTGTATATGCCTCCAAAACACAGAAGTGGAGTACAAAAGTATAAATTGAAGGGGGCCCACAAAAAACCTGCACCTGGGCCCATCTTTCTGTTCCTCTGCCACTGCGAGAGACCCATAAAAAAAAAAAACAGGCTAATAACAAATACTGTACAACCACTACCTTGTTTTATCGTGTTTGTCAGGGTCCAGTAAAAATCCTCTACACAACCCACTTTCTCATTTTTTGTATTTTAATTCATACTGTGGAGGGTAATTGCTTCTCATCAACTTAAGCCTCCAATTAATTTCAGAATCTTCCTCTCATTTCTCAAATGCCCAAACCACTGCATTGAAAGAATCCATTCCAAACATAGGAGGCTTGTTGCTAGGGAGCTGACGTCGCTGCCCTGTGACTTTTGCTCGTGCATTGCTTAAAAAACTGCTTCAGCAAGTAGATATTTAATTTGCTTTGTGTTATTGTGCAATGCGTGTGTATATGATAACATTATGATATTAATGCTTTCTTTTTAATTGTTCTGTATATTTTAGTTTGTGATGTGCAGTACAAAATAAAATGAACAGTAATTCTAAGTGAAATTGTCTATATATAGTGCAGCTAAGGCATGTGCAGTTAGACTGTAAAAATGGGGAGACAACTCCAGGACCGCAATATATCTGAATCTGCAATATAGCAAGGGGCTTATATAACAAGGGGTGAGTGGGCGTGTGTGTGTGTGTAATTTTTATATATATATGCCTTGGGGTTAGAATTAGAGCCAGGATGGGAAGCACCAGGCTGTAATGAAATGAGGGACACCTGCCTGTGATTAAGCAGGCAGTTATAAAAGCTGGTCCATCTTTAGACTTGCTCACCAGGGTACAGGCTTCCAAGAGCATGTCGGGGTACCCATGCTCACTTCTGACACCAATGTGATGAACCTCAGTTCCCGCAAGCAGGGGCTTCTCACAGGCGGAGGTGGGACACGAACCCGGGACCTCCCGCTTTGAAGCATAGCACCAATCAGCTGCTTATTAATATACTGTGTGTGTACACACACACATATATATATATATATGTGTGTGTACACACACAGTATATTTGTAAAGCTCTTTAAGAACACCATGGTCATGGTGTGGCTCTTTTAGCCGACAAGAATAGCGTCTCTGTTTTAAGGAGTTAAAACAATAATAAAAGTTAACTTGCAATTTCGAAAACAAGAAATGTTGTCCCAACCTGTTTTGAGGCATCCCCATTGCTTCACTTCTGCCTATGGCTCATTGTGTGACACAGTAGTCTTATTACCCTTTGCTGGGGAATGAAATCCCCTGAGAAGGGGATATAGTGGAGTACGTCACAATTCACACATTTTTTAATATCTGGAAAACCGTGTATCCAATTGACATGAAACTTCATATTGACATTTAGTTTAAGTTATTGCGAATATCAGATTCTGGATATGTAGAGGGGTGTCTGTCCATACATCCGTCCATCTGTATGTCACACTGTGGTCAGGTGCTTTGGTACAGTGAATAAATCAGGTCCAAACAATGTTTCTCCCACAACAGTCTGCGTGTTTTAATAATAACAAAATAAGAACAATAACACAAATAAGTCCACCCCTTTACCAGCGATGGTATTGGGGGGTACACGGCAGTTCTCTTAATTAAAACAAAAACTAAACAAAAACGGGACTTTGTCCGTCCCCACATTCTCCGTGCACGCAGTGCTCTCGGTCCTGAGAAGCGTGGTGCCGTGGTGCCGGAGTAATTAATTTCCCTAGGAGCCATTTTTTTGCTCAAATAAATGGTAGGGTGTTCCACTCCATCAACTTGTTGGGACAGGACTGCCCCCAGACCAGTGTGGGAGGCATCAGTCTGAAGGATGAACTCTTTGCTGAAATCTGGTGAAATCAGAGCGGGAGCTTGACAGAGTCGCTTCTTAATCATATCAAACGCTTCCTGACACTGCCCTGTCCATTTAACTAATTTTGGAGCAGCCTTTCAGGTGAGATCGACCAGGGGGTTGACTATGGTGGCATACTCGGGGATAAAACGGCGATAATAGCCGGCTAAACCCAATAGTGATCTCACCTGTGACTTGGTTCTCGGGATCGCCGTCTCCACCAGCGCCTGGACTTTGGAGGCGATAGGCTTTACCCGGCCATTACCCATAATGTAGCCAAGATACTGGGTCTCCTGTTTGCCAAATGCACACTTGCCCAGCTTGGCTGTTAGCCCGGCCCCCCTTAGAGACTGTAGGACGGCTGAAAGCCTAATAATATGCTCCTTCCAGGTGGAGCTAAAAATCACCACATCATCAATGTACGCAGCTACATACTGATTATGGGGAGCCAAGACCTGGTCCATCAGTCTCTGAAAGGTGGCGGGAGCTCCATGCAACCCGAAGGGCATGGTCCAGAAATGGAACAAGCCATCTGGGGTAGAGAAAGCAGTTTTCTCTTTTGAACTCTGAGTGAGTGGAATCTGCCAGTATCCCTTCGTCAGATCCAAAGTCGAAATTAAACGCGCCTTACCCAGTCGGTCGAGGAGCTCATCCACTCGGGGCATTGGATACGCATCAAACTTAGAGATGGCATTAACCTTCCGGAAATCCACACAGAACCGAGTGGAGCCGTCCTTTTTGCCCACCATCACGATAGGACTGCACCACTAGCTCCGGGAAGGTTCAATGACTCCAAGCCCGAGCATATCCTCCACCTCCTTGCGAACGGGACCCCTGCGACTCTCCGGGATCCGGTACGGTCTCTCTCGGACCCTGAAACCTGGCGGAGTAATAATAGCATGAGAAATAACATTAGTTCTGCCAGGCAAATCAGAAAAAAACATCACTAAACCTTTTCACCAACTGGAAGAGCTCACGTTTCTGATCCGGAAGTAACTGTTCTCCCATCGGAATGTTAGTTGTAGCTAATGGATTGACAGTGGGACCAAAATCCTCTTCTAAACTGTCACCAGCTATAAACAGGGCCTCCCTTTCATTCCAGGGTTTTAGCAAGTTAATGTGATAAATTTCAGTCTTATTTCAGCGATTGGGTTGTCTAATTTCATAATTCACATTACCAATTCCACGTAACACCTCATATGGCCCCTGCCATTTAGCATACAACTTAGACTCCGATGAAGGAAGTAGCAGCAGTACTTTATCACCTGGCCAAAAAGTCTGAATTCTTGCTTGTTTGTTGTACTGCTGCTCTTGGCGATGCTGAGCTAGTTTTAGGTTTTCTTGTGCCAAACGACCAATCAATTCCAGGCGGTCTCTTAACAGGATTACGTATTTGACTATATTTTTGGAAGTTTTTGTGTGCTCCTCCCACCCTTCTTTCACAAGATCAAGAATGCCCCGTGGTTGCCTCCCATACAGCAGCTCAAAGGGAGAGAACCCGGTCGAGCTCTGAGGCACCTCTCTCACTGCAAACATCAGGTAGGGGAGTTTAGCCCAATGTTTCTGTTCTTGGGTGACAAACCGCTTCAGCATCTGTTTTAAAGTCTGATTAAAATGTTCCACCAAACCGTCTGCGGGTGATAAACAGAGGTTCGAATGGACTTAATTTGCAACAATTTATACAATTCTTTCAAACACTGTGACATGAAGTTCGTTCCGTGATCAGTGAGGATTTCTTTTGGAATCCCTACTCTCGTTATAATCTGTACTAACTCTCAAGCAACTGCTGCGGCACTAGTGGATCTCAATGGTACTGCCTCTGGATGTCTGGTCGCGTAGTCCACCACAACCAAAATGTGCGTGTATCCAGAGTCAGACTGGCTCAATGGACCCACTATGTCCATAGCAATGTGTTCAAAGGGAACTGAGATCAGGGGCAGTGGGACCAGCGGGGCCGGGCGAACCCGCCCCGGCGCTACTTGCTGACATTCCGGACACTCCGCTACATATCACGTCGCCTCACTATAGACTCCCATCCAATAAAATCGAACCAATATTCGTTCCCGAGTCTTATCGCTACCTAAATGGCCCGAACATGGGACATAGTGAGCCAACCGCATGATCTCACATCGAAAAGACTGAGGAACGAGTAATTGTGTTACAATCTGGCTAGTCCTCGTGGCTTGGGATACCCTATACAGCAAATGCCTGACAATAATGTGGTGAGGATATGTAAGCGGCCGGTTACCCTCTACATCCTTCCCCTCGATAGACCGAACCTGCCCCCAGATGTGTGCCAGCGAAGGATCATTTTTTTGTTCCAACGCTAGGTCCACATCTCGGTCCCAGAACTTCGGGATATCGAGCGGAGCTACAGTAGCTTCAGCACTGGGGGCCCCAGTAACCCGCCCGCAGGTCACACTGAGTCCCAATCCCCTTTCCCTTACATTTAACAGACTCTGAAGTTTCCCCACCAAACCCCAGCCTTGTCTCATTGACATTCCTTCCCATTTTTCGACCCTTCGCTCTTTTTGTTTTTTCGGCTGAAATCGGAATGGAACAGATCAGCTTGCAGGGGGAATATTTTCTCAATAGTTTCCCCCGCTGCTCCCATGGTCTTACCGGAGACTGGCGTTACCGTTTTATTAATCATTGTTTCAAAATATGGCCAGTCTCGACCTAAAATAACTGGATATGGCAACTTTGCAGCCACTGCCACGATTACACGGCGGGTATGACATCCAATCGTCACATCTAATTTAGTGCGGGGGTAGTCCTTGTTATCCCTGTGAATACAGGAAATTACCACTACCCCGCATGTCCACCAAGGTACCCCCGCCAACAGAGCTTCTTCAATTAAAGTCTGCCCACATCCTGAGTCCACTAACGCGTGGGTACTCACATCACCAACCCGTACATCAACAATGCAAGGCCCCTCCTAATCATTACCCCTGGACTTACCTGGTGCTGTTGGTACGTAATGGGAGGCGGCACCACATTCCATCGCTGCCGGACAATTCCGGGCGAGGTGGCCGACCTCATGGCACCGGTAACACGTGGGGTGAAAGGGCGCCCACAGAGCTTGTATGTCCCGCTGCCGGTTTGGCGAGTGGGGAGGGGTTCTCTGCTCTCACCCGCTGGGGTCGACCTCGCCCTCCATTGGGGTGGAGGAAGGCCGCCCTTGGGGTGTCGATGAGAAGTAGCCCCGTGTGGGAAGGGGCTGAAGTGCTGTGGGGGTCCTGTCCTTGGACTCGCCGTCCAGGGTCGGTTGGAGGGAGGAGCAGGGGTGACGACCACGGGAGCTGATGCCAACGCATCCTCATACCCCTCAGCCAATCGGACTGCTGCCTCTTGCGTGGTGGGTCGATGCCTGGTGACCCAATTCCGGGTGTCCGGCCCCAGCACCTTCACAAACTGCTCTATAGCAATCAGCTCGGTGATCTTCTAGGCATCGTTGGTGCCGGGACAGAGCCACTGGGTCACATGATCCACTAATTGCTGGGCCACCACACGGGGTCGCAGTCCTGGGGGTCGCTGGTACTCCCGGAACCGACAGCAGTGTGTCTCCTCTGTGCTGTCAAGCAGCTGGAGAATGGCCTGCTTCACCTGGTTGTACACCAGGGCTTGCTCATGTGTCAGGGCTTGGTAGGCTGCCTGGGCCTCCCCAATCAAATTGGGGCCCAACTGGGTAGCCCACCACTCCCGAGGCCACTGAGCTGCTGTTGCCTGCCTTTCAAAGGCAACTAAGTAAGCCTCAGGGTCATCCTTCAGCGACATCTTCACTACCCTTACCCTTGGTATGGGTACTACTGGTTGAACCGCCGGTTCCCTCCCTCGATCGGCCTCCAGGAACAAGCCATGCATCCTCTCCATTATGGCCGTCAATGATTCCTGATGCCTCCGCTCCTGCGCCTCCAACAGCGCTGCCAATGCGGTTGGGTCCATTTGTAATCCCTCTTCTTGACACCAAGTGTGGTCAGGTGCAGTGGTACAGTGAATAAATCAGGTCCAAACAATGTTTCTCCCAAAACAGTCTGCGTGTTTTAATAACAAAATAATAACAATAACACAAATAAGTCCACCCCTTTACCAGCGATGGTATTGGGAGATACACGGCAGTTTTCTTAATTAAAACAAAAAGTAAACAAAAACGGGACTTTGTCTGTCTCCACGTTCTCCGTGCACACAGTGCTCTCGGGTCCTGAGAAGCGTGGTGCCATGAGTGGTGCGGTGCTGTGCAGTGCAGGGACGTGCTCTATATATATTGCCGGTCCGCGGCTCACTCCTCCTCTACAACACAAAACACACGTAACCCAAAACAATAAAACAATACAGGCTCCGGCCGTCTGTTTACGTTTTCAGCGCAAGGCGGAGTATTGACATAGCTGCTTCCCCTTTGTACCCACAAAGCCCTCCCCGCAATCAATCCGTTGCCCTGGTTTCTCCAATAGAGGGCCGTCCCGCAGCTGATTTCTGGGTACATGCAACTACGCGCTCCCGCCTACCGTCCAGGCAGTCCATCTAGGAGGCAGCATTACCACCGTCCTTACACAGCGTCCTTTCCGATCGGGAGGGAGATTTACAACATCGACTCTTTCTCTGTTTATCACACACACTTAGATTTTTTCATATATCTGGAAAACACTAATCAAATTGTGATAAAACATTTTGTAATTCTTATTCAATATTACTTTGAAACACACTTAATATGTTTACCAACTTTCTTCATATCGATAGCTCCAATTTGAATTTCGAGCCGTGGATGGATGTTACTGACTTGTTTTACTTTATTTAGGATAACACTTTAAAGTCCTGTGTGTGTGTGAAAGTATTATACTCTCCATGAAGCACCTTGTTATTAGATAACCCAATGTTGTTGGTTGACACATATATAGTAGGATACACAAGCAGGTCATTCATAAAGAACAGTTGACAAAAACAATTAGTCAAAAGTAATCCCCTGAACCGCCTGTTTAAAGATTTTGTCAGGAGCACAGGGCCGTTTTATTTGGAAGTATCTTAGCCCTGTATCCACTAAGAACCAGATTTACATTGATCAGCTTCACCTTGTAAAATTCTGCAGTCAAATTCGGGAAGCACCTAACGTTAATAAGCATAGAATAGTCCTTGAGTCTGAGCAGTGGCTGGAGAGATGCATACGATTGTTTTCTGTTTAAAGATGCCCTGATGCCTTATAATACTAATTGAATGCCGGGGAGAAAGATAAGAAACAGACGTTAGAGGACTGGACTGAGGAGGGGAAGCCCATGCTTTGAATCTTCCCTGCTGTTTATAGACTTGAGTACAATGTAAGTCCAGCTTTTACTGAGGCTAGACAATGAAACTAGGAGAGTAAGTTAATTTTTAAAAAACTTACCCATGTTATGTTATTATTAGGGGTGTAACTATTGATTGTTTATCAATGACTCATGATACTTTCTTTATATGGTACAGTAGATCGTTATACAGGTATATTAAGCAAAGCGGTGGTTCTGGCAGGGAACTCACTTTATCCTTGGATCAAATCATGAAAATATCAAGCATATTTTAGGCTCTTCCAACACAAGACTAAATCATAAATTGAACAGCTAGTTTCTTATTTGTCCCTTGATAAACAATATGTCCAATGATCAGCAAGGAAGTGATTTATATCTTAATCCACTACATCCCTGCTGTGCGCCAGATTTCGCCTCCTCTGCCTCCACCTGCTTTTTTTGGCTTTGTCTAAGCTATCCTCTGCCCCCCTGCTCATGATAGAAGAGGTAGGTGTGTTTCCTTGAGGTTTAAATAAGTTATATCATCCATAACTACAGTGCTCCCCTTTATAACGTTATAGTTGGGAGCCATAGTTACAAGACCATGCTATTTGTGTTCTGCCTAATAACGAACCATGACCATGCCATCTTCTAGCTGGTTCCACAGTATAAGGGTGGCCTTATATAGGGGGAGTACTGTTAACACTCACTAGTGCTAAAATTAAGAAATACTAGAAGAAACCTAAGTTCAATGACAAACTTTCAACATTGTCAATGTCTGCATTAGACATTGAAAAATACTTCTACTTGACAAGTCTGTCATTGCATTTATTATGTTTCTTGTATTTCTAATTAAAATAAAGTTAGGAAGGAGAAATTGACAGGACAACCAAGAAAATGACCCTTTACATTTTTTTTTTCCAGTTTAAATAGAAGCTGCTGGTAGACTGGTTGAGTGGATTTTGTAATTAGAAACCACAATTTTTAGGGCTAGTTAGCAAGGTCTTGGCTGCCAGGGCAATACAGACAAGTCTAGATGCTGACAGCCTCAGTATTGTATGTAATCAGGGAGTCTTTATATAAAGGAACTGCAAAAACAAGCTATTCCCTGGCAGATGTAATTAAAGCTGGCAACCATTAATTATATATCGAACAATGGATTTTCTGAGGTAATACTGCAATTACATTCCTGAGGGTATTCAAGTAATGTGATTTTAAGAAAGTCTGGAAAGGTAATAAAAAAAATGAAACATGTTATATACAGTGCCAGTTATAATGAATCTTGATTTTAGTCTTTTTTTGGAATGTGTTAATATTTGTCCAAACGGCATCTACCCAAAAGTACAGGGAGGTTACTTCCAGGCTTTCCAGAGATGCTTACTATGGAATGTATAATGATTCGTTGGATACCCATTCCCTGACAAAGTTTTTAGAAAACAGTCATGAACATTCTCATAAAGGATCACATACACTGCCTATAGAAAGTCTACACCCCCTTTCAAAATGTTCACCTTTTGTTGCATTATAGCCTGGAATTAAAATGCATTAAAATTGTTTTTTTTTTCATTTATCTACACATCCTACCCCACAACTTCCAAGTGAAAAAAATGTTCTAGAAATTTGTAGAAAATGAACTAAAAACCATAAAAACTGAAATAGCTTGGTTGGATAAGTGTCCACCCCCCTTGCAATAGCAATCCTAAATTAGCTCAGGTGTAACCAATCGCCTTCAAAATCACACACCAAGCTAAGTGGCCTCCACCTGTGTTAAATTGTAGTGATTCACATGATTTCAGGATAAATTCAGCAGTTCCTGTAGGTTCCCTCTGGCCTGGCCTGTAATTTGTGGAGTGCTTGGGATATTGGCAAGAAGGAAGCCATTACTCAAGAAAGCCCACCTTGAATCCCGTATGCTAAAAAACACTCAGGAGATTCTGTAGCCATGTGGCAAAAAGTTTTGTGGTCTGACGAAACTAAAATTGAACTTTTTGGCCTGTAATCTAGCGTTATGTGTGGTGCAAACCCAACACAGCACATCACCCAAAGAATACCATCCCTACTGTGAAGCATGGTGGTGGCAGCATCATGTTATGGGGATGTTTCTCATCGGCAGGGACTGGGGCACTTGTCAGGATAGAAGGGAAAATGAACAGAGCAAAGTACAGAGAAGTCCTTGAGGAAAACCTGCTGCCCTCTGCAAGAAAGCTGAAACTGGGACAGAAGTTCACCTTTCAGCATGACAACGACCCAAAGCACACAGCCAAAGCTATACTGGAGTGGCTAAGGAACAAAAAGGTAAATGTCCCTGAGTGGGCCAGTGGTCAGAGCCCTGACCTAAATCCAATCGAAAATTTGTGGCATGACTTGAAGATTGCTGTCCATCAACGCTCCCCAAGGAACTCGACAGAGCTTGAACAGTTTTGTAAAGAAGAATGGTCAAATATTGCCAAATCTAAAGGTGTGCAAAGTTGGTGGAGACCTATCCCAACAGGCTCACAACTGTAATTGCTGCCAAAGGTGCTTCCACTAAGTATTAACTCAGGGGGGTGGAGACTTATCCAAATGTGATCTTTCAGTTTTGTATTTTTAATATATAATTTTTTTCTCATTTTTTCCCTTAACAGTGTGGAGTATGTTGTGTCGATAAGTGGGAAAAAATCCTCATTTAAATGCATGAAACTCTGAGGCACTGACAACAAAATGTGAAAAGTTCAAGGGGGTGTACACTTTCTATAGGCACTGTAATCTGCAAAATATGCTTGCATCACACTTAATATATTTATGGAGTTTTGTATGGCCTGCTGTAACCCATAATGCTTTACAATTACACCTTTCAGCAATTACATTAGAACACATATTTCGTCTATGGGGCCTCCGACATTCTTTGGTCTACCAAGTTTCGTGAGTTTCTGTGCAACGGTGTTGATTTTAGAGATTTTTTGAAGAGTGGAAGAAAAAAAATAAAAATCCTAAATTTAAAATCTTGTAAACATGCTTAGACTATTGTACAGTTTTTAAACAGTCAACATTTCCCATTTAAGTGAAATGGGAGTAAGATATATAAGATATACAATAATGTATATTAGATGAAGGCTATATTTGCAGTAATGTATGCAAATGAACAGTAAATGATGCATTCATCTAAATGTAGACGACTACCCACAGATTTGAGAACACAGGTTTAGAGGGATCTGTAATCTAAATTAGGAAATACGAAACTGAAAGCATTGCCATTGCAGGGAAGGCACTGTGCAAACCAATAGCCTATAGCAGTATATAAATCAATACTAGAAGTTCCAAGCAACTTGACAGCTTCCAATGGCATTCTTGTTCTGTGTTCCATAGTAACCATGACCCTACCTGCACTTTCTAAGGAGTTATAAGCTAGTTTTTCATTTGACTTTAAGGAGAGGTCAAAGTTTACGGTCAAGGCAATTTGTGAATAGAGCATTTAAGGGTTCCTATATCTATTCCATTGTAACCTTGACCCTATCTGCACTCTGTAAGGAGTAAAAGTGCACCACACTTGGAGAACGCTCCTTTAGCTTCATGGCACCGAATCTCTGGAACTCTCTCCCAGCTTTGGTGCGTGATGCTTCCACCATCGCTCACTTTAAATCAACTCTCGACCCACCTGTTCTCTCTTGCTTTCCATGCACTTTAAGCCTGATATCTGCTACTAGTTGAAATTTGATTGGCTCATGGTGGCCATGTTTTTTTATGTAACGACTTGCTTTCAACAAACTTAATAAACAACCTTGCCAAGACTATGTATGCAAAGTTTTGATTCAATCGGCATAATCATTTCAGAGAAGAAGTAGTTTGAATATTTTCGACAAATCCAATATGGCCACCAAACGATGTGACTCATCGACTTCTCTTGAACAACCGTAAATCTAGGCCATGAGGGGAGTATGTGCACCAAGTTTCAGATCTCTCCTGTAAACCGGTTCGGAGAAGAAGATTTTTTTAAAATTGTCCTTCATTTTTGCTCTGACACAACCTCCCTTAGGTGCCTACCAAGTTTCGTGAGTTTCCGTGCAACGGTGTTGATTTTAGAGATTTTTTGAAAAGAATGGAAGAATTTTTTTTTAAAAACCCTACAGAAACAATAGGCTTCCCAGCCATTTTGGATTGGAAGCCTAATTTTGAAAGACATGTAGGCTGTTATGTAGGCAATATAAACCCATTTTTTATTTTTTTTAAATGTGATACTTATTTACATTGTTTCAGTTGTACAGTTTCGTATGTATATGATATACCTATAATTACACACACATTTATTTTCAAATATTTGGTTATTTCATTTTTTACCGTTTTTTAAGGATGTGCATTATGTAATATGTCTGTATATAAACACATTTCTGTTCAAATGTCTGTTTTATTTACTGTAGATGCTGTATATGACATTCCTGAATAAAACAGCTTATTGGGCTCCCGAGTGGCGCATCCAGTAAAGACGCTCCACATGGAGTGCAGGATGCGCTCTATAGTCTGGACGCTATGAAGTTCGAGTCAGGGCTATTCCACATCCAACCATGGACGGAGCTTCCAGGGGCGGCACAATTGGCCGAACGGGGAGGGTTAGGTCGGCCAGGGTGTCCACGGCTTACGCGCACCAGCGACCCTGTAGTCTGGCCGGGTGCCTGTGGGCTTGCCTGTAAGCTGCCCGAGAGCTGCGTTGTCCTCCGACGCTGTAGGTCTTGGGTGGCAGCATGGTGAGTCCGCAGTGTGAAAAAAAGCGGTCGGCTGACGGCACACGTTTTGGAGGACAGTGTGTGTTCGTCTTCGCCCTTCCGAGTCAGCGCAGGGGTGGTAGCGGTGAGCTGAGCTTAAAAAATAATTGGCCATTCTAAATTGGGAGAAAATAATAAAAATAATTGGCAACGACTAAATTTATAAAAATAAATAAATAAATAAATAAAAAAACTACAACTTATATTCAATTGTTTGTCCTTTCGTTATAATATTTATGTTGTTTTTAATATGCCGGTCAAATTGACCGGTCATGGTTGTTCTAGGTATGCCTATAAACGCGGTCGCTCCAGTGTTGATCTGACCACAATTAAGTAATACAGTAAAAGCTAATAAAGCAAGCTGGTGCATAATGGACCTCCATATTGCTGTGTAGTATTCCATCGCAACTTCTTACAACTGTTGCTACCAAAATGAGACCGGTTTATACATCACAGATAAGTTAAAAACACAATAACAGCATTACAATATCATAACCAAACTGCATGATACAAACAACCTTTATACATACAGCCATGATTTGTTTTCTCCTAAATACAAGTGCCATTTTCTGCAATAAATAATTCTACCATCACTTTTGTGTGAGATTTATTTATTTATTTTTAATCTGGAATTATCAATACTGTACAGACCACTCAAGATCTAAAAGAACATTTAAAAAAAACTGGAATTAGCTAAAAATACACTTTTGGCTGTTGGTGATCTTCTGAATTACAACACATTTTTAGGAGATTTAACATGGTGATAATTGCTTCTGTCTGAGAAGCAAGCCTATTGTTAATCAGGCTGGTTGCTAACGAGGCTCTGTGGGCCACCTCAGAAGATTTGTTGCAACAAAGCCCTGTGTTTGTTCTGCAGAACTGGCAGATGGCTCTAATTAACTGGAAGCAGTTAGAGAGCTACCAGCTAAGATGGCAAAATCTGTGTGGGGTGTTTAAACGCCATCCTTGTGCTCAAATTTAAAATTAAAGTTATAGTAACACTTACAAAATGCATCGCATGTACTGATTACAGTAGGTGTTGCATCAGCCACAAACACAGTACTTTCTCTGTATCTTCAGGAACTTACTGTCGAGACATGCAAGACTGTGCACTTGTCCATTTTCACACTTTGAATCTACAGTATAAAAAAACACACATGCAGAGGATCCCCATTTTTGAACAATGACGCTATTTTTTTTTTTAAATGTAATAAATATATATACACACACTAGTACACAACTAAAGAAAGTAGTTACTATTCCTGAAAACTTGCCACTCACCAGTGCTGAGCAATCAGTTTTGTCCAAGGGACTAAGATTTGTACCAACAAAAAACATAGCTGATGAATTCACAACCATCAATGATTTGCAACATTTTTTCCGACGTCTGCGTCTACATGCCCACTTCACAGAAACTGATCTTAATACCTCATCTACTCCCCTTACTAGTTCCATGCATCCCAATATTTTTCATCAATACAAACCAAACTGGACGCCCCCTTCAGGTGAATTTCAAGCACTAGATTTTTTCATCAACAAATGTGAAAGAGAAATTCAAGAAATAGATTTTAACCAACCTATGAAACAGCATAACTTATCAAAAGAGGAACACATTGCACTGCGGAACATATAAAACTGAGATAAAACCTGCTGACAAAGGAGGAGCAGTAGTTGTCTGGAGTAAAGATCTCACTCATTGTTTACAGGCCACTGTCATTTCTACTATTAATGATGCAATCTCAAACAATTTGTTACCCACATCTTCACGTAATCTAACAGTGGAAAACCCCCCGTTGCAGTCGTTTTTACTTGCTTCCGAAAATCCACAGACCAAACAATCCAGGCCGTCCAATTGTATCAGCCTGTTCTTGTCCCACAGAACTGATCTCCAAATTTCTTGATGAACCCCTTGTTGAATCACTGCCTTCCTATGTTAAAGACTGTACAGATTTTCTAAAACAATTGGATCATTTCAAAGAACAGCACCCTTGTGATAATATTATTCTTTTTACAATGGACATTAAAAGCCTCTACACTGTGTGTCAAAGTGGTTAATAGTGTGCAGGTGCAGGTGCAGGTGATCAAAGAACAGACAGACAATTGTAATCCAGGTGCAAAGGTTTGTGTTGTTTGTTTTTGTCCAGTGCCTGACGGCGAAACAAACAGTAAGTAATACAGCAGCGTGTATTACTTACATTTATAATCCCCAAGCTGGTCCCGAAATAATAGTCCCTTTATTGTATCCTCACATTAAACACAAAACACATACACAAGTCTGGTTAGTGCAAGAATTAGTGATTGTGGTACAGATACTATTTATAGTGATACGAATGTAGTGCTGTTCTGGGTTTGTGCTGGCCTCTGGCGACAGCTCCGGAACGTGTTAGCTGTCTAGTGAATACAAACAAACAAATAGACAGAACAAAACAAACACTCACGATTAATCACAACAATACAGGTCCTTCCGGGTCACTTTCATAAATAACCAAAACGAAGGAACAGATAACATTGCTTTGACCCCTATTTATACCGTCACTCATGACCCCTTGGTAAATGATTGCAGCTGCTTCACCACTCCGCGGCTGCCACATCATTTCTCTTCCGGGTTAATGAATTAGTGTACCGAAGCTCCTTCTCTTTTCTACATGACCAACTTCCTTTTAGCCCTGGGAACGAAGTGTCAGGCCAAGCAGTCCAGGGTACTCTGTTCCCGTTACTTAGCGCCCTCACAGGTCGGGAGGGAGATTTACCACCAAGAATCATTGTCTTTCTGTCACAGTGATATACCAAATAATGAAGGGTTAATTGCAATAAAGCACTTTCTTGATGAACGGATAGTGAAAGAACCGCCAACAGATATCCTTCCGAGACTGGCTGAACTTGTGCTCACATTTAATTGTTTTTCCTTTGATGGTAATTTTTACAGTCAAGTAAGGGGTGTTAGGATGGGAACTAAAATGGGACCATCATATGCTTAACTTTTTGTGGGATTGGTAAAAAACACATTTTTACAGCAATAAAATGGAAACACACCTAAACTATATCTTAGGTACATTGACGACATCTTTAGAATTTCCACCAACTCCATTTCCACCCAGCCCTGGATTTCACATGGAACATATCAGAAACTGGCAATAGTATAGCTTTCTTAGACATTTCCATCTCTGTTTTGAATTCCACCATTAACACCACTGTCTACTACAAACCAACTTATTGTCATTCATATGACTCCTCACACCCTAAGGCTTGCCGTGACTCGATTCCCTGTTCACAACTATTAAGACTCAGATGTATTTGCAGCGATGATTAAGATTTTTTCGCCAAAAGCGAGTAAATGTGTGTGTTTCTTGGAAATTGTGACTTTCCGGACAAGATCATCACTAAAGCTAAATCCTGCATTTCAAATATAAATAGAAAAAATGCTTTATATAATAACAATATACAACACACAGATGATAGAATCCCTCTGGGCCTCACTTACCACCCTACCAACAGAAAGATACAGACAATTGTGCAAAGAAACTTTACAGTTTTACAACAAGATCCATCTACAGCGCATATTTTCAAGACTCCCCCTTGGATGTCATATAGAAGAGACAAGAATATAAGAGAATATGTGGTACACAGTGCTATTCGTCCTTCTGGGGAACCTTTGAAAGGCACATATCCATGTAATAGACCACGATGTAATACCTGTAAATACATTCATTCTGAAACAGAGATTAGAGGCATTAAATCTTCATTCAACATTCATGAACATTTTACATGTACTTCTAAAGGAATAGTCTACTGCATTATCTGCAAGAAATGCAACAAATTGTATATTGGGGAAACTAAAAGGCATTTAGCAGACTGGTTTGTATAACACTTAAGAAGCATTTGCATTAACACCACTGCATTTCCAGTAGCCCATCACTTCAACAGTGATGATCATACTGCTGAAGACATCACAGTCTGTGTGATCAATCAGTGCTATGGAACAAATGTTGCTCTGAAACAAAAGGAACCAAGTTTATCTTCAAACTGGGAACTTTGGAACCTCTGGGAATGAACATTCTATTCTAATAATCATGACACCATCCACAGAATTTTTGTATAATTACAAATCTTGAATAACAAGTTTACTGCACTGTGTTTACTTTTCTTTTTAAACAGCTGAAGAAGGCTTTTTGCCCGAAAACGTCCTGAAAATAAAAGATTGTTTAATCTTTTAAACTTTTTGTGTACATTTTTTAAAAAACATTTCTTTCATATGTCTTCAATTTTGTACACTGCACTTATATACATACATACTACACTTATTTTGGCGCTGCTTAATTGTACTTACGGTTTACACTATTTTAACTGCCGCACTTGCTTCCTGTAGACCCTGTGGCCAGGCATTGTATATCTTACGCCCGAGCGTTTAAAAATGAACAACGTCGTATGGTTTCACAAGAATAATCCCAGCAATCTCTCTCCCACGCAGCTTTCTTTTCATATGATTGAATATCTTTGATTGATACACGAAAGCGCTAACCACCCACTGCCCTTTAAATATCAAAATCCATGTTTGCTATGACATGCGTTTCTTTGAAAACCCCAGAATGAGAGCCCTATACTTAGCCAATAGCAATGCATTACAGGCAAGATAAGAGAATCATTTAATCAGCTTTGCATTCGTTTTTCCTTTTTGTAGTGGAACAATTCAAAAGCAGACACCAGATGAGTAATTTGAATTGCCATTTTACAGGCAAATATCAGAAATGTTTTTCTTTCCATCCCCCTCATCTCAGTGCTGGCTAAGGTGACAGAACTTTGATTTGGTCAAATAAGTGTCCATCTGTGATTTAATTATTAACAGTTAAGGGGTATATAAGAATATTTCATGAACTAAAAAAGTTGGTTATATTTAGAGAGGACTGACAATGGTTCTAAGCAGGTAACACAAAAATAAGAACATAAGAAAATGTTCAAACAAGGTGGCCATTCAGCCCATCACAGCTCATTCATTTCCCAATAGCTGTTATCAGAACTTTGTCAAGTCAGGTCTTAAAGGATCCAATGATTCTGCCTCAACAACATGACTAGGTAACCCATCCATACCCACACCACTTTCTGTGAAGATTGAGAGTGAGGGAAGACAAGTGAGGGAAGACATCCAAAGTCCATGTCTTTACTCACAAATCTATTATTTCTGAGTTACCAATGAATAATCATTATTTTCTGTTTAGCTCACTTGTAATTAATCATCAATATAGATTTAAATTAAGCCATCAATTATTATTTAAGGGCTAAACATTGGCATTGCTGTGGGGAGCTCTGAATTAAAAAATGAAGCCATGAAGGAAATGAAATACGTAAACACACACACGCATTGTATATTGTTAGTTAATACATAATGACATTTAAATTGCTGGTACAGTAAGACCTCCGCAATCCAAACTTATTGGGAACTGGAGGTGAAAATAAATTATACAACCCTTTAACCTTTAAATGCATAACATACAGTTCTGAACTGGTCTGTAAATGCCAGAGATTGATGACTGAATAGCACATTTTCTATGACAGGGCAGAAGAGCACAGCGCACAAGACAGGTCACCATGGAGGTTGTTCAAATAACAGAGGTAATATATTTATATTCAGAGTCATTGTCAAGGTCGCCTGCCTGATCCTCACTGGAGTCCATTTTAAAAGTAGTAAAATATGAATGTAATATTGAATTCAAACTAATATTTGCCTTTCTGTGTTGACTGTGATCATTACGACACACTGCATCACCAAACATCAAACATCCCAATGTTGATCTAGATGGTTAGATGCTAGGGAAGCTGTGGGCTGGAGTTTCAACTCAAATCAAACCTTCTAGCTCCTTAGTTGATTATAAGCAGTCAACAGCTTCATTGATGTGACTACAAATGAAAATCCACTAATAATATAATGGATAATGTATTTGGGTTATTTTAGGTCACCCCTCCTGAAAAAGTGATTTTAAATTAAAAGTGAATATGTTGTGTGTGTGTGTGTTTGTATAAGAAGACTGCAGGAGAGTGGGTCTGTCTGCCCCAGCTGACAGACCTGCAGGAAGATAGAAACCTCAGAAATTGATAATAGGATAGATGTGCTTTGTGACTTAGAGATGAGTAAAGAGATTCCCCATGGCTCACGGAGAGCCACCCTCGTGGAGGTGAGACTGAACCGATCGGTTTCCAATGCTGGGAAGCAACCTATGGTAAGAAATGGGAAAACGAGAGTTAGATATATTTGGCAAAAAAACATATAATATGCACAGGGGCCTGCACCCCACCACAGAGCATTATAATATAACACAAGATGACATGAACGTGAAATATTGGCAGCTGTGAAAAAAATCATTTGGAGCTGCAGTGCCAGGCAATCGCAGCGAAAGCAAGGACAGGAAACCAATCCCATGGTTCAATCATGCAATCCCACGATTCAACGTGTGCATCCATGATTCAATGTGCGCATCCTTACAGGCGCCATTATTGGAGCCCACTCAGAGTTTTGGTTTACAAAGCATTGCCACTCCATAATTAATGTAGGCAGAATGAACACAGTCGTGAGCATAAGGGGCATGGCCGTAGTGAAATATTTTTGTATGAATGAATGCGTCACGTTGCTACTAACAGATGAGTGTAAGGGGACAGGTTCTAAGGGAGAAATCCTGGTTTCAAAGTGCGTTCAGGCTGTCGGTGGCTGCGACAGTACATAGTAAACAGAGAAATATGCAGTACATGCAGAGAGGGTAATAACAGCTTCAGAAGTGTCTGTGCAGGGCCGGTGGAAGCATGCTGCAGACACCAGTGCGTGATCGGCAGAGAAATGCAGTCACCATTCCAGAATTTGATTCTGCAGAGAAAAAGATACCCTCAGCAAAAAAGCATACATTATAATGTGTTTATGTACAGGCCACAGCAAGAATACTTACACACACTACATCTATTTGTCATAATTCCCCAGTTTTAAGGCCACTACACTGGCTTCCTGTGTAGCAGCCTATTGATTTTAAAACACTGCTTCTCACTTACAAGGCTATTCATGGTTCTGGCCCTGCCTGTCTGCATGAGTTACTTACTCCCAATGGTGGTCTCTTCGCAATTCCAAGAATTTGATTTAAGACATATGGTGCGAGGGCCCTGGGACGTTTCTACATGAAGGACAGTATATAAATTAAATTGGTACACTATAAAATGTAAATATATATATATATATATATATATATATATATATATATATATATATATATATTAAAATACTGTGCTGTTAGTAAGAAAATCACTAATTTTTATGTCATGTAACACAGCAGGGAGGGGGTTAATATCCTCCCTGCCAAAAACATGTGCGTATGCACGTTTTGTTTAATTGTTTTAGTATTGTTTATTGTTTTATTTGTTTAATTATCACCCGCACCTGGTAGTTATTATCAATTAGTACCAGGTGCAAGGGTATATAATGGAAGCAGCCAGTCTGTTCACGGCTGCTGAGTCGAAGGAGGCAGATGACGTGCTCTGTCTCCGGGCAGTCACACGAGTGTTTTGTTTTATGACAGGTAAACGGCTTAGCCGTCCTGCGAGCTAGTCAGGGACCTGCATAAGGTGTATAGTTAATGCTCAAAACGGAGCTAGGTGTTTTGTTTCGTTTTGATAATTTTTGTTGTTGTATTAAAAAATAGCGCAACCGCGCTTTAAACTCCATTTCCTGTGTCCTGGGTCTACTTAATAGGGGCAAACGAACAACCGTGAGTGCCGGCCGGGTTACAGTCAATATTAAGTAATTGTAAATTGACAGTTTGTATATGTAAATAGCAGGCCAATTGCTACAGTGATGAAATTTCACGCTCAAGTCAGCCGAGTTGTTTTTTTGTGTACTTAGGTTGTTAACCCAATCAGATAAAATGTTTTTAGTGAGAAAGCTTGACATCAATTTCAACCCTCAATGTGTCCCCTAACTGTAGAATGCATAACTAAACATTACTGGAACCAACTCCCCAGTAATGTTGTTGAAGCTGACACCCTGGGATCAATAAGCTACTAACAACCAAACGAGCAAGATGGGCTGAATAGCCTCCTCTCGTTTGTAAACTTTCTTATGTTCTTATGTTCTTATAAGAGTGTCATCGAGGAGTCCTGGCGACATTTATAAACTACAAGAGAAAAGCTGAGAGGTTACAGGTTATTTTATATAATATACGTATAAGAATAAAATCAGTATCTTGTTTACTCACAATCTCAGCGAATATTTTAACTTCTGCTTAAATATTTAAACATATAGGCTCACATTACTTCCAATAAAGCAGTACGATGGAGAATATCAAATAATATGATGGAGAATACTTCTCTCAATAAGCTTAATACATAATTACTCTTCCTTTGAATGGAATCAGATATTTTGTAAACTCTCCTGTTCCTGTTCGTCTATTTTAAGAAATGATTTATAAAATAACATACTGTACAGGTGTGGCAAAGTGCCCCCCCTGTGTATATTGTATGTTACGTGTTGTGTGTAAATGTTGGTGTATAGGTATTGGTACACGGGATATAAGCGGGTCTGTGTTTCACGTGTGTTTAAAAATGTAGATTTGTATTTAGGCACGAGGATGGCACAAATCACTTCACGTGCTGGTTAAAATGTAATGTGTGGTCACGGGAGTACACTTAATTAATTCACGTGCAGTTGTACCGAGATTCCAATTGAATGATTGACTAGCAATCGAGTCTCGGTACAACTGCATAAAACAGCATGTTTTCACTCACTCGGGGTTCGGGTGTTCGGTGAGTGGAGAACGGGTTTGGAGACGGAGGTGATCATTGGAAAAGTATTAGTGAAAGTATCTGCTCACCGTGTTTGTCTGTATAGTTCGTTTTGTTTGTCTCTTTATTTTGGCTCAAGTGCCGTGTCCTGTTTTGTGTTCTGTTTAAATCTTTTATTTTATTATTAAATGCTGAGCGCGATCACGCGCTCAGCTTCATCAAAACCCCAAGTCTCTCGTTTATTTCCTGGCTCTGGTCTGATGCCACCCACTCCGGCCGTCTTTGTGACAACAGGTCAATCAAAATATATGTCTGTGGCAAAGTGGTGAGTGAATACAGGTGAATGCAGTGCAGAGTGGATACAAAACAGACAGACAATGATTTCCAGGTGCAAGGGTGTTTATTGATTTACTGAGCAATGTCTAGAGCCTTATGGCAAACACCTGTAAATAATAATGATGGAGTGATACAGCGGCGTGTATCACTCGGTATTTGTAAATCCCTGGGTTTGACCCACAACCAAAAGTCCAGTTTTACACAACAACACTTAACATAAAACACAAACACTGTTCTTAGTAATAGTGAATAACTGCAAGTGGTGTACTACAGTTTTCCGTGAAATGCATGGGTGAAAGTGATGTCTGGGTTTACGCTGGCTTCCGTTACAGCTCCGGATCGTGCTACTGGTAGTCAATTAAAAAACAGACAACAGTTAACAAACACAAGACAAAACTCACGGTTCACGATACTGCAACACAGACTCCTTTGAAACACTAACCATTTACAAAGGAACAGATCACTTACACTACGGCCCCTATTTATACTCTTGCTCATGACCCCTAGGTTAACGAGCGCATCCGCTCCTCCAATCCTCAGATGCCACGCCGTTTCCCGTCCGAGTCATTGAGTTTGGGTACCGTAGCTCCGCCCCCTTCCTAAATGACCGACTTCCATCTACCCTAAGGAATAAATTGTCATACCATTTAGTTAAGGGTACTCTGTTCCTTTTATACAGCTCCCTCGCAGGTTGGGAGGGAGATCTAACACCAAGAATCATTCGATCTCGGTCACAATTTCTCTCTGTGGTTTTGGTCTTTTTAGTGCAATGTGATTGCTGCCCAAAAACTCATGACATATATTATTGTGTGATAATATATTCTGATCCATAAATTATTCTATCTCTATAGAGATATAGTTGCGAGGGGAACCTGCCTGCTGAACAACATAGACAGTTATTCTGCCATGTTCACTCCTCTCTCGTGTATGGCTGCAAACCATAGTTGAACCAATGTATTTTAATGAGGGGAGGAATTCAACAGAAAGAAGAGAGCTGCATTTTTATAGATTATATTGTTGATTTCAAGTTTCCATTTAGCAGTAACATATTGCTTTTTGTTTTGCAAATCTAGCCTTATTAAAATCAGTTTGTCTTTTATACCGACAAGTACATAAACCCTTAAGAAATTGTTTATATCTTTTTCTTCCCTGATGCTACCTGTCAAAGGCTTAACCTCATGCAGTGTGTGATTTTATTTATACTGTGCCTTTCCCCTTTTTGTTTTACATATCCCACACACTGACATTCTTTCCCTCCCAAGAAAAAATAGAAAAATAAAATACTTTTCAATTCTGAGATATTGAATTGATTTATTAGATGTTGTAGACATTGTCTTCAATGAGAGTCAACGGTGGGGGCCACGGAATAGATCAGGAGACGCAACGGCTTGTTTCACAGATGTAAGCTGCCAATGCCATGACTAATGTACAGAAGGAAAATGCAATTAGGACAGTTGGTGCAGGGGAGGGTGTCAGGCGGAGCGAGAACATATTGCAGAAACTCTGTGTTAATTAGAGAGAGGGGAAAAAACAGCTCCTTGACACTACCTGCATATTGTACACATTGATTGTATGAAAATAGTGAAGTTTAATGCCACCATTTCATTTAATTGATGCAATGGGATTCTCTCTGCTTGTCTCAAACCAAAGGAATAACACCAAAGGAAATACATAATTTAATGTTGCTAATTTTAAGAAAAATCTAATTTGCTGGATATAAAAATGGGTGTGGACAGACAGCAAATAGCTTTACATAGAAATAAAAAGACAAATATATAAAATAAGTAAATCGAAAACTGGCAAAGGAGAAGAGGTCATTCGGCCTATCGATGCTGGTCTGGTTCCTAGTAGCTGACTGTTCTCCAAATGACTGAGAATCAACACAGCTGGATAACCAGTTCCATACCCTCACCACTCTGTGCACTCACAAGTCTCTCTCCACTAAATATTGTACTTCAATAACGTCCCTCCTAATTCATATTTGTTACATAACCATCCTACAGTGCCAGTGGCTCATAACATTGTATCTTCCATCACTGACACCATTGAACTGCGCTGTTACTGAAGTGTCACTGCATTCGTAAAGATTATTTGGGGTTAGTTCTAAACCTGGATAGAACGGTGGCACTAACGGCTCTAATAACCTGCTCCAGCAGCCAGACAATAAACCAGTGAATGGGGTGTCTAAAAAGTATAGTTTGGCTTATATTGAAATATGAAATCTATTGAGGCTCAATCATGTGAAAAAAAAATAATAATAATACTTTCCATGATGTGAAACATTAATGATAATGTGCAATTACTCATTAGTGTGCTTGTGTGGTGATAAAACACATAATTAAAATACTGCCACTGAAGCAAAGATAACTTTTTAATAATGTTTTAAAAAAATATTGATTGAGGTTTTGCAAATATTATAAGTAACTTGTTTGGCGCTTTTTTTTTTTTTTTTAAGATAACTGAACTGCAATGTTTAACAATAACCTTCTCTTTACTTTAATGCAACTAGGGCCATATTTTCAAAGCGTTTACTTCAGTCTTTCATTAACTCCTATTTTGTTTCAAAGAGGTAAAATGCCTGTTACAGTTGAGTAATATAATCCCAGTTCATTTTGCATTTTGTAACCCTAAAAGTATTGTTTCTCTTTTCAAAAAATAGAAGTTAATTAAACATTTTGAAAATATGGCCCCTAGTCTCCACCAGCTGTGAGGATATATCATTCTATTATATGTAAACTTATTGATCTGATTCAAGCATTCAAAATCCTAAAAGGTATGGACAATATCAACCCAGGGGACATTTTTGACCTGAAAAAAGAAACAAGGACCAGGGGTCACAAATGGAGATTAGATAAAGGGGCATTCAGAACATAAAATAGGAGGCACTTTTTTACACAGGGAATTGTGAGGGTCTGGAACCAACTCCCCAGTAATGTTGTTGAAGCTGACACCCTGGGATCCTTCAAGAAGCTGCTTGATGAGATTCTGGGATCAATAAGCTACTAACAACCAAACGAGCAAGATGGGCTGAATGGCCTCCTCTCGTTTGTAAACTTTCTTATGTTCTTATGTTCTTATCTTACCGGTTCATCTTTTAACTTTTTAAAAAAGAACATAGAATCATCTCTCTTTAAAAAAGCTAAGAAAAGTAGCAGCTGGCAAGCTCTAAGGACCAAAACACTGACACCAGTGCTTATTTCACAATTTAGCTTTTTGGAACCGCTCAATGCTCCCCTGAAGCATTTAGTAAATGGAGACTTTTCTAACCTGTGCAGCAGTGGTGGGCAATGATATGAAAATTGTATATCGATATAAAATGGGAAAAAAAAAGTATATCGATATACAATCTGCCAGTACCCCCTTCGTTAAATCCAGTGTTGTCATAAAATAAGCCGTGCCTAGACGCTCCAGCAATTCATCTACCCGGGGCATAGGATAAGCATCGAACTTCAATTTTTCATTGACTCTTCTAAAATCAATGCAAAATCGTGTCGACCAGTCTGGCTTATCCACTAAAACGATTGGACTATTCCAGTCACTCTGGGACTCTTCTATTACCCCCAGCTTGAGCATTTCCTCAATCTCCGCTTTCACTACCTGCCTTTTACGTTCAGGTATGCGGTGTGGCCTCTTGACAAACTCACATCCCCGGCTCAATTTCAATATGATGATGGGCTACTTGAGTATACCCCTGGACTCGAGAGAACACGTCAGGAAAAGCAGCCACCAGATTGTGAACTTCACGTTTCTGTCTTGGTGTCAGGTTACTTCCAATCAGAACCGACCCCATCCTCGCCAAGACAGAAAGATCAGGTCCCAAATCTGTGATGTCATCTCAGATGCCTGTGCAGATTCAACACATACCGGACCATATTGGTCGAATTATCCTGCTGTTACTCCCACATCTCTGATGAGATCGAGCACGCCCCGGGGTCTCTGCCCATACAGCAGCTCGAGCGGGGAGAACCCCATGGAAGCCTGCGGTACCTCTCTAATCGCAAAGAGCAGGGGAGGAATCAGCTTATCCCAGTGCGCACATCACTTTCAATGAATTTACGCATCATGCTTTTTAGAGTTTTATTAAAACTTTCTACCAATCCATCAGATTGAGGGTGGTAAACTGATGTCCTGATAGTCTTAATCCCCAAAAGTTTGTATGATTCGCGGACCAGCCGTGACATAAAATTGGTTCCTTGGTCAGTCAGCATTTCTCGGGGAATCCTCACCTGGGATAAAACTTTAACAAGCAGAGCGAAGTGGTATGGCCTCTGGATAACGCGTAGCGTAATCCAAAATAACCAACACCTCAAGCCTCAAGCCTCGCTTTAGTTTTGTCCCTACCCAAGTGACCAGACAGGCGAACAGCGTGAGCCAGATGCAACAAATCCTCCCTAAAGGGTTTAGGGTCGAGCAACTGGCAATGCACCTCCCCGGTCTGGTGCAATTTATCAACCCGATACAGTAGATCATGGTCAATTTCAAAGTGTGGGTACGAGGCGACACGACTGGGCTCAACCACCTGACCATTAACCAGAGCTGTTTGCTCAAATAGCCGGCTCAGCGCGTCGTCACGTCCTTGCTCGAGTCAAAAGTCACGGGAGTGAGTTAAAAAATCAGCTCTCATGGCTTCCAACTCAGGGTCAGGTCAGTCCCGAGCGGAGGTGGAAGGACCAGGCCCATGTGCTGGCTCCTGCACCTCCCCCCAGAACCTTCACCAACCGCCCCCACCCGAACATGACTGGACTCCCTCCATTGCCAGCCCTCATTCTTAGCGGCCCGGCGTTCCCTTTTTTGTTTTTCTGGGTCTAAATCTGTGACAAATCTAAGCCGGGTCCTTCTTTACCAATGGGGAATGCGGGGCAACCACAGCAGCTACCCAATCATTGAACTACTGGCAGTCCCGCCCCAAAATGACGTGTTGTGACAGCTGAAGAACCAAGCCTACCTGTATGCGTGTCATTACAGTGCCAATTTATAGTTTTATCCAGACCTTAGGGTAGGTGCGAATATCCCCATGGATGGAGTGACTGAGATAATTGAACATTCTTACCTGGCCCAGCGAGGTCACACTGCATGGCGGGGCAGTCACGAGCCAGGTGACCCAGGTCATGGCATGTCCAACACCTTGGTTGGCTACTTTCTCTCACTGAAGCCTCTGCTGGAGGTTAAAACACTGGTGCAATCACTGGTGCAATGGAGGTCTAAAGCTTTGCTGCACGCAAGTTAAGAAGACCAAGAGACTCAAGACTAAATAAATATTTAAAATTAAAGTTACAATTGGTAAACTTAATATTCGCCTACCTGTGAATCGGCCTGTCGTCAAATCAACGGTACTGTGCTGCAATCCCTGTTCCTGTCCGGATCGGATCCATTGCCTGAGTGAAGCCGACAGCCTTAACTCCTGCGCACGGCTGGGTGGTGAGTAACTCCTGAGAGCAGGCCCTCCACACTCGTTGATACAGTTAGTGAAAATACAACAAAATAAATTGGAAATCGCCACACTGAATCACTGTTATTTAGTAAGAATCAAGACTGTATAACTGTGTAATTGTTTTGGAGAGATATTTTTCCTTTTAGTTTAAATAAGTTGTTAAAACGAGGCTGTGTATGAAGAAAGGAGCACTAAACCCTTAAAAGTAATACATTTTTTGGATTTATAATGACCTCATTACTGAGGTAGCAACATTTGTTTTACCAACTGGAAATTGTTTTTTCAATATTTTCATTGACGCCATTTTGAAGGAGGAGAGTAAACGTTCTTTGAATATCCTTCACTGTGCTCATTTGTGGTCTTTGGCCGCCATCTTGTGGTCAAATTTAGAAGTGTCCCAGGAGAGATTTTTTTCTAAACGAAAACATTTCCTTCGTTTGAATCGGGACAGTTAAGACTTTCTTTTTTTTCCCCGATTTTTTTCGATTTATTTTCAAGAAATGAGACATTCCTTTCAAAGACATTTTCATTTATAAAGTGACTGACATTTTAATTTTTTATAGAATAAAGTGTAAATGGGATGAATACAACCTGTGTGCTGCATCCCATTGCACTGAAAGGGATTATTATTAAAGGAAAACCCATGCTAATTATTATTTACATGTTTATTATGTTTAACCCTTTTTTCTTCTTCTGTGTAAATAAATTAATTGTTATCTGCATAGGAAGGTGTTTATTAATTGGAGGCTCCCTATAGTATAAGAAAGCATAAGATATGGTATCTGATTTTTAATTCTTATAAAACAGAGAATTTGGAAAGGGAAATACACCACACTTACCCTATCGCTTAGCTATAAAGAACCCAGGTCCCATAACTTTCCCTGAAGAGGAAAATAATCATCTGGGAGAAGTGGGATCACACTTGCCAAGGTAAACAACAGAATTGATCAAGCATTTAAGAACCTCACAATGATTTTTTCTTACTTGCTCATTGTGATGTATTTTATCCCTACACTTCTGCTTATCCAGTTGAACGTCAATCCAGAAAAAACAATATCGTGTGAAATTCAACTATTGTTACACCCTTAAGGTCTCCACACACCAGACGCAACACGATTTTTTAATTGGCGACGAGACACTTTCACAGCATCATCACCGTGCACACCAGAAGCACAGAGACGATGCGACAGGTTTGAAAATTGCTAGATCTATACAACTGTTAAAAATTGCTATTGACAAACCTCTAATCAAGACTAGTACATATTTGTCAACATGATAGTAATTACCTTCTCTGACTGTATTTCAACACATATGGCAATAAATCATACATACCAGGTTAATCCAGTTTCTTCAATATCTTTCAGATCTGTATCTTCATATTTTTTATGATTATTATTGTTTCCTCTGTTATTTTGGATGCTGCTTCACCCTGCTGGACCACGTGCATTGAAGCTGTTCTCTGATTGCTCAATACCCTAGTTGACATGCGTCAAATCGCAACAAATAGGATTCAATCCTATTTATTTTGCGTCGCTCCGGTGCCACTCTTGCGTTGCCTGTCTCGTCGCTTGCTGCACCACGTCTGGTTAAACCTACTAAAGACCGTCAACTGTTTATGCCCTGCCTTCACTCACTTATGATTGGACTGCCGCGAAGAAAATGCAGATATTCTATTGGTTGATTTTATTTTCTATACAAAAATACAATTCTGAATGAGTAAATTGTAAAAAAAAAAAACCTGCGATCAACTCTTTAGTTAATTAATCGGTCCGATTAATTTTGTACTTGATAACATTAATTTAATTTAGAAATCGAATTGCATGCCTATGATTAATGACTAAATCGAGTTATTAATCATTGATATATCTTGTTACATAATTGATTTATTAAAATGTTTGGATATACTGTTATTTGATCGATTACTGCCTTGTTCACAGTCATCTTAAAATAATGTTATAATATGTTTTGTTGGAAAACAAAACACATTTTTGACAGATTCAAATTTTGCTGCTGATGTATTTATTTTCAAAAGGTTTTCTTTCAGTTGTGTTGGAGCTACTTTGAGTGTTTTTTCTTTTTCTTTTTTTTTTTGGGGGGGGGGGGTCTACTTCACAGTCTTGCATCAGGGCCCAGTAAATTCTAGTGCCGGCACAGGTGTCGGTAATCTTGTCTGATATCCTGCAAGTAGTTTGATTAATTGAAACAGGCACACAAAAAACTACCTAGTTCCCAGCAGACTTAGTCACCACTCATTATTATTTTTTTATTGTTATTAATTTATTTCTTAGCAGACACCCTTATCCAGGGCAACTTACAATTGTTACAAGATATCACATTATTTTTTTTATTTTTTTACATACAATGACATTATTTTTTACACATTATTTTTACATACAATTACCCATTTATACAGTTGGGTTTTTACTGGAGCAATCTAGGTAAAGCACCTTGCTCAAGGGTACAGCAGCAGTGTCCCCCACCTGGGATTGAACCCACGACCCTTCAGTCCAGAGCCCTAACCACTACTCCACACTGCTGCCTCATCCCTCTATCTTACCCTTCAAAAAATAGAAAAAAATCAATTTGTCACCATCCCCCCTTTGTACGGCAACAAAAAAGAAATATAATAAAGGTAGGCCTCCTATCTTACCAGGTCCCCACTAGACTTTTAGTCACCACAGGCCATTTCCATATATACTTTTTTCACTAGTAGAGCAGAAAACATTGGTAGTTAGCCAGTTATTACAATGTTATTACATGGTTATTTATGCCTGGTAATCAACAACCCAGACATACAACAAAAGACAGGCTGTTGCCTCTGGAAGAGCTGTACCAATATTCAAGAGCTTTCCCATTCACTCTCACGGCATTCAAACTGGGTTGTTTAAAAGACAGCAATCTCCGAGGTGGCTGCTCTACTATTTCAATTTATTCTATTATTTTGCCACAGTTTCTGTATCTACATCATTCCAATCTGTTGTAATTATACATGCCATACTAAATACCACAGCACTACATTTCTCATGGGAGGCGATGACATCTTTTTAGTTTAAGAGTTAAATATATCATGTTGAAATATTACAGACAAATACAGGGATCAGTTTGGCTTATGGCTTGAATATTACATTTGCGACTTGCGAGACCAAACCAACAAATGTCAATTTGTACACCTGCCATTTCATTTTAAATCCACTGTCAGGTTTCTATAGCAACGCCTTGTAGGCTGCTCTTATTGATAGTCCAGCTTTATTGTCCCTTAGACACTGAAGAAAGAGGCAACTTTACTTTATCTTGCCGAGTGAAAATGACAGACAGGATTGAAGCACAGAAAGTTCCAAAAGTATTGGACTACTTTAGAATTTAAATATTTTATCTTGCCCTCACTCCACCTCTAAATATGTTGTGTACAGTACCTTCAAATGAGTGAGGGTAGCTGCAGTTTTCTTACTGATATTTATAGATAATGCAAACATTCGTGGCATTAACTATATATACATATATATATATATATATATATATATATATATATATATATATATATATATATAGCTCAGAAAAGAATAACTGTAAGTGGATAGAGTTGTGAGCTCTGGGCTACAGCAAGATCAGACTGAGCAACAAGCACTACAATCCTTGTAGTTTTTTAAATGCCTGCGCACACACCCTTGTAGTGACATATTTTTGGTAACTATTATGACTCTTTGTCCCTCTAAAGTCGACGTGGCGCTCAACAGCTTTTAAGAATGTAGAGACATCCCTGTGAATTCAGTGCATTTACCCATAGAGCCCCTCCCCCTTCTGCATGAGAGGTCTTCTTTTGCATTACTGAACTTAAGTAACTTTCTCAGATTCGCAGATTGTCTGTTGTATGACAATAACCTTTAAAGAATAATTAGTCCTAATATATAAACTACTACAAATGCCTACAATGACATAAAGTATAAATGTCATGGGCAGGGAGCAGGACAACAAGCTCAACCAAGGGCTCACGTTTTTGATCTTACCAGTATACCACTTTTGCTGCTTCATAACTTGAGAGCTAAATATCTGATAAATGAAAATCAGATCATAAGCACTGTCCTAGTTCATCCATTCCTGTATCATTCTCCTATAATGTATTACCAGTTTGTGCTGTGTAACCCTGCACTGCTGCAGTCTTCCAGGGCTCCTTTGGAGATGACAGTCATTAGTCTCAAAGGATATCTTCCTGTTCAAATACATTTGTTCCAAGTATCACCAAGAGCATTTATGACAGCCTCATTTATTTATGTAGATTTAGATTTAACTTGCAACAAATCATTTCCCGCCAGAGTCCAGAAGACATCAGACAAACTCTCTGTATCTACTCAACAAGCACTGAGGAAGAAAACAAGGATGTAAATGTTCTGCGCATACTAATGAAGATCTTCATCCTTCCAGTGGTTTAGCAAGGAGTTGTCAAAAATCCAGTACATCTTATTCTGTGTACACATGTCATCCCATTGAACATACAGCAGAATTCTAAATGTTATGTTAAATAGTAGTTTTTGAGTACAATGTTGTTTGTGATTTCTGTTAATATATTAATATGTTAATATGTTAATATATAGTTAATATATTGGGTGTAGGGTGTATCTTATTAAAAGAGTCATCATTTCATCCTGAATCCCACAATGTCCTCGCCCACACTGCACAGGTTTTGCTTATTTTCTCTTCCTTCACTTGTACTTTTGCAAAACTCTCTGCCTTGTTTATTTAGTTTTCCAATTATTTGAATTCCTTATTTTCTCCTAATAGAGTGTCCCATTACATTCCCTCACTGCAGCAATTCCCCACACAGCTCAGAAGAACTGAAGGTCTGTGGACGTCCTCTGATCCCAAGACCAAGCCAACTGTCTCTTTACACTCGCAGAGCCAGTGTGGCGCTCCCTGTGGAATCCCTAGACATAGCGTGACTTTGCATTTATATATATATATATATATATATATATATATATATATATATATATATATATATATATATATATATATATATATATATAAATAACTGTGTTCTTATAAGAGTTGAATGCCACTTCCATGTGGAATCTTTTTAAATGGATCTTTGAACTTTGGAATTAGGGCTGTCACTTTGAGTAATTTTGGTATACCAGCTCACACTAAACTCTCAACTGACAGGACCCCAACCCAATATCGGCCAGCGCGTCACAAAACAACACATTTAGCCTTAGTGACAGCAAAACAAGCCAGAAAATATTATATAAAACCAGGGACTAATTTAGCAGGGGAACCCATCACAATTATTAATGTCATACTTGCATACTCGTATATAGGCAGTGTCACACGATGACTCGTGTGGTGACGTCAGGCCAGGAAGAAACACACAGTAATGTGAGTAAATTAAGCGTTGTTGCACAATTTTATTGTAAATAAAAAGTTTAAACAAAACAAAACGTGGGCCAAAACAGACAGACAAACAGACACAGAACACACAAGTATGGCGCTGGTATAAACCCAGCATGAATAGCAATTGCAATGAGCTTTTTAGTTTCTCTTTCACTCACATTTCGTTCCGCCTCTGAACACACTAACCTCTTTCTCACCCGTGATCACCCTATTTATACACCTGTGGCCTTAATTAATCATTTAATCATTTATTCAATTCACGGCTCCAGCCATATTCTCCACGCGTTTTTACAGGGAGGATTTTAACTGCCTCCCTGTCACCACTATTCCACAAACACACAAACCCACATCCCTGTGCTCACATACCAATACACATTAACTCCTCATCAATACATAACCCAAACTACACAAACAACTACAAGACATAATATTCAATAGTGTCATTTTGCAAAGAAAGTGACATTACCATCTTCACTTTCTTTGTAAATACACCTGATTCTCTGATTTTTCTTGTTATGAAAGTGTAGGTCCTCTTGGTCTGTCTTTTGAGCATGGCTCTTTTGAAAATATAAGCGTTGAGCAAGTTTTTGCACCAAAAGTGATACAGCCAAACCGCTTCAATGGAGTGAGATCATATGCCAAACGATTATCTAAAAGCTTTTCAAGTCATGCTGTTGAAGATCCCTTATAAAGGGCATTGTGACTGAGCAGAGGTAATAGGGATATGAAGAAGATTACTGTAATACACACCTCTGTGATGACTAAATGCCAACAAGTAGCGGCAGTGGTACGATACTTAAACTTGCATTTTGCACACCTCTTGAGATTCCCTCCCCTTCCCAGTTCCTGACATTCGGTTTGGGACGCATAACTCCAGTCGCGGTCAACTACCAAACAGTAGAGCCTCCATTGAAGGCCCCAATCACTTAATCATTACAGTACATGCAGAGTGGTTCAGAGGAAAATAATTCTCTTGAACTGAAAACCAGAACACTGCTAAACCAGACCTTAAAAGGAAAATGCTGAAATTTGGAATGAGGCACTGGTGTTGGTGAAATCACGCACCATGTTAGTAACCAAGCAGATGTATCTATGCTATGCTGTTTGCTGGGAAGTGAGTTTATGATTTTTCTACTTAATTTTGACAGGTGTCACACAAATATGAGTACATGTTACCTATTCTAATTCATTTACATTTTTTGACTTTCTTGTTTTCTGTTACAGTACCATCGTATTTTTTTCTTCTTTTTTTCTTTCTCAGTATTAGCCGTGATCCTGCTTATCAAACCACTATTGCTCCGTATCTGGCCTGATCTGATTTTTGTAATGTGTTTTTTTTTGGTAAGAACTGTAAGTCGCCCTGGATAAGGGTGTCTGTTATAAGAAAATACATACATACATTAACAACAACAACAACAATAATTAATAATATTAATAATCCAGCTGGAATCACCTGTTTTTTAATAGCCTATAGATTCCATGTATTCTAAATATGGTTGAGCTAGAGGGATATATGCCCTAATATATATGCCCTTAGAATCTTTGTAATCGCATCACAAAAACAAATCAAACAAGATCACTCGATCAGCTATTAACAAAATGTCATTTTTAAGTAAATTTCAACCTTTTTTTAAGATGTCAATTGAGGAATGGCTAAATCAAAACATCCTGGAAAATACGAGCACCTCTGAGATGTCTACAGTCGCTGTAAATAGTACAGAGAGAAGTACTGACGGACAAAGTAAACCGGTTTCTTCATCAAGTTCTTCAGTAAGTCATACTGCTTCTGCTGTCCAAATACTAGGCAACTTTTCCTCAAAGCATTTTTAATAACTGCTCAATATCTGGAAATATTCAAATCAATTACCAAGGAATATCTATGCTGTGCTGTTTGCTGTGAAGTGAGTTTATGATTTCTCTATGTCTGTCTCCATAATTTTGACAGGTGTCACACAAATAAGAGAACATGTTACCTATTGTAATTCATTTACATTTTTTGACTTTCTTGTTTTCTGTTACAGTATTATCTGTTTTTTTTTTTCTTTCTCAGTATTAGCTGTGATCCCGCTTATCAAAGCGCTATTGCTCCCTGTCTGGACTGATCTGATTTTTGTAATGTGTTTTGTTTTCTTTATAACTTGCTTAACAAAACTGGGGGGGCAATTAATTCAATTTAAATAAAACAGGCTGAACGGGTAGTGGAATAAGAAAGGAGCACCTTTCATAATTTTACATTCAAAACACCAACAAAATTTACCTATACAGTAATCAGTAGCCTAGCCTACTACTGTATAAGCAGTGTCTTTGATATTGAAATCTATGTGAATGTAAGGTAAGGAGTTGCAAACTGTTGTTTGATCGATCTAGGATTAATATACTTCTGTATGTGTCTATTAAAGTAAAGTGTTCCTGCATTATACAGGTACAGTGCCTACTTGTGTGTTCTCCCCCCCCCCCCTTGGACTTTTCCACATTTTGTAGTGTTACAACCTGGAATTAAAATGGATTTAATTGGGAGACTTTAGTGAGTTGGTGACAGACAGGAGGGCGGTTTCAGTGGAGTGAGGAGAGCGGAAGCCAGATTGGAGAGAGTCGAGCAGAGAGTGGTTGGACAGGAAAGCAGAGAGCTGGCGGTGTACAGTCTGCTCGAGGGTTTTGGAGAGGAAGGGTAGGAAGGAGACAGGATGGTAGCTCTGGAGAGAGGTGGGGTCGAGGGTAGGTTTTTTGAGGAGGGGAGTGATAAAGGCTTTTTTGAAGGCAGAGGGAAAGAGACCAGAAAGGAGAGAGGTGTTGAGAAGGGAGGAGATGAAGGGAAGTAGAGCAGGAGCAGCAGCTTGAAAGAGGTGAGTGGGGAGGGGGTCCAGGGCGCACGTGGTGGGTTTGTGACCCTGGAGCAGGGAGGAGAGGTCAAAGTCTGAGAGGTGCGAGGAGTTGGAGAAGGAGGGTGAGTTAGTTGGGGATGCAGTGGGTGTAGGGGTTGGAGGGGGTGCGAGGGAGGGAGAGGTGTTAAAGAGTTTGCGGATATCTGAGATTTTAGAAGAGAAGAAGGAGGCAAAGTCATCAGGGGAGATAGAGGAGGGAGGAGGAGGGGGGGAGGGTTTAAGAGGGAGGAGAAGGTAGAGAATAGTTTACGTGGCTTGTTAGTGGAGGCTTGGATTACAGATGGGAAATAAGTACATTTAGTAGAGGAGAGAGTAGAGGAGAAGGAGGAGAGGAGAGTGCGGTAAAGGTCTAGGGCAGCAGGGGGTTTGGTTCTCTTCCATTTCTTTTCAGCAGATCGCAGTGTGATTCTTGCTGAGCGGAGCGCAGAGGAGAGCCAGGGTTGGGGAGGGGAGGGGCGAGCAGATCAGGAGGTGAGGGGACAGAGGGAGTCGAGGGAGGAGGTGAGGGAGGAGAAGAGGGTGGAGGTAGCATGTTATTGTGGATGAATGTTATTGTGATTTTATTGAAAATATCCTACTTCGATCCAGAATGCTGTCCAACACACACACACACTCTGTTGCCATTGTTGAACTGGTTTCGTAGGCTTGAACATTTCTGCAAAGGCAGCCATCCAGGATGCAGCCAGAAGGGCAGCATCTCAACACCCTCGCTCAATATGCTCGTCCTATTTACACTGCTGCCAAAAAATGCTGTGTGGTAATATTAGCATTTAGTATGACTGGTAACAGATGGTCAGCAGTGTGCAACCTGGACTGTGAACCTCATGTATTAAAGCTTGCTGATACATTTAAATGATATACTGTAGGCTACTGCAGATTTTGTACTTGACCTGATCCTGATTCAAATCCAGGCCCCATTGTTAGTTAGTCCACTGCAATCATTTTCTAAATGTCCTAGCTACCTGAATCAAAGAATTACCATTTGCAAGGCCAATGTCAAAGCTCAGTTTGAAAATGTTTAATAATAATTATTTCAATAGTGTGTTGTTTAGGGCTGTGCCAAGCAACAAGTACAAATTAACATCTGTAATGAGTATTGTCATTTCTTCCTAGTACAGGTAATACACTGTTAATTTTGTTATTACTCGTTATTCGAAGAAAAAATATGTAAAAAACATGCATTTAATCAGCTCCGGATATTCATTTTGGTTTTATAAACATTTAAACTTTAGGCATTGACATAGTTTTAAATTTGGGTTAAATTGATAAAATAATATATATATATATATATATATATATATATATATATATATATATATATATATATATATATATATATATATATAAAAATTTTCTTCTTATTTTTCACTTGATGTTTTAAGTTCCCACCCCTGTAAGCTACTTCTTTTCTTACAAAAACATGCAAATACATTTTGGTAGTCAAAATCCAAAAGGGTTGTATAAATTATGTTTAAAAAGTGTTTACATCCTGTAGTTTACAAGAGGCTAGGCACCATAAAACTACTGGCCCGGAAAGAAAGTGCTTGTATGATTGAAACATAAAAAGCTTACAAGATTTTATCATGCAATATGAGATGCAGTAATCTCTAATTTAATATGAAATATTGTAGTACAGGAAAGGTTCCCTTTCAAGTACGAAATGTAACAATCACCTAATGGGTGTTTACCTCCTAAACACCCAGAAACCTGAATATTATATAGCAAAGCTGCTCCTTCCCAGGGAAGCAACATAAGTCAGCTGACTTGTGCTCTCCTCACAGGCTGTTTAGCTCCGGCTGTAGTTAAATTAAAATTCTTATTTTAAGTTCATTTTCTGAACTGTAATTGTGTTATTATTGTTTTCTATGGAGAAATGTTTTTCTCTTGTTGTATTTTCTGCTCACAACTGCTGGGCTCAGCAGTGCTGCGCTGGACCGAGATATGCATTTCGATTGAGATTGCTTGCAATCTCATTCCACAGTATCTCGCTGCGGTTTTGGTGACTACTTTAGCATCACCATTACGAGGGCTGTTAGTACCTCTAACAAGCAGGCTTCCCTCAGTCTCGTGTGGGTACTGACTGTGTGGTTTTGCCAGTATCTTGTAAAGGTGAGCATCCCAGTACAGTGCTGCCATCAGTAACTGGAAACCGATGGACTCGTACCGTACCGAAGCATACCGTACTGACCCGGTGCTATCTTTTTGAGATCCAGTTGTCATGGGGTCACCCGGCTACAGCTCCTGCTCTTTCCCGGTCGATGGACACCCTATATAGGGTGCATGATGCGGAGAAGCTAGGCCTGGCCCAACAAGCAGTGCCAGGTCTCAGAGGTGATCCTCAGGCATGCCTATTTAGCCAGTGCATTTGCCGCACCTGCTGCCAAAGATGGTGTTCAGAACAGGCCTGCGGCTGCTCGCCGCAGAGACTTTAATAGGTTCCGCCGCTTGGCGCAGAGCTGAAAGCTTCAGGCCAAGCCAAAGCCGAGCAGCAGCCCTAGGAGTTTGCTGCCACAGGCCCAGGGCCCCTTCTCAGGGAGCCATCTGGAGTACTAGCATCAGTGCACCACAGACATCTGGGCGCTGACTACCGTTCAAACTGGCTACTCACTGCAGTTCAAGCACGGTCCTCTTCCCTTTTGCGGCGTGACTACATCAGTCATGGACCCGCAAGACGCCGATGTGGTGTCATGTAGCGGATCTGCTGCAAAAATGGGCTATTCGCTTAATATACCTTCTCCAGTTAGAGGAAATGTTGTACTCCAGATACTTCCTAGTGCCCAAGCGGGATGGTGGCCTCAGACCAGTCCTCGACCTCATCTGTATCTGAGCCGAAGGAGGTTCAAAATGTTGACGATGCAGGCAACTGGTTCACCACCTGGACCTCAAAGACGCCATTTCCACATACCCATAAAACCAAAGCACAGGAAGTACCTGCGGTTCGCCTTTCAGTGAACAGTGTAGTTAGTTAGTTAGTTTATTGTCTTATTTGGCCTCTCTCTAGCTCCCCGTGACTTTTCTAAGTGCATGGAAGCTGACCTGGGCCCATTGAGACTCAAAGGCATCAGAGTGCTCAATTATCTGGACGACTGGCTCATTTGTGCCCAGTCTCCAGCACAGGCAGAGGCCCACCCAGAACTTGTCACCGGTCACCTTCAAAGGTTTGGCCTTATGGTGACTCATGCGAAGAGCCTGCTCATGCTTTCTCAGACATCTAGGAGTGTGCTTGGACTCCAGGTCGGACAGCAGTGCAGAGAATAGCTCTTTCAGCTCAACAAAGCGCTCACGCTAGTGACTGGGCTTCATGGCAGCAGCTTTCCAGACCCTTCCATTGGGTCTCCTGTGCGTGTGCACTCTGCAAGCACGGTTCAACAGCAGGGGTTTTCACTATCTAAAGGCACTCTCTTGGTGGAAACATCCCTACCCATCGAGCCTGCAGCTCTGTGTCTGGCCCCTGAACGGCTGTATTTGAGCCGACTGGGTCTGTCCAATAGGGTGTGCATCCACACATTCCCAGTACGAGTACAAGTGGGACATCTTTCAAATGCAGGACCTTTTTGACAAGAGGAAATGCCCCTCCACGTTAAAGGTCTATCTGGCAGCCATTTTAGCTTGCCATGTCAAAATTGTCTTCCCAGGGCACTCACTTCCTTGCAGGGCAATTTTGGAAAGGAGCTTGGCGTCTTTGGCCGCCTATGAAGGATAGGAGGCTTAACGTGGTGCTTGATGCACTCATGAAGCCTCCATTTTATATCGCTCAAAATGGCTTTCTTGCTTGCAATCACCTCTGCAAAGCGGGTGAGTGAGCTGCAGGCATTTTCAATTATGAAAGCCTGCTTAATTTTTGCAGAAACCAGGACAAAGGTTATGGTCCGTATCAATCTTGCTTTTTTGTCGAAGACGAATCTCGGCATTTCATGTCAAACATCTGTGGCATTGACTGTTTGACAGAAAGCGGCAGCTCCATAAGCTGTGTTCAGTGCGGGTCCTAGTCTATTATGTTGACAGGATGAAAAGTTGGAGGCAATCCGAACTATTTTTTGTCTCCTGTGGGGCAAAGTCCTATGGTCAAGCCCTGTCTAAACAGAGGCTGTCCAAATGGATAGCAGATACAGTCAAGACTGCCTATGAGCAAACCAATTTGCCCCTTCCAGAAAAGCTCCCTGTCCATTCCACCAGGAGCATGGCAACATTGTGGCCTTTATTCCAGGGTGCATCTGTCAAAGACATATGCAATGCAGCGGTGTGGGCTACTCTCCATACCTTCACTAGGTTCTTCAGACTGAATGGCATAGATCCTCAAAACCCTCGTTTTGGAACTAGAGTGTTAAGGGTGGCTTCCGAGTCGACCCTTACAACACAGGCATAGAGGTGAGCTTCTCCCTCATTTTTTTTAGCCCTAGCTACTTGTTACTTGGTTTCCTAATAGTAACGCACAAGGCAGCCTCTCGGCAATCTTGCCCTTGCAATTAGGTAATGGTTACATTTCGTACTTGAAAGGGGAGGTTAATAAAGGTTAATAACCCTGGTTCCCTAAAATAGAAATGTAACCAGGCTTGAAGGAAAAATAATGCTGAGATCTGTGACACAGTCCTTTTGTATCCCTGGGGGCAGGCATGACTGCATCACAGGCTCGGCAAAGCAGCTTTGGTATATAATATTCAGGTTTCGGGGTCTTTAGGAGGTAAACACCCATTAGGTAACGGATACATTTCTATTTCCAGGAACCAGGGTTATGATCATAAGCTAATGTTTTATTAAATTAAATAGGGAAAAGTATGTACAACTGAAATATTATTATTATTATTATTATTATTATTATTATTATTATTATTATTATTATATAGTCCAAATATGTTGTGTACAGGTGAATTTGTGCAAAATAGAAAAGCATGAATATACATTGAACAGTCTCAATAAAATTAATACTTAATGGTTTGCATTTTAGGTCTTAACAATTTACTTGGCTGGAGTACAGTTTGAAGAAAGAGAAGGCTTTCTGCTTCTACTGTTGACTTTTTCCTGTTCCAGAAACTGTCAGCAACGGTTCCCATCTCACTTTCTCAATGTAGGGATTCAATTTCTGGGAAAATGCACTTGGTGGAAGGATCGTGGTTTGAAAGGCCATGAAATTTCCAAGGCACATATGATGGCCATCACGGCTCATCATGATTTTATGAAAAACAAACCAGTGGACTGACAGCTTATTGATGCAAACAAACAGCATATTGACAGCAAAATAAAAATAGCTGAGCAGAACAGAACAGTTGTGACCTCTTTAACACTGTTAGCTTCCTTTCCATGGACACAATGAAGGTGAAGCCTCCACAAACAATGGTGTTTTCAAATAGTGCATTTTCTAGCAGAAAGAGGTGATGTTCTGAAAGGACACCCAGATACAGCTGCAAAGAACGCCACATATCTTAGCCCTCAGATCCAAAATGAGATGATAAGTATAATTGGAAAAACGATCAAGGCAGAAATTTTAAAACAAGTTAAGGAAGCCCATTGTTTGTGTTCTTATGAATGAGACTACAGATGTCTCAGAAAAATAACAGGTTGCAATATACAGTATATTCGGCACATAAGGAGGATGTGGAATGGCCAGTCATCTAAGAGCGATTATTGTCCCTTAATGTCGTTGGAGAGTGACCTACTCATTCGTACTTTGGAGGAACATGGGCTTGATCTGTGAGATGTAGTTAGTCAAGGGTATGATGGTGGCAGTAACATGAAGGGGAAGCTACAGGGTGTCCAAGCAAGAATACGTTTTCACAATGCCCACGCCATCTATACACACTGCTATGCTCACTGCCTGAACAGTCATTGTGAATGTTGTGTCAGGCAAGAAATGAAACAAAGTTGCTGCTGAATGTTTTGCCAGCTATATTGCACAATAGATGGAAGTGCCTTGAGGCATGCGCTTTTCATGAAAAAGCAAAAATAACGATACTACCAGGGCACCAAGAGCACGTAAGGGCCTCTCAAATGCCAGATGGAACTGAAGGGCACAGTCGTTAAATGTTCTTCAAGACCATGTCATGCTTGAAGCTGATGTTAGCACTCTAGAAGAAAAAGGGGAATCTCCAAATGATGGGATGCTCAGAGGCACAGTGGCTGGGCTCACAGAGTGTTAACCGGATTCAAATTCATTGTTTGCCTGGTTGTGCTCATTCGAGTGATGGGTGATATAAACCAACTGAACAAGAATTATGGGCAGCAGTGTGGAGTAGTGGTTAGGGCTTTGGACTCTTGACCGGAGGGTTGTGGGTTGCCCGTCTCAGAGACATCACAAACAAACAAAAAAAAACAAGCAGGCAGTGAAATCCCTCCCCTATCCAATGATATGTGTTAACAAGCTGTACTGCAAAATATGGTGGCCCAGTAAGTCAAAGAAACAAAGTGCGTTTTTTATCGTGTTTACCCGATCACGGGCCCAGAATGACACTTCAGTATGATCGTGTTACACGATCACGGTCCTTAAAGGGTTAATGATGTTGGCAAAGGTTATCAGTGTTATTTCTACAAAATTCTTTATTTTTTATGATTTAGGTGCTGAGGGCAAATTTAAAACCACTAAACTCCTTTCACTTGAAGCAAGCCTTATTAGAAAACCAAAGGGATCTGCAATGTACACAATGCCCCCTATATTTTCCAAGAATGGTATGTGTGATTTAGGGTTACACAGTGGAATGAAACAGACAAGGTGAGGGATAGAAAATAAAAATAACATGACAGACACATACAGTAGACAGGCTGTTCCAGGGATCAAGCACTGCCCGCTTGTATATGCCAGTGCAAGTGCACTACTGGGGAAGTTGATAATATCTTAATACAGTTTACTATTTGCAGACCAGCATCATAGCACATATAACAAGCATGAAATCTGATTGGTCTACAGAGTTACTTGCTAAAGCCCAATGAGCCCTACGGTACAGAGATTAAATCCTACAATCTGAATTATTTTATTACATACCAGGGGTTCTGTAGCCCTGAACACTTGCTAGTGTAACAGGGTGGAGGCTGGCCGCAAACCAGCGACCCTGCACACCACAAGACAGCGCCTTAACCACTATGCAAAAGAGCCAAGCTCTTCTGCATTTACGGTTATAGAACCAACAGGGTAGAGAATCCTTAACGGCAGTGGTGTATCACACAACACTGACTGTTACCCTCTTCCCTCTGTAACCTCAGAGATCTGCACCAATGTAACAGGGCAGAGGCTGGACGCGAAACAGCGACCCAGGACACCACAAGCATGCGTCTTAACCACCGTGAAAAAGAGCCAGGCTTGTCTGTACCGAGAGGGGACAGAATCTGTAACGGCAGTACATCACACAACACTGCCTGTTGTCTGAAATATGTGTTGGATTTAAATATGTTTATTTTTGGTGCTACTAAAACAAAAAGAACAGTAAAATACAGATAGAAAAAAAGTCAAACATAAAATACAGTTTTGAAATTGTGATCAGGCTTGTTCTCACATACATATCTGTTCTGATATACAGTATATTAAGAGTGGGCTGTTGGTTTTTCAAAAATAAGCTTTTTAAACTGACTATAAATGGTCATCTCCCCACACAGAATGTTCTATGCACCGTGTGTTCTGATTAAAACATTGATACTATACAAATGACATTGTTCATCCCTTTAGACTGATGACAGGAATTCTCCTGACAGCAAACTGTAACATTCAAAAGGATATCACAATCTCGTCTCTCAGTGCTGCGTTTCTGTGAGCAGCAGTCTCTTTGAAACTTTAAATGATGTAAAAAAAAAAAAACCTTTCCGAGATTGCCATTCAGAGATTGCCTTACAAGGTACTCTCACTGTCTCCCATTGTGACAATAATACAATGTAAATGTAGTAACTCAAAGCACAGTACAAAAAAGTTCTGATGGTGACAGTTAATCTAAACTAAGCCCTGAGTTTTTAATTTTCATTTTACGTCAACTAACTTTATCATACATTGGGATCGACAAATATTAGAACATTTCTTTGGTATATCATCTATAAAAGAATGTTAAATCCTGTGATGATAATTTTTCTGCACTTTAAAATGTTGCTTCAAAAATGTGCTTTAAGGAATTTATTGGTAATAAGTAATAACAATATGAATTTACACTTTCCCTGCAATAAAACTACAATTTATTTTTAACCAATCACTGTAATGCTTGGGCACATTTTAAGGCACCTTTTAAGTGTTGTTCTGATTTCAATTTTTCAAATAGCCTAAAAAGAGGTATGGTTCTAGGAACATACACAATTTGGAATTATCAAAAACACTTTCTGTGGCTTTGTAAAAGGAAAAGAAAAACATCTCCATTCAAAAGTATTGACAACACGGAGGCTCCCGAGTGGCGCATCCAGTAAAGGTACTCCGCGTGGAGTGCAGGATGCGCCCTATAGACTGGACGTCGCCGGTTCGAGTCCAGGCTATTCCACTGCTGACCGTGGACGGGAGCTCCCAGGGTGGGGGTGGCTTAGGTCGGCCAGGGTGTCCTCGGCTCACCGCGCACCAGCGACCCCTGTAGTCTGGCCGGGCACCTGCGGGCTTGCCTGTAAGCTGCCCAGAGCTGCGTTGTCCTCTGACGCTGTAGCTCTGAGGTGGCTGAACTGTGAGTCTGCAGTGTGAAAAGAAGCAGTCGGCTGACAACACAAGCTTCGGAGGACAGCGTGTGTTCGTCTTTGGTGCTTCCAAGTCAATGCGGAGGTGGTAGCGGTGAGCTGAGCCTCAAAATAATTGGATATGCCAAATTGGGAGAAAAAAAGAAAATAATTGGCGACTACTAAATTTAAAAAAAATAAAAAATGTAGTGACAACACCTCCTGCGGATAAGCTATATTAACCTACAGGCATCTCGTTTAGTGCAACAGCATTGTATAATGTATGATACCTCTCAATATTATAGTTTTAAATATATTGTAACAAAAGGCTGGCGATAGGACTTTGTTATTGTGTGTGCTTAAACTGTGTTGGACTGCACTGCCTGTGTGCAGGAGTTGCAGAACCCTGCACGTGTGCTTATCCATGTGCGGAAATGCTCCCCATTCTGGACTATTGATGCAACTTTGCACAAGCACTGACCCCTACCAAGCGCGGAGAAAGGCACCCCGGGAATCATTCAACATTGTTGCAGAGTTAGGGGTAGTGGACACTGATTGGCTGAGGTTCAACCATAGGTAGTGCAATCAGAAAAAGGCATAGAAAACGAGAGCCTCCTTTAATCTAAAGTATTACCAGATATCATGTTTTAAAATGAAAATACATGTGTGCTATAACATATGTTTCTTTCAGAACATGGTAGCGCATGACTAAAATGTATGGAATTATTTTGTTTACTATAATTACTTTAATGTATAGTAGTTCAAAAGTCCAAACTGCATACGAAACTTCACAAATCGGGCATCCTTAAGCTGAAATACGGCTTAATTATTCATGTCTCAGTCTTTATCAGAGTGCAATTACAGAGCAGCATAGGCTGATGTCAAAGGTTCTATGCATCGTGGCCATACTTTAGATCTGGTAATTTCTCGTGTGTTTAGCTGTTAAGAACGTCATAACCCTAGATCTTACTATTTCTGATCATCCTGCCATTCTTTTTGAGGTGAATTTGCCAGTATCTACAAAGACTGTGGACCTTACATTTAAATCCCGGGTAATTACTTCTTCAACTGCTGTCAAGCTTTCTGATGTATTGACCTCATTTCTACTTTCTGAGTCCTTATCAGTAGATGAGCTGGTTAATACCTACAACACCACCTTGACTGGTATCTTAGATACTGTAGCGCCAATCAAAACTCGGAGAGTGTCTTAAAAAAAGCTCATCGTGGTTCAATGATACAACTCGTAAGACGAAATATGAGGGTCGTAAACTAGAACGGAGATGGTGAGAATCTAAACTGCACGTTCATTACATCGCATGGAAGGGCCACATGGTTAAATATAGGAAGGCTGTGGCGTTGGCTAGATCATCATATTATTCTAATTTAATTGAAACAAATACAAATAATCATATTTATTTTTGCTACCCTAGATACATTAATGAATCCTTCCCCTAATAATCCTACACTTGACATTGACTCCTCTCACAGCTGCAATTACTTCTTATATTTCTTTAAAAATAAAATACTAGACATCAGAATTGAGATTCCACAGACACCTTCTATTAAGGAGGACTCCAGCACAATTTTACCAACTACACCTATTAAAGCTACTATGGGGGCTTTTTCTTTGATTACCTTACAGGACCTGACAGAGCTAGTTCAACATATGAGAGCTACTACATGCTCTCTTGGTCCTATTCCTAAAAAACTATTAAAAGACATTCTTGGTGTTATTAATACCCACATTAAAAATTATAAATGGTTGACTCTTCTCTGGTATAGTTCCCTCAGCACTTAAGGTAGCTGTGGTAAGAAACACAATTTGGACCCTAAAGTCTTCAATAACTATAGGCCAATCTCCAAACTAGCATTCTTAGATAAGGTTCTAGAGAGAGTTGTTGCAATTGAATTACAAAAATTTCTAACTCTTAATGGCATATTCAAAAAGTTTCAGTCTGGTTTCCGTGCTGCACATAGCACAGAGATGGCCCTTGCCAGAGTTGTGAATGTTCTGCTGATAAGCTCTGACTCAGGCTTTCCATCAGTTTGAATTCTTCTAGATTTAAGTGCTGCCTTTGATACTGTAACCTATTCCATCCTACTGAATCATCTTGAAAGCACAGTGGGACTTTCTGGCCTTGTCCTATCCTGGTTCAAATCTTATCTTTCTGATAGGTTTCAGTTCGTCTCTATTGGGGAGGTAAAATCAACATTATCGGAAGTTGTCTGCGGTGTTCCACAGGGCTCCATTCTAGGTCCCTTGCTGTTTTCATTATCTATGCTACCGTTAGGTGACATTATCCGAAGACACGGAATGAACTTCCATTGCTATGCTGATGATACCCAGCTATATTTGTCCCTAAAGCCAGGAATTTCTTCTACTTGGGTGTTATTAGCTACTTGCCTTACAGACATCAAGCATTGGATGTCACAGAATATTCTAACGTTGACTTCAGATAAAACAGAATACCGCCGCTAGAATTCTGACTAAAACCAGGAAAAGTGAACATATTACCCCTGTTTTGGCCTCTTTACACTGGCTCCCTGTGCAGTATAGAATTGATTTTAAGATTTTGCTGTTAACTTACAAGGACCTGAATGGATTTGCACATAGTTATTTGCAGAAGTTACTGACCCCTATCTTCAAAAACCACACTCTGAGATCATAAGATGCAGGGCTGCTGGTTATTCCTAGGGTCAACAAAAGCAACATGGGAGGTAGAGTTTTTTCTTGTAGAGCTCCAAAATTATGGAATGCACTACCTATGTTTGTCAGGGAAGCTGGGACCGTTACAGTTTTTAAGTCAAGACTAAAAACACACTTTTATAAAATGGCTTTCTTATGTTAGTGGGCTTTAATGTAACTTTAAAATTGTTGCTTTTGTATTTTTATGTGTATTCTGTTATTTAAATATGTTATTTAATATCATAATATAATATTATATTTATTTTTATATAGCGCCTTTCATAGTGGACCACCATCACAAAGCGCATTACAGAGGTAGGCTGTGAACTGTGCATTATATGCAGAGTCACTTACAATAGGACAATGGTCTGACTGTGGCAGTTGTATGTGTGACATGCTATACAAATGTATTGTGATTTGTTCTTTTTTTTCTGCTATGTACTGTACAGTGCTTTGCGATACCTTTGTATAAAAAGCGCTATATAAATGCAATAAATATAAAGAAATAAAATCATATTTGATTTGGCTTGCTGGCACCGACTAGATTTGGATTCTTTAAATGCCTGCTGGTCACGAGGGATTTTGCAGTGCTCTTTAATGAGTTTTGAATGTGACACACTGACAATATGCCTTTTTCCCTCCGGAACTGTGTCAACTGAGCAATATTCCACCTGACATAACCTTATCTATAGCTCTCCTGTTCACCGTGTCAGTCTCTTTACAAAATAATGGCCTTCCTTTTAAGAGAGCTGCGATTATGAAATCCTACTCTGCTGGTAATTTCCCAGACCTTTTCAGCTCTTCTTTTAATTAGAAGTGGATTGGAACTCATTTCTTGGTGAAATATGGGATTTTTTTAAAGAAAATCTCAGTCTCTCAGTGTGATAGGGTTATGTTATTATTATTATTATTATTTGTTTATTTAGCAGACGCCTTTATCCAAGGCGACTTACAGAGACTAGGGTGTGTGAACTATGCATCAGCTGCAGAGTCACTTACAATTACGTCTCACCCGAAAGACGGAGCACAAGGAGGTTAAGTGACTTGCTCAGGGTCACACAATGATTCAGTGGCTAAGGTGGGATTTGAACCGGGGACCTCCTGGTTACAAGCCCATTTCTTTAACCACTGGACCACACAGCCTTATGTGGGTGTAAACGCTTAAAGATGGGAAGACAAGAACTGACCTTGAGACGACACACAACATCCAGGATTTATTTTGGCAGCACACAGTAATGAGCCATGTGACTACCAGCAATGACAGGGTACAGGCAGTCAATACAATACAAAGGAAAATGCAAAAATGCTAAAATAAACACTTTGAAAAAGAAACTAAAAACAGAAGGTTCCATTATAATATGGGTGTGTGCTGCTCCTAGTATAAAGAAGGTCCTGCTGACACAACTCATATATGTGGTGGTGTGACAGAGATCGAATGGTTCTTGGTGTTAGATCTCCCTCTCGACCTGTGAGGGCACTGTGTAAAAGGAACAGAGTACCCTTAACTAAATGGCACGACAATTTATTCTGTAGAGTAGGTGGAAGTTGGTCATTTAGGAAAGGGGCAAAGCTACGGTATCCAAACTCAATGACCCAGACGGTAAACGGTGTGGCATCCAAGGATTGGAGGAGCGGATGCGCTCATTAACCTAGGGGTCATGAGCAAGGATATAAATAGGGGACATAGCATACGTGATCTGTTCCTTGGTAAATGGTTAGTGTTGTAAACCTACAAGGAGACTGTGTTGCTGTATCGTGAACCATGAGTTGTGTCTTGTGTTTGTTAGTGTTTGTTAACTGTCGTCTGTTTTTTAATAGACTACCAGTAGCACGATCCGGAGCTGTAGCGAAAGCCAGCATAAACCCGGACATCACTTTCACTCCTGCATTTCACAGAGAACTGTATTACACCACTTGCACGTATTCACTATCACTAGGAACTGTGTTTGTGTTTTGTGTTTAGTGTTGGTGTGTAAAACTGGACTTTTGGTTACGGGTCAAACCCAGGTATTTACAAGTACCGAGTGATACACGCCGCTGTATCACTCCATCATTATTATTTACAGGTGTTCGCCATAAGGCTCTGGACATTGTTAATTAAATCAATAAACACCCTTGTACCTTGAAATCATTGTCTGTCGGTTTTGTATCCGCTCTGCACTGCACTTACCTGTATTCACTCACCACTTTGCCACAGGTGGACAGATGTAAAGCACATTTTTATTCTTCTGTATTACCATAAAAGAAGAGATGTGTCATGTTCCAATTCATGAACAGTGTTGTTCTGGCTCTTGACAGGCTGGGAGTATGTCGGCGTTTCCTTTTATAGTCGGGCACTCCACCAGGACACGCCCACCTACTGGTTAGGGATCCTCGGCTGGCCAATCTCCACCTGCTTTTCCCCGCTACCAAACACAGCAGGTAGCAAGTTCCAGACGGAGCGTTCAACTCTCGCCTGGAAACATGATATTTAACATGCACATTCATCCTCAACACCCACAAATTAGATTTTTAAACAATTAATGTCTGCCAGATACTGTCTCATATTAGAGGAACCGACAGAGTTCAACATGTGCCTGGTCACCACACTACTGGTGTCCATGCCCAAGGACTTGCATCCTGGCTCAGGCCGCAAGATCAGGGGCAAACCAAGTGTAAGGGATACCGTGCAAATTGTTAAAAAAATAGTAAATTCAGTGTGTTCGCGTTAAGAACTAACTTTGACAGTGGGGAAGTCTATTCCAACTACGTAATCTCTGGTTGATTGGTAGCTCCACTGGCCAGTTAATTTACTGAACACTGCAACCTCTAGCCAATCAGAAATGGGACTGTTTATCAGAGAGACAAGATGGGGGATTGAGTGAACGTCATTAAAATGTGTGCTACTTAACAAATTACAAGTTTGGTTTCTTTTTAACAAAGGAAAACCTGCTGCTGTTTCAGAAACTTATTTGAAGTGTTTTGTATGCTAAACTGGAGTGCGTATTGTTGTTTTTGTATACCCGATTCCTTCAAATTTAAGACGCAATTTTTGAAATATTTTTTGCTTCTCAAAAGTAGCCTGTGTCTTAAATTCAAGTATAGTATAGTGATGAGTGTATTAAAATCACCAACAAAAGACGTAACTACTTCAGTACACAAACAGCAACGTGACTGACTGCAGAGAAAAGACTAACCAAAACGTTACTGCCCGATCTCGAATATAAGAAATAGAATTTTTAGATACCATAGTAAAACTTGAAGGAGGTTCAGTTGAGACTGACCTCTTCTGTAAACCTACTGACATGCACCAGTTTTTACACATGTCCTCTGCACATCCAATACACACTAAAAGGGCAATAAGGAATAAGTCTAGGAATAAGAATACAAAGAATATGCTCAGCAGAAAGTGACTATGTAAAGAAATGTATTAAAAACAAATCTTAAAAAAGAGGATACAAAGAAAGAGACGGAGTTAAAAAAAGTGGATAAACTAAAAAGAGATGATCTACTAGATTATAAAAATAGAGATAAAAAGGTCAAAAGAGTCCCTTTAGTAATGACTTACTCTAAACTTTTGCCCAATATTTCTGAGATAGTTTGGAAACACTTGCGGATTCTACATAATTCAGAAAAATTAAAAAAAAAAGTATTTCTTAAGGCCCCAGTTGTAGCATTCAAAAGAGAAGCTAATTCAGGTGATATTTTAGTTCACAGTAAACATAAAAGAATAAGTGACAAAATAGGTTCTATGAACATGTGCACCAGCAGATGTAAAGTGTGTAAATACATGGACAAAAGTAAAAATATAATTAAACATAAGAACACCACATATCCACTAAAAGCTTAATACCTACTGTAAAAATAGCAATGTTGTTTATGGAATATCCTGTTGGAGAGACTGGAACAACTTTATATAAAAGAATTCAGAACCACCATTCATAAATTAGAAATAAAAAAAAAATGAGCCAATAGTACAGCACTTCACCAGTCAAGGACATGACATAAATGATGTTAAGTAGATGTTAAATAGACTGAACACGATTATGCCAGCGGGACTCAATAGAAAAGAATGAACTAATTAACTTCAATAAATATATAACATTTAAATAAATAAACAAAATTCATTCAAAAGTTGTGCATGCCGATGCACTGGGGAGGCCAAATCAAGACTGATCCTCAGAGCCAGCATTGCATAATATAATAAAAATCCCTTGAGAAAGATACGTACAACATATCAAAATGTTGGGCAGCTGGCTCTGTGAGCTAATATATATATATATTCCTTTTTTGCTTTGTCATCCATTTTTGGTATTTTACGTCCAATGCTTTGATGAAAGATGATATGGTGTCGGGATGAACTTGAAGTGGGAAGAGTTGCATGTTATTTGATGTCCCTTGTAGGTTGCTGTCATCATGGATCCTTTTGTGATCAATACAGTGTACGGTTTGTTGTTGAAGGGTGTAGAAAGTTTGTTGTCTTGATGTTGTAGGAGAACTGTATTGCCTGGTTTGATCAAAGACTGCTTGGCATGAAAACAAGAATCAGCATAGGTTTTCATGTTGCTTTTTGCATGGTGGTCAGATTGGCAAATTGATTCTTGAGATGTAGGTGTTGTCATTTCTGGTAGTTGAGTGCGAACTGCCGAACTTTGCCAAAAAGTAGCTCGACTGGTGACTTGGTTGTTGTGCTGTTTGGCGTATCATGATAATTTCTCAGAAACTTGTATAGTTCTTGTTTCCAAGGTTAGCCTGCAGTTGTGGTGGCTGTAATGTTTTTCTTCAAAGTTCTCATGAAGTGTTCTGCAGTTGCGTTTCCTTTAGGCCAATAGGGGATGATTTTACGATGTTGGAAACCTAGATAGTCGCTGAACTGTTTGAAGTTGTCACTCGTGAATGGCAGTCCGTTGTCAATCTTTACATGCTGTGAAATGCCAAATGACGAGAATATTTTATCGAGAACAGGTATGACTGTTCTTGCTGATGTGGAAGTTACCAATTCCACTACTGGGTATCTGGAATATTCATCGATCACAGCTAGAAGACGGGAATGGTCCACAAAAGTCTATGGAAATGTGTAACCATGGCCCTGGAGGTAGTGGTGTCTTCTGTAACAGTGCCATTGTGTTCTGGGGTAGTGAAGCTTGGCACCCGATACAAGACTTAGCCACTTCAACACCATGACGTACACACGTACGTCAAATGAAAACCAACTTACAGTATTCTATGATCGGTTTCTCAGTCTAGTGTTTCAGGTTTCATTCTCTAAGACAGTGCTAGTACTGTGGAATGGGCAATGAAAGTTGGGGGAGGGTCAGGTGACATTTGTATCCAATTGCGTGTCATGTAGCGATTCCAATCTAGCCTTGGGCGTTTAGAAGACTGAGATACATTGTGGAAAGCCATTCAACTTTTACAAGTATATATATATATAGTGTTTTAAATTATTATTTTTTGTTTTATTATTAGTTTTACTTGTTTAATTGTAGTTTATTTAGTTTTTAGCGAAAGCTAAACATGGCAATTTACGTGGTCTTTTTATAATGAGCAACGGAGGTGAAGCTGGTTTGGAGGATTTCGATACCAGCAACAGTGATGCTGACTTATCACTCAGCGATGATGATGAAGAGGATGTGGTGCTACGAAAATGAAAACAAAAGACACAAGAAAAATGTGCAGTGGTTGTGAAAGCAACCCCGGGTTCTGTTGTATTGAACATTTCAATAAATGGCACAGAGCAAGTCGATAATGGCACAGGTTTTGATGTTTGATTTTTATTTGATAATTACTGTTTACTGATTGTTATTGTTATTAGCAGTGTTTTTGTTTTCATTGTTAAAAAAAAAAAAAACTGTTTTTATCTCTATATTGAATATGAGTATGTAGTACACAGCAGCATAAAGGGTTAATGAAAAACACAGTTTAGGTAATTTATTTGTGTCTTATTCATCATATGTTAACATTTTATAGCAATTACAGTTTTGAAAACATTATTATTATTATTTTCAAAATCTGGTACCTGGGAAGGGGTTTCATGTTTACATCTGGAGTTGAAGTGGTTAATCATTAATTGAACTTGTTTGTCAGTCCCAGGAAACCAGACTTTCTCACGCAAGAGGTGTTTGGTCTTGACAACACTGTGGTGTCCTGCATGAGCTAGTGACAAGGCTTGAGCTTGTAGGCTTGTTGGAATAATTATTCTGGTTCCTCTCAGTATGATGTCAGCAGCATATCAGCCTGTTAGTTATCTTCTCTGGATAAATTGTCATTTATGTTCTAGTCACCTGTATGTAGATTGCTAATGAGATGTTGAAGTCTTGGATCATTTGCAGTTTCTCGTTGGATGTCCTGCACTATCATGGTTTTGGGAACAGCATTAGTGCAAGAACATGTGTATATTCTTCTGCACTACTTGATATTTTATTGTGTTGATTAGTTGACTGTGTTAGCGGGTGTCTTGACATGTAGTCTGCTGGGTTGTCTTTGCCTGGTTTGTAAGTTACCTTGAAATTATATGGTTGTAGGCGTAGTCCACATCTCTGTATGCAAGCTGGCGGTTTTGATCTCGGATTGCTGAATATCAGTTCCAACGGCTTGTGATCCGTGATCATCGTAAATGGAGCACCATAAAGTTATAACTAATAATAATAATAATAATAATACATTGTGTTTGGCGGATTTCAGGACACTCAAGGACATCTTACTTTAAAAGTAGGCCTACATAAAATCAAGCGCAATCCATAAAGTCATAAAATCAAGTGCATCAATCAACAGTGCAATTTAAAATCTAAAAATCTAAAATCAAAAGACCAGACAAAACAGGATAGATAAAAAGAGGAGGGAGGGGTTAGGTAGAGGATACGAACCCAGTTTAGGGTAAGGGCTTAGGTTTAGGGGGGTAGGGTTGGGAATAGGATACGGACCCGGTTTAGGGTACGGATTTATGTTGGGAGGGCACATAGGGATACATAGGGATACTGGGAAGGCACAGAAGGGTGGGTAGGACAGAGTCAAACATAGACCATAGACTAAAGGTCATAGGCTTCCTGGAAGAAGTGTATTTTCAGGAGGTTTTTGAATGAGATGACTGTGCCTGCATGTCATATGTGTGGGGGGAGTGCATTCCAGAGCCTGGGTGCCGAGCAGCTAAAGGCCTGGGCACCCATGGAGGAGAGGCGGAACGGAGGGGTGACAAGGAGACCAGCAGAGGAGGAACGGAGGGAGCGGGAGGGAGCATAGACTGGGAGAAGGTCAAGAAGGTGGGTGCCAGGTTATGGAGGGCTTTGTAGGTGAGGAGGAGTGTCTTAAAATCAATATGGTATTGCACAGGGAGCCAGTGTATTGATGAGGATTGGTGTAATGTGTTCAGTTGATCTAGTGGGGGTGAGGATTCTGGCAGCAGAGTTCTGGACCAGTTGGAGTCTGTTGGTGAGTTTGGTAAGGATACCAGTGAGGAGAGTGTTGCAGTAGTCCAGACGGGAAGTGACGAAGGCATGGATGAAGGTTTCAGTGCTGGAGTGTGAAAGTGAGGATCGGAGCCTAGAGATATTGCGGAGGTGGAAGAATGCTGTCCGGGTGATGGTTTTTATGTGGAATTCGAATGAGAGGGAACTGTCCAGGGTGACACCGAGACTTTTGACTTGTGTTGACAGAGGGACCGGGAAACCATCTATGGTGATATTGAGGTTGTGCTGTTTGGAGAGAGTGGATTTGGAGCCGATGAGCATGACCTCAGTCGTGTTGCTGTTGAGTTGGAGGAGGTTCATGCTCATCCAGCTCTGGATGTCTTGAAGGCAGTTGATGAGGGAGGTGGGATGGAGGGGAGTGGTGGGTTTGGTAGAGGTAGAGCTGGGTGTCATCAGCATAGCAGTGGAAGTGAACTTTGTGATGTCGCATGATCTTACCCAGGGGTAGGAGGTATATGATGAAGAGGAGAGGACCCAACACTGACCCCTGGGGGACACCCTGTGAGACAAATGAAAGTGTTCACAGCTCCAAACGATGGCGAGTGCTTCTTTCTCTGTTTGCGAGTATCGTTGTTCTACAGGTGTTAATGCTCTGCTGGCATATGCTATAATTGTTGTTGTTTTGGGAAGTGTCATTTTGAGCTAAGACAGCACCTAAGCCGACAGGGCTTACATTGACTGTAACTTCTGTTTGTTTCATTACATCAAAATAGACCATTACTGAACTGCTTGCTCATTTTTGTTAAAGTTGGTCAAGTGCACATTGATGTTTTGTTTCCTAGGTCCACGTTGTGTCTTTCTTTGTGAGCTCTCGAAGTGGGTCATTGATGGTTGCAAAGTTTGGAACAAACCTGGTGCAGAAGTTTGCCATGCCCAAGAGAGTTTGCATTTCACTAGGATTGCTTGGTGCGCTGAGGTTGTTGATGGAATCTATTTTCTTGGATCTGGAGTTATTCAATTTTTTCAAAAAACGTAATCATAGAATTCCAATGAGCTTTTGTTAAATTCACATTTCGGTTTATTGTGAGGCCTGTCGTGAAGTCTTTGGAATGCTGTTTTGAGTGCTTGATCATGTTCTTGGTGATACCATAGATGAGCATGTCATCTCTGAATTTTTTAACTCCTGGTATGCCTTGTAAGACTGTATTTTGTTTTGAAACACTTCTGCAGCTGATGATGTGCCAAAATTTAGACATTTGTAGCGTCTGAGTCCTACATGTGTGGCGAAAATAGTTATGTATCTGGATTCTGGTGCAAGTTCCAGTTGATGGTATCCTGCATTGAGATCCAGTTTGGAGAAAACAGTAGCACATTCATGTATTATGTCATCCACTGTGGGAGAGATATGACATTCCCTTAATATTGCTGCATTGGTAAGACGCTTGTCGACATATACCCTTACCTCTTCAGGCTTCTTGGGTTTTGGTACTGCTACGATTGGTGAAACCTGGTGTTGGGCCAGTGACTGTTTCGATGATTCCCAGTTGTTGTAATCAATCAAGTTCTTGTTCCACTTTCTTTCAGATGTGGAAAGGGATTCTTCTGTGTGGCTGTACTGCTGGTTGCACGGTTGTGTCTCTGTGTAGTTTGACTTGAACGTCTTTTAGTTTACCTGTTCCGTTGAATGTCACTGACATATAACATTCACTAGCTGGAATCCAGTCTTTACTAGACTGGAGTCACTACATTACACTATCCACACCTAATGTTCCTCAGATAAGCTGGTAAATAAAGATTTAAAATCAACTCTTCTATGCTGAGACTCGCATTATCATTGAATAACTACGTTGCCATCCAATACTGTCTGACGAAGGGACTTATCTGGGCTTGAAAGTATGTCATTTTATTAGAATTTAGTTAATCAATAAAACTTTACATCACTTGCTTGGATAATTCCGATTAATATAATTTGAGAACATGAATGATAAAAAAACCCTACTTTTTACATGGGTCTGCAATTTGTATTGCTTGACTGTCCAGACAACAAGATTTCTGTGAGGGACAATGTGTTTTTCCGTTACACTTTGCCCATTGGACAAATAGTTTTTATTTATTTATTTTTTCCTGAGAAAACTTGGTGTATTTCTGGAAGGAGAATACGCCCACTAATCAACACATCATAGCCACTGTGTGGCTTTCACTCATGTCGCTTCTTTTTTTTGTTTTTGTTTTTAGCCTCTCAGTCAAGCACAGTGAGGCTAAACAGGGAGACGGCCGTCTTCAGAGCTTGGAGGAGGGCTACCCTCAGCCATGGATTCCGTGAGGTTTCCTCCTACCAGCGAGCAGGTTTTTTTCCTTAACTGAGTGCTGAGCGGTTTGTATTTAGTTCCTACAGGGTTTGTGGCAGGCCGGAGAAGCCAGGTTCTCCCTCGGTGCATTTCATGCACAGGGGATGGGCCTGTTTTTCAGCTGCTTACTTGTCATGCATCTTTTTCCTAATTATGGGTGTAGGTGGCATTGCACCACTGCAGTGTTGCATTAACCATTCATCATTTTCTTTATCCAGTCATGCTTTGGCGGCTTTGTCTTTTGGGGGAGGTGGCCCTGTGAGCCACTTCCTATCTGTGGCTCTAGACTACATGATGTTATCGTGTTTTCGCTAACTGGCCAACATTGCAGATAGCTGTCAGCACCCACGGACAATTCATTATCATCATTAAATTGTGTGTTCAATTGCAATTTAAATCACTTTGCGGATTCTCCGTACTGGATATGTTTGTTATGTTGTTTGGAAAAAACACTCTGGGTATATTTCTAGAGGCCACGCAACTTTCTGATAACTGAATTGCGAAAGTCTAGCACCGAAGCACAAACATTTTTAAAAGTGTTTACGTCCCACCCCTATCACTTCTGATTGGCTAGCTGTGGAAGAAGCTGATCTTCTATCGGTTACAAAGAAACCCAGAAATGGCTGCCTGAGGGCCTCTAGGCATAGACTAATCTTTTAAACTTAAGGTATTATTTACGTTTTTTGTAAATTAGCAAATAAGTGATACTGCTTTAATATATGAACCTGACATTTAAATGCAGCAATCTAGTAAAGTATAAAAAAAACACAAAAAAAACCCAACATAGTCGCTAAGGTATTAGTGGGTTAGAAAACATGGTGTTGTTATAACAGTTCTTGGTCAAGCATGTACTTGTTGGGATGTTTTAAAAAAAACGTGAAGTTTACAGTATGGAAGCATTTCAAGACAAACTTTCCCTGGCAAAAAATCTAATGATTTTTCTTTTGATTTTAGTGTTGCTAACCTAGTTTGCTAATTACCATATTTACATTTTTTTTTTTTAGATTTAAACGTTATATTTAGAAAAATGCTTTTTTATTAGATTTGAATAGAAAAAATATGAGTTATTTATTGGATATGCACAATCCGTCAATTTGTGAAAGTATTAAAACATGAAGATTTACTAATATTGTAGCGATTTCGGTTAACGCAGGCAGGCGCGTCACACAGGGCAAGCCAATCCACACACAGACAGAGGGCGGGCGCAAACCCGGGACCTCTTGCACTAAAGCATAGCGCCGATACCGCTGTACAAAAGAGCCGGCTACTTTGCAAGGAGCGTATATTGGGCTTATGTCTTGGTGTGTGATTACGTCACCTACCAGCCCTGATGCTGCCTTCCACCGTGCACGCTACACTATGTTTAAATGATAGAAATGAAAATGCTTATATGTGAGATTATCTGTACAATATTTTATTATTATTTTATGGCAATGTGTTTATGTATTAATTAATTTATGTATAAGGTGACCAGACGTCCCGTTTTGGATGGGACAGTCCCACTTTTGGAACACTGGTCCCAGTGTCCCCAGAACCTTTCTTGGGACTCTCATTTTGTCCTGTTTTTTTCCCCAGAGCATCAACGCGCCGGTAACAGAATATTGTATTTGCATGCAGGCTGCTGTGTTACTACCATATCTAACTTATTACAGTACAATGACACTTGATGTGACTAAAGGGAAGGTTGAACGGCCACCAAAGCGGCTGTACAGCACCGTGTAAACCTGGAGAATTACTGAACGGTCAACATTCATATTTGCAACCAAGCACAGAAAATTGCGGGTGGGTTTATCCACTGACTGCTGCTAAAATGAACTGGCGGCTATCCTCGTCTGAATCATCACTCTCGCTGCGTGAAGAGGTTAGACTACTGTAGTCAAACAATAACGGCTCATACAGGTACCATTTGTATTGTGTTGGAATATTTATGTTCATGCATGATATTTGTATATCTGCATGCAAATGACTTTGCTTCGTGTGTAGCTATAGGCGACAACTGCGGAAATCAGATCTGTCATGTCACATCACCGTGTCATGTTTACAACGCAGTGCACTGAAGCCTGTCGTGGCTTGAACACTTAGTGTATTAAAATAGTCCATCACAACAATATTTTCAAAAAACATATTTTTTGGAAACATGTTTTCTATTGAAATAAGACTATATTCACTTTCAGTTCACCACATGTACCCTCTGAGAAACTTATGTTCGTGAATAATACAAAATAATTTATGAACTAGTTATTTTCACTTTGTGAAATTCAGAACATGTTTTATTTCTTTAAGTATACATGTTATGTTGTGTTTAGCAATAGTGAAATACAATAGTTTCAGGTCTCCTGGTGCCAATTAAATTTCTTAATTTTTTTTTTTACATTGATAGTCGAGTACTATATATGATACAAATAGTTTAAAAGAATTACAAAAAAAAGAATCACGTCTTCGTTTCATGTACCTTTCATTAAAAAAATATGTAAATAAGCTGCCTTACAGGCAGGATACATCGCTTTTTAATTTGGTGACCCCTTATTTTTATTTCTGTGTTAACTGTATTATCGAAGAAGTATATTTTATCCTGCAAAGTTTAAGAAAAACATAGAGACAATGTAGTAGTCATATTTAAGATGAATGCTATCAACACATTGATAAAAACATGTTTGTCCTTCAGCAAAAGAGGCAAATGTCACAGCTTGAATTACTGGGGACCCCTTTAAAGTGTATCCTGCAGGTCAAACACACCAATACATTTCTGTATAGATTTCATCCATATAAATAAAATAGTTTTTATGCGGTTAAAAAATATTAATAAACAACAAGATATGATGGATTTTGTGTGGTGTATGGCCACACCCACTCAAAAATCATGCTGGCTGGAATAAAAACCGGAAGTTATGTACAAAACGGTGAACACACATGGCGACTGTCGCTGAAAACATAGAAGATGAAGTCGAAGACCCAATTAATTTTAGGGAACAGGGGCCACAACCCTACATTTTTTTGAATCGCTGGCAAGGCAGTGGGATCCCACTGATCAACAGAGGCAGCGACTAAATGGGGATCGAAAAGAAAGAGAGTTGTGAACCCTCCAAAATCTGTGGCAGATCGGCAACACTGCATGGTGAGTGTAATGTGTTTGATTACCAATAATATACGCTTCAGTATCTATACTCTGTAATTAGTTTATATTAGTTTAGCGATTGTCTGTTATGGCCTATAATACCCATTTTTGTCATATATTGTCTGTCATCAAAGGCCACAGAGTGTCACAGAACACCAGACCACTGACAGTGACACTGTGAAATCTTTTCAAAGGCGATAAATTACAAACATTACAATAATGTACAGTAGACATAAGGATTGATAAGATGCATTATATAAAGCAGATAAGACTCCAGCAATGAATATGGAAAAATAAATGTTTCTTTACTCATCGTTACGTCAGTGGTACACATTTTCTGATGCAGTAAAGTTCGGATAGTTGTTTGTAATCCAAAATACAGGTTTATATTCCAATATGGTAATACCATAACAACTATTTTGTATCCTGATGATGCACACACAATAAAGTCTCTATATAATTTTAAGTGAGTGCCGATATTATGACTGTAGGTTTCTGTCAAAAATAGTAATGTAACTGAAATACTGTAACTTACTTACTTGTTAGGTAAGCAAGGAAATTAAGAAACACAGACAACCCACAGTGCACAAAACGATTTCCTCTGAGTGGACGTTCAATAGCAGTTGTTTTGTCCCTGTCTGATATTGTTTTAGTGTGAAACGAATTTTTCAGTAGCACGATAATTGCTGGATGAATCAGCTTTTCTGATAACCACGATCTCAAAAATTGCATCATAACTTCTTTGTAATCCCTTTGGTACTTGACCCCTTTTCTATCCACTCTTTTCCACATGATCACAGCAGCTAGTTTTATCAATTTACTATATACTGTATACTGTACTGTGATAAAGAGAGAAAAGATCAATGTTGTAAATCTCCCTCCCGACCAGAAAGGGCGCTGTGTAAGGATGGTGGTATGCTGCCTCCTAGATGGACCACCTTGACGGTAGGTGGAAAAGGAAGGTGACCATATTAGGGGGAGCACGTAGTTAATGCACGCCGGAAGGACTCCATTGCAATCAGCTGCGGCTTGGCCCTCTATTGGAGAAACCATGGCGACAGGTTGATTGCAGGGAGGGCTTTGTGGGTACAAAGGGGAAGCAGCTATGTCAGTACAGCCCCTTGCGCTGAAAACCTAACTTACGGCCGGAGTACTGCTTGTTTGTTTTTGTTTGTGACAAGTTTGTTTTTGTGTCTCGCAGAGGAGGATGGAGCCAGAGGTTGCAGCCACGAAGCCAGCCCAAGCTACTGAGCACTACCCTCACCTCATGACACCAAACCTCACTAAATAGAAATAATGAGATATGTAATGTTTTCATACAGGAAGGGCCTGGTTTGCAGATTGGACACTGGAGGAAAGCACAAGATGGAGATAGAGATAGAGATAGAGAGAGGAAATCAGAGAGAGTAGATGCAGTTTCTTAGGCAGAAAAGAGACTAGATTTGCAGCAGTAATCAGCAATAAAATAGAATCTCGGAATTTGATGTTATTGAATTGATACTGTGTAATGTAATAACTATACTTGTTGAATAAAAAATTACATTACAAAGACAATAAGATCATTTATTCATAAAAAAAAATATTTAAGTAAAATATTCCACTCAACATGAGTCTCTGCATTCACTTTCAATATGATATTAGATCAAACATGGCCAAAGTGAAAATAAAAACCAGAGATCTTCCCCGTAGCTTGGACGTTGGAAGTTATTCACAATATTTCCATACTGTCCCAGTCTGAGTACTTAAAAATCTGGTAACCTTATTTATGTATTTATTTTTTAGTGAGAGTAGTGTTGCTCCCCAATAAAAAGAAAAAGCCATCAGGGTATGAAACCAGGATCACTCTGCAGCAATGTTCCAGTTAGTCATCATGGGACAAGATGTTAGATGAGATGAAATAGCTGTAAAATGTTGTACACTGTTTAAAAATATTTAAAAAAATAAGTATATAATATAAATAAACAAAAGAAAAAACATATTTTGTCTCCATGAGAATTTGATGGAGCCTACTGTAAATACTGAGTGCATTTTGGTAGAAAAACAGTAACAAATGCAGAGAAACTTGAAGGGTTATACACAAGTCCTTTAAAAATCTGGGGTTCAGCAGTTCAAACTGAAAGAACGTCAAGAAAACTCTGAATTCCACAAAGCAGAAGTAATAGTTGGCAATGATTTTGTATCTGTGATGCCACTAAAACACCTGTACATCAGGAGTTGGATTCACCTTATAGAGAAAGAGTGGAAAAAACAGGCAGAAGCTATTTTTTAGATTTAAATAACTCCAAGTATTGCTTATTATAGTTGTACTGTTGTTACTCATTTTACGTAAATTTACAAGCAAATGTGTTCCAAGCTGCACTGAAAGGAACATTTCCTTAAAGTACTGTGTGTTATACATTTGTTGAGGTGAGGTGGGGTCACAGGGAAGCTTTGTGTATATTGAAGAATTTAGCAAACCAGTCTTTTTCAAAATTGCACACCCTGTTTTAGTATAATTTAAGGGAGGGGGGAGGGGGAGAATAATAAAGGTACCAGTATGACTCACCAGGCACCTGGCCAGAAGGGTCCACTGTAGCGCGGTGAGGTGACTGAGTCATGCCAGAACCAGTGCTCCCTGTAGAATCCCTACCAAAGACCAGCAACTTTACATAGCCAGGAACCTGCACTCCCCTAACTATATGACTCACCCTGCACACCACACAGAAAACTCTTTTCTGATGAGTTAAATTTAAAAACTAATAAAACCTTATAAAACCAATATTGAACTTTATAGAAAAGATTAACTTTTATTATTTAACCTTTAATGACAGTAATAAAGTACCAAGGAGTATAGAGCTACACTTTGTTCAATACACACATGAATGATAGTAGAATTAAATATTGCCCAGAGGGGACTCATGATAACTAAGACTATACTTTATATTAGTCTGACTCATAGTTAACACATTTCTTAAATCCGACCAGCACCAATTTGATAAAGCACAAAACTGTCTTAAAAAAAAAAAAAAAAAGTAAAAAGATTGAAATGTTCCCTCTGTTTGGCAATTTCAGTGGCTGTGAAAAATCTTTCCAAAGGGGGCTGCTGTGTTAAAGAATTGATGATTGAGTGGGAGTTGAAACAGAGCGCTTCAATCTGGGGTGATGCATTTCAAAGTCTGTCTTTCTAATCAACAATGACAATCCTTAAAAAAAAAAAAAATGCAAAGCACGTATATACATGTGGTTTCCCGGTTTCAGCTTCAAAAAAGCAGTTGATGTGTGTCATAAAAATGGACATATCTCATGTAAAGTGGTTGGCTAACAATTACATACCAGACAGCCCTGTAAATTATAACGTGCGATGGTGCTGTTATAGGTTTGAGCGGCTGGCAGAGCCTTGTTTAAATTCGATTTTGAGGGGTTGTGTTTTCTTGGCCATTTCAAAACAGATCAGGATGGCATTTCATATGCTCCGTGTCTGTGTGACGGAGATTTTTTTTTGTCATGTTTCATGAAAATCCATGCAGTAGTTTTTCACTTTAAAATTAGTTTTGACAAATTCGCTAAAATAACTCATCTGTGTGTTTAAACACCATATCTGGCAGGTGGATAGTACTCATTGATAAAATATTTAGCAAGTTATTTTAATTTTTCTTTGCACATGTGTAGTCGGGCTCCACCACCAAGAGTAAGTTAGTGGGTATTCGTCGGTTTAATCATTCTCTGTGGGTAATTTAATTTGAATTCCTTAGGCCACTTATGTCTTGTGAATCCTGACTTTATCCATTTAATTTTTTACAACTTTTTTTTTTTTTTTTTTTTAAAAAGCTTCTTACCTTAACTCAATCCCTGAAGCTAAACCCCGGGTGCAGTACCATGATTGACAGCGCTATCTCCAATGGAGACTCCAGAAGTTGATATAGCAACGAATGAAATTGTACCTCTTTTAAGCATAAAAGATCTATATACGTGTAATACTAATCTATTGTGTACCATAACCTATTACAAACACTATAATGTGCATGATAATTAATATTATCAAATGTTTGAGGGTTTCTTTCTGAACACAACAAGCATGTAATAAATTGCTCACAAATTGGATTTGCAGCATTTGACTGATCATTTATGTTCAGAATCCTCCTTCTGTGTGAACTGTGATGCACAATACATACAGTATAGTTGTGAATACACTTGGGTAGCTGCATTTGAACAAAAAAAGAGTTGCACCACAAATAAAAAAAATAAATAGTAAACCAAAAACTTCCTTTAAGATAAACAGAGAGGACTACAATATAATTGGGATCTACTTTCCATTGCATATAGATATCATGTTTTAAAATCAGCCTTCCGGTGAAAAATAATGGATAGTAAACACCAAAAAATGAAGTTTTACTTCACGGTAAGAGCTGCCTGACAAGGCTTTCCAGCACACACTGCTTAACTAGTACAGTAGGTGGGTTCACTTCAGACAACATGTTTAGTCACCAGTGGGTTGCTGAGGATTCAAAAGTTCTATGAAACAGCCTAATAGATATCCTTTAGAAGTTTAGAGTCACTGTCATAAATGGATAAGAAAGATGTATAAAGTTGATTGGTTGGAAAATGCTTGTATAACATATTATTTGTCTCCTTTCAATGATCTCATTACTACGGAACCCCTAAAGGGACAAATTTACCCTAAAGGGGTAAATTACAAAGGGAGGCTAGTATCTTGTGCACACGACTTTCTATCTCGTGAGCACGAGATATTATGTCGTGCACATGTCATAGTAGCCTCCCATTCACATTTTTACACCATGTACAGTACTTAGGGGTTCCGTACATTACAATGCCACACATACATCAGATTTATTTTCCAGCATATCAAACACATGTTTTTGTGCTCTTCATAAACAAAAACAAAATCCCCCAAAAATAAACAAAAAAGCTGAAATGGTTATGACAGTTGTAATTTTTTGTATACTTGGAAAAGTATTCTAATTAGCGTTTCCAATTCACATATAATTCTATGAAAACAACCATGGTTGTTCTGGCTTTAGACCTGACCTCTCATGCCCAGTGGTGACTACACATGTTGTCTGAAGTGAAGCCACCTACTGCACAAGTTAAGCAGTGTATGCAGAAAAGCCTTATCACTGTACTGGCCGTCTTACCTGACAATTTCCCGTCTTTTTTGGAATTGTCAGCTCTTACCATCAAGTAAAACATTTTTGTGTTTAATAATATGTTCAATGGAGGAGACTACATTCAACCACAAATGTTTCTATTTTACACTACAATAGATGTGGATTAAGTTTAACAGCGAGTTTCATTTTATATCCAGGGGAACGATAAGAAGGTCAAGTAAGCTTCCAAAATCATACTGAGCAAATGGGTAGTAGTTTGAAATATTTCATGCACCATCACTGAGGTTTATGCAAGCATAGTGGTAAATACTGTACAAAGCCCCAAATTCTAACTCTTGAAATCATTCCGATCGAGACCTTGTGGCCTTGGCTGCTTATGCTACTATAAGAATACAAATCTTAAGAACAGATGAGAGTAATTTGCTATTAGATATTTTGTCAGATGGTCATTTATGTGTGTGTGATCATGGTATGGTATCTATGGTTTCATACAGTTTATTTTCAGTCCTGGGTTTTGTAAAGATCTCCACTCACTCACTCTACAGGAAATAGTCGTTCACCAGTACACTGAAGAGGGAGGCTCTTACACTCACTGTACTGAAAATATGTTGAGAGTAGAGTTTGGTTTTGCATGGTACATTTTGAGATTGAAAGGGAGGAGATTGGAAACACAAAACTTACTGAGAGCCGTAAACTCACTGAGCCAGCCTGCTCCACACAAACACAGCCTCACACTAGCTAAGCAATCCATGAAGTTTATAGGAGGGGAGTTCATTGAAATCCATTTCTAAATAAAGAAATACCAATAACTTAAACTTACCCCCATGCTTTCATGATTACCTGTCACCTTGAACCATGTTGCTTCCCGTTTATTATATGTTCTGGACCGGTGAATGCCGTCTATATGGAAAACCAGCACAAACAGAACCGGAACAATAAGATCTGAACCACAGCCATACCCAAGGCAAAGCACTGCAAATGGGAAAGTGACATCATACATTTTACTGTCCACAATACCAAAAAGGACATTGTGGCCTTGAAGTCTAGCGAAGAGCAACCAGACTAATCCCTGATAAAAAAAATTAGCTGTGAAGATCGGTGAGGGAACTGATTTTTTTTAACCTCGAACAAAGAAAAATTAGAGGGGACTTGACTGAAGTGTTTAACATTTTAAAAGGAGTTGACAGTGTTAACACCAGCCAAAACTTTAGGTGTAACAGGACAGGGGCTGCCACAAGTTAGCATCTAAACCACAATTCAAAAGAACTGGGTTCTGAATTTGTGATTTCAGAGCTTTTAACCTCATCTCATCTCACCTACAGGGGACAGAATCCGTTACTTATACAACACAGAAACCAGGACTAGAGGACAGATTTGGAAATTAAGTGGAAAGAGACAGGACAGAGGGAATTCTTTACGCTGTAGCTCTGAGGTGGCTGCATGGCTGGCCTGCAGAGTGAAAAGAAGTGGGCAGCTGATGGCACACGTTTCGGAGGACGCGTGTGTCCATCTTCGTCTCTCCCAAGTCAGCGTGAAATAAAAATAGTTGGGCTTTCCAAATTGGGGAGAAAATGAGATTCACGTTATTTTTTTTATTTTCATTTGGCTGCTGCTCGCTGGTGGGAGAGCCATTTCCCTGTACTCTAGTAGTTTGATTAACGAGTTTACCTTATCTAGTCAAGGAGACAGGAAGTGATGTATGTGACCTGCGACAATTAAGCTTTTTAATGAGAATGCGTTCATTAATGACCTCATCAACTCAATTTCAAAGCATTAACGGATTGATTTTATTAACAAATTTTGTTTGAAAATCTCTTGCTACTAAAGCTGTTGTTACTATACCACGAGTTTGATACAATGACGCTGGTTTTTGAAAATCACTGGCTACTAAAGCTGTTGTTACTATAGTGCAAGTTTCATACAATGAGGATGATGTTTGAAAATCCCCCCCTCTGTGTCTGGATTTTCATTGGTTGCCTGTGGCATTCACCAAGAATAATGGGACACATTCTTTTCTCTTTGTACGCTGGGTGAGATAATCTGTAAACACAGTGTTAACTTTCACTGCTATGCTGATGACACACAGCTCTACATCTCTGTAAAACCTGATGATACCCTGGCTGTATCAGCCTTAGCTGAGTGCTTTACTGATGTGAAGAGGTGGATGTTGCAGCATTTTTTACAGTTAAACTGATAAGACAGAGGTTCTGTTATTAGGTTCTCAGCAGTGACTAGTAGCAACAAAATCTCAAAAAAATAGATCTGGGCAATTTGACCACAAGCATAAAAATGGAAGTTAAAAATCTAAGGGTCTTATTTGACTGATTTATCTTTTGACTCGCTGTGGCGGAGTGTCCTGCCCCTATTTATTATTATTTGTATTTGTTTGCGGCGCGGATAAAAGCGCCGCGTCTTTTGTTATTGTTTTTTATATTTATATTTAAAAACCCTGTGAGGATGCATGACTGATCAGCTACTGATTATTTAACTAGTTGACAGTCAAACATCCTTACCAAACACGTGCAGACTGTGGCCGAGGGGTAATAAGATAATTAACAGCTAGTTAACCCCTCGGCCAGAGTATAAGAACCTGCAGCTGTCCGTACTGGGTTGGTTGTTGGGTGCAGAGAGGAGGTACGGGGAGATAGAGAGGAGACAGAAATTAACAATTGCTAAAACGTGCTGGATTAGCCAGCACGACACTTACTTGTTTGTCTGTCTGATTCGTTTGGCCCTCGTGCCCATTTGTTTTGTTGTTTTGTTAAAATCATTTGTTTTATTTATTTGATTTATTAATAAATACGCTGAGTGCCGTTACACTCAGCTTCACCCGCCCATCCATTGTTTTGGTTTCTGTACTTCCTGGTCCGTGACGTCACCACTGCGAGCCAGCCTGTCACATATGGTGTCAGAGTGGGATAAACAACGCCTCCAGGAGCCGGACCAGGAAAAGGATGGGGTTTTTTTTGTTTTTTTTCCAAAAGTATTTTTTTGTGTGTTTTTTAAAGGAAAAAAAATGGGGAAAAGTAGCCGGAGGAGAAAGCAGCAGCAACAACAACAGCAGCAGGAGGCGCAGCAACAGCAGCGGGTCCTTACCACGCTGGACGTCTGCCTCACCTGCCTGAAGGGTGAGGAGTGGTGCCAGCGGTTGGTGAGGTTGGGCACGTGGCACGGACCAACCCCTCCATGGCAGGAGAGGAAGGAGCCTGAGCATCCAGCAAGGGTGAGAGAGGACCCGCATCCTCCGAGCGGAAGAATCCCATCTCCTCTGAGGGGATCTGGGACTGGCTGGCGGAGCCTGAGAGGGATATCATGGTCGCCTTCCTGCTGTGATCAACCTCCTGTGGGCGAGATGGGGGCGCTGGGAGGCCTGGGAACAGAAACACCACCCAGCATCCCTCCCAGACATCGCAGCCATGGTGCTCAACTACCTGGCTGCAGATATGGGAGGGGCCCCGCTGCTGTTTCCAGCGCCAGAGGGAGAGGAGCCATTGCTGCCGTCTCCAATGCCAGAGGGAGAGGAGCCATTGCTGTCGTCTCCAACGCCAGAAGGAGAGGAGCCAGTGCTGCCGTCTCCAGCACCAGAGGGAGAGGAGTCATTGCTGCCTTCTCCAGCGCCAGAGGGAGAAGAGTCATCGCTGCCTTCTCCAGCGCCAGAGGGAGAGGAGCCATTGCTGCCGTCTCCAGCGCCAGAGGGAGAGGAGCCAGTGCTGCCTTCTCCAGCGCCAGAGGGAGAGGAGTCATCGCTGCCTTCTCCAGCGCCAGAGAGAGAGGAGTCATCGCTGCCTTCTCCAGTGCCAGAGGGAGAGGAGCCATTGCTGCCGTCTCCAGCGCCAGGGGGAGAGGAGCCATTGCTGCCGTCTCCAGCACCAGAGGGAGAGGAGCCGTTGCTGCCATCTCCAACGCCAGAGGGAGAGGAGCCATTGCTGCCGTCTCCAGCACCCAGAAGGGGGGAGCGCGAGCATCCAGCGCCCAGAAGGGGGGAGCGCGAGCATCCAGCGCCCAGAAGGGGGGAGCGCGAGTGTTATATACTGAGCAGTAGTGAAACTGCTGAGCTGAAACTAAAGTATAGTTAATGATACTAATTGAGTCTGCGCACTCCAGTGCATTGTTTTGAGTATTTTACATTGTTAAACAGCATTGATCAGCCACACCAGTCTCTGTCTCATTATTTAAATATGGTAAGTTATATAACAGTGTAAGTACACAACAGCGAGCATCCAGCGCCCAGAAGGGGGGAGCGCGTGCATCCAGCGCCCAGAAGGGGGGAGCCCGTGCATCCAGTGCCCAGAAGGGGGGAGCCCGTGCATCCAGCGCCCAGAAGGGGGGAGCCCGTGCATCCAGCGCCCAGGCCTCCAGCAGCAGAGGAAGAATACCTGCTGCCTCTGCCTCCACCACCAGGAGCAGAGCAGCAAGAGTTGCCTCTGCCTCCGCCACCTCCACCGCTTCCACCACCAGGAGCAGAGCAGCAGGAGCTGCCTCTGCATCCGCCACCTCCACCGCTTCCACCACCAGGAGCAGAGCAGCAGGAGCTGCCTCTGTCTCCACCACCGCTAGGGGCAGAGCAGCAGGAGCTGCCTCTGTCTCCACCGCCAGGAGCAGAGCAGCAGGAGCTGCCTCTGTCTCCACCACCGCTAGGGGCAGAGCAGCAGGAGCTGCCTCTGTCTCCACCACCGCTAGGGGCAGAGCAGCAGGAGCTGCCTCTGTCTCCACCGCCAGGAGCAGAGCAGCAGGAGCTGCCTCTGTCTCCACCGCCAGGAGCAGAGCAGCAGGAGCTGCCTCTGTCTCCACCACAGTGGGAGGACTGCTTGCCCCTCCCACCTCCACCAGCAGAGGGTGAATGCCTGCTGGTTCCGTCTCAAGCGCCGTGGGAGGACTGCTTACCGTTCCCAGCTCCACCAGCAGAGGGTGAATGCCTGCTGGTTCTGCCTCAGCCGCCGTGGGAGGACTGCTTGCCCCTCCCACCTCCACCAGCAGAGGGTGAATTCCTGCTGGTTCCGCCTCAACCGCCGTGGGAGGATTGCTTGCCCCTCCCACCTCCACCAGCAGAGGGTGAATACCTGCTGGTTCCGCCTCAGCCGCCGTGGGAGGACTACTTGCCCCTCCCACCTCCACCAGCAGAGGGTGAATGCCTGCTGGTTCCGTCTCAAGCGCCGTGGGAGGACTGCTTACCGTTCCCAGCTCCACCAGCAGAGGGTGAATGCCTGCTGGTTCTGCCTCAGCCGCCGTGGGAGGACTGCTTGCCCCTCCCACCTCCACCAGCAGAGGGTGAATTCCTGCTGGTTCCGCCTCAACCGCCGTGGGAGGATTGCTTGCCCCTCCCACCTCCACCAGCAGAGGGTGAATACCTGCTGGTTCCGCCTCAGCCGCCGTGGGAGGACTACTTGCCCCTCCCACCTCCACCAGCAGAGGGTGAATACCTGCTGGTTCCACATCCACCGTCATGGGAAGGACTGCTCCTGCCCTGCCTCACATTGCCTGGGGCTGCCTGTTGCTCCGCATCGCCTGGGGCTGCCTGTTGCTCCGCATTGCCTGGCTGCCTGTTGCTCCACATCGCCTGGGGCTGCCTGTTGCTCCGCATCGCCTGGAGAGCCACCAGTTACAGGGAACGAGGGAGAAGTGGAGCTCCCGCTGCCGCCTCCATGGCCAGGGGCTCCCCTCCCGAGTTCGCCTCCCGAGGGTCAGCTGCTGCTGCTGCCGTCGCCTCCCGAGGGTCCGCTGCTGCTGCCGTCGCCTCCCGAGGGTCCGCTGCTACTGCCGTCGCCTCCCGAGGGTCCGCTGCTGCTGCCGTCACCTCCCCTGTTTGTCTGTCTGATTCGTTTGGCCCTCGTGCCCATTTGTTTTGTTGTTTTGTTGAAATCATTTGTTTTGTTTATTTGATTTATTAATAAATACGCTGAGTGCCATTGCACTCAGCTTCACCTGCCCATCCATTGTTTTGGTTTCTGTACTTCCTGGTCCGTGACGTCACCACTGCGAGCTAGCCTGCCACACTCGCATATTCGCAATGTCACCAAAGTGTCCTTTTACCATTTGCGAAACATTGCTAAAATTAGGTCATTTCTCTCTTTGTCTGATGCTGAGAAACTAATTCATGCTTTTGTGTCTTCCTGCCTTGACGATTGCAAAGCTCTATTTGCTGAGCTTCTGGGTCACACCACAAATCGCCTGCAGCTTATACAGAATGCAGCAGAGCGATAAAAAAAGAGACCATATAACTCCTGTGCTGGCTTCACTGCACTGGCTCCCAGTGAAGTTTAGAGTTAATTTTAAAATGTTACTTCTGACTTATAAAGCCCTTTAAATGTATGGCAACAGATTATATAAAGGAGCTTCTAATCACATATATACCTTCTCATGATTTAAGATCAGCTGATGCAGACCTTCTGTGCCTCCACAAGTGAGCACAAAAAGGAAGGGAGAGAGAGCTTGTAGACCCCGTGCCCCCAGACTGTGGCCTGCAGTGCCACCTCATCTCAGAAGTGCTACATCAGTTGATGACTTTAACTCAAAATTGAAAACTTACTTTTTTAGATTAGCTTTTTTAAATTGAATTTTAAACTGTGTTTCTTTTTAATTGCTATACAAATCTATTATTATTATTTATTTCTTAGCAGACACCCTTATCTAGGGCGACTTACAATTGTTACAAGTTATCACATTATTTTTTTTTATATACAATTACTCATTTATACAGTTGGGTTTTTACTGGAGCAATCTAGGTAAAGTACCTTGCTCAAGGGTACGGCAACAATGTCCCCCACCTGGGATTGAACCCACAACCCTCCGTTCAAGAGTCCACAGCCCTAGCCACTACTCCACACTGCTGCCCATATTATATTTTGATTTTCTTCTGTTTTTTATATTAGTTTTTTTAAACTGAATTCTAAACACACACAATTTCTATACACATGAATTTTATTTTGATTTTCTTCTGTTTTGTCCTGTAAAGCACTTTGATATACAGTACTTTTTTTGTATGAAAGGCACTATATAAATACAGCATTAATTGATTGATTGATAGGAACCAGATGAGCATTGATGGGCTGAATGGCCTCCTCTCATTTGTAAATGTTCTTATGTTCTTATGAAACAGTACAGAGAGAAGGCTATGTAACAGCTAGGGATTGACTGGAATTTGACTAGAAATAGGGAGATTGCTTTTTAAAATCAAATATTTTAAAAACATTTAAGGATTTATTTCAGATTGATATTGTACAATTTTCATTTAATGGACTATTTTTTTTTTTATTTGTTCCACTCTTATAATCATTTTAGTCTTTTATGATTTTAGAATATAATTCCATGGGCTCTGCAGTTGCTTTGTGTAATACTTCAAGGGGCACTTCAAAGAAAATGTTTCATCACATTTTTTTTTGTTTCCATGTACAATATTCAGAATAAATGTAAATGAGATCAAATGAGATAATACTAAAGAAAAAAACATTCTGTTCGTTCTAGAAAGTCTTTTTAGGAATTTCACCCCTGCAGGTTTTATACACAGTGTAGTATAAGCATGTGTTTCTTCTCTGAAAGCAATTATCAGTAAGCTTTGTCGGTTCTCGTTTCTTCTAAACTACCAGCATTAAAGTGAGAGGCGGATACTGTAAGTTTAGCTTTCCACTCATTGAAGATAGGGAGAGCAGGCTTTCTAAATCTGGCATCACACACATTTTTAATTAGATGTATGTATCTATTATAATGAGCCATGGTTGGTTTTGTAGAGATATGCTGTTGAACTATGTTAATAAGAAAAAAATATATATGTTTTAAGAGAATTGGCCATCTTTTATTTTTAATTAGTTTGTAGTACATATTCTTTATGCGTTAATGACAATGAGTGTGTAAAGAATGGTTTGATATGTAAAGAATAGTTCACTTCACATGATTTCTATAGACAGTAGATTTTAGAGGAAGTATGTAATATAGGTGAGAATCCTGAAAAGAGCCTTGTAGTTGGAAGCAGATGTCATTTTAGGGTAAAAATTGCTACCATGGTTTAATTGAAAATACTGATTACTAAAAATCTATCAATATTATTTTTATATATATTCATTTTTCTGAATTTAGGCTGCCCAATTATTTTACATGCATTTTTCCATTAATTTACAGTAGAATGTCAAATTACCGCAACAGCTCAGGAAAACTAAAGGTCAGTGGACCTGACCCCATGACCAAGCATAATTGGAGCTTGAGATCAGATGTTGACAAGCTCCCGGCCCCTGGAGGACAAAGACCAGCCCTGCTGATGTCTGCTTGACCTCACCAGGCACCTGGCCAGTAGGGCCCGCTGTAGCGAGGAGCAAGGAGCTTGGCCTTCCAGGAAGTTATTTCCTTCCTTAGTTATTTCACCCCAGCAGTGTCTTCTGGGTCAAAGCACGTTACTAGCTGAAAGTCAGGGGAAGCAGCTGATTGGTTATTGACAGGAAAGATGCCAATGAGGGGGTGGAAACAATTTCAACCCTCCAGTTGAAATGCCCCAGGAAGTGCAAGACAGTATAAAAGCATGGCTTTCAGATTTGTTTAATCTAGTGCAATAGTACATATTGGGGCCATATTTTCAAAGTGTTTACTCTTTAATTAACTCCTATGTGATGGGTTGACGGGGGTCCGGTATGAAATTCGGACTCCCAACACGAGGGGGCGCTGAACCTGCTGTGAGTTCTCCTTCACCGGAATCTGCAGTACCGTGATGCCTGTTACTTAGAGGCTGCCATCTTGGTGAAGAAAGACAGCATAAGTGCTCAGGGCTCTGCAACTCTAGTCAGCCATCATTAAAAACGTCCTCCAAGGGTTTGGGGTTTGGGGTTTGGGTACAAAAGGGAGTGTCTGTCTCGCAACTGTTGTTGGAAAAGTGGAAATTCACGGAGGTGAGAGAGAGGGTGAAAAAGGTAGTCTTTACCGAGTACTGTGTGTGCAACTGAAGGAGCCTGTTGGACAATAAAAGGACAGAGGCCCACCCTTGTTGGGAGTGGCCTTTATCACAAAAGCACCAGCCTTCACCGAGTTTCTCAGATCTGTCTACAGTATATATTGCACTGCGTGCCAACAAATAAATCACAGTTTTTATTTTAATTAAAAATGTTGGACTCTATGTTTGTTTCTGCAACCCCACACCCGGTCACACCTATTTTTTAACAGAGAAAATGTAATGTTAACGTTACCAAATTAGAAATAAACAACTAGAGGGTTAGAAGACTTGTATTATTACCTAATTATTTGATTCAAGCTTTGTCGTATTAAGAGGTGCTTTTCTCCATCCCAAAAAATAGGAGCTGATTAAAGAGTGGAGTAAAAGCTTTGCAAATGTCGCCCGTCATGAATTAAAATGAAAATATGTGTTTGCTAAAACCTGTTTCTTTCAAAACTATACATTTGAAATCTATATAATGAATGGATGTGCATGGCAAAGACAATACATTAACTTTTTTTGTTACCTACAATTAATGTAATATTATAGCCCATCCATCTCATAATTTTACACTGATGGATCAGGTGTGGATCAAGCTGATCAAAACTATTGGAAAGTGGGTATAGAAACATGAACCAGAACTCAGACACCTTCCATCTCCCACACAATCCCCAGATCTCAGTCCAATTGAGCATGTGCTTGAGAAGCTGGAGCACTGAAGATGCCAATTATCCTTAGCACAGTAACACACAGCACTGCCAGAACAATCTAAGATTTTAAGCTTCCAAATCTGTATCAACGTTGACAGAACCTAGTCTGATGGTTGGTTAGTATTATAACTATAGAATAGTTTGCTAATAATTGAACAGTTGTGTAAAGTCTGCAACATACATACCCCCGCCCCCACTCTTCCTCATTATAAAATAAATAAAATTGGTAAATCAGAACCGTATAAAGTAGATCATCCTTTACAAGCATCAACCTGACAGAATTTGCCCTGGTGTGGGTCATGTTCTCCTGGTATTCTCTGGTGTGGGTTATACAGGTGATGTAGTTTACTTAAGCATTGTTGCAGAACAAGTCCACCCAAAAATGCACCCCTTCACCATGCCAGAATTGTGCACAAATAGCTTGAGGAGCAAAACAATAACATACTTCAATGGCCACCACAATCCCCAGATTTCAATCCAATTAAGCATGTTTTGGATTAACTTGATAAAATCCCTTCCAGGTCAATTATTTTATTTATTTATTTATTCCTCCCCCCCCCCCCAAAAAAAAACTGGACAATTTATTTGATTATCAAGTATACTTGACAAAATGGAACAAAATGTTAAATTGGCTTGTTGAACGACCTTTTCAATATTTCTAATATTTTATGCTAAGCGGTTAAACAGTTATCATGTTTAGACAGCAGTCCATTGGCCCCTGCAGTTGTGGAACCTTGAACACAGATGACTGTTGCTGATTGCTGTCTCCTGGGCAAGTTGTATTGATGACTCATCTCCAGAAATAGATACTCATTTCTGACAAAGAATTTAACACCTGGAAGTGTTAATTGAAAAAAGAGGTTTCACTTTTGCAATGTTTCCAGACCACTGCACCCCTTTCCAATTGACTAGACCGCATTGCCCTGCAATCCTGGTTATATCGCAATGTCATTAACCCTTTAATTACTGGTCTACAGTGCCTCTTTTACTTGTCTTTGTTGGTGGTTTTTAGGAGTCCTCTTTTTTTAACAGTCACAGTAACATTCTGACAAAAGCCTTGCCTTGTGTTACTAACCAGGGATATAACTGACATGTATGAATTCAACAACACATTACATTTGACCATGCTAGTTCCCAATCAAATCAGACATGTTTTTCAGGTGTATATATGTGCTGTACATTTTTTTTTTTTTTTTTTTTAGAAGACCTGGAATCTGAAAATGAAGCCTGGTGATTATTCTGATTGTCAAAAAGCCGAAACGAATCTTTCTATATCTGTGGGGAAACTGTCACCATGGCAACACAATGCCATCTTTGAATGATTCAGTGTGGGGCTGCTTTATGAAACACCTCATCTCCTGCAGGAAAATACCTCTTATTCTGTTTGGGCTTAAAAACTCAATATTGCAGATTATAAATCACAAAGCCACTCTCGGCCATTTAAAACAACATATTTCAGAACATTTTTATGTTTTCTTGTGCACAGTAGGCTACCAGCTGACAACAATTTTTAAGGTATGGATAACGGCATTAACTATGTGCTGTAATGTTTTTGATTTCTTTTGATTTAAAACATGAGTTAAAATAATATGCACAGCTAGCCTCTTATGGAAGGCTTGAGGTTCACAACTTGTTTGGGGATTTCTTTTAAAAACAGTCCTGAATAGGGACACCCAACTGAAACGGAAGAAAAGGCAAGCAACTGTAGTGCAGTGAAAGTACATGTTTTAGTATAATACTGTCTGTAAGCACCCTGTCTCATGATATGAGTGTCTTGTTGTTTTGCACTTTGATATTCACACCAGATTCTAAAAGCAATTTACTCCAAATCATCATAAGCGTAACTTTTGTCTGAAAACACTGATTACAATTCTAAAGGGCATACAAAACAACTTTATACTCACAAGCCCCTACATAATCTCTGACTTGTTTTATTTTTTTTTTTCTGGTTTTGTATATTTATTGGGTGCATTATCTGGAATAAACATGCTAATGATGATGTGGAGTTAATAGCTGACAATCTGTCCCATTTTGATCTGCTTGCTTATAGTTTGGGTTTCATTTTCAGGTCAGTTCTCAGCTGTGCATCTGAATCAACTGCCACCTCCCAGCACTATGTCCTGCTAAACCTATTTCCAAATGCTATTTAAGTACTTTACCCATCTTTACCCATGTGATTACTCTGTAATTGACCTGCCCTAAGACTGCCACGATAGCAGATTATGGGCTTCTCACCTATACCTACTCATATCTCTGTTACCTTCACATAAAGGTATATTTTTTCTAGGAAAAAGATTATAATGTTCCTGTTTCTTCAGCACCAACTCAATATACTCATTACGTTCTTGTAATCTCCTTTCTGAAAGCTCAGCTGGAGCCTGGCAATATTGCAGCGAAGTTTTCCAGTTGCTAGTTGAGTTTTATTTTCAGTCGCTAGGGAATGGATCACCCCTGCAGCCAGCTCTTAGCAGGATAGAATGGATTGAGTTGCAGATAAAAAAAATCTTGTATGTCTAAAAGGTAAAAGGCTCTCATTTTAAAATGTGGTGTTTCTAAAGTTTCCAAGAAACTACTGTGTTCTTTGCAAAGCAGTGTATTAAACCTTGTGGGAATTTAATGGACACAGGAGACAGAAAGTTTCTTTGAAACACCTCTGGGGTTGACTCATTTATTTAGGACAGTAGATGGCGCTGTTATGTGGTGGTCCCAAATACCAACAATGGTAAATGGAGAAGCACGCAGTGATTACCAGCAGTGGTATATTTATTTTCACAGTCCCGATTGCACTCGCAGGTGCTGAAAATAATAAACCAAAACCAGAAGGCGAAAGCAAACAGGAAAATAAAACAAAGTAACAAAACTACAAATAAAAGATGCTGCTCCTTGCAGCGTCCCTCAACCTCCGCTCTCCGGTACGGCTCGGGTTTCAGAGATACTTTGCTGATCCCTCACTAACACTCAGGGGGTTGCCCAGGACTCCTCAGCTAAATTGACCACGTAATAAAATAATAAGTACCGGCTGTCTTCCGCAGCCGGGCTTGCTTGCCCCTCTCTCTTTCTCCAGACACTAACGTTCTGCTATGATTTGTAAGCCAGGTTTCCAAACAGAGCTCCCTCTGTTGTTACTCCTAAAAAGGGCAAGCCAGAGGGAACAGCAAAGCATTGTTTTTATTGGTCAAGCGACCCCCCAAGACCCGCCTCTCGACCACTCAGAGAGAGAAAGAGACGACACACCCTCACTCAACCTCTCTTTGTCATTGCCATGATTGAGAGGTGGATCCCACGGGGCTCCACCGACCCCCGCCCCCCCGCAGGATCATGCATGCGTCAGATATCCAGCACAGACCTCACCCTGTTACAAACCTCCACGGATAATTCACGACTACCCCATACCACTGGTGAACTCAAGTAGAAATTCAAGAACATTTAGAGACACGCACTGTACTGTACTTTGCAAAACTTGTTCTTACAATGCTCTCCCCATGTTGGTTAGGCTAAAGTAGCTTATGGCAAATGGTCCCCTGCCTATTCTAATCAATGAGAAGTTCAAAAAACCTTGAAAATGAACAGCAGGCCTTAATTAATTAGTGGGTTTAGAAGTGTCAGATAGAACAGAAGACTGGGTGCCTCGGAATCAAAACTTGTCCAATACATGTCTTGTTAGTATAGCAGCAACATTATCTTCATGGCTTCGTAATGCCATTACACTAGCACTTGTATTCTCGTTATAAGGCAGAACACACATTGCACTGCCTCTTATCCAGGGGTTCATTTGTGAACAAAAATGTTCTGGATTTTATAATTAAGGAAGAGGGACAGCATTTTTGTTTCTAGTGCTAATGTAATGGCCTTGGTTTACAGTAGCTTCTATATATTCTTCAAGTTCCCATCAGCTTGTGGATCGGGGTTTCGTGCCTTATTGTTGGTGTCGGTAGCTGCATGCCGACCATGTTTTAACATAATATTCAGGTTTGAACAATACACAAGTGGAGGGGCAGACTAATCTGATGAATATGAACAACTACACTGCTGTTGTTAAGAGCTCTAGATTTTGGGTGTTTTGTCATTGGTTTGTAAAAAAAAAATTGGTTATTTTCTTTCTCATAGATGTTGCATCCAAAAAGATATTGTTACCGTACACTTTTGTCATTCAATTCATGGAACAGAAAACCATTTTTTATTGTACATTTTATTTACATATACTATTCATCATTTGAAAACTGTTTAATTCTTGCCTGTCAGACAAAAGGTCCCCGATCTGGGATCCTGCACAAGTTGACCGCTGGCTCCTAACTAAAGGGGAAGCTCTGTGTTTTGGCCACAAACACCACTGAACTGAGCAGCGTTGGGGAGATTGAAAAAACAGGAATATTGCCAGCTGCCACCTGGAAGAACATTTACAATAACCTTTCTACAACATGTATTCTCACATATGGAATAACAATCATTTTAAAGAAAGTTTGTGTACGACAGGCAAGATATGAAAAGGACTATGACTGTTCAAAACGGTAAATCACTCACAATGTATATCTGTTCTAGCAGACTGAATTATTTTACAATGCTGGTTCTGCAAATCTACACCTTCTACAGCGGGACTGTAAATAACAATTAATCAACTATGTCATGCACTGATATTTATTTTATTGATCCTGTATGATATGAATGAGGTGAAGGATTGAAAGTGAATGTGAAAAGATCCTCTCACGGTAGCAGCCAGAGCTTCTCCACCAAACTAGCAATGAATGGTAAACACACATATGAAGTCATTTTTTTCTATGGCATTGAAGCATATTTGCACATTGAGTCAAACAAAATAATAAAAACTATTTAAAATGTATTAAAATGCTGCATAAAAGCATCAAGGCAACTTGAGGGTTAAAGGCCTTTTGGGGTGTGATTATTAATCATACCCCCTGTCATGTTGTAATACTTTGTTCACACCTGCAAAACTCATTTATCAACTGCAGCATGTTCATAAGCGTATATTTTGTTCCAAAAATGATGTTAATAAATGTACAAATAAAGGATTCAAATGCCAAATGGGAGTAGTCTGCAATGAAAAAGATCTTGGTGTTCTAGTAGACTCGCTAACAGTAATCAGACAGGGGAGGATATTAAAAAAGTGGTTGACAATATACTTTAGTTTAAGAGCCATTTTTTTAGTTTATTAACTGTTAACAAACGTTCAGTCAGGAAAACACATGCGATAGAGAACAATATTTAATTAAAGCTTAGACAACAAATACAACATTATACATATTTTAATTACACCTTTGGCCTCACCCTTTAAGATACCCCTGCCCATAATTTAGTTTGCTGATAGTGGAGAGGCTGACTGTAGGGAAGCCATGGGCAGGGGGGCAGGATGGCTGCCCTCCCCCTTAGACGAGGCTGAACAACAGGTAGATGCTGGGGAAGAGGAGGGGAACTCTGACATACAGTGGGGACGTAATGGATTGAGGGAAGAAATATAGCCGTTTCTAGCTGATCATTGGATGTGTTGTTTACTGAGTGATGAATGAAATACTAGCCATTTGACTGACGATGTTCTGGAAATGGGGGTGCCTAATATGCTTGATGTTTACGATTTTAATCTAGTTTAAAAGTGAGTTCCCTGCTTGAAACCACCACTTTGAAAAATGTTGCTAAATTTGGCATCGAGATATTCAGCATGAATCAGTGTTTGAACTCAATAGGAACTCGCAATTCTCCTACATTAACAGTCAGTGAGTGTGGTGATCTAATTGTCCCTTTTCACAATTAAATATTAAATGAAATAAACCTTTCATGAAAGCAGGCAGTGATCTATTTAAATCTTAGCTCCACTTCCATTTGCCTTTCACTGTGTTCAGAGGCTCGGGCCGCCTCCCTCTATACTGTGCCATCCTTTCACGTTGGGTAACATGTGCTGATTAAAATGTCATGGTTCTGTGCTATTTTAAACCATTTGCCTGAATTATTTATCAGATTCCCTGCCTCTCTACATTGCTGCAACAGGGCTGAAGTGAATCCACCTTGGACAGGGGTTCACAAATCATTAAAAAAAAACAAAAAAAAAAACGCTTGACTTCATAACTGCAGCCTCGCTCAGAAGATTTGAAATAAAGAGCCTCAGTGACATATAATAAAAACAAGAGGCGAAAAGAGGGCTGACTGAACTGCTTTGTTTAAAAGGCCGATTCAGAATTGTCAACCTGAGTTCTGAAAGAGTACAATATATTTCATTTTAACCTCTTCACTGTCTCGGAGTAACATCTTTCAGAAGCCATGTCTGAGAAATGTTGGAGATTTCATCTTTATGACAACTTTGTCCAAACATATACTTTATCTGCAGTACAAGATTAACATGTATTTCCTCTAATGACAACTTTTATTCAAACCGTTCCAGATACTCTGCATACATGTGTTATTTAAACCAAGTTTGTTTTAAAAACTTCTATAGCCACAGACTTTTTTTTTAGGAATTTTTTTTGCCTTCAATTTCCATTTCTCACCTGAAAAAGAGAATTATGTTGTCTAGTAGGTTGACTGAAAAATGCAGAGCAGAGCTGTATCCATGATCTGTTGTAAGTTTACCTCTGTAAATTTGCACAGTAAGTTTGCAGTTTTCCCATATATATATATTAAGATTTTTTTTGGTTTTGTAATTAAGACCACAGTGTGCAATTAAAGCGTGTAGCTAACTAAATGATTGCATAACAGGTGGTGCCCTTCCATTCACTATATGCATCTCAAATGTGCCGTTTTGAAAGAAGCACATGTTATAGCAGACATGTTTTTATTTTAAAACATGGCATTGGTAATACACTTGGTTCCAGTTAGTTCTACAATTGCTTGGTCATTTCACCTGGAGGCAGGGGCGTCATTTCAGAAAAATGTCGTTCCATTAAGTCTCATTTTATAGTAATAAAGTGTATAATGTTACGGTCGTCATTTTCACTGAAGTGTTTGTGTTCTTATAGTGGGTAAAGGCTTTAACGTTAACCGAATAGCTCTGTTGCCAGCTTTCAATATCCCAGTTAAGTAAACATTTCACAGTTACATACTAGTGCTACATTAAACAACTAGCGGTACAACATACTTTTTTTTTATCATTTTACAGTAGCAGCTAGGGGCATTAGACTAATCTCAGGTCACTGAAAAAAATGTGTCATGCATGGGCTTTACAAAAAGAGCCAGGGGTAAGAATGCAGTTTAACTCTTTATTTTAGAGCATCCATTCGAATACATCTCACCAGATTTTATACATGCTTAAAACCTCAAGTTAAGTTTGATACGTTTCACCTGCTTTCCACAAAGAACGACACTTTGTATCAAATATAAAGCAATGAACATAAACTGCCTATATAAGCACCATATTCCTGTGAATGTCAAAAGTAGAGATATGTAGCAAAGATTTAAATAACATGTTTACACAGATAATCATGAATAAATTTATCAACACCAGCCTGCATTTGTAAGTCTAATGTTTTTCGGGTTAGCTCGCAATAACCAAAAGATCGCTCAATCTCTCATCCCCAGTAGTTGTACTCAGGTTTGTTTTGACCCTTTTCATGCATGAAAAGAGCCTTCGATTTGCCGAACAAACACCAATATTTGCATACAGTGAAAATCTGTTGATAAATAAATCCATTGATTTTCATATATAACATTGCCTAATCATTTCTTTCCATATAAATGCATATTGTATCACTGTAACATTTTAAAACAGTAATTATAACAATACATTTCAACCAGAGTGCATCTAATGCTGTAGTGTACCAGCTTCATTTAAATACCACTGTGAAAAAGTTATTATAGAGCAGTTATGCATTCCAGTACCAAACCCAAAAAAGCAAAGCACAGCCTTACACATGAGTCTAATTTTCACATCTATGGTTCTTTTTCTTTAGAGCATGTATAAATAATTGTACCTGGGCATCAGCAATATTAATAGTTTTTTTTCCGTAAGTGAATCCCTCAGTGTCATCTCAGTGTGTTTACTTTCTTCCGTTTTCCACTTGCTGTAGCAAACATATGCGACATTTCCCTTTAACTCATCATGATATCTATAATATTATATTATAGAAACAATAAAATGTAATGCTATTCTGTGTTGTCGATATAATCACTGTACAACAATGAACTATCAATCAAAATGAATGAATACCGCCGACGCCTTGAGAACGAGCAATTACATCTCCATGGCAACCATCGTCGACTTCATTCCTGATCTGGGTTATGTTAGAAAAGAATGATGTTTGAAAAACTTATTTTATTTGTTTGGGAAGAAAACTTCGAGCATCTTATATGTGATTATATCATGTCGGTGGTGGGGGGGGGCGGGTTTGGTCAAAAAGTTTAAGACATAATGCCATGTAAATCATCTGGACGGGGGCAAACTGCCCTCCTGCCCTATAGCAAATGGCACCCCTGCCTAGAGGGTGAAATTGTCCTCACCCCTTCAACAGCTTCTTTCCTGTCATTTACCAACCAGCTGCATATTTTCAGCCACCCGGTCATTTCACCTCAGGAGATATTTCTGTGCAAGCTGATAACCTGAGAATAAGGTATAGAAACTGAAAGCTTCCTTTAACCTTCTGTAGTACCAGATACCACCTTTTAAAAAATAAAATACATGTTTGCTATACCATGCCTTTGTTTTTTTCTCAGAATTGCACATTTGAGACCTATTTAGCTAATAGAAGTGCAAAACAGGTAATATTTATAAAATTATTTTGTTATCTACAAATACTTAAACTGACACAGTACCAGATGAGGAGGCCACAAGAAAAGTAGTTTTCTTGGCAAGAATATCTTTGTCTTGCTACATCAGCATGTGACACCTGCAGCTGGACAACAAGTTCCCACATCAAGTTCCCGTCTTCGGCAAAAGAGTTTGAATAAACAGGTTTCTTTGCATTTTTATGTTTCTAATGTGCACACTACTTATACACTAATATGAGTTTCCACAATTATTTCCATTACTGTACTGGTAGTAGTTGACCTTCTACGGGTAATCTAGGGTATAATCAGTATTTGACGTTAAGAAAAATAAAAATGGCTTGGCCTATGTGAAAGTTATTCAGAGATATTGAGATAGCTATCGCTGTTGTTAACCTAATCGAATGGAATTGAATCTGCCTGCCTGAATCTTCATCAGGATGCAGGATTACTAGCCAAAGACAGGATACACAATACTGAAACAGAATAATAATATAAACTGGTCAGGATAGAGAATTGCTCTTTTTAAATGCAATGTAATAAGTTTTAGATGTTTCTGATAAGTAGCACGGGTCTATGTTTGTTCCGTTAGACCCTGCGTCTCTAACCTGATATGCTAAGTCTCCCCTTTAGCTTCAATCGCAGCTGGTGCTTCAGGGCTTTTTTGTGGAAAAAAATAGGAGATAACACTAATCTCTAGCCATCTGTCTCCCATCAGCCATAGTAAAAGGCCCCTGATGGCCAATAATCTGCCTACCACTGTGTTGGCATGGTGCCCAGACTGCAGGGTGGCTGCACCTGCAGCTGCAGAATACCAGAGAGACAAGGCCTGAGGCAGGGAAGACATGGGGGAATTCATAGAAAACTTCCAAATGTACTTAAGTAGGAGTTATATACAGTAGCCTTGATTAAATGACTTCAATTTAGCAGCTAGAGATATTTAACAGATAGAAATTAATCTGAATAATACCACGTTTCCATGACCACCCCACCCCCCCCCCTCCGTTTCCATGTTTGTAAATTACAGTATTAGAGTTGAGTTCACTCCTCAGGCTGGCCTGAACTCTAAAGTCTGAATTCAGGCTGGGAGGAAATTAAATCACTAAATGTAAATCAAGAATGTTGTAGGGGGCAGGAACATAATTTTACACCCGGGTTCGTGAACGCTAAAAACAAGTAAAGTGAGAGAGCTATGTGAAGATGGTAGAAAATTATGCTACATGAAACCATGATGAAATACTATCACTAATAACTATTTGGGGAGAGAGCACAATTCAGAATCATCTACAAGGATCCTTCCGGAATCAGAAAGTTTTCAACAACAGAAGTCAAATACTTGCTTCAATGTGATTAGGAACGCGGCCCAGTGTCAGGAGAAAATGAAGAAACTAAAAGCAGAATACAGAAAATGCAAGGACCACAGTAATAAGAGTGGAAACGATCCCAGGACATTTCGATATTAGGGTGTTATAAACAGTGCATATGTGGCGGCCATGGTTTATGACTGATCAGAAGGTTGTAATGTTGAGTTTAACAATCTTTCTTTTTATAAAAACTCAGTGTTGCAGCATTAAAATATGTTTTGGAGACATGCTTTTGTAAAAAACTTGCTACCTCCAACAGTTTAGTTTAGTAGGGTTGATTTTCATATCGCAAAATGTATATCTCAATATATCGCTAGTCTGTAGCTTAAAAGTTATGACTAGAACAGATTTGTTTAAGGATAATCGAAAATAATGTTATACTGAGAGTAATAAAATACCAAAGTGTGTTTGTTAGTTTTAGTAATTTGTGGATTGAGTACTGAAATGAGTGTCATGATTCATGTTTGTTTTGTTTGTAATGTTTTTGTGAATACGTTTAAAAAAATAAAAATAAAAAAACACATACAAGTGTACCTGCAGCAAGGTCACTGAAACCATTTCCATTTTTGTCAACAAGAAGGTCTTGACCGAGTATTTCTGGGAAAAATTGGTTGTATTTCCTGCCCAACACATGATAACTCAGAATAACATGGAAACACCACCTTTATCACCAACTCGAGTTCTGGGAGAATTCAGGCCAACTCCAGCATTCTCGAGTTGGCTGTCCATGGAAACGAGGTGTAACTGTCAATATAGGACTTTCAAGGTTTGTGCACCAATCAAAGTTACACACATGTTAAACATTCTTACCAGTAGAAAAAACCTGGGTATGTGTTTTATTCCTTCACTAATATTAAAAACAATATTTACAACAAATGCTTCAAGTAAGAGTTTTAAAGTAATATAACATCTTTAACACTAGAAGCCCGCGGCAGTCATTTTGGCGGTTTTTGGTTTTAAAATGTAATTTTCTCCAGTCGTGTAACACATATGGGGCTGTGCGTTCATGTACCTTTCTGTCCGTATGTATTAAATATTCTCACAAAGCATGAAACACGGGAGCGCAGAAATAAAGGAGATATATTACATTATACCTAAAAGCCCCGGGAGCAGTCACATTGACAGCCACACATACAACAATTGTATTTTCATTATACAGAACGGTATTCTATTTTATTATTTTTATTTACCAGTCCGGAATGTGTTTAGCTGTAATTTGATTAGTCTCTACTCTCTGCCTGAGTGAATGACTGACAGTCTATTGTTTTTCAATCAGCCTTTTGAAAGGCTGGCACCTGCTTGCCAGCTGCGCTGCTTTGGTCAATCAATTAGCATCGACACTAGTGAAAATAAATACCAGAGACCGTGGAGTTTTACAATGCAACAAAATATGAAATTGATGTTTGGATCAGATGGCATGGAAGTATTCCGTGAAAGCTGGCTCCCGACGGTGGCCTGTTCAGGTGTTTTACAATGTATTGGGTACTTTACAAAGAATGCACAGAGAAGAATTTACCAAGGAGAGAATATATTTTACAGTTAGGACAGGAACTTCGCAAGAAGCATTTGGAACAGAGAGAAACTGCCAATCGTGTACCCACAGCTGAATCTGGCAACCCCGCTGAGAGCCGCAAGAGACGCCAATGCAGGTTGGTAAGTGCAATAAAAATAAAACTTCGAACAGCTGTGCCCTGTGCAGAAAGGCGGCTTGGAGAAGCAAGAAAAACAAGAAAAAGAAAAGAAAACAGACTTTTTTATTAGCACTTCTTGTGCTGTGCGTTTCTGTAAAAAAAATGTTCTAAGTTTATCTACGTTGTTCAGTTGCTTTTGTGCATTTGATAATAAACCGGTTGCTGTATAAATATGTATGTTGTAAACCGATGTCTGTTCAGATGTTTATTTACTTACATTTTGTTGTTTTGATTTGTAAAATAAATGTTCATATGTATGTCTATTGTATGTCTATTCTATATGTATGTATATATATATATATATATATATATATATATATATATATATATATATATATATATATACAGTCACCTCCAAAATTATTGGCAGCCTTGATAAAGATGAGCAAAAAAGGCTGTATAAGATAAACAACACCATATTCTTTTATTCTAATACAATTGCTCAGAGAAACAGTTTTTTTTATTAACAAGTAATACATTTTTTTTAAGGAACTGTATTGTGGCCTTCCATGGCTTCTTGTTTCACTGGGGTATAAAAATGAGGTAACACGCATATGAAATCCATTTGTCATCCATCACCATGGTGAAAGGCAAATAACTCACAAATGAAAAGAGACAAATGGCTGTTGACCTTCATAAATCAGGCAATGGGTACAAAACAATAGCTAAAAAACTAAATATACCACTTACCACTATTAGGGCAATAATTAAAAAGTTCAAAACCACTGGAACAGTGGTAAACTTGCCTGGTAGAGGACGCAAGCGTATCTTGCCTCCATGCACAGTGAGGCAGACGGTTCGGGAGGCAAAGGGAAATCCAAGGTCCACAGTTGGAGAATTACAGAACTTGGTTGCATCTTGGGGTCACCAAGTCTCCAAATCTACAATTAGACGCCACCTCCATGCCAATAGGCTATTTGGATGGGTTGCCAGAAAAAACGCCTTTATTGAGAGCAACCAACAAATGTAAGGACCTGGAGTTTGCTAAATGGCATTGGCACTTCGATTGGAACCGGGTGCTATGGTCAGATGAGACGAAAATAGAGCTCTTTGGCCACGCACACCAGTGGTGAGTTTGGCGTCGAAAGAAGGATGCGTGTGCAGAAAAGTACCCCATACCTACTGTAAAATATGGTGGTGGATCTTTGATGTTATGGGGCTGTTTTGCTTCCACTGGTCCTGGGGCCCCTGTTAAGGTCAACGGCATCATGAACTCTACCCAGTACCAGGAATTTTAGCCAAAAACCTGGTTGTCTCTGCCAGGAGGCTGAAACTTGGCCACAAGTGGATCTTCCAGCAAGACAATGACCCCAAGCACACATCAAAATCCACAAAGAAATGGTTAATTGACCACAAAATCAACATTTTGCAATGGCCATCTCAGTCTCCAGACTTGAACCCCATTGAAAACCTGTGGTTTCAATTGAAGAGGGCAGTCCATAAGCGCAGACAGAAGGATATCAAGGATCTGGAAAGATTCTGTATGGAGGAATGGTCTAAGATCCCTCCCAATGTGTTCTCCAATCTCATTAAACATTATAGAAAAAGATTCAGTGCTGTTATCCTTGCAAGGGTGCCAATAATTGTGACACTTCATTTTTTTTGGAAATAAATTTATAATTTGAGAAATGTGTAATTTTGGTTGATTCCATTGAATCATTAATAAAGTCAAATATATTGCACACGTTGGAGTTCTGGTATTATATAATATGCTTCGGTTTTTCAGATGTTTATGTAACATACTCAATAAAAAAAATAAAAAAAAAACTATTACATCCGACTGTTTCTCCGTTCGTTATACTATTTACAGTGTTTTGAATACAGCCGTCAGAAAGACTGCTGCGGGGCTAATAAGTATGAGTATATCTCTGGTCCTTCTAGTGTTAAAGATTCTAACACAGCCTCTTTCATCACTTTGAGTGTTTCCGTGCATTCCTGTTGAAGCAGGAATGGCAGGTTTATGCAGAATGAAGGGATCCACTCACAGGTTTGCAGGCTACCCACAGTACTTTTATTATTGCACTAAATGCCAGTGATCATACATAGTCCATACAGCCATCGAGATTAGTCAACATAAATGCTTAAATAAATAAAAAAATAAACCTTCTGACAATGTGTCACCAAGCTATCCCTCCCTCATCCCACCCATCCAGGCAGGTCTGCTCACACTGTCCCAGGGAGGCACTAAGAACACATTGGTCCTCCACTCCAGACTTGCAATGAACTCGAAATCGCCCTATTAAGAACTGTGATGTTTCACCTCATAATCACACTTATCACTACTATGCAGTTATCAAACACACAAATTAAATAACACAAAGAATAGCCTACCTTACCTGATGTTTAGATCCCCAAGTCCATCCTCCTGTTTTTCATTATAAGTACTCAAGTACTTATAGGTCTCGGTTTTACAACAGCCATTTAAAGCATGATTCGCATGGGACTAAAAACCAGGTGTCCTCAGAGTTGATCAAAAGCAGAGAATGTCTACCTCCCAGACAAGAATTACTTTTTATCAACGAAAGTAGGTAAATTCAAAATGAAATGCGATGTTGTGGCCAGAGAAGGCTCTTTTGTACATGGTTTGTAAACAATGAACCGGATTTAAATCATTCATTTTGCAACAATAACCATTTTGTCCTTTGAGTGATTTCCATACATATCTCCAAATGCACCATTAAAAGCATTAATTTTTTAATCGCCAATTACGTTTTGTACTTTCGCCCATCCCCAAATTGGTTATGCCTAATCGTTGTGTTTTACTGAACTGTAGAATCTTAGGACAAATCAAACAGCTCACGGGTCTAGCTTACATTGGTTGGGATGGGGGTTTACAGTGTCGCAGGTGGCTTACATTGTTTCTCTCTCACGTCATTGAATAATGAATTTCAGGGGGGGAACCACCCCTATGCCACTGGCGTTGACATTACAACTTGGCACAGACACCCAAATATTCACAATTTTTTCCAATACAATTGCATTTGGCTGCCGCAAGGGTACCAACAACAGTAATTCCGTGGTAAGACCATGTGGCTATACCAACAATGGTATGTTTAACACATGGGCAGGAATACACTGAGATTTTTAAAAAAGAATACAGAAATGTAAAAAAAAATTAAACAGGCCAAACAGGCAGCTGAGCGTGACTCCCGTTATAAGGTAAGTCCCGCTCCAGGAACCTTCTTCCTGACATACTCTCGATATACTTTCACTGGGATTAAAAATCCCCTAAACTATTTTCTGACAACCAAGACTCACAAATTTTTCTCGCAATACTTCCTGTCGAAAGGCCGCCTTGCGGACGTCTTGTGCCCCGAGAGTGTGTCAATGGCTCCCTTTTATAACAACACGCCCGCCTGGTTGTTAGTGATTCGCAGCCAGCCAATCCCCGGCTGCCATTCCCTGACAACAGACACAGTCGGCAGCATGTCTCAGGATAAACGTCTGGCTCTTTCCTGCAGATGCACGCATGCACCCAGAATCCAGTGACGGTACATTGTCCCTGTTACACTTACCTATTGTACACTTTCACCTGGAGTGTGAAATGATCCCCACTCCTTCACTGCCTTATTTCCTGTCATAAACCAGCCAGCTGCTTCCCTTATTGAGTGACATGCTTTCAGCCAGTTACATGCTTTCATGACCCAGAATACACTGCAGAGGTGAAATGACCCAGGAAGTGTAAGAATAAGGAATCAAAACTAACCTAAAGTAGGACCAGATATCATTCTGAGATAGCATTGGAAGACAAGCGTAACATGACCAATAAGTTGCCACCTGTTCCATCAAAACATTACACACAAAAGACAACATTCCTTCGCCCAGGAGAGCAACCGCCAAAAAAAGGTGTGTGGTCAGGTGCAGTGAATGAATCAGGTCCACACAATCTTTCTCCCATAAACAGTCTGCGTGTTTTTAATAATAACAAAAATAATAACAACAACACAAATAAGTCCACCCCTTTACCAGCGATGGTAATGGGGGGTACACGGCAGCTCTCTTAATAAAAAGTAAACAAAAACGGGACTTTGTCCGTCCCCCCGTTCTCCGTGCACACAGTGCTCTCGGTCCTGAAGCGTGGTGCCGTGAAGTGGTGCGGTGCTGTGCTGTGCTGTGCAGGGGCGTGCTCTGTATTTTGCGGTCCGGCTCACACCTCTGCAACACAAAACACACGTAATCCACAAAACAAATCAATACAGGCTCCGGCCGTCTGTTTTCATTCTCAACGCAAGCGAAGGTTTTGACGTAGCTGCTCCCCTTTGTACCCAGCAAACTCCTCCCTGCAGTCACCGCGTCGCCATGGTTTCTCTAATAGAGAGATGCCCGCGGCTGACTGCAATGGAATCATCGAGTACTTGCAGCTACTGCGCCCTCCTAATATGGTCACCTTCCGGTTTCCACCTACCACCGAGGTGGCAGCTCTAGGAGGCAGCTTACCTTCCCCTTACACAGCCCCTTTCTAATCGGGAGGAGATTTACAGCATCGATCCTTTCTCTCTCTATCACAAGGTGTTAAAACCAATCCTCGCCCAGGACAACTGGAAGCTGCTAGAGACTGGAAAATGCTGGCAGATGTTGGTCAACGGCTTATTTTTCCACCTGAGATTGCCACCACTAACCTTCGACCAGATATTGTCTTGTGGTCTGGATCAGCACGCCTTGTTCACCTGGTAGAGTTAACAGTGCCATGGGAGGATGCTGTAGATGAGGCATATGAGAGGAAGAAACTGTGGTATGCTCAACTAGCCACGGAAGCGGAACAGCGAGGCTGGAGAGTCCGGGTTTACCCAGTGGAGGTGGGTTGTCGAGGATTTGTGGCACACTCTACAACCCGGTTTCTCAGAGACGTCGGATTCAGTGGCCAAGAGTTGCGTCGCACAGTGAAGAACTTATCTGAAGCAGCAGAAAGGAGCAGCAACTGGCTGTGGTTGAGACGGAAAGATTCTGCCTGGGAATCTCAAGCACAATAGAAAGGAAAGCTGATGTACGGGTAAGTAAGCTGGGCTGAGTTGAGTGGGGGACGGAGGGGGGTGATGCTGGGACGCCAGAATCACCGTTGAGCCCTCTTGAGGTGTCGTGGGCTAGTCGACGAAACACTGAGGATGGAAGGTGCCCACTTGAAGACCCCAGAGATGTACCCTACTTAGCTCAATCCAGACGGTTGTCATGCTGATGCGCTGGGGAGATCACACTTTGGTTGATCCCCGGAGCCAGCATCGCAGCCGTTGTGTGTGCTGATGCGCTAGGGAGGCAATAAGCTGATCCCTGGAGCCAGCATTACACTTCAGCCATCAACACCAGACAGAAGGATATCTACATCATCATATGGAAGGAAGTGCAAATGGATGGAGACATATGGATCACATTAGTTTACTGTAAAGCTACGTCTTAGTTGGTGCTTAGTTGGTGCTTATCTTGACGAGAGCCGAGTTCAAATCAGCATGAAGTTTTAACATCTACTCTTGTGTAATGGAAATCATTTAAACAGAAAATACATATTTGCTATAAAATGCATTTCTTTAAAAACTGCATATTTGAGACAAATGGAGCTAATGGAAGTGCAAAACAAGTAAGATTTATGGAATTATTGTGTTAGCTACATTTAATAAAATAGGGGTTCTTTACAACACACACACATACTGTCAAAATCATACATGTGTACATTTACCAACACATGCACACTGGCAAACATACTCTCACAAACAATTAAATTCATACAGACACAGTCCCACAGTGAGAGAAGCTCATTGTAGAAGTAAAGCTGTTAAAATAGTAAACACTCTAAGCCAAGGTTTCCCAATCCTGGTCCTGCTGGTTTTCATTCCAGCTGAGTTCTCAATTACTTAATCAAACCCTTAATTGAATTAATAAAATGGTTAATTAGACATTTTTAATTGTTCTCAGCTCCTAAAAAGTTGCCGATTTCAAGTTACTTATAAAATTGTATAGTTAACTTGAAATCTCCAACTGTTTAAAAGCTGAAAACAATTAAAAAGGTCTAATTAAGCTAATGAATAGTTCAATTAAGTGTCTAGCTAAGAGAACTCAGTTGGAATGAAAACCAGCAGACACAGGGGTTCCCCAGGACCAGGACTGGGAAACCCTGATCTAAACTTCCCAGAAAAATGCAAATGCCAAATGCAAGCCATATTTAAACTCTACTTTAACACATTTAAAGTCCATACTACTGAAAAATATTTTAGTTATGGAATATGGCAATTAAGCAATAACTTTATTCAGACTGATATTATTACCAGTTGGAAGTTTTCAGACCAGTTACAGTATATACAAAAGACCTGAATTATACAAACACTGAAGAATACGTGTTTTATGAAAAAGAAGTAAAACTAATAAAAAACGAAATCCACAGTTCACATATCCCCTGATTCACAGATTTACTAAACGAAAATATCTATTTGTATTACTGGCTTAACCCTGCACAGAACTCACGTTCCACAAAAGGTGGAGTACAGTGCTTTCTCTAGGGGGTGTTACCTCTTGAATGAGCTACACCAGTGCTGCCCATACCCGGTCCTGGGGAGCCCCAATCCAGTAAGTTTTGTAGGTCACCCTAAATCGCTAATTTCTAAAGACTGGGAACACATGGAAGTTATTGATCAATTAAGCAAATAACTTGCTCAATTAAGGGAACTCTGGTCATTGGGCCAGTTTACATGCTGGGAAAATGTCATGACTTGTTTACTGTCATGACTTATTTAAGGTGGTACAGTCTGGATTACAATTTTAGTTAGTTTTGGTTTATGTTTAGTTTATGTTTGAATACAAATGTAATACATTATACAAAAATCAAATACAACATGAAGTGTCAAAGCAAGAATTGTTAAATTAAACAAACTAAAATTATCTAAAATTATAATTCAGCCGTACCACCTTAAATAAGTCATGACAGTAGACAGATAAGTCATGACATTTTCCCAGCATGTAATCCAGGCCATTGAGGGCTGAAAAGGGTAGTTCATTTTTTGTACCAAATGATCTCTAAATTACTTCATTTAATAAATCACCTGCTTAATTGATCACAGTGAAATTGTTCCAGGTGTTAAGAAATTGATGATTAAAGGTTACCTATAAAACCTGCTGGATAGGGGCTATGCAGGACCGGGTTTGGGCAGCACTGAGCTACGCCGTCAATGCCAGCTTACACCATTAATAAACACACACGCACACTTTCCCTGTAAATAACACTATTAGCAATCTAATCACAGCTCCTAAAACTAGTTGCAGGAATTTTATTGGAGACACCCTTTTATCAATAACCAAAGTTGCACCTTTGATTCATGTATTCCTATATATTTGATTTGCATTATAATCTCTTTTGTGTGCTTTGCTGACAAAGGTTTGTTCCCTATGCTCAAGAATCTGTACAATTGAGACAAGAAGCCCTGCAGAAACCCATCGTTATTTACAGGTTCGTTCAGGAGTGGCTGACAACTTTGCACTTGCATCCTCTCATTACTGTTTCTCTCTCCCTGCTTTCTCCCTCTCGTTACTCATTACAATGCATGGCTGGATCCCTTTTTATTGTCTCCGGTGCAACCTGAGTGCTTGAAATGTCTGTTTGCTGTCACCCAGAGGCACTGACAGAAGCAGATAGAGCATCTTTACTCCCACTAAACAGCGGCAGAGGTGATTATGAAGTTGAGAAAAAATGAAATAAAATTGCAAATAGTCAAAAAAGTTTTTGGTTGTTGAAACATCTTTAAAATAGGCTGATGAACAAGTACATCCGTAACATCCATCCCCCGGCATGGCTGAAAATTCAAAATGACAGCCATTACAACGTACAGAATACTATAGAATATGAATTGACAGTAAAATGATAAATCACTTAATCATTTGATACAGTAAGTGGTTCTCCAGATAGTTCCACCTCATCTACATGATTGGTGTGCGTACCTCCTTTTTTGTTTTCTCCAGATAGAGCAAAAATGTAAGTGTCAGCTACTGTAATACCTACGTCCACTTCTATACAGTTGTAGTCAAATGTTTACATACCCTAATGGAAATTTAAAATTTCTAGAAGTTTCTCAGAAACAAATAAATTCAAAATCACAGCAAAAGGTTTGCTTTTGTGGATGAGAAAAAAAGTTACAAGAAATAGTTTTGCAAAATTAATAGCTAGTTGAGGCACCTTTAGCAATAATAACCTATTTTAAACGCTTAGGATATTTGTCAATGAGCTTATGGTATGATTCTTTAGTGATCTTAAAGGCAAAATTGTTCCAGTTCATTTAAATACCGAGGACTTCTCTTGTGCACAGCCTTCTTCAACTCATACCAAAGATTCTCAATCGGATTTAGATCGGGACTTTGACTTTTAATACAAATGTACTATTTATCATTGTGAAGGGGCGAGCCCCGCCCCTATGTATATATTGTGCGCTATGTTTCTGATTTATTGTATTATTAAGATTTATGTATTGTATAGGACAGTGAAAAGCCAATATTGTTATGTATTCATTGTATTACAATTGTTTGCGGTCTTGGACGAAAATTAAGCTGCCATTATTTGTTATTGTTTTGGTTTTAGAATTACCTTGTGAGGATGCGTGACTGTCAGCTACTGATTCTTTAACTAGCTGACAGTCACACAGACTTAACAAACCTGTACCAAATGTGACCGAGGGATAATATAATAATTGATAGCTAGTTAGTCCCTCGGTCACAACTATAAAAAATCTGCAGTTTGGCTGCACGAAGTTGAGTGTGTTCAAGAGGCGAAAAGAGTCGGGTGGTGAAGAAAAGTAAAGCTTAAAGTAAATCTAGAACAATTGCTAAGCGCGCTGGGTCTTGTTCCGTCTGTTTGTTTGTTTTGGCCAACACACCATTTGCTTTTGTTTTGTTTAAACTGTTTGTTTATATTATTTAATAAAACACTGAGTGCCGTAGCATCTCAGTTTGCCCCACCATTACTTCCTTGTTGTGGTTTCATTTCCCTGGTCTGGCGTCACCCCTGCAGTCATCCAGATCACAATCAGGTATTTATTTTTATAAAAAACTCAATAATCAACTCAAAAACTCAAAAAAAATTTTATAAAAAACTCAATAATCAACTGTGACAGAACTTGACGGTAAGTTGTTCCAGTTGAATTTTGTCAAGCAGAATACTCCCTAAACAGTGAGTCATAACACCATTAGTTTGAGCATAAAGAATCTACAACCATATAAACATTTAGGGTATTTAATATGCTTCATTGAACAGCTTTCATGCTGAAGTTTAGTGCAATCTTATGCAAATTTAGTCCAGCTTATTGCCCGGTTGTACCTACTATCCAATTGCAGTGACTATTTTGCATAGAGTTGTGTTATGAAAGTCCCTCTGATTAAGAATAATGCATTTTATTGCTATGGTATATTAATTCATACAGTGACAACATCTACTGTCTAAAATGGGGACAAAAAGGAAAGCACAAATACTTACAACCACGCTGAGCAATGTATTTGGAACACCTCCTCAGTACTTGGTTGGCCCTCCTTTCAAACAAATTCCAACCACAATACGGCAAGACACACATTTCACCGGTTCCTGTATACAGAATTGCAATTCCTTCTGTCCATTATTGCAGTGTACATTTAAAGCAGGGTTGTTGGTCTGCATGCAATGTCAGTGCGTGGCTTGCAATAAGGGCCATTTTTTTTATCCATGACCGAATTGAAATATAAAGGAAAAACAAGTGCAATACCTTACCATATGATCAATTCCTAGCCATGATGGTGTGGACTGGCGATCATAAGCAGCTGGTGGATTGCCGATGTAATATTAAGGTCATTATTTTTGATAAATACATGTACTTCGGTGAATCTGTTCATAATATAAATGTGTATTGTGTAAAAACATCTGAATGTTTGTATTTGTATTATTCTATTTTAACTTCTGACTGCACTATGTGACTGCCATATAGAAAGTAAACACTATAATGTGCAGCTCAGTATGTGGTATAGAAGTGCTGCTGCATTGTTTTTGAGTAGGCCTGGACTGGAGTTGGAGTTAACCAGGGACTGGGTTACATTTTGATCATCTGTTGTTGCCAAATGTAGTGAGACGTCTAATTGAGAGAGGTCAGATTCGGCTGACGGTCCGAGGCCGCATTGAGAGCTTCGCGATCTATTCAAGGAGAACAAAAGCGTTGGAAAAGAGAATAAAGAAATAAAGACATAAAGAGGGCCAGGGGCCGGGGGTCTCTCCATACACATCATATATTATTATTATTTATTTTATTAGCAGTTGTCGCAAAATATACACATTGAATCACAATACAGTGCGATATAGCTACGCTACTTACAGGTGTAAAAAAAAAAAAAAGTGCTTATTCTAAGCTCTCTGCACAAGTCAGTGACGATCGGGACTGATGCTAAACGAAAGCCAGAGACTGTTGCATTTTCCAACACAACAAAGTACGGTGTGGATATACTGGATCAAATGGCACGGCTGTATTCTGTCAAAGGTAGTACTTGCAGGAGGCCTTTGGCTGTTTTTTTATAATGTTTTGGACCTGGCTTTTGTTTTCTACAAGGGGTGCACCAGGAACACAGTCTCCCGGAGGGACTTCATTTTGCAGCTAGCCCTGGAGCTACGGCAGAAACATTTTGATAAGAGACACGAAAGCTGGTTGGCAAATGCCCCTCAGCCTTCAGCCAGCGCTGCGCCCACTGGCACACGGAATAAAAGACAATGCCAGGTTGCTAAATGCAATAAAAACAGAACTTTTGATGTCTGCGCCCGTTGTGAAAGGCAGTCTGTGGCAAATGCACTGGAACAGTTGAAAAGTGTGTTTTCTGCGTAGATTGTACTGAGAAAGCTATAATAGAACTCTGAACAGACAGACAGAGCTTTTGAACTCTGTTTCACTCCAAGCGCTTTCACGTTGCATAAGTTATGACTGTTATAGTTTTGTTTTATGCTATTTTTATAACTAGTTATTTTTATTTTATAATTTAATATGTGCATACAGCTTTCTACACCTGTTTACACAGAAGTTTATTGCGTATAGTTTATTTATTAGTTTTTCATATTTATGTATATGTGCTCTTTTTGAAAAAAATAACAAAAAAGTTTAATTTTCAATGTAAATATGGTGTTTCTGCTCTGAAAATGTTATGTATGATGTTCATAAATAAAAATATTAAGTTGTATCCGATTGTTTGTTTTTCATTTTCATATCAAAGCCATTTTAAAATGCAGCCACACATTTTGCGGGTGCTGCAGTTGTATATAGTCCTAAATCTCAGCGGTTCTAGTGTTAACCCTTTGCTGCCGACGCGCTGTAATTTTGTAACTTTTGTTACATTGACAAAACACGTCATATCTCAGCCATCCAACCAGCAAACTTGTTTTTGGGTCCTAGCCATGACTACGGGGCATGTCCTGATGCCATTGGTTTAGGGCTAGGGTGGGCGGGACATATAATATTTTGATTAAGAACATAAGAACAAAAGAAAGTTTACAAACGAGAGGAGGCCCTTCAGCCCATCTTACTCGTTTGGTTGTTAGTAGCTTATTGATCCCAGAATCTCATCAAGCAACTTCTTGAAGGATCCCAGGGTGTCAGCTTCAACAAGATTACTGGGGAGTTGGTTCCATACTCTCACAATTCTCTGTGTAAAAAAGAGCCTCCTATTTTCTGTTCTGAATGCCCCTTTATCTAATCTCCATTTGTGACCCCTGGTCCTTCTTTCTTTTTTCAGGTCAAGTAAGTCCCCTGGGTCGACATTGTCTATACCTTTTAGAATTTTGAATGCTTGAATCAGATCACCGCGTAGTCTTCTTTGTTCAAGACTGAATAGATTCAATTCTTTTAGCCTGTCTGCATACGACATGCCTTTTAAACCCGGGATAATTCTGGTTGCTCTTCTTTGCACTCTTTCTACAGCAGCAATATCCTTTTTGTAACGAGGTGACCAGAACTGAACACAATATTCTAGGTGAGGTCTTACTAATGCATTGTAAAGTTTTAACATTACTTCCCTTGATTTAAATTCAACACTTCTCACAATATATCCGAGCATCTTGTTGGCCTTTTTTATAGCTTCCCCACATTGTCAAGGATTACAAGGACGAGTCTCTGTCGGCAAAATTACTACTGAGTGCACAGCAGGTTCGAAGCTCTGTATCTCCGGTTTTACAATTCCAAGAGTGCTAATCTACATATCATCTAAACTGTAAGTACTTAGGCTAATTAACCATATTGTTGTTGTTGGGTTTTTTTTCAACTTCATATTAGTTTTCTTTTTGGTGTTGTGTACATCTGCAGTGTTTTTTTGTGTCTGTGTGTGTGCATGCTTGCTTGCTTGCTTGCTTGCTGGGCAGGGCTAACTTTTATGTAGACAAGAGTAACTACTGTACCAACATCACATTTAAAAAAAAAAAAACACTTTCTTATATTTAGTTTCACATATACATTTTTATTTTAGATTTGTTTTTCCATTTTTTTAACTTGTTTCTCCTCATGTGATGCCGTCTGTGTATTGGCTCATTTTTGTTTACTTTTTCTAGTAGATTCATTATTTATCTGTATTTGTTATTATTATTCAGGTATGCATTTATTATTATTATTTTTTAACTTAATATTTTTTTATTCGATGGTAAAAGAATGAGGAATAATTATTTTGTTGTTTTTATTATTATTGGTTTAGTTTTAATTTTGACTTTGTGTATGTAGCCTATGTAAAGAACAAAGACATTACTTAGCTGTAGTCATTATTATTAATTAGCCATGTACTTTGTGTTTTTGTGTGTGTGTGTATTATTATTATTAGTTTACTTTTTCTGTTTGTGGAAAAGGATGGAGAATCTTTATTATTATTATTATTATTATTATTATTATTATTATTATGATGTATTTTAATGTTTTATGTGGGTGTGTGTAAGCCAGAAAATGGATGGAGACAATCAGTTCTAGCATCTGGTTCAGTCACTGAAGAGGAGGAAAGCCCTGATTGAGGAGGAGATAGAGGGCATGGACGCTATGGAGGAGGACCTTCCAGATGAAGAGCTGCTGCAGGAGGATGAGGAGGAGGAGAATGATCTGGAGGAGCCCCAGCCCAGCACTTCAACTGCAGGGTAAATACAGCACAATAGGGAAGGTTTTTTTGGTCTCCGTCCCTCCCAAATAAAATTCTTAATAAAGTCAGCAACTGTACAAGATATTTCAATTTCAATTTCCACTAAGTTTTTTTTTCAATGAAACTTGGAAAGAGGTTGAAATTGATGATTTTTAAAATTATTTATTAATATTTTACATTTGCCAATTCAGAGGTCGATTTTTGTAAAAACACTATGCATTACAAAACCTTATCTAGTTCTGCAATTCTACAATATATTTCATTTCTGATTTCAGATTTGAAATCATGACAAATTGTGAAAGTACAATATATACTAAATTTTTTTTATGTGAAACTTGGAAAGAGGTAGAAATTGGCAATTAAAAAAAATATTACTTATTATTTTACATTTGCCATTTCGGAGGTTGATTTTTTTCTAAAATACTATGCATTGTAAAAGCTTATCTAGCTCTGCAACTGTACAATATATTTAAATTCTGATTTCTGATTTCTATATATATATATTTTTTTATATAATACTTGGAAAGAGGTTTAAATTGGCAATTTTTAAAAATATTATTTATTATTTTTCATATTTCGATAATTTTTTGGGAGGTGTAGCTGATATGAAAAAAAAATAAAAACATCCCACAACAAAATAAATTACATCACTGGAAAGATCTACTTAATGCCTTTCTGTAGGTGTATTGGGTTTTAATTTCTGATTTAAGGTTCCAAAACTACAAGCGCTTAAACAGAAAGTGTTTATATTTATGACCAAATATGGTCATTTCCCCATAGACAGCATAGGGTTAAGGACTGGTGGATTTTAACTTCAGCTGCTGAAGTTGCTGCACCTATAGGGAATGAATGGGGGGAATACAATCTGGGAGGAAGACCAGCTTTAGAAATGGGTGAGATGAGTAGAAAAACAGTTTATTGTTATAATATAATTGTTAGAGTTGATGAAGAGAGGATCTGAGGGGTTAGAGGGGTTGTGACGGGAAAGATAGTGGGATACTGTAAAGAGGAATAAGGGCAAAGAGGAGAGTTGAGTTTGCACAGCTGAACAAATTGCCCATGTCGTAGCTGATCTGTTTTAGAAAAGCAACGAAAAAGGAGATAGTGAGTCAGGAATGAGAGAGAGGTTGCAGAAAGAATGGCCCAGGGATGGAAAACTAAATAGTCCATAAGAGCATAAGCTTCACAAAGGACATCGCAAAAAACATGAAATACAAGCACAAATTCTCCAAGAGAAAGATTTTTACACAGGCAAGATTTAAGAGCAACAGACAAATCTCCACTGTAAACTACCCTGTGATCCAGAAATTATGAGGTTGCAATAAGAGACTAAATTAACATCTTAACCTTCAATAATATTGCGTCTCAGTTGAGGTGAGAGAGTGGCAACGAACAACTGAAGCAGGAGAGGTTCCTGAACTAGAGGCAGTCGCTAGAGTGAAGACTGGCAGCTCGAGAGCAGGTGTGGGCGTGGCTGAAGCAGCGGGAGAGACGAGTGCTGCTGCTGTTGCCACTGATGAGGAAGTAATGGCTGCCGGTTCCAAGCGAGTGATCCTGCTATCTAGCACATCCAGGCGATCAGATACTGTAGAAATGGAGGTGGAAAAGATGAATGAGTTGCTTGATATCGTTAAAAAATCTGATAACGCAAATCAGACAAAGGATCAGATGAAATTGAAAACTGAGGGGTTACAGTCGCTGGATCAGAAGCAAGTGACACTTGCACAGGAGGGGCGGAGCATGAACTGACATGTTTGGATCTCTACTGTGACTGGGTGAAAAAGAGGCTCGGCCAGTATGGAACTGCAGTGTGAAATGAATATAGCTGCCCGATCACTCCCTGCTTCAATGGGCAATCTTTTTTTGTAAAGAGCTTTCAGGAGTTTGTCGATGGGCCAATCTTTGTAAAAATGTTGCGCTGGAGAATCACTTATTTGCTACATTTACAAAAAACATAAATAATACCTTGAATTTAAAAGATTAGTCTGTGCCTTGCCAGAGGCTCTCTTGGCAGCCATTTCTGGGTTTCTTTGTAACCAATAGAAGATCAGCTTTTCCCACAGCTAGCCAATCACATGTGATAGGGCTGGGATATAAATACTTTTTTTAAGTGTTTGTGTGTAGGTGCTACGGGCAAAGTATAACGGCAAAACTTGTCTGTCACACAAATCTTGTTGTCCCGGGCGTCGGGCGATACGAATTGCACACCCCTGTACACCAAGGTTCTACTGGCATGTCACTTGCATTTGTATATGCACATACACTGCACTCCTAGCATCCTTTTTGTCCTTAGGATGAGCTTATTGATCCCTTATATTTTCAGCTCCTATGCAAAAGCAGCACAGTATTGCAAATTGAGATCTAATTTTAAAAAGTGTTTTGTTGGAAGTGTGATTTGATATGCTTTGATAAGATAAATGTCTCCGATTTGAAATGATAATGAGTATATTTTTCAAATTGTCATGAGCCACCCACGTTTGTACAGAAAAATAAAAACCCTGCTGAACAAATGAAGTTCTTGATCAGGCGTGGGTATTCGACTGTACAAGAAAATGTGTTGCGGATGATGTGAATTATTGCCATGATCTGGTATTTTAGGGAAGTGAAAGATATCAAAGTTGATTCAGTTGCTGTAACCAGAAGTACTACAGTCAGCACTCAGATATTCATTACTCAGATACACGTCAGTCATGTTTTACCCCCTTTGTTTTAAGAATAAAATCAATGCCCATTATATATATATATATATATATATATATATATATATATATATATATATATATAGTGACAAAGTGGGGGTGCCTTGCCACAATTCGGGACCTTTCCACCTTCCAAAAATACTGACCCAGACACAGGAATTGGAGTTTTACGGCGCTGACGCGCTATATTTTTAATAAACAAAACAAAACACAAAATAAACACCTGGCTCTATTTGAGCACTAACTAAACATGCAGGAACCTAAACTAATCCGCATGACGGCTAAGCCGTTTACCTGCCCAACAACAAAACACTCTGTTCTGTAAACTTACTTTTTCTGTTCTTTTCACGACTGCTTGGAAGCAGCGCACCCCTTCTGCCTCCTTCTCCTAAGCAGCCCTGAGCAAACTAACTGCTCTCCTTTAATACCCTGCACCTGGCTCTAATTTAATAATAAGCACCAGGTGCAGGGGATAATTAATAATAAAACAATTAACAAATCAAAGTAACAATAAAGCAAAACAATCAAACAATAAAGGAAACTAACAAAAAGGTGCCTGCGCACATATCCTACACAGGGAGGATTTTAACCCCCCTCCCTGCTGTCTTACAATATATATATATATATATATATATATATATATATATATATATATATATATACTGTATATAAACAAATGAATGCACTTACCCATCACACATGATTTCCGACCATCGCCAGTGATGCATTTTCTTTAAATCTGTAATCTTTAGTTGCTTTTGTGCATTTTCATTTGCAAGTGAACTGTGACATTAGGGCCTCATCAAGCACTATATTCTGCAATTTTGGATACTGACTTTGGATACTGTTTTAATTCTCGAAACTGGTGTTTTTTAATCTTTTTGCTAAATTGCATTGCCTGTGAGGCGGAATAATTAATATGGAAAGGGTTACGACATTTAGTTTGCTTTTCAATGTAAGTGCATTGTTCTATTCTTTTAGTACCTTAATGGCCTCCTGTGGCATTCTTACGTTTTGTTCCTGCACTGAAGCAGGCAGACAAGCAGGTGAGAGCCGGAATGGGGGCACGGAGACACAGAAGTGCAGTGAAACACGCCAGCATGGGGCTCAGGATTTATTAACACATAAAACAAACAAAAAAACAATAATGTCATGTGACGCTACCAGCGATGGTAGCGCACAGTGGACAGTACAAGACTGTAAAAACACTAAAAATAAAACACAATACAACAAACTATAAATCAAAGGTGCCGTGAAAACGGCAGGCCTTGCAGCAGCCCCGACAGCCGATTGCTTTCAGCTGCTGCTCCACGCAGACAGGTAGTCATCCCTGGTGGAGCACCACAGCAATCAAACAATTAATTAAATCAATCTATTTACAACAATGAACCCCAAAATATACAATAAACTACATAATTCCCATATCCTCCCGCTCAGAATGGAACCCACAGTGGGAGGGAACATTGGAGCAACATCCATACTACTAGACACCAGGCTCCAACGCTAGCTCCACACAATTATCCATATTATTTACATCTCTATAACAATAAACACATACACACATACTAGGCCCGTGCAACATGGTTTTAGTCTGTGTCCTGCTGGACACTGCAGTGCAGTAAACCGGCAGTGACATTACTGTCTTTGGCAGTGTTCATTGTGGTTGCTAAGGGTGCCGTGGCTTGTTGCCCTTTACTGACGGTCAAGCCTCCCTCTCCGAGTACAGCGACGGCTCCTTTCTCCATGAATCGGTCTCCTGCCGATCGGCATTCGGGCTAGACACTCCTCCCTCCTAGTCCTTTGGACACGAAGCTCCACCCTCTCTGATGTGATGATGTCACAGAATGTGAGGGACTGCTCCAGCAACAACGGCTGAACCGGAGATAGCAGCACTCCTCCAGTGGTCAGCCCGCCACCTCAGGCTCTGGGACCGGAGCCACTCTCCGACATTCAGCAGGACGCTTTTCTCTGTCGTTGACTTTTTCTCTCTTTTTTTTCTCTTTTCCTCAGCAGCACTATCCGTGCCTGCTGAGCGTCGTCATGGCTTACGCTTGCCCTTGTCCCTCCCAAAAAAATCATGGGGGGTGGAGCTCAAGTTCCACTTCCAGGCGTTCTCAGCAACCGCAGCACTTTTGGTTCTTGTCCCCCCAGTATATCACCGGAAGGATGGAGTTATGAGGAGTGGGAGAGATGGAGTGTCATTTTGGAGCGAGTCCACCATCTTTTGTTTTTGCCTTCTGATGTAATCCAATACGCAGTTTAGAGATATAATAATTGCTATCGATGTTCAATTGCTTACCTGATTGCTGAACCTTAGTATGGATCATTCATTCATGCTACTGATCAAGAGAACAGAAGGTAACCCACAGCCTTACAGCCTTTTACATTTTACACAGTTCTGTGCATGGGTAACATTTTGATTTCATATTGCTGTAGGGTCGTTAATGGGGAATTTTACATTCTGCTAAAATACATACCAGATTTAAAATATGTACTTTATTACAGTCCACGTGTCCCCGGCCATCTCTTTTGACAAGTGATATTTCCAGAATCATATCGTTCTGAATTAAAATACTTCTGTTGAAAATATACTACTGTACCAACAAAACCAACTACAGTACATCTAAATGGAAGCCTACTTATTTTAAAACACAGTCGTCTCAGCTATGTATTTTTGACATTGTTTGTATCTTTTCTGTGTTCCCTGAAAAAACGGATAATGGTTGGAACAGGTCGTTGAACTGTCACTGAAGTCAAAGGTATATAGGGTCGGTTATGAGAGTGCTGACTGAAAGTACCAACAAATATCATTCAGCACATGTCTTTTTGAATAGTGGTTTAGTGTGAATGAAGTTTAATGATTGGATCCTGGCCTGATCCAGCCAGTGCATCACTTTACTAAGCCTCAGCCCCTGCTCAGCGTATCAAACCCTGTACCCTTAATGTAGTGCAGAATTACACCGGAAATCCCCAGATAACTAAAACGTCTTGCAGATTTCATACATTACTGTGCACACGAGCATCTATCCATCACAGTAAACTAATGAGATCCACAAATAACTCGTAAATTAATAATAATAATAATAATAATAATAATAATAATAATAATAATAATAATAATAATAATAATAATAAATACATCCTGTAGATTTGAAACATTGCAATCTACAAAAGGCTGCAGGCTTCTGAGCATCAACAGTACAGCAACATCTATAATTAATGCACAGAACATCTCGCTCCCACCTCGGCTACACCAAGCATGAACGGCACAAGCAATTAGATCAATATTTCCCCATTATCTAAATGTGTTAATTGGAGCTTGTACATTGCCTGACTCATGACAAGTTTAATAATGCCTATTTTGTCACAATGGTAAATGAGATGTTGCAATAACCCTCTGGTGATATTGGATTTATAGCTATTCTTAACTGAAACATACCAATAGGAGCAGCCTTCAGTCACAGCTTGCCATATGTCTACATTAGCGCAATTAAGTGCAGAACAACAACGATTCACAGAGCTCTGTGGCTTCACATTCATCGGGTAGGTATGTTTATAATTCTAAAGTCAGCAGCCGCTGTTGAGCTATACCCTTGATATTTGTATTGCGCTTTAAGCACAAAATAACTCCAGTGAATCTTACCAAGTGTGTTACACCACCCATCTCACATTTTGCTATATGAAAGATGCACACGTTAGTTAAACCTGCATTTGATTTTCATTGGTCTTGTTTCACAGCTATTAGTGAGCAAAATGAATACTGCACTTCTGTTCATGAAGAAACACAGTCGAAATAACTTGCTTCTGGGAGTCTGAGGCTTTTTTTTGTTTTGCTTTTTTTAGGCAAAAGCCCTGCCCGTGTAAATAGTGAGTGGAAATGTAAGGTTGGCAGGGATGGGGTTAATTCTGTCCCTGCCAACAATCACAGGTGTGGCCATTCCCTAATTAGGTAACTGAGTGCTAATTGAGGAGTGGCTATCTGTATAAAGGGGAGCAGAAGGCTTTGTTTGGGAGGATTGTGTGTAACTGTGTTGTTTGTAACAGTAGTGAAGGCGAATGTCCTGCCTACGTTTGCTTGTTTGGTTGGCACTTTATTTTGGCCCTTGTGCCGTATTTATTTTGTGTTTGGTTTATTTTTGTTAATAAATATGCGCAACTGCAGCTTCTGTCTCTGAGTCTCTAATTCCTGCTGATGACATCTTGAGCCGTGGTGCTACCCTGTATATTTCTCAAGGAAAACCTCAAAAATGAGTAGATCCTTTACAGGAACTCCAAGAAGTTTCATGCTTTGGCTGGCCTTCCCAGCACCAATCACTGATTTTCCTAACAATATACCATTTCATTCTAATGGGGTTTCACATTGAATAGTGCCAATGGGACAATTCAATTTGAAAAGTCTCTGCCAATCTTATTTGATCTGGAGACTGTTCAGGATCTGACCATGTTTGAATTAACTGTAACAAAAGAAATGTGTTCAATCCCTCCCAAGTCAAGGCTTCCCAGCTGCTGAAAGCAATGGTGCGGAACAACTCGACACCTTGTATGTGTTTTCAGTCACCTGTTACATAAGTGTCAGTGAATAATGATAGGGTAGTGAATTTAACAGCAGTGTCTGAATGTAGCTAAATCATATGCTCCATCAGAGTAATTAAAAACATTGTGTGTGTGAAGGAACATCTGCTGATATGTGAAGCGGTAATGCTTCTAGGTCCTGGTAATTATTCAGAATCCACGGGAGGTGTGAGTGAAAACCACAGGAATGAAATGATCTGACCTTAACAAGTTTCAATCTGATTTCATTCACTTCAATGCCTGCATACTCTTGTCAGGATGTTTAATACAATAAGGTTAATGCTTTACATTACGTTACAGTCGATAACAGCACTTACTACATTTTATTTATAATACATTTTGCCGGTTGTAGCAAACTACAAGCACAGTAACAATGTATTCATTTATCAACAGTGATTAGATCGCAAACATAATTCCCATGATTATGTTTATTAATGGTGTAAGCTGTCATTGGCAGCATAGCTCATTGGAGAGGTAATACCCCTATAGAAAGTACTGTCACTCTCATGCTCTTTCATTAGCATTCACAAAGTTAGGCCATTGGTCCTTTAAGAAAATAAACAAAACCAAAACCTAACTCCACAAAGTCCTACCTAATATACTGGGATATTCCCTTTCTACAAAACTAACTAAACAGGCAGAGCTAGTCTCAGCTCCTGCAAACAAACTTAAATAGTTGCCATTTTCACAACCAGTTGTCTCCCCACACATGGAGTCCTTGCTAGTCCCTTGTTTGAAGCTAATCAACAGGCGACAGAAAGGCTATGATTGGCTGTGCTTAACAAGCTTGTTAAGGAAACATTCCAAGCCAATCAAGCCCTCTGTCCTCAACTATTATGCTAAAAACAAGACATTTTTGCTGGCTAGATTGCAGATGGGAGTCTGCCCATAACGTCACAGTCTGTGCAGACAGAGCATGGACAGCTTTGGTAGATGAACAACAGTTCTGAGCAGAACCAAAATGGAGGTGGTGTTGAGAGAAATTCTAATCGCAGAAGAAGTGGATGCAATCGAAGTTCCCTATGTGCTCCACCAGATTCATAATTTACAGCATGATCAGAAAAGGTATAGAAGAAACAGTCCCTGCTATAAAGAGATAATATAAATGTATGTTTTGTGATGTGAGACAAATTAATGAGTATTATAACGGGCAGGATTCCTCCCTGCCCTCTCACAAAGGGGTTGTTAGACAGTACTGTATTTTGATCTGGGACAAAAATAGTTCAAATACTTGCACATATGGTCACATATCTCACTTCAACTACCTGTTATTAAAGCTAATTTGTTCTCCTTAATTCGAAATAGGTTATTCCCTGTCCCTGTAGCCTTTCATCAATAACCAATTACACCTGCTGAAAATAACAGTGGTTTTAGGTTCATTTCATCTGTTTAGCATTATTTTATTTTTTTACATGTTTAAACCTTTAGAATAGATATCTGAATATTTGAAAAGTAAAATAACTGTGTGGAAAAGGAGTCAAATCATTTTAATTTATATTACAAATCATTCATAAGATAATTAATGACATGACTCGAAGGCGATTCACACCCCCTGACTAGGCTGTGCAGACTTTTAAGCCTGTGGATGCGTGACCTGGTGACGTCTTTTCCAGCTGAGTTCAGGCAGACAATGAATTTGGACAGGTTTTCCGCAGACTTAGCAAAGTCTGCGTATTGTGAACGCACCCACAATTTTACTTGTGGGCAGCAGGCTACCCCAAGTCTGCCACCCTAATGCCTGCCCTGTATAGTTACAGATGTAGAATCCATTTCACATTATATATATATATATATATATATATATATATATATATATATATATATATATATATATATATATATATATATTTTTTTTTTTTTTAATGTCTCAGTCCTAAAATTCTAGGTGATGCAAACATTTTGTCCATAGCTGATGGCTGATGTATTCATATGCTGTTTCGCACAGGACTAAAAACCACAACATACACTGGTGGTTTTGGAATTTTTACTGACATTGGTAAAATCCATGCAAACCATCTGTTTCTTTTTATCGCAGATAATTCACAGAGGTCCTCTTTTTTTTTTTTTTTTTTTTACAGAATATCCGGACCTTCTGTAAAATTTCAAACTTGGGCGTCCTGTGTCTGAGTCCTGTGGGAATCGACCATGTCAATGTTATGTTAGAATTGATAAAGCAATTCCGGTGTATTCACCTCAGATCAATACCAACCTTCATAATAGACCATAATATAATATTTAAATTGGTACGATCTGTCCTGAGATTCTCCAGTTCAGTAAAACGCTATGACTGTGCTTAACCAATTTGGGGACGGGCAAAAATACAAAACATAATTGGCGACTCAAAAACTGGATGCTTTGATTAACGGTGCATTTGAAGATATATGTGGAAATTCATATCACTCAAGGGATGAAATGGTTATTCTAGCCTTTGGAGAAGAAGGTACAACTAAATTAGTTATTTACACCCGGTTCATTGTTTACTAATAATTATGCACAAAGTGCCTTCTCTGGCCACAACATCACATATCATTTTGAATTTACTGACTTTCGTTAATGAAAATTAATCCATGTCTGGGAAGGTTACTAGTAATAATGTGCATTTGACGAGAACCAGGTATTTGATTATTTTAATGGTTTTATGTTTTTTAATAATCAGTATTCACTGGAACCGGATTCTTTATATTTGTATCCAGTTAGTCTGTTCCAAAGCAGGAACCGGATACCCGGTCCCAAAGGAACTGTTTTGCACTTCTCTAGTTACTAGACGTCCTCTGCTTTTGACCATCTCTGAGGACACCTGTCTAGGTAACTGTATACAATAAACTGCTTGTGTTTCCTTTCTGTATACTGGAGTCCTGTAACCCACTGTGTTCGGTCCTGTCCTGTGTTTACCTTTGTGAGTTTTTGTAGAACCTTTTTTTTTTGGCCCTTATGCCATTTGTTTTGTTAAATGTGTTTTGTCTAGTGTTTGTACCATTGTATTTTCTGTTTATTTTGTAATTAAAACTGACCAATAGCGCATTTAACCTGCCAGCTTTCTGTGTCCTGGGCTGGGAGGCGGCTACCACACCACAGGCACCTATAGCGATTTGTTGCTAACCGATTCAAAACTGATACAGTACTGTTTTGTAACCTGGTAGCTCATCATCATCAAATTCAAATGGCTTATTCAATCTTTTCAAAACGGACTTGTCATGACGATTAACGTGTGCTGTGCTAATAACCATTGTGCTAAAATCAATTCTCATTTTCATAATTACTGTTAGAGCCGCTGCTGCATTTTTACTGTACTGTAGGGGTGTTTTGTCAATTTAGTTTGTCAGTTAGTTTATTATTATAGTTTATTAACATACGCTTGCCTATTGTTTTTCTCTTACTTATTCTGTTCATTTCATATGTTGATGCATGTGCGTCATGACATAAGTAATAAATACATTGTTACTTATTGATTCATATCGTGATTGGCCTTGGCATATTGTGTCTCATGGTCAACTCTCTTTTAGAGAATATTTTGGCTAAGAGAACACTTCCCCTAAGAGAACACTTTGCTTGCTTCCCGAGGGGTGTTCTCTTAGCAATAGACTACTGTAATTCTACCCACCAATCACAAACAAATATATATATATATATATATATATATATATATATATATATATATATATATATATATATATATATATATATATAAGATGCAAAGATAATAAAACCTTCAAGTCCCCCTCAAATTAATGAAGGATAACAGAGACAGCAGTGGAGTTATTATCAAGTAACAGAAGAATTAAATAAGGTATCAGACAGATTCTTCTTTACTAGCTAACAAAGATATGTTTATGCTCATCAGATGTGCTGATAATGTAAACTGTACCTCTATTAGAACCTCCCTCCGACCACACACCAACCAGGTAAACTTAAATAAAAAATAGAAAAAATAAGAATTAATACACACACAACAGGGACAAAGTGAACGTGTAAAGTAACACAGCAAAACTCAAAAACAACCAAAACAAACCCCAATACAAGGCTTTAAACCATAATAAATAACGTGGACTCAAACTCAGTTTAAAGTGACAATTTATCTCGATTGATAACAGTCGGAGGAACAAAGTTCCAACAACCAGAGTAAAGCAATCTTTGATAGCTCTGATAAAAGGTATTCAACGAGAATCTGTCTAATTGTGATGTTAAGTCCATGAACTAGGCACCATGAAAGCATGCACTAGTAAAAGAAATCAAAAAAACCTCAAAATAAATAAAACACTATCAAACGAAACAGTATACAATAAATACCGTTCAACAATAAAATACAAAACAACGGTAAGAGAAACAGTGGCTGGCACTCCAGAATTCTACAAACACAAACACAAGGATTACAAAATAATACCAGCCACAGTTCATAAAGAATCAATATAAAGGTATATAAAATACACACAATACCTCCAGATGGTGCACACAGACACGCCCGTCCTAAACAAACAGGAGGCAAGATTAAAAAGCACGTCAAACAAACAAACCATTAAACAAATAAATGAAATTGCACTGGGTGAAGCGGCGCAGCCAACTTACCAAGTCGCAGATGGAACTCCGATCGGAAAACACAGCAGACAGGAGGAGAGGATTAAAAGAAACTAAGCAGCCTTTCCTGAATACAGCCAAACCTGGTGTTTTATAGGTAGAAGCAATCAGGTGATAATTAATCACTAATCTAAATAGTTAAGGCTAAGCCACCTTCCCAGGGTTGTAATGTCCCACCTGCTACATTCATATATATATATATATATATATATATATATATATATATATATATATATAGTGACAAAGTGGTAGTTTGTCAACTGTAAAACCTAGACTGTATGCAATTTCACTATCAGCCACCAGGCGTGTTTATTATGTACAGGTAAGTATTTTCGTTCAAGTCCCACCACCAGGTGTTTCATGTTTCTAATTCACTTGTTGCCAAAGCCCTGTTTATGGCGACCTCTAGGGGTGAGTGGTGGAACAGTAGTGTCTTCCCGAAGGTCCAGGTGAAGGTTTTCCAGGGAGCCACAAGGTGGCAGTGAAAGCTCCCAGTAACAACCAAAGGTAAGTATTTTCAACCTCGTTTGTTGTATTGTTGCCACTTGTGGTTTTCCCTGGTAATTGTTTTTTTGTTTCTTTCCACAGATACCACCACTCGATTCTAGTGAGATTTAAAACAGACAATATACCACTCCTCCCTAAATATCCAACACATCTGATACATTTCTATGATAGCTTATTTTACACTCTGCCCTTAAAACACTTTCAAACCATGGCTGTGTTACCACTGATGACAATCTTAATAGTGATGCTCAGCATGGTACTTGCATTTCCTTTCTTGGTAAGAAGCCGGGTTAGTGCTTAGTCCTCTATGCAGCAGCGTATAGCAGTCCCTCCGTGCTGTTCCTGGATTCCAGTCCACTCCAGCTTGACTCACCTGCTGGAGTCCTTGTTTGCTTCCTTACAGTCCGCTATATTGGTTTCCCTTTTCAATAGTTTTTTGTTCGCTCGACACACTAGCTAAAGTTAGGTTACCTACCGTAACCCTGGTTCCCTGAAAGAGAAGACGACCACCAAAACATACTTATGGGATATACCTGCCTTAGGAGGGTATTCACTGAGCTCTTTATATCAGAGCTCTCGACCTAACGTACAAAACATACTTGTGGGAAAGTATACCAGAGCAGTCACGAGTGAGAAGGAACGGCAGCAGATGAGGGACGCATCAGAACCGCATAACCCAAGGTTAGCGGTGCGAGCGTGCAACTTCAAGGACCCTCGTGCCTAATGAAGGCAAGGAAGGATCTATCACATTAAGGTGATAAAACCTGGAGAAAGTATGTAGCTACCTGCCCAGGTGGGCAAGCCAGCATTGTGATACGCAGTCAAGACCGTGTCCACAATCCAGTACCACATCTAGGCTCCATTTGTGGAGAATGTCCTTCTCAGGAGGATGTAACCACCAAACATGCTTCTGTCGTCAATAATTGATGGTTGTGTATCACTCCCATCTTTACACCTTCACTCAGGTGAGAGGCTTGCCTCCACCAGCGTAGGGCTTCCCAGCATAGGCGAGACACAATCAGCCGATGGTGTCTGTCACGCTTGGAATTTAGCCGAAAGACACTGAGCCACACTTGGATCGCGCGCATGTGGAGTAACCCCAGTTGGGTGGCTGATGAAGCTGCGGCCATGAGACAGAGAGAGGAAGAATTCAAACTGTAAATCACCCTCCCAACCAGAAAGGGCGCTGTGTAAGGTTGGTGGTATGCTTCCTCCTAGATGGGCAGCCTTGACAGTAGGCGGAAATCGGAAGGTCAACATATTAGGGGGAGTGCGTAGTTGCACGTACCTGAAACCATGGCGAAGGGTTGATTGCAGGGAGGAGTTTTTGGGTACAAAGGGGAAGCAGCTATGTCAGTACTGGTCCTTGCGCTGAAAGCTTAATACAGCATGTGTTTTTTTATTGTTTTTGTTGTGTTTTGTAGAGAAGGAGTAAGAGTCGGGAGCTGCAGCCACAGAGCCAGCACCAAACACGGAGCATGTCCCTCACAGCATAGCACAGCACAGCACCAGCACTCACTACTATTCCCAGAGGAAAGGAGCACATTTTCATGCACGGAGGATTGTGGTTTAGGAGTGTATTCTTTTTGTTTAGAACAGGACTGTAACCTGCCGTGTTTCCCCCGATACCATTGCTGGTAAAGGGATGGATTATTGTTATTATTTGCTAATTTAAAATAAACACAGACGTTTTGGGAAAGTACTTTTGCCTGGACATTGCTTTGTTTACTGCACCACTCACCTCTTGATCACAGGCCATCAGACCCAATAGTTTTTAACACAACACCAATTGTACTGTGAACCCTTGTTGAACAGGGCTAGACAGTTGCGAATGGCAGTTAGTCTGTCGTCTGACAGGTAGGCTCGCATCGTAAGGGAATCCAGTCGGAGACCCAAGTAGACCGTACTTTGCACCGGTATTAAATGGCTCTGGCATCGTTGAGGGTGAGACCCAGCCTAAACAGATGCTTCATCACAATCGCTGTATGGGGCACTGCTCCTTCCTGCAACTGGGATAGATCGACCAGTCACCCACCTCGGGGTGGGCCGAGGCAGCTGTCTACTCTACAGCGGGGCAAGTTAGAATGCAGCCCCGATGGAGGAATTACGCAGCTGACTGGCTGTTTGTTTTTTTTAAAAAAAACACAGGCAAAGCAGGGTTGTGCGACAGAGTCAAACACACAGATGGACACGCAACAACAACAGTACACAATAATATTTATTTATTTATATTTCACCCAGCTGCGCGCACGGCAGCCGGCAGAATCACTCAACGGTGTGGGGGTACAGCACAGCATAGCCTAGCCCCGGCAGAGAACTGCGCTCTCCCCAAGAGTGTAGGCTGAAAAGAAAACACACATGCACTCCTTTAAATCAATAATGCACAGGCAGTTGCATACATCGACAGACAGTAAATACAGACAGCCTGCAAAGCAAGCGAGGCAGGCTGTGAGGAAAGGAGCAGAAAGAAGCTAAAGTTTAGAGCCACTGATTCCACGAAAGCGGTGAGCCAGCTTTCAGCACGAATGCAGAGGAACTGCAGTCGACTCAGAAAAGCTCTTTCAAAACACGCTCAGTTAGTAACACAGAAGTCTTACCTTACCATAGGTGAGAGGCAAAAGAGAACATGGCGTCCGTGGGTTGAATGTTTAATCCCTCTGTAGGCAGGAGCGAGGGCCTTCCATTGCAAGCTTAAATGACTTCATAACAGATCAATGGCGTAAAATAAAATTATTGAAGTATCTGAATTGGAAATACATGTTATAAAGTAATTTAAGGTTAAACTGTTGAAAGAACATATTAAAGGTTTATTATAACAGATGCTTAACATTGACAATGTTGTAGAGTAGACAAATTGCTAAGACACATTTGAGATTTCATTGAATTTAATCAATTTAAGAATTAGTTCAATTTCTGTTTCCAATTTTTAAAAAAAAGTATTTTAGACAATATAATATCTATTAAACCAAATAATATAAATGTTTAGTTTATATAAAGGTTTTATTGCAGATAAAAAAAACCAAAGACAATAAAGTGTAATCTGTATTTAATAATTTTAGCACACAGTAGACTTACTAAAACTAATTAAATTAATAGCCTTGCCTCTACCTGCCTGCAGCAGAACGGTGCTAGACCTGGAAGGTTCTTTTTGGCAGTCAAAGCGAGATTTACTTGTCGTCAGCAGTTTTGAATCCAAGGCCTTTCTATAATGAGCAAAATTAACTCTCTTCATTATATCATAGAAATTAATGAAAACTTGGCAACCGAAGCAAGCATTTCATTTAAATTAGAAAAGTTGTCTACAGTATCAGTTCTTATCAGACAGGTAGCAATTTTAATTGGGATGATGTTTGAGAGCCAAAAAATGACTTCATGCAGTGAATTTGGAGAAGCGCTTACAGTGGAATTAATCTTAACACTTAACACTAATCTTGGCAAGTAAACAGGGTGCCAGGAACCTGCTTGTGCAGGCACAGTTTTTAGAAACAGAGGTCAGGGTTAGTCCAAGAATGGCACAGTTAAATAAGGTTATTATATTTAACATGTTCATTATAGCTTATATTGAAATGGAAATAACTGAACTGACCACTGTATGCTTACTGGTTGTATTTCAAAGGCTTGTGATAAACCCATACAGTCTTTGTCCAATACTTGTTTAACACACATTTGTATATGAAGTTAAACTGGCCCATTGACAACACACTGAAAAGGTAACATAATATGCTGCTCAGAGGGAATATATTGTAGACCCAGGTTAATATAATCACACAGAAAGTTGATGTTATATATAAAACAGCATCTATTTTAATACACATGTAAACTTGTATTGTATTATAGCAGGGATCCTGTGAACTTTGGTTCACCTGACTTTTTAGAGAAAGGAGGGGTTGAAAAAGTGAACTATGAGATCATGCTCCAATAATTTGGAAAGGAGTTATATCCAATAAATTTGGAATGTTTTTATAAAATTTGTTTTAAAAAAGTGTTGCATTTTATAGCCTGAAGGCTAAGCATATGATAACCATATTTGTATTACTGTATTGAAGTACTAATACTGTTAAACCTGTAAAAGTACAGGATAGCCCAGATTGCTTATTACTTGGGATTTACAGTGATCTGCACAACCAACCAATCCAATTTTTAAAGCATTTAATAAACCGTAGGGGCACTACTACTGCTCGGATTCGTTAAAACTTCAAATTAAATGAGTCTATGTGATTTTCTTGATTATTAAACAGTTGTCTGGACAGCACGCCCAGTATACAAACAAAACCACTTACAGGAGTTTAAAATATCTCTGTCCTCCTTAAACGTCTCCCCTGGGTTTGAGAGTGAGCTCAGAGCATATATATATATATATATATATATATATATATATATATATATATATATATATATATATATATACAGTGCCGTGAAAAAGTATTTGCCCGTCTGATTTTTCTGCATTTTGCACATTTTTACATTGTATTTGGTCTGATTTTTTTGTGGGTTGTAATAGTATATAGAGGGAGTCTGAGAGAAAAAATGACATCAAAGTTTGGTGCTTCTTTCATTTGTTTGGTGGGCAAGGTAATCAAACATGCAATCTTCAGGTGTGAAAAGGTTATTGCCCCCCCTAGTTAACTCAACCCAATTAAAGGGATAATTAGGGTCAGCTGTTTGAGTACTTTGGTTAACAACCATGTCTGATTTGGGCCAGCCCTGCCCAGTATAAATCTGACTAACTTTGGCCCTTACCATCAGAGTGAAGTTGTCAGCACACAGATTCTAGAGGCACATCATGCCACGAACAAAATAAATTCCTGAAGACCTCCGGAAAAAAAGTTGTTGATGCCTATCAGTCTGGAAAGGGTTACAAAGCCATTTCTAAGACTCTGGGGCTCCACCGAACCACAGTCAGAGCCATATTGTCCAAATGGAGAAAGTTTGGGACAGTAGTGAATCTTCCCAGGAGTGGCCGTCCTGCGAAAATCTCTCCAAGAGCAAGGCGTAAAATCGTCCAGGAAGTCACAAAGGACCCTAGAACAACATCAAGGGATCTGCAGGCCTCTCTCGCGCTCGGCTAAGGTCAGTGTTCATTACTCCACCATCAGAAAGACACTGGGCAAAAATGGGATTCATAGCAGAATAGCAAGACGGAAACCATTGCTCACAAAGAAGAACATGAATACTCGTCTCAAGTTTGCCAAAAAGCACCTGGATGATCCTCAAGAGTTCTGGAACAATGTTCTATGGACAGATGAGTCAAAAGTGGAACTTTTTGGCCGACATGGGCCCCGTTATGTCTGGCGAAAACTAAACACTGCGTTCCACAGTAAGAACCTCATACCAACGGTCAAGCATGGTGGTGGTAGTGTCATGGTTTGGGGATGCTTTGCTGCATCAGGACCTGGACGCCTTGCCATCATTGAAGGAACCATGAATTCTGCTCTGTATCAGAGAATTCTACAGGAGAATGTCAGGCCATCCGTCCGTGAGCTGAAGCTGAAGCGCAGCTGAGTCATGCAGCAAGACAATGATCCGAAACACACAAGTAAGTCTACATCAGAATGATTGAAGAACAATAAATTTAAAGTTTTGGAATGGCCTTGTCAAAGTCTAGAGCTAAACCCCATTGAGATGTTGTGGCAGGATCTGAGACAAGCAGTTCAAGCTTGAAAACCCACAAATGTCACTGAGTTGAAGCAGTTCTGCATGGAGGAGTGGCCCAAAATTCCTCCACGGCGCTGTGAGAGACTAATCAATAACTACAGGAAGCGTTTGGTTGCAGTTATTGCTGCTAAAGGTGGCGTAACCAGTTATTGAGTCTAAGGGGGCGATTACTTTTTCACACGGGGGCATTGGGTGTTGCATAACTTTCTTTAATAAATAAATGAAATATGTATCATATGTATCAAATTTTTGTGTTATTTGTTCACTCAGTATCCCTTTTATCTAATATTAGGTTTTGGTTGAAGATCTGATAACAGTCAGTGTCAAAAACATGCACAAACGCAGAAAATCTGACAGGGGGCAAATACTTTTCACGGCATTGTGTAATATATATATATATATATATATATATATATATATATATATATATATATATATATATATATATATATATATATACAGTACTGTGCAAAAGTTTTAGGCAGGTGTGAAAAAATGCTGTAAAGTAAGAATGTTTTCAAAAATAGACATGTTAATAGTTTATATTTATCAATTAACAAAATGCAAAGTGAGTGAACAGAAGAAAAATCTACATCAAATCAATATTTGGTGTGACCACCCTTTGCCTTCAAAACAGCATCAAGCATCAATTCTTCCAGGTACACTTGCACACAGTTTTTGAAGGAACTCTGCAGGTAGGTTGGCCCAAACATCTTGGAGAACTAACCACAGTTCTTCTGTTGATTTAGGCAGCCTCAGTTGCTTCTCTCTCTTCATGTAATCCCAGACAGACTCGATGATGTTGAGATCAGGGCTCTGTGGGGGCCATACCATCACTTCCAGGACTCCTTGTTCTTCTTTACGCTGAAGATAGTTCTTAATGACTTTCGCTGTATGTTTGGGGTCGTTGTCATGCTGCAGAATAAATTTGGGGCCAATCAGATGCCTCCCTGATGGTATTGCATGATGGATAAGTATCTGCCTGTACTTCTCCGCATTGAGGAGACCATTAATTCTGACCAAATCCCCAACTCCATTTGCAGAAATGCAGCCCCAAACTTGCAAGGATCCTCCACCATGCTTCACTGTTGCCTGCAGACACTCATTCGTGTACGCTCTCCAGCCCTTCGGCGAACAAACTGCCTTCTGCTACAGCCAAATATTTCAAATTTTGACTCATCAGTCCAGAGCACCTGCTGCCATTTTTCTGCACCCCAGTTCCTGTGTTTTCGTGCATAGTTGAGTCGCTTGGCCTTGTTTCCACGTCGGAGGTATGGCTTTTTGGCCAAGTCTTCCATGAAGGCCACTTCTGACCAGACTTCTCCGGACAGTAGATGGGTGTACCAGGGTCCCACTGTTTTCTGCCAGTTCTGAGCTGATGGCACTGCTGGACATCTTCCGATTGCGAAGGGAAGTAAGCATGATGTGTCTTTCATCTGCTGCAGTAAGTTTCCTTGGCCGACCACTGCGTCTACGGTCCTCAACGTTGCCCATTTCTTTGTGCTTCTTCAAAGAGCTTGGACAGCACATCTGGAAACCCCTGTCTGCCTTGAAATTTCTGCCTGGGAGAGACCTTGCTGATGCAGTATAACTACCTTGTGTCTTGTTGCTGTGCTCAGTCTTGCCATGGTGTATGACTTTTGACAGTAAACTGTCTTCAGCAACCTCACCTTGTTAGCTGAGTTTGGCTGTTCCTCACCCAGTTTTATTCCTCCTACACAGCTGTTTCTGTTTCAGTTAATGATTGTGTTTCAACCTACATATTGAATTGATGATCATTAGCACCTGTTTGGTATAATTGTTTAATCATACACCTGACTATATGCCAACAAAATTCCTGACTTTGTGCAAGTGTACCTAGAAGAATTGATGCTGTTTTGAAGGCAAAGGGTTGTCACACCAAATATGGATTTGATTTAGATTTTTCTTCTGTTCACTCACTTTGCATTTAGTTAATTGATAAATAGAATCTATTAACATGTCTATTTTTGAAAGCATTCTTACTTTACAGCATTTTTTCACACCTGCCTAAAACTTTTGCACAGTACTGTATATATATATGCACACTCATATTGTGCACAGCCACACTGCTCCTCTGCAAAATCTCTATACAAAATCAGTTCAGAGAGACAATATATGCAGCTGAAGTACAAACCTAGTGGTCATTTTTTAAACCACCTCACTTGAAAAATTCAGCTTCCACAGAAGTCTGGTAAATAATGATCAAAACAAAAATGACAATAGAAAATGATGGAGAATGCATATAACAGGAAATGAAATAGTAAGATAATTTAACTAACAAAAATAATTCTATAGACCACACTGAACTTCTATAGTTATATAGGACTCATGTGTGCATTTTATAGTAAACATGTATTTTTATTTAAAAACATGATATCTGGTATTACACTACATTAATGTTTGTAAACCATACTTTCAGATAGTATTGCACATCCATGTTCATTTCCCCACCTGTCAATGGCTTATTTCCTGTCATAAACCAACCAGCTGATTCCTCTTGACTGACATGCTGTCTGCCAATAACATGCTACATCCCAGAAGACACTGCTGAGGGGAAATTATCCAGAAAGTGGAATTGTAACAGATGTCCTGAAAATAAGGCATGGAAACTAGGAACTTTCTTAACCCTAATTTAGTATGTTGTTATAAAACTGCAGATTTGAGGCCTATTTAGCTAAAGGAAGTGCAAAACAAGTAATATTTATTACATTATTTTCTTCACAATCACTTTAAAAGATAGCGACTTTATAGTTCCAATACTGCTCTATTATTGGTGTCTGTGTATCATTGAATAATGAAAATGAGTGTACCATGTTTCAGTTGCATTTACTAGGGACATAGCCAATTTAGCTGAAGAAATTGTATTGATTGGTATAGATAGTACAGGTTATGGGTTGCTTTGGACACAGGGGGGGAAGGTAAAGCAGTCCCTCTGAGAGGGATTGACTTGTCCAGAGGTCATGGTGGATCACCCTCCTAGTTATCCCTTTCTATACAGACTTTGTTTGTCTAAACATGCATTATTCCACACAGGGGGTAAGTATGACACACTTTACATTATTCCATATCTGGAAAACCGCTGGAAAATTGTTATGATTTAGCATGAGTTATTAAGAGTAATATATTCTGGGGATATATGGAGGTGTCTCTCTGTCTTTACATCCCTCCATCTGTTTGTAGCACTGACATTTGTACATCTTGAGAACACAAGAAATTATTCCATATGCTGTAAAGCAGTCATTTTTGAAATTCCCATGATAACACCTCAATTTAGCTCTTCAATACTACTTATCCAATTTTAATTGAATATTTATTGCCATTTCTTATTCTATATTAACATGTAAATACTGTTGGTATAAGTTAATATGATCAGCATTTTTGTCATACTTGGTTTTATCATAAAGTTATTCTCAATATACCATTACATCCTCTCAACTCTGTTTTTAGTAGCATTTATAATAAAGGACACCTTCTATGTACTTTGCATCCTTTTAAAAAATATGCAAATATAAAATAACTAATGCAACTTGGGACATTCTGGAAAGTATGCAAATAAACATGGAAAGAAGATGTAAAACTTAACACTTTAGTCTTGGCTCAACGGAAAGCCACAATATGAATGTTGTAATTTATTTCTGTATTTCTGAGTTTCACCCTGTATAAAAAAGCAGCCACAAGCTTTTCATTCAAGGCCACATCTGGAGGAAAGAAATAGCTTGATGGAAAATCGCTATTCAGTCAGATACTGAGGTCTGGAATAGCAATCCAGGGGTCAAGTGGGTTTTAAGATGAAATTCAGGGTTTCTTGAAAGACTTACTGTAAAGGAAATGACATGAGTCTTTCATACTGGTCGCTGTGAAAGGGTGTGGGAAATCACTGACACAGGGAGACAGAAAATTGGGTTTCTAAACACCACTTGGGTGCATGATTTATTTACTGCCACAAGGTGGCACTGTGATACCGTTGTTACCAGCGATGGTAAAGGTATTCCACCGCTCACCTATGGCACACACGCAGTTGCATTAAATAATAGACAAAACAGAAGTCACAAAGAAAAACGAAAATAAACACTATTAATCAAAACCTACAAAATAAAGGTGTGCTGCACTTTGCAGCCGATACCCCAACAGTCGCTACCTGCACGGCCTGGGTCTCCGTCCTACACTCAAAACGTTCCCTCACTTCCCTATACAATCCCTGGGGTCTGCCCATTCATTTCCCCTCTACGCAATATTCTTTTCTCTCCTTTTGGTATTTTCTTTTTAATTATTTGGCGGATCTCTTCCAGCCCCGCTCCGTCCGTCCGTAGTGCCTCCGTTGGACCATTCATCTAAAAAGGGCAGACCTGAGGGAACAACAAAGTATTCGTTTATAGGCCGAGCAATCCCCCTGAGCCCGCCCCCCAGCCACTCAGAGAGAGGGAAAGCCCACACACCCTCTTCCCCACCTCTCTGTGTCACTGCCATGACTGACAGGCGGATTCCACGGGACTGCCGCCTTCTTCCTGCAGCATCGTGCATACGTCAGACGGCCAGTCCAGGTCTCCCCTGTTACAGTCGCTCGTTAGGTAATATCCAACATCAGCGTAATAGAGCGATGCATTGGCTCTGACACTCCCAGGGGTTAGGAAAGCAAAACCGGCAGGGACTGTTTCTCCTCATCGTAATACAGCGGGTCCTTCTGGCCAGGTGTATGGTAAGCTCTGCAGGGCTGGCCTTTGTCCTCTAGAGGCCAGTTGCTCGCTAGCAATACTCTTGTGTTCTTGGATGTAAACGAGGACATTTGGCTTGATCGTGGGATTAGAGTTCTACTGAGCTGTGTGGGGATTTGCTGCAATGTGGGAACATAATTGGACATTCTAAATTTGGGAGAAAATTAGGGATAAAAGAAAAAAGAAATCAAGAAAGCAGAGGTGGCAAAATTAGTTTTATAGTTCAATGCAATTAAAGTTACAAAGCAACAAGTCACGTCATACAGTGTTTTATCCATGTTATTCTGGAAGCCTGGAATTAAATGTGTCTAAAAGGAACAGTGAAAAAAACCGATATCTTTGACAGGAAATACGCAGATTAAATGGATAAAACAAAAGCCTCTGGGGAATGCGCGGATAAGGACAGTATATCCAGTTTTTGTTTTTTGTTCTGGGTTGAGGAGGAAGCCTATTCAAATCTCTTTTATGCTGTGCATTTCCATGCTTTCAAATGCCTTTTAAATTGTATGTGTGGGTTTGCCATCCTGGAACCGAGATTAATTGATTTGTCATTTTGTCATTAAGCGCTCTTTCAGAAAGAATATGCCTGTGGCTCTGGCAAGATGCCTTTTCCAAGTCTCTCTCTAGAACAGTGGTTGAAAAGGCATGTCTACGATTGTTCGGAATGGAGGAACAAGTCTGTAAATGCTTTATGCATGGCTTTGCTCTGAAGGCATTTTCTTTGTGGGTGTCACTGTCAGCACTGCCAGCAAACACCCCCTTGCTATAGCAGCTCTGGGAGAGATACTCTTTAAGGACCCCTTTGGCCATTTTTATTTAATCAAGTAGAGGCCACAGATATTTAATCTTTTTACAGCTTTCAATACTTCATCTTTTACCATCTTTTGACACTGGTTGATTTTCTTAGGATGTCCTATATGATGCCATCATACATTTACAGTACATTTACAACTGTAGCTTACCTGTCATGCACTTACATCCATCTATATAAGAAACACGTTATAGAAAACATGTGTTTTCATTTTAGAACATCTGATACTACACTTGGTTAAAGAAAGGTCTTTGTTGCTTGCCTTGCCTTCCAGGAAGTCAGTTCCTGCTTTACTTATTTGGTCATTTCACCTCAGCAGTGTCTACGGGGTCAAAGCATCTAACTGGCTCCAATGCCTGTCAGTCAATAGGGGAAGCAACTGGTTTGTTACTGACAGGAAAGACAGCCCTACAGAGGTGGGGACAATTACACTCTACAGGTGAAATGACCCAGGAAGTGCAAGACAGTCTAAAATCATGGCTTGCAAACAGCAGTTTCTTCAAGCTAGTTGTACTACGAGATTTAATGATTTAAAATGAAAATACATGTTGCAGCATTTCATGCAGGATGTGATAAGAGTGTGCATATGATTAAAAATTACTGCTTGATTTGGGAGCAAGAAAAAAATATCAGTTCTAGATCCAGATTATCAAGTAACGTGATACCGGGATATAGTCATTTTCTGTTCAGCTTGTATCATGATGTGAAAATCTCTGCAACCCTAGCTCATACAGAACTATGAAGATGTTGCTAAAGGCTTCTTCTTAAAATGTCTGTCGACTTCACCTCATATAGAACTACAGTATGCCAAATACCTTTGTACTGGAAAGCATTACTGTTTGAAAAATGAGCTACATACATATGTCTACAAGCTAATGGTGTATTGGTAAAGTGTCACCCTGTGTTAGTTGTGTCTAATTAGAGAGGGATTGGATGTTTCTGTAACCTTGTCTATGCCACTGGGTCCAATTGAAGACAGGTTACAAACCTTTCATATAATAATGTATTGGAATGGAAAAGCTGTTATAGGTTGTTGAAGCAGACACAAGTCAGTGTGGGGAAGCTTGCATTGCCGTTGCATTTCAAGTCAATTACATTAAGAACAAAAACATTTAGGGATGTATTAAACAAAGATTAAAATGGTTACTAAAATTTTTCTTAATATAAATCTTTGCACACTTCTGTTCCCAGTATGGGAGTCATATGTTTTTAAAAAAATATGGTTCAAGGTGAAATGATGAAAAACACATATAATCAAATAGTAGTGTCTGTCAGTACAAATGAACAGCAACTGCATAGATGTTTACATCTGCGTCAGCAAGCGGTGTAGTGTAGCAGGGTTTTCAAGCGGTGTGATTAGACCCCAAAGACACCCCAGATCATAAGCAAAAATGTAATATAATATTGATTTAAAAAGAAAGAAATATAAGTGACCTGTGTCAGTTTTATAAGGTCAATTAAATACTGAGCTAAAATCTACTGAAAGCAATTAGGACTCCCAGCCCAGACTCTCACCACCGGGAAATACTACTTGTCAGGTGTCCAGAAACAGGCTGAAACATACTGGAGTGTGGGTGTTCATTCTACAGTGGCAGCTGATTTTTTAGAACGCTAATTGACTGGTTTCTCTTTTTTCTAGTGATGATATGATATGTGGTTTGCCAGTAATTAATATATATATATATATATATATATATATATATATATATATATATATATATATATATATATATATATATATATATATTTGCCTTCCCCTTAAAAATCATCATTACCACAATCATTTCATAAAGGAAAAACAAGCCCAATAAAGTGTCCAAGACAAACAACTCAGGCATTTCATTTAGAGGCTGGCAAGTAGTCTTAAGTTGTAAATTATTACTTTTAGAATTAGATTTTGATTGCAGTGTCTCACAAGTGGGACTCCCTCAACCATTGACTTTGATATCCTATAAAATACAAAACACTTCCCAAGTATCTACAGTCTCCCTTGTCTGGCATTTTATCTTCTGGACGACGGTTATCGCCTTGCACACCGATACAGTTATTGCCTAAATATTTCATTCAAGGGTTACTATATACTTCCATACGTGTAACCTCAGAAATTCCACCTCTTCTGTCTTTAGCAACATCACTGAAATGCAGTGGTCTCCAAGGAAATAGAATAATGTGACATCCCCTCATTATTATTGCTGTAAGATATTTAGTTTGAGCTTAACCACTCACATCTCATAAATCACTTTCTACAAGAGTAAACATAGAAGAAAAATAAATCAAACAGACTGTGACAGAAAGACAATGATTCTTGGTGGTAAATCTCCCTCCCGACCTGTGAGCCCACTAACGGGAACAGAGTACCCTGGACTGTTTGGCCACAATTTATTCCCAGGGTTAAAAGGAAGTCAGTCATCTGGAAAGGGGGCGGAGCTTCGGTGCACTAATGCATTGACCCGGAAGGAAAACAATATGGCAGCCGCGGATTGGAGGAGCGGCTACAATCTTACCAAGGGATCATATGTGACAGTACAAAAAGGGAACGAAGTGATGTAGTCTGTTCCTTCGTTTGGTTAAAGAAACCACCCAGTGTCTAAAAATACTGTCTGATACTGTTTTGACGACTAACACGATGCAGAACTGCCGCCAAAGGCCAGCACCAACCCAGACAACATCACTGCACTGTTTCATTAAGGACTGTATATTCACTATCAGCACTCGAGCACGCACTGTGGACTTGTGTTTGTGTTTGTGTTACGTGTGTTACATGCCGCTGTATTGCCTGTAAACATTGTTTATTATTTACTGTTGTTACGCCATCAGGCAGTTGGATTACAAACCATTAAACAACATTGCAAATGGATTATAATCATCTGCCTGTTTATTGATCACCTGCACCTGCACACTGTTAACCACTTTGCCACACATGGTGTCAGAGTGGGATTATGGATTGCACAGCATTAGCGGAGCTGCTGGAGGCACTGGACCACAGACGGGAGGTTGAGGAGAGAAGGAGAGAGGATAGGACTGGCAATAGCGCCACAACCTACAACAGTACCTACAATGATGGCGCCGAAGGCACGGGCATTGAAGATGACGACAGAGGATGACCCAGAAGCATACCTGGTCGCTTTCGAGCGGCTGGCTACCACCGTGTCATGCCCGCAGGAGTTCTGGGCGAGCCAGCTGGGACTCTGCCTGATCGGGGAGGCTCAGGCAGCATACCAGGTGATGACCGATGCTGAAGCCACCGATTACGACCTGGTGTCACTGGCAATCCTCCATCGCCTAAACATCACGTCAGAGATGTACCGGTTACAGTTCAGGTAGTACCAAAGGTCCCGGATACAGGCCCCAGGGTGGTCGCGCAGAGGTTGTGTGACCACATGGTACACTGGCTGACCCCCACCAAGAAGACCAATCTACAAATGGGGGAGGTGAAAGTGGTGGAGCAGTTTTGCCATGTGGATATGGTGCCACAACCCCGACACCCTGGAAAAAGCTGTGACACTAGCCGAGGACTGCGAAGACCCCCTGGTCTCCGCCTGGACCGGCATCCTCACGGCTCTAACCAACCAGAGCCACACACCACCACCTCCTCTCTCTCTCCCACCACCACCAGCACCTACACCAGCACCGGGATCAAGACCTCCCAGTCCGCTGTCCCTGATGGGCCCCCCTTGCCTCCTATTCATGGAGACCAAGGTTGGCCCCCTGCTGGGGTAGAGGTGCTGCCCCTGCCCCGTTGCCATACCAGTAAAGGGACAGATACTTAATCAGTCCCCTCTGTCCCCCCTACTTGTTTCAGGTGCAACCAACCGGGACACCAGGCCAGGTCATGCCCCACAGAAATGGAGTGTGATGTGGCGGCGTGTAATTGGGCACCAGAAATAGGTGAGCGAGGGGCAAATGGTCGGGAGGGGCCTTGTATTGTTGATGTGGTTTTAGGGAATAACCTCAAATCGGCTCACCACCGGCAACAGCAGCATTACAATAAAAATGCAAGAATTCGAACCTTTCGACCTGGAGACAAGGTAATGCTGCTGCTTCCCTCCTCAGAATCGAAATTATTTGCTAAATGGCAGGGGCCATATGAAGTGATTCGGGCTATTGGTAAAGTGAATTATGAAATTAGACAGCGCGATCGCCGTAATGAAAGGGAAATTGATCACATCAATTTATAAAGTCCTGGCAGTCAAGGGAGGCCTTATTTATAGCCCCAGATGAAATAGAGGATGATTTAGGCCCCTGTCTAGAGACCCCAAGCACAAAAGTCATTTTGATGGGGGAACAGTTAGTTCCAGATCAGCAACGGGAACTGCGTAAGCTTATTGAGAAGTTCAGCGATTTTTTTTCGGACTTGCCCGGCAGAACATAAGAACATTAGAACATAAGAATATAAGAAAGTTTACAAACGAGAGGAGGCCATTCGGCCCATCTTGCTTGTTTGGTTGTTAGCAGCTTATTGATCCTAGAATCTCATCAAGCAACTTCTTGAAGGATCCCAGGGTGTCAGCTTCAACAACATTACTGGGGAGTTGGTTCCAGACCCTCACAATTCTTTGTGTAAAAAAGTGCCTCCTATTTTCTGTTCTGAATGCCCCTTTATCTAATCTCCATTTGTGACCCCTGGTCCTTGTTTCTTTTTTCAGGTTAAAGAAGTCCCCTGGGTTGGCATTGTCTATACCTTTTAGGATTTTTAATGTTTGAATCAGATCACCGCGTAGTCTTCTTTGTTCAAGACTGAATAGATTCAATTCTTTTTAGCCTGTCTGCATACGACATGCCTTTTAAACCCGGATAATTCTGGTTGCTTTTCTTTGCACTCTTTCTAGAGCAGCAATATCCTTTTTGTAACGAGGTGACCAGAACTGAACACAATATTCTAGGTGAGGTCTTACTAATGCATTGTAGAGTTTTAACATTACTTCCCTTGATTTAAATTCAACACTTCTCACAATATATCCAAGCATCTTGTTAGCCTTTTTTATAGCTTCCCCACATTGTCTAGACGAAGACATTTCTGAGTCAACATAAACTCCTAGGTCTTTTTCATAGTTCCCTTCTTCAATTTCACTATCTCCCATGTGATATTTATAATGCACATTTTTATTGCCGCATGCAATACTTTACACTTTTCTCTATTAAATTTCATTTGCCATGTGTCTGCCCAATTCTGAATGCCGTCTAGATCATTTTGAATGACCTTTGCTGCTGCAACAGTGTTTGCCACTCCTCCTACTTTTGTGTCGTCTGCAAATTTAACAAGTTTGCTTACTATACCAGAATCTAAATCATTAATGTAGATTAGGAATAGCAGAGGACCTAATACTGATCCCTGTGGTACACCACTGGTTACCTCACTCCATTTTGAGGTTTCTCCTCTAATCAGTACTTTCTGTTTTCTACCTGTTAACCACTCCCTAATCCATGTGCATGCATTTCCTTGAATCCCTACTGCGTTCAGTTTGGAATTAATCTTTTATGCGGGACTTTGTCAAAAGCTTTCTGGAAATCTAAATAAACCATGTCGTATGCTTTGCAGTTATCCATTTTCAATGTTGCATCCTCAAAAAAGTCAAGTAGGTTAGTTAGACACGATCTCCCTTTCCTAAAACCATGCTGGCTGTCTCCCAGTATATTGTTACCATATACAGTACTGTGCAAAAGTTTTAGGCAGGTGTGAAAAAATGCTGTAAAGTAAGAATGCTTTCAAAAATAGACGTGTTAATAGATTATATTTATCAATTAACTAAATGCAAAGTGAGTGAACCGAAGAAAAATCTAAATCAAATCCATATTTGGTGTGACCACCCTTTGCCTTCAAAACACCATCAAGCATCAATTCTTCTAGGTACATTTGCACACAGTTTTTGAAGGAACTCGGCAGGTAGGTTGGCCCAAACATCTTGGAGAACTAACCACAGTTCTTCTGTGGATTTAGGCAGCCTCAGTTGCTTCTCTCTCTTCATGTAATCCCAGCCAGACTCGATGATGTTGAGATCAGGGCTCTGTGGGGGCCATACCATCACTTCCAGGACTCCTTGTTGTTCTTTACGCTGAAGATAGTTCTTAATGACTTTCGCTGTATGTTTGGGGTCGTTGTCATGCTGCAGAATAAATTTGGGGCCAATCAGATGCCTCCCTGATGGTATTGCATGATGGATAAGTATCTGCCTGTACTTCTCAGCATTGAGGAGACCATTAATTCTGACCAAATCCCCAACTCCATTTGCAGAAATGCAGCCCCAAACTTGCAAGGAACCTCCACCATGCTTCACTGTTGCCTGCAGACACTCATTCGTGTACACTCTCCAGCCCTTGGCTGAACAAACTGCCTTCTGCTACAGCCAAATATTTCAAATTTTGACTCATCAGTCCAGAGCACCTGCTGCCATTTTTCTGCACCCCAGTTCCTGTGTTTTTGTGCATAGTTGAGTCGCTTGGCCTTGTTTCCATGTCGGAGGTATGGCTTTTGGCCGCAAGTCTTCCATGAAGGCCACTTCTGACCAGACTTCTCCGGACAGTAGATGGGTGTACCAGAGTCCCACTGTTTTCTGCCAGTTCTGAGCTGATGGCACTGCTGGACATCTTCCGATTGCAGAAGGGAAGTAAGCGTGATGTGTGTCTTTCATCTGCTGCAGTAAGTTTCCTTGGCCGACCACTGCGTCTACGGTCCTCAACGTTGCCCGTTTCTTTGTGCTTCTTCAAAGAGCTTGGACAGCACATCTGGAAACCCTGTCTGCCTTGAAATTTCTGCCTGGGAGAGACCTTGCTGATGCAGTATAACTACCTTGTGTCTTGTTGCTGTGCTCAGTCTTGCCATGGTATATCACTTTTGACAGTAAACTGTCTTCAGCAACCTCACCTTGTTAGCTGAGTTTGGCTGTTCCTCACCCAGTTTTATTCCTCCTACACAGCTGTTTCTGTTTCAGTTAATGATTGTGTTTCAACCTACATATTGAATTGATGATCATTAGCACCTGTTTGGTATAATTGTTTAATCATACACCTGACTATATGCCTACAAAATCCCTGACTTTGTGCAAGTGTACCTAGAAGAATTGATGCTGTTTTGAAGGCAAAGGGTGGTCACACCAAATATGGATTTGATTTAGATTTTTCTTCTGTTCACTCACTTTGCATTTAGTTAATTGATAAATATAATCTATTAACATGTCTATTTTTGAAAGCATTCTTACTTTACAGCATTTTTTCACACCTGCCTAAAACTTTTGCACAGTACTGTAGGTAATTTTCCATTTTGAATCTTATTATAGTTTCCATAAGTTTACATATAATAGAAGTCAGGCTTATTGGTCTGTAGTTACCTGGTTCAGTTTTGTCTCCCTTTTTGTGGATCGGTATTACGTTTGCTATTTTCCAGTCTGTCGGTACAACCCCTGTGTCAAGAGACTGTTGCATGATCTTGGTTAGTGGTTTGTAAATAACTTCTTTCATTTCTTTGAGTACTATTGGGAGGATCTCATCCGGCCCAGGGGATTTGTTTATTTTAAGAGCTCCTAGTCCCTTTAACACTTCTGCCTCTGTTATGCTAAACTAGAACTAACCTTGTTGAATATGACATTGTCTCTCCCTCAGGTGTCACAGTACAAGAGATACCTTACCACATCCCAGAAAGTCAACTAAGTGGCGTTAGTAAAGAAGTATATGCGATGCTCGAACTTGGGGTGATTGAGCCTTCCAGGAGCGAGTGGTGCAGTCCAATTGTGATAGTGGCCAAAAAGGACGGCCCCAACCGCTTCTGCGTTGATTTCCATAAGGTAAAAGCTATTGCCAAGTTCGATGCCTACCCCATGCCTCGGGTCAACGAGCTTCTAGATAGACTGGGAACGGCGAAGTTTATTTCCACTCTGAACTTGACAAAGGGATACTGGCAGATCCCCTTAACCCGCAGTTCTAGAGAGTAAACCAGATTTTCAACTCCAGAAGGGCTGTTTGTGCTACATGGTGTGCCCGCTGCCTTTCACAGATTGATGATGTGGTTATTTACAGCTCCACCTGGCAAGAGCATTTGGCTAGGGTTACAGCTGTCCTTCAGTCTCTAAGGGTAGCCCGGCTGACAGCTAACTTGGAAAAATGTGCGTTTGCCAAAAAAGAGACTCAATATTTGGGATTTTTAATGGGGAATGGAAGGGTGAAACCCGTTGTCACCAAAATCAAAGCTTTGGTCGACACAGCAATCCCCAAAACCAAGACTCAGCTGAGGTCGTTATTGGGGTTAGCCGGTTATTACCGCCACTTTATCCCCGAGTATGCCACAGTGGTTAACCCCTTAGTCGACCTCACCAAAAAGAGTGCACCAAATAAAATTAAACGGTCAGTAGAATGTCAGGGGGCATTTGATACTATTAAGTGTAGACTCTGCCAGGCCCCCACTCTCATCACACCTGATTTCATCAAGGATGTTGGTTTGGATGCTGTGTTGTCCCAAAAGGTAGATGGAGTAGAACACCAGATATTATACATCAGCAAAAAGATGCTCCCTCAGGAGCGCAACTGCTCCGTGGTCAAAAAAGAGTGTTTGGCCATTAAATGGGCTACTCACTCTTTATGATACTACCTGCTGGGACATTCATTTGATCTTGTCACAGACCATGCCTCACTCAAGTGGTTAAGCACAATGAAGGACAGCAATGCCCGGATAACTCAGTGGTATCTGGCATTGCAGCCCTTCATGTATCACATGGTACATCGTGCAAGGAAAGACCACCAAAATGTAGATTATTCAATATACCACTGTGACAAGGTGGACAAGTGGTGACATCAGGCCAGAAGCAGGAAGGACAAACTGACACCAGGTAATACTGAAGTTCAAAACAAACGCGGCGTGCAGAATTTATTCAAATACAAAAATAAATAAAATATTTAAATACAATACACTGCTCACAGAGCAAAATAAATATTTCAAATAAAACAAATCAGGAGCACAAAATAACTAAACAGTACAGGTCAGGCTGGGCAAACGCTTTCACTGATCCTGTATTACTATTTTAAATTTCTCTCTCGCTCCTCGCTCGCTCTCGTTCCTCCTCTGAACACCCACCCCGGAACTGAGAGAGCTGCAGGTTTTTATGCAGGTGAACGCATCTCCCGATTTAGCAATTAATCACTTAATTAATTCGGGAGATGGCCACCTTCTGCACAAGGTTTTTAATTATTCCTGGCAGAGGACGAGTACCCACTCTCGCCTCTGCCAGAACACGTTTAAATAAAACAATAGCAAACAAAACCCACGGCTACGCCGTCATATTTAAATACAATAAATAAACACAAAAACAATACCGATGGTGCTTTGGTGATGGCAGCACATTTACTGCAAACTGTCTGTCTCAGTCATCAATTAAGTGTCAACTCACCGAAGAAGGAGAAAATAATAAAATTATATTTTTAATACTGTACTGTAGCAGGATACTGAGAACAGGAGGTGTATTAATTATAGTCCAGTGTTGGAAACAAATATATCCTTCACAGTTTCGAAAACAGTTTTGTGTTTGCAGCATTCTAAAATTGGAGATTGACTGCACAGAGCTCAACTTAATTACCTAATCATGTCATTTTTTATAATAGTAAATTTGAAGTCATTACTTAAATTAGAAAGTCAAATTTTGAATGACTATTTGTTTTAGCTCTTCATAAATGTGATTGAAAGAGCTTAAAACAAGACTTAAACAAGCCCGGCTCTTTAACAATTTCTAATTGATTTTGGTTAGCTGTGTCTAAGATTTAGAGCAGACTTAAGCGAGCGCAGAGATAAACATGCTTTATGAATAAGTGAGCTAAAATTTGTATATGTCTAAGAGATAAACAAACTTTATGAATATGGCCCAGCATTTCTAAATCATGTTGAAAAGTTTAATTTATAATAAAACATGGAGGAAATGTTTACAAAGCTTTTTTATTTTATTTTAAAATGTATAAATACAGAAACCTAACTTGACAAGAGCAAACCTCCAGTGAAAACGCATGAAATACCCCTAAAATGCAATACAATTATTATGCTCTCACAATGCTAAACCTGAGAGCTAACACTCCATTTCACTCATTTAATCCCACCAATGCACCAATAAGCATGCCTCTGGCTCCCCACTGCCTGAGACATGCCCCTAGCTCCTCACTGCCTGAGACAGAGCTCTGCACCGAGCTACAAACAGCTGCTGAAAATTCATTTGTCATTCCCGTTGATAGTAATGTGAATAAAAAAAAAAATTTAAAAAAAACATGCAATGTGTGTAATCTTTAGAGCAGGAAACTGAAATAGTCTAAACCTTGGAGTGAACTGTATTATACAGCCACTTGTTTCCCATTATCTGACATTATATTCACAGGATTAGATGCCTACCAGCCTCTCACATTCAGAGGATCATTCCACAATCAACACCCACATTCAGCATTTGAAATGGAATTGAGACTTTTAGTTATGACTAGTTATCTTACTACAGGGCTTTAACATACTTATCAATACATAAACTCGTTCTCCAAAACATTGACGCTATGATAAAATATCCAGTCCCCTTGAGGTTAGGCCAGGTGGATCCAATATTGAGGCAACATGGTCCAGCTTTGAGAGGCTGATCAATGGCACTCAGTAAGGAGTTCAACTCTAGATTGAACAATGCCATCTACGGCCAACCTAACATGATAAAGGAGAGCTGGTTCTAATCCAGACACTGCCTATAATAGGCTTGCTTTACCCATTTAACTTCTTAAAGTACACAGAGCTAGCAAAACAATTTCAAAAAAACTTACCTGATATGTATTACCATCAATTTGTAGATCTCACATTTTCCTATATAAAAGATGTACACATTATATTTAAAAAAATAATAATAATTATTAACGGTTGGCAAAACATTTGCCGTCTTTTCAACGCTGTGCTTCCCGTCATTAAGGAACACAGTCCACGTTGGAAATATGCAAGTTTGAGTTATTGTAAATTGAAAAACAATTTTAGAAAGTTTATTTTTTATATACTTTGACTCACGAACAGTATTCATTTTTGTAAATACTGCAGCATGCTAGTATACTCCAACCCCAGTATGCAAGTCTGCAACAACTTCAATAATGCAGCATGTTCTTTTTCATCTTGCTTTCAGCTCCCTTCACATCTGCAGTCACTGAGAGGAGGCTCATTCCCGAGCAGTGTGCCTCTGCCACTCTCAGCCTGCTGTCTCGGCTTCAAGATCCAAGTCTTTGAGACATGACTCTCCCAAATGACTATTAAACTTCCGTTCCACTCCAGTAAATATACTAGCTCTCGCTAGAGAACTCAAACTCCATCCTAATCCTCAGTTTGTAGCCTACGTAATCAATATTTTGTCTTTTGGGTTTTCTGAGTGGGTATTCCTACTACCTCCTTCACCTGTCCTAATCTTCAGTCTGCCCTTTTGGACCCAGATGCAGTGGATTCCTTAATCACAAAGGAGCTCGACCAAAAATGTGTAATAGCCTTTTTGATTCTCTGCCTTTTTCCCTCTTTTTGCAGCAGCCCTCTCGGTGTTGCAACCCTGAACTATACTGGAAACAAAGATTCATCTTTGACCTCTCTGCTCCAAGTAACCAACCAATCCCAGCATCAGTAGCCTGATCCTCCTCGGGATTTTACACTTCACTACGCAACCATGCCATATCATTCATCAAAATAGCAGGTCAGGTTGCTTGGCTGTCAAAAGGAGACATCACCAGCACCTTCAAAATCATGCCATCGACCCGGCTTTTTGGCATCTCTTTGGAGTTTATTGGTAAGATAAATTGTACTTTTCAGTCCGCCTGGACTTTTGGTCGACACCCTGTCAGATGTGCTTTGCTGGATCTTGCTGAATACCACATTCCTTTCATTCTCTATCTTCTTGATGACTTCTTTCTCATTGATTTTCTCATATGCTTCTCCAGATAAAAATCTGGCTATCCTCAGGTCTGTCTTTATCAAACTCAGGGTCCGTCTGGCTGAAGCAAAAACATGGTCCTTCCACATCCCTCCAGTTTCTAGGCATCACACCTGATTCTCATTCCTACAAAGCTTCCCTTCCCCAGGAAAAACTGGATCACATTAAAACTTTTCTGCTGTTTTTCTTTCCATTTGCTCTTGCTCCAAGCATGATCATCTCTCCCTTCTCTGCCATCTCAACTCATACCATGATACGTCTTTGGAAACTTCTCTTGAGCCAATGGCACAGAATCTCTTTCTTTTCCAATGACTACCTTTCTCCTTAAGATGTACAGCTCTTTACGATGCTGCCCCTTCCCAAGGCTTTAGGGGATTCTTCAGGGGAAAGTGGTTTGTGCCCAGATGAGTTTGCCTCTATTCCTTCCTCTGGCTGCTATCCAGTCGTAGTTCCTCATGGACTCATAAATTCATTCTTATCCATTGAAATAATACAGGTGTCGTGGAAATCATCAATAAAGGTTGCTCTTCCTCTCTGAATATTAGAAAATTCCTTAGACATATCACTTGGTTATCAGTCTGCAACCAGTTCATTATAAGAGGTACACATGTTCTAGATTTCTTGAACCAGATTGCTGACTCACTTGTTTTCAATCCCAGAAATTCAAGCTCTTGGAACCAGAAAAAAACGCATCCATCATATTCAGACCTGGTATTCCTGTAAATCATTCTTTGCTTCCCTTCATCCTGCAGGCTCAGGAAACTGCCCTTCAGGGGATTGCACCACAAACTCTTCATATTGCTGAGCATGGAAAGATTTCAAAACCTTCCATTCAACCTTTAACCTTCCATTTCATTCCTTCGCTCCATCAGTCCTGGCTTTCTTTTTAACCTACTGAAATATTCTCTTCTGAAACGTGCTTATTCCCTCAGAATGTTCATTTCCGGTTTACAGTTTTTTTCAAAAGTTAATCTACGGCTCACCTACTCATTCTCAAATGACCAGATTATGCTCCTCCTCAAAGGATTCCAACACTCTGAGGTTCCTGTATAAAATCAATGCCTGCGTGTCACTTTAGATATTCTCTTCTGTTCCATTTGCACTCTTTGCTCTGGTTACCATTCAGCATAATTAGACAAGATGCTGGAACCCTTGTTTCTTTTGACCTTTTTTGGATTGCTAACATGCTTTGAATTCACAGCTTCCTGTTCTTGTTTCGACTCTCGGTCTGATCCCTGTATTTCTGACCTATCTGTCCTCTCAAATGAGACCCTAACCTTTCACTTAAAAAAGAGTAATACAGGAGAGACTAATTTATTACTTCAAACTAGATTCTCATGTAAGCCTGTATGAATCCCTCTTGTCTTTCTATCAGCTTCGTCTCTCCCATGGTGTCTTCCCCACTGCTCCTCTATTTCTTAATGAATTAGGAACTGTCATCACTCACCGTTAGTTCATAGATTTGGGTTTCCAGCAGAAAAACTCTCTGGTCATTCATTCAGAATAGGAGCCGCTTGATTCACATCTATCGCCTCATCCAGCCGGCAAAGCAATGGGATACTCCACAATTTATCAATAAAAATATCACTATTCTCAAGTTCTGTGTCTTGAGGGTTTGACACAAACTACTCAAATAAAATTTTAGTTCAGGAGAAAGGACTGTCCCAACACATTACGTCATCTACTAACCAATCAGGAGATTATAAATAAACCAGACACGCCACCTCCCCCAATTGCCATCCCCTTTTTGTCTTTTTTTTTTAAAAACTTTCCCTTGGTTAAATCACCAGTCAAACTATTCTCAAATTTTGTGACTTCGAGGTTTGTACTGAACTACTGAACTCTCGTTTGTAAATTTTCTTATGTTCTTATGTTCTATATATCACACCTGACTAGACCTGACTTTCACTAAGGTGAAATAATGTGATATCTTGTAACAATTGTAAGTCGCCCTGGATAAGGGCGTCTGCTAAGAAATAAATAATAATAATAATAATAATAATAATAATAATAATAATAATAATAATAATAATAATAATAAATAGGCCACAGCTGTGGGTTTTTTGTGCATTTTACAGTACTTGGATAGTATCAACCACTTATTTTTAGATTTATACCATATGTTTACCATGGTTTGCCAGGTTTTTATTTATTTATTTATTTATTTATTTTAAATATGTTTTACCATACAGTACCTCTATGGGCTTTACAATGCTTAATGATGCTTTACCACGCTTTCCCTATGCTTTATTAAACTTTGCTATGGGAAACGTTTATAAGGGATGTTACCACATGTTATACTGATTCATTTGTTAATGTTAAATGCTGTACGACTTAGCAATAAAGTAGATAAATGTTTCATCAAAAGATTTGCCTCATTTTATCACAATGTTTATTTGTATGTATTGTACTATCGCATATATTCTGACTGAATGTTTAAAGTCAGATTTTGTTCTAACCAGGACCTAAATAATAAATATGTATATCTGCATTGTTTTTTTTTATCTCAGATGACAGGGTGCAGTAATTATTCTGTGTATAGCAGTGTGGCAGAGCGGAAGGTAATTTTATATATTTGTGGTGGAGGAGTTTAGGTGTGTGTTTATACTGTGTGTTGATACTGATACTGTGTGTTGAACTTTATAGTGAAGGTGAATGCCCAGCCTATATTGTTTTGTTTGAACTGTTTACTTTGTTTCTTTTTTTTCTTTTTTTTTTTAACCTTTAAGGACCAAACATTTTTAAGTGTGATACTTCCGCAGGACCAGGTGATTTTTTGGCTGTATTTGACACAACATATAAAAATTCACTAAAAATCTATTAAAAGTAGATCTTGAAATTGTGTCACATTTTTAAGAACACTATGGGAAACATTATAGTACTACAGAAACCATAAAAACTCTCTTTTTTTCAACACTATATATAGTTTTTGTTTTTAAAAGTAAAGTATTATTTTTTTTTTTTTTGTATTCCGCTTAGTGTTTTCAAAGAGATACATGTATAAAAACGTGTTATTCTTATAAACAATACTTATAAAGTTTTGATGTTGATGTTTGGGCAAATTACCAGACATTGTTTCACCTGATTTTGTTATTTATTTTACACATTTTTAGCTGACTGCCTTTCTATCTTTGAAATTCATCAAAAACATGTTTCGTAGTAGACTTCAAAAGGGTATTTTCTGGCTCAGGATACTCTAGAGCAGGGGTGGCCAACCCTGGTCCTGGACAGCCATAATCCAGCAGGTTTTATAGGTAACCCTAATCATCCATTTCTGAACAATGTAAGTTGTTCATCAATTTAGCAAGTTAATGTAGAACTCCTCTTTTTTTCCCCCTGGACACTTATCACTCTTCTTTAAATGCGCTTTACTTGCTTTTATCTGCCCCCTATTTTACTGCATTTAATCCTGTACTTTAGAGTACTGTAATCTGTCAAGTGTTATTTAATCTGTAGTATTTTGTATTTAATTATATCCTGATGTAACTATCACTGACACTGTTATCTGCTCCGTTATTGAATTGTATTTTGTCATACTTGTACTTGCTAGAAACAAAGTCATTGTATTTATCTTGCTCTTAATTGTATTATTACTTGTACTGTGATTCTTGAAATGTATTTTTGTTTACGACTGTAAGTCACCCTGGATAAGGGCGTCTGCTAATAAATAAATAAATAAATAAATAAATAAATTAATAATAATAATAATAATAATAATAATAATAATAATAATAATAATGTGTTCAATTAAATCAGGAGTGGTCAGTGGTCCATGAGAGCTGCAGGGTGTTCAGGTTTTTGTTCCAAATGACCTCTAAATTAGTTAATTGAACAAATGACCTGCTGATTTCCATTACATGAGAGTAGATGTTAAAACTTCATGCTGATTTGAACTTGGCTCTCGCCAAGATAAGCACCAACTAAGACGTAGCTTCACAGTAAACTAATGTGATCCATATGTGTCTCCATCCATTTGCGCTTCCTTCCATATGATGATGTAGATATCCTTCTGTCTGGTGTTGATGGCTGAAGTGTAATGCTGGCTCCAGGGATCAGCTTATTTTGCCTCCATAGCGCATCAGCACGCTTAACTTGGCTGCGATGCTGGCTCCGGGATCAACCATAGTGCGGTCTCCCAGCGCATCAGCATGACAACCGTCTGGATTGAGCTAAGTAGGGTACATCTCTGGGGTCTTCAAGTGGGCACCTTCCATCCTCGGTGTTTCGTCGACTAGCCCACGACACCTCAAGAGGGCTCGACGGGTGATTCTGGCGTCCCAGCATCACCCCCTCCGCCCCCACTCAACTCAGCCCAGCTTACTTACCTGTATATCAGCCTTTTTTTCTTTCTATTGTGCTTAACTAGTCAAAATGAAATTGTTCCAAGTCTTTAGAAATTGATGATTAAGGGTTACCTATAAAACCTGCTGGATTGTGGTTCTCCAGGTACCAGGGTTGGCCACCCCCTGCTCTAGAGCCGCATTACTCAACGTACGGCCCGCGGGTCAGACACAGTCCTTGTAATGATGTACAGTGGCCTGAGGTTTGAAGTATGTCTAAAGGGATTAGAGCTAAGTTATGGAGTGCTTTGGTTTTCTCACCACTGTGAAACACACCTGGAAAGTGAATATGTTACAAATATACAATCTCATAAAATCTGACCTCATTTAACGAGAAAAAAATGGATTTGTTTTTTTAATTTTCTCTATCTGCCGGTTGTATTCGATTATGTTGGCAACTGCAGGCAGTCTCGGACACATACCTTCTGCATGCAATCAACGTTTATTTTCTTGGCCAGTGACTTTTTTCCCAGTTGAGATACAATCTTAATTTTCTTTTTTTTTTTAAAGCAAGTGTTTAAAACTATTAATATTTAGCGTCATACTTTTTTGTGTTTAACAGTAAAACACGACAAGAGGGTTTATATAGTTTTAATGGTAGAAAAATACAGGGTATATTGGGGGCTGCAGTAAATTGTTTCCAAGTCGTCACGTTTTGTAAATTGTACTGCTGCAAATGTAAGATTCAGATTTTGTAATCTGCGTTAGTTTGGTGTTAGCATTTTCACAAAACAATTCCTGCAGTAAACTAAATGCGCTATTAGAATTGGAATTTGCATTTAAACATCAAGTATACACTGACAAATATCAGCGCTGTTTCCTGTTTGGCGATACTTGAAGTAGTTTTAATTTTGACAGAAACTTGATTATTTTATCAGAACAAAATATGGGTTAGTCGTGGGTTATGCTTTTCTCAAGTACTCTTAGAACACGCTGGTATTATATGTAAGAATAGTGTAGCTACAAAAGCGTATTGCTGCCACCTAAAAACGTATTTTTTCATTATTACAAAAAGTACTGTCACAAAAAAGTGCTGTGACATAAAATAATAATAATAACTTTTTTGTAATTAGCCAGTAAAATTGTTAAAATGTATGCCATGTCATAAGATGTACTGCACCCAGATTTAGCTATGAGCTAATTTTCATTGTTAAATATTAAAGTCAGATATATTTGAAGTAGCACTGTTCTTGTTGGCAGAAATTGGTAAACATGGGAAACTACATGGTTATAAATTGATGTGTCTCAAATGCATCCAACAGGGTTTTGTAGTAACCCAAGACAATTAGATCCCTGCTTCAAATACTTGCCTTTCTCTGATTGCCGCACGTATTACACTCGCTGTTTGTTATTGGTCAAATTGAGGTCTGATGTAGGATGGGATTACCGGCCAGAATCGCAAAGAGACACATTTTCATTGGTCAAAATTTTTTTTTTTTTTGAGGAAGAAAAAAAAATACTTTTTTTGTGACAGCGCTTTTTATAATAACGATAAAATATAGGATTTTCACACCGTGGCCCCTCTGCTTCAATGCATTGACGATCCTTATACAGCCAATTTAACAAAAGTATCAGAAGCATGTGAAGTGTTTGGCTTCTCCAAAGTTGATGTGCAAATGGGACTGATTGACCTGCTGCATGACTCATCATTAAAGGCAATGAGAAGTGACATAACAAGCCTTGAATTTTGGTCTCCGATTCCTGACCAGAAATACCCAACAATAAAGGACGCTGCTTTGAAGGTCTTTTCATTATTTGGATCCACGTACTGCTGTGAAAGTGCTTTTTCCTCAATGAATCAAGTGAAATCCGTGCATTGCAGTATTGTCACTGATTCACATCTACATCAGTTATTAAGACAGAAAGTGATACATTTCCGCAGTTCACAAATATTGTGAAGGAGAAAAATAAAACTCATCTATCAAACAGGGAAGCATTTGTACATAGTTATTCGAATGTACTCTGCATTTGTAAAGGACCATTGCCAAATTGGAAAGATATGTTTGGGTATGTCCGGCCCTCAAGAACTTGAATTTGTTTTTGTTATATTATACAATACTTCTGGAACTATAAAAAAAATACTTTTACAGATGTGCCACTTCAATAAGTAAGCAAAAAAAGTTCTTAATTCCATTATTATCAGTAAAAATAAAAATAAAAACACTTTATACATTTAGTTCATTATTGTAAACAAAGCCTTACTGCTGAGGTTCACTTTTCACCCTACACACCAGCGAGACAGACACAGAACTGAGTTTTAACAGCACTTGCGTGCACTTTTATTTATTTACAATAAACAAAATAAAGCAAACCCCAAAACAAAAGCCTAACTCCTTCTCGGAGCTCTAACTTTTACTTTCTCCATCCTAACTACAGTGCTGGATGGCTAAGCCGTTTGCCAGCAAACAAAACACTTTTTACACAAACAGTACCGCTTCTTCAGTTGCGTGCACCCGGCTTTTCTACATCTTGCAGAGTTTCTCCTGCTCTTATGCAAGCTTACCGTGATTGAGTCCAGGTGCTTCTGAGCTCCTGCAGTCCTGTGGCCTTCTGAGAGTTGAAGTCCTGCAGCTCCCTTCTTGGACTACAACTTTTCTCCTTTCTAGACTTCCTCCGTCGTCTCTGCCACAATATATATTAAAACACATGAGACAGAATAAATGTTCTGATATAATTATAAAAGTCAAATACATCAGTTTTACAGTGCTTTTCTGTTTCTTTCTTATCTAGTTCCTCTGATGTTTTTCTTTGTGCATGTTGCTGAAACTTTCTCTGGCCTTTAAAATTAAAATGACCACCTCAGTGACATCACACATAAAAAAAATCTCTCCCCTATGCAATGTATACGTTTCCAACCTGTACGGTAAAGTATGGTGGCCCAGTAATTCAATACATTTGATCTTGTTTACCTGATCACAGGCCGAGAAAGACACTTCATTATGATTGTGTTAACACGATCACAGACCTTAAAGTCTTGCAGGGTCACTGAAATGGAGGTAGCAGTGTTTATTAAGAATATTAGCATTATTATTTTAAAAAAAAACATTTACAGTCCACTAAAAAGCGATTAATGTAGATCACGGACCACGCCTAGCAAAAATACAAGCTTTTTGTACCACGTCACGCGTTTCAAAAGGGAAACAGTTCTCGGCCTGTATGTCTGGCCTACAGATTTGTAGGATTAACTTGACTTGACATGTAGGTTGTAAGATTCAACTTGACTGTTTATGTAACACAGGCATGGATCTATCACAATTTTGTACTTATCACAATTTACTTTAAACACTATTACATTTTTTTAAAATTTTATTTAATAAATATATCATTGAGGTTTTATAGGAAACCACCATGAACACACACACACACGCACACACACACACACACACACACACACACACACACACACACACACACACCAGTATATATCTACCCATATTAGTCCAAATATAAGGTAAGGTTTTATTTTTAATGGAAATAAGATTTGAAAAATACAACTCGCCTTGTCAAGTCAAGGCTGTTGAGAAAGTGCATACTGAGTGACCCTAAAACCCATCTTCCCTTGTACAAGGTTTTTGAGTGAAAGGTATATGCGGCCGAGATGCCTGACTCTTCGATACAAACAGTTTAATTTATTTTAAGTCTTCCCACTAATGATCAGAATGGGAATGCAGAGATGGGAGCCCAGCTAACAAGATTGAAGTTTTTGCAGGTCTCAGGCTTTTGAAGACTCACCCACACTTGTGGTGGTTTTGACAGACTCACTGAGAGTAGAAACAGCTACTGGAAGCAGGCTGATCTTTGGGATACAAATTGAACAATGACTGTAATAAGTTAGAATATAAAACCAGCATAAATAATATTACAGTAACTTATGAACAGGTTACAATGATTTGAACGAAGAAAACTGAACAGGTGTTAATATTAGAAAAAAAAGCTTGTCTATGTGCCTTTGTTATTCATGCACATACACTTTTGGAAGCCGGTCAGACTTAAAAATAGGGTTTTTCCCTATCTTTAAAGTAATAAAGACTATCGCGTGTGGAAGCCTGTAACCTTGAAAGAAGCAGGCCTCTGGGGGAACTAAACACGGAGGCTAGATATTGAAAATTAACAAAATGAAAGAAGTAACCCTTTCTAGACAGAACAAATGTTTAAAACTAAGAAAAAAAGCTATGTTATACCTATTTTATTTTATTGCAACTAAGCACAGAGGTTTTTAAAAAAAAGTATTTTGATCTAATACAAACAGAATATTTAAACTAACAAGTGTTTTTGCTTGTTTAAGGTTCTTCTGTAATACAAATAGCCTGTAAAAGCAGGAGCGAACATTTAATTTAATCAATTTAAGAATTTGTTCAGTCTCTAACTAAATAAAAAATCTTTTGGACATTACAATATCCCTTAAATTAAAGAATATAAATGTTTCAGTAATAAATAGAGGTATTTATTTACAGGGAAACTGTAGAGTTTAAAAGTGAAAGAATTCAAGGTTTGTCTCAGACACACCGTATAATTCTGGAAGGACATTAGACCTTCAAAAGATAAGCCTTAGTCTTTGGCACCTCAAAGCAGGATTCATGTTGGTTCTTAAAAGCGGGATTTGCCAACCTTGAATGATGACCACCGGAAGGTGCTTTAAGAAAGACAGGTGTATGTATCTCATTATATTATAAGAAAATAATGAGAGCTTAGTTATAAAAATTAGGATGTACGCTTTTATGTATTATCTGAACAGATACCGGTCCAGGCGTCTCTTGAATCGGCCAAAAAATGACTTCATGCGGTGAATTTGGAAAAGCGCCTTGGCCATAAACAGAGTGTCTGAAACCTGCTTGTGCAGGCAAATTTTAGAAACAGAGAGAGAGAGATGTCAGGCATAGTCCAAGCATGGTACAAGTAACATGTTTAACATGTTTATTATAGCTTAAATTTAAATGAAAATAACTGACCTGACCACTGTATGCTTATTCAAAGGCAGTCTTTGTCCCATACTTTGTTAACACACATTTGTATATGAAGTTAAACTGGCCCATTGACAACACACTGAAAAGGTAACATAATATGCGGCTAAGAGGGACATATATTTTTGACCCAGGTTAATGTAATCAAATAGAGCTGGTGTTACATATTAAAAACAGCATCTCTTTTTACACCTAGAAACTTGTATGGTATTGTATTGTATTATAGCAAGGATTCTGTGAACTCTGGTCCACCTGACTATGAGCTATGAAATCATGTGCCAATATTTTTGGGCAAGAAGTTATATCCAATCAGTTTTAAAAAGGAGTTGACCTGATCCTTCTAGAATGTGTCATTAACTCAAAGATAAGAAATGTCAAGGCTGAGTGATGATTAGATTTACTTGGAACTTCTGATGTATTCAATGGAGGGACAATGCAATATAAACCCAGAGCAAGACCCCATTCGATACCATTGAGCTTGATTTTGCAAGCTGACGTGGTCCATGCTCTGAGGATCTCTGAAAAACTGATTGCTGTTGGGGTCATATTTTAAAGTCTTTGCCTTTGAAGACAGTTTCTGGCCTTACATTATATTCTACACTGCCATATATATTTTGGAAGGTAAGAACTATTTAGAATCTATATCTCTTTTATATTGATGCATTGCTGTAAGGTATATGATTTATATTTTAGCTGTAGAAAGTGATATATTGCATGCTCTAGAATGTAGTGGTGGGTGTTTTTAGCCTTTATGATAACTATATTTGTATTACTGTATTGAAGTATTAATGCTGTTATACCTGTAAAGGCACTGGAGATGCCTAGATTGCATGTCAGCTGAGATTCAAAGTAGTCTGCTAAAATACCGAGTCCATTATTAAGCATTTAATAAATCAAAAGGGTTAATAGTGTGCAGGTGCAGGTGATTAAAGAACAAACAATTGTAATCCAGGTGAAAAAGGTTTGTTTTTATTTGTTTTGTCCCGTGCCTGACGGCAAAACAAACAGTAAATAATAATGCTGGTAAGTAATACAGCAGCGTGTTTTACTGACGTTTATAATCCCCAAGCTGGTCCCGAAATAATAGTTCCGTTATTGTATCCCCTCATTAAACACAAAACACATACACAAGTCCCTTTAGTGCATGAAATTAGTGATTGTGGTGCAATACAAGTTACTGTGAAACAAGTGAAGTGCTGTTCCGGGTTTGTGCTGGCTTCCGGCGACAGCTCTGGAACGTGTTAGCTGTCTAGTGATACAAGTACAAAACAATACACTCAACGTTATCCCCACAACAAACACAGGTCCTTCCGGGTCACTTTATAATAACCAAAATGAAGGAACGGATTACGATTCTCCATCCCCTTTCTATGCTGCACACATGACCCCTTGGTAAACAAGTGCAACCGCCTCTGCAGTCTGTGGCTGCCACATCATTTACCTTTCAGTTCTCTCTGCTTAGTGCCCTCACAGGTCAGGAGAGAGATTTACAACCAAGAATCATTGTCTTTCTGTCAAAGTCCTCCTCTGCCATCAAAGGCTGCGGCTCCAGCTCGGCCTGGGCTCCCATGGGAGACCCAGGGGCTGAAGCTGGTGCAGATGGTAGTGGGGCCTGGGCCTCTACCGGTGCCACAGGAGCTTGCTGCCTTGACAGTAGCTCAAGGACCTGGGCCATCTGCTCCTTGAGATAAATAATATCTCTCGCCTGCCTTGAGTGCTTCATCCTTCTCGCTTGGGGGGAGGGGGAGTGACTGCAAGGTTTCGGCACAGGGGATCTCCTGCGAGGGGCTCTGTGAGAGCTGGAGGAGCAGGGATGGGGACTGAATGTCTATCCCCATGGCCCTTCTGAGCCTATTGCAACGTACCCTGGGCTGAAAAGGCCTCCGTGGCATGTTGGACCTCTAGGCACCGCACGCAGAGAGGGTGCTTGTCACTGAGTGGCATATTCGTCTTACAAGATGTGCAGGTGTGGAACCATGGGATGCTCTTCATGGCTGCCACTACCGAGTGCGCCAAGCACTGTGTGCACTAATTGGTCCAAGCGCACCAAGCAAAGAAGTGCTATGCTCACTGAGTGCACTGAACTCTGTGAGCACCGAGTGCACCGAGTACCGTGCTCACTGAGTGGACCTAGCGCCGCGTGCACCGAGTAACGGGTATTATACACACTGGGGTGCTATGCACACCTAGGGCACTGAGTGCACCGAGCACCATGTGCACCAAGGTAACGCAAGCACTGAGGCGCTACGCGCACTGAGCGCACTAAGCACCGAGCACTGAACTTCGAGTGCACCGGGCACCGTGTGCACCTAGCACCATGGTAACATATGCACCGAGGGCACTGGGCACTGTGTGCAATGGGTGCACTAAGCACCGAGCGCACCGTGTGCACAGAGTGCACTGGGCAACGCGTGCACAAGGTACCGAAATACCACGGGCTGAGCGTGCACGGGGTACCAAAGGCACGTGGGGGCAGCTGAAGTAGCGGTCCCTGCTTTAACCGCATGTAGTCACACAATATTACAGGGGAGCACACTGCTGTTGTTGTTGATTTTTCGAAAGCCCGACGCAGCAAGATGGGAGGGCCGGGGCAGCCGGTGAGGTCTACTCTACAGCGGGTCTGGAAAATACAGACCGTAGAGGTCAAGACCTGCTGTTTTTTTTGTTGTTGTTGCACAACGCAGGCGAACGGGATACCGCGTGCGCACTGCAGATGTGTCAGCAAGAGTATTTAGTCAACAACAATATATATATATATATATATATATATATATATATATATATATATATATATATATATATATATATACAGTGCCTTGCAAAAGTATTCAGACCCCTGACCAATTCTCTCATATTACTGAATTACAAATGGTACATTGAAATTTCGTTCTGTTTGATCTTTTATTTTAAAACACTGCAACTCAAAATCAATTACTGTAAGGTGACATTGGTTTTATGTTGGGAAATATTTTTAAGAAAAATAAAAAACTGAAATATCTTGCTTGCATAAGTATTCAACCCCCACACATTAATATTTGGTAGAGCCACCTTTCGCTGCAATAACAGCTTTAAGTCTTTTGGGGTAAGTATGTACCAGCTTTGCACACAGTGTCGGAGTGAATTTGGCCCATTCTTCTTGGCAGATTTGTATATTAACCAAACAAGATAGCTGCTTCTGCATCCAGCGGTCAAAGAATATCGCAGACATTTGCAGAGCTTTTTTTAGATGTTATAGTAATAAAATAATGACTTGGATCGCATTATTGAGGAGTTTGGTGATAAAACGAGTGATCAGGAGATGATTTATCGGTATGCACTACTATGAAGAGATATGTGAAAAATACAGCGAACAAGGGGTGGGGCGGGGCTGGAGATGCAGCACTGAGTGTCCTGTTGATGTGACTTTTAAACCTGTTTTACTATGAAAAAAATACTTTTGAAAAACAGCGCGTCTAAAATAAACTGCGCGTGTGAAAATAAATGGGACCTGACACGCCTGAGACGTGCAGAATAAATGGACCGCTAAGGGTTAAAACTGCCACAGCAGGGGTACGGCAGAGCCTATCCCAGTGGAGGATGCGCTCCCACGCAAGTGAAAGGCTGTTAAAGACGAGAACACTCACTCCTTTAAATCAATACTGCACAGGCAGTCGACTCACGTACCACAGATAGGGAAGCAGCAGCCTGCAACGCAACCGCGTGCAGGTTGCTGAGGAAGAAAGAAAGAAAGAAAAAAGGCTAATTCAGGAGTCACTGATTCCGTGAAAGCGGCAAGCCAGATGGCAAGGGAACTGCAGTAGACTCGAAGCTCTCAATATGCTCAGATACCAACACAGAGGGTCTTACCTCACCGTCTTGAGAGGCAAAAAGAGAAATGTCTTCCTCAGTATGACGGTTTTAATCCCTCGGTAGGTGTCATCCTAGGAAGGGGCCTATCGGCAGATCTATTATAGAGAGCTTAGAAAATACCTACCAATAGGCAGGCATATCCCATCCTTAATGTTGTTGGTAGTTGTCTTCGAATTGTAATGGAACCATACTTTTAAAAGATCTTGTAGTATATACAATCTACAGTATACTTCCAGCTTTTGCAACTGCATATAAGTCTTGTGTAGGTCTCACCCTTTTAAATATAACATGAACGGTGCTTTTCAGTTACTGGAATGTGACTACCATCACATTTTGTTCTGCAGGGTTCTAGCGTGTTGTGTTAGCAGCTTGCACAGCCATAGAAATATAGAAATATGGCCCAAAAAAGTTTTCATATACAGAATAATGGTGTAGCATGCAGAGAACAGAGGGTAAAAATAAATCTAAATCATAGCGTCCCTTTTTGCTCTCTGCATGTTGGATTCATGAGATGCTGCTGACTGCATTTTGATAGCAGTGTGCATGCAGCACCAACAATTCCCTTCTCAGCCCTGTACAATAATACACCTGCTGTGCTTTATACACTGAATCACAGAGCAGCAGCACAGAGATAGGAGAGTAAGAAACCCATAACAAAGGGGCTAAAGAAGTCATCTTAAAAATCAGCATAGTATTTGTTCAAAGCCGTTGGAGGGATTAGTGTATATGGGATTGTGTTTGATATAAAAAGAGTGGCACCACAAATGTCTTAGTCTTATGAATTTGTATAAATAATATATATATATATATATATATATATATATATATATATATATATATATATATATATATATATATATAGATAGATAGATAGATAGATAGATATACTTTTTATTATAAGCAATAAAACATTGCACGTTTCATAAGGTACTGTACTTCGTAATTTAGTACACGCAGCACATAAGCAACTGAATATAACAAAGACATTGTGGACTTACTTGATAGATGAATCCTGAGTAATGCAATTTGTAGAAAAAATATTTGGAAGATGAAGAGCTGGTTTGAAAAACAAAACTGCGAATACTCAACTATTTCATTTTTTCGTACCATGAGCAATTAAAAAGGCAATTTTGTTTTGGTTAAAGAAGGTCCAATTTAAGCTTTGGACGACCTTTATTGTTATTTTTTAATTGAAAGTGAGGAAAATGGCGTATGAATTTAAAAAGATCTACAACGTGCTGTATGGAAATCGAAACTTAAGGGAGTAGCCACACCTGACCCAAACCCTGCCTGTCAACAGACACGTCAAAATTAAGTCTAATTATAAGTGGTAGAGGCTAGCCGCAAGTTTGCATCGTGTAGCCAATACAAATACAGTAAAACTTGACAGAGGGTGATGGAAGGTGGAAGACACACAGAATCCCACCCATTTTGAGGATGCATGTTAGCCAATAGCAATACAGTAGACCTTGGAAAGCATGACGTAAGATAAGCTTTTTTTACTTTTACAAAATTACACGTAGGCTTAGGCTCCATAGCCTTTTATGACGAGCCATCACTGGTGTAAATACATCCAGACTCCTGGAACAAGACACTATGTAATTAAATATAGCATATGCATGTTTTTATTTTCAGAAACTGTAAGTATGTTACAAGTTTTCCTGTTACTAAACACAGAGTGGGGAGGGTATGGAATGGGTTACCTAGCCACATCGATGATGCTGAATCATTGGGAGCCTTAAAGACTCGAGTTTCAGATCAGTCAGCTACTAGGAACTGGACAAGCACTGATGGCCTCCTCTTGTTCATAAATATTATTTTCCTTATGTTTCTAAACTTTAAATTAACAAAAATGTTTATATATATAAACATTATTAACATATTTATATGTAAGCGCACAACTAGAAATATATTTCATAATATAATTATTCTGCGCTGCTGATGAAATTTCCCTACGAAGGGGATATAGTTGAGGCGTATGTAAGTGTGTCACACTTCACATATTAGCTATGTTTCCATTAAACTTTTTTAATGCGCAAAAACTCATGCATATAAAAAAAACTATTGGGAAATTTTATGAGCTATACATGCATTTTGCACACAGTGTAGACCTGGTTATCACATGTCGATTAAAACGCAAATGCTAGCACTGTTGATGGTTTGCTAAATCGCTACCAGGTCTAAACTGTGTGCAAAATGCATGGTCGACTATACACACCACTGAAACTTCCAGGGAATCAAGAAAAGAGAGAAAAAAGAGAAATAAAAGAAATATGGAGTGCATCTGTCTTTTCTGAGTCTGTCTGACGCACAATGTATGCAGCAATTTTGCCTCAACAGACAAACAATCACTGACATATGCCAACTGCTTCAGGCTGACCTGGAAGGAGACATGCGGAGAGCACACTGTTTGCCTGTATCACTAAGTGTATCTGCTGCACTAACATTTTATGCCACTGGCTCGTTCCAACATACTGTGGGTTATACTGCAGGCATGAGCCAGTTGGCTGTATTATGTGCAGTGTGAGATGTACCTGTATCCATTTCCCTGTCTCTCACGAGCTGTAACAAAATACAAAGCAAGGTTTTGTTGGAGGGTATGGGTTTCCTGGTGTCCAGGGAGCCATCAATTGCACACGTGCACCAACACAGAATAGGCACGCTACATACATCGTAAGGGGACCTATTCTGACCTAAGTAGCGTGTGATGCCAACAACTACATCACAAATGCAAACTATCCTGGCTCCGCTCATGACTCGTTTATCCTTGCTAATTCGCAGGTGCATTTCAGAGGGATGACAGTCTGAGAGGCTGGCTGATACGAGACAACAGGTATCCACTGAAGCGGTGGCTACTGACCACTGCTCAACCCCATGACCCCTGCCAAACAGAGGTATAACCGTACCTTTAAATGTGCTCGTACTGTAATTGAGCGAACATTTGGAATCCCCAAAATGTGATTCTGGTGTTTGTCTCTGAGGGAACACTTCACTACAATACAGTCCTCAGAAGGTTAGCAATATCATCCTGGCTTGTTGCTCTTAAAGGGAATTCGCTATTTGATATGCGTTAGCTATCGCGGTGGTTCGCTTGACACTGTCATTTTTGTCAGAGCGGAAGAGGCTGCACACATATTTGCTAAATAGGGCCCTGTGACGGTGCAGTGGGTGTGGATGTGTAACAGACGTTACAGAGTCACTTATAGAGGTGCAAATACTCTACCGCAATGGTAGAGGGCGAACTTTATTAAAAGGGAAACACAGTCCAAAGCAACAAAAATACAAATCATACGTCCCAATAGAGCGAGTCCCTCTCAGCTCTTTGGGTGCACTTTTGTGGTGGTGAAAAGTGCAGGTGCTCAGGTGCTGAAGTGTCCAGTTCAGTTGTGTGGGGCGTGTGATGTCCAAGGTGAAAAGTGCTGGCAGTAGTGCGGCAGCTCCTTGGCGTCAGGGATCACTCTGACCCCAGTCCTGACGATAAACAAATCAAAAACACGTAGAACACAAACAAACAAAACAAACAAACCAAACACACAGCTCAGCAACCCAGGTTTGGTATTACTTCAAAGGCCTCGCACTTACAGAATGACAGCCCTTATATACTAGGAGACTCCACCCCATGATCAGCGTGACTCAGCACACCTGCCAGTTGTCTAATGCAGCACAGCTGATCACAGTAATCTTGTCCCCTAATATGGTCATTCTGCCCTGCACCAAGATGGCCGACTTCCTTTTCCGCCCCTCTCTCCAAGCCGGCCTGTCTCTGAACAGGCGTGCAAGTACCTCTGCTTAGCGCCCTCTTGGGTCGGGAGGGAGATTTGCAGCTCAGATCCTCACGCTCCCTGTCACAGGCCCATACAGCTTTGAGTTCTGCAATTGACTTTTGTTTCCTTTTTCCAAAAGCAGCCCCCAAGTCAGTCCACAACATCTCAATGGGATTCAAGTCAGGTGACTGAGATGGCAGTCCATAACTGTAATCTACCTTTTTTTCAGAAATTCCTTTCTAGACTTCGCAGAATGCTTAGGGTCATTATCCTGCTGGAATACAAACTTTCGTCCAATAAGCCTTCTAGCACTGGATAACAAATGAGAGTGCAAAATGTCTTGATATATATTCAATACAAAGGTCGCCAGTGCCTGAGGAAGAAAAACAAGCCCATACGTCACACAACCACTATGTTTTACACTGGGCATAATGAACTTTTCTTTAAATTCTTCTCCTCTCTTCTTCCAAACATATTGTTGTTTTCTTGGTGAAAAACATTACATTTTGGATTCGTCTGTCCATAAGATTTGGTTGAAGACATCATCAGCTTCTTCAAGTATTGTTCGTGTAAGGTTTGCATCTTGGTTTTCGGCTTTGGACATTCACCCTGTTAAGGTATCGTTGAATTTCTTGACCATCTCTCAATTCTTGTGTCAAATCTTTTATTATTATTACTATTATTATTTATTTATTTATTTATTAGCAGAAGCCTTTATCCAGGGCAACTTACAATTGTTACAAAATATCACAGTACAAAGTATTGCATTATAAAATATTGCATTACAATATATCACATTACATTTAATCCTGTACTTTACAGCGTACTGTAATCTGCCACAAGTGTTATTCAATCTGTAGTATTTTGCATTTAATTGTATCCTGATGTAACTATCACTGACACTGTTATCTGCTCCGATATTGATTCGTATTTTGTAATATACTTGTATTTACTAGAACTGAAGTCATCATATTTTATCTTGGTCTTAATTGTATTAATACTTGTACTGTGGTTCTTGAAATGTATTTTTGTTTACGACTGTAAGTCGCCCTGGATAAGGGCGTCTGCTAATAAATAAATAATAATAATTACAAGTTATCGCATTATAAAATATCACATTACCAGTCCAGGTTTACAGATGCTGTCTGAACACGTCTGTCTTGAGGAGGCACCGGAAGGTGGGCAGGGACTGAGCAGTCCTGATATCCGTGGGTAGGTCGTTCCACCACTGAGGGGCATGGGTGGAGAAGGAGGCGGGGAAGCGGAGATTACTTTTGCAGTAATTTGCCATGCTGCTTGGATGATTCTTCTTCCAGATTTTGCAGAATTCTTTCTTGGTCTTCCACACCTGGAGCTAGTTGCAGTAGTTCCTGTTCTCCTGTGTTTGTCAATAATAGCTCACACAGTGCTTTTTCGGTAAACCAAGCCTTTCTGCTATTTTTCTGTCTCCTTTTTTCTTTGTTGTATCACTGCCATTTTGAGATCGTTGCTGTACTCTTAAGTTTTAACCATTTTTGTTGCTTTTTTGAACCACAAATTTCCAATTTATTTTTCAGCACTTAATGATTATGTATTTATTTATTCTATAACTATATCATCAGGTGTTGCTTTTCAATCATGATAACTGTCAATAACTAGCAATGAATGGGTTTCATAAGAAATATGTTGATTGCCCAAATACTTTTGTCAAAATATGAAATTAGTTATTTTTCATTTTATGCATGTTATGTAATAATTTGCTATTCTATTATAAAGCTGATCTCTTAATTTATATCTTTCAATAGAACAATTAGAAATTATAGAACTTTCACTTTGTGTTTTTTTCTAATTTTCTTAACTGCCTAAATGCTTTTGTCTGCGACTGACATACAGATATATATCTATATATATATATATATATATATATATATATATATATATATATATATATATATATATATATATATATATATATATATAATTAGGGATGTCACTCGATTTAAAATTTTGATCTGTTAATTTAAGGGCATTAGTTGATTAATCGGTTGATTAATCCATGCACATTTTTAATAAAGGTAATGATCGTATAGCGGCTATCCTACATAATAATACTTAAATCAATAGAATCTAAAAAAAAAATATGCCCAATGGGAATTTGTTTTTTTTTTTAAACCATTTTTATTATTATTTTAATTTTAGTAAATGTAACAAATGTACAAATGTTACCTTTCTTTCCTATTATCCTAATAAAACAGATTTAGGGACCTGATAACTCAATCTCACAAGCCCCAAGGACCAGAACAGCACAGTTACATGTACTGTTTAACCACTCTGGGGTAACCCCTAAACAACTAAATTATTAGCAATGCACAAACACGGAAACAAAAAACACTCCAAGGTTTATAACTAAATCAACAGTTTATTATGTTATTCAGGATAAATGCATGCGCTGGATTTTACCACAGCGCTCAACAGCTCTGATTACAATGCACACGAGTGACTTTGCAGACACACGTTTGGCAATCATTTAAATCAACGACAAAGTAGATAAACATTCCAGTTCTAAATACATATGCACATCCATAGCACACTATCAGCAATCCGTGTACAAAACAAGACAACAATTAATATTTTTACACAACTTTAACCCCTTTTTATACGAGCTTAAAACCATAGTGTCCTACTACTTCCGGGGGGAGAGAGAGTGCGCTTCAAAACAGCGCTTCCCTAAATAGCAGCACGTATTTCTCTGTCTACCCAGAATGCATGATTCAATTCTAAAAAAATAATAATAATAATCTGCGATCAAATCTTTAGTTGATTAATCAGTCTGATTAATCTGTTATATATTAATCAGTCATTGGCATTCCTGGCCTGTGATTGGTTAAAGCCTCATCATAGGAGGAAAAATAGATTTAACTATTGCCCTCACATCCTTACACCACCGGTCAATAGTGTCTGTCATGTGATTGGTCCATATCACTGTCAGTTCCGCCCCTTTTCAAAGGAACGCCTTTCTCCCTGCACTCTTCACATGAGAAAATGGCTGAATACTGAATTACAAAACATACTACAAAAGAAAAATGCTTGATGCTCAGCTTGATCAAAGAAAAAATGAATGAGGGGGATATAAACTGGATTATGCAGCAGTCGCAAACCAGACAGAGACAGAGATTTTTTATTTTATTTATGTTATTTATTTATGTACTTATGCTGTATCAGCTATATTTACACAAAATATATAATGTCGTATTTACTATCCAACCTTGCTGCACTTATTTTCTTGACTGATTCCTAATTCTCGTCTTGCTTTTCAGTTTGTGGTTACCATGCAGACTTGCAGAAGCAACCTTAAACAAACCTTTATTTCAATAAGGATAAAATTACTACTCACCCGTTGCAGCTTTCGTTTTCATTTGACTCAGATGAAAAATGTTCCTCTCCTTCTGGAGGTCTTCCTTCAACAAATAATCAACCGAAAAAAAACTTTCAAACAAATCCGCCCGTCCCACTTCTCCTCCATCTGACAATGCTGCTGCTTCAACCTCTGCTCATCCAGCTGTGCCCACTGCCATTCCTGTTTGCCGCTCTAAACGCATGAGACCTCAGGATGATTCTCCAGCGCAATATTTTTTACAAGGATTGCCCCATCAACAAACTCCTGAAAGCTCTGTTTAAAAAAGGATTGCCCATTGAAGTAGGAAGGGATCAGGCTGCTTTATTTATTTGATACTGCAATTCCACATCAGCGAAGCTTGTTTTTCCCCCCTCAAAAGGCACAGCAGAGATCCAAACCTGTCAATTCACGCTCCGCCCCTGCAGTCCAGGCTACACTTGCTTCTGATTCAGCTACCACAATCCCGCAGTTCTCAATTTCAGCTGATCCTCCAAATTACGTTGCCTCGATGTGCTTGATAACAGAATCACTCGCTTGGAACCAGCAGCCATTTCATCCTCATCAGGGACACCAGCAGCAGCGCTCGCCTCTCCCGCTGCTTCAGCCACGCCCACACCTGCTCTTGAGCTGCCAGTCTTCACTCTAGTGACCGCCTCTAGTCCAGGAACCTCCTCTGCTTCAGTAGTTCATTCTCTCTCTCCTCAACTGAGATGCAATATAATAGACGTTAATTTAGTTTCAATACTTACTGCAACTTCAGAATTTCTGGATCACAGGGCAGTAGACTGTAGAGATTTGTCTGTCACTCTTAAATCACGTTATTCGTGCTTGCTTTTTCTGTTTTTCACAATGTCTTTTTTGAAATTTACGCTCAGACGTCAGGAACTGGACTCTTATTTATTGACCTCTTGATCAGATATGGTGGTACTATTTTTTATCAGTAACATAAAGTCTTTTCAACCAAAGCAGCTTCTATGTTAGCACTGGACAATACACTGATTTGCAGGTCTCAACCTGATCACGATCGCTTTAATAGATTCTTCAGTGGTCTTGGTGCTAACACTTGCAGAGTTTGTGCTTTCACCGCCCATTCTATCTCTCTGTGTACAAAAGCAGCCTCCCCTTCAGCCTCCTCATCAGCCTCAAGTTATTCTTCCACTGCTCTCAACAACACTCCTTTCTTCAGGAATCATGCATCTGTTTCGCCTGTTCATTCTTCAGCTCTGCCTGCTTTTTCAACAAGCAACGATTCTCATGGAAGACCCATCAAATATTCCGGCAGCAGACAGTTGTGCAATAATTTCAATTATTCATTCTGCAGTTCCAAGTGATGCCACTTTTTACATATGTGCAGTTTATGTGGCGATGCTCATTCACGTTCCATATGCCCTCATATAAATGCATTCATCATTCACAATGGGCCCATTTGGCAAAAAAAAAAAAAATTCGATCTTAATCTTTTGTGTTTATCAATCTACTATTCATATTTTTAATAAAGGCATTCTTATTCCCCTCTAATTATGCAACTTCATCGCCAGCTAGTCTGGATTTCAGTTATCAGTAATTTTATTTTGAAAGCCCAACACCTTCCAGGTCATAATAATAACACTGCTGATGCTTTTCTCGTTTACAGATTGCTCATTTCAGACATCTGGCTTTTTCAGCTCAATCTTTTCCTCTACCCATTCATCCATTCAGCGATCTGGTTTCCATCTAAATTCATCACTTCAGATATTCTCTTTCGCCTCATCTCAATTCAGCACCGAGGATGTTTTTCTCCTTTTGACGATCTAGTCATGGAATCCCTTTGTTTTTCTGCATTCTTTGGTTTTCTTCACTCTTCTGAGTTTGCTGTCCCCCTCCCCTCAAGTTTTCTATCTCTGGGCCTCCGTTCTTATGACCTCTCTCTCATTGCCGACTCACCATCGCATTTTTCTTTGCTTTTCTAAAACAGATCAGCTACAACGGGGGCAATGCATTCAGCTGTGCAAAGTCAACTCTCCTCTTTGCCCTTATTCCTTTTTATCCCACTATCTTTCTCATCACAACCCCTCTAACCCCTCCGATCCTCTCTTCATCAACTCTAACCATTATATTATAACAATAAACTGTTTTTCTACTCATCTCACGCATTTCTAAAGCTGGTCTTCCTCCCAAATTGTATTCCCCCCTCCCCCCCATTCATTCTGTATAGGTGCAGCAACATCAGCAGTTAAATTTAAAATCAACCGGTCCTTAATTTAAAAAATGGGGCGTTGGTCTTCCTCTGCAGTGGAATCTTACATTTGCTCCGTTCACCCGGATATTATTTCTGCTCGACAAAGTATCGCTAGCATGCCTGGAGTGGGGGCCATCTCTCTGCCAGGACCACCAGAGGATTCCTCTCCGCTGAGCGGTTAGATTAGTCAACCTCGGTTAACTCAACATCCCACAGGGATGCCATTTAGTGTTGACTCATCCAAAGTGTCGAGTTATCAACGGCTGTACGTGAGCTATGGCATTAACATACATATAACTAACAGAACTCACACGTTTACAGTATTACAGTATTTACAAGTTTATTTTTAGTTAAATGTCCTTATGAAAATGGTTGAAAGAACTACAGTGAGTGCATCAATTACAGTATACATTACTGTAAAAACAACTTGTACAACTTGTATAGTTCAATTGAAATAAGAATTAATAAAATAACTACAGCGTTATTTTTACGAAAACAATCCAACCACAAACTGTGCACAAACTGTTGACTATACTTTTAGTTATTGGCTTGTGCTGTCTAATTTGACTGCTTAAATAGCAAAAGTTAACAAATGTACATTATACAGAATTAACTCGGTTAACAAAAACAATAATAAACAACTTTCAGTTTCACACAGAAAGCAAGCATTGTCGATTGTTTTGCATGCAAAAACATGTGCTTTGAAAGTTCTGCTGACAAGCTTGTTATCCTGAATAACCTGAGCTTTAGAGATTTAACGAGAGCTAATTCTTCGCTTCTCACTTATTGTGAACTAATAACCAGCTGCACTTGGTAGTTCAATGAATGAACGATTTGTTTCCAGTCAGAGGTTAGTCATGTGAAACAAGAGTGTCAAGTAGAGATCAGTCACGTGAAACGACAGTGTCAAGTTATCCACTAGTCTTTTTAATAGTTTTTATCACTTCGGTACCAGTAATAAGTGTTGAGTTACAAGTAAAGCGGGGAGTCAAATTCAAAAATTAAAAGAGGCAGGATGCATATATTTTATATGGAGAAAATTCGGGACCAAGACTGTCCGTTGAATTAAGAGAAGGTGTGAAGTTATTTTAGTTCTCTCACTGCGTTTCTACTTGGGTCGTTGCCTGCTGCAATCGCGCTGCTATTTCATCAATGGCCTGTATAGCCACACCTCTGGTGGACCGTAGCACCTCCATTCCACCGTTCTCCATCCAGGCTGGGAAAACGCCTTCACTGGACACTCGTCTCTTCCGGCAGCCTGGGTAAACACCTTCAATGCTGCTCTCTCACGTCTCTTGTTCCGGCTGGACAATCGCCTTCACGGAACATCCCCACCCCCCGGGCCCGTTTCTGTTATTGCTACACTGTTTTATATCCCCTAATTCCCACACAAACCAGGTCCCCTGACTTTCTCAGCCCACTGTGTTCATGGGAATTGGAGTTCACTATTTACAATGTTATATACAATATTTTACAATGACGAAAGTGTTTAATTATACGCTAAGGCAGAATATCAGTCTCCCACCTTCCTGATACCTTTTCTCCACACTTCACTGATTGTTAGTTACTATATATATATATATATATATATATATATATATATATATATATATATATACTGTATATATATATATATATATATATATATATATATATATATATATATATATATATATATATATATTACCTCAATAAACTGTACATCCGATTTTTCTACTAGTTGGCGTAATTTCCCCGATATGGACGAGACTGGACCAGGAAATACATGGTGAGTTGATTTTTATTTACAAGTTATTTACAATTGTCAGTTAATAGTCCCTAGTCCGATACGGACATAAACTAACTCACTTCTTCATCCCTCTCTGTTCTAGAGCTTTAAACATACGATTCCCAGTTTTGTCTCAGCGTTCTTCCGCCGGATGGGAATGATCACCTCTCTTGATCCTGTGACTGGGTAGCACAGGTAGGTTGGGGAACTGTCGCCCCGTGTATTTACACACTTTACATCTACTGGTGCACATGTTCGTAGAACCTATTTTATCAATTATTCTTTTATGTTTACCTTGAACTAAAATATCACCTAAATTAGCTTCTCTTTTGAATGCTACAACTGGGGCCTTAAGAAATACTTTTTTTTTAAATTTTTCTGAATTATGTAGAATCCTCAAGTGTTTCCAAACTATCTTAGAAATATTGGGCAAAAGTTTAGAGTAAGTCATTACTAAAGGGACTCTTTTGACCTTTTTATCTCTATTTTTATAATCTAGTGATCATCTCTTTTTAGTTTATCCACTTTCCTTACCTCCATCTCTATAATTCTTTCTTTGTATCCTCTTTTTTTAAGATTTGTTTTTAATACATTTCTTTGTTTTACATAGTCTCTTTCTTTTGAGCATATTCTTCATATTCTGATTCATAGACCCTTTGGGATTGCTTTTTTAGTGTCTATGGGATGTGCAGAGGACATGTGTAATACTGGTGCATGTCAATAGGTTTACAGAAGAGGTCAGTCTCAATTGAACCTTCTTCAAGTTTTACTATGGTATCTAAAAATTCTATTTCTTTTCTTGTCCATCGAAGGTCCACCTTAATATTACTGTGTATTTCATTTGCCATTTTATGAAACTGGAAAACAGATTCTTCTCCATGTGTCCAAACCCCAAAAATATCATCTACAAACCGAATGTATTCTAAAGGTTCTCTTTCTGATTTTCTAAGTAATTGTTCTTCCCATTTCCCCATGAATGTACTGGCAAAATGCATTCCTAATTTAGATCCTATTGCTGTACCATCGTTTTGTTTGTAATTCTTATTAACAAATGTAAAATAACTGTTTTCTAAAACTACGTTGATCATGTTCAGCACCTCTGCTGTTGGTATTGATTTATCTAGTCTATTATCTAGTGCTTTTTGACAAGCTTCTAAAGTTTCTTTACGAGGGACACTTGGGTACAAGGATTTTACATCCATGCAAAATAAAATTGTATTCTCTGGAAGGTTGTGTTTTAGTGATTCAAGTCTTTTTAAAAATTGTTTTGTATCCTTAACATAGCTTGGTAATTTCTCAACGTGCGACCTAAGTTGTTTTTCTGCTATTTCAGCTATTATGTGTGTTGGATTATCAATTGTACTGACTATCATTCGCATAGGGTGATTTTCTTTGTGCATTTTAGGATTTCCTCTTGCTAGGCCTGTTCTTGCATTATGTGGCTGCATGTATTTTTAAAATTATTTTGATATAATTCCTTTATTGTATAGTCTCTCCGCAATTTCCTTAACCTCTTTTACCGATTTATTGATCTTATTGCTTTAACTTCTTCATATGTATCTGTATTATTTAATTCACATTCTACAGATTTCATATAGTCATCTGTGTTCATTATCACTATTCCTGAGCCTTTATCTACTGGTCTTATCATTATATCATCATCATTTAACAACTCAGTCATAGCTTGTTCTTCAATATTGGTTAAATTAAGTTTACATCTTTTCTTTAGTCCTACTATTATTTCTTGTTTAACTACTTCAATATACATATCTAACCATTTATCTCTTCCATCCGGAGGAGTCCATGTGCTTGTACTATTAACCTTAATCCCATGCTCATAATTACCCTCTGAATCTGAGATATTTTCATTGAAAAAATATTCCGCTAATCTCATGCGTCTCTCCCACTCCTTTAATTCAGTGGCCAGTTTATCTTTATCGATGTATCTTTTAGTCGGTATAAACTTAAGTCTTTTACTCAGTACTGCTTTTTGGGATGTGGTTAGTTTTACTTGATAAATTAAATACTATGTCTTCTGTCTTATCTTTTGTGTATTTGGTACCATGTCTATTTTTGGGTCGCCTATCTTTCTGTTTTGAATTCTCTGTCTTAGTCATGTTTAATTCTCTATTTTGCATTTTATTATTTACTTTAACCGGGTTTATTTTTACTGTTTTAGATTTATTTTGATTATCTTTCTTAATTATGCAAGAGTATTCAAATTTTCTTCCGGTTTCATTGTCTTTAAATACAATAACTGAGAATTGGTTATTGTTGTATAAAAGATTAATTGGATCGTTCTTATTTTTTATAGTTTCTATTGTGCCTTCGTATTTAAAACAGTCCTTATTCTTTAAGTCTATGTATACGTGTATGGGCCTATTTAGGAGGTCTACAGCTGCCAGAACTTCGGCCTCTGTAGCCCAAGAATCTATACTTCCGTCACTTAATTTCATTTTTTCAATACGGGTCACTGAGTCGATGTACATTTCATATTGTTTTATATTGCTTTCCATTAGTTCTATTACATTATGTCTAATTGTTCGATGGTCATTTTGTGAACCGTATAAAACCACACCTAAACATCTAAAGAAACAGTTCCCGTCCTTCTCTATTTGAACTATGTTGTAGTCGTCATAACTCTTATACTCGCATTGCTCAAGCATTCTATTCGAAAGTGTTTCAGCAGTGTTTTCCTTATTCTCGGATTTGTTATGATTTGAAATTTTAATTTTTTCTAGACCTATTTTGTAATCCCGGTTGACCTATATACAGTATATATATATATATATATATATATATATATATATATATATATATATATATATATATATATATATATAGTAAGACAACAGGGAGGGGTTAAATCCTCCTGCAGTAAAACTTGTGCGTAGGCACATTTTGGGTTTGTTTTGTTTAATTGTTTTTGTTAATTGTTTTATTGTTAATTATCACCTGCACCTGGCTATGATTGTAAATTAGAGCCAGGTGCAGGGTTTATAAGGAGAGCAGTCAGTCTGCTCCTGGCTGCTGAAGTGTGTAGAAGCCCGACTGTGCTGGTGTGTGGGTACAGCCGTAATTAAAAGGAAAAGGTACTGTAAAGCCTTTTTGTGTGTGCTGTTTTGTTTATTTTGGGTTACAGGTAAACCGCTTAGCTGTCCTGTCTTTTAGTTTAGGTTCCTGTTTTGTTTAGTTAGTGCTCAAAAAGAGCTAGGTGTTTGTTTTGTTTATTTTTGTTTTTGTATTGTTTATTAAAAATGGCGCAACCACGCTTTAAAAATCCATTTCTGGAACCGCGGTGAGGGGCGATTCTTTTACAATAAATATATATATATATATATATGCGCTAGAGTTTATACACTAGTCTAGCGAGCGAATAGAAAAAAATACATGGCAATGCATCAAATTTATGCAATGACCATTTTTTAAAACTTGTGAAGTCATTATGTACAGCTGTTTTTTGCTAGAATCCAATTTAATGGAAACCTTTTTTTGTATGATAAGATTTGCATATATTTTTGTGCAAAATTTTGGACGTTTCGCTACAATTTTTTTTGTCTTGTTCATCGTTAACATAGCATATATCTGGAGAAAGGCTTATCCATTCTCATCAAACTTGGTATTTAGTTTAGGTTATTGAGAATTATTATTTTTGTACATATTTAAAGAATGGCTTATAAAATTGTGATTAAACATCTATTCCTAATATGTTTTGTATACTGTGCTTTACACACTGTTAAGATTTGGGCATCAACTTTGTCATCATACTGATAGCTCTATTTTTTAATTTACAGCTGATGTACTGTATGTCACTGACATACTACTTATTTTTCATATACACATGATGGAAAACCTTTGTCCTCCAGAGGCCGATAGCTCGCTGACATCCGCTCTTGATTTCCTGGGTGTAAAGCGGCAGTTGGCTTGGTTGTGGGATCACAGGACGCCTGCTGACCTTCAGTTCTTATGAGCTGTTGTGGGGAATTGCTGAGGTGAGGGAACGTAATTGGACATTCTTAGCTAGGGAGAAAATTGGGGGTAAAATCCTCTAGTTGGAGGGTGGTGTAATAATGGGGTATGATAATAATATAAATAATATGCCTTTTAAATTGTTAACTTGAGTTTTGTTCCCCACCCCAGCAACCCTGCTGTGGCGCACATCTCCGAGGCTGAGTGGGTGTTCGAGATAGCTGACAGTGTCTGCTAATGAGGGACAATGTGCCGTAACAGAGTTTTTAATAAAACAGCTGTGGCACCTGCAGACTGCCAAGCTCCACAAAACCCATCTGCAGACCAATGTGATCTATTATTCAAACACAGATATGAAAGATCCACCTGCTACAAATATAAAATGACATTTCTCTGATTTTTTTTTCTTAAAAAATGTTGTCGAAATGCAGCATCACTTCATGTTTTAAAATGTAACATTGGATCTGCTGGATCGTGTGCATGTACTGTCTGAATTATTATTATTATTATTTTACTGCCAATTATTTTCCGCGCTTAGAACAACAGGTTCTCTATTAACAAGGTTTCTAAAGATATCAGATGAAACAGATTTAATATGTGTTACATTGCTTTTTTTTTTTTACCTTTTCAAATACCTGGGGGAAAAAAACTGGCAAAAAAAAAATGTTATGGATTTTAAAAAAAATCATTCAAAAATGGGACCCTTATGGGCTGGTCATGTCTGTCCGCCTGTCACATTTTATAGTGAACAAGACCACTGTATTGATTTTGCACCAATCTTCACCAAACGTTTTTCATATACTCCTATATACGTTACAGATTGCATTTGGTTATAATCCGCTAAACTCTTTATTTGACAGTTTTTTTGCCGTGGTTTCTGTATTATATATAGTAATTTTTTTTGGGGGGGGGTGGGGGGTTGTGGATAAAGGCTTCTACCAAATAAATAATAACTGAATATTCAATAAATATTTTTTGTTTTATTAGTGGGTGTGCTTAAATAATCAATGTAATTAAATTATAAAATACCACCATATTTCCTAATACCTGTCTAGGGGAGTGAGGGGGGGGTATAAATGTCATATATATAACTTCTTAAGATGAATTTTATTTTGTTCATTTTGCTAGTATATAATATTCTTTCAGAGACATTATTCAAATTAGCCCATTGCCAGGATTACTAAATTATTACAACAATTTTACTGGCTTCAAAGCTATAATGCACAGATACACCCATGTTATTAAACGTGATTAAATCAATATGACATGTTTAGAATGTAAATTATACCTTTGTTTTCTGGGGTGCGTTCAGATTAATTTTTTATGACATTATTATGTGTATGAGTGTGCATTACTCTTGAAATAAATGTGAAAAGTAAAGCAGGAATTTGTCAAAATAAATAAACTAATAAACAAACCAATTACAATATAAAAAGGCAACCTATTGTGTTAACATGGCTGTGATGTTTTTGTGTTGTTTGTTTGTTTGTTTTTTAATATCCTAAACATTATGTATATATTTAAAGGTTTTTTTATGTTTCTAACAATACTATACAATTTTTATAATTATATATATATTTAGCTCAAAGAGCCAGCTGACTAAAGTTTCGATATGTTGTACATATCTTTCTCATGGGAGCCTCAAAATTTATATATATATATATATATATATTGAATTCTGTAATAAGCCTAGTAATACAGTGGGTGCTGATAGGTTCGATGCTGTTTCCTTACTTTATACTTGAATAAATAATGACAAATCAATGAAAACGTTGACATCTTTACTGATAAAAACCGCAACATTGGGTTATATACAAAAAATCATGCCGCATTTTCATTTTCATAAAAGTGCAAAAGACAGTTGTTCAAATTCTTTAGTAACAATATAACAGGCACTGAGCATGCTTTCTTCAATTTAAATTCTCATTTAGTACAAAGTGTAAATCTTAGGTAAGAAATTCAATGCACAACATCCATTTCGGTCGAATGGCTAAACATGCTTCACTATTAAGATGTCTCATTCACTGAACATCTTTATAAAAGTGCAAGAGTCGTTAGACTCGCATTTGGATTGCATTCTCTTCTCTTTATACTGTACTCAAGTTTTTGGTACCAATTTCCATGCACAAAAACGGAATTCTGCATGCATAACCTTCAAAATAATATTAATAATAAAAAATGTAAACATTCCAGCAGACCCATGAAGGGTTAATAATCACCAAGAGGCAAGAGAAAGCGGTTTAGAAACAAACAAACAAAAACATATACATATTAAACATTAAAAGTTAAACAGAAGGCATTCATTTTTATAGTTAAAACATACACGGCTCGCCAGACCACATATTTATGACAGTTCTTCGAGTAACAGTTCTTTTTTCTGACTTCAGCTTCAGGACAAAGCGCACCTGACGTTGCATATTTTCATTTATTCCGATATATGGACCTGATCCTTATACTGAATCAGGAGTCTAGCTCGACACACTGCTAGTAGAGGCCAATGATGACAGCCTCCACATCTTTCGAAGGTCTCCTGTCCTTAACTAGAAAGTTGATCATGCTTTCCGACTTGATCATCAGATTGCAGCCCAGGAAGAAAATGCCAAAAATGACAGTTAATGACAGCACACACAGCACCGCTATCTGCACCACTCTCGTGATGAAGAGATTCCGCTCGTCCGGGACAAGGACCAGGGAACCTCCGTCGCTTGTGGTGACCGGGGTACTGCCATTGCAGCATCCCACTATGGAATCTGCTAGGTCCTGGCTTTTGTTGGTGAAGATTCCTTGTGCCCAGATAGACTGGTTAAAAAATGTCCCGTTCATCTTTGAAATGGTAAAGTGTCAATAGTTTACAGCACAATATCAATAAGAAAAAAAAACAGCAGTTACACTAAAACTGAATGTTTCCTGCAACACGTCGATATGCAATAAAACAATCCCAAAGCACAGGCTAAAAATACCGTTGCACAATTTTACATCAATAATTCAATTGCATCATATTGTTTTGGTAGTTACTGCTGTAAATCTTGCATGAGATCAACACCAAGATTTATGATATACTCAAATCATACAAATCCATGAGACGCGCAACTGCTGCTTGATAACTTTCTCTAGATACTGCTGTAGCGCAGTGTAGAATTCCAGCCTTACTGAACAAGAAAACGTATCAGGGCTATGAAGCGGTCTTCTCAAGCATTCTTCAGCGTTAATAGTGACGGTTCACACAGACCTGTGTCTAACCACAAACACTTAACACACACCCCTTCCTCCTGGTCCCCGTAACTTTATTTAGTAGATGTATTCTAAACGGATTATAAATTCCTCAGGAATATACCATCTACGGCAGATATAGGGGGAATTGTATCTAGCACCAAAATAAAACCATCTTTCTTTCAAACGCCAGGGCATTATTATTTTTCAGGTGAAATGTATTTGGTAGTGCATTTCAACACAAATACCCACGTACAATAGATCAAGTTGAATGGTTTTAAAATACACGGGTGTCACAACATCCCTCTGCCCCCTCCGTCAAAAACACGCATGTTGCCAGCAAGTGACTGCTGTGCATTCCGGTGGATGCGTTTACGATTAGACTCGGAAACGCAGATTCTAAAGTTTTGGGGTAAACAATACGATTCTGTTTATTAAATTCAAATAATGTCTGACAGTAAAATGAACCATTAAAAACCCTGTCAATGACATTCATGCTTGCCATGGCTGTAAATCTAATAGTAGAGACACCTGCGACATGAAAAAGTAGATCACTTGTAAAAGTGCTACTATGACAGACAGACAGATTGGCAGATGCCTTTATACACCGGATTCTGATTCACTCAAAAGCTTGTGCTAAAGTTGTCCAGAAGTTTCATCATAATTGAGTAAGTGTTTTCTCTATATATGTAATAATGTAGAAAGAGACACAGATAGACAGTGTGTCTCGATATACACCCATATTCTGATACTCTTAATACCTTACATGAAAGAATGTCCTAAGCAAATTTTGTCAGAATTTTAGGGGTTCTCTACGTAAAAAATGTAAGTGTGACATCAGTGGCACTGGAACCGATTTTAAAGTGGATATGCTGAAAGCTACTGAACAAAACTGTAACCCCTGTATATGATGGAAGCTGTGCCAAGCTGCTGCACCCCCCAGCACCCCTAGTTCCAGCACCCCTGTGTGACATGCAGACATACAGACAAAAACCTTCAATCCTCCCGAGATTATGATAAATAACACTGGAATGTACGGCCACCTCAGCCTGGGATAACAATTGAAGGGCTACCCATTTTATTTATGACATCTGACACAAGTCCCTCTGGTTTTAAAATCCATTTCTGTCCCCTATCGCTTCAGTACCATTTGCATTGCATCACTGTGGAAATCCCTGAAGGTCCAGTACTATTAAGCAGCTCTCTCATCCATGTTTGTTGCATTTAGAGTGCCCAATGCCATTTTGCTAGCAAAGAGATCCCCATTTGTTAACATTCAATATGGCTCTTTTACAAAGCTGAATATGTTGAAGTGATCGTAGCTTACAAAACACATCATTTCAAAAATCTAAACTGTTGTGCACTTCTCAAAAATGTCTCAAATGTAATTTTGAAAAAAATACATGTTTTTAAACATGTTTATCTATATATCTATCTATCTGTCTATCTATCTATCTATCTATCTTTATAGATAGATAGATAGATACTTTTTCAAAATACCTTTATTAACTACTCACAAGTCTTTAACATTACAAAGAAACACATAAAAACGAATACATTAATACAGTCAAATATTTACTTTTTTTTTTTTTTTTTAATTAATAAATAACCAACAACAGCAATTTACAAATAAATAATTAAAATCCCACCATCTGTCTCACATAGTGCACCAGCAATACACCAATTCGATGAAAACATTTCCAAATCATTTACCAAACTGTAATATTTAAAATCCAGTTTAATCCTACTGATAACCAGCATTCTAAAAACAGTAACTGCATTGGTTTCACCAACACCAGCAATATGAGCTTTTCTAGTTTTTAAAATAGAGAGCTTGGCTTGTCCCTGCAGGAAATTTGCTAGCTGACACACATATTTTTCCTTTTTTGTGTAAGCTACACCAAAGATAAAAACACACTCAGAAAAATCCAAGCCCAGGTCAATAAACAGGCGCCTTATGAGAACAAACAAAGGGGCTAAACAGTTACAGAAAACAAAACCATGAAAAACAGTCTCTCTTTCTATACAAAAGGGACATTTATCTGTTATTCCTGGGTCTATGATGCACAGGTAAGCATTGACAGCGATGATGGTGTGCAGGAGTCGCCACTGCAAGTCCCCTGATCTCTTGGGTAGAGGAGGTTTATACAGGCTCCTCCAGGCCGGTCTGGCCTGCTCTCCCACCTCCAACCGCTCCCTCCAATGTGTGTCTGGAAGTTCTTGTAACTGTCTTTCATGACACAATTTAACACACAATTCATATAATTTTTTGCCTTCTGTATTTGCCAGGGGGAGATCTGTCAACTTTTCCATTGTTAGCAGGCGACCTTCATCTTCCCCACTCAAGGGGGCCAATGGGGAAACCAATAAGGAGGGGAAAGGGGTCTCAAGTAAGGCCTGATTCTTTACTGAGAACCCATTTTTCAAAATGTCATCCTGCTCTCTAGACAGGGCTGTTTGAATCTGACAAAGTAACCTGCCACCTACTCTCGCAGAGTGTAAACCCAGAGCTAAGGACAACTGTTGTGGACTTTTCCATTTTGCTCTATTCACATCCACAACGTGTCGAAGCTTTATAACCCCAGCTTTCATCATTGACTTTGTAAACGACTGAGACTCTGTTAATTTTATTCTAAACCCAGGATTAAAAATGACAGGTTCCTCTAGCAGCCAATAGAAGTCAAGAGTTCCCTCACCTCTTTGAACTCTCAGACTGCCATGCCCTAAGCAAACTCTGGTAAAACGGTGGCAGATTGGGCGAGTTGAACAGGGCACTATCTAGGAGGAAAAGCTGTTTGTCCAGCCCCAGCCCTCCAGCTTGATGCAGTAAAAACTGAGCTACATCAGTCCAGGGAAGTTTCTCGCTGCTATACAGCAGTTTTTTAACTGTTTGCAGCCTGAAAGCTCTGAGTCTACTAGACAAGTCCATCAAACCTTGCCCTCCTTCTTCCAGAGGCAAAAACAACACACACTGCCTCAACCAATGTAACCCGTCCCAGAAGAAACTCAAAAACTCTCTCTGAATTTCCTTTAAAAGATCTTTCGGAGGTTCCATACATATAAGCCTATGCCAGAGCATAGAAGCAGCTAAATTATTTACAATTAAGACCCTTCCCCGGTAAGAGATCTTTTGCAAAATCCAACGCCATTTCTGCAGGCGCCCTTTTACTTTCTCCAAACACCCCTCCCAGTTCTTCCTGACTGTCCTCTCATTCCCTAAGTATACTCCCAAATACTTTATCTCCTCTTAACTCCACTGCAAGCCACCTGGCAGAACTGGGATCCCACATCCCTTCCAATCCCCTATTAACAACCCTTCACTTTTTTGTCAGTTTATTTTGGCTGAAGAAATTGCTTCAAAACATTTCTGACTTTCATACAATTTGTCAACATCTGCTTGACTCTGAATAAAAACAGAAACATCATCTGCATAAGCGGAGACCTTAATTGGTTGAGCTAGGCTACCTGGGATAGTGAGTCCTGTTAAAACCTGTCTAAGTCTATTGATAAGCAGCTCAATAGAAAGAGAATACAGCATTCCTGAGAGAGGATAACCTTGTCTTATACCCCGGCGGACTGGGAAAGGTGCACTCAGCTCCCCATTGATCTTCAGCAAACTAAAAATGTCACAGTATAGGGACTGTATTTGAGATATAAATCTCGGGCCAAATCCGAAGGCTTCAAATACCTTCCATAAATAACTGTGGTCGACTCTGTCAAAGGCTTTTTCTTGATCAAGAGAGATAAGCCCAGCAGGGAAACTAAAGAGCTTAGAGGCAGCCAATATGTCTCGAATTAAAAAAATGTTGTCAAAGATGCATCGGTTGGGCACACAGTAGGTTTGGTCAGGGTGTATAACAAGACCCGAAACAGTGCTTAGTCTTCTGGCCAGGGCTTTGAACATTATTTTGTAATCTGTGCATAACAAGGACACAGGTCTCCAGTTCTTTATACTACACAAATCCCCTTTCTTGGGTAATAGTGTTATCACTGCCCTCCTGCAGCTCATAGGCAGCACTCCTTTCTCCGTGCATTCATTTAGAACTTCATACAGGTCATCCTTCAATAATGACCAAAAAGTTTTAAAAAATTCAACATGCAGCCCATCCATTCCTGGAGTTTTTCCCCCTTTTAGCCCCTGGAGGGCATCAGAGAGCTCTTGCAACGTTAGGGGAAACTCAAGTTCTTTCTTTTCCTCTTCAGCGAGCCTTGGCAGAGCCTCCAGGAACTGCTGTGTCGCTTCAGCCTGTTCCCCAACCTCCATTGTGAACAGTTCCGAATAGAATTTCACAGCGTGTCGCCGAATCTCCCCAGGCTCCCTCAGCTCTTCCCCTGTCGAAGTTTTTAAACAGTGAATGACTTTCCGCTCTGCCCTCTTTTTTTCCAATCCAAAAAAAAACTGTGTGGGTGCATCGATCTCAGCTATATGCTGCATTCGGAACCTCACCAGCGCCCCCTGCATTTTGACATTCAACAGTTCTGCCATCTGCTGTTTTTTGTTCATGAGGTCTTGAATCGACCTACTATTGGGATTGGACTGTAGAGATCGCTGAAGCTCTAACATATCCCTCTCCAGCTCTTCCAGAGCCGCAGTCATCCTCTTTGTGACATTAATAGTGTACTGCTGAGAGAACAATCTGATCTGCACCTTCCCCACATCCCACCACTCAGCCAGGGAAGTAAAAGCAGTCTTCTGCTCTCTCCACCTTTCCCAAAGAAAACTCATGCATTCTTTAAAATGGGTATCTGTGGAAGGGTGGTGGGCAACTCACTGACACCAGGAGACAGTATGTTATTTGTGACGCCGCTCAGGCGCACTGATTTATTGCGTCCAGGAGATGGCGTTTTTGTCCGTGGACTGGATACTGGCGACAGTAACCAGCACCACGGCTTGTACCACAACAGGTACACAAGCAAGGGCACAACAAGTGCTCGTAAATAATAATGAAAACCAAAGGCGAAAGAAAAGGGAAAATAAAACACAGTAATAAAACTACAAACAAAAGTGCTGCTTACGCGGTGCCCCACTGCCGCTAAGCCGGTCAGCACGAGCCTCCGTCCTGCGCTAGCTTGCTATACACTGGGATGGCCGTTCCCGTATAACTAAACCCGTCCCCTTGGGTGTGTAGCCACGTATTTTACTTTGATTTCTTTTAAATTATTTTCAAGCCGGCTGTTATCCCCAGCCCGACTTGCCTCGTTTTCCTCCTTTTATCACCTGGCGTCTGCGGTCAGGGTCACGGTGTGTTCCCCAATACGGCCACCCGAGTGCACCTAAAGCACCGTTCTTAAGGGCCGAGCAATCTCCCAAGGCCCCCTCTCAGCCACTCAGAGAGGAAAGCACACAAACACTCTTCCCCACCTCTCCGTGTCATCGCCATGACTGACAGGCGGATCATAGGAGACTGCTGCCCTCTACCTGCAGCAATACGCATGTGCCAGATAGTCAGTCCAGGTCTCCCCTGCTACACATCCTCCCCTCAGAATGGCACCACCGGTCCATTCGAAAATCCTACAACCCCATGCCTTCCGAGAGAAAAATCCGCGTTTTGATGCAGTTTCCTGCTCGGTGGACTACCCTGAAGGCATAGGGCTGCAGGGCCAAGTACCACCGTTGTTATCCTTCATCCGATGAAGCCATGCTAAGGGGGCATGATCCGTAATCAGGGTGAAGTGTCGCCCCAGGAGGTAGTACTGGAGTGACTCGACTGCCCATTTTACTGCCAGACACTCCTTCTCGATGGTACTGTAGTTTTCTCGCGGGAAGGAGCTTCCTGCTGATGTACAGGACCGGGTGCTCGCTTCCCGCACCTCCTGAGACAACACTGCCCGAGACCTGTCTCTGGCGCATCCGTCTGCAGGGTGAACCGCCTACTGAAATCAGGACTGCACAGCACTGGCTTGCTGCACAGCCTACGCTTCAAAGCGAGAAAGGCTCTCTGGCACGGCTCCGTCCACTGAACCGTATTTGGGGCAGCCTTCGGGTGAGGTCTGTCAAAGGAGTAGCAAGCGTGGCGAAGTTCGGGATGAACTTCCTGTAATAGCCCGCTAGTCCCAAGAAAGAGCGCACCTGGGTTTTGGTCGTAGGGACCGGCCAGTCAGCCAAGGCTTTCACCTTAGCAATCAGCGGTCTGATCTGGCCGCTCCTACTCGATACCCCAAATACTCCGACTCACTCTTCCCAATGGCACATTTCTTTGGGTTAGCAGTGAGCCCAGCCTCCCGCAAGGATTGCAGCACCGCCGCCACCTTACCGAGATGACTCGGCCAGTCTTCACTGTGGATTACCACATCATCTATGTAAGCGGCGTACTGCTGATGGCGTCGCAAAATGCGATCCATCATCCGCTGGAAAGTGGCTGGTGCTCCGTGCAACCCAAAGGGCATGGTCCTAAATTGGTACAACCGAAGGGAGTCGAAAACGCCGTCCTCTCTCTGGACTCTGGGGTCAGGGGTATCTGCCAGTACCCCTTCGTTAAATCCAGTGTCGTCATAAAATGAGCCGTGCCTAGGCGGCTCCAGCAACTCATCTACCGGGGCATGGGATAAGCATCAAACTTCGACTTTTCATTAACTTCGCCTGAAATCAATGCAAAATCGAGTTGACCCATCCGGCTTATCCACTAAAACAATCGGACTGTTCCAGTCACTTTGGGACTCCTCTATTACCCCCAGTCTAAGCATCTCATCAATCTCCGCCTTCACTACCTGCCTTTTGCGCTCAGGTATGCGGTGCGGCCTCTGGCGAACTGGCCCCGGCTCAATCTCAATGTGATGGTGGGCTACTCGAGTCTGCCCGGGACGGAGAAAACACATCAGGAAACTCCGCCACTAGCGCCCGAGCCTGACATTTCTGTGTTGGTGTCAGATTATCTGCAATCTGTACCGACCCTTTTCCGCCAACACAGAAAGATCAGGTCCCAGGTCTGTGGCGTCATCTGCTTGCGCCACTAACAAAGCCTCCTGCTGTAACCAAGGTTTCAACAGGTTTACATGGTAAATGTGCTTCTCTCTCCGTCGCTCCGGCTGGCAGATCTCATAATCCACCGTCCCAACCCGGCGTGTAACCTCAAGCGGCCCTTGCCACTTCGCCAGAAGTTTGGACTCAGAACTGGGTAGCAATAGAAGCACCTTATCCCCGGCTGAAACGTGCGCAACCGGGCCCCCTGTTATATTGGGTCTCCTGTCTGTGCTGAGCCTGTTGCAAGTTGTCATGTGCCCACTTTCCTACAGACTCAAGGCGTTTGCGCAGGTCCAACACATACCGGACAGTATTGGTCGAATTGTCCTGCTGCTCCTCCCACATCTCTCTGACCAGATCGAGCACACCCGGGGTCTCCGTCCATACAGCAGCTCGAATGGCGAAAAACCCGTGGAAGCCTGGGGTACCTCTCTGATAGCAAAGAGAAGGCGGAATCAGCTGGTCCCAGTAGCGCGCGTCACTATTAATAAATCTGCGCAACATGTTTTTGAGGGTCTTATTAAATCGCTCCACAAGACCATCAGTCTGAGGGTGAAAAACCGAGGTCCTAATGGTCTTAATCCCCAAAAGTTTACATGTTCCGCGGACTAGCGGGACATAAAGTTGGTGCCTTGGTCGGTCAATATTTCCTTGGGGATCCCCACCGGGAGAAAACCTTCACGAGCTCGTTGGCAACAGATTTAGCAGGCGCAGATCGGAGGGAATGGCTTCTGGATAGCGCGTGGCGTAATCCAGAATGACCAATAGGTGTGTGTATCCTGCCGCACTCCTTTCTAACGGACCCACTATATCCATTCCAATACGCTCAAACGGAGCCTCCACTAGGGGCAACGGCACCAGTGGCGGCGTGGGACGGTTCTAGGGCTAGCTTTCTGACATTCCCCACATCGTTCACAAAAGCGTCTGACATCACCGTCCAGCCCCAGCCAATAGAACCGTGTCACGAGCCTCGCTTTAGTCTTGTCCCTTCCCAAATGACCAGACAGGGGAATAGCGTGAGCAAGCTGCAACAAATCCTCTTTAAAGGGCTGAGGAATGAGCAACTGGTGGCGCACTTCCCCAGTCTGGGGCAATTTTCAACACGGTACAACAGGTCTCGATTAATTTCAAAGTGAGGGTGCGTGGCGGCGTCTGGGCTCGACCACACGACCATTTACCACAGCTGCTTGGTCAAAGAGCCTGCCCAGCACGTCGTCACGCCCTTGCTCAAGTCGGAAGTCACGGGAGCGAGCTAAAAATCAGCTCCCATGGCTTCCAACTCGGGATCAGGTCGGTCCCGGCGGAGGCAGCCGAGCCAGACCCCTGCGCTGACTCCGCGGCCTCCCCAGACTCCTCCCCAACCGCCCCCACCTGAAACCTCTCGGACTCCCTCCATTGCCAGCCCTCATTCTTAGCGGCCCGGCGTTCCCGTTTAGTTTTGCGGGGTCTGAATCTATGGCAATAGCAGTCCGGGTCACGAAAGGGAAAGATCTCGCCAATTACTTCCTCTTTCTTTGCCAATAAGGAAGGCGGGGCTGTCACAGCAGCCAACCAATCTTTAAACTGCTCGCAGTCCGTCCCAGAACCACAGGCACCCGGCAATCGAGGACACAAACCCAATTGCACTCGCGTCACCTGCTGGCCAATTTTCAAATTCACATACATTTTGGGATAGGTGCGCACATCACCATGAATACATTTAATATGCACCTGTCCCGTTATTTGTTTATGCCCCGGTGAGATTAAGCTCTCTTGTATCAGGGACTGACTACACCCTGAATCTAAGAGAGCCTGGGTTTGTGTATCATCCACTGACACAGGAATCACAAAACCCGTCTGCTGGAGTGACTGATGTAATGGAACAGTCTTACCTGGTCGGATGACGTCACATCCCATAGCGGGGCAAACCCGGTCGATGTGGTTCACCTCCCAGCTTGTTCCACACATCAGTGAACTGGTTTCTTGCCAGGAAGCTTCAGCAGGAAGTGGAGACACAGGAGCCATCAAAGGGGCTCGGCGGCAGGGTGGCCGCGAGACCCGGTCCAACACTGCAGCAGCCCGTGGGTGACCCCACTCTGCCCCAGTTCTCGGGCGGGAGCTCCCACCGCCACACTCCGTCCAAAGACCTGGCGACCCCTTCCCCAAGTCCCTTCGCCCTCCCTGGGGCCCGTAGAGGGTGATGCTGGAGTAGCGCCGTTCCCAGGCAGCTTAGCGGGCGTTGGTTCTGCTGCCTGGTACTGCTCAGCTAGTTGGATCGCCAAATCCAGGGTGGCGGGTGCCTGCCGTTGTACCCACACACGGGGTCCCGGAGCCAAGCACTGCAGGAACCGCTCGATCACGACCAGCTCCACCAACCTGGCAGCGGTAGTAGCTCCTGCAAGCGATACGCGATGGCCCTGGGGTGTTCCTCCGCCGAGAAGTTCTCCTCCCTGAACTCGCGGCGGTAGCCCTCCGGAGTCGCACCCACGCGGTTGAGGATGACAGCTTTCAGCGTGGGGTACTCCATCATTGCCGCCGGATCCAGGGTGCTCGCCGCCGCCTGCGCCTCCCCTGTCAGCTGTGGCAGGAGGTAGCTAGCCCACTGCTCGCGGGCCCACCCGGCAGAGATCGCCAACGCCTCAAACACCTCCAGGTATGCTTCTGGCGATCCTCCGCCGTCATTTTTGTGGGCTGCTGTAGCCATGGGTCCGGCCCCACAGCTCTTGCACTCCCCTGCACCACCGTCGTGAGGGTTTCGCGCAGGAGATCCATTAAGGTGGTGAACTGCTGGGTATCCATTCTACCCCTGGTCTTGCACTGCTTTGTGTGGGCAGTGCCAGTGAATCCCACTTCTGACACCACGTGTGGAAGGGTGGTGGGCAACTCACTGACACCAGGAGACAGTATGTTATTTGTGGCGCCGCTCAGGCGCACTGATTTATTGCGTCCAGGAGATGGCGTTTTTGTCCGTGGACTGGATACTGGCGACAGTAACCAGCACCACGGCTTGTACCACAACAGGTACACAAGCAAGGGCACAACAAGTGCTCGTAAATAATAATGAAAACCAAAGGCGAAAGAAAAGGGAAAATAAAACACAGTAATAAAACTACAAACAAAAGTGCTGCTTACGCGGTGCCCCACTGCCGCTAAGCCGGTCAGCACGAGCCTCCGTCCTCGCTAGCTTGCTATACACTGGGATGGCCGTTCCCGTATAACTAAACCCGTCCCCTTGGGTGTGTAGCCACGTATTTTACTTTGATTTCTTTTTAAATTATTTTCAAGCCGGCTGTTATCCCCAGCCCGACTTGCCTCGTTTTCCTCCTTTTATCACCTGACGTCTGCGGTCAGGGTCACGGTGTGTTCCCCAATACGGCCACCCGAGTGCACCTAAAGCACCGTTCTTAAGGGCCAAGCAATCTCCCAAGGCCCCCCTCTCAGCCACTCAGAGAGAGGGAAAGCACACAAACACTCTTCCCCACCTCTCCGTGTCATCGCCATGACTGACAGGCGGATCATAGGAGACTGCTGCCCTCTACCTGCAGCAATACGCATGTGCCAGATAGTCAGTCCAGGTCTCCCCTGCTACAGTATCTTTTAAAAGCTGAGTGTTAAAATGCCAGTAAGACTTTCCTGGCTTTTGCAAGGGAACCATTACACTTAAAGTTAAAAGAGAATGATCGGATAACCCAGTTGGAGAAATAAAACACTTGGTGACCAGATTAAAATGCTGTTTAAAAATATAAAAGCGATCAAACCTGGCCAAGGAAACATTATTATTGCAGTATTTGACCCATGTATACTGTCTCATTGAATTGTTAAATTGTTTCCACACATCAGTCAAGTCATGCTTTTTTAAAATCAAATTAAGTTCTGAAGCTGACTGAAGGTGTGGCTCAGGATGATTACGGTCCTCCAAGTGGTTAACTGTGCAATTAAAATCACCAGCTAAAACAACCCTATCTCTGCCACTGCAGCCATTTAAAACTTGATCTAATGTCTTAAAAAGCCGTACCCGCTCTCGTCCATCATTCGGGGCATATATGTTTAAAAAAACAAACATGTTTTCCCCTATCTTTATGTCAACTTTTAACTCCTATTAACTTTTATCTCCCTTTCACCACTTCAGTAACAACAGGGGGAGACTGAATAAAACCTTTTGAAAACAGCACGGCCACCCCAGCGCTTACATTGGAGCCGTGACTAAGAAACACGTCCCCCTTCCAGTCACCAAACTAGTCGACTTGGTTATTAAAATCAGTGTGTGTTTCTTGTAAAAAAACAACATTACATTTTTTCTGATCAAGGTATTCAAATAAAGCAGCTCTCTTCAGCTCATCTCTGCACCCATTAATATTTAAAGACCCAATTGTGAATGAATTCATTTTAGTATGAAAAGGAAGGAAGGAAACTGGAAAAAGAAGAACCAGACACACTGACAAGAAGGTAAAGAAATTCCAATCCATTTAATCACTAGGTTGTTTTTTTTTAACTGTTTACTGACTCTAGCGATCAGGTTTTTCAAACGCCAACGCTCTTGCTCAGTGAGGTCGGAGCCTGACGCTTTCTGTGAGGTAAAACGTGCCGCTAATAAAAACAAAGAGATATTTGGGAAACGGTCCTCAATATTGATCCCTCTTCTACCCTTCGTGATTTCCAAAAAATATTTTATGTTACTGACACTGTAGCCAGTTCCAGAGAGAGCCAAGTCTGATGTTTGGGAACAGTCAATCAGACTTGCCTCCTCTTCACTGTCTATCTCTGAGCTCTCTTCGGGAGTTTTGCTGGCAACTCTAACACTCCACGGCACTGTTGTTTTACTCTTCCCAGGCTCCGCTTCACTTTCCTAAGTAACATTAGCTCTTTTCTTTGCAGTTTCATCATCTGCCCGTTTCCTCTGTCTTTTCTTTTTCGGAGTTTTGAACTTAAACTTTTCCCCTACCGTTTCTACATCCATTTTTTCTAATACTGAATTTATTTTACTTTCTTCACCTGCTATTGGATTTAACTCTACTGCCTCAACCACACTCTCTGTTTGTTTGACCTCTACAGATTTAACAATACTCTCAGTTTGTTTGAGCTCTACAGACTCAGACGTATTCTGTATTTTTTTACTGCAACCTGCTTCCACAGCGCTGTCTACATCAAGAGCTGACGGTTTTTCAACGCTATTTGTTGCTTCCACAGCGCTGCCTGCAGCAAGAGCTGACGGTTTTTCAGCGCTAGTTGTTGCCTTCTCTCTGCTCTGTTTTCCAGTCACTGCCAGCTCTCCTACGTTCACCTCAGTACTAGCTTCTTGATCCAGTCTCTCATCCCCCTGAGTTTCTGTCTGTCGGCTACTTTCATTACCTGCATCTGCAGAATTATTAGAGCCGTTCCCAATTTCTTTCCCTCTTCTCTCTCCTCTCTGTTTCTTTATGCTCACTCTTTTTCCCCCTGTCCTGTTCCGCCGTGCTAGCCTCATTTTCGGGACAGTTTTTAACAACATGCCCCTCTTTCCCACAACCAAAACACTTCATGACATCTGTAGTCGCAAAGATAATATAACTATTCTCCTCTATTTTAAATTTGAGGGCTATGTTTAACTCCTGACTCATGTCATTTAGAATCATGTTAACTTGCCTGCAGAAAGAAACGATGTGTTTCAGCTTCAGAGATTTACACCCCAGGGGGATTCTCTTCGGACTCGAAACAATTTTCCCGTGTCTAGAGAGTGCATTCTCTAACACGTCATTCTTTAGAAAAGGGGGAACATTTGAAAGGATTACTTTTCTGGATGGTAAAACCAGAGGTAACACAGTAATAAATGTCTCATTTACCACAATTCCCTTCTCAACAGCTTTAGTAACGAGATTGATTTCATTCAGAAAAGCAACAATTGAACCATTCATTCGAGATGCAGATTTGATATTCTCGCATCCGACAACTTCACCTAACGCCAAAACACATTGCTTCAATGACACAAACCCCTCCATTATGATTTTTACTCCATGACGGCGGCTTAACTTTTCAAAAGAAAAGTTTGTGGGAGCTTCCCTCCCCGCGGAACTGGCCATACTGGCCTATTCAAGCTGACAAAGTCAGCTAAATTTTTGAAAACACCCAAATAAATGAACCTAAATAACACTTATATCCCCCAAAAAAACAACAAAAAAAACCACATAGCACAAAAGGCAATCACTCACCTACTCTCTCCACAACCCCTCCTGCAGCAGCACACACCCCTCACACTCCCAGCATGCACCAACAGACAGAAATAGTAGATAGATAGATAGATAGATAGATAGATAGATAGATAGATAGATAGATAGATAGATAGATAGCTCAATAAATGTACCCTGCCATGTACACCCATTCAAATGTCTCTTGGGGACTAGGAGTTTATGATAAACATTTGGTGAAGATTAGTGCAAAATCAAGGCAGTTATTTTGTTCAGTGTGTAGAGTGTGACAGACAGACAGGCAGGCATGATCAGGGGGTTTATCTGGACGTACACCACTGTGACAGAGATCGAATGATTCTTGGTGTCTGGACACAGTTTTTCCACTTTGCCACAACCACTAAAAAGGAGTTTTATTTACTGTTTTATTTATTACCTTAAAATGTCAGCTTACACAGCCTGTAGAATTAAAGCTCAGCCCTGAGATCAATATTCTCATCTGACTCTGTATTCAAGTAAATTAGATTTATTATTTTCATTTAGAAATCGTACATTCACTGTTGCAAGCACCAATATGCAGTGTTAGACTGGGGGGACGCAGTAGGGTTGCCATGCCAACAGTCTGGTTTTTAAACTTGCTGTCCGGTTTTCTAGTACAGTGATTCCCTTTCAATTAGAAGATGACCGCCAAAACAATACTTTTGGGATATGCCTGCTTGTCAGGTATTTACTGAACATTTTATATCAAAACTGCCGATAGGCCCCTCCGTGGAGTGACGTCCTTGGTCCCGCCCCCCGAGGTAATAAATAGTTTCTCTTTTGCCTTTCACTTCAGGTGAGTAAACAAGGTAAGTATAAACTAACCTTCTCCAGTTGTGTGATTGACTCTTAAGAGCTCTCTCTAGTGAGTTTGTCTGCAGTTCCGTTGCAATTTTATTGCTGGAATTCGACTCGCCACTTCCCCCGGAATCAGAAACTCGGCAGCTGAAGACTGAGCTAACCCTACGCAACTGCGTTTCGTTAAAATAAAATAAAATAAAAACTTTCAACAGCCTACATCACCTGCCGATCGTAGTCTGCTTTCACTAACCTTGCACCTTGCTGCCTGTGTTTCTACCTTTTCCTCTGCTTTTTGCAGCTGTTTTGAAAGTACAATTAAGAGAAGGGAGAACGTGATCCTCCAGCGAGACCCAGCTCTGCTGTGCGCTGCTGTTGACTCGACCTCGGCACGCCTACTCGCTGTGTGCAGCCTAGTGCCCCTACAGGTTGTTTGTTACTATTGTTTTTTTCATTATTGCTTACAGTAAAAAAAAAAGACCCTTACACTCCAGCTTGCTGTTGAGAGTCTGTGTGTTCTACTGCGTTGCAGTTAAAAAAAAACAACAACAACAACCATGTGCTTCCTCCATTAAGCCTGGTCCGATTAAAGAGCAGATCCTACGCACATTCAAACCACTCACCCATAAAAGCGACGTGTAGGTCCAATATTAATAATAATAATTATCTTTTAAAAAAAAGAGCTTCTCTCTCTCTCTCTCTCTCTCTCTCTACAGCTCGGTCCTCAAGCACTCCCCTGCATCGGTGGCCTCAGTGCCCCATATTGCTCCATTGCCTCGTTGTTTCAGCATCCTCGAGGCCTTGACTGCCCTCGATGCTCCCAATGCCTCAGAGCCTCTGTGCCTATCCCTCAGTGCTTAAACATACACTGCATGGGTGCCCTCGATGCCCCCTGCCTGTAGGCAGTGTCCCACGCCGTTGCAAGCTATGCGCTGCCCCGGTCATGTGATTGCATGCGATCCAGACTAGGCACCCTTGCCAGTACCCCAGTGCCTTGATGCACTCTGCCTGTAGACGGTGCCCCACTCCGCTGTAGGCTGCGCGCTGCCCCGGTTGTGTGACTGCACGCAGTCCAGGCTAGACACCCATGTCCAGTTGCTGTACAAAACAGCTCTCTTGAGTTTTTCTGGAGTTCCCCTGCAATTGTTTGCTGGAAGCCGGCTTGCCACTTCCCTGGAATCAGAAACTCTGCTTCTGTGAACTGAGCTATAAACGCAGCTGTGCTGTGTTTAATCTTTTTCTTTTCAACAGCCTATGCGCTTTCCGATTGTAGTTTGCTTTTCTAACCTTACAGCGCTTGCTGTTTTGTGTTTTCTCCTCTGCTATTGCAATTAAAAAATAAAAAAAAATGAAGAAAAAGAGATGCGTGATCTCCACCGGGCCCCGCTGTTGAGTTGACTCCGATCATGGCCTCATGGGAAGGTGGCTCCTTCCTTCAGAAGCAGCTCCTACCTCCCCTGACCATTCCTTTGGACCAGCAGTTGAGGAATTGCTGCAGCGCTCTCACCGAGAATGCAAGGCGTCTCGGCAGGTAGCCTCAATGCTCCCCTCCTGTACTCTCGTACGGGAGAGAACAAGACGCTGGCGTCCGCTGTACTCGCCAGGCTGTCCGGCCGGGCGAATGGTTTTTCACAGTGGACCGAAAGGACGCGTATTTCCATGTTCCCATCCGTCCAGCGGACAGGAAATATCTCCGCTTCGCCTTTCAGGGGAGTGTCTTTAAGTTTTCCGTGCTGCCATTCGGCCTCCCCTTAGCCCCCCGCACATTTTCAAAGTGCATGGATGCCATCCTAGCTCCCTTGCGGATGCAAGGGATCAGGGTGATGAATTACCTGGGCGATTGGTAGATTCGTTCCCAGGCCCAGGTAGGACCAGTGGCCCACACAGCGATTGTGACAGAGCATCTGTTGAGGTTGGGTCTCACCCTCAGAGATGCAAAAAGCCAATTAATATCGGACGACAGAGTAGCTGCCATTTGCAACTGTCTGGCCCTGTTTCAACAAGGGTCCACAATTGGTGTTGTGCCAAAAATTACTGGGTCTGATGGCCACAGCCTCGTTAGCCATTCAACTGGGGTTACTTCACATGCGCCCGCTTCAAGCGTAGCTCAGTGCCTTTCAGCTACACCCCAAGTGCGACAGACACCGTCGGCTGACAGTGTCTCTCTGGAAAACGCTGTGCTGGTGGAGGCAAGCCCCTCACCTGAGTGAAGGCGTAAGGATGGGTCTTACATCCTTCAAGTGGTGACTACAGACGCATCCAACTCCACGGATCCTGGTCAGGCCACTGGACATCCCTGCACATAAATGCGCTAGAGCTGAGAGCGGTTCACCTCGCGCTGAAGCATTTCCTCCCTGTGCTCTGCAACAAACATCTCCTTGTGTGCACGGACAACGTGTCATTGGTTGCATACATGAACCACCAGGGAGTGCTTCGGTCCCTGGGGTTACGCCGCATAGCCTTTCGGCTGCTGATCTGGGCACAGAGGCACTTCCTGTCCCTCCGGGCTGTACATTTCCCGGGAGTGGTGCTCGGTGCTTATGTCCTCCTATAAAGGACTGGAGGCTCTCACTAAAACCCCCTTTGAGCCTACACATTCCATAGAGCTGAAGTATCTCTCTATGAAGACAGCCTTTCTATTAGCTATAACCTCCGCTAAGCGGGTCAGTGAGCTACAGGCACTGTCCGTGCACAGTTCCTGTATACATATTTGGGACAATGGAAACGGTGTCGTTGCGCACAAACCCTGCTTTCCTCCCTAAGGTGATTACAGCTTTTCACTTGAATCAGTCAGTGGAACTAGTGGCTTTCCATCCCCCTCCCTTTGCGGAGGAGACGGATAGGAGATTGAATTCCCTCTGCCCGGTTCGGACATTGAGAGGTTATGTGGATAGAATGAGAGGGCTGCGTCAGTCTGACCAGCTCTTCGTTTGCCATGGTGAACGGACCCGAGGTCAAGCCCTCTCTAAGCAGCGACTGTCCTATTGGATTGTGGACACGGTTTCAACTGCGTATACTAATGCCAGCCTATCCCCACCTGAGAGAGTAGCCGCGCACTCAACCAGCAGTGTGGCTACGCCATGGGCCCTTTTTAGAGGTGTCTCATTGACCGAAATTTGTACTGCGGCTAGCTGGACTACCCCACCTACATTTACCAGGTTCTACCAACTTAATGTCGTAGATCACTCTATGCCTTCAATAGGCGCTAGGGTCCTTAAGGTTGCATGCTCACACCACCAACACTAGATGGCGGTAGCGAGATGTCCCTCATATGCTGTCCGCACATTCTCCCTCGCGACGGCTTTGGTATACTTTCCAAAAGTATTGTTTTGGCGGTTATCTTCAAATTGAAAGGGAACTATAGGTAACGGATGTAACCCCGGTTCCCTGAAAGAGAAGATGACTGCCAATCTTGCAAGGTCGCATCACTGCACTTCGCGGGTTCAATGCAAAGAGACCAAGTCTCTGTGCAGTGACTATTTATTACATCGGGGTGGGACTGAGGACATCACTCTGGAGGGCCTATCGGCAGCTTTGATATAAAATGCTCAGTATATACCTGACAAGCAGGCATACCCCAAAAGTATTGTTTTGGCGGTCATCTTCTCTTTTAGGGAACCCGGGGTTACATCCGTAACCTATTGTTGTCAACGCCGGCCCTGAGGACCAGTGCTTAATTTGTGCCGGGGCTCAGCCCCGGAACCTTTGGGCGTGCAGAGTCATATTCCCGGTACCTCTAGTTAAAAATCTCATAAAATGCTTTATTTTTAAATTCTCAACACAGTTGTATCAAGTCCGCAAGTTCTTGCGTGCGTGCTAAAAAGAGACAGTCCGCTGCCATGTTTGTAGCCTACTTTAAATTACTTTATGATTTCAGTTTGAGTGCCTTAAGTAAGATGACACTGGCTGCAACTCTATTGTTATTTTTAATTCACAAATAAGTTTACTTGTTTTGAAAAACGTTATGAACGATACAAGCAACTTCTTACACTACTTGATTTGATGAAATGAGTAGTACACAACAAAATATTGCAGCGATCTGGACTATTTGTGTTATGTGTTATATGGTTTTGTGTCGCTGTTCCATGTATTGTCAATGTCCTGAGTGCCTGTGCATGTGAACGAGTGCACCTGTGGGGTGGAGGGGAGCGTGATCGAGGCGTGGTCCCAGTGTGCTTGTGAATGTTGTCCAGTAACGTGTCTTGTTATGTCTAAATGTTACATGTTTTCGCAGGGGTTGGGGGTATAAAGGGGCAGCTTGCACACTGCTGTGGGCTGTGTTGTGGTGTGCAGACCTTCTCATTAAAACCTGAATGAGATCTTGCTGCGGTCGTCCGCCTTCCTGTTATTTACCCTGGAACGCTACAATATGAAAGCTGAACTTTAATTTCAACAAAGAACAACAACAACTTTAAAAATATATATATTGTAGCCTACTTCAATAAGAACATTAGCCTGTTATATTATATTAAACCAAAACAATAAAAAAATAATAACAATCTGGTTCTCTCTTGCCTTTTTCAATTAATATAATTTAATTAATAGAGAATAAAAACATACTAAGATAACAACTACCTAGTTTAATTAATCATTTTTGTAATCTACAAGCGGCTTCAGTTGCATACACATTGCTGATAATAGTGCAGACCAGGGGTCAAACCGATGTTAGTGTTGGGTTGCTTTTTTATTTTTTTTAATCAATATCGTCATTCTGGAGTCCCCAGAATGCCTTTTAATTAGTTTGTTTGGTGATTGAGGAGCTGAATCAGTGTTGAATCTCACTGTCAAGAAGCAAGATGTGAGAAACCTGGCTGCCATTCACGTCAGCCCAACATCTGTGATGTGGATTTATTTAATGTGTGGTCTTTTATTATGTTTAGAAACGCATTAGGTATTGTAATCAGTGCAGCTTGAGACGGGTGACTTTTGTTTGATTTTAACCTTTGTACTGTACACGTTTTGCTCTTTTTACATTTTAAGTCAGTTTAAAATGAATGATTAAAACACTGAATTTGAAGGCGTAAAACCATTCAATGTTTTTTTATTGGTTAAAACCAAATTAGTTTACATGAAGTCATTCTGATAGTATTAACATGTTTCCAACCGTCCTGCTCTGATCCTCTTTAAACATGTTAATCGTGCTTTATTTTGTGTTTTAAATATTTTGTTATTAGATATTAGAATATTGAAGACTTTGCAGAAGATTCTACCTGGCTTGGCATGCAGCAACACTATTTATTAGGTTGGATGTTTGCTATTAGTGTGTAGGCTATGTTGTGGTCATTTTTAGGTCTTATTTGAAAGAACTGAGTACCTTTGCTATTGTTTTGAGACTGACTGTGTCAAAGGATAACTGTGTCATTTTGAGAGATGTCCACCAGTTCTATTTTGTGCATGAAATATCTTTGTTCTCCAGTTTCAAATAATCATTGTCTAATCCTAACATTTGTTAAACATTATACCAGACATTTAGTGTAGCAAAATAACAGTTTTTTATTTTTTATTTTCAATGTTTAAACAATCTTTTGGGGGACGTGAATATCAGGTTATTTTCCAAATGGTGGGTATCATGTGGTGGGTACATCCGACATTAACATTTTTGAAAATCCAGTATTGCACTGAATATAGCCTTGCAGCCAAATAATATTTCTCAAGAACAAATAAGGATAGCCCTCTTAGTTTAGAGAGTGAGAGTCTCCTTTTCTTTATGCTCCACTATTAATTCGAATTATTATACTGATTATTGGTAGCCTAAAGTTCCAGTCTCCACAGAAAATCATTATTTAAATGCAAATAAAGATTATCCCATCCAGCTAACAGTATGATTTTTCATGGACCTGGCTCCCCAAATAATATTTATAGATCAATGTCTTCATCTTTGTAGGTGTAAAATTGACTCCACTGACACTGTAAATGTGAAAGTTCTCCAGGGGCTTTGCCCCCTGGACCGCACTGTGGGGCATGATGGGTCCCAAAGCCCTTTGTGCGTAGGAAAATGTGCACAGTTGCTTCACATTGGTTGACCCTATAGAGTCCACTCACTATTTTCTGTAGTCTAACCCTGTCAATGCACATATGAACCATAATGAAAATTCCAATATCCTTTTTAAACAGCTACATAGACTCATGGGAATTTAACCCTGATGGGGTCATTCCATAGATATCCCTGACCTCTTGCATTAGCACCCACCCCCTCTCGCGATCAGATCCATACCCCTCAGGGGACTACTCCAGTAATATGCTGTTGCTTAGGTAGCGAGTGCTGCAGGCAGAACACTAGTGAACCCAGAGCAACACTGGGGGAGCAATCTGTTTACTCCAAGTAAGCTCTGTAATCGGCAGCACCTGTGTTCAGTTTCCTTTAAAGTAGACCCCAACACAGTCGGCTTTTTTGAGTTTTTTTTTTTTAATAATGTAAATAGCAGTACTTCTAAATACCTCCAAGCTTGAACCCTGTTATGAACCTGCTGTGATTTTTTGATTGCTAAAGACAATATACAGTAAAGTTGTATGTATTGCAAAACTGAATATTGTTTACAGTTTTTAGTATTCTATTTAGCATTATGAGGTCTCATAAGTATTAAAAGATTATATTGTTTTAAGATGGTGCTCACATTAAAAATGGATGCAAAGTAGGAAAATGACCTTAAAATGAGCACAATTGCACAAGTGGGCCAATATAGGATATGATCAACACGGAAATCATAAGCCAATGGACAATATTTATGCAAATCTACCCTATGGATGTTTCATTAAAGGTTGTATTACCCTACCTATTGTAACCACTCCATGCTAAGTTTAATGACATTTAGATAAAATACAGGCAGAAATACTGCACTATTGCCTTACACTCCTTCTTAATTGTACTGTGGGAGGTTTCATTTGTGAATAAAGTAATAATCTATACTAAAGTATAGCGATTCATTTGCATTTCTGCCTCATCAGTAATTATGACAATGATTTTACATACTAAAAAATGGGAATTCTTTACAGGGTGCGTGTGTTTATTTAAAAAGTATTGTAATGTGTCTGGAGGTCAGTGTTTCTAATTATATAGTTAGGATTCCTTTCACACAATTGTATTTATTAAATTATTTTGTGAGACAAAGATACCGGTAAAACATGTACGATTGTGCAAATGATACAATGGAATACATTAGAGGTCCACTGAATATTTGGTACAATTTAAGTCACTGCCCTAGATCTCATTAATTATTATTGATTTACACTACTGGAAGACCTTGAAGCAGAATAGAGATGGAAGACTGAGATGTCTAGAGATTTCCTGTGACTGTGTACAGGGACCGGGCAATTCAAATATGTACGGTATGTAATGGCTTGGCATTTCAGCCCATTCAATTGTATAGAGAGAGCTGGACACAAACCCTAACCAAGCCGTTCAAAGATGAGCATCTTACCATTCAGCTTCAAGAAGATCCATTACAGATTTATGACTTATCAAAAAGCCACCAGACTCTGCTCTCTCATTGTTTTCTATGGAGGTCAGTCGTTCTGTTATTACTCAATAACGGAAAAGATGACATTGCTTACTGATAAAACACATCACAGGGATGCCTAAGCTGGTCTCAAAGAGCTGAAACTGTTTCAGTGGACGGCAATGATCATTTCAGACAAACACAGGTAAATCAATATAATTATTAAAGTGATTGTAGCTTGATTGTACAGTAGAACAGTAATGATGACTGTTCCTTGGTGTGACACGCTGAATGGTGTGGTGCAGTAGAAAGTGAATGTCCAGACTGAATTCTCCCAATAACAAAAAGGTTTTAATAATTAACAAACAAAAAGATCATAAAATAAATCTACTTGGGAAAAATAATTAATAATAATAATAATAATAATAATTTATAATAATAAGCCCCAGTACCAGTGATGGTAGTGGGGCAAAACTCAGCGTCCTGCTAAAACAAAAGTAAACAAAACACACTCCAATAACCACAGTCCTCCGTGCACGAAAATGTGCTCTTCTCTTTCAGGGTTTGTGGTGCGTGCGCTGTGCCGTGAAGTGCTGTGCGATGAGGGGCGTGCTCTGGGGTATGTGCTGGCTCGCTGGCTACAGCCTCCCGTCCTCCTGCTCCTCTGCTAACACACAAAAACAAAACACGTAATCACAAAAACAAAAACATCGGCTCCGGCCGATCGCTTTTAACTCAGCGCAAGGGAGGTTTTGGCGTAGCTGCTTCCCCTTTGTACCCAGCAAACTCCTCCCTGCAGTCAGCGCGTCGCCTGGTTTCTCCAATAGAGGGCTGCCCGCAGCTGACTGCAATGGAATCGTCCTGAGTACTTGCAGCTACGCCCTCTAAATATGGTTACCTTCCGGTTTCCAGCTACCACCGAGGTAGTAGATCTAGGAGGCAGCTTACCTTCCCCTTACACAGCGCCCTTTCTAATCGGGAGGAGATTTACAGCATCGATCCTTTCTCTCACTATCACATATCTCACCCCTCAGAATGATGCCGAAGGAACACTCGGCCAACTCTACATTCCCCAATGGTCCCCCCTCCCTTGAAAAAAAATCTGCATTTTGATGCTCCTTACCCGCACGATGTTTCACTATATAGTGGAAGGGTTGCAGCGCCAGATACCACCGAGTTATCCGGCGTCATCGTATGTAACCACCTTAAAGGAGCATGATCAGTGATAAGAGAAAAGAACGCCTAACAAGTAATAGCGAAGGCGTGAGTAGCCCATTTGATGGCTAAACACTCCTTCTCAATGACGGAGTAGTTAATCTCCTAGGAGCCATTTTTTGCTCAGATAAATAATAGGGTGTTCTACCCGTCAACTTGTTGGGACAGGACCGCCCCCAGACCAATGTGGGAGGCATCGGTCTGCAGGATGAACTCTTTGCTGAAATCTGGTGAAATCAGGCGGGAGCTTGACAGAGTCGCTTCTTGATCAAATCAAATGCCTCCTGACACTGCCCTGTCCATTTAACTATTTTTGGAGCAGCCTTCGGGTGAGATCTACCAGGGGTTAACTATGGTGGCATACTCGGGGATAAATCGGCAGTAATAGCGGCTAACCCCAGTAGCGATCTCACCTGTGACTTGGTTCTCGGGATCGCCGCCTCCACCAGCGCCTGGACTTTGGAGGCGATCGGCCTCACCGGCCATTACCCATAATGTAGCCAAGATATTGGGTCTCCTGTTTGCCAAATGCACACTTGCCCAGCTTGGCTGTTAGCCCCGCCTCCCTCAGAGACTGGAGGACGGCTGAAACTCTAACAATGTGCTCCTTCCAGGTGGAGCTAAAAATCACCACATCATCAATGTAGGCGGCATACTGATGATGGGGAGCTAAGACCTGGTCCATCAGTCTCTGAAAGGTGGCAGGAGCTCCATGCAACCCGAAGGGCATGGTCGGAAATGGAACAAGCCATCTGGGGTAGAAAGCAGTTTTCTCTTTCGAGCTCTGAGTCAGTGAAATCTGCCAGTATCCCTTCGTCAGGTCCAAGGTCGAAATCAACGCGCCTTACCCAGTCGGTCGAGGAGCTCATCCACCCGGGGCATTGGATATGCATCGAACTTGGAGATGGCATTAACCTTTCGAAAGTCCACGCAGAACCGAGTGGAGCCGTCCTTCTTGCCCACCATCACGATAGGACTGCACCACTCGCTCCGGGAAGGTTCAATGACTCCGAGCTCAAGCATATCCTCCACCTCCTTGCGAATAGGAACCCTGCGACTCTCTGGGATCCGGTACCGTCTCTCCCGGACCCTGGCCCCTGGTGGAGTAATAATAGCATGAGAAATGACATTAGTCCTGCCGGGCAAGTCAGAGAAAACATCATTAAACCTTTCCACTAACTGGTAGAGCTCTCTTTTCTGATCCGGAAGTAACTGTTCCCCCATTGGAATATGAGTTGTAGCTGGTGGATTGACAGTAGGACCAAAATCCTCTTCCAAACTGTCACCAGCTACAAATAGGGCCTCCCTTTCATTCCAGGGTTTTAGCAAATTGATATGATAAATTTCGGTTTTATTTGATCGGGTTGTCTAATTTCATAATTTACTTTACCAATTTCCCGAACCACCTCATATGGCCCCTGCCACTTAGCATACAACTTAGATTCCGATGTGGGAAGTAGCAACAGTACTTTATCACCTGGCGAAAAGTCCAAATACGTGCTTGTTTATTGTACTGTTGCTCCTGGCGATGCTGAGCTAGTTTTAGGTTCTCCTAAGCCAAATGACCAACCAATGCTAGGTGGTCTCTTAACATAATTACATATTTGACTATGTTTTTAGAGGTTTTGTTTGCTCCTCCCACCCTTCTTTCACAAGATCAAGGATACCTCGTGGTTGCCTCCCATACAGCAGCTCAAAGGGAGAGAACCGGTCGAACTCTGAGGCACCTCTCTCAGTGCAAACATTAGGTAAGGGAGGAGTTTAGCCCAATGTTTTTGCTCTTGGTTGACAAACCGCTTCAGCATCTGTTTCAAGGTCTGATTAAAACGTTCCACCAAACCGTCCGTCTGCGGGTGATAAACGGAGGTTGGATCGACTTAATTTGCATCAATTTGTATAATTCTTTCAAACATTGTGACATGAAGTTCGTTCCGTGATCAGTGAGGATTTCTTTTGGAATCCCTACTCTCGATATAATATTCACTAACTCTTTAGCAATGGCTGCGGCACTAGTGGATCTCAATGGTACTGCCTCTGGATATCTGGTCGCGTAGTCCACCACTACTAAAATGTGCGTATATCCAGAGTCAGACTGGCTCAATGGACCCACTATGTCCATAGCGATGCGCTCAAAGGGAACTGAGATCAGGGGCAGTGGGACCAGCGGGGCGGGCGAACCCGCCCTGGCGCTACTTGCTGGCATTCGGGCATTCCGCTACATATCAGCGCCACCTCACTAAACACTCCTATCCAATAAAATCAAGCCAATATTAGTTCCCGAGTCTTATCGATACCTAAATGGCCCGAACAGGGGACATCGTGAGCCAACCGCATGATCTCACATCGAAAAGACTGGGGAGCAGTAATTGTGTTACAATCTGACTTGTGCTCGTGGCTTGGGATACTCTATACAGTAAATGCCCGACAATAATGTGGTGGGGATATGTAGCGGCCGGCTATCCTCTACATCCTTCCCTCGATGGACCGAACCTGCCCCAGATGTGGGCCAGCGAAGGATCGTTCTTTTGCTCCAATGCTAGGTCCACATCTCGGTCCCAGAATTTCGGGATATCGGCGGAGCTAAAGTAGCTTCAGCACTGGGGCCTCAGTAACCTGCCCCGCAGGTCACACTGGGTCCCAACCCCTTTCCCTTACATTTGACTGATCCTGAGGCTTCCCCACCAAACCCCAACCTTGTTTCATTAATGTCCCTCCCATTTTTCAACCATTCGCTCTTTTTGTTTTTTGGGGAAATCGAGAGTGGAACAAATCGGTGTGCAGTGGGAAGATATTACCAATAGTTTTCCCGCTGCTCCCATGGTCTTACCGGAGACTGGCTTTACCGTTTTATTAATCATGCTGTCAAAATGCGGCCAGTCTCGACCTAAAATAACTGGATATGGCAGCTTCTCTGCCACAGCCACGATTACACGGCGGGCATGACATCCAACTGTCAAATCTAATTTGGTGAGGGGGTAGTCCTTGTTATCCCCATGAATACAGGAAATGACCACGACCCCTCGTGACCACCAAGGTACCCCTTTAATAGAGCTCGTCTAATTAAAGTCTGCCCACATCCTGAGTCCACTAATGCGTGGGTGCTCACCTCACCAACCCGATACATTAACAACACAAGGCCCCTCCCAATCATTACCCCTGGTCTTACCTGATGCTGTCAGGGCGTAATGGGAGGTCACCCCACACTCCATGGCCGCTGGACAATTCAGCCAGGTGACCGACCTCCTGGCACCGGTAACATGTGGGCGAAATGGTGCCCACGGAGCCTGCGTGTCCCGTTGCGGTTTGGCAGCGGGGAGGGGTACTCTGCTCTTACCCCGCTGGGGGTCGCCCTCGCTCTCCACTGTGTTGGAGGGAGGCCGCCCATGGGGTGACGTTGCAGTGCTGGTCCGTGGGTAGTGGGGGTGATGCGTGGTGGTGGTGTTGCCGCTCGCGGTCTATTGGAGGCAGGAGCAGGTGGGGCAACCACTGGAGCAGCAGGCAGAGCGTCCTCGAACCCTTCAGCCAGTCTGACCGCTGCCTCCAGCGTGGTGGGATGGTGGCGACTGACCCAGTTCCTTGTGTCTGGCCCCAGCACCGTCACAAATTGCTCAATGGCAATGAGCTCGGTGACCTGCTCTGCGCTATTGGTGCCGGGGCAGAACCACCGGGTCACGTGGTCCACCAGCTGTTGTGCCACCACGCGGGGTCGCAGTCCTGGGGGTCGCTGGTATTCCCGGAACCGGCGACGGTGGGTTTCCTCCGTGATGTCGAGTCGCTGGAGAATGGCCTGCCTCACTCTATCATAATTGAGGGCATCTTCATTGGTTAAGGCTTGGTAGGCTGCCTGGGCCTCCCAATCAAATTGGGCCCCAACTGGGTAGCCCACCAATCCTGAGGCCATTGCGCTGCCGTTGCCTGCCTCTCAAAGGCTACCAGATAGGCCTCAGGATCATCCTCCAGCGACATCTTTACCACCCTTATCTTCGGTAAGGGTGGCGTTGGTTCTGTCGCGGTCCCCGATTGGCTTCTAGGAACATGGCATGCATCCGCTCCATCATGGTTGCCATTCCCTCCTGGTGTCTTCGCTCCTGCGCCTCCAATATTGCTCCTAATGCGGTGGCATCCATCCCGAGTCCCTCTTCTGATCACCAACTGTGACACGCTGAATGGTGTGGTGCAGTAGAAAGTGAATGTCCAGACTGAATTCTCCCAATAACAAAAAGGTTTTAATAATTAACAAACAAAAAGATCATAAAATAAATCTACTTGGGAAAAATAATTAATAATAATAATAATAATAATAAATAATAATAAGCCCCAGTACCAGCGATGGTAGTGGGGCAAAACTCAGCGTCCTGCTAAAACAAAAGTAAACAAAACACACTCCAATAACCACAGTCCTCCGTGCACGAAAATGTGCTCTTCTCTTTCAGGGTTTGTGGTGCGTGCGCTGTGCTGTGAAGTGCTGTGCGATGAGGCGTGCTCTGGGGTATGTGCTGGCTCGCTGGCTACAGCCTCCGTCCTCCTGCTCCTCTGCTAACACACAAAAACAAAACACGTAATCACAAAACAAAAACATCGGCTCCGGCCGATCGCTTTTTAACTCAGCGCAAGGGAGGTTTTGGCGTAGCTGCTTCCCCTTTGTACCCAGCAAACTCCTCCCTGCAGTCAACGCATCGCCTGGTTTCTCCAATAGAGGGCTGCCCGCAGCTGACTGCAATGGAATCGTCCTGAGTACTTGCAGCTCTGGCGCCCTCTAATATGGTTACCTTCCGGTTTCCAGCTACCACCAAGGTAGTAGATCTAGGAGGCAGCTTACCTTCCCCCTTACACAGCGCCCTTTCTAATCGGGAGGGAGATTTACAGCATCGATCCTTTCTCTCGCTATCACACTTGGTAATAATGAAACTCCATTGTTGAAATAATGCCCTAGACCTCTCTGGCTTTATTGACTTCTATTAATATCTTTGAACACACCACAGCAATGCAAATATCCCTTCAATAAAAATATTGCAATAATTGCAATAACAATCACTCGAGATGAAAAAAAATGGTAAAGGGACTTGCAACTGCAATTTGCAAAAACATTTCACATTTACAAAGAGTTAGAATAAAATAGCAACAGGCAACATGTTAACTTGGCCCCCACACTGTATTTATTTTGTTATAGTATAAAAAACAAAGCATAGTACGGCAACTGATGGTAGGGAAATAGTTATTTTGGAAAGCAGAAACTAAGCAACAGAATAGGCAGAACCATTACCAAGTAATACGAAGGGATTCAAGAACCTAGCAACAGGACCATGAGGGAATAGCCCCTTAACAACCAAATGGTCCATGCCCTCGCCCTTCTGACAAAAATGTGCCCTTTTAGAAAATAGGACTCTGCAGTAAACATACATTGCCAGAGCCAATGACTAGAAAAAGGAGAATAGTATTTTGGCAATATAATGATGTGTGTTTTATTGCAGTGTGCACTATGATGACACTCTGATCATCATTAAAACAAAGACGAAATTAGATTAGTACAGGAGGAATAACATTAACTTAGGAGCTGGAAATGACTGGCATCCAAATAATAAAGTTGGGGGATCAAATGACAATATAATACCAGAACATCCACGACTGTTACTTAGCAACAGCATAGCTGAAAATAGAAACAGCAATTGAACATAATTCAGCAATAATAAGAAAGATCATAGAATCGAGTCCATTTAACAAGTATATAGCACAGCTGATAAAATATTAAATTAATCTTATCCAGCTCACAAGGGAACTGCCTTGCACATAGTGGCCTAACATTCAGATTGACATATGCAGGTTTGGCACATAAATTAGCAGCCCCAGGGGAGTCTTGACAGTATAGATTTGTGTTAATAACTGTAGATAAGCTGCACAGCTAATGTTTGGAAAAAAGTGTGGTAGTGTGAGGCATTGAGAATAAGCGCTGGCTGCCTATGCCTTTTACATGGTTAGGTCAGATAACTGATTACGAATCAATCAGTAATATACTGTAGAGCAGAATCAAAAAGGCTTTCTCAGTGGCCCAAATCCAGAGAAATCAATGAGAGCAGTGAGGATGAGGCTGTGTACCCCACACCATGATCTGAAAGGTGGACATAGTCTACTGGGCTGCCAGAGGAGAAGAAGAAATAACTCTTATTGGGGTGTATTCAGTTGATCTATACAGTAACTGATCAAAATATTGCAACATTTTAATCATTAAAAGAAGGGTTGTGGAAGGGTGTTGGGCAATTCACTGACACACACAGGAGACAGAAGTTTTATTTGAAAACACCGCACTGGTGTCCAGTTTTATTATTTTAGAAATGTTCTTTTAGCCTGCAGAGGGCGCTGTTGTCTGTGGCCTGAGTACCGGCAATGGTAAACAGGACCACAGAAATACCAATACTGGTAAATAGTTAAAAGCTGGCGCTCTCACAGGTGCTCAAAATAATAATGAAAACAAAAGGCGAAATGAAAAGGGAAAATAAAACACAGTAATAAAACTACAAAATAAAGGTGCTGCTTACGCAGTGCCCCCACTGCCGCTAAGCCGGTCAGCTTGGATCTCCGTCCTACGCTGTTATGCACTATACACTGGGGTGGCCAAGGTTCCCCTATCACTACACACATCCCCCCAGGTACATAACAATATATTTTAATAAATGGTTTATTTACTGCTGGCTGTCTTCCTCAGCTGTGCTTGCCTGTTTTGGTTGCTTGCTCCAACCAATGGCGTTCTTTGCTGGTCTATATTTACACTGGCCTTCTCAAGCAGCGTCTCTGGGAATTCCCAATCACGGCCACCCGAGTGCATAACCAAGCGCAGTAGTTATGGGCCGAGCAATCCCCCAAGGTCTGCCTCTCAGCTACTCAGAGAGAGGGAAAGCCAACACACCCTCTTCCCCACCTCTCCGTGTCACTGCCACGACTGACAGGTGGATCTACGAGGCTGCTGCCCCCTTCCTGCAGTACCACCCATGCGCCAGATAGTCAGCACAGATCTCCACCCCTCCCACCCCCACCCCCGTTACAAGGGTACATTGAGAAGACCTCCAACAATGTGTAGGAGTCTCTTCCCTTTACCACTGTACATTTGCACAGTAATGTTGCAGTTTTCCCATTCTTTTCCCATGGTTATACTATGCATTTCCTATAGTTAACCATGGTTTGCAATGTTTATTTTTTTAATATGCTTTACCGTACCTCTCCAGGCTTTACAATGCTTGCTTATGCTTTACCATGATTACACTTTGCTATGGGTTGCATCTTTAAAAGTCAGTAAAATGATAGGTTTAGTTAATTATATATTATCTAAACCTATTTTTCTCTAGACAATATGATAGCATTGACTCTTCCAAAGATAAACACAATATTAAATAGACATTGGGGCTGATTTTCAAAGATGTGTACTCAAAAGGTCCTTTACTCAGGCATAGGTGTTTATTTCTAGTTTTGTTACTTTTACAAGTGTTTTGCTCCTTTTGAAAAAATTACTAATTTAAAACCAAAGTCTCGACTGAGTTTTGATCCCAGTACCTCCGTCATTGATGATAAGACCAGCAAGCCATTCTTACCTGAGCGTGCTACAAGCTGTTTTCTTTGTCATGTAAATCAAGTAGCCATTTATTCTGAGAAATCAAAGCTGCTAATTAATGTCATTGTTCTGCCTTATTTTGCCAAGTGGCAACTGTGTTAAAGAAACAGAGTACTTGGGGAGCTCTAATGTCGCCCTATAATTAGGGGTTTACTTTGGAATTTGTAAGGTTTTATATAAATTGTAATAATTTTATGTGCCCCTTTAAACAGTAAAGAAGTGAGAAATCATTGAAACTCTCTGAACATCCTGTTTGATGTGGGGCTTTTCAGATCTTTTTAGATCTACTGCCGAGACATTGCCCTGTCCTTATAGCTCAGTGGCTTTGCACGTGGCCCAGGGTACCTCTATGTCTGAGAATCATGACAAGAAACTGTGTTTTTTTATGACTCAAGAACAGTTGTGACCTCTGGCTGATGACCCTTGTTTATGCATGAGTTAAAAAGCTGATTTTCATCATAGGTGCAAACCACAATCAACCCAGAAAAGTGCTTATGATCAAAATCAGCTAAAACGATGGCGCGATGTGCTTTTGGTGCCGCATTACGGGGTGCCTGCTGGTGTGCACAACATTCCATCTTCTGAGACCTGTAGTTTGTTTAGAGTATTGTTGTGATTGCGTCCTGCACTATCTTTGGATATGCTTTGTTCGTGAATAAAACTATTTTGACTGAAGTTACCTGAAGAAAACTGACATTATTTTTAAGAAGAAAATTAACCTTACACCTTGATTTTCCCCTTTATCTTATGAAGTGTTAGAAATGCACATTTGCATAAGGGTTTTTTTAGTGTCTAATTACACTCCCTCACTGCAGCAATTCCCCACAACAAAACCAATTGCCTCTTGAATACTCAGGAGCCTCTGAGCTTTCTGGCCTCTGGAGGACAAAAGCCAGCCCTGCAGGTGCTGCTTGAGCTCAGCGTCTCGCCATAGGGTCTGTTGTAGCGCCATGAGGAGAAACAGTCCCATACAAATTTGCCTCCCTAACCAGAGGGAGCACCAGAGCCAATGCAATGCCAATTAAACTAGTGCAGCACAGTAGAAAACAGGGTCAAGGCACAAAAAGCACCATGCAAAACCAATGAGCCTTGTACCTCACAGCCACCTGGGGAGGGCCGTTAATTCAGCAAAGCTTTCTGACTTTTGTAGTCCACGATGGGAGCTTATACGGTACGTCTTTTCAACTGCTAATACCTCATAAGCCATTCATTCAGTATTAATGTTAAAGAAACTCCCCAGGCAAAGTTAAATGGTACCCTTCACTTTGATCTGTGACCTAATGCTATATCGTGGTTATGTGAATTTTTGGTTTACCGATGGTAAATACCTATCGCTATGATATAGTGCCGTCATACTGGGCATTTTCACGGTGCGGTACCGCTAGTCTGCACTTGGACACACAGGAGCGGTATACACTACGCGACTGACTTTTCTTACAATATAGAAAAATTGAATGGTACAGTACAGTAGTTGTCAGTACCACACCGTAGGTACTCGAATATAATTAGGCCTTATGTTTCTCGGATTTTATTAATTGTATTTTTCGGTGCTTTTTTATTTATTTATTTTTTTAGTTATTTTCAAGTTTATGTAAATCGTTTTTTTCGGGGCTTTCGTTTTTGATATACTGTATGAAATTAGTGTTTTCGGTTACTTTCCAAAATGCTTGAGCGTTTTTTCTGTGTTTGTGTCTGTGTCAAAATATGTATAGTAACTCGACAGTACTTCCACACTTAGGCCTAAGTATATGGGGGATTACAGCTATGGCCAAAAGTTTTGCATCACGCCCTTCGAATTAATAATTTTACGCTGACATATTGAAATTACATATCGCTTTGTAGTTTTCCAGAAATAGAAAAATGTGATATTTCGAAATCTAACATGAAATACTGTACTACTATTGTAGACTTTTGAGATACCATTTTGTAGTTTCTTAGATTTCATGATGTAAATAAAACATTGACATTATCACATTTATTTATTTATTTATTTATTTATTTATTTATTTTAATTATGTCTGCATCCTAATATTCTACTAGGTGATGCAGGACGTTTGGCCATATATGTAAATTGTATTTGAGTACATAGCCTACAGTGTGGTACTGACAACTACTGTACCGCGTAGTGCATACCGTTCCTGTGTGTCCGGGTGCAGACCGCACCCTGAAAATGCCCAGCCGTGCACAATGTCTGAAAACACATAAATAGGCAAATAAAATAAGATAAAAACAATTGCTTGTAGTCAGGTTAAAGGCGAAAATATAAAAGTATGCCTATTTCACAAGCAAAGTTGTGCTAGCCCTGTATGCAACACCTCACTGCAGTCAGCCTCTTTCACAACATGCAAATTAGCAGCAGAGGAGGCTAGGAGTGGGAATTATTGTGGAGAAAATTGTATTATTGTTGTTGTATTTCGCTGATGGTTATTGTAAAAGTGCATTTATTGTTGTGTTGTACAGTCCTGTAATTGCTAAACATTTCTTGTGTTGCCTTTGTTTGTTGAATGAATGTCACCTCGATATTCGGAGTAGTGCTCTGGGTTGGGAAGGGCTGTCTGGTATTCCATAAGCTGCCTAATAAACCGCATTGTACCTAATAGCCTTGGTGTGTTCGTCCCTGATTACCGTACGCGCTACAATATACATCATTTTAAAACGAGAACTATTAAAGATCGTGCTTACAAGGCTACTACCTACCATCCATCAATAGCGCTGGCTAAAATTAACCCTATGGGGGCACATATGCCAAAGTTGTTTAGAGGTTAGTCTGTGCAATTACAAACTTTACGCCTCGTCTCGAGTTTGCAGAAGATGAAAAAGGATAGAACTCGAATTTCAATCCAAAGTGCATCCTTAAAACCACAGCAGGTATGATTTATATTCAGATAATGGAAAGTGGAAAGTTTACATTTAAATTTCGTTTCTTTTGGTAGGTTAGGTTAACTAGAGCAAGCGTCTTCATAGACGGAAAAAAATACTAGCCTTGACACCTTGACGCCTTTTGTTGTTATTTTGAATGAAATATAATATGATATCTGAGCCACTAGGAAACTGATGCGAATTCTTATGGATATGACATTGCATTGTGTCCATAACAACTTTAAACTCGTGACCTTTTGAATAAGGAGTAATTTCTGTGTCAGACACATCGAGCTCTGTCCTGGGTCCTGGAATCACAAGTCTAAGCCTCCCTATCTGGAGAAGTTCTTGTTTTTGTCGCCAGATGGCAGCATTACACAAGTAGAGCACAGTCCCCAGAGCAGAGGATCTTTTCTATATTGCGAGATCGTAAGTTCAAATACGACCTGTGTTTAAACCACGAATCACCTACCAACTCGACAGGTTATCACCAGTTTCTGTAATCCACTCGAATCGGTGTCGTGTTTCTAAACGACTGGTCGGCTAGCAATGACCTGTTAACTGAAAATTCATGAATCACACATTACAAGAATAAAATGTATTTTTAATGGTCTAAAAAAACAACGTTTGCGTAATCCTTAATCATGTAACAGATATAAACTCCAGTTTTAAATGCTGTACTACCCCATTTTCCATTGTATTTAATTTATTCCATGTAAAGGAAACGTTTGGAACTGCTCCATAAACACAGCATTGCGCTGCCTTGACTAATTATTTAACAATGCAATACTAAGTATCAGAAAACATGTGACACATTAGATACACACACACACACACACACACACACACATATATATATACATTAACATGTGAAGTTGTTGGGTGTGTTCGGAGACGATGAGAATGGCATCTCAAACAGCAATTAAATAGGAAGCATTTCCGCAGGGCTAGCTAGCTTGCAGATAGGCTACTTCTCAAAGTCGAAAGTAATAAGGATGTGTTATTTTCTAAACTGAACAACCGTGTAACGACTATGCCCCCCCCCCAAAAAAAATAAATAACGAAATTGCTAACAGAATTCGTTCTGTTAGTGAAGGAAGTGGTATAAAATGGTTGCAGGCAAAAACGAAGACAGGGTGATTCGGGACGTCTGCCCCTGAGGGTGTTTCGGGGGATGTGATATCACAATAGCATCACAAGCCCCAGCAGAAGGCAGCCCAGTGGAGGAGATCGTTGGGTCATGATTAATATGCATTTATTTTAAGTATGTAATGAGTGTGCTTGGTGTTTCTGTTTTAAATAACCAGGAGGTCCCCGGTTCAAATCCCACCTCAGCCACTGACTCATTGTGTGACCCTGAGCAAGTCACTTCACCTCCTTGTGCTCCGTCTTTCGGGTGAGACGTAGTTGTAAGTGACTCTGCAGCTGATGCATAGTTCACACACCCTAGTCTCTGTAAGTCGCCTTGGATAAAGGCGTCTGCTAAATAAACAAATAATAATAAATAATAAAATATTGTGATAGACAAGCGAATGTCTCAGGGGCGTAGCTATCATAAGTGCAGGTGGTGCAGCTGCTCCAGGCCCCACTCGCACTTCAAAAGGGACAAATACAATATGTAAACATTTTTAAAAAATTCAGTTCAAAATACTCATAAAATAAAATAAAACAAAACAGTAGGCCTAACGAATATCGACAAACGAGTTAAAGGACTAGCCGGCACCTTTCCACTACCAAGTACCCATACAAGTAAAACATATAGTCAATCAATGTTGTGTGTGTATATATATATATATATATATATATATATATATATATATATATATATATATATATATATATATATACACACACACGTACAGACTAAACAGCGCTTTGAAAATCTGAATCAAGTAGTGTCTACATTCAAAGCTCCGAAGCTCTTCAGCCATCAATACTGATCGGCAACTGACGATGAGTTGTACACAGCTGGAGAAATTCTAGTCAAGCAATACCACACGGACTTGTCACCCTCTCTGCCTGGTCAACTTCTTTCATTTCGATCATGTGTCAAACCCGAACTCGCTAAGAAAGCAACAATACTGGAAATAGCTTCACGTTTAATGGTTGGAAATTAATTTCCCTCTGAGTTTTCCCGATATCTGCAGTGCATGCTGTTTCTTACCATACTGGTTACAGTGACAAAATGAGACGTGTTTTCTGATACAAATTAAATTGAAATCCAAAATATATCAAATAAAATATTGAAAACATTCTTCAAATTTTTTTCTTCTTTTTTTTTAATGAAAACAACAATAAACTTACAGGTGTGGTATTTAAATCTAAATAATAATATACTACAACAACACACACCTAGTGCTAACGTAATTTACATACGGGAAATTTTTAGACAAAAATGTTAACCCAGAAATAGTTATTAATATAATTTACTTCAAAGCTGTATGTGTGATAAACTGTACTTTAAAAGCAAACGATACAGTAAACAGTTCGGTCTTAAAAGTTACAAAAGTCGTTTTTAATTGTGATTCCTACGTTTTTACATGTGTTTTAGTGTTGGTGTTTTAGGGTTATTTGTTATTGTTAAGGTATAGTTTATGGTGTGTAAGTAATACTTTTGTCAGACAGGCGGGGCTGTCCTTCTTGCGGTGACTCGCCGCTGAGTAAACTCCAAATACCTCCCCGGAGGGAATTAACATTCTAACTTGTGAATGCGTTATTCACCCTCTCCTGGCTGAAGCAGAGGAGTGGACTTCGCATGTTGTTGGTTTTTTTTGCGTCTCATATTTTAAAGAGAGCGAGTCGACCCACAACTGAAAAAAGACGTTAAAGATGTTCAGTAGGACTTTCTGGGTCTTTTCTGTGCTCTTACTCGTTGTTTCTGAAGTTTGGGGTAAGTTTACAAATCTTTTCATCACTGTTTAAGAAGCTTCCTGTTTTAATAACACATTGGGTTTGGTGTACCCCGTGTTCACGGTGTTATTGTTTTGTTGTTTAGGTTTGTGATTGTAAGAAGCACACATACGTACTGCATGTATGTGTTTAAAATTCCAAAGTAGCTATTGATTGCTTTTTGACAGTGTTATGCGCTGTGATAAATCGTAACTGTATTGTGTTATAAGTTTTATTCTATATACTGTAACATTTAGTTGAATGATGTCTGTTTTAAACTTTTTGACAATGAACATGAAAATATATACTGTCGTCGTTTAATGAATCAAAACTAATACAAAAATAAGTTTAGAAAAATAGTTTATCTTGCTTGGTGCAAAATCAGAACATTTAATAAGTCTGATATATATATATATATATATATATATATATATATATATATATATATATATATATAGACGGACGGACGGACGGACGGACGGACGGACGGACAGACAGACACACACACAGGTAGTGGACAAAAAAATGGAAACACCTGGGTAAATGAGGGACACCAAGTATATTGAAAGCAAGGGCTTGCACATCGGTGTGGCTCATGTGTTAATTAAGCAAATAACGTCCCAGCATGCTTCGGGTCATGTATAAAAATGCTGGACAGGCCTGGTTGCCTATAATTATGGCTAGCATGGTTGCAAGAGGAGACCTCAGTGACTTTGAAAGAGGGGTGATTGTTGGGGTGCGTTTGGCAGGAGCTTCAGTGACCAAGACCAAGGTGTCTAAGGTGATGTCGGCATGGAACTCCGAGGGAAAGACTTCATCAGCACAGGCAAGCAACTGCAGATCAACTGACTGCAAATTTCAACCTGGGGCGTGAGCAGCCAGTTTCATCAAAAACAGTCCGCCGAGAACTCCACAGAGCAGGATACCATAGTGGGCCAACGCCCTATTAAGTGACTTTACTATGGTGTTTCCATTTTTGTCCACTACCTGTATATATATATATATATATATATATATATATATATATATATATATATATATATATATATATATATACAATTTTCTACCCAGCCACAGAAAAAAAAACATTTTAAAATACCCCTTAGTGTTCTTAAACAGTAGCCTATTAATTAATAAAATTAGTTTAATGATTGGTTATTTGGACCTGAAGTCATATGTGTTATTTTAAGTGATATAACAGGGATGTAAAATGCCTAAACTACTTTTATTTTTGTATTTTTGTTGTGATTTTGATTTGTAATAACAGTGTATGTGAATCAGAATCTATCTGTATAATCAGACCAGTGGCCTCACTCACAGCAACACTTTGTATACAATGATAATCTCCCAGATTTGTTTTTATTGTTATTTCATCTATGAAATCATAAATATTGCCAGACGACAATGGAATCGTTTTATTTTTGGATACATTATATCACAGGCTGCAGAACTGCGGGGGCATGGGGGTCTCCCCTCCCCCCCATGAAAACAGTGGAGGAGGGCAGAAATATGTTTTCGCCCCCTAACTCTGAGTCTCTTTAAGGCATGGCAGAAGTATGTCTGTATATTAAAAAATGGATCGGAGAGTCCCTTTGACCTGAAAAATACATAATTACAGTATTCTTTTATGTATTTTACTTTTAGATTTATTTATTTGTATTTATTTATTGCATTTATAGAGCACTTTTTATACAAAGGTATCGCAAAGCACTGTACAGTACATAGCAGAAAAAAACACAGTATATTTGTATAGCATGCCACACATACAACTACCACAGTCAGACCATTTAAATAACAGTATACACATAATACAAAAGCAGCAATTTTAAAGTTACATTAAAAACCACTAAGATAAGAAAGCCATTTTATAAAAGTGTGTTTTTAGTCTTGACATGAAAACTGTAATGGTCCCAGCTTCCCTGACAAATGATGACAGAGAATTCCATAATTTCGGAGCTCTACAAGAAAAAGCCCTACCTCCCGTGTTGCTTTTGTTGACCCAAGGAATAACCAGCAGCCCTGCATCCTGTGATTTCAGAGTGCGGTTTGGAAGATACAGGGTCAGTAACTCCTGCAAATAACTAGGTGCTAATCCATTTAGGGCCTTGTAAGTTAACAGCAAAATCTTAAAATCAAATCTATAATGCACAGCGAGCCAGTGTAAAGAGGTCAAAACAGTGGTACTATGTTCACTTTTCCTGGTTTTAGTCAGAATTCTAGCGGCGGTATTCTGAACAAGCTGCAAGCGGGATACCACACGTTTTGGGACACCAGAAAAAAGTGCATTACAATAATCAATTCTAGATTAAACAAAGGCATGCATTAGTCTGTCGGCATCAGATACGGAAATAATTGGTTTAAGTTTGGCTATATTTCTCAAATGGTAAAAAGATACTTTAGTAACTTCCCTAATATGAGTCTCAAATGATAGATCAGGATCAAAGATGACCACCAAACTCTTAATTTCTAGTTTAAGTTTTGATGAGAGACTGCAAGGGTCGAGCTCATGTAATCACACATTTCCTTTCAGTTAGTTCTGTGATCCCTCTAGCATAACCTCTGTTTTATCTGAATTCAACATTAGAAAATTCTGTGACAGCCAATGCTGATGACTGTAAACCAAGTGACTAATAACACCCAGGCAGAAAAAATTCCGGGCTTTAGGGACAAATATATCTGGGTATCATCAGCATAGCAATGGAAGTTCACTCCGTGTCTGCGGATAATGTCACCTAACGGTAGCATATATAATGAAAACAACAAGGGACCTAGAATGGAGCCCTGTGGAACACCACAGACAACTTCCGATAATGCTGATTTTACCTCCCCAATAGAGACAAACTGAAACCTATCAGAAAGATAAGATTTGAACCAGGATAGGACAAGGCCTGTTTTCAAGACGATTCAGTAGAATGGAATGGTCTGCAATATCCAAGGCAGCACTTAGATCAAGAAGAATTAATACTGATGGAAAGCCTGAGCAGACTGTTCAGAACTCTGACAAGGGCCAACTCAGTGCTATGTGCAGCACGGAAACCAGACTGAAACTTCTCAAATATGCCATTAAGAGTTAGACATTTTTGTAATTAAATTGCAACAACTCTCTCTGGAACCTTATCTAAGAATGGTAGGTTAGAGATTGGCCTATAGTTATTGAGGACTTTAGGGTCCAAATTGTGTTTCTTAACCATAGGCTTTACCACAGTTACCTTAAATGGCACATAAGGACCTTTTTATTTTATTGTGTTACATGTGCCCATGTGTTGCTACACTGTTTACATAAGGTGTGTGTATTGTTTTGTTTTTTTAACATTTTGACCACTTTTTTAAACTTTCAAATTGCATTCTCTGCCTCAAGATGGCTTCCCATGTACCTGCATGGACCTCTCAGAACTACATTTCCCATCATCCTCCTGCTCACTGGTACATCCATCTCAGTTACATATGTGACAAGGTTAAAACTTCAAAAGATGAATAACCTTCAACAATTTCCTGTTTGATTCTAAGTTCACTACGGAAAACAGTAGCAAGTCCACCTCCCCGCCCAGTAGAGCGAGCTTTCTGGAAAAAAGAATAGTTAGGTGGAGAAGTCTCAATCAGGGAAACACTGTCATTCCTTCCAAGCCATGTTTCAGTTAAATAGAGAATATCAATGTTGTAATCCTGAATAAAACCATAATTAACAAAGCCTTATTAGACAGAGACCTGACATTAAATAAACCTAGGTGTAAATTGGTCCAATCAAGAGCATGTGATTGAGCAGGAGTAATAGGAATTTGACGAAGGTTACTGTAGCATACACCTCTATGTTTACATAGCGATACTTTAACCTGAATTTGACATGCTTCTTTAGATTCCCATCCCCAGTTCCTCATTTAAATACCTTGCTAGGTGGTGTTCGATGTTATCAGCTAGCCTGCTTGCCCCTGACCTATTTAGGTGCAGTCCATCTTTCCTATAATATTTCTTTTCCAAAAGCAATCCCAGTTGTTAATAAATCCCAGCCCTTCTTGCACACACCAACCAGCCACGTATTTAAGGCCCTAATTCTACTGAATACTTCATCCCCACCACCAACAACAGGTAGGAGACCTGAGAGAATAATTCTGCATCCTAACTTTTTCAGTTGTCTTGTTAATGATTTAAAATCCTCTTTCAGAATCTCAGATTTCCTGTTCCTCATGTCATTTGTGCCAGCATGTATAATGACCACAGACTCTTTTCTGTGATTTAATAATGTGTTCACTCTTGATTCAATATCCTTTACTTTTGCTCCAGGGAGGCAGGTAACAACCCTATTTATGGGATCTTTACAGCTAAAATCACTGTCGACATAGCATGTAATTGAATCACCTACTAATAACACCTCACCCCTCTCTGTTCTAGTACACACCCTCTGAATAGGCTTGCCAACTGGACCCATAATTCTAGGACACTTTAAGACAGGTCAGGTTTTTTAACCTCTAAACTACAAATGAATCCATTTTAAATCAACAAGTGAGTGTGAATTGCATGACCGGCTTCAATAAATGTGTTTAATTGTTTAATTGCGGTGGCGATTCTATCCAGAGAGCATCATACAACATGTATTAAAAATTGTATTTGCTTGAAATTTTATATGGTAAACAATAGCTATCAAAATTGTGCAATTCTGTCGTTCTAGAGAATTTTGCACTCACCCGCACTCTTTCTATTTATTTAATATTTCTTCCTGCTTCACACAGTCCCGCTCTAATCAGACAAATACAGCAAATCTGCAAGCTGTAGAGGTCTGATTGGGGGAAACAATCCTCACAGGAAGTAATTCCTGCCCCCAGACAGGTGTGCACTTTTAGTAACTAGTTAGCAGAACAATTCAATTCCTTTAGCGACAACTCACGCAATTCACACTCACTTTACATGTTCAATAAAATCAATTAATTTGCGTTTAGAGAGGTAAGTTGAAAAATCTGACCTGTCTTAAATACCCCTTTTACACTGGCACACCCGTGACCCGTGAGGACTTGGGACCCTCACGGGTCGGGTGCTTTTAATGGCAATCTACCCGACCCGAGCCGACCCGTACCGTGAAACTCTGGCCCGATAACATATCTGAATCTGGCTCGGGGCTGAAGCAGGCCGTGGGCGGGGTTATTGACTTTCATCATCACGCTGGTGCATCTTGACTGTTGCTTCTGTAACCTTATTGCTTTTGCCTTTATTTTATATGTTTAAGTTTCTTTTTTCAGTGTATAGTGTTGTTGAAGTTGTCTAATAGTGGTAAAACTAAAGTATTAGGGATTTGTACTGTATTTTTTTTGTTGTTGATTTCACTAAATATGACTCTCCATACATTAACAGTTTGTAATTATTTGACGAGCGAGTCAATGTTTTGATTTAATTTGTGCCCTTCTGTTAAGTATTAAACAGAAATAATGAAACTCCTTTAACTTACATTAGACAAGACCTATGGCTTTAATGTCGTTTTATAAATAAGTTAATCGTAAATAAAATAACGCCGAAAACTATTGACCATCTTTGTATGGAGCTATAATAATCAACATATTCAAGCATGACTTCATGGTTATTTTCTTATTATTAATTTTAGGCTAGAAAGTTCATACTGCATGCAAATGTTTGAACGACAAAGCATGAGGAAAAAAAGCACATTACCTTTTTTGCCATACCCTCCTCTCTATTCTCTGCGACTCGGCACGTTCATTACACGTCACGTCATTTGGTACCAGGCTGGCTGGGCTCGGGTGTGCCAGTGAAAAGGGGCAAAAGTGTCCCAGAATTATGGGGCCAGTTGGCAACCCTACCTCTGAATACTGTCTGTCAATGTCAGCAGTAAATCTGCGGTTTGAATGATAAGTTGTAGAAATCAAACAGATGCAGACTGATTACTTGAATAAGCTTTATGAACACACTGTGAACAAGTTACTGAACAAGTTAAATTTTAACATCTATTGGCAACTTAAATGCTTACACAAATACACAAACGTTCACAAACTCCTAATTAAAAAATAAAAAGTTACCAGTACTATTATTCTTTTATATTTTTTTTAAGAGGTAAATAAAAACAAACCATGTTCGCTTTTATGTAGGAGGTAACTGAAGTTAAGAGAAGGTTTCCGGTAAATCCCAAGGGAATGCGCACTTGATCAAATGTGTTCCTGTACAGGCAGTACAGCATGAATTCAAGCAAAAATAAAGTCTGCAACAGTTTTTAAAAAAAAAAAGGTGTTTATCAGTGGTATAGACAAACCGCTGCTCACGAGCCACATGCGACTCTTGGGCAGTTCCAGTGCGGCTCCCGGTGAAATGCTGGGTGACGCACACTTTGCGGCTTGAAATGAACTGAAGAAAGAATAATAAACAAAAACGAAATGAGAGAAAGTAAAAATTAACACAAGTTTATTATTTTTGTTCTCTGTATTCGTTCGTGTTAATTATTCTTTCTTGTCTCCCATTCTCTCTCGTTCTGTCTCCTGTTTCTTTGAGCCTGCATGGTCACTGCAAGGTTATTTCGTCACTAGAATGCATGTTTACATGCATACATGCCAACAGTCCCAATATGGTCGGGACAGTCCTGAATTCTTAGCAAATGTCCCGCGTCCCGATGCATAGGAAGAAAGTCTGGATATTTACACATTAAAAAAAATCATTTATTCTGCACAGTAGAGTTAGTGAAAACCACACGCTGTGCTCTTTGTGCAGCCGACACATCTGCTGATCACTAACTTGTACAAAGGTAAGAACGCTTCATTGTGTCTATGTTTACTGTCATGCTGGTCGTGCGGTGCTAAGTTCTTATATGATAGAGTGTTTTTTGCGTATGAACCCTCCCATGTGTATGATGCGTATAACACACACACCCCCCCCCCCTCCGGGGACAAGCGTCCCACTGAACAGTATGTACATGTTATATTGCAGGTCTAAAATTCATATTATATTTACATATCTTATGTCTCATCATGAGCAGGTAATGTAATCCCTTTCAAAATAAATACAGTGCATTTGTCATCCACAAAGCTCTCAAAAGTATATGTATACACGCAGCAGTCATACAAAAAAAGTCTTTTTTTTAAACCCAGCATTCAGATCTTCAAGGGTCTTGTCAAAAATAAGCCTTACATAAATGTGTCTTTTTATATGGTGTTTTTGGTGAAATCAGGTCACTTATTGTACATAATAACTGAATATGTTTTATTTAAAGTGTATAATACATACAGTATAAACAAATAATGGATAAACCATAGTGTTATATTTAAAGTTTAATACACTGTAGATCTACAGTACAATAAAAATTACACAGAAACTGTAAGGATCTGCCATGTTCGATCTCTTGTTCTTGTGTATTTTGCTGTCATCAGTACAACTGTACTGCACAACAGTGCTAGTATTTGAAATTGCTCTCAAACATTTCATGTTCACAGTACGTGTCTCATGGCTCTCGACCATATGGAAATGTTGGTATGCGGCACATAGGGTCAGGAAGTTTGGCCACCCCTGCTGTAGACCACACTTGGCGGTATCTGAAAACATTAGCGAGCGCATTTTTGTAATGCCTGCAAACTGTAAATATACAAAGATGTCTGGGCTTGGTTTTGTGTGCCAACTTTATTTACTGTAAAATACAGTAAATGCACCAGTCAGTCTACAAAGTTGGTGGACTTGATTTTTTTGTAAGCGATTTACTGTAAAACATTTCTACTTACACATGTATGTAAAATTGCCATTAAAAAAGAATGCTAGTTGATTCACGTTTCTGCCATTATAGATGGGTATTTTTATGAAATAAGAAAATGAAACACTGTTTGTGTGGCTTTTTTAACCTTCCTAATTAAGACACTAGAACTACATTTATGCAGTTTTTCATGCTTTGGTCGCAATTGAGCTTCATATTTTGAAGACATCACTGCGATTTATGTAGGGCCTTCATTTTTTTCAGTATTAACTTACAAATTGTGTTTCGGTGGGAACACTAAATGGCAATTAATGGGTTAATCATGTTCAAATAAGTAATATAGTTAGCACTCACATATGTGCCCGTATAAAATGTTGACTTAAAGTGTGAAGATTACTGAAGATTAAACGAGTGTGACGCATATCTGATTATTTCATTTGATTTGACGTGTATGTAGGTTAGCACGTAAAATGTAAAAGGCAATGCAATTTAGCAAACGATTGAAAAAGAAAAAAACACCAGAATCCAGAATTAAAACAGTATCCAAAATCAGTATTCAGAATTGCAAAATATAGTGCTCGATAAGGCCCTAATGTCATAGTTCACTTGCAAATGAAAATTTACAAAATCAACTAAAGATCACAGATTTTAAAAAAAAAATTATCACAGTATCTAAAACTGTTTATTGATAAACTTTTACATTACCGTAGCTTTTCTCTTTCGCTTTGTTTTTGGAGGAAGCGCTGTGTAACTGCACAATAATACAGACAGACTGGTTTACCATGCCAGAAAAATAAACAGCGGGCTGTGCCGGTTAAACAAGTACATTGTAACATTGAAGAGATGGGCTTTGTATCAGAATACTGGTGACAGAGTCGGAAATCATGTGTGGGCATTCGTTACATATACAGTATATAATGGGCATTGATTTTATTCTTAATACAAGGGGGGGAAAACACGACTGACGTGTATCTGGGTAACAAATATCCGAGTGCTGACTGTAGTACTTCTGGTTAGAGCAACTGAATTAACTTTGATATCTTTCACTTCCCCCAAAATACCAGATCATGGCAATAATTCACAGTATCCGCAACACATTTTCTTGTACAGTCGAATACCCACGCCTGATCAAGGACTTCATTTTGTTTAGCAGGGTTTTTATTTTTCTGTACAAACGTGGGTGGCTCATGACAATTTGAAAAATATACTCATTATCATATCAAATCACACTTCCAACAAAACACTTTTTAAAAATAGATCTAAGATTTTATTCTTAATACAAGGGCGGTAAAACGCGACCTACGTGTATCTGGGTAACAGATATCCGAGTGCTGACTGTATGCCTATGTTAACACAACCAAAAAACATAAATACTATAACCAATACTGTAATTTTTCGGTAAAATTCGGAATAAACCAGAAACGCAGAACACTAAACATAAAAGACAAGACAACAATGCCAGAGGGTTTGCAATTAAGTGACTAACATTGATGCCTGCAGACCCCAGGTGCAGAACAGCCATTGCTGCTCTCAGAACCACATCCTGTTGAAATCTTGTCAGCTCTATTACTAAAAGCAAATGACATATCACAATGCTCTAAAAATGCTATGATATATAATGAGTGATAGTGTTAAAATGCACTACACATCATTCTAAAACCTCAGACCAACACCATCCCATTGTTTCTCCCTAATTAATTAAAGCCCTCCAGCTAGGAATAATTCACTTACTGTATTTACAACCTGAGTAGAAACACCTACTTCTGAAGTGACATTCGCAATGCCAAACAGCACACCTGTAATACGAGCAGTGTGCTTGCCTTGATAGAAATCTTTTCACTGTCATGCCTCTGTCTCGGTTTCGTTGTATAAATAAACTAAAATGGGAAATTACTAAAGAACATAAGAACATGTACAAACATGAAGAAGCCATTTGGCCCATCTAAGCTGATCCAGTTCCATAGCTGATTGGTCTCAGAACACTGTCAAGTTGGATGTTAAAGAATCCAAGTGATTCTGCCTCAACATGACTCAGCTACCCTGGATAGGAATTGCTAGGAATGTGAAGGAAGCTGAGACCTGGGACTGGACAGGCAATTATTGGCTAAACCAGGCCAGACCTGGTAGATAAAACGGATAGCTCCTCCGTAGAGAGGAGGAGGGTGTAGCAGTACTTGTAATTAAGGACTGCTACAGGTATACAGGTGTTGTATGTATTAAATGTTTTCTTTTTGTTTGTTGTAAATAAAACTTTGCTGTCAAGCATGTGAACAGCACTTTGCTGTTTTTGTTTCCTGCCTGACCGTGGCCACTCGGTCCACCCTTTCACACTATGTCAACTCCTTTTAAGATTTTGTTATAAGCTAAAAAGATTCAGTTGTTTCAGCCTTTCTTCATAGCTCAGTCCTTCAAGTCCTGGGATTAGTTAGTTGCTCTTCATGACAAAACATTTGCATATTTAGTGATAATAAAAAAACAATTGGTAATAACAGTGTATGTGAATCAGAATCTGTCTGTAGAAGCATATGATTTGAAAAACCTACACCCTGCTGGGATAAACCACAATTGGATTTTACAGCACTTGGTGGGTGCTAGAAGTTTACCATAGTAAAATCATAGGAAAGTGTAACAAAGCATAGTGAAAGAATGGTAAAGCATAGGCAAGCATCATAAAGCACAGAGATATGGTAAAAGTCATTAATGTATCAACCACCTATGTATCAACCAACAATTAAGTGGTTGATGCAATATAGGTAGATTCCCCAATGCTGTAAAAGACTATTATCCAGACCCTGTGCCAATAAAAGAAATATAATTCAAAATGAAATATAACAATAGGTTTCACTACTGTATATAATTAGTACGATTTAGCAATTAGTACAACAAGCGTGAAACTTTGTCATATTCGGTTGTCCTGAGTGAATATTTTTTGGAGAATATCTTGCATTCATTCAAATCTAAGAACAGAATGGCTGGGTGAATTGCACTGTTCCAAAGTACGCTGTGTGATTAATCAGATGTGGAGCTTGATCTAACAACATAATACTCCATGGAAATGAATGGTGTTTACGAATAACTTGAGGTTGTTTATGAATTTTTAGGTAAGCAGTGGATTGGGTACATTGCCTTAGGTGTGTTTTATAGTACTATTAGCACAGGTTACTGAAAATGACATAAGAAGTAGAAATGTTTGGTATGTGAAGATGTCATTCAGACCATCACTGTCTCTTGCTAGTATGCTGTTAGTTGTGGGGTAGGAATTAATGTGTTTTTTTATGTTACAGCCAGTAAAATAGTGACTTGGTTTTACATTCTTACCTGTTCACAATGTCGAGGTTCAGTCTGTGAGGAAGTGAAGGGTGCTGTTCAGCACACATGCAGGAGTTAGACAGGAAACACACCGCGAGTCCTGAAAGATTGATCAGCTGGCATTGAGCTGGCTGGCAAGCTGCTGCTGTATCTGTACGAGACTAAACTCATCTATAACACAACAACCCACATGGAGTCACTACATATCAGGGCACTTTTATATACTGCTGTATTGAAACTATGTTAATTACAGATAAATACTATACCATGAAAGGACCAATGCATTATTACGAGATCACTGAGGTTCATATCTTTCCAGAAAACATTTGCTCCGTATGAACCTTCTTTAGGTTAGTGTTTTAGATATTACTACTTGATTTGGTAAACTACAGTAAACTGTCACTAATTGATCTTAATCTGTACTGTACCTGTCGTGTCTAGTCTTTGTTTTATTTGTTGATACTCATTCTATATAGAGGGTGATGCAAAACACAGGCCATAGCTGTATAGCTTGAGAACTGTAAACAATCTTTTGCAAATGTTTTTAGGTCAGTTAAAAAAAAAAGTCTGTGATTTGCTGGTGTCTATTTATTTAATGATTTTGACATCAACATATTCAGTAATTCAGTGGCACAGTGCTGTGTTGTGATTTTGGATCATTTGGGACATTTGTTAATCCAAACTGTATCCCAATTAAAGTGAATGGCACAGACATTTACTCCTCATATGACAGTTGATATCGGCAACAGTGTTAATTGGCTCTTGCTAGGCAAACAACAATCTGGTTCTAATGTGAATAAACAGAAGTCTGCATGCCTTATTACATTTCCCAGGTACAAGCCCATGCGGCAGAGCCCTCTGGCTGCAGAGGCAGCAGGCTAGAGCTTGCACTGGCCATTCTGTTTATTCTCCTAAAATGAGATTTTAGTGTTTATCCTCCTCCAGTACTCTGTGGCATACAGCCCCCAATCAAGGCTGATCTGCGCCTTTGAAATAATGCACCCAGACACAGAAACTGCAGTTCAGCGCTACCGCGCACTTTTATTTTCAAACAAAAACAAATAAAGGGGTTGATTAACAATTAATCATCCAATTGCCACCTGGCCACATTCAAAACTTTCATTCTTCAATCCAAACATTCCACACTTTTCCAATCACACAATCAAACAATTAAGCAATTAAACAATCATACAATGTGGCTGTGCAAATGGTGGCCATCTTGACTCAAGGCTGTTCCTTCACCAAGATGGCCACCAGCCACCAAACTCTCACACAAATAAGAACATAAAGAACATAAGAACGTTTACAAACGAGAGGAGGCCATTCAACCCATATTGCTTGTTTGGTTGTTAGTAGCTTATTGATCCCAGAATCCCATCAAGCAGCTTCTTGAAGGATCGCAGGGTGTCAGCTTCAACAACATTACTGGGGAGTTGGTTCCAGACCCTCACAATTCTCTGTGTAAAAAAGTGCCTCCTATTTTCTGTTCTGAATGCCCCTTTATCTAATCTCCATTTGTGACCCCTGGTCCTTGTTTCTTTTTTCAGGTCAAAAAACACACACACACACACACACACACACACACACCCCATGTGCAGACTGAGCTTTGCCACATGCTCACTGATGGAGAAGCACTGAATATTAGAGGACACAGGAACAGCACTGGGAATATCTGTGGCAAACTTCTGGCTGTCACACATGGAGTTGTGATTATCATAACTTTTATAAGGGCGTTGTATTGGCTTGCTTGTTCAGTTCTAAAGTTCAAGTCTCGTTTGACATGATAAAACTTGATCTAAACCAACGATTTGATCTAAAGTGTGATACCCCATTTAAGCGCTGCAATCAAACTCAATCTTGAATGACGTTTAGATGATTACTGCTTGTTTATTTATAGTGTGGTATGAGACAACAAAACAAGATAAAAACAAAGTCAAACTTACTGTAACTAACTGAAATGTAACTGTTGGGTTGCACATAACAGGTGTGCAGTTAAAAGAGTAGGTAGCTTCATATTCCATGTTCTCTTTGTTAACGTCTGTGTTTTGACTGTGAGTTCAGAAGCTGCTCTTCAGTTCTAGTAGACATGTGAAATGTAGGCTTCAGCAGGCACAGTGTTAGTGAGTTCCATAAGAACGTCTGGAATGCTTACAGCCCGGTAAGATGTCATTCAGTTACTAGGAACTGGACGAGCACTTATGGTCCAAAATTCTCTTATCTATAATTATTTAATTAAGTTACTGTATAAGCCCTAAATAAATCTATAGAAACTAAAGAAATGTATAGTCATTTGTAGAAATGCATTGCTAGAAATCTAAATATTTAATTAATGCACACAAAAATGTTGCCCCCTGTAAGGAATTAATTCTCTCACATGTTTTTGCATGACATGGTCTTTAACTTTGTATCTAGCAACTGTCCCAACTTTGTTATGGGCCCTGATTCTGTAGAGTCCTCTTTATAAATAGATAGGTCACTGAGAGCTGAGTCATGGCACTAGCCCTTTCCAAGCTATTTGTGTGATTTGAGTTGTATGACTCCACTGTCTAGGTACCAGTAAACAAAGGGCTTTGTTCTTTGTGTTTTTGGATTGGATGACTGGGGGTTCCTTTTATAGCAAAGAGGCTGTGTGGTCCAGTGGTTAAAGAAAGGAGCTTGTAACCAGGAGGTCCCCGGTTCAAATCCCACCTCAGCCACTGACTCATTGTGTGACCCTGAGCAAGTCACTTAACCTCCTTGTGCTCCGTCTTTCGGATGAGATGTAGTTGTAAGTGACTCTGCAGCTGATGCATAGTTCACACACCCTAGCCTCTGTAAGTCGCCTTGGATAAAGGCGTCTGCTAAATAAACAAATAATAATAATAATAAAGATGAGTTTGTAATGAATGATTAGAAGAATAGAGGGTCAGGAACCATACTTGCCATGGAAAGCACACTTAAACGCTTTGTCTTACCTGAGAGGAAATGCCATGAGAAGCAGGGTGGCTGAATCTGCCACCAATAAGTGTGACAGTTACAGCCTAATCATTAACTTTCAATTAGCATTGCTTTCCAGTGCACATAAAACTCACATACTCTCTGATCCACATCCACATCTATATTTACTCTGCCTACCAAAAGCATTAAAAAACCTGTGCTGGTATGTGGTGCTGGGGGTTCTGCATTTGTTACCTTATTTTACAACACTCAGTCCACTACGTTTCAGGAAGTATTTGTGGAAATCAGTGCTCATTTGCAGTGTCGCGAAAACTTGGCCCATTAGAACCTAAGAATATAAGAACATTTATGAACGAGAGGACGGCAGTAACTGATTAATCCAAAAACATTGTCGAGTTTGTAAAGGATCCCAATGATATAGCACCAACAAGACTGGTAACCCATTCCATACCCTCACCACTCTCTGTGTAAAGAAGAGTCTCCTACCCTCTGTCCTAAGTTTATCTCCACATACTTTTTAACTGTGTCCTCTGTGGTTTCTGTACTGCACTTAAAGTATTGGTTCAGGTTAACTCTGTGTGGCAGGGTGAGGGACCCTAGCCTTAAAAACAGATTTTAAAGACTGTAATCAGTCCTCCATACTTGTCTTTGTTCTAAATACATTCAGTTGCTTCAATCTAACTTTGTGCATTCATCTGGTTGCTCTTCTCTGGACTCTAGAATTGAACACAGCATTCTGGGTGCAAACCTGTTAAAATTTCAGTTGTTGCCATTGGAATTAACATAAATACAACATAGGCACATGAGTACCATAAATGCAGCTCAGAGTATTACAGTAGTATGATACTAACTAATGAAACTTAACTTCTATGCCAACTATTTAGTCACTTGTATGCTAGGCACTCAAGATAACACAGACTGTAATGACTCTTATAGCTGAGTTTTAGCACATCATAAAAAGATGAAGCCCGAGGTTTCAGTACAGCATCATCAAATAATTCTATATTGAAGTATATTCACAGACTCATAAAACCTGATTTATTATAAGAGTGTCCTTTATACTATGAAAGACAGGGCCAACATACTCATTTATAAACAGTTGCGGATCACAATACCACAGTTCTTTAAATCATTATATGGGACACTCTCTACAAATTTACATTCAGAAATAAAGAGACTCACACTGCTACACACTGTATTCAGAAATAAAGAGACTCACACTGCTACACACTGTATTCAGAAATAAAGAGACTCACACTGCTACATACTGTATTCGAAAATAAAGAGACTCACACTGCTACACACTGTATTCAGAAATAAAGAGACTCACACTGCTACACACTGTATTCAGAAATAAAGAGACTCACACTGCTACACACTGTATTCAGAAATAAAGACTCACACTGCTACACACTGTATTCAGAAATAAAGAGACTCACACTGCTACACACTGTATTCAGAAATAAAGAGACTCACACTGCTACATACTGTATTCAGAAATAAAGAGACTCACACTGCTACACACTGTATTCAGAAATAAAGAGACTCACACTGCTACACACTGTATTCAGAAATAAAGAGACTCACACTGCTACATACTGTATTCAGAAATAAAGAGACTCACACTGCTACACACTGTATTCAGAAATAAAGAGACTCACACTGCTACACACTGTATTCAGAAATAAAGAGACTCACACTGCTACATACTGTATTCGAAAATAAAGAGACTCACACTGCTACACACTGTATTCAGAAATAAAGAGACTCACACTGCTACACACTGTATTCAGAAATAAAGAGACTCACACTGCTACACACTGTATTCAGAAATAAAGAGACTCACACTGCTACACACTGTATTCAGAAATAAAGACTCACACTGCTACACACTGTATTCAGAAATAAAGAGACTCACACTGCTACACACTGTATTCAGAAATAAAGAGACTCACACTGCTACACACTGTATTCAGAAATAAAGAGACTCACACTGCTACATACTGTATTCAGAAATAAAGAGACTCACACTGCTACATACTGTATTCGAAAATAAAGAGACTCACACTGCTACACACTGTATTCAGAAATAAAGAGACTCACACTGCTACATACTGTATTCGAAAATAAAGAGACTCACACTGCTACACACTGTATTCAGAAATAAAGAGACTCACACTGCTACACACTGTATTCAGAAATAAAGAGACTCACACTGCTACACACTGTATTCAGAAATAAAGAGACTCACACTGCTACACACTGTATTCAGAAATAAAGAGACTCACACTGCTACACACTGTATTCAGAAATAAAGAGACTCACACTGCTACATACTGTATTCAGAAATAAAGAGACTCACACTGCTACACACTGTATTCAGAAATAAAGAGACTCACACTGCTACATACTGTATTCAGAAATAAAGAGACTCACACTGCTACACACTGTATTCAGAAATAAAGAGACTCACACTGCTACACACTGTATTCAGAAATAAAGAGACTCACACTGCTACACACTGTATTCAGAAATAAAGAGACTCACACTGCTACACATTGTATTCAGAAATAAAGAGACTCACACTGCTACATACTGTATTCAGAAATAAAGAGACTCACACTGCTACAAACTGTATTCAGAAATAAAGAGACTCACACTGCTACACACTGTATTTGATTTTCGTAACCTTGGTACACACATCGTATTGATCTTGGTTTAGATCAAGTGACCCTATAAGAGTACTAAAAAGACAGATGAATGCCTCAGTAGCCGGATAAACTGCATCTTTCATCTCCGTGTCTTCCACAGGCGCTAACATTTGCACGTCCCGAGGAGTGAACACATGCAGGGAATGCCTCGCTGTCCACCCCAGCTGCGGCTGGTGCTTTCAGGAGGTAAGAGACACACTGGAATAGGGACGGGACTCCCTCAGGCACAGTGCCTCCGGAATCAGTTTAGGTATTGTGTTGTTATAAATGTACAGTATATTAATCACCTTCCATCCATACTATATAGATTGCATATATATATGTGCTATGAAGATGACATATTATATTTGCTTGCTAAATTGATATGACAAAATCTATAGTTTACAGACATACATAAATACATACACACACACACACACACACACACATACATGCCTAGGTAAACTTTGTACAACTTCAACTTTGGTTTCTAGATAATAACATGCAAAGATTGTTACAGTGGTAGTAATGGACCACAGTTTGAAATAATGAACAAGACACTGCCATAGATTTGAATTTTCTCTTGCTTTAAAATCAGAACTAGCAGAGATATTTTCCACATGTTAGAACCTGCCCTGCTCAGATTTTGGATATTTAAAATGACCACGGCAATGTTGATTGACATTTAAATAAAAAAGCTAAGTTCACAAGTTCATTCCTTCAGCGGGGCTGGGAGAGGCCAGTGGAGGCGCCCATAAATCAAATTATTAAAGGTATGTTTTCATCTGCCACTGGGACTGTGGCAAAAGTGAAATGGATTTCAATTGGGAATCTCTCAGTCCCGGCTGGCAGAACTCGATTTCACCAACTTGTGCTGAAGGTTTCCTAATGAGCATCCAATGTGAGGGACACAACAGGTAGGTTTAAAAACCCTGACTGACCAAAATAAGGATGTCATACAGATGTAGAAAGTGAGTTCTTCCAGCCCTCAGTGCTGTTAATACATTATACTGCCAGGGAAATGCTGGAGGTTGGTGAAGTTATTTACAAATAACAGTTATACAAAAAGTCATACACACAGGTGAGCTTTGGCTTTTGGAGTTTGATGCTGGAATGAGCTTTAGTTTTACAGATTGGTTTCAAATGTGTCATAAACTTGTTTTGAATCTCGTATATGAGAAGCTGCCTGTTTGAGCTGCGTCACAATTGCATTTTTACTCCCCTATCTAGAGAACTGCTTGTCCAATTGGGATGAAACTTTGGCAATAACTTTGTTTATCACAGGTTATTGACAGTACAGTCGCCACCGCTTAGAACTGGCACGTTTGTGTTAACGTGATTCACCCGCAGTAAGTGATGGACGGTATAAACTCCCACACAATAACCTGACATTCAAAATGTCCCCCAATCACCAGTACAGTAAACGAAACAAACAAGTATGTATGTGGTTAAAAATCTTTATTAAGACACTCATTACACTAATAAAAAAGATTTATTAAAACCTATGAATGTAATAAAAAGTACAGTAATCTGACTGCGATGGGACCAGAGTAAGGGTGGATATGTAAAAAGGCAGATAAATTAATCCTATTTTAAATACCATTATACAAAGCTGTAACAATTACTGAACTATATTATTATTGTTTTGAGATTCAGCTTTTGTTAGGGAGCTCCCCTAAATCCCTTGTTTAGAAAGATACCGGGTATTAATGCTTGTGACAGAGTAGCTGTCTGCCGCGTGGATGCGTACATTCGCTGACAGGCAGGAGATCGAGACGAAGGTTGAAGTTGATACGCCCCGCAGGTGAACAGGATTTATTTACATATTGTAGCGCTGCTGTGTGGTTTCCAGGATATAATGAGACAGACAACAGTTGCAGTTCAAAGCAGTAGGAAACTGCTCTACTTATATTTTGTTTAGCTTTTAGTGAACAATGGCTCTCATTCCTCTCCTCTCACTCACAAATTCAGCCTCTTTTAAAGTGCCTATGACACCCTCCGAACCATTTTTAAGAAACATAATGTATGACTAACAAGTATTCCCAAACGAGATTTAAAATTGTTGGCAGTGATAGTTTTTTAATAAAATGCACATCCTTAATATACTGTACATATAGAAGGATATGTTAAATACATGCCAGTAGCAATCCACAGCGTTCAGTTATTCTGCTAATATCAATAATTCTTGTATCAATATTATTAACTAAAGGACTGACGTAACTGTACAATTATGGGTAATAGGAAATATTTAGTTTCAATCTATGTTAAACGTAAGCTGACTGATCAAGCTTTTTTACTACAGTAAAGTGCTGCCTTTTTCTTGAAATCTATGTGAATAGCAAGGTAACAAGTTGAAAACATCTGATGTGTGGATTATTAAGAGCGATTACTACAGTATAAGCAGTCCGTTTGTTATTTAAATCGATGTGTATGGCACATAACGAGATCCAAACAGCCCGACATATACGGTGTGCTTAACACGGTATAAACAATGCCTTTGTTATTGAAATCAATGGAATTAGTAAACAGCAAACGCTATTTGTCCGATATAAACGGCTGCCTGAAATAACCCTGTACAGTGTAAGTGGTGGCCACTGTATCACAATCTGGGGATATTGTGGGAGACTGACATGTTCATGCATTTCTACAGGTACTGTACATACTATAAAGGGAACGCTGATCTACTTGTTCATGATACTGATACAGTAGCTCCAATTTTGTATTTACAGCTGTGGTAGATGCCACTGCATGTTGTTATTGTACATTGCAATAAAAACAAACCGATTAAGCCCATTCAAAGTCCTTATTAAAGACTACGTTTGACCACGACTAGTATTGATTGATATCTTTAAGATGTCACAAGCCTCTGCAGCTGTTGTCTTCCATGATCAGTCTCCGTTTGTTTCCAACCTCACTAAGACTGGTAAATATTTGCCATGGTGGTTTGTTTTTCAAAGGCCCTCTGATGAGGATATTTATGCTTAGACAAAAAAAATATTTTTGTAGACAGTATCCTCTTTTGAAATGTGTTGATATTAATTTTTTGTACTGGATCATGTTTAGCTGTTACAAGATTAACCTTTGCTACAGTGCGGGTGCCAAACTCAAATATCTAGGAACCAGTTCACAAACTGTGTGGTAAAACTGTATGGGCCTGTGTGGCAAAGTGCCCCGCCCCTGTGCATATTTTTGTGTTCTATGTTGTATGTAGGGTTTTTATGTTGTGTGTGTGTGTGTGTGTGTGTTGGTTCACGGAGTGTGGGTTATGTAGCACAGGTGATGTGAAATATATAATTGTATTAGACACCAGGATGGCACAATCACTTCACATGCAGATTAAAAGAGGCATTTGTATGTGAGCACGGGGAAGTGCAAAAATTAGTTCACGTGCAGATGTACCGGGATTCCTAATTGAATGATTGATTAACAATCGAGTCTCGGTACAGCTGCATAAAAGATGCAGTGTTTAACTCACTCGGGGTTGTGTGTTCGTGAGTGGAGAACGCATGCGGAGAGGAGAAACTAATTATAAATAAGAAAATAATAATTGCTATAATGTGCTGGAAGCACCAGCACGGTACTTGTTTGTCTGTTCGTCCACTGTTTTGTCTGTCTGTTCGTTTGGCCATTGCACCGTTTATTTTGAGTGTTTCGTTTTGTTTAAACGTTTTATTTTACAATAAACCGGTGCCAGCAAGCGCCTTCACCATTTCACTCGCAGTGCTGTGTGTGTTTCTTCCGGGTCTTCCGGGTCACCGCTCAGGCCAGCTTGCCACAGCCTGGTTCTCCACTGTGGGCAATTTTCCCATGTAATACATTTATTATAGAGGGACTTTGAGTGTGATTTACCCACAGGGAAACTATATGCCTACATTGCTGAAACAGCACTCCCAATTTAGTTACAATTACATATTCTAAAATGAATTGTTAATAAATTAATAACAACACAAAAAGATACACAGTAAATATTTAATGTGTTCCTCCTAGCATTACCAAATCTGGTTCTTTCATTTAAGACTAGTTAAAAACCTTGGAATGCTACAATTAAACTAAAGCACATGGTTAAACTCAATCAGCTTGCAGAAACACAACACTACTGTCCAGCTTCAATAGCTGCAGCCCTAAAATGGTCATTTTCATTAAAGCACTCCAAGATCAGCTGGCGTTCTTGCCATAACTATCATGACATTCAAACTGTTAACACAAAGTTCACTGTGCAGTGATCGTTAACATAATGTCAAAACATGCAAGAGGAATGTTTATTCTAAAAACAGTTAACCCGTTTACCATTCCCTATATATATTATTTTTGAATTGTTTATTTTAGAAAAGGTAAATGTAATACACATTGCTTGACAGTCTGTAAAATCCCAAGACACTCGTAGCTCTATGGAATTAAAGAATGTGTTCATTGTGTGAAATTTTAACTCTTTGTTTTCCGCAAGCATATAGTGGTATGTGGAGGTAGTCATACACTGTAACACATTTTCATCTGGAAATGCACTTATCCAAGTGTGATGAAACTTTGTATTTCATGTAGCACTATTTAGCTTAAGTGAGTATTAGATTCTGGGAATATATGGCGGTGCCTGTCTCTCCGTACATGTGTCCATCTGCATTTCACAATTATAAATATCTGGAAACCCACTTATCAACTTGCAATGAAACTTGGTATTGTTTTAAAATATTTTATGCAGTTTTAAATTAAAGGGATCACTTCTAAGATGACTGTTAAAAGGATAGCCATGTTATCTAAAAACTATTTTTAAAACATGTATGGACCATTGAATGCATGTGGCAATTAATTAATAAGGTCATTAGGAAAGTGGGGATAATGTTTAACATCAAACGCCACTAACACCCTTTGCTTAATATCTGAGAGATCTTTTTTTCACACATAGCACTAGGAAATAATGTCTGGATTTGTCGATGTGTTGCAGGAGTTTGGCCGTGGAACTGCAAGCTCATCTCGCTGTGACCTCATGGAGAATTTACTCCAGAAGGGATGCAGTCAGCAGTTTATTGAATACCCCACCAGCACCTTGAATAAGCAGCAGGACAAGCCCCTGAGTGGAACGGGATCCGGAGCAGGCTCCGATGCCACGCAGATCTCCCCACAGAAACTGGAAATTAACCTGCGACCTGGTAAGGAACTGAGTGTTCTACTGACTTCATCAGGGTTCTATTGACATCATCAGGGTTCTACTGACCTCATCAGAGTTCCGCAACATTTTTATTTCATATTCAAAATGGGTCAGTTTTAGATGGATGTGATATAAGAAACATAAGAAAATGTACGAACAAGAGGTTCCAAGTAGTGAATCTGCCTCAAAAACATGTCTAGGTAACCCATTCCATACCCTGACCACACTCAGTGTGAAGAAGTGTCTCCTTCCCTCTATCCTACGTTTATCCCCACTTAATCTACAACTATGTCATCTGGTCCAGGTTTCAAGTATTTCTTAGGGTTACATTTGTCAACTTTTAAGATTTTAAAAGACTTCAATCAAGTCCCCCCTAATACTTCTTTTTTAGGCTAAATAGATTTGTTATTTCAACCTGTCTGCATAGCTCATTCCTTTATATAAAGGTTTACAAAAATGGAAAATGAGACACAATCTGGACTAACTTAACATAGTACCATGTATCCTGTTGTACATACTATAGTATATTATAGGAAACTATAGTGTTTTTGGACAGTACTATACAATTCTTTATATGGGTTGCCTCATACCTCAGGCCCAGAAATAAACAAAGCACAATTTGGGCTAATTGAGGTTTATGAATAGACAGAGGGGTTCTAGATAATGACCTTGTTTTGTATATGCCTCAACCAATTTAGTGTTTGGTAAGATAAACGCTGTAGAAAAAAATATATACAGTACTGTGCAAAAGTTTTAGGCAGGTGTGAGAAAATGCTGTAAAGTAAGAATGCTTTCAAAAATAGACATGTTAATAGATTATATTTATCAATTAACTAAATGCAAAGTGAGTGAACAGAAAAAAAATCTAAATAAAATCCATATTTGATGTGACCACCCTTTGCCTTCAAAACAGCATCAAGCATCAATTCTTCTAGGTACACTTGCACACAGTTTTTGAAGGAACTCGGCAGGTAGGTTGGCCCAAACATCTTGGAGAACTAACCACAGTTCTTCTGTGGATTTAGGCAGCCTCAGTTGCTTTTCTCTCTTCATGTAATCCCAGACAGACTCGATGATGTTGAGATCAGGGCTCTGTGGGGGCCATACCATCACTTCCAGGACTCCTTGTTCTTCTTTACGCTGAAGATAGTTCTTAATGACTTTCGCTGTATGTTTGGGGTCGTTGTCATGCTGCAGAATAAATTTGGGGCCAATCAGATGCCTCCCTGATGGTATTGCATGATGTATAAGTATCTGCCTGTACTTCTCAGCATTGAGGAGACCATTAATTCTGACCAAATCCCCAACTCCATTTGCAGAAATGCAGCCCCAAACTTGCAAGGAACCTCCACCATGCTTCACTGTTGCCTGCAGACACTCATTAGTGTATGCTCTCCAGCCCTTCGGTGAACAAACTGCCTTCTGCTACAGCCAAATATTTCAAATTTTGACTCATCAGTCCAGAGCACCTGCTGCCATTTTTCTGCACCCCAGTTCCTGTGTTTTCGTGCATAGTTGAGTCGCTTGGCCTTGTTTCCACGTCAGAGGTATGGCTTTTTGGCGCAAGTCTTCCATGAAGGCCACTTCTGACCAGACTTCTCCGGACAGTAGATGGGTGTACCAGGGTCCCACTGTTTTCTGCCAGTTCTGAGCTGATGGCACTGCTGGACATCTTCCGATTGCGAAGGGAAGTAAGCATGATGTGTCTTTCATCTGCTGCAGTAAGTTTCCTTGGCCGACCACTGCGTCTATGGTCCTCAACGTTGCCTGTTTCTTTGTGCTTCTTCAAAAGAGCTTGGACAGCACATCTGGAAACCCCTGTCTGCCTTGAAATTTCTGCCTGGGAGAGACCTTGCTGATGCAGTATAACTACCTTGTGTCTTGTTGCTGTGCTCAGTCTTGCCATGGTGTATGACTTTTGACAGTAAACTGTCTTCAGCAACCTCACCTTGTTAGCTGAGTTTGGCAGTTCCTCACCCAGTTTTATTCCTCCTACACAGCTGTTTCTGTTTCAGTTAATGATTGTGTTTCAACCTACATATTGAATTGATGATCATTAGCACCTGTTTGGTATAATTGTTTAATCATACACCTGACTATATGCCTACAAAATCCCTGACTTTGTGCAAGTGTACCTAGAAGAATTGATGCTGTTTTGAAGGCAAAGGGTGGTCACACCAAATATGGATTTGATTTAGATTTTTCTTCTGTTCACTCACTTTGCATTTAGTTAATTGATAAATATAATCTATTAACATGTCTATTTTTGAAAGCATTCTTACTTTACAGCATTTTTTCACACCTGCCTAAAACTTTTGCACAGTACTGTATATCCTGGTATCTACTAGTCACTTCCTGTGCTGAAGGTCACATGGCCTGATTGCAGTGAGACCATTGAAGTAAAACAGAGCTGCAGCACAGGGAGTAGCTTGCACATAGTTGATCTGTTAAGAAATGTACTAATTTCGGCTAATTTTGTGCATTTAGTGTGCATGTCCATTGAGACTCTTTTTTACAATATTTTGTGGGACTTTTGCACCTACTGAGATATGTTCATTTGACTTGGATTTTTAAAGTGCAGTAATTTTGTGACATTAGACTGTAGCGTTGAAATATCTGTATATCCAAAGCATAAAATACAAGCAAATAACCCGTTTTTCAATAGTAAAAGCATAGTGTAGTGTAACAATGTACAGTGAAAGCATGGTGAAGTATAGATAAGCACTGAGAGGTATGGTAAACAGTGGCGATGCCAGGGTTAGGCAAGGGGTGGCAGACGCCACCCCTGAAATTTGTCCGCCTCCCTTCCTAAAATTTCCACTTAAAACTACCTCCCAGGTCTTCCTTTACTAGGCAACCGTACACAAGAAAAATCCACCCAACAAAACATTAACCAATCGCTGGTTAGCCCTGTTACCTTTACAGCCAATTAGAGTAAGAACATTTCAGAGCTACTCAGAGACATTGTCAGTAGTGACCGTCATTTGGTTGAAGGGTGAGCATACAAGTGAGAAAGGAACCAAACTGGAACCACGACTTGTACTGCCCGGTAGTAGAAAAAGCCTTTAAGGTGCCTATAATATGAAACAAAACTGTTTTATAAGTCATGGATTTTGAATTAATGCATTCCCTTATTTTATATTCTGGTGTTGTGAGCTTGTAAGCTATTGCATGGTGTTGTATTTACATCTTAACATGTTAACTGAGATGGGAAATGTAATGTTAAAATACAGGCCCCAAGTACTGTAATTATTTGCAGAGTAGGTGTCAAACCTCAATGAAAAAAATTCGCCTCCAAGCCGATAAAGAATCTTGTAGAACACACACACACACATGGTTACAAAAGAGCTATGGTTTGTCCATTCTTGAACACATAGAATGACTCTTGATTTCAAGTCTAATTGAGCCTGCTGTATATTTGGAGAAGTTTTGGTTAAAAAGTTTACCTTATTGCACTAATATTAGATTTTATTGTAGACGTTACAGTGACTAATAGAGCTATGTATCATACAGAAAGTATTTTTTGTCAAGTCCACATCCAGGCTGTTGTTGTTTTCCACCTGTTTCTTTCATAATACTGTGTGTGTGACATTCTCCCTATCTATGTGATGTGTACGGTAAAATAAGATATGTGAAAAATTGGTATCTCTTGAATATAATTAGGCTTGCTACTTTTCGATTGTAATTGGTAAAGTTCATTAAACGTCGAATTTCCAAAAAATATGAGTTCGACTGAAATAAATTTCTATAAGATAAACGTCGAAAACATTTTCAAAACTGATTCGCTGGTTGGGTGGGACCAGCAAATCAGATGCTAGTTAACACGGAAAAGAAGAGCACGTCCACTCTCTTTGGCAGAAATACTGTAAATAGCAAGGCAGGGCATTCAGTGCATTTTCGTTGGTAAACTTAAATAATGTTATTAACTATGCGTGTTACAAAGATGTCATTATTGAATTGATTATCCAGTATTTATATCAGTGTATATAATGAGGAATGGAATCGATCGAAAAATCGATTTTTGATTTAATCGTAGCAGCCCTAATGCATAGTATAACCATAATCTAACTGCAAAATTGCAGTGCAAATTTACTGTGATAAACTTATAAGGGAACCAAAACAACAGAAGAAAGGGAGGTAGTGAAAGGGAGGTAGTGGATTGGTTAGTACTTCAATGTCATAGTGACACGGTTTGCTCCAAGATGACTCTCAGAAGTTCACAGTCCAGCAATGAGAGGTAAGAAAGTGGATTGGTTAGCACGTCAATTTCATAGTGGCACGGTTTGCTCCACAGATGACTCCCAGAAGTTCTCGGTCCAGGTGCGGCAGGTGGAGGACTATCCCGTGGATCTCTACTACCTGATGGATCTGTCCTACTCCATGAAGGATGACCTGCAGAAACTGCGCACTCTGGGCAACGATCTGGCCACCGCTATGGGCAGACTCACCAGCAACCTGCGCATGGGCTTCGGGGCCTTCGTGGACAAGCCGCTGTCCCCGTACATGTTCATCTCTCCCAAGGAGGCCATAGCCAACCCCTGCATAGGGTGAGATCCAGTCCAGTCCTTTACTGCACATAAAGTACAGAAAAGTACACTTCTGTGGGATCTGCAATAAATCAGATCTCATTAGAGTCAACACTTGCATCTTAAAGTGAGTGTAATTAATAAAATTATAGTTGTGCGCATCCATTCCCTAAACAGGTCTGACGTGCAGGTGTGAATGAAGCGCATTCCCTATACAGGTCTGACGTGCAGTTGTGAATGAAGCGCATGTTATAGCAAGCATTCATTTTCATTTCAAATCTGGAACTACACCAGCTTAAAGAAAGTTCTCAGTTTTCATGCATCTGTAACACTTGCACTTGGGTCATTTCACCTCAGTAGTGTCTTCTGGGTAATGTTATTGACTGAAAGCAGGTCAGCCAAGAAGAAGCAGCTGGTTAATCTTGGCAAATGTTAGAATAGAAATACAAGCTCAACTTCTGGGAGAAATGATAAAAAAAAGATCTGCAAGCATGACTTACAAACAAGAATAACCCAGTGTAGTACCAGGTATCAGGTGTCTTTCAAAACTGCACATTTGAGGCCTATATATGAATACATGTGCATATGATTTATGGAATTATTGTGTTAGCTCTTTTTTCAATAACCCAGCAACAATATAATATTAGTCTTTAGTTTTGACGGTTCCTTTTCTTTTCTCAGCATTCAGACGACATGTATGCCCCAGTTTGGCTACAGGCACGTTCTGACTCTGACGGAGCAGGTGAGCCGGTTCAATGAGGAGGTGAAGAAGCAGGATGTCTCTCGAAACAGGGACGCTCCCGAGGGGGGGTTTGACGCCATCATCCAGGCTGCTGTCTGCAAGGTAACTCTTCATACAGAAAACCCTGTTCATCCCCCTGTTCATTCCCATTTCTAAGCATTAGAAATACTAAACGAAGCTTTAAGCAATTGTAGCTAAAAAAATATATAATTCTGCACTTCCATTTTGCAATTCCTTTAGCTTCATACTGTAGGTCTCAAATTTGCAGTTTTAAAAGAAAAAATATGTTATAGCACAAATGTATTTAGTCTATTATTATTTTTTATTATCTTGTGCTTGAGGCAAGCAGTTCTTGAAACTAGGTCAAGTCGACACACGTTACATCTAGTGGCTTCTTCAGTGTACATTTACCGTAATGTTTGTCTACTTGACTTTGTTTCTTATAAGTTTTACCTTTACCTTATAATACTTACTGAGCATTTTGAAGTTATGGACGAGTTCTATAAAAATATCCATGTTGTGTTATATAGTTATGGATGATGCATCTTGTTGCACCCTGTGTTTCTATTCCATTGTTCATGCCTTTCAGGAGAAGATCGGCTGGCGTCAGGGTGCTTCTCATCTCTTGGTTTTCACCACTGATGCCAAGACCCACGTGGCTCTGGACGGCAGGCTGGCAGGCATAGTGCAGCCTAACGATGGGAAATGCCATGTCGGGGAAGACAATAACTACGCAGGGTCCACCACTCTGGTAATCCTCTAGTAAAACTGTACTGTAAAGACAGCCTGGCAACTTTATGAGGACCAGCCTACCCAACTGGATGTGGCATTGCTCTGAATTAGACATGTGTATTAGTTGATCATTGATGTGACGTGATCCCTGCTGCAGTGGGAGCAGCACAACTGCAAACAGTCCACAAGAAGTGGGGAAATATGTAACAACATTTGATATAGGCATGATAGTGGATGCCACAGCAGTGAGGACAGGGAGCCTGCTCAGATACAGCAAGCATCAAGACGTCAAGAAAGGCAGCTGTGGCCGCAAACAGTTATTTGTCATGATGATACTCTGCCTACAGTACCTCTATGCACTAAAATAATGACTGAATACCATTCTGCAAGAAACCACACCTTCCAGCACCTCATGTTGTCACATTGTGTCAAGGCTCTGATCAGGGCAAACAGTAGCCCAACTCCAAAATAAGTACATATCCTAATAAAGTGGCCTGGCGGTGTATAAACAGGGTGTGGACACTCCCATGCACTCAACCTGGAGGAATCTTTTTAGAAGCAATTTTTGCTGGAATAGTTAGTAAGCATGGCAAATCACACTAAAGCAGAAACAGAGAATTATAGGGAACACACATAGTTAAATATTGAACAGGTAATAAATTAAACATTAGGAACATGTAGGTGATATTAAGTATCCCTTTAAGTCTTAAATGCTATTCCAGTTTGTTATAGCAATGTAGTTTAAATGCAGTAGTTTTCTTAAAGCAGCCTCATGTTACATGCTGTCATTGAAGACGCTTTATTTTCCCATACTTTCAAGCCAGTGAACTTCCTTTACCACGATCTACATGACCTTAGATCTCATCCCCAGACTATAGACTGTGGGATCATAGGTAACTCAGATGATGTGAAATAGATAGAGTCCATAACCTCAATTCATGAAATAGATCTGAAGAAGCTAATCATATGGCACTTATATATTAGTTATTGCAGATCCATTTTTAAAGAAAAACAAAAAAAGTATTTACTGAACCAGCCTACTGTGGGCTGTATCCATAAGACTGTTCTAAGGAATGTCTTTATAAGAACTCTTTTATCTCTTCGGTTAAACAGTGCTTCAGAGAATGAGAATAAACTGTTACCCATTTGTTTTTAACAAGTAGAAAGCCTCGAGACCTCCACTGTAAAACCACTGCTTCAAGCTGTTCTTATGGATTGACGTGAACCTACCTTACCTGTATGAATAAATGCATCAAATGAACCGAACAGTAATCACTTGCAATGCAGTCCTGTATTATACTGCATGTAATAATGAAACAAAAACAAGGGATTGCAAATTATACCTTGAAGGTTCCAAAATGTGGGTCTGTAATAGTCTTACCAGGGTACTGAATGTTAAAGTAGAGTATGCCTGCAATTCCTTTGCTGTTCTAGTACATGTTTCATTCTTTATTTTCAATGTTTCTGTGCAGGATTATCCATCCCTGGCCCTGCTGACGGAGAAGATGTCTGAAAATAACATCAACCTGATCTTTGCTGTCACAAACCCTGTGGAGGAGCTCTACCGGGTAGGATTACAAGCTAGAGGCAATAGCAATACAGTATATACAGATAACTTGTTATAGCACATTATTCTATACTCTGTCAATACGGGTCCTTGAGTCCCACTTGTTCACTGCTTTTGAAGGGATATATCTTGAGAACTGCCCTTGCAGTTATTCTGCAGTTTAGGCCACTGACACCTGATTGCCTTATGGGTAATCTATTAGCCCTGATCACAGCCTTGACATGACCTGGCATAGACTCCACATAGTGCTGGAAGGTGTCTCAGATGTTATTTTATTCAGTCATTAATATTTCACACAATTGGTAGGAAGAGAATTATGATGATGAAAGCATTGTTCAAGTTCATCCCTAACATGCTCACTTGGACTGATTTCAGGGATTGTGGTGACCATGGAAGTCTCTGTTGTGCTATTAAACCATTCACACACAATTGTGGCACAGTGCATGGGTTCATTATAGTCTTGAAAGTAGCCATCACCATCAGGATAAAAGTGCAGCATTATTGGATGGATTTAATCTGCAACAATGCTTAAGTAAATGGTGACAATTATTCAACTTTTCAGTTATTGGAGATAGCTAGCATCCCTGATGATAACACCACAGTTCATGTATTTATTTTGCCAGGATGCCATTAAGACAGTAGCAGTCACCATTTGTTTCAAGTTCAGAAGACAATGAACAAATGCAGCTGAAAAGAAAAATATAATCTTACAAAGTGATATAACATTCAAACAATTCTTAGCCAATGAGAGTTTGTATCAGTAAATGAACAGTATTGAAATTATTTTTTACATGACTTCTCTTTGCTTTCAGAACTATAGTGAGCTGATTCCCGGAACTACAGTGGGGATCCTATCACATGATTCAGGCAATGTCATCCAGCTCATTGTGGATGCCTATGCTGTGAGTGCCTCATGTTTTCCTAAAGTATTTACCTGGCCACACCCTTAGAAACATTATACCGATGAACTGAAACACTAGCAAACCACAGGCCATTAGCATGCATGATGACAAATTGGGATTCGGAATTAATGTTGCACAGTGGTTCTGATAGCGTAGCACACAAGGGCCATGCGAGTCAATGGGAAATTAGGGAGAACGCTGGTTGGCAAATGACGGAGCAGGAGGGAGAGCTGGGAGGGATGTCTATGGATGCTTTCGGGGGCTTAGGTTGAAATATATTGAAATATTGTTTATTCTATATTGCCACTTATTCCAATTACATATATATCAAGGTAAACACCAGGAAAGCGAATGAGTTTGGTTGAAAACATATCTATTATCTTTCAAATGAAACCCTTGCCTGTTCTTTTAATGACATTATCAAGCAATCGCTAAGGGGAACCGCACCTACTGTTGCTAAAATCTCATTAACCATTTAAGCTGCCGACTTCATATATTTAACAGTGTTATGGAAACTCCTGGGGCAAAATCTAACAGTATATTAACCCAGCATGCTTAATGTGTTGGTGACCATGACATAGACCTCTGACCTAATATGGCTGTCTATTTGAGGCCATGTGTCATTTGAAGTTACAGCTGCATTGATAACCCTACTGAGGTGAGATCAGGCTGAATTAAAGCGTTTCTCTACAGAAAATCCGTTCAAAGGTAGAGTTGGAGCTCCTGGATCTCCCTGATGAGTTGTCTCTGTCCTTCAATGCCACCTGCATGAATGGAGAGGTCATTCCCGGGCAGAAGTCCTGCTCTGGGCTGAAGATCGGAGACACAGTGAGTTACACCGGATCCTTTATTGGGATTTGTTTTATTACTGCTGGAGGGGCTGAATCAAAGCAAGAAATAGAAACCACAGGACAGAAGGGCAGAGAGAGAAAGTGTTGAGTTATGTTGTAAATAAGGCATATTGAGACCTTTACTCTATTGGTAAAGGTAAGGTCTAGCTATTGGTGTTACTCCTGTTTCATTGTATGATTGATCTCCTTTAATAAAAGTTGCAATCAGAACCACAATTAGAGTTGGATATAACCCTTAAGAACCAGTTTCCTGTAGCGTACATTTTAAAAAAGCAAGGATAATAAGAATAATTAAGTAGCAGTGTCTCATTAGTGAGAAAATATTTACATATGGCCAGTATTACTTTGTACAGGACAAGTGTAATAATTCCTGAGATTACCAGGTGATACTGCTTAATATTTTAATTTATGCAACACTTTGGATATTAAAGTTTACGATTTCTTCTACCTCTGCAGTTTTAGAAATGACAGGTGTTGCAGTCTCAGGATGAGGCAATTTAGCTGCACTTACATGGTTTGTGTTGGTTGTATGCGCTTGCTGTGTAATAAAGGCATATTTATCTGTGCTTTAATTGACAAAAAATGTAAACATGTATAAAAAAGTTTTACTTGTTTACTAAGCTTGGCATTCTCTTAGGGAGGCCCCTGTACAGGGAGAAAGGTGGCCATAATGGTTTTGTCTTTAATTGTATAGTACGATTGTACAGCACTTTGTGGTGATCCTGCTGTGAAAGACATTCTACAAAATCTAGTTTATTGTTGTATAAACCCAGTGAAACTTCCATGTGGAATGAGAAGAGAGATGGGCGTTAGGCTCAAAGATCAGTTAGGAAACTTGACAAGGTCCTGTTCCATTGTGTGACATCATCCCGTCTGACTCATCCTACTTCATGGTGCCTAAGACAGACTTCCCATTAAAAAATACCAGACTGTTACATCTAGGCAGCCCCCTCACACATCGCTGTGTTCATGCATCATTGTGTGAGAAAAAGACAAAGAAAAAGCACAGAAACTCCCTTCCCCTGAAGTGACCTCTAAACTTGCTTGTATGCTCTGGCATAGATGTGTAGTAGACCCATCCCATTTCAAACTCAACTGGGATATATTGCTATCTGGCAGTGTTAAACCTTTTGCTGCCTGTTACAGGAGGGAACAGTGTACTCTTTAAAATCTTAAAAGGAGCTGACAAAGTTAACCCTAAGTTGTGATAGACAGGACAGAGGGAAGGAGACAGGTATTCATAGTTACCTAGTTATTTTGTTAATGCTGAATCACTGTGATCTTTTGAGCCCCAACTTGACAAAGTTTTGAGATCAGTCAGCTACTAGGAACTGGACGAGCATACAGTGGATGGGCTGAATGGCCTCCTCTGGTTTGTAAATGTTCTTCTTTTCTCATGTAACCTTCCTCTTTCCGTAGGTGACCTTCAGTGTGGAGGCCCGCGCCAGAGGCTGCCCCAAGGAAAAAAACAGGACCTTCACCATCAAACCAGTGGGCTTCAAAGACTCTTTGCAGATCACAGTGAACTTCAAGTGTGATTGCAACTGCCAGGCCCTGGCCATGCCCGCCAGCCCGCTCTGCAATAACGGCAACGGAACCTACGAGTGCGGGATATGCCAGTGTCTACCAGGGCGCCTGGGCCCACGATGCGAGTGCTCTGAAGGAGACTACAACCCCAGCCAGCAGGATAAGTGCAGCCCCAAGACTAACAGTTCCATCTGCAGCGGGCACGGAGAGTGTATCTGCGGCCAGTGCGTCTGCCACAACACCGACTTCGGGAAGTACTGGGGCAAGTTTTGCGAGTGTGATGACTTCAACTGTGTGAGCTACAAGAGCAAGCTCTGTTCAGGTAGGTGACATGAGTCCACTTCAGGGTCACCTCTAATAACACAATGAGTTTGAGTAATACGTTTGATTAGATCACCAGCCTACTCAGTCCCCTTGGATACCAGTGTGGTAAACCTGAAGTATGTCACACTTTTACAGTGCTATAGATATCTTAAGTACATTGATTGTCATAGAATTGAACTAGATATTCTTGGAATGTTTACAACAGAAAAAGAGGTAGCAAGCTATGATAGTAGTTCTGTTATTCCTGAAAAAACAATCTGACCCTGTCCTTTTTGTATTCTGACATGGGTATGTGTGGCGGAGTGTCCCGCCCCATTATTATTATTTGTATTATTGTTTGCGGCGCGGATAACAGCGCCGCGTATTTATTATTATTTATATTTAAAAACCTCGTGAGGATGCATGACTGATCAGCTACTGATTATTTAACTAGCTGACAGTCATGCATCCTTACCAAACGCGATGCAGACTGTGGCGAGGGTAATAAGATAATTAACAGCTAGTTAACCCCTCGGCCAGAGTATAAGAACCTGCAGCTGTCTGTTCTGCGTTGGTGGAGTTTTGGAGTAGAGAGCGGAGAGAGAGCGGAGAGAGACGACATAAAACAATTGCTAAAACGTGCTGGTTCAGCCAGCACGCCACTTACTTGTTTGTCTGTTTATTCGTTTTGCCCTCGTGCCCTTTTGTTTTGTTGTTTTGTTAAATATTTTGTTTTGTTTATTAATAAAATCAACTGAAAACCGTTGCGTTCAGTTTCGCCCGCACATCCATTGTTGTGGTTTCAGTTTCTTCCTGGTCCGTGACGTCATCACACTCACCACTGCGAGCCAGACTGCCACATATGGTGGTAGCGGTGGGATAAACAACGCCTCCAACAGCCGGACCAGGAAAGGAAAGGACGTTTTTTTTTGTTCTTTTTCAAATAGTGTTTTTTTGTGTTTGAAAAAAAAAAAAAAAAAAAAAATGGATAAAGTTGATGCCTACATGAAGAGGTGGCATGAGCATCAGAGGGAGTTGAAAGAAGGAGGGGCTACATGGTGCCTCGCCTGCCTGGAGTATGGGCACCTCCCTGAGGTGTGCCCATATGAAGACCCCCTCTTTGTGCAGGCCTTTGATCGAGGTGAGGTGGAGACTGCGGAGGAGTGGATCCACCTAAAGGCCATACCATCGCCGCAGGTGGATCAGGAAACCTGCCTCACCTGCCTCAAAGGGGAGGAGTGGTGCTTTGCCGTTGGCAAGGTCGGGCACAAACCACCTGACCAACCCCCTCCATGGCAGGAGGTGGAATTGCTGGTCCCGAAGAAGGGAAGGAGGCGGTGCCAAGAAGGCAAAGAAGCAGGCTCCAGCGCCTGAGGGGAGCGAGCATCCAGCCCCAGAAGGGGGCGCGAGCATCCAGCACCCAGAAGGGGGCGCGTGCATCCAGCGCCCGGAGGGGGGAGCGTGCATCCAGCGCCGGAGGGGAGCCCGTGCATCCAGCGCCGGAGGGAGCCCGTGCATCCAGCGCCCGGAGGGAGCCGTGCATCCAGCGCCCGGAGGGGAGCCCGTGCATCCAGCGCCCGGAGGGAGCCCGTGCATCCCGCGCCCATGAAGGTAGAGCCTGAGCGTCAAGAGCCCAAGAGAGGAAGCTCAAGAGTGGACGCTGGGATGGCTACCTTCGCCTGGTCAAGGCCTCAAGTTGGTGCCCTTCCTGCGGGAAGGGGGTCACTCCGTCGTCAACTGCCCCGCCCTGGAGAGGAGGAGAAGGGACGATCGAAGGGCAGCTGGGAAGCATACCTCAGCGCACTTGAGGCCATGAACTGGTGCACTGCCTGTGGGGAATGGGGCCACTTTGTGGTCAACTGCCCCATTCTCCAGGAAGAGGAGGACAAGGAGAAGCACCGATTCCCTGCAATAGGCGGGAGACTACACGCTGTCCCCACCTCCACCGCTTCCAGTAGGAGCAGAGCAGCAGGAGCTGCCTCTGTCTCTACCACCACCAGGAGCAGAGCAGCAGGAGCTGCCTCTGTCTCCACCACCACCAGGAGCAGAGCAGCAGGAGCTGCCTCTGTCTCCACCACCACCAGGAGCAGAGCAGCAGGAGCTGCCTCTGTCTCCACCACCACCAGGAGCAGAGCAGCAGGAGCTGCCTCTGTCTCCACCACCACCAGGAGCAGAGCAGCAGGAGCTGCCTCTGTCTCCACCACCACCAGGAGCAGAGCAGCAGGAGCTGCCTCTGTCTCCACCACCGTCAGGAGCAGAGCAGCAAGAGCTGCCTCTGCCTCCACCACCTCCACCAGCAGAGGGTGAATGCCTGCTGGTTCCGTCTCAAGCGCCGTGGGAGTACTGCTTAACGCTCCCAGCTCCACCAGCAGAGGGTGAATGCCTGCTGGTTCTGCCTCAACCGCCGTGGGAGGACTGCTTGCCCCTCCCACCTCCACCAGCAGAGGGTGAATACCTGCTGGTTCCGCCTCAACCGCCATGGGAGGACTGCTTGCCTCTCCCAGCTCCACCAGCAGAGGGTGAATGCCTGCTGGTTCCGCCTCAACCGCCGTGGGAGGACTGCTTGCCGCTCCCAGCTCCACCAGCAGAGGGTGAATGCCTGCTGGTTCCACCTCCACTGTCATGGGAAGGACTGCTCCTGCCCTACCTCGCACCGCCCAAGGATGCCTGCCTCGCACCGCCCAAGGATGCCTGCCTCGCACCGCCCAAGGATGCCTGCCTCGCATCGCCCAAGGCTGCCTGTTGCTCCGCATCGCCTGGGGCTGCCTGTTGCTCCGCATCGCCTGGAGAGCCACCAGTTATAGGGTACGAGGGAGAAGTGGAGCTCCCGCTGCCGCCTCCATGGCCAGGGGCTCCCCTCCCGAGTTCGCCTCCGGAGGGTCCGCTACTGCTGCTGCTGCCGTCGCCTCCCGAGGGTCGCTACTGCTGCTGCTGCCGTCGCCTCCCGAGGGTCCGCTGCTGCTGCCGTCGCCTCCCGAGGGTCTGCTGCTGCTGCCGTCGCCTCCCGAGGGTCCGCTGCTGCTGCCGTCGCCTCCCGAGGGTCGCTGCTGCTGCCGTCTCCTCCCGAGGGTCCTGTTTTGCCTGGGGTCGCTACCAGTCCTGCCATGCGGCAGGAAATACTGTGGCTGGAGCCCCATGAAGGGGAGCTGCCGCCACGGAAAAGGGGGAGGTCAGGAGACCAGCTTCCCCAGCCGCACTTCGCGGCAGGAAATACTATGGCTGGAACCCCATGAAGGGCAGCTGCCGGCCACGAAGAAGTGGGGAAGGTCAGAAGACCAGCTCCCCAGCCGCACTTTCGTGGCAGGAAATACTGTGGCTGGAGCCCCATGAAGGGCAGCTGCCAGCCATGAAGAAGGGGAGGTCAGGAGACCAGCTCCCCGCAGCAATTTCGCTGCAGGAAATACTGTGGCGAGCCCCACGGAGGAGCTGCCGGCCATGAAGAAGGGGGCAGGTCTGGAGACCACCCCAAAATTTTTCTGGCCAGAGGAGCCGGCCTGTGCGTGGTCCACTAGGGCGCTACAGTTGTTGGGGTGGGAGGAGGACATCCGCCCGTGGCCGCCCGGAGACACCTTGCTTCCCCTGTTCCTGGGCCAGGACTGCTAGCCGGGACTTTAGGGAATAAGGGGGAGGTGGCCGAAAAGGCCATGTGTGCTGCGCACAAGGGGGCATGTGTGGTGGAGTGTCCGCCCCATTATTATTATTTGTATTATTGTTTGCGGCGCGGATAACAGCGCCACGTATTAATATTATTTATATTTAAAAACCTCGTGAGGATGCATGACTGATCAGCTACTGATTATTTAACTAGCTGACAGTCATGCATCCTTACCAAACGATGCAGACTGTGGCGAGGGTAATAAGATAATTAACAGCTAGTTAACCCCTCGGCCAGAGTATAAGAACCTGCAGCTGTCTGTTCTGCGTTGGTGGAGTTTTGGAGTAGAGAGCGGAGAGAGAGCGGAGAGAGACGACATAAAACAATTGCTAAAACGTGCTGGTTCAGCCAGCACGCCACTTACTTGTTTGTCTGTTTATTCGTTTGGCCCTCGTGCCCTTTTGTTTTGTTGTTTTGTTAAATATTTTGTTTTGTTTATTAATAAAATCAACTGAAAACCGTTGCGTTCAGTTTCGCCCGCACATCCATTGTTGTGGTTTCAGTTTCTTCCTGGTCCGTGACGTCATCACACTCACCACTGCGAGCCAGACTGCCACAGTATGCAACAAACTTCAATGTGCCATGCTAGTAGGGTTCATTTTATGGTAACTAAACAAGGGCTATGACAATATTTAGGATGTCACACATCATAAGAACTATGAATTAAACGTGCATTGCTTTGTAAGATTTTTTAGAATGATATTACAGAAATGTTTTATTTACCTAGTCGTGTCATTACATTAGTGGGATTGGACGGTACATTATTGATTGAGCTGCACTGAGAGTTTTCTATTCATTCAAAATGTATTTAGAGATTCTAATGTGTGGAGATTACTCAGGGAAGTCTGTTGTGAAATGTGTGAGAATGTACTTTGTTTTTGTTTAATAGGTCCTTTCATTATTTGTTTTGATGTTTTGAGATATGTATGTGGTCATGAGTAGAATCAATCATAACTATTAAACACTTAATAGTGCTAAATATAGAAATACTAAAATAATCTTTATAAATTAAATGACCAGTATGTCAGCTGTAAGTCTTTCTCAGTGTCCTCAGTTGACACTTAATAAATTAAATGCCAGATGTTCTGACTATTAGTCTGTCTCATTGTCTTCAATTTAAAACATTAAGAAAGACTTTTAGTCAGAATGCATTGTCATTGAGGAAATGGAAGATACTGTAAGATTCTAAAAGAGGATGTTCATGCAGCATGGTTCAGCAGTGTTATCTGTTTGCTAGTAGTCTTATCTAATTCAATGTGGTTTAAGTTGCAACTTCTGTTTCTGGTAAAATATCAACTAAAGTTATTGCAGGATATCAGCTTGCCTTGTCTGTTCTAAACATGGAAACAATGAGGGGTCTTTTTTAGCAGGTTGATAGATATTGCACTTTCCAAAAAGCACCTGTCTGTTTTTTTTTATTATTATTTATTTATATATATTGGTGGTATTACAGGTTTAATTGATTTCCTGTTTCTTAAAGTAGTAATTAATACCAATTAATACCACTTGTATTTTTATTAAACTATTTTCATGTGTCACCTGAATTGGAGAATGGTCAAAGAAACATAGGAAAACTGAAAAACCCTACTTACAGTATGGACAGCAATAGGAATAAAGTGACGATTATACTGTGTAGGTCAAAAGTGACCTGGTAGCTTTTTCACTCACCAATAAAGTGTCAGTTTGCAGACAGGCTTCAGGGTGAGGTGTAGGAGAGCTACTTCAAGGTTCTGAAACATTCCATACTATATGAAGCTCACAGCAGACACAGCATGATAATACATAATGGGACACAAAAACTAGAAGTTGAATGGGGCTAACTGTAATATGTGTCCGAATAATAGATTCAAATCATATCTGGAATGTGGATGGAAGGATGATACTAACCAAACTAATTCTGAGTGCCTTTATTCAACTGAGCCATTAAAACACAGTTCAGTAGTTCGGGACAAACACCAATCACAAAATGTTTTAGTTCAAATATTTATTGTAGAGAATGCGGAGTATGCGATTTTACAGAAAAGTATGCTGTATACACACATTCATTTGGCATCAAACCTAACTTGGTTTGAGGGTTCGCTGCCTGGCCGACTGGACGAGGCTGAGACCCCCATTGATAAAACATAAAAATTGTTATTAATAAAGGTGGAGATGGGGAGGTGGTGGGTTACGATGAAATCAAAACGCAACAGAGATAAGTGAAGAGGGTATTTATAGTGCTAACAATTTAATTAGCTAATGTGTAAATTGAATGATTCAATTTGGTGACGCAGAGATTGGTGTCTGACCCTCCTCCCGAACTTTAATTATAAATTTCATTTCAGTAGTTCGGGACAAACACCAATCACAAAATGTTTTAGTACAAATATTTATTGTAGAGAATGCGGAGTATGCGATTTTACAGAAAAGTATGCTGTATACACACATTCATTTGGCATCAAACCTAACTTGGTTTGAGGGTTCGCTGCCTGGCCGACTGGACGAGGCTGAGACCCCCAAAAAGAACAAGCCGGTCTCAATGCCACAATTAGAATTGAATATAGCCCACTTGAAGGTTTAGCCAACCTTTAACAAATGATCATCAGCACGCAGGAGAGGAAAACAAAACCCATTTTTGGGAAATAAACCTCTGGGAATCCATGGCTGATTCGATTGCCCTTCCTCCAGGCAGGCTACTAACGCTTAAGAGCACATTTTTGTAAAAGCATTTTTAGGCTCCGTAATATTTGTTCTAATGTAAACTTGGTAAGCACTGGAGGACCAACAACCTAACCGTTTGATAAGAGAGTCTGGAACTCCGTGGGAAGAAGCTGCTACGATTCTGAAGGAATGACTGGAAAACTGCTCAGCTGCAAATCCGGTCCTGGAAAAAAATAAATCAGGTGAAAAGGTAAAAGAAGAACAAATGTTGGGTGACGATTGTTCAGTTTTCGTTAATAAACAGCGGGCCTGAGGGTGATGCGCCCTGAGAAAAATGGAGATGAATAAGAGAGAAAGGGGTCATATGGGCCAACATGGGAGTTTAATTTATAAATCAATTGAAAAGCTTTCCCTAATCTTCCTGGTCAGTTTTACTTCTTTTGAGCAGGAAGGAAAGGGTATCAGATGAGGTGATTGCTAGGACAGAGATTAAGGGTGAATCTGGGGGTTGAATTTGAGAGCGATGTAGACTCTGAGCACCTATGGGAACCCAAGAAGGCTAAGAGAAAGAGCTTTAAGGTTTTATCTAAAAATAGGCAGGAGTAGCTGGAGCAGATGAAAGGCACCAAGAGAGCACGTTGATGGCGATAGGTAGGCAAGCAGGGGGAGAAAGAGATTCTGATAGTTGAAGCCCTTTTAGGATTAGTGAAATTTGTGAGTTGCAGAGTGTAGAGCTGGGACACCGAAATGGAGTTGAGTTTGTAGAAAAACTGGATGCCGGAAATTCAAATCTTATAGCTGTATTCTTAAGAGACATAATATAGGATGACGCTCTGGGCACTGAAAATGATGGAAAGGAATGTTGAATGCAAAGTGAAATTTTAAAGCAATTCCAGGATGACCAGTACATTTGCAGAGAGGGGGAAGTGATGCTGAGAAGAGTTGTTTCTTGAGCCTGCAGAATCAGGGAATGCAGCAGGTGGCTCACATGAATGTCAGGTCTGAAAAGGGAGGAATCTGAGTTGGCAGGAGGTCGTCTTTGGGAGCTAATGCTCTGAATCTCTATGTTTGGAAACGAGAAAGAGAATTGATTATATTCAGGTGGCCGAGAATGTGTTGAGCTCTGAAAATGAACTGATGAGTAACAGATAAACAGGAAATCCTTCTGAATATTCTCATTATATGGTGGGAGAATGAATGACCTTGTTAAAGATTTAGACTGTAAGTGAATTATGTGAGCGGAGAAGAATGGATTTTGAGCCCAGGAAGACCCCCAAAAGGAATGCGGCTACAGCAAATGGACACATTTTGCGCAATGACGAGGAGTGATCAGTTATAGGAATGATGCTGAATTAGTCGGGCCATGGAGCAGAAAACCATTTTCCCTTGTAGTATCCTCCAAAGCCAAGAGAGGGAGCTGCATCTTTGACCGGTTGAATGTCTTTGTGCAGCAGGAGACAGTTGTTGTAAAAGAAAGTACTGCCGTATGACATCGTTGAGGGAATCGACAGAAAGGATCAAATCAAGAGAAGGTAGGAGATAAAAGCTCTGCCTTGACATGGTTTATTTAAATTTCCAGAAAGCTTTTGACAAAGTCCCACATAAAAGATTAATTTCTCAAACTGAACGCAGTAGGGATTCGAGGAAATGCATGCACGTGGATTAGGGAGTAGTTAACATGTAGAAAATAGAAGGCCTCCAGAGTATGCAGTATTGCGGCCCTGACTGATATTCAAAGAAATGGGAACAGTTTTGAAAGAGTTTGAATAAACTGCCGATAAGCTGAAAGAAGAAAAACATCTTACAGAGAAGAGACCACTATGGGGTCCTGCCGGACACCCATAGCGGCCAGGAGGTCACTGCAGGGGCCTGCTGAATGCCTGCAGTGAGGGGAGGGTAACCTAAAAGGTTACATTTGGAAGACCGCTGAGGTAAGGAATAGAAGGGGGCTGTGGGGCCTTGTTGAAGCTCACAGCTGGTAGAAAACTGTTTGACAGAGAAGGGAGCACTATGGGGCCTGCTGGACGCCCATAGTGGCCAGCGAGGTCACGCAGGGGCCTGCTGGACGCCTGCAGTGAGGAGAGGTAACCAGAAAGGTTATAGTTGGAGGGGAAGGGAGCACTATGGGGCCTTCTGGACGCCCATAGTGGCCAGCGAGGTCACTGCAGGGCCTGCTGGACGCCTGCAGTGATGGGGTGGGGAACGTGGGAGCAGCTGCTCCCAACTGTAATTACTGATTAGAGGAGACATCAAAATGGGGCGAGGTAACCAGTGGTGTACCACAGGGATTAGTATTAGGTCCTCTGCTATTCCTAATCTACATAATGATTTAGATTCCGGCATAGTAAGCAAACTTGTTAAATTTGCACATGACAAAAAAATAGGTGGAGTGGCAAACACTGTTGCAGCAGCGAAGGTCATTCAAAATGATCTAGACAGCATTCAGAACTGGGCAAGCACATGGCAAATGACATTTAATAGAAAAGTGTAAAGTACTGCACACAGGCAATAAAAATGTGCATTTTAAATATCATATGGAAGATACTGAAATTGAAGGATTCTTTGAAAAAGAGCTAGGAGTTTATGTTGACTCAGATATGTCTTCATCTAGACAATGTGGGGAAGCTGTAAAAAGGCCAACAAGATGCTCAGATATATGTGAAAAGTTTTTAATTTAAATCAAGGGAAGTAATGTTAAAAATTTACAATGCATTCGTAAGACCTCACCTAGAATATTGTGTTCAGTTCTGGTCACCTCGTTAAAAAAAGGATATTGCTGCTCTAGAAAGAGTGCAAAGAAGAGCAACCAGAATTATCCCGGGTTTAAAAGGCATGTCGTATGCAGACAGGCTAAAAGAATTGAATCTATTCAGTCTTGAACAAAGAAGACTATGCGGCAATCTGATTCAAACATTCAAAATCCTAAAAGGTATTGACAAAGTCAACCCAGGAGACTTTTTGAACCAGGACCAGGGGTCACAAATGGAAATTAGATAAAGGGGCATTCAGAACAGAAAATAAGAGGCGCTTTTTTACACAGAGAATTGTGAGGGTCTGGAACCAACTTAGTAATGTTGAAGCTGACACCCTGGGATCCTTCAAGAAGCTGCTTGATGAGATTCTGGGATCAATAAGCTACTAACAACAAAACGAGCAAGATGGGCTGAATGGCCTCCTCTTGTTTGCAAATCTTCCCATGCTCCCATGTAGTTTAAATGGCCTAGGAGGGACAGATTGCGTTTAGTAGGAGGGAGACCGGACAGAAAAGTGGAAATATAAACAATACAATCCCCTGAGACAGGCTCAATGGACATGATTTTAAATGGGTTTGATATACTGGCTTTAGCCAGTCATGCGTTTTTCCCAGCAATTTTGATTAAGAATATGGCGTGGTCGATTTGCATATTGCAGGGAGCAATCTTCGTGAGGGACTGTTGATGCTGGGTGTGGTGGAGTTATGGTGAGGGGAAATGAAGGAAGTTACAGGCGGAATAGCACAGGTTCCTTCAATGAAGTTATTACAAATCTGGCAAAACAATCTCTGGATACAAATGCTCAAAACTGCTGATCAGCAGAAAGAAAAGCATTTCATGAGAAAGAATCACTTTGAGGGCCTGCTGGACTCCCATAGTGGCCGAAGAGGTCACTGCAGGGGCCTGCTGGACGCCTGCAGTGAGGGAAGGTAACCTGAAAGGTTATAGTTGGAGGTGAAGGGAGCATTATGGGGGCCTGCTGGACGCCCATAGTGGCCAAAGAGGTCGCTGCAGGGGCCTGCTGGACGCCTGCAGTGAGGAGAGGTAACCTGAAAGGTTATAGTTGGAGGTGAAGGGAGCACTATGGGGGCCTGCTGGACGCCCATAGTAGCCAAAGAGGTCACTGCAGGGGCCTGTTGGACGCCTGCAGTGAGGGGAGGTAACCTGAAAGGTTATAGTTGGAGGTGAAGGGAGCACTATGGGGGCCTGCTGGACGCCCATAGTGGCCAAAGAGGTCACTGCAGGGGCCTGCTGGACGCCTGTAGTGAGGGAAGGTAACCTGAAAGGTTATAGTTGGAGCCAGCATGCTCAAGAACTGCTGAATGAGCCTTTGATTGACAGGTGCTGTGGTCCCGCCTTCGGAGTTTTCCGGATGTAGACGCGCTTCGTGGAGATGCAGTCGGTGCCCGGCGAGGTGTTTCAAGTCCGCTTATAATAAGCGGAAATTGGGCTTGTTTCTTGAGAGTCACAGGCTGGAATTTGTAGAAACACCCGTTTTGTCGTGAGACTTGGCAACACTGGGTAAAGCAACGATCTGTGATGACGTCATAGCGCCTGCGACGGGAAGGATGAAATAAAGTAAGCAAATTCTCCTTACGTGCTGTAGATTTGAATGGGATGTTGTTGCTACGAAGATAAAGCTGGAGCCGAGAGATCATCCAGTCTCTGATGTCAGGAGTTGCAGAGGAACGAGTGGCCAGGCGGGAGCCACGGCAGACAGGGGGAAGAGAACATCTGGGCAGAGAAGTTTGGAGTGGTAATACCGCCGACCGAAGTTGTCGTGGCGTTGGCCCGAGAAGGGCTGGTTGAACTGGTTGCGTGGATCTCGGCTCCGGGGAAAAGCAAACAGATCATCATCCGTCGAAACGGAATAATCCAGAATGCAGACCATGATGCGTGCATGTACGATGAAATCAAAACGCAACAGAGATAAGTGAAGAGGGTATTTATAGTGCTAACAATTTAATTAGCTAATGTGTAAATTGAATGATTCAATTTGGTGACGCGGAGATTGGTGTCTGACCCTCCTCCCGAACTTTAATTATAAATTTCATTTATAATGATATGTTTTACTGGAAATATAATACTTACTGTATTCATTCTGCGTATACTCATTTAAATGCTGACACTAATTGTGGTTAGCTGGTGTATCTAAATGTTCATAGTGTTGACCCTGATCCAGACATGCAGGCACAGCGTGTTAATATAGATAAGGACGGCCTTGATGAGAAAAATCTTGCAATAAGATGAAGCATGTATGGAACGAGTTGTATAGTTCTGTTGCAGGAAATGTGGGGGGTGTATTAACTGCTGTAGCTTGTAAGTTTTATTTATGGAACAGCAAAAGGGAATAATGTAGGTGAAGGTGCAGTGTGGAGTAGTGGTTAGGGCTCTAGACTCTTGACGGGAGAGTCGTGGGTTCAATCCCAGGTGGGGGACACTGCTGCTGTACCCTTGACCAAGGTACTTTACCTAGATTGCTCCAGTAAAAACCCAAACTGTATAAATGGGTAATTGTATGTAAAAATAATGTGATATCTTGTAACAATTGTAAGTCGCCCTGGATATGGGCATCTGCTGAGAAATAAATAATAATAATAATTGGTATTGATTTTAAATCAAAAACCTTGATGTAAAGGAAGGTAAGTAAGCTGGGCTTAGCTGAGTACGGAGGGGGGTGATGCTGGGACGCCAGAATCACTGTCGAGCCCTCTTAAGGTGTCGTGGGCTAGTCGACGAAATACTAAGGATGAAAGGTGCCCACTTGAAGACCCCAGAGAAGTACCCTACTCAGCTCAGTCCAGATGGTTGTCATGCTGATGCGCTGGGGAGGCCGCACTGTGGTTGATTGCTGGAGCCAGCATTGCAGCCGTTGTGTGTGCTGATGCACCAGGGAGGCAAAGTAGGCTGATCCCTGGAGCCAGCATTACACTTCAGCCATCAACACCAGGCAGAAGGATATCTACATCATTAAATGGAAGGACACGCAGATGGATCACATTAGTTTACAGTGAAAGAAGCTATGTCTTGGTTGGTGCTTATCTTGGCGAGAGCTGAGTCCATTATCAGCATGAAGTTTTAACATCTGCTGTCATGCAGTGGAAATCATTTTGGGTAAAATTCCACTTACAGTTGCAATTAGTCTTGTTTGCTCTGGGCCAGAGCTTGGGTTATGTTCTTGAACATTCTGTTGAGTACATATCAGCTACTTGCATAGCAGAGTGTCCTTGAACATTCTGTTGGGTACATCAGACATTATCAGATAATACATATGGTAGCCATTGGAGGAGCCTGGGGTGCAGGCTGTGTGTTAGTGGCTATAAATATGAAATGAAAAGGGTGCTCCTTTGTAGTTCTCTTTACTGTAAAGGGCTATCCAATCTCTTTGACGGCATTGTAAGCTATTGAATAAAAACTACTCTGTTGAGAGAAATAGTAAATTGTCTCCTCAACCACACCCTACATACTGCATTAGAGCAAAGGAAAATGTACAAACAAGAGGAGGCCATTCTGTCCATCAGTGCTCATCGTGTCCTTAAGGATCCTAATGATTCAGCATCAACAGTGTGGCGAGGTTACCTCAGCCCTTAAAGATAAAAGATTGTTTGTAAGCTGTGTAACAGTGCGGCAACGTTTCTGTGATAATTTGTTGATGTTCCTGCTTGCCCAGTGCCTGGGGTGTTAGTGACTAGCAGTCTGTTATGTCTTACTTTGCGAATGTCCTGTTTTGCTAGCAGAGCAGAGCATGTATGTGTGAAACTGTTCTGAGCATCACAGCTGGTTTCAAGAGCTCATAAAAGGAACTTTTACTGGGTTAAGTCGGCTTAAGGGAACAAAGGTCTTTCTATCACTCCTCCAGTCATAGGTTTAAAATCCCTGTAAAACAGCCAACTGTTCATTTGTTTTTGGGTGTTCTATGACTTTACTCCAATTATTTTAATTACACTGGTCCTTGCCTAAAAAAATAACAACATCACTTTAAGTTAAAGTACAACAGCATATTAATAATACTTTTGAAGTTCAGTGGTGACACAGGTGTGTTAATCTGTAGATGTGCTGGTCTACAGGTAATGTATCACATCTTTTTCATTGATGGTTACATGTAGACAGTATCCAGTATCCAAGGCAGATTTAATTTTTACTGTGTTTTGTTCAGTTACACAGGATTTGAGTACTCACACACCAAGATTTAGTGAAGAAAAAACACCAATATAAAGGTACGTTTGGTAACCCCAAGGATCACACTGGTATCTTCATATTCTACAGTGATATTTGCATGACACATTTCCTTGTAACAGTATATATTTTTTTTGTGATTTTGTTTTTAAGTGTGTGAGATAAGCAAGGATGTGCGTGAGAGAGTAAGATAACATACCAATGACTGAGTCACATGCTGAGTGCGTGAGACATGACATGTCTGGCAACGGGTTACCTAGTCATGTTGTTGAGACAGAATCACTTGGATCCTTTAAGACCCGACTTTTTGATGTCAATTGCTTGGAATTGAACAAGCAAACAAGATTGGCTGAATGCCTTTCCTCGTTCTTATCTGTTATTACCAACAAAAAAAATAATGTCAACTTACTTAATGTAAAAATCTCTTCTAAGAAGCATGTTTTAAAAGATATTCCAGAATCAATGTGATCATCTCAGATTCAAAGACACAACACATTGAGAATACCCTGATATACCTTACCACTGATGCGTCAGCAGCTGAGAATACCCTGATGTACCTTATCATTGATGTGTCAGCAGCTGTGAATACCCTGATGTACCATATCACTGATGAGTCAGCAGCCCTGAGAATACCCTGATGTACCTTATCACTGATGCGTCAGCAGCTGTGAATACACTGATGTACCTTATCACTGATGAGTCAGCAGCTGTGAATACCCTGATGGACCTTATCACTGATGAGTCAGCAGCTGTGAATACCCTGATGTACCTTATCACTGATGAGTCAGCAGCCCTGAGAATACCCTGATGTACCTTATCACTGATGAGTCAGCAGCCCTGAGAATACACTGATGTACCTTATCACTGATGAGTCAGCAGCCCTGAGAATACCCTGATGTACCTTATCACTGATGAGTCAGCAGCTGTGAATACCCTGACAAGTTAGCCGCTGGGGGTGGATCAAAGCTATATAATAGCATTTCAGTGAGTTTAGTCCAAAATACATGATGCTCCAAAAAGTCCATTTTGGTACACACTGTACACTGCTGAGTGATTTAAATCATTTTAACATTGCATATATTGATTTTATTAAGCTATACTTGACATTTTGCAGCTGTTTGTGTTTGTTGGTGGTTTGAAGAAATGCACCGTTCATGCCAGACGGCTGTTTCAAACTCCTGCGATGCTTACACTATATTTATAAACAGCAACCCTTTTTAGCCCCTTTTCCTGGCGTCTCAATGTCCAATTGTGAATACAGCATGCGGTAGCTATGTGTATCAGGGGAGTATCAGAATATGGGATTCAGATGGTGGACCTGTCCACCCATCCATACATTTTTAATTTAGAAAAACACTTTTTCAAGGACACTGTAGTACAATTTATTGAGAGTATTAGATTCTAGGGACGCTGCAAATAGAGGTACTTGTTAGTACATCTATAAGTAATTATTTCTTACCTTAATGTATTAACCTTAATGTCTTAAGACACTCCTATCCTGTACTTGTTTAAATAACACTATTGTTTCCATGCTGATAAAATATCATCAACCCATGTTTTATACTGTTCTTGCACAAGTGATATAGTTACGGTGTGATCACCACTTCATTAAATACATTGAGAAGCCAGGAATCAAACCCTGATTGTCGGATAAATGAAGAGACATTGAATGTATCACTGTACCAGCACTGCTGTCTCCCAAGGGCTAAAGCCAGTAGAGGTGTTTATCTTTCCAAGACTCTAAGTTACAGTAATTCCACTTTAAAAAATGGCTTGAAATTGGTCAGTCTACAGCAGTGCGCATGATATAATCAATGTACTGTATATAATAGAATTTGGTATTAAGCTAAATGTATCTGACCAGTCTATATGGGTGGCACAACAAGGACTTGGAGTATACACTATAATATGTCATATTTGATGTAGTATAATGATTTTATTACTGGCCTAGTTCATGCATTAAATGGGTTTGGTGGTTTTAAGATAGAACTAAGGGAATAATTGTTCCACAAGACAACTCCCTGCAATAAGAACTGGACACCTCTGCATGCAGTTTTAAGAAATAGAGGTCTCTCCAGGGCAGACTTAAGAGTGCTCTAATAGACATTTTCTACAGAGATTGTAACTCACCAAATCAGGAGCAAAGACATGCTCTACTTGCACTTATCTGCTCCCTATTTTACTGCATTTAATCCTGTACTTTACAGAGTACTGTACTGTAATCTGCCACAAGTGTTATTCAATCTGTAGTATTTTGCATTTAATCGTATCCTGATGTAACTATCACTGAAACAGCTATCTGCTCCGATATTGAATCGTAATTTGTCATATACTTGTAATTACTAGAACTGAAGTCATTGTATCTTGCTCTTAATTGTATTAATACTTGTACCGTGATTTTTGAAATGTATTTTTTGTTTACGACTGTAAGTCGCCCTGGGTAAGGGCTTCTGCTAAGAAATAAATAATAATAATAATAATAATAATAACATAGCATCACAGTGCAGCCTATGGGGACCCAGACACTCTGGACCTCAAAGAATACTCCTATTTGTATAGCTGAAACAAACCGGTGAGTTTTTCCTTCAAATGGTTATGAAAGAATTTGATTTAGAACATGCGAAGACAAGACAAGATACCAAGAAGATTTGTCCTACAATGCTTGTCTGGTTCCTGATTCCTTTGGGCCTGGTCTCTGAGCTGCACTAAAGTATATGCTACGGTTAACTTTGTCGACTCCTTGTAGGATTTTAAAAACCTTGGTTTCCCCTAACCCTTCTTTGTTCTATGCTAACTAGAATCAGTTCCCTCAGTCTACACAGCTCATTCCTTCAGGCCTGGGATTAGTCTGGTCTCTGTGTGTTGGGCTCTTTACAAGCCGTCAGTGTTTTTGCAGTGCAGAGGCCATGGCCAAACACAGCTTCAGTGAAGTTAAACAGAGCACTGAATAGCCTCGGCAGAATAACCTCACTTAAAACAGGAATGGCTTCTATCAGGCCAGCAAGACCCACAGGAAGTTTTTGTTTATATGTGGTTGTGTTGTAACAACCAGCAATTGAAATCATGAAAGAAGGCCCTATCCCTTTAAGAATATGAACCATAGCCCCCATTTATCAAAGCACACCAGCCCCACAGTGACTCACGTGGTATACATTAACAACCAGAAATATAACTTTGATAAGAAATCTGAAGTACAGTACCTACAATCTATTTGCTTTCCAAAGTACTGTATGAGGTACATGCATTTGATCTTCCTAGTTTTTGTCTGCGGCTTCATATATCAATATGTTACACATGGAAACGTTTTCAAAGGGAAACATTGAAATAATCCACATCAGTTTGCAAGGACTGGAGTCCAGCGAGTTCTCTAACATGTTAAGCACTGCTTAATCCCTTAGCCATTCCCAGGGGTTTTAAACATGGCTCAGGAATTACAACATCAGCCAAAGCTCTGGGCTTGTGACATCAGACCATTTCCTGCTTGGAGAGAGACTGGGATGACTTAATTAATCACATTGTTTATTGACTGTATGGCACTGGCTGTAAGACTTGTTGCCTATAGTTGCTGCACTGAATAATGTAAGGGTATCACCGAATAGAAAAGTGAGAGTCGATCTCTGATTGTGAAGTGATTGGGAAGCATGAAGTTTCAGATAGATGGGAGTGCAGCTGTAGTTGCAGCATATAAATGACATTTTAGGACATAAATAAATAGTTTAAAAAACACCCAAGCAGTTTTAAAATATAGTGCACAAACAAGTGTTACGAAACAGAACATTCACAAATACAGCACCAGACATATTAATGTTTTTAATATTGATTTAATATTTAATATTGAGTGGTGACTAGTCGATCTCTTCAACTATTTTTACCTTAAATATTCTATTCTGTCAAATTGGTAGTCACAGTATATAGTACTAGTATAGTACAGTCATTTACTTTCAACATGCAGCAAATTACTGAATTATAAGATCGAGGGAGTATTACTGTTTGTATCTGATCTAATTGTATGTTTCATTTAAAATGAGAACAAAGAATTGATTGAAGTCTTAAAAATCTTAAAAGGAGTTGACAAAGTTAACACTTGCAAATACATTAAGCGCAGTACAGAAACCAGGACCAAAAGACACAAAGTGAAGTGGATATAGACTTGAAGTAGGGGGTAGGAGGCACTTCTTCACTCAGACAGTGGTGAGGATATGGTAACTCAGCGATGTTATTGAGCAAACTGTGCTAGTCACTAGCACCCCAGGCACTAGGCAAGCAGAAACACCAACGAATTACCACAGAAACTGTTACACAGTACTACAAGCCCTAAAACACAGACTTTCATAGCCACTCAATATCTTCAGGTGGTTAGGTAACCTATACCACATTCACATACAAATGCCGCTACTGAGCCGTCTCAAAGATGTTAAAAAAATTCTTTAATACCCATTCACACAGCACGAAATTGTGCAATCTATGCCGACATAATACCGTCATAACCCTTTCACACAGGCAAGGGATCATGTGAGTACAACTTTCCAACCTGTCAGTCAACAGGCCGTTTTCATGGCAACGACAATGGAAACAAAACAAATAAATAAGTAAAATAGTGTGGGTAAGCTACTTTTTATATATATATATATATATAATGTCTTATCTGTTAATTCTGATAATGAATATATATATATATATATATATATATATATATATATATATATATATATATATATATATATTTTAACAGCCTGTTGTGTCTGTTGCATGCTTTGAGTTTCCTCTGCATTCTCGAGAAGTCCCCCAATCATGAACTAGATTTGCACAGGGTCTGTGCCCCCAAATTCTACTGCACAGTTCAAAGTGTTGCATCTGTTTAGTAGCTGCCACTCCTAGAATTGTAAAGTTAACAATTCCTTAACTTCTTCGAGTCTCCAATTACTACCTCGTTCTTGATCACCTTTCACATAGGTAGAAGCGGTTCATTGCCGTCTCTGAACCACCTTGCGAGGCTGTTGCTCCAGACGGAGTTCAAACAGGGATCACAACAGCCATGGGTCACAACAGGCAAAACCGCCACAGTTAGAGGGAGGAGGAGGCAGACAGGCAGGCAGAATCCGCAGGAGAGACGACCAGGCAGGACAGGACCAGGAGACTAAAAGCAGGTTGAATTAGGCAGGAGACAACCTAATCCATGGCAGTATCCGCAAACAGGTAGCAAGGTTGGCTGCGGTACAGTAAAGTTCAATAGCATGGCACACGGGGATATCAAAAGCAATACAAATAGGTACAGGATCACCTGCACACCTAGTCGTCCTAAAATGTACGAATTAAAAGTTCAAAGTTAAAAGGTAAAAGATCCGGTAGAGAAGCGGCAGCCAAAACCGCTACCGTGCTCTCCTGCCAGTTGACTTATCAAGTTTCTGTTTAGGAGACCTTAAATTAAAATATTTAGTGGCAAAATGAACAGTAGTTTAGCAGCTGTGTGCTGGTTGACAAGACAGATTGCCATTCCCCTCCTTCATCAGTTTCAAAAGGGAAACCGGGAGGATCAATACCACTGTAAACCAGGCATGTCAGCCACTCTTAAGTTTCTTAGGGAAATGGTTTTGCAAAGAGATTAGATTCTGAAGGAATATATCACAGCTGTTTTGAGGCCTCTGTCTGGCTCAAACCAGAATATTTTCATTTCTTCCCAGGAGTGCCACCTCATTCCTCACGCAGTGCAGTGTGAAAGAATCACCCTGTGGCGATGTGCTTCTGCTCAAGGAATTTGTTCTTCCAGGGCTACATAGCCTATTGGTTTGAGCTGAGCTTTATGGTCCGCACTCAAAGCAGTTTAGAACACTTATCAACTTATCTTCTTTGCTCCAAATTTGTAAACTTGCTTTGTGAAACTGTTAATATTACACAACTAGAAACAAGCATCTTAGCAAGTAATTTAAAGATTTGAAAGTATGCCTAAACTGTTTTGATTTGTAAAATAAATCATCTATTTTCCTTTCACAAAAAAAACAATGCAAATTACAAAACTAAAATCTATTCCAGAGGTTCCCAACCAGTGTGAAATTTCAGAGGCAGATGGTGCAACACCAAGTCATGGCTCCTCTGACAAGTAAACAAGCTGTATTTAGTTAATAAACTTTATTTAAGCAAGTCTAAAAAATGATTACAAATATATTAAAACCTGTTCATAAAAAGTGTTTAAAAGGTACCAAAAAAAGTTGAAACTTTAAATGGTAACTTCTTTTTTTCAATAATTTACACTGAGAAATGCAAGAGTTATACAATTAGCTTTTTTGCGGTCTGCAATTTATAATTCAAAATCTGAAACGCTGGGCCACTGGATTTCGTAACATTTAAAATATTACGTGCGGGATGCATTTGAAAATTGTATTACATGGGTATCTAGGCAAAATATTAGCAATTGCTCCGACTTGTACAGCCTGTGGCATTGAACGGCTTTCACTGTAAACGGCTTAAACTAATAAGAAATTATTTTAAGGGTGGCTTGAATTGAGGTTTAAACGTAGAGGCTTTTTATTAGGGGGCGAGTTCATCTGGAGAAAGTAGGGTGGTGTGCCTCAAAAAAAAAAGAAGATATATCAAGGTGTGCCACAGCAGTGAAAAGGTTGTGTACCACTGATCTGTTCCACTATGTCTTCTTATATTGTATTTATGTTTTAGTGCTTATAATTGGTTCATCTTACATTTGGGTTCAGTTACTTGAAAGTAGACCTCAGTGGTCTTGGTGTAATCCTATACAAAGATATCTTAACATTACAAATCCATATCCTTTAACCAAATATGGACCTATGTGTGTGTTCGATGCCAAACTGGAGTGTTTTCTGGGAAGGGAAATGGGGACCCATGTTAGTCATGATGATTAGGAATCTGGCTAACTTGATGAAGGCCCAGTAGTCCCAATCTTTGCTGCGTCCCTTTAGCTTCATCACCCAGTGTTTATTTTGGTGTTTCCTGTAGTATGTGTATCTTGGTCTGGCAGGCAAGAAAGCTGTATCCTGGATTGGCACGCAGTCCCTCACTTCTCCCACAGTTTCCTGATTTCTGGTGGACGTGGTTCACCTCTGCATTGGCCTCTTGTTTAAATATACACTAACGTTATCCACAGATTAGTTCAGCTTTTTGCTGTATCTGCCATGAACAGGGTTTTGAGGTAGTTTAAAGTTAACTTTGTTATTCTTTATCAGTTACAGTTCTGAAGGCTGTGGCTAGTGATGCCTTGTCATTTAATGAGCACTGTGTTTGTTCTGCTGTGCAGGCCATGGGAAGTGCAGCTGTGGAGACTGCCTGTGTGATCCAGACTGGAAGGGGGATTACTGTAACTGCTCGACGCGCACAGACACCTGCATGTCCAGCATTGGGCTGCTGTGCAGCTCCAGGGGACAGTGTGTCTGTGGGACGTGTGAGTGCACCCAGCCCGGCGCCTATGGGGACACCTGCGAGAAATGCCCCACCTGTCCTGACGTCTGCACCTTCAAGAAGTAAGCCTTTGTGACCCCCTCTGACCCTGATACCATTCCCTTCTGTGCAATACATATTGAGGGGGTTTCTTTCTAAAGAATACTCAAAGAAACATTTAATGAAAAACATTTTGACTGCAAGCCTTTTTCGATGCCTTCAAGTGTTTAAACAAGTTTGATACATTCATCTATATGTCCTTGGTCATTATTTTATCAAACTAAGCCCATTGAGTAGCCCGATGAGCAGCTACCATATGGTCACAATATCTATAAAGGGAAAATCAACATTTTGTGCGACACTATTTTACTACAGCCAGATTAATTTCAGGGCTTAAACTCAGCTGCTAAAATAGGCTGAAAGAACTGAATCCGTTTAGCTTAGAATGAAGAATTATTCTGGGGGACATGGTTGGTGTTTAAAATCTTAAAAGGAGTTGACATAGTTAACCCAAACTAGTACTTTAAGCACAGCACAGAAACCAGGACCAGAGGACACAGTTTTAAATTAGGTGGAGATAGTTAGGGGTGTAGGAGACACTTTTCTTCACACAGAGAATGGAGAGGGCATGGAATGGGTTACCTAGACACGTTGTTGAGGCAGAATCACTTAGATACTTTAAAACCCAACTTGACAAAAGTTCTGAGATCAATCAGCTACTAGTAACCGGACAAGGTTAGATAGGCCAAATGACCTTTTGCTCGTAAATTGTTCTACATGTTATGTTTTCAGAGAGCACCGCAATTTTGCTATCTAATCATCATATTTCTGTTTCTCACTTTCAACGACCAGGCAACCCACACCCACACCAATTTCCTTATGGCTGTAGTGGACAAACCTAGGGTTTTTTTTGCATAGCTCAATGCTAATATGCTTCCTCCCTACCTCACTTACCTAAAGTCAGCCTAGAGGAGACTTCAGAATCTATTTTGCACGAATAGTTAGTAAGCAAGCAAATAATGTACATAATTCTTTAGCGTAAATTGAGAGTATAAAAGTACGGGGGTCAAACGTAATTTTAGATTTTATCCAAAGAAAAAGATTAAATCGATTTTTGTAATCAGTTGTCATATAACATATTTTTGAAGGCTTGTGGTCTGTTAACTATTGGTCAAAACCTGAGTAGTATTGGCTTGTATAAAAGAGGATATATTGAACTTAAGAAAATAAAAATATATCAATGCTGCATTCTTTTTTTAAAATACATTTTAGGTGTTAAAAAGCCACAATAACAATATTTTACATTATTGGTTTGATACACAAGTGTCACTGAAAAAGTAAGTAAACTGAATATATGTGCCATTCCAATACATCTTAATATATATTATTATATATTTTTTTTTTATTTGTCATATTTTTTCTTTGTGAACATTCCCCGGTTCTTTTTATTTTATATATATTGTAACGACCCTGGGTCTGCTGTAACTACGTTCGGGAAGGTTCTGCCCCAGGGTCAACATTTCAGTGCAGCAGGTGTTCAGGGACATCAGAGACAGGAGAATCGCCACCAATCGGGCTCGTCATGCTTTCATTTTGTGACTTGCTTTTATTTTACTTTTATTATTTTGTCACAGTCTGAGTAGAACTACGCTGCTCAGCTGTAGTTGTACCACTGGCTGGTAAAGCAGCATGCAGGTTACTCCACGGTTTATTGGGACGATTATTCCTGGCCCCCGTTAGCCTGGGCCACACCAAAAACAACAAACAGTCTTGCACATTCACACAGCAGCTTGTCTGACTCAGCTGTCAGCTCTGGCCGTGTTGATGTAGGCTTTCATGTCCCCGCCTACCCGGATGTCAATGAATGCCGGCTGAGACAAGCTTACTGCTTCCCTGCTTACACACACACACACACAGGGTCCGTAGACCATTCATGTAACAGTATAAATCCCAGGTCATTACAATATATACCGTGTAGTAGAAACTGCTATTGACACCACTCTTATTTAAATGGTATATTGTGTATAATAAATGTTGTAAACTGTAAATAAATAACACAGAATCCAAGACGTTTATACACATTTGTAAGTTTCGTACTTGTTTTGTAACATTAACGGACAGTTTGCTTTTACTTTTAGAGAAAAAATACAGTGCAAGCACGGGAGCTTCATAAGTACTATATGTCCCAGTTTAAACTTAAATGGGTTTAAATACAGTAATGTAAAACAACAATAAAATCCAATGTTTGTGAGTCAAATTGCATTATGGGGGAAATGGGAGCCACGACACAACAGTAGTGACGGCAAAAAGTGATAATTCCTACAGGAAAATATACTTTGACCCATTCGACTCCTCGAGACCATCATTTTCAATTGAAACACAAAATGTCTCATTTTCAATCACTCGACAACACCCACAGTACAGAAATGTTCATTAATGATCAACAAAATGAGAACATGTTAAAAAAAAAATTATGTAAAACTGGTACATTCGTATCTCAGAGAAACTGGAGAGGAACGGGAAATTAAAACAAGGTAAAGGCAATCATCCAAATAAAGCTGAAGCACTAATGGATAACGACACAGAATATCTGTACAGCACTGAAACACTATGTTTAAAAAAAACAACTGTACTACTGACCCTCGTCTTCTTTAATATTAGCATCACAAGAGTATCCATGTATTATAAAAAATAATAGATGGGCCTCTAAAGTGAGTTACAGCAAAATGAAATCTACAAAGAAAATTTTTATTTTCTTTGTGCTAAATGTAATCTAGGTGAACTTTACGATCAAAATAATGATATTTTATGAGATTGATATTATATTTTGGGAAGCGATCATACTGTTAATATGACAGGTTTCATTGTCTTTTACAATTTGTAGTGTTAGAGCTCTGTAAACGTAAAACCACCCAAACGTACTTAAATATTTTAAGACAGACGTGTAGTGGGGAATACTTATTTTGTGATTGGTGATTACTGAATTTTATATCGATTTAAAAAACGGCTGCATTCATGATACGCACACACTGTCCTTCTCATAGAGGAGGAACCTGATCACACTCTGTTTGCCCACCCTAATAAAAGAGTAAAAGGGCCTGATGATGTATGGAGCTGCCTGTCCATACCTCCATATGTACGGTATGTAAATTGAAAAAAAAAAATTGAATGCCCAATTATTTTAGCCCTGATTTTTTCTCCCAATTTAGGGGTCTGCTTTAGCGTGATGAGGAGAAAGTTCCTTAACCCACAGGAACTAGAACCTGCAACTTCGCACAGCCAGGACTCTCCCCTGCGCTCCCCTGACTGCATGACTCACTCTGCACACCACGCAGCCGTGCTTCACTTACATTTTTTCTATAGAGAGAGAGAACCGCTTATATCATAGAGCTGAGACTGGTCTCTATTTGAAAGCAACTTGTTTTTATAATGCCCTGCTTTTGTTTTCTGTCTAGGGATTGTGTGGAATGCAGAAATTTCCAGAGGGGCAAACTCAATGATGACAAGACTTGCGCTCGAATTTGCAGAGATGAAATTATACTGGTGAAAGACCTTGGTAAGAACAGCCACACAACCCAGCAAAAAAATATACTGTTTTTATTGTTTTCTCCAGGGGTGTAAAGAGTAACATTTTGGAACATATCATAATGACATGCATCTGATTGACAGACTCTTTCAAGCCCAACAGTCATAGTATCTGGAGAGGCATGCTGCAGTAAATGACTTGTGTGCAGCAGAGACAGTGAGGTCTAGTCTGATCTCAGTGGCAGAGGACCTAAATACTTTTTTTTTAAATCATTAAAATATGACCCTCCATGGCTATAAACATTTTGTACAGACAGAAATACACTGCAGAGATGTGCGTACATGTTAGAGGTTGATTTTCATAGTCTTGGTAAACAAATGGCTAAGTTCTTTCCTCAAAATGGTCAAGGGTGGTTTACCTTCATATTTCTTCCATCCACTGGGAGCGCAGTGTTGCAGGGGGGCAGGTTAATGGTTACACTCTAATGGTTGTGCTGTACTTACTACAGGGAAGACACTTTGGAGAGCGCTATTTTGAGACAACAGTTATGCTTCCAACTTCTGACTCTTAAAGTCCCCAGGATGTGATGACCGAAACAGAAAACGATATACAAAGTAAATCTCAACAAGAAGATTATATTAGTTGATATTTCATATCATTTAATTAAGTCGAGGATTTTGCCCAAATGGATCTATATCAATACTGTGAGTTGTATGCTGTATAAACTACAAACCTTATTGGAGCTTAGTAGAGGAGTTGTACATCATACAACATACAGCCCCACATCTAATAATGACTGGATTTGATTCCCTACCATTTAGATCCATTTAATAGGTCCCAGTGAACCCTTCACAGTAGTGTGTGGTATATCTAAACACAGCATTTCACATGTAAACAGCCACATTGGAGCGGTTTATCAAGCACAGACTGAAACTCCTCTTTATGACAGATAGCAAAATAAGTTCTTTATGAAGATGGTGATAACCCTATTTCCTGCTGTGTTCAGGTTTGCATGATAAGAATGCTATGAACTGTACCTACAAAGATGAAGATGACTGTGTGGTGAGGTTCCAGTACTACGAAGATGCCAGTGGAACATCAATCCTCTATGTGGTCGAGGAACGAGGTGAGGGACTATGTGTTATATAGGAGTTCATATACAAAGGAACCTGCCACAGTGATCTTTATCATGATACCAATTGCTGTATTTACAGACATGCTGGAGGATGCATGTTCCTAACAAGTTGTTCCGTTGTGTGTGTGGTGTCTCTCATTGCACTGCGTCTCAAGCACCCTGGACTGTGAAGCTGTGTGAGTCACCACTCACACAGTGTATAAACTTATTATAAATCACAAAAACAAACTCAAAGAACTACTATGTAAAAAGTGTTGTTTTATGGAATTGTCATGCAGATCTGTACACAAGGTAAGTACTTTGACCTGAACATTTGATTTCTCATTGGTGATTTATAATTGTTATCAATAGGACTCAGTTGTCAGCACTCATTTTCTTGCTGGTTACACCTGCCTCTAGAATTTCCATTAAAGGCATACACTCACTTTGCTTAACTGTCTACATTCAAGATCAGTCTATCTGAGCCTTTATCAGCAGTGGGGGAATGGAAAATCGATTTGCAATTTGTCGAAACGCAGCAGAATTAGTGTGTAATAAAGCCAGCCGGTGTGTTACTGAGTGTGTGGGCTGCACAGCACTGGTTCCAATTACCATGCTTAAGCAATACCTGGAGTGAGGTTATGCAGGAGTCTGCCCCACCTGGTAGGTCTGGGACCTGCAAGCACAGTGTGTGTTTACAGAGACTCAGTAGGTGTTAGTGTTACTTCTTTATCTACAGCTATGGCCAAAAGTTTTGCATCACCTAGAATTTTAGGATTGAGCCATAATAATAAAATAAAAAAACATAAGAACATAATTTAGATCATTTATTTAACATCATGTAACAAAGAAACTTCAAAATGGTATTGCAAAGTCTACCCAAAGCCATAATAGTAGTACAGTATTTCAGTTCAATTTTTTTCAATTTTTCATTAAGTATATAGAAAACTGCAAAGCGGTATGTAATTCAGTATGTTAATGTAACATTATTCAGCAGGTTTCATTTGACTTTATGAAGCAAAATTTGTTAATTCCATATGGTAATGGTTTTCAGCTTTTTTTTCAGCTCAAGTTAGCCCTTTACAATTTTCTCTCTACTGAATAGTACCACAGTTGCAAAAAAAATCTCAGTTTATCTAATATATGATTGATGTCACAACAGTTTGGGATTGACAATCTGCTGGTTTAGGACAGAATACCAGTCATTCTTAAAACTTGTAATTACAAGTCTTGAATGCACAGAATAGAAATACAGTGTTTGGGAATCTACTCGGAAACACATGTATTCGCTTTCTATTCAGCAAAGTTATTAGAAATAACCTGCAAAACAGTCTGCACTGTATGTTTTCACATTACCATTTACTTCCCATCTCAGCATAACTGTGAGCCATTTACAATGTTTACAAGATCAAAAACATTAACCTCAAGAAAAAACTATAACTACTAAAAAAGGATATCAATTTTATTAAAGCCAACATAAAGATTATCCAAAGGGACTTGGTAGAACTTTACGTGGCACTTTCTGTAGACTTTTTTGTGTTTTCTTGCTTCGTTTTTCTTTTGCAAGTATGAAATCTGGATGTACAGTACTCTACCAAACACAGAAAACAAAGTCAATCAGCAGCTACTGCTGTTAATAAAATACATCCACACCTAATAAATAAATAAAACAAAAAACATAAAAGTATGAGTATTGTGATTATTAGTTATGTTTATACTTAAATCAAAATGGAGAAAGATTGTGCTTCACTGATTAGTATTCAATTTTACGACAATTTGAAAACTCTGTTTGGTGATGCAAAACTTTTGGCCATAGCTCCCACTAATCCATTATGAAGCAAGTGCTGTAAATTGCAGTCTGGTAGCTGTGTTTGTCAGAGACAGCTGATCAACACCCAGAAAACAAGTGAACACATGTTGCTACCTGCAGCAATAGGCAAGGTCTGTAATTACAGTGATCGTCTTTATACCCATGAATATATTGACTTGTTTTACTGTGTATAAAAAGTGAGGAACTTCAAAGACCCAGATGAGCCCTAATCTTGTATCCTGTTTCCACTGACACAAGCAGACCGTGAGGGCCCCAGGCCAGAACCAGGTAGAGAAACTGGCCTCACAAGATATCTGTCCTGGGGCTATGTGTTGTGTTCTCTGTTTTTGTTTTGTTTTTTAATGCTTATAACAAGAAAAACTAATAAAATCAACACACAAATTAACAAGAAGAAGACTTGAAACAATGATCCAATTGTCATTAAGCCAGGAGGGTTTCCTATATATTTAAGAAATAATAGCATATCAATTATAAAAATAAATCATAATGAATGAATAAATCGTAGGTTCTTTCTGCTTTTTTACACTTGTTGTGACTTCAGGTTTTTTTTTGTTGGCCCAGTACTGACAACATAAGCAGGCTTCTCCGGTGGAGACAAGGTACAAGGCTACCTAATGTTAACTAAGGTAGTCCAAGATTAGTGCTAATTGGGGGCAGTGAAATCAGACATATAATTGACTGGCTTTCAAATTTATAATTACCTGCTTAATAATTATTTACTAATCAGTTCTAATCAGAAATTGTGCATTTATGTAATCTTCCTGGTACGTGCAATACACTGCCTTAGAAAACAAGCGAAACACCCTTTTAATACCACTTTCAAGGGACTAAATGGGGACAACAAATATGCCTTTGCTGTGGAACTCTAACATGAAATACTGTACTACTATTATGGCTTCCGGTGGACTTTTGTGATATAATTTTGTAGCTTCTTTGATTACATGCTTTAAAATAAAAGATCTAAATTACGTTGATATAGTTTTTTTGGTTTTTTTTAACTATGTCTAAATTTCTAGGTGATGCGAAACTTTTGGCCATAGCTGTAGATACTGCATTGATTACAATGGTGTTCATTAAACATATTTTCCAGTGTGTTATCCTGTACGTGTACAACGTGTTATAATAATGTAATGTTAAAAACACAGGGAAGCTGTAAACATACACGTTGCAGTGTTTTCAGTATGCTATATTGTGCTACCGTACTTTCAAATGAGAACATTTCAGTATTGTACAGCAAATTGCATGTAAATATTGTGCTTTTAATTTAGTGATAGTAAATGGATAGGAAAATAGTTGACTGGTAAATGCAAGAGATATTACCGGAGTGTGATATTAACCAGTGGCAGGAATCGGGACATGATGCCACTATGTGAGCTGAAGGTTGAAAATGTGGGTTCTTAATACCTGCTCACAGGAAGTGAGTCTGCAGTGTGATGTCAAGTTGAATGGACTTACTGTACGAGAGTCAAAGTGAAAACAGTCTGAAAATATAAATAATTTCTGGAAAATTAATAAGGGATTTGCAAAAACAATATGCTAACGTGTTTCTAAGAATATGTTTTTTTTTTAAAAGCCTTACTCCTTTCAGCCTTCTTCCCAGATAACATTTTTTTTTCTTTCTGATGTGTTTGTGAAAGTTCAGCAGCTAGCTGTAAGCATGTCAAGTGGCCCGAGCCGTTGCTATGAACTTGTCCTGTTGCTATGCACTGCTGCTGTATTGTTGCTATAAATAGGGACCATCGTTAAAGACTTCAGATGTTATAGTTCAAACTTTAATATGTCACATAATTGTCATTTAACAAATCACAAGACAGATTTTAAAAGCACAATGTAATAAACCTCAGCATGTTCATCCACTGATCTGGAAGCTCCCCTCCAGGCACTACCACACCGTAAATGACTGCAGAACATTCAGATAATTGTCTAGCTTTAAAAACTGAAACGGAAGCCTAGCAAAACATTGAAAAGGTAAACGTGTAAATATTTTAAAATCTTCAAAATAAAAATGAAGGTACTGTATACTGGTATCTAATAGCAATACAGCCCTATCAGGCATTAACTTATTCATTGATCTTCTCTTACGTTCTTGACGTCACCCATGCTGAGCCGAGCCAGGAGCTCATTGTCCTCAATAAGAGCTGCACTGGCCCGCGTTCAGCTGTCCATTTGAAATGTCGATGCCTCGTGGAGGCCTTCACTGCCAGCTAGTTGTCTGCAGAAGAAACAAGTAGCTTCACTGGCAACCATTTCAACATGTTCTATGCTTGAAGACCGTGATCTGTTGCACTTGGGTACGACTGAGGCATCATCACTTCCTGCAGCTGAAAGTTGGATTTTTCTTTTCTCTGCTGTTTGCAGCATTGTGTTGTTGTATTGGAGTCTGCAAGTTCGATGCCACAGCCTTGTTGGCAACCAAAGCAGCATCAACACCATGCCCTTCATCTACTCTGTCTAACTGCAGTGTTCTTGGCAGTTTTCCTAGTTCATTAAATTTGACTAGGTTTTCAGCGAGTGACTTGTACCAGCTTCCAACATCTTTCCTTTTGCATTATGCCGCACAGGTTAAGGCTCTGTTGTTTGTTCCTGACTGTGACAGGGTGGCTGTGCGGTGACGTCAGGTCAGAAGCAGGAACCAAAACAAACTGACACCAAGCAGTGCTGCAGTTTAAAAAGAAAGACGCGGCAGCGCCATTTTATTTTTAAATAACAAAAATAAATCAAATGTTTTAACAAAAAGACTTGCTCACAGAGCGAAATAAAAAAGGTAAACAAAACAAATCTCGTACACAAAATAAACCTTAAATTATCCAGGTCAGGCTGGGCAGTAGCCTTCACTGATCCTGGAGTTTCTTTTAAGTTTAGTTTCGTTTTCGCTCGCTCTCTCCGCCTCGTTCCTCCTCTTGAACACCCACCCCGGAGGTGCCGAGAGCTGCCGGCTTTATAACAGGTGACCATCTCCCGATTAGCAACAAATTAAATCACCTAATTAATTCGGGAGATGGCCACCTTCTGCACGAAGTTTTTAAATTATTCCTGGCAGAGGACGAGCACCAATCTCGCCTCTGCCAGAACACTTTTTTTTTAAAAATAAACAAAACAATAACACGGCAGTACGCCGTCATATAAATACATAAATAAAATCATAATACTAATAATAATAAAATACAAAATAACACGGGGGCGGAGGGGGAAAACCCCATTCTAAAAATAAACAAAACCTCGCCCTGTTACTCTGACAAATAACGCAAAGCTCCCAGTCTGTCTGAGCTGGACACTGTGATGTTATAGGGGCTGCAGGGTCCACACGATGGAATTTCTTTGACATGGTTACATGTTTTGTTAATCCACCACCAAAGACTGTACTTTCACCACTACCACTACCACTACCACCATCAAGATACTTATAAACAGAAAAAATATAGTTCAGACAGAGGTATAAATAACTCTTTGTGTTTATTAAAGACCAACTCACCATTTTACCACATATGATTTTAAATTAAAAATAAAACATTACCCAGACCTTCTATGTATATAAGCATAAGACTTAAGTTTATATTTTATCTTTTTATTTAATCTCACATCATTGTTTCCACAACACTGATAATCATAGTGGTGTGCAAATGTAAGCCCGTTAGGTGGCATTACTCAAAGCAAGAGGCACATTAACTTTGCCTCTGTGTGTAAATGAAAACAGTAACAGCCAAAACCAGAGTAATAAATAAGTGACAAGTATAATCCCTTTAAAAAAGTTACAAAAATAAATGTTATAAAATATAATTTCAGTGCACTTCATACCATTGTTTTACACATGTCATTTATAAATGCACATTGATCATGGGATACTGCATTACTTACAACCCACATTTTCATTTGACATTAATGTTTTACTGTTTTCAATAATAATACAAAATTACTGAAACAACTATCCATCAAAAAAGGTTTTTAACAAATGTTTATCAATATAATTAAGGTGAAAATAATAATGGATGGGTATTTTTAACAAAGATATTGTCACTGTTACAGGGGGAGAGAAATCCAATGTAGCTTACCTTCATAATCAAAACAAAGTATGACAGATGTCAGAGGGTACCTCAAAGTTGATAGTCAGATGCCAGTAGAAGGTATGCCAGTTTTCCCCAAGGGTCAACAATTAACACAGCTGCCCCTGGTGACAAATGAAGAAATCTATCCGCCACCCGACACAAACAATGTGCTTCGAGCTCAATTATGTTGATTATCCAAATCAAGACTCAAGCTAAGATGCATACATTGATAAAATCGGGTTTAATGGCAGCCATTTTGAAACTCAATATGGCGGTCAGTGTATCATCTTCTAAAAGGCACCATTCAATTTGTTAAATGAAAATGTAGGATTAACCCCCAAAATCAAGTCTCTAACTGGCTGAGATCCAAAGATATAATCAAAAATATGATTTTAAATAGTGGCCATTTTGAAATCCAATATGTAGGACATGCAGGTAGAATTTCAGATGCCTCCAAATTTGAAAATGTTCATAATACATTGTTTGACATGTGTGCCAACTTTGGTGCTTTCATCCCCAATTGCACAATTGATATGGAAATTTGGGCTATGCCACTGCACTAAATGCCATGCAGAAAACTCATACTCACTTTAACTTTAAGCCTAGATTAGCATCTCCTTGGTCCCTATGTACACTGATACCGATGTTACTATGGATGCACAGTAGTACCAAACTACTGTGGATTCTTTCGAATTGAAAACCCTAATCCATTTCCATTAATAATGGCACTTGTGTTACAAAATAAGCATTAGAATCAAAGTTTAGTAATTTTGTGCCATCATTTAAACAAGCAGACAAATGATGATGTATCATTTTCCTCTTTTTCAAATGTTATTGTTTAAGCACTGCATATGAATGCTACTGTTTTCAGACTGGCTATGTGAATGTGGTTGGTTAGAGAACTCGCCTTCTGAGTATTCTCAGACTAGTTATGTGCATTTCAAGGTTTGCTAGCCAAGTTAATGCCTGTCCAGACTGGAACTACGTTAAGACATTGTGACAGGATGACAGACGTTGAGACTCAGAGACAGTGTGAGAAGTTCAAAAAAATAAAGCTTTTTAATATACAAAAATACAAAATAAACCGGCACGAGGGCCAAACAAAAAGGTTTCAAAACACAGACAATGAACACAAAACAAAACTTACAAAAATAAGGCTTCCAGGCTGGGCGTTGCCTTCACTGGATTAAAAAAACATGAACCAAAAACAGCACACACAAAACCCCACTCTTACTTCCTCAGCTATTCTCCTCTTTCTAGAACTCTCCTTCTACTGGGAGGCTGAGGCCTCCTTTTATGCCAGGTGGCTGGGTAATAATTAAATAATTAATTGGTTGATTGCTCCCACCTGACTCAATCAACCTGGGCAGGGAGGAGAATTTAACTCCATCCCTGCCAGTATTTCCAAAGGCAGAGCCCTGCTCTGCCACAGACATCTTTTGGCATTTGGTTGCATATTGGGCCGGATTCACAAATCTTATTTGACAATTAGATCAAGTTTGCAGTTCATGTATCCGTTTTCAACTGTTTTCCCGAGAATGTATACTCAAAGAACTGTTTAACCAAAGAGAATGTTTATAAATACAAAAAGCAGTCCTTAAAAACCAAAAACACCTGTTGATTTTACAAAACTACAATACACAAACTACATTCACAGTCTTTACTCCAAATGTAGCACTTTTTTGTAACTCAAAATGTTGTGCTTTTTAAAAAAGGAGAGAGAGAGAAAAACTGGAAACTGGAAATGAACAATGTGAGAATAATAAGAAGCCCTAGAAAAATCACAGAATAGTTTTTACATTTTTATTTTATTTTATATATTTAATGATGTTTTTCTGCTTTAAGTAAAGTGGTGTTAATAATGCATTGGAATGAAGAACTCCTGGGTAATTAAATTTAATAAGGTCTGTTAATCACTTAAGTAAATGTTGTCATGGTGCTACCTATAATACAAGAGCACTGTCATTGACTGCCATACAGTTCATGTGCTCAGGGGAAGATGATAAACGAAACAACAGGAAGAGGTTAATTCTGTCTTGGCGTCTCTCTGTTCCACAGAATGCCCGAAGGGTCCTGACATCCTGGTGGTCCTGTTATCGGTGGCAGGCGCTATCCTGCTCATCGGCCTGGCTGCCCTGCTAATCTGGAAGCTGCTCATCACCATTCACGACCGCCGCGAGTTTGCCAAGTTTGAAGAGGAGCGTGCACACGCCAAGTGGGACACGGTGAGGGGAGATAAGAGGGCTGCGGGTTCCAAGAGGGAGGCTGTGTGGTCCAGTGGTTAAAGAAAAGGGCTTGGAACCAGGAGGTCCCCGGTTCAAATCCCACCTCAGCTTCTGACTCATTGTGTGACCCTGAGCAAGTCGCTTAACCTCCTTGTGCTCCGTCTTTCGGGTGAGACGTAGTTGTAAGTGACTCTGCAGCTGATGCATAGTTCACACACCCTAGTCTCTGTAAGTCGGATAAAGGTGTCTGCTAAATAAACAAATAATAATAAAACAAGCTGTCATTCAATAGGCAGGATATGTAAATACAGCTGGTTTCCATGCAGCTAACCGCTAATGTTGAAGTAGAACTGTAAACGTAGAGAGATGCATAAATATATTCTACAGAGAAAACCAGCTGAATTCAGCAATTGGTTTACAAAGTTGTTGCAAGTGAATAACGACGCTGCCAGACACCTACAGTACTGTATGTTATAACTGCGTAATAAGGGTATGTATATATTGTTGTTTTAAAATGAGACAGATGGGCAATGAGTTTATTAGCAAAAACATAATGTTTTGGTTTTAAACACAAACATACAGAGGCATCATGACATTCCGATTTGTGTTTTTACTTATTATACTGCATTTCATAATTATAAAATAATGATTTCAGATACATTCACTATATTAACTTGCTGTAACCTGTAATCAAGCATGTACAGCACCCCCTACATTTCAGAAGGGTCGCAATTAACTAAATATATTTAAATGGGGCTCTGCTTTTCCTAATGAGTAAAGAGTATCTTATTTAGTGCTGAAATACAGATTTGTTTTACAAAGCGCAGAAGGAAAACTACTGAGATCATGAAAAGAAATGTTGGAATGCAGACATCTTTTTCCTAATTCCTCCTCTTATAATTCATCCTATTACACCAGCTTGTTAAGCCCCTGTTTTGAATTTGGTCTTCCTACTCGCTCACATTATTAAAAGTAACCAGTAATTGCTAATGGCACCTGCTGTCTACAACAAGGAATTACAGTTAATATATTTGATACATATTCAAACAAAACCAAATTTGCTGGCAGTGTGGAGCATAGTTATGCAGTCGTTGGAGCGCATGAGACAGTTTATTACTGAAACAAACAGTTACTCATCAATTATTGCTCCTTCCTTTTACAGTCTTTATTGGGAGTTCATACAGCCCAGCCCATGTGCCATTGTTGTTTGCCTTTTACCTACTTGTAGTCCACCAAATGGTTGAATGAAGAATAAATGTGATTTATATTTCTTTGCCTTTTAACACAAGCCATCATCTATAAATATAGCACTAATGATCATTTGATCTGTTTTGAACATAATATAAAGTATAGGTACCAAAGTATAGTGCTCTGTGGTGTATTGTTGCCTAAGTGTACCGTTATATGACCAATTCAAGGTACTTCAGATCAGGTGTTCTGTTAAACTACATGTGCAAGCTATGGAAAAATGTCTTGAAATCTGGACGGTACCCTATCAGCCACAATAAATGTTTAGTAGCATGCATATTTGCAGTGGTTCTGGGTTCACTTTCTTATGTCCATCACCCACAACTCATTGTATAAAATCAAGAAACCTAAGGGTTGAGGTTATGAGAGCCCCACAACGCTAGTCAATATACTGTAGCTTAACAGCCCTAAACAACCACCCCAGCCTTTCAGTCCTGGACCCTCTAATACACACTTTGTAATCAGTTTGCCTTTCTAATAAGCCTTGAGACCACCAAACACATTTAGCTTGGCCCTTATAAAAGCACAGTGTAATAAAGCACAGTGAAAGCATAGCAAGGTGAGGTATGGTAAACCATGATATACTATGAGAAATGCATGGTATAGCCTTGGGAGATTTGCAGTGATAAACTTTTATAAGGGGGATTATTGCGGTGGATTTGAATCTATTATTATTTGTTTATTTAGCAGACGCCTTTATCCAAGGTGACTTACAGAGACTAGGGTGTGTGAGCTATGTATCAGCTGCAGAGTCACAACAACGTCTCACCTGAAAGACAGAGCACAAGGAGGTTAAGTGACTTGGTAAAGGTCACACAGTGAGTCAGTGGCTGAGCCAGGATTTGAACCGGGGACCTCCTAGTTACAAGCCCTTTACTATTTCTAACAACTGTCTTCGTTTTCTTCTAGGCTAATAATCCCCTGTACAAAGGAGCAACCTCCACCTTCACGAATGTGACGTTCCGTGGAAACGCAGAGTGACACCGAGGAGCGCCTGTGTACATGGGCTTGGGGGGATTGGAAAAGTAATTTTGAATGTTATCAGGAGCCAAATTGAAACGTAACTCAGGGTAATCCCTCACCTGTGCATTGTTAGTGGCATTTGGTTTCTCATACAAAGGGTTGGGGGAATAGGGTGTGTTAGTATTGTGAATGTGGGGGGTAAAACAGAACTTTGCTAACTTTCTTTTTTTTTTAATTAGAATTATTGAAAGGCATGACAATTTAACAAAAGAAACCCAGTACTGAGTGCTTAATTTATAGTGTAATTGTTACATTGCTGTACATCACTGATAACTCCCTATTTTAATAATTAGCAACTGCGTCTCGGCTTCTGCCTTTTTCAGATAGCATGGCAGAAATATCTAGGTAGATTGATGTTGTTGTTTTATATTTTAGATATATATATAAATTGCACACATAGCATCTGGGATAGTACATGAGAATAAGTCGATTTATTTTTAACTTTTTGAAAGATTGCAATTGCAGAACAATAAGAGCAGAAAATAAAGCTTTAAAATTCAGAGCTCCCAAAACTGCCATTGAGCCCCCATATTATAGAGCTCTTTCCTCCTGTCTGAAATAACTATCATATTCTATACCAGTGACCAAAACTCCAGTTCATATAGTGTAATGTAGTACAGCATAGCTTTTTGGTCCCAGCTGTTAGAATACTATAATGTTTTAGCATTGTGTATGTGCTATTAATACTATTGTGTTCTTCCTACATTTTCAAATGCTAGTTAGGACTCTGTAATGAGTAGGGCTACACAGATTGAAATGGTTTTGGAGTTACTGGCATGAGCCTCTACTGGGAGATGGGCTTGTTCTCTGAGCTTGTGTTTGCATGTATACTGAACAAAAACATAAATGGAACATGCAACAATTTCAAAGATTTTACTGAGTTACAGTTCATATAAGGAAATCAGTCAATTGAAATAAATTCATTAGGCCCTAATCTGTGGATTTCACATGACTGGGAATACACATATGCATCTGTTGGTCACAGATACCTTAAAAAAAAAGGTAGGGGCTTGGATCAGAAAACCAGTCAGTATCTGGTGTGACCACCATTTGCCTCATGCAGCGCGACGCATCTCCTTCGCATAGAGTTGATCAGGCTGTTGATTGTGGCCTGTGGAATGTTGTCCCACTCCTCTTCAATGGCTGTGCGAAGTTGCTGGATATTGGCAGGAACTGGAACACGCTGTCGTACACGTCGATCCAGAGCATCCCAAACATGCTCAATGGGTGACATGACTGGTGAGTATGCAGGCCATGGAAGAACTGGGACATTTTCAGCTTCCAGGAATTGTGTACAGATCCTTGCGACATGGGACCGTGCATTATCATGCTGAAACATGAGGTGATGGCGGCGGGTGAATGGCACGACAATTGGCCTCAGGATCTCGTCAGGGTATCTGTGTGCATTCAAATTGCCATCGATAAAATGCAATTGTGTTCGTTGTCCGTAGCTTATGCCTGCCCATACCATAACCCCACCTCCACCATGGGGCACTCTGTTCACAACGTTGACATCAGCAAACCACTCGCCCACATGACACCATACGCGCTGTCTGCCATCTGCCCGGTACAGTTGAAACCAGGATTCATCCGTGAAGAGCACACTTCTCCAGCGTGCCAGTGGCCATCGAAGGTGAGCATTTGCCCGCTGAAGTCGGTTACGACGCCGAACTGCAGTCAGGTCAAGACCCTAGTGAGGACGACGAGCACGCAGATGAGCTTCCCTGAGACGGTTTCTGACAGTTTGTGCAGAAATTCTTCGGTTGTGCAAACCCAGTTTCATCAGCTGTCCGAGTGGCTGGTCTCAGACAATCCCGCAGGTGAAGAAGCCGGATGTGGAGGTCCTGGGCTGGCGTGGTTACACGTGGTCTGCGGTTGTAAGGCCGGTTTGATGTACTGCCAAATTCTCTAAAACGACGTTGGAGGCGGCTTATGGTAGAGAAATGAACATTCAATTCTCTGGCAACAGCTCTGGTGGACATTCCTGCAGTCAGCATTCCAACTGCACGCTCCCTCAAAACTTGAGACATCTGTGGCATTGTGTTGTGTGACAAAACTGCACATTTTTTAGTGGCCTTTTATTGTCCCCAGCACAAGGTGCACCTGTGTAGTGATCATGCTGTTTAATCAGCTTCTTGATATGCCACACCTGTCAGGTGGATGGGTTATCTTGGCAAAGGAGAAATGCTCACTAACAGGGATGTAAACAAATTTATGCACAAAATTTGAGAGAAATAAGCTTTTTGTGCGTATGGAAAATTTCTGGGATCTTTTATTTCAGCTCATGAAACATGGGACCAACACTTTACATGTTGCATTTATATTTTTGCTCAGTGTATGTGTGGATGTATTTGTAAAAACATTGCACTGATAGAATACAGTGATTGGGGGGTGCCATGGACCTCCGTTCCAGAACAGAATCACTCTCCAGCACTCAGGTACATGTAGATCTGTGTTTTATAAAATGGGTAGGGAGTATGAGAGGAAAAATAGGCAGAGCTACTGTGCTATGTTTGTTTAGCTACTGTTGTTCATTATGATTGTTTGGACAATTTTAACTTGAGGCAACTTTCAGGTAACCTTTATCTGGCAACTGTAGAGAAACAGTTTTGATATATGCTTGAATCTTTAGTTACTAGTTGCTTTGCCATAAAAACGGCTTGTTATTTTATTGTCAAAATTACCCAGTCAGTATGTGTAAATAGTGGATGCTGAAATTCTAAATATGACTTCCCCTGTCAGAGAAAAAAAGATTGTCTTTGCAAATGATAGAACTATTACAATATTATGTCACCAGGTGAATGCAGAAAATTATCACATTAGATACTATACTGTACAAATCCCCCACCCACACCTCGGACACATCCTTACTGGGTAGGGAAGAGCTAATTCTGTTGTATACATGGTGTTAGGCGTATGTAGCTTAATCTATTTATACACATATTATCTTATGTCTATGCCTATATTCGTTACATTATAACGCAGGGCCAAAACTGCTTTGGTTTCTTTGGTTTCTACTGTCAGACTTGTTCATTTCCATCAGCAGCAGTTTGAGATCAAATTGATTTCTATTGGGACTCTGTCAGGCCCAGTTAAGATTGTGGGCTGGCAGGACCCAATCTCTCAATCCGTACTAATAGTGGAAGTTACCTTCTGAGTGTCTAGAGTGAAGGACTCGGTCTCTCTAACTTACACTAATGGTGGAAGTTACCTTCTGAGCATCCAGAGTGGGAGTCTTACTGTACTTAGTCTATGTCAGTGAGTTATTAGCTTGCGCTCTGTTGCTGGTTTTAATGAACTCGTGTTTCTCACAATAACCATCCGGTTATTACGGGAAATATCCACTGAATTAGCCCATTGAATTGCTTACCAGTTATATATCATCTGTTTTTGTGTAATGTGCAGGAGATGAAATGGGCAGCAATCCCAGTTTGATATTAGAACAAGATGAGTTGAAGTTTTACTTCAAGGTGCAAATGGAAATGTGACATGTGTTCAATACCGCATAGGTCAAAGTAGTTGCACATGGAAAAAAATTTGTGGAAAAGAAAGTGAAATCAAACTACAGCTCTCAGAATTCTATTTACTGCAGATTTCTTTTCCAGTTTCTTCTCAATTCGCAGCTCTTCACTCGTAAATATATATATATATATATATTAGAAAGTGTATCTCCACCAGTCCAATACCACTGTAATAATGTAGCTGCTGTTTACTGTATTGTTAGAAAGATGCTTGAAGACTTGTAAAGGAACATGTGGGTTCACTATAAATAACACAGGAGTGTGTCTTGAATAGATCATTGTCTACTTCTTACGAACTCAACAGGAAATTATGTTGTACTATTTGCAAATTTGTACACATATTATAAAGTATTATGTACTGGCGAATATGATCACTCTCAAAATGCCACACTACTGATGTCATACAGTGGTATTTTATTAATGTGAATTAATGACTCAACCTCATATTAGACAGACCGACACAGCCTAGTCATTAGCTGTATAGCAGTGTATGTTTATGGAAAAATTCACACTGACATGCTGAACTGCATTAGTCATTTTGATCTGTGGACACTCATAATGAAAAACAGGAAACATTCCTTTCCCACTATCTTAGCTGGTACATCTTTCTAATCTTTCCTGCTTTATTTGATACTGAACAGGACCTAAAACATTCCAGTAATACATTACTGTATCTTCAACTCAGGCAATCCCAATCCTGCCTGCCTTTCATCACACTGCTGTAGAAACATAAACTGCAAAAAGAAGCTGTTAAAGTCATGTTTCTTACTAAAGCAATTAGGTCAACATCCATCCCCCGCCGTGTCTGTACATTTTAAATTATCGGTATGATGAAAAAGTTTAGCATGACAAATATTAGCAGTGTGTACAGAATAGTATAGAATAAGAATTGGCAGTGAAATGTTTAATTTTCATCCACAGCGGGGGATAATGATGTTGGTTGGTGTCTGTTTACTACAGTCTGCCATAGCTTTGTGGACTTTATCAGAATGAACTGTGCTGGTTTACATTCGGGCTTCACTGCACAGGGCAGGGAACTGTGGTCCTGGTCTGCTGAACCATTGGAGAAGTACGTGCTTCAGGACTTGGTCAAACAGTTATCACATTCTGATATAGTTTAGTTACTATGGGCTCTATCCTCAAACTTGGTTTTATTCAGAACAACAGACTTTGAAAAAACATTATTTAAATAACTCAAAAGTTAAAAGTTTGAGAGTACAGCCTGATTTATTATGCTTATATTTTCACCACGACAATTTTAATACATTGAGAAATTATCACACAAATCCAACATGTTGCTTGTTTCCCTGTGCTGTTAGATTCCTTAACTAGTGGTGTCGGATAGCTTCTTAGAGGACAAAGCCATGCTTTATATCTTCGTAAAGGACACTGCAGCTTTCATTTATTTTATTCACACTGTTGTTTTCCTTGCCTTTTGGATGTATTTCATTGTTTTTTTGTTTTTTTGTAAATATTTTTTACTGTAAAAGATTGTTAAGGGATTCTGTTATATTTTGTGGACCCAATTTAATTAACTCTTGAAAAGGGTTTAAATTTGATTAATTATCACATGGATGTGTTAATAGAATAAATATAAATATTGTTTCTCTTTCACATTGTTTATTTCAATTAAATTCAGTGACAAACTTTTTTTTTTCCCCAATGACTTCTTGTCAAAACTTTTGTCATTGAATTCATTACATTTTGTTTGTATTACTAAATTTAGTGTAAAAGTTAATTGAATTGGGACCTTTGCCACTTAAATGTTGAGGTTATTGTAATGTTATTAAACACTTTTTAATATGCCATTGTTCTCTCTGTTTATCGTATTTGTTATCTATAAACCTATAAAGAAAGGGTCAACTGTTTTAAGTTCATATAATCTGTAAGGCAGCATAAACAATAATCATCAAACTGTTCACAAACAGCACCTTAATGTATGTTTACACAATTTTCATTTTATTTTGACATATTCCCCTACATCTGTCCCCCTTGATGACATGTTTAGTTGCGTAAAGCTGGTTCATTTGTCAACATGTAAGCTGAATTACTCCTAATCCAATCAGAGGCTGCCTTCCAGTCTGATTGCCCCCCTGCACATTCTTTCAGGAAGTAAGAGAGGCTCAATGGATTCCTTGATTGGAAACATATGAACTTATCCTTTTTTAAATAGAATACACATTTGGTGGTAGGCCCCACTGACAGGGGAGCTCAGTAGATGGTTGTGTTTAGCCTGAAATCTGTGGTCTAGAGGCACATCTTTGAAAATGGAGCCCATATTAAATAATCCCTACATGAGACATGACTGAAGTTTTTAAAATCTTAAAAGGAGTTAACCCTAAGCAATACTTTAAGTCCAGTACAGAAACCAGGACCAGAGGACACAGCTGGAAATTAAGTGGAGATAGCCTTAGGACAGAAGGTATGAGACACTTCTTCACACAGTGTGGTGAGGGTATGGAATGGGCCACCTAGTCATGTTGAGGCAGAATCAGTTGGATCCTTTAAGACCCAACTTGACAAAGTTCTGAGATCAATCAGCTACTAGGAAATGCAATGTCTTTTGTTGAATTGATTCATCACACTGTATAATATTTCCATTCATATGTCCTGATATCACCATATTTGTATTGCTTGGTATCTGTAGCACAGAGGGACCATGTGTGTTAAAGACACAACAACACATTCCCATATGCTTATAGTTAGACAAAAATACTTACAAATGTTAAGGCCAAAGAACTTGTGATTTAGAACAGATACAGAATTGGGCAAGTGAGATTTTATGCTGGCAATAAAAAGTAGGATACAAATACCAAAACAAGTGGTACTGCTTAGAAAAAAGACTGGCTTTGTTGTGGGCTCACTGATGTCAACAGTGTGGAGAAGTGAACAAAAAGCAAACAGAATTTTTGGTTATATAATAAAAAAAATGGAAGAGTACAAATGAATATTTGCACTGTGAATTTTCAGTTCTCATGCATTTCCCAGTGCTATGCATTTAATTAAAAGTGGTGGTTCTGGCAGGGAACTCACTTTAACCTAATCAAATCACGTACACATCAAGCATATTTTAGGTGCTTCCAATACCAGATCAGTCGAATAGCTAGCATCTTATTTGTCCTTCAAAAAACAATATGTCCAATGATCAGCAAGGAAAGCATTTATATCTTACCTCAAACCAGCCTCCACCTGCTTTTTTTGGCTCTGTCTAACGGGGGAGTGCCGCTACCCTGCCCCCCTGCTCGTCAGCCTCTCCACTTATCTTTAATTTATGTGCAGGGGTATCTCGAAAGGCAAGGCTAGAAGGCCAAAGAATGCAAGGTAAAATATGTATAATGTAGTCGTGTTGTCTAGTCTGTGTTTTAATAAATAATATATCGCATGAGTTTCCTGACTGTATCATAGTTTATAATGGGCTGCTATGTTTATTAATAGGCTTTACCAAACCTCTCTGGTCTTTACAATGATTACCTGCATTTGACCATGCTTCCACTGTGCTTTATTACACTTTATGCTTTTACTATGGGGAACTTTTATAAGGAATTCCCTGGTAAGACCACCCCTTGAATACTGTGTTCAGTTTTCGACACCACAAAAAAGTACAGCTTTGGAGGGAGCCCAGTAAAGAGCTACAAGAACAATGCCAGAGCTAAAGGGCATGAGTTATAGGGATAGCTTGGGGGCAAGTATAGAAATAGAAGCTTTTTTATAATTCTAAAATGGATCAAGTCAACCCCCCGCAATGGCAGTAAATTCAGAATTAAAGCTATCAAATGTTGTTAAAAGTACTCAAGTATTGTATTACTCTCAATATCTTATACTGAAGAATGTGTACACCAAGTTTCATCAAAATTAGATACGTGGTTTTCAAGACACTGAAATGTAACTGTGACATATGAAGATGTACAGACAGACACCTTCGACCTCCATATATCCCCACAATCTGATTTATCCACTAGCTTATTCTTAATAATGTTAATACAAAGTGTCATCACAATATAAATATCAGTTTTGGCATACAGATACACCTGTATATGCCCTGAATCTAATACTCTCAATAATTTATGCTAAACAATGTTTTATTTTTCATATATATATCCCTGTCGCCGGGGACTTAATCTCCTGTGGGGCACAATAATGTGTTCTATTACTTTCAAGCTATTTTTAGTAAACCACAAACTATTAGTTAACTTGATCAGGGACATTTCTCTTTGTTCCAAATTTAGCACCCAGTACACAATATAATATTGCCTCTGGCTAGAGGCACAGTTGTGTGGGTTCTGCGCTCCCAAGGGGAATAATGTCAGCTTCACAGAAAATGTAGTTTGACCATTTTATCTTAAAATCGCTGTCACCCCCGCAGCTGCTTACTGCCACATGCCTTGCTGTATTTTCCATTTTATACCCTGTGGAGATTCCTGCTGTTTCTTTAAACTCTGCACACAATTACAGATCAGCTACCAACTAAACACACAGCATGCACACCACTTGTTCTAGTATTTATTAACCACAAACACACATAAAACTGATTAAAAATGTAGGATATCCATTTGTAAATCCTTTTGTTTTTGAATGATTTCTCCTTTTCGGTTGAATCCTCTAGAATTCTTCTCCAAATTTGTTTGTATTATTATTATTATTATTATTATTATTATTATTATTATTATTATTTACTAATACGACTACGACTACTACGACTACGACTACTACTACTACTAATACTAATAATAATAATAATAATAATAATAATAATAATAATACTAAAGAGACACTGCTGTAGATGGTCCCAAACCACATTGCATTTGCAGATGACAACAGCAGGTTCAATGGAACTGACTTTCTGCATATTCTGTGTTTTCAGCTAACGCTGGTTAAGTCCCAACGCGGCCTTGTGTGCCGTGGGAAGCCTGTGGCTCTACTGCCGTCCCTCCCGGGATCTTAGCACACCAAGTCGATAACTTGTTCAGCTGAAATTTATATATTTAGTATATTTTGCAAATATTATTATTATTTATAATTGTCTAATTATTAATTTACAGTATTATTTGCTGTGTGTTTTTGCTTTGCGTTACTTTCGGTTGTGTATATATATACTGTGTTTCTTCTTACAGGAAGGTAAGTATTGAAACCCGAGCAGCTACTGTGGGTGTTCCTACTTTAGCAGCTTGTTGCTGTTTTAGTGCAGCTATCCAAGCTCCACTATTACAAAGGCTTGTTCGCAAGCAGGCTATTTCTAGTCTCGTGTTTGCACTGACTAAGAAATGAGCCAGTGGCTTGTGCAGGTGGGCATCCCTGCTACTCGCTACATAACATTAACTCGTGACTTGTCGCCCCCGAACCTAAGGGACCTTGGTTACTGTTCTGGTGCAGGCTACTGCTAGTCTTGTATTTGTACTGACTAGTATTTTAGCCAGTGGCTGACTTGCAGGTGGGCATCCCAGCTAACGTGCCACTAGCAGTAACTGCGTTTATCGCCCCCATTCTCGCTTGCGAGATCGAGGTTACTGCTTCGGTACCGAAGGTCGGTTCCGAGTGACGGTACTGAGTGTCAGTACCAAGGACCCATGTTGGCGCCGAGTGCCCCTTGTCGGTACCGATTGTCAGTTCCAAGTGACGGTACCCAGTGAACCGGGTCAGTACCAAGTGTTGGACCCCAGTCCCGTGTAGGTACTGAGGATTGGAACCAAGTGCACTCAGTGTCAGTACCTAGTGTCGGTACTGAGCACATAAAGTGTTAATACTCCATTGTGTGGTTTATATACTGTTGTGAACACAGCACTATTAAAATGTCTGGGTTCCTGTGACAGAGAGAGAAAGAATTCGAACTGTAAATCTCCCTCCCGACCAAGAAAGGCGCTGGGTAAGGTTGATCGTATGCTTCCTCCTAGATGGACTGCCTTGACGGTAGGCGGAAACCGGAAGGTGACCATATTAGGGGGAGCGCGTAGTTGCATGTACCTGGAAGGATTTCATTGCAATCAGCTGCGGGTTGTTTGCAAGGAGGAGGTTCTGGGTACAAAAGGGGAGCAGCTACGTTAGTACGGCCCCTTGCGCTGATGACAGTATCCAGCCGGAGCCTGTGTTTTGTTATTGTTTGTGTTTTGTCTCAACCAGAGGAGGAGTGAGAGTCGGGAGCTGCAGCCGCTGAGCCAGCACTAAAGACCCGAGCACGTCCCTCACAGCACAACACAGCACAGCACAGCACCAGCACTCACCACGTCCCCGGAGAAAGAGCACAGTTTCGTGCACGGAGGATTGTGGTCACAGGAGTGTTATTATTATTATTATTATTATTATTATTATTATTATTATTATTATTATTATTTGTGTTTACCTAAAATAAAGACTGACTTTTTGGGAGAACTCTGGTCTGGACTTTCACTTGTGTTTTACACCACTCACATCCTGTTCACAAGTGGTGTCAGAAATGGGATTTCACGATGGACCCAGCAGCACTGAACACCATGATGGAGGCTCAGGCACGGAGGCATGAGGAGACCTTGGCAGCGGTGATGGAAAGGATGAATGCCATGTTCCTCGCGGCCAACCGGAGGAGGGAACCAGTGGCTGAACCAACAGTGGCTCCTCCAAAACCCAAAGTGGTGAAGATGTCGCTGGAGGATGATCCCGAGGCCTATTTAACATCTTTTGAAAGACAGGCGACAGCAGCCCTATGGCCTCGGGAGTGGTGGGCTACCCAGCTGGGACCCAATCTGATCGGGAAGCCCAGGCAGCCTACCATGCTTTAACCCATGAACAAGCCATGGATTACGATGTGGTAAAGAAAGCCATCCTTCAGCGACTGGATATAACAGAGGAGACGCACCGCTGCGGTTCCGGGAGTACCAACGCCCGCAGAAGTCCGACCCGAGTCATGGCCCAGCATTTGGTGGACCAGGTGACCCGGTGGCTCTGCCCTGGCGAGCGAACAGCTGAAGAGGTGACCGAACTGGTCACCATTGAACAGTTTATACAGTTGCTGGGGCCAGAGGCCAGCAATTGGGTCAGCCGGCACCAGCCCACCACGCTGGACGCAGCGGTCAGGTTGGCCGAGGGATATGAGGACTCCATGCCCACACCGCTGCCCACCCCGATACATCCAACGCCGACCTTCATCAGACCCAGGATGGCGGGCCCAAGACCGGGGCCCCTTCACCCACGCACACCCTTCCCTACCGGACCAGCACCTTCTCAGTCCCCAACGGGTGGCCTCGCTCCACAACACTGGAGGCCGAGGTCAACCCCCAGCTGGGGTAGAACAGGGGCCCCCTCCCCGCTGCCAGGTCGGCAGCGGGACAATCAGGCTCCGTGGGCGCCTTCCCCTCTGGAATGTTACAGGTGCCATGGGGTCGGCCACCTTGCCCGGAATTGCCCCTCAGCAATGGAGTGTGGTGCGGCTTCGTATTATTTGGTACCGGCGACAGGTAAGTCCAGGGGTAATGCTTGGGAGGGACCTTGTATTGTTGATGTGCGGGTAGGTAATGTGAGCACCCACGCATTAGTGGACTCAGGGTGTGGGCAGACCTTGATTTTGGAAACTCTTTTAGAAGGGGTACCTTGGTGGTCACGTGGGTTAGTGGTCATCTCCTGTATCCATGGAGATAGCAAGGACTACCCCCTCACTAAATTAGATGTGACAGTTGGTAGTCACACCCGCCGTGTAATTGTGGCGGTGGCAAAAAGGTTGCCATACCCGGTTATTTTAGGACGAGACTGGCCATGTTTCGGAATAATTATAAACCAAAAGGTACAGCCAGTCTCCGGTAAGACCATAGGAGCAGCAGGGGAAACTATTGGGGATATCTTTCCGCTGCATGCTGATCTGTTTCCCTAAAACTAAACGAGAGAGAAGGGTGGAAAAATGGGAGGGCGCATCAATGAAACAAGGTTGGGGTTTGGTGGGAGACTTCTCCACGTCTGATAAACGCCAGGGAAAGGGGATTGGGATCCAGTATGACCGACCGGGCCGGGTTACTGAGACCCCAAGTGCTGAGGCTACCATATCCCCGCTCGATATACCGAAGGTCTGGGACCGAGATGTTGATCTAGCGTATGAACAAAAAATGATCCTCGCTGGCTAACCTCTGGGGGCAGGTTTGGTCTATCGAGGGAAGGAAGTAGATGGCACTCGACGCTCACATACCCTCACCACATTGTGCTTGGGCATTTGCTGTATAGAGTATCCCGAGCCCCGAGCACAGGGCAGACTGTAACACAATTACTCGTTCCTCAGTCTTTTCGACATGAGATCATGCGGTTGGCTCATGATGTCCCTTGTTCGGGCCACTTAGGTAGCGAAAAGACTCAGGAACGAATATTGGCTCGATTTTACTGGGCGGGAGTGTACAGTGAGGTGAAGCGGTATGTGGCGACCTGTAGGGAGTGCCAACAAGTAGCGCCGGGGCGGGTTCGCCCGGCCCCATTGGTTCCACTGCCCCTGATCAATATCCCCTTTGAACGCATTGCAATGGATATAGTGGGCCCATTGAGCCAGTCTGACTGTGGATATACGCATATTTTAGTAGTGGTGGACTACGCGACCAGATATCCAGAGGCAGTACCATTGAGGTCCACTAGTGCATTGGCGATTGCAAAAGAGTTAGTGCAGATTATAGCGAGAGTAGGGATCCCCAAAGAAATTCTGACTGATCACGGAACTAATTTTATGTCACGTTGTTTAAAAGAACTGTATAAATTATTACAAATTCGATCCATTCGGACCTCCGTTTATCACCCGCAATCGGATGGTTTAGTGGAGCGTTTTAATCAGAACATTGAAGCAGATGCTGAGGCGGTTTGTCAACCAGGAGCAAAAACATTGGGCTAAACTCCTTCCCTACCTGATGTTTGCAGTGAGAGAGGTGCCTCAGAGCTCGACCGGGTTTTCTCCCTTTGAGCTGCTGTATGGGAGACAACCACGAGGTGTCCTTGATCTTGTAAAGGAAGGATGGGAAGAGCAAAATAAAGATGCTAAAAACATAGTGAAATATGTAATTATGTTAAGAGATCGCCTGCAATTGGTTGGTCATCTGGCACACGAGAACTTAAAACAGGCTCAGCATCGGCAAGAGCAGCAGTACAATAAACAAGCACGGATTCGGACTTTTCGGCCAGGAGATAAGGTACTGCTGCTACTTCCCACTTCGGAGTCTAAACTGTACGCTAAGTGGCAGGGACCATATGAGGTGATGCGGGCAATTGGTAATGTAAACTATGAAATCAGACAACCCGATCGCCGTAACAAAACAGAAATTTATCATATTAATTTATTAAAACCCTACAATGAAAGGGAGGCCCTGTTTATAGCCAATGACAGTATAGAAGAGGATTTTGGTCCCTCTGTCAGTACACCAGCTACAGTTAACATTCCGATGGGGGAACAATTACTTCCTGATCAGAAGTGTGAACTCTGGGGGTTAGTGAAACAATTTGGTGATGTTTTTTCTGACTTGCCTGGCAGAACTAATATGATTGAACATGCTATTATTACTCCAGCAGGTGTCAGGGTTTGAGAGAGACCGTATCGAATCCCGGAGAGCCGCAGGGGTGCCGTTGGCCGGGAGGTGGGGAATATGCTCGAGCTTGGAGTCATTGAGCCTTCCCGGAGCGAGTGGAGCAGCCCGATAGTGATGGTGCCTAAAAAGGACGGCTCCACTCGGTTCTGCGTGGATTTCAGAAAGGTTAATGCCATCTCCAAGTTTGATGCATATCCCATGCCTCGGGTGGACGAGCTCCTCGACCGACTGGGAGGAGCGCGGTTAATTTCGACTTTGGATCTGATGAAGGGATACTGGCAAATTCCACTGACCCAGAGTTCGCAAGAGAAAACTGCTTTCTCTACCCCAGATGGCTTGTTCCATTTCCAGACCATGCCCTTCGGGTTGCATGGAGCCCCGGCCACCTTTCAGAGACTGATGGACCAGGTCCTAGCGCCCCATCGTCAGTATGCCGCTGCATACATTGATGACGTGGTGATTTTCAGCTCTACCTGGAGAGAGCATATTATTAGACTTTCGGCCGTCCTACAGTCTCTGAGGGAGCCGGGGCTGACGGCTAATCTGGGCAAGTGTGCATTCGGCAAACAAGAAACCCAGTATCTTGGCTTCCTTATGGGTAATGGGCGGGTAAAGCCGATCGCTTCTAAAGTCCAGGCTCTAGTGGAGACGGCGATCCCGAGAACCAAACCGCAGGTGAGATCACTATTGGGGTTAGCAGGCTATTATCGCCGCTTTATCCCCGAGTATGCCACCATATTTAACCCCTTGGTAGAGCTCACCAAAAAGACGGCTCCAAAAATAGTTAGGTGGACAGGGGAGTGTCAGGGGGTCTTTGACACGATTAAGAGGAGACTATGCCAGGCCCCAGCACTTATTTCACCAGATTTCAATAAGGAGTTCATCCTCCAGACCCATGCCTCCCAGATTGGTCTGGGGGCGGTCCTGTCCCAGCAAGTTGACGGAGTGGAACACCCGATTATTTACATGAGCAAAAAACTGGCTCCACGGGAGATTAACTACTCCGTCATTGAGAAGGAGTGTTTGGCCATCAAATGGGCCACTCACGCCCTTCGCTATTACTTGCTGGGGCATTCTTTCACTCTTGTCAATGATCATGCTCCTTTAAGGTGGTTGCATACTATGAAGGACAATAACGCTCGGATAACTCGGTGGTATCTGGCGCTGCAACCCTTCCACTATACCGTGAAACATCGTGCGGGTAAGGAGCATCAAAATGCAGATTTTTTTTCAAGGGAGGGGGGCCCATTGGGGAACTTAGCATTGGCCGAGTGTGCCTTCGGCATCACTCTGAGGGGTGAGATATGTGAGATGTGGGCCCCGAGCATGCGAATAGTGCCTTGACTGAAGTCACTTTTTGTGATTTGTGTGCTCCATTCTCCAAGCGTACACTAGAGAACCACGTAGCACGACACTCAAAGGAGCGTTCCTCCATGCCTGCGCGGCATTCAGCATCACCGATCAGTGAGACTGGACCCCCCCCACCGAGGGTCCAGCCTGCCTGATCTACCCTAGAGAACCAGGTAGCTAAGCTAGAGAACCGGGTAGCACGTCACTCAAAGGAGCATTCCTCCATGCTTGTGCGACATTCAGCATCACCGATCAGTGAGACTTGACCCTCCCCCCGAGGTTCTGTGCCAAGGGGGGGAGGAGCAGCACTAGGAAGAGCAGAGCCGAGATATCTACCTTGTCTTCTTCCTCTTCATCTTCCAAATCCCCTTCAAGCGGAGAAGGAAGAAAAGCCGCCACTCACGTTCGGCAAACAGGGGACAAATGGATAACATCTGGGAGGTTGTGTCACGCCAGCAGGTAATTTTAACTGAGCTACTACAAGAGCGCTTGGTCCCACTGGTAATACCGGATCCTCCAGCAACTACACCTACCAGTGGCTATTGGGCTAGAGAGTGACATACTGTCTATCGCCACCTCCAAGGAGGTTGACGATCAGGACATGGGGCTCCCATCGGATTATCCTGAAACGGACATTCCGGTTACGCAGTTTCCACTGTCGTCAGAGCTTATGCCCTTAATGCAGCAAGCTACTGTGACATTACAGGTTCCTTGGCCTGAAAAAAAGGACAAGAGGCGCTCAATTTATGATGAGCAGACCTCTATCACTCCTGCTGCCCCTCCGGTTCACCCAGATTTTCTATTCGAGCTACGGCTGCGGCGGTTTCCCGTTCTGTAGACTCACTGTACAGAGTGTTCGAAGCGGACAAGCTGGGTCTTACCAACTTTCCGCCAGTAAAGGCCCCCATTGCTGTGCTTGTTCAGCCTACCAATCTGTCCTTGCTAGCCAAGGACGCAGCATGCCTGAATAAGCAGTGCAGAGTGACGGAAGTCATCTTAAAGAAAGCATACGCGGCTAGTGCGTTTACCGCATGCCTAGCTAACTACAATAGCATAGTTGTAGCTTACCAGGCTCAACTTATGGAGTCCCTGTCTGAGAATCATAGGCCCTCGTCTCAGCAACTGGAAGAGCTGCGACTAATTTCCAGGAACCTGCTACGGTTTTCCAAGCTTAGCGGACAAGCAATAGGAAGAAAGCTGGCTGCTCGCAGACAGCTCTGGCTCTCTCAAGCACATGTGCTTGATGCTGACAAGACGGCACTGCTGGACGCTCTGGTCACTCCAGGCCATGCATGTGGTCCCGCAGTAAATGCTACAGCAGTCTCAACGCGCAAGGGAGTCCACCAAGAAACTGGTGCACATTCTCCCTAAGAGACCGCCTACACCACGTAAGCCTGCAGCCCAGTGGCAACCTAATCCTCAATTTCAGAGGAAACCGGTACAACAGGGTGCTCCCACCACCAGGAGGCACGTTTTGCAGAGGCAAGCGTCCTTTCAAGCATCCTGAGCCTAGGCAACACGCGCAGGCTGCACCTCAAGCGAAGCAGCAGCCCTAGGACATTGCTGCCACAAGCCCAGGGCTCCTTCTCCAAAAGTAATTTGGACTACTGGAAACAGTGCACCACAGACCCCTGGGTGCTCAATACTGTGCAAACTGGTTACTCTCTCCAGTTCCAACACCAGTGACCTATCTGGGGGTGTGCCTGGATTCAAGACGCATGTTGGCAACTCTGTCGGACGACAGAGTGCTGAGAGTAACCGCTTGCTTAGAGCTCTTCAGCTCAGCAGGGCACTACCACTACTGGTCTTCTAGAGGCTTGATGGCAGCAGAATCAAACACCCTCCCACTCGGTCTTTTGCATATGCGCCCTCTGCAGCTTTGTTCAACCGCACGGCTTGTCAGCCGGTTGTGAACCACAACCTCCTATTGACAGTAGGCATTGTCTACAGGCATTCTCTTGGTGGAGACAGCCGGCCCATCTACGCCTAGGCATAGCGCTGGGCAGCGTCACCAGGAGAGAGGTCATCACCACATATGCGTCCAACATGGGTTGGGGCGGAGTGTGGAATGGCCGAGGCGTACAGGGTGTGTGGCAGCCCCCGTGGGAGGGTACACACATTATTATTTTGGAACTGCAGGCAGTGTTCCTGTCCTTGCAGGAATGTTTGGAGCAGCTGCAGGGGAGACACTTGCTCATCCATATGGACAACACGTCTGTGGTGTCCTACATAAACCACCGGGGTGGTTTACGGTCGACCAGTCTCCACCGTGTGGCCCACAAGCTTCTGTTGTAGTTATACCTTTTTGATGAGCCATCTCGGTGTGCCATATCGGTGTGCCATATAAAGATCGATTCAGTCTCCACAGGAGCTCACTTCCTGGCGGGGCAATTTTTGAAAGGCACACGGCGGCTTAGGATATAGTCCCTCGATGGAGGCTAAATGTAGTGCTTAATGCACTAACAAAACTTCCATTTCAGCCCATGCATTCATGGCTTTCTTGCTTGCAATCACAGCTAAGTGGGTGAGTGAATTGCACCATTTTCAATATCGAAAGCCTGTCTAATTTTTTCAGAGGCCAGAACGAAGGTCACACTTCGTACTAACCCGTCTTTTCTGCCGAAAACTCGGCTTTCCATATTAACCAGTCGGTGGAATTGGAGGCTCCTTTCCAATCTGACAGGAAGCGCCAGCTCCATACGCTTTGCCCAGTGTGGGCATTAGAGTATTATGTGGACAGAACTAAAAGCTGGAGGCAGTCAGAACAATTTTCTGTCTGTTACGGAGCTAAGTCTAGGACAGGTTCTGTCTAAACAGCGTCTATCCAAATGGATAACAGGTACAATACAGACTGCTTATGAACTGGTGAATCTGACCTCACCCGAAAAGCTCACCGGCCATTCCACCAGGCATCAGGCGACTTCATGGGCTTTGTTCCAAGGTTCATCTATTCAGGAGATATGCAGTGCAGCGGTTTGGGCTTCTTCCCATACGTTTGCCAGGTTCTATCGGCTGAACGTTGTAGACCTGCAGAATCCTGGATTTGGCACGAAAATATTGAGGGCAGCTTCCCAGTCCATCTTCACAATAGAAAATTAGAGACGTTAGGTTATTATCATAACCCTGGTTCCCTGAAATAGGAATATGAACCTTTAACTTCGAGGTCGCAGCGTCCTTTGTCACAGTTCTCGAAGGAAAATGACGATACTGTCAGGGTGAGTAGTGAGTTTATGCTCGCCGGGGAGGTGCAGTATTACGTCACCCTCCTCTGACGAGTGTCTTTGGTATAAAGTTTTCAGGTTCGGATGTCTTAAAGGGGAAACACCCATTTTCTAATGGTTACTATTCCTATTTCAGGGAAACAGGGTTATGATAATAACCCAGCGTTTTATACTGTAAGCTAGTGGTGGCCAATACACCAGACACTGTGATCCATTTTGGTGGACCTCAACCGGCTCCGCGATCCACCAGTAAGCTATGACCAACAATTATTAGCGGGATTTAATATAATCGTGTCCAATAAGAAAGACAGCAATAATCCCAGCTCTCAAAATTACGTTGCTGCAACGTTGCCTCAACATTGTAGTTTCATTGAGGCAACATTGCAATATAACGTAACATAAATGTGAAGGTAGCTGGAACGTTGTCACAACATTGGAATCCAACGTTATTGTACGACATTTCTACAATCATGTGGGGACATCTATATGGCATTTTCACAACCTTCTGAGGACTTTTTTATGACATTTCTACAACCTTATTGTGACATATGACGTGTCTATAACCTTGTGGGTACATTTTAAATAGTAGTAAAAACAGAAAAAAATAGTTTCTAGTTTTTCTTTTTTATTGTATTTTTATTGATTTTTTTTTTTATAAACAACACAATCAGTTGCGATCAAAAGCACTGGCACCCTTCATTTGAAACAATGTTATTTGGCGACTCATTTAGTTGTTCATTAATATTGTTCGTTAAACTATACTTATCAATTATATATTTTCCGAAATCTATGGAGTGGCATTCATATGTATTGGCAGCCCCTGTATAAACTCAAACAATTCACCTGCAATATTTACAGTACTCACCAGCATAAATGAGTGTTCAACAAACTTCAAAAACATATCTTTGCTAAATAAGTATACTTTAATACACAATAAATAAATAAAGTTTTAGTTTTACATCCAGTTCAATTTAAATTTATATTAGTCAACCCTTTACTTGAACATGTTATACAGTAATTTATTACAAGAAACAATACAAACATGAAAATAGTAACATGAGTTATTCATGAATAACAATGTCAGTAAGATACAGTAAGTTGATACTTTATGCCATATTTCTTTAAAATTCTCAAGTTTGTAATTTATAGTTGTTTTTTTTTACTTTATACAAGATATTCACGTATCATTGTCTGAAAGTTCAAATTCATCTTGAGGTTCTTGAAACGCAGCTTGCTGTCCAGGATCCTGAAAACAGAGGGTGTGCAACTGTTTATTATGTGAAAATTCACACATGATTACACTTAAATGGGAATGTGGCAAAGTGGTTGATTGTGTACAGGTGCAGGAGTGATGCAGTCTGCAATGACAGACAGAGATTTGTAATCCAGTCAGAAAAATACTTTTATTTATACAATCCAGGTCTGGTGACCAAATAATGATCCCCTGCAATACACAGCAATGTGTAGAGCTCGGGGTAAATAATAATGGGTTTACAGTCCCAAATAATAAACACAAGTATCCCTCCCACAATGTACAAACACAGTCACCAGTCCTGGGTGTGTGCTGTAGTGCTCATGGTGGGTGATACAGTTTATTGCGTGACAATAGTGCAGTGCTGTTCCGGGTTTTGTGCTGGCCCTTGGCGACAGCTCCGGAACATGTTAGCTGTCTATTAATATACAACAAGCAGCAATTATAGACAAGACAAAACAAACACTCACGATACGTTATCACAGTACTGCACGGGTCCTTCCAGGTTAATTCTCGTAACCAAAGCGATTACAATTTTCCGTCCCCTTTTATGCTGTCACACATGACCCGTTGGTAAACGAGTGCAACCGCCTCTCCAATCTGCGGCTGCCACGTCGTTTCCCTTCCAGGTCAATGCGTTATTGCAATGGAGTCCCGCCCCCTTTCTAGCTGGCCTACTTCCTTTGAACCCTGGGAAAGAACTGTCAGGCCAGCCCGTCCAGGGAACTCTGTTCTCGCTGCTTAGCGCCCTCACAGGTCGGGAGGGAGATTTACAACCAAGAATCATTGTATTTCTGTCACATATCCCACTGCTCAGAGTGAAGCCGAAGGAACACTCAGCTGAATCTATCTTTCCCATTACTCCCCCCTCCCAGGAAAAATAATCTGCATTTTGATGGTCTTTCCCCGCACGGTTTACCATGTGGTACATGAAGGGTTGCAACGCTAGATACCACCGAGTTATCTGGGCATTACTGTCCTTCATTGTGCTTAACCACTTGAGTGGGGCGTGGTCTGTGACAAGATCAAATTAATTTCCCAGCAGGTAATATCATAAAGAGTGAGTAGCCCATTTAATGGCCAAACACTCCTTTTCGACTACAGAGTAGTTGCGCGCCCGAGGTAGCATCTTTTTACTGAGATACAGTATTGGGGGTTCTACTCTGTCTACCTTGGGACAAGACAGCTCCCAAACCCACATCCAACGCATCGGTGTGGAGGATGAATCTCTTGGTGAAATCAGGTGTGATAAGGGTGGGGGTCTGGCAAAGTTTACGCTTAATAGTATCAAACGCCCCCTGACACTCAGCTGACCACTTAATTAAATTTGGGGCACTCTTTTTGGTGAGGTCTACTAAAGGGTTAACCACTGTGGCATACTCGGGATAAAGCAGCAGTAATAACCAGGTAATCCCAGTAGTGACCTAGTCTTGGTTTTGGGGATCGTCACATCGACAAAAGCCTGGATTTTGGTGATAACGGGTCTCACCCTTCCATTTCCCATTAAAAATCCCAAATATTGAGTTTCTGTCTTGGCAAACACATTTTCTCATGTTAGCTGTCAGCCGGGCTACCCTTAGAGACTGAAGGACAGCTGTAACCCTAGCCTAATGCTCTCGCCAGGTGGAGTTGTAAATCACCACATCATCAATATACGCTGCTGCATATTCATGATGTGGGTGTACAACCTGGTCCATCAGTTTCTGAAAGGAAGCGGGCGCACCATGTAGCCCAAACGGCATGGTTTTAAAGTGGAACAGCCCTTCTGGTGTTGAAAATGCGGTTTTCTCTCTAGACCTGCAGGTTAAGGGGATCTGCCAGTATCCCTTTGTCAGGTCCAGAGTAGAGATAAACTTCGCCTTTCCCAGTCTATCTAGAGGCTCGTCGACCTGAGGCATAGGGTACACATCGAACTTGGCAATAGCGTTTACCTTCCAGAAGTCCACACATAAGCGGTTGGTGCCGTCTTTTTTGACCACTATGACAATTGGACTGAATCACTCACTCCTGGGAAGCTCAGTCACCTCAAGTTCGAGCATGTCCCAAACCTCTTTGTGAACGCCACTCCGTCGACTTTCTGGGATCCGGTAAGGTCTCTCTCATACTGTGACACCTGAGGGAGAGATAATGTCATATTCAACCAAGTTGGTCCTGCCAAGCAAGTCAGAAAAAACATTGCTGAACTCCTCAATAAGCTTACGCAGTTCCTGTTGCTGATCTGGAACCAATTGTTCCCCCATCAAAATGATTTTAGTGCTAGAAGTCTCTGGACAGGGGCCTAAATCATCCTCTACATTGCCTGGGGCTATAAATAAGACCTCCCTTGCCTGCCAGGGCTTTAATAAATTTATATGATACATTTCACGTTCATTCCGGTGATCGGGCTGTCTAATTTTCGTAATTCACCTTTCCTATAGCCCGAATCACTAAATATGGCCCCTGCCATTTAGCACATAATTTCGATTCTGAGGAGGGAAGCAGCAGCATTATCTTGTCTCCAGGTCGAAAGGTTCAAGTTCTTGCATTTTTATTGTAATGCTGCTGTTGCCGGTGCAGAGTCGATTTGAGGTTGTCCTGGTCCAAATGACCGACCAAATCTAGGTGATCTCTAAGTAGGAGCACATGCTTCACTACACTTTTGGACGAGCTCCTCCCACCCCTCTCTCAACAGATCAAGGATGCCGCGAGGCTGTCGGCCATACAAGAGCTCAAAGGGAGAGAACCCTGTCGAACTCTGTGGCACCTCTCTCACTACAAAAAGGAGGTAGGGAAGAAGCAATGCCCAATGTTTTTGCTCTTGTGTTACTAAACATCTACGGTGGCGAGCACCCAGGAGTCTGAGGTGCAACTGTGCCAGTAGTGCAGATGGTGTTGTGCAAACGGGTGGGTCTGAGGCCGTGAGCCTTCAGGGCCCCTGCTGGGGCTGCTGAGGTTGAGGCGGAGGCTGCCTGGAGCGGTTCCGCTGGAACTGCCTCCCTGGGTGCTGGTGCGCTGGGGCCCCACGTCCTGCATTCCCCCGTCCTTGCTGCTGGCTTCTTGCCTCGGAGGCCTGGAGGCGGTGCCTCTGGTCGCTCCGTAGGGCCGTAGGGACAGGGATAGTCCGGGTTACTATGGTAACTCCGGACGCCAACGCCTCACCCTTCCTCGTGCCAAGGCATGGGAAGGGAGCATTGCAGCTATCTGCCGGGACGCCTCTCGCGCTCTGTGAGAGCGTTGCAGGATCTCCTGTACCGCTGGTCCAAATGTATGGCCAGGGAAGATAGGCGCATCTAGTAATGCGGACTTGTCCGCATCCAGGACCCTCGCTTGGGGTCGAAGCACCGAGGCACCGAAAAACCCCGAGGGGATAGCGTGTAATGGGTAAAGCGCCGCAGAAACACTGAGGTACTGAGACTATGGAGGACCAGGGGCCCGAGGGTCTCGAGGGTACTGGGGCGCAAGGCTAAAAAAGCGTTGAAGCGCTGAGGTGTACAGTCCTTGAGGTGCCGAGGGTGTCGAAGCACTGAGACACCGAGGCTATGGAGTGCAGGGGCACCGGGGCCACCAAGGGAGCAATGCACGGAGCTCAAAAAACCTGAAGGGCGTCGAAGCGCCGAGGTGTGGAGTCCTCGAGTAATCAATAGTGTCGAAGTGGCGAGGTACCGAAGCTCTGGGGCAGTGTGACACCGAAGGCACTGCTGCACAGGCTTGAAAAGCCTTCAGGCGTTGAGACGCCGAGGCGTGTAACTCTCGAGGTACCGAGGATGCCGAAGCACCGAGGTTGTGGAGCGTCGGAGCACCGAGGCCACCGAGGGTGCCGAAGCGCGGAGCTCAAAATGTGTCGAGGCGTCGAAGCGCCAAGGCATGTAGCTCTCGAGGCACCGAGGATGCCGAAGCACAGAGGTACCAAGGCACTGGGGCAGCGTGGCACTGGGGCAGCGTGGCACCAAGGGCGCTGCTGCACAGGGCTCGAAAGGACTCGAAGCGCTGAATCGCCATGTAGCTCTCGAGGCACCGAGGATGCCGAAGCACCGAGGTATGGAGGCTATGGAGCACCGAGGCACGAAGCCACCAATGTCGGTAAGTGCTTGAACACCAAGGGCGCCGAGGCACAGAGGCGTCAAGGCTTTAGTGAACCGAAGGCACCAAAGCACCGGGGCTCTGAGGTACTGAGGACCCGAGGGTACCGTGCATGTTAAGGCCTAGATACGGGGGTGCCAAAGCACTGAGCACCAAGTACCCAGGGCAAAGCACCAAGGTACTGGGCTGCGTGTGTGTCTGGGCTGCTTGAAGTCACACAACCAGAAACAGCGTGTAACTTGCAACGATGTGGAGCGTTGCCTGCAGACAGTTGCAGTGCAGTCACACAACCAGTGCAGCGTGAAGCATGCAGTAGAGTGGAGGACCCAAGATGGTGTCCGGACCGCATGGAGCCCTCAACCGGTGCAGCGCATAACCTGCAGCGGGCTAGTGCAGTCACGAACCTGGAGAAGGGAGAGAGACAGACAGAAGAAAAAAAAAACACACCTGTTCTTTTTTTTTTTTACACATGAACACACCGCTTTATGGGTGAGTGGTGATGCACGCGGTCTGCTCAACACTAAGGCCAAGGCCTAATGGAGGAAGTGTGCGATTTACTTATTTTTAAAACTGCAATGCAGTAGAAGAGTGACACAAGCTGGAGTGTCTTTTTTTTTTACTGTGACAGTAAAATTAATAGTAATCAGTGGCCTGTAGGGGCGCTAGGCCGCACACATCGAGTGGGTGTACTGAGGTTGCCCAGAGCCCTCAAGTCAGCAGCGGCTGCAGAGCGAGGCTGGACTCGCTGGAGGGTCATGTTCTCCTTTCTCTTTTTTTTTTTTTTTTACAGCGGCAAAAAGCAGAGGAAAATTATAGTAAAGAACATGCAGCAAGCTGCAAAGGTTAGAAAGCAGCCTACAATCGCTTGGCGATGTAGGCTGCTGAAGAAGATTTTTTTTAAAACGAAACGCAGTTGTGTATCCTGGGAAGTGGCAAGCCTACCTCCAGCAATTAATTGTCAGGGAACTCACAAAAAAACTCGAAGGAGCTCTAAAGAGTCAATCACAACTGGAAAAGGTTAGAATAATACTCACCCACCTTACCTACCTGTCTGTGAAAGGCAAAAGAGAATGATATCTCCACACAGTGACTATTAACTACCTCGGTGAGATGGGACCAAGGGCGTCACTCCACGGAGGGGCCTATCGGCAGCTTTGATATAAAACGCTCAGCGAATACCTGACAAGCAGGCATATCCCAAAAGTTTCATTGGCAGTCAGTATCATTGGCAAAATTAAAAGGGAACCACATTTTCACAAAATTTCACTAGTAATCGTGACTAGGACTTGAGTCACGGCCGCAAAAGACTTGGACTCGACCCTGTGTGACTCGGACTCAGATTCAAACTCGAACATTCGGGCTCCATGTCTCGGCGATATTAACAACGAGTCCTTTATTTTCTATTACACAAGTAATATTATCAGGGACAGCCAGTTTACAGTGTTCGCTTGCTCGCTGAACCCCAAGTCTCTTATTAATGATTTTCTTTTTTTTTTTTTCTCGTGTTGCTTCCTTTTTTTAACTAGTCTTTTTAAAATTAATTCTTGTTTCAAAGTAACAGTTATTATTATCCAATGTAAACACACACAATGATGTAAAATGACAATATTAACAATACACAACTTTCAAAGAAATGAACTTAAATAAAAGTGAACTAAAACAAGGGGCTATTAAGAGAAAAAAAGGAAAAAAAGAGAGAAGGAAAAGCATATTACCAAAAGGACCATTCCGGGGAAGCAAAAGTCCTTAAAACAATCCAAAATTCAAGCGTTAAGATAAATTTTACAATCATTAAGGATATGAGAAAATTCAGGCTTCGAACTGGACCACGTACATTTATGTATAAAATATTTCCCTAGTAAAATAACAAAATTAACTAAAAAGACAATAGAATGGTCAATATTAGGACAATATTAACAACAGATTATATCTTTTAAAGAGAAGCAAATTAGTATTTTATAAAAATCAAAGAGCCAATGTGTAATTTTTTTCCAAAATGAAAAGGTTTCAGCTAAATGAGAAATAGTTTCAGGGAGACAGCTAAAAAAGGTGCACTTCATGTCCAAATCAGGATACATTTTATTTAAATAATACTTAACTGGGTAAGTCGAGTTATAGCGAAGGGCAGCGTACTGTGGCTTGTCGTCTTGGGTGCTCACAGCCAGCAATTTCAAACCTGGCGCGATGGTATTAGGCACACTCTGTCAATGACGGGCCACGAACTGGGAGATCAAGAGTCACAACACCTGCCCAAGATCGACAGATCATTTTGCAGCATGTTCGTGATGTCAATTGTTAATCAGCACAATAAAAAGTCAATGCACCTGCTCTAAAACAGAGTTGGTCATTTTTCGATCACATCTAGTGAATTTTATCCAAATATATATGTGATTAGTTTCTTTTGATGCTCAAATATAAGTGATATGTTTCTTTTGATGCTCACTATATATATATATATATATATATATATATATATATATATATATATATATATATATACACACACACACACACACACAGTTGTCGTCAAAAGTTTACATACCCTACTGTATGCAAAGTTCCAAACATTGTGGTATGTAAACTTTTGACGAGTCTAGATCTTGGTATTGTGTCTTTTTTCCCTTATTATTCCTGTTAGGTTTATATTGTTTTGTTTATTTTCCACTGAAATATAACTATATATATATGCAAATAAGAAAGAAAGCTGAGCGAATAAACTATGTGAATAAGAAGCCAACTTAATCTTCCTATCTTTAATTGTGTATACAGTACCAGTCAAAAGTTTGAGTACACCTGCTTGAAACCAGGTTATGCTTTTAACTGTATAAACCTTTCTATAAACACGTAATATTTTATTTTACGATACGTGTACTTATATAAGCTGATAATCATAAGTGAATTGCATTCAAATATTTTATTTTTAAATGAAAATGTAAATCTTGTCAATTTCAATGAAATGGTCACCCAAAGCAAGAGGATTTCAGTCTGAAGCCCAAGTCAGTTAAAAGTCTGAAATGTGTATAACACGGTGTTAAAACACTGGCCTAAGTATAAAAGTGTCTTTGTTAGATGTTCTCCGAGTTAACTAGCATGTTACCTAATTAACCTTTTGTCACCAATTATTGTTAACAGGTGAGGGTCCATGATTACTGTAAATATAGGTAGCATAGGCACAAGTTTGTCATTCCTGAATGTAAGGGAGCAGAAAATGGCAAAATATGCTCAGTTAAGCAAAGAAAAAAGAAATGAAGGTCAATCTTTAAGACAAATCGCAAGAACTTTGCAAGTGTCTGTAACTGCTGTGGCCAAGACCATCAAACGATTTGAAGAAACTGACACTCATGAGGACCGAACAAGGTCAGACAGGCCAAGGGTGACCTCAGAATCAGAGAACAAGTTCATTCGAGTCACAAGTCTGCGAAACCGGCGAGTAACTGTCCCTGAAATACAAGCTCAGCTAAATGCTACTAGAAGTACAGATGTTTCAACATCAACTGTTCAGAGAAGATTGCATGAAGCTGGCCTAACTGGAAGAATTGCTGCAAAGAAACCATTGTTCCTATATCCTGTGTTGATTCTTGTAAAGTTGACAGGGCAGTGGTCTCTGTGTGGGTGCTGACGCTATCGTCCAAATTAAAGAAGGGCTTTGAAAAACTAACCAACGTCTCTCCGTTGTCTGCCTCTTGCACCAACACGCTACAGTATTTAAGTATGTCATACTTGAAACCGATGCATGAAGTCAAGGATATACATGTTTGTCAGTAGTGTCAGGGTTCAACAGTCAAAAACAACAAAAAACATTCCTATATTTTTTTAACAAAATTCATTACATTTTTATCATACACTCCTAGCCCCCTATATACATTTCAGTTTGACTACAGTCTAATAAAACTCGATTTTATACACATATTTTTTTAATTTTTTTTAAGCTTTCAGATACTGTGCTTATTATCAGATTTTGAGGATGTGTTATTGCTGGGCTTATTCCCCGTTTAAAATTCCACAACTACAAAAGATTATACAAAAAGTGCAGATTTGAAAATGTAGAGGTATGTCTAATTGCATAAATATCTGTGCTCTTCCGCTCTTTTTATATAGCTGTAAATGTGCAGTTTTGAAAGAAACACATTATTGTAAACACGTGGTGTTTTTTTATTATTATTTTTTACTTTTTAACATGATACCTGGTGCTACACATAGTTAACCAGCTGCTTCCCTGTTAACTGACATACTTTCAGCCACTAACGGGTGATTCTCACCAAATCTTGTCTGTTTGTGTTTTTCATGTGCAAAAATGAAAAAGACTTTTTCCACCAACAATTTATGTTAAATGCTTTGAACAAAGTCTCAAGTATATTATGCAAGTACATTTTATAATTCAAATACTTTAATTTTGTATTTTTTTTTAACATTTTACGTGATTAAGCAAAACAAAATCTCATTACCGTAACCAATTCATTTTTACATTAAAAACATACAATTATATATTTCTTTGGCAATTTTGTGATAAAATTACTTATAACAAGTTATTTTCTTAAACATATCAACAATTATTCATGTATTTTTAAATAAATATAAAAAATATCCACACTTTTGTCTCATTACCGTAATATAACAGATTTATCAGATGTCTTCTTTTGTTTTACTTACTTATGGATATTAAAATACACATATACTGATGTAGAGGAAATCATTTGTATAATACATTTTCCTTGCCAATTTCATATTAGTTTTAAAACATTACCTCTATTTTAAAAATAGTAGCCTGTTCTTGTAATGATATAAATGTGACGGAGGATGAGATGGTATATTACGGTAATGAGTTCAATACACATTTGACTATTTTAGTAATTTTAATAAATCTCTAAATTATTCAGTGATATTCCAATCAAGAGATAAAAAGAAGCTGTAATAACAGTATAAAAAATAAACACATAAAACAACAAATGTACTCAGACTTGGGTTAAAACACATTTGAAAATACTGTTCAAATACTTTAAAGGTTGTTTTCACTGTATTCATCAGAGTGAGACCTAATCATACCTTTATAACCAATTACTGTACTATCCATTCAAACTCTCCTGTTCATGATCTTTTCAACCTTTAAAGGTGAGTTCTGAAGAGGTTGAGAAGATCATGAACAGGTGAGTTTGAGTTCAAATAGATGATAATAGGTAGTAGTGTAATTGAAGATCTTTCCTTGATAAATAGGGGTAAATACAATCTTAGAAGTATTTGAACAGTATTCGCTAATTTATTTACCCAAGTCTGAGTACATTTGTCTTTTAATGTTTATTTTTATGCTGTTATTATAGCTTGTTTTTTTCTCTTCATTGTCATACAGTATTTGAACGTCTAGTACTAATTAATTTCACTATAACCTATGTGAAAACAACACCTATTCCTCAAAGCAACAAACATTAATTTAACTGTAAACAAAACAGTTTAAAGACAGAAGCAATGCAGTACAGAGAGCACCAAATCTAACTGAGATCTCCTATCCCCATGTTCAATATAATTACCGATCACTGAGCCTTGTATTGATGTTTAGCCCAAATTTCAGGTAAAACACAGAAGTGCCTGGCTGCAGATGCAGCAGGTAAAGGTCCAGGAATTATATCTGTTTTGTCCTCTCTATAGTACCAGATTTTATCAACAGGAAATTTTAAACTGGGATTGAAGAATCTGTTATCTCCAGCCTGGCTCATTGCATCAACTTCAGGTGATGGTGGCGTAATATTTAGAATGGCATTTAGATTTTTTTTCTTCTCATAATAGCGCGCTCAATTTCCCTCCATTTCTTCTTCTGCTTTTGATGGTCTTTTTTTTGCATTTCTTTGGCTGATTTTAAAAGTCCATTGTGCTTTCTTCTTTGGTATGTAAAAATAGTTTTTAAAAAATAAATAAAAATGTTAGACTGCATTGTTTGTTAACATTTTAGATTAGGGAGTTCAAATAGATTTATGGCATGTTATTAACAAAACCCTAACGGCCTCTGATGTTGGAAGTAAATCATATATCTTATTATATATACGGGTCATTCTCCAGTTCTGTGTATCAATAGGCACTGTAACATTTGATCAAGAGTATCTATATTATTAAACAAATATATATTGTTCTAAAATATTGTAATTGCATACACATAAAAACATAAACTGTAAATTTCGACCATGCGTTCCTACTTTTGGTACAAAGAACTGGAGAATGATCCACATACAGTGCCGTGAAAAAGTATTTGCCCCCGTCTGATTTTCTGCATTTTTGCATATTTTTGACACTGAATGTTATCAGATCTTCAAACAAAACCTAATGTTAGATAAAAGAGCCCTGACTGAACAAATAACACAAAAATTTGATACATATTTCATTTATTTATTAAAGAAAGTTATGCAACACCCAATGCCCCCGTGTGAAAAAGTAATCGCCCCCTTAGACTCAATAACTGGTTACGCCACCTACGCAATAACTGCAACCAAACGCTTCCTGTAGTTATTGATTAGTCTCTCACAGCGCCGCGGAGAAATTTTGGCCCACTCATCCATGCAGAACTGCTTCAACTCAGTGACATTTGTGGGTTTTCGAGCATGAACTGCTCGTTTCAGGTCCTGCCACAACATCTCAATGGGGTTTAGGTCTGGACTTTGACTAAGCCATTCCAAAACTTTAAATTTCTTGTTCTTCAACCATTCTGATGTAGACTTGCTTGTGTGTTTCGGATCATTGTCTTGCTGCATGACCCAGCTGCGCTTCAGCTTCAGCTCACGGACAGATGGCCTGACATTCTCCTGTAGAATTCTCTGATACAGAGCAGAATTCATGGTTCCTTCAATGATGGCAAGGCGTCCAGGTCCTGATGCAACAAAGCATCCCCAAACCGTGACACTACCACCACCATGCTTGACCGTTGGTATGAGGTTCTTACTGTGGAATGCAGTGTTTGGTTTTCGCCAGACATAACGGAGCCCATGTTGGCCAGAAAGTTCCACTTTTGACTCATCTGTCCATAGAACATTGTTCCAGAACTCTTGAGGATCATCCAGGTGCTTTTGGCAAACTTCAGACGAGCATTCATGTTCTTCTTAGTGAGCAATGGTTTCCGCTTGCTACTCTGCCATGAATCCCATTTTTGCCCAGTGTCTTTCTGATGGTGGAGTCATGAACACTGACCTTAGCCGAGGAGAGAGAGGCATGCAGATCCCTGGATGTTGTTCTAGGGTTCTTTGTGACTTCCTGGACGATTTTACGCCTTGCTCTTGGAGAGATTTTGGCAGGATGGCCACTCCTGGGAAGATTCACTACTGTCCCAAACTTTATCCATTTGGACAATATGGCTCTGACTGTGGTTCGGTGGAGCCCCAGAGCCTTAGAAATGGCTTTGTAACCCTTTTCAGACTGACAGGCATCAACAACTTTTTTCCTGAGGTCTTCAGGAATTTCTTGTGTTCGTGGCATGATGTGCCTCTAGAACCTGTGTGCTGACAACTTCACTCTGATGGTGAGGGCCAAAGTTAGTCAGATTTATATTGGGCAGGGCTGGCCCAAATCAGGCCTGGTTGTTAACCAAAGTACTCAAACAGCTAACCCAAATTATCCCTTTAATTGGCTGAGTTAACTAGGGGGGGGCAGTAACTTTTTCACACCTAAAGATTGCATGTTTGATTACCTTGCACACCAAACAAATGAAAGAAGCACCAAACTTTGGTGTCATTTTTTCTCTCAGACTCCCTCTATATACTACTACAACCCACAAAAAAATCTGACCAAATACAAAAATATGCAAAAATGCAGACGGGGCAAATACTTTTTCACGGCACTGTATATATAGAGACTGATATGAAAAACTTTATCTTTAAATAGAAAATGTCTTCCTTTCTGAAACTACCTTTCTCTTTCCTTTATTCTGTATTCCTCAAAAAGCGCAGCACTACTGTAGATCTTTCCTTTGTGCTTCTGTACCCTTGCTCATGCAGCTGTTCTCTTTTTTTACACTGTCTGTCAATCTAAACAAAACAAAGTTTTTAATGCCTAAATTTAAAAAAAGCTAAAAAAATAAATAATTCACCAATAATCTATGATGCGATGTATATATAATACTATAAATACAAATGTTTTGTATAATATGCCTTATAGTTACCATTACCGTAATTCCACCTCTCATTACTGTAACTGGTCTCATAACTGACATTGTAATGAGAAATGAGTGTAACAGTAATGAGAAGGCCTACCTTAATTCTGTAAATAAAATGCGTCAGCCACTTTGACTTTGAGAAATTTTTACTTTGAAACGTCAGGCATTTTTATGGCTTTTTTTATAGCCAGTTAATTTTTTCTTAAATCTAATTAATTTCTCATATTTTACAAATTACGGTAATGAGATTCAAAACTGTAAAACATAGGATATACCAAAGTAAACTGTGAATTTAAATGAAAAAGACAGAGCACATGTTCTCACGTTGTGTCCATCTTGAAGCTTTTCTCCTTGTTGGTGCATCATGGGTAAATACAACTTGATTTAAATACTTCCTGGATTCTCTGGAGAAACTTGAACAATTGTTACGGTAATGAGATAAATGGCTTCGGACACGTAGTTTTTCTCCAAAAAAATCAGTAATTTTAAAGTGTACTTTTTTAACCCAAAGATTATAGTAAATTCTGAACAATTCTGAACAAGATACATATTTATGTCAGTGACATTTCTTATTTTTTTCATGAACAAATGCTTAAGAAAGATAAAAAAAAAACTTCGAACGCATTACGGTAATGAGATTTAAAATGGAAAAAGTGTTAAAAATGTGAAAAATGAGAAAAAACAATACATTTTTATTTACTAATAGCAAAGAATTGTCCTTCTCCTTTGCAATGATTATATTTTTTTGTTACAATTATGCATTCTGAAAAAGATATCCACCACGGACATGGTTTTACAGCCAGTTGGTGAGAATCACCCTAACATGCTACGACCTAAAAGACACGGCTGAGGTAAAATGACCCAAGAACTGCAAAATATTTTCTGAAAAAGGCAGAGAAAATTAACTTAAAGTTGTACCAGATATCTATTAACATAGATTTATATCTAAATAATAACCGTGCTACTAAAACTTATGAAAGTGTGAGGAATTATTTAAGTTATATTTCAACCCAGCCTTTGCGTAAAACTAACGTAGGTTACACATAATGCAAAAGATCTGAGATCAAGGGGGACTTAATAAAAACTTGCCGCACATACACCGTATACCTAGGTATGCATCTCCCTCTGCTGGTGGATGTTAAAAAGTCTCACTGCACAGATTTCTAATAAAGTTATACTGTACTGTTTTCATTGGGGCTGTCTCTCTTCCGCTTCCTTTTGTCCTCACCATCATGGCGGCCCACAGTGGAGTCGACGTGCCTGCAGATCCCGGAGGCGCGGACCTGGTACCGAATCAGGTCACTGCTACCGCAGATGACTCCAAGCGGCCGCAGTTCGGGACACGGTTCTTGACTGACCCCAGTCTGGTTTTCCAGCACAATGCCTGGTAGGTAATGCGATGTCAGCTTGAACAGTGCTGTTCAACTGCTCTGTTACGGTACTGCCTGCATTGGTAGCAACTGGAATGTGTATAAAACGTGGACGGTATTGTAAACAATATTAGTTTGATAGAAAAACACCTGCAGTATGTAATACATACTTTTTCTACGTGCATTCCGTATCTCTGTTTTTGTAAGCAGATGTGACAGACTTCAACAAACACTTCTGAAACTAGGCGATGGTTTCCAGGAATACACTGACACGGTCTCATAATTAAAGTCTTTATCAGATATATGAGTCATGTTGAAGAACAGATTTTGCACATGTGTCCAGCCTGAGGTCCCCTGACGGGATTAGTGTCATGGCAGGTTTTTCGGTATTTCTTTTCTTTTTTTTTCATGTAAGTACAGATTTTGGCCTAGATGAAATGCAAAATAATTGAAAGATCCCACAATGAATCAGGGATAATTATCTGACATTACTTGGCCAAACATAGTTTTCTTGCAGAAATTGAAAAAAGGCAAACATTACATTATGCTACTTTTAAATCTTTTTCCACAGTGGAAACATGATTCAAATCTAAAGGACACAGTTTGTGTGGGAGAAGTTAGACAACTAGCAGTGGAAGGGTTGAAGAGCATAGACAGCAAAGCTTTACCAGGCAAACTAAAACTGGTGCTTTCAGTTTGGTCTACTGCCGAGGTTGCTGTGGCCACTGACTGTGTACAAGGTTTTTTTTACAACAGTAGAGAAGCTGGAAGCTTTAATCAGTTCACACATCAGGAAATGGTTGGGAGTTCCACGCTGCCTCAGCAGAGTGGGACTTTATGGTAAAGGATTACTGCAGCTACCAGTCTCCGTTCTAACCAAGGAGTTTAAGTGCGCCAAGATCCGACTGGAAATTACATTAGTAGAGTCACGCGACAAATGCGTAAGGGAGGCAGCACCTGTGTTGAAAACTGGAAGAAAGTGGGCGGCAAAGAAAGCTGTGGAGGATGCAAAGGCTGCCCTTCGAATTGGTGATATCATGGGGCAAGTTCAGCATGGAAGAGGGGGTCTTGGTCTCAGTTCAGCTCCTCCTACATGGCACAAGGCAGCCCCAGCTCAACGGAGGAAGCTGGTAGTAAACAAGGTTCAAAAGCAGGAGGAGGTGTATAAAGGCCATTTCCCAGGCCAAGCAGGGATAATGGATGAGATGGGAGAGTGTGGAACAACGCAAGATTGGCTGGCAAGACCTATGGTCAATAGAACAGAGCAGGATCAGTTTCCTTATCAGGTCAACATATGATGTTCTCCCATCACCACAGAACCTAAACCCCTGGGTAGGAGAGGATCCCTCATGTCCTTTGTGTTCATCACCTGCAACATTAAGGCACATTTTGACAGGATGTAAGGTGGCTCTTAGCCAAGGACGGTTTACTTGGCGCCATGACCAGGTGCTGCGATGTTTGGCCTTAGCATTGGAAGACAAGCGTAACATGACCAATAAGTTGCCACCTGTTCCATCAAAACATTACACACAAGAGACAACATTCCTCCGCCCAGGAGAGCAACCACCAAGAAAAGGTGATAAAACCAATCCTCGCCCAGGACAACTGGAAGCTGCTAGAGACTGGAAAATGCTGGCAGATGTTGGTCAACGGCTTATTTTTCCACCTGAGATTGCCACCACTAACCTTTGACCAGATATTGTCTTGTGGTCTGGTGGAAGTGGGTTGTCGAGGATTTGTGGCACACTCTACAACCCGGTTTCTCAGAGACGTCGGATTCAGTGGCCAAGAGTTGTGTCGCACATTGAAGAACTTATCTGAAGCAGCAGAGAGGAGCAGCAACTGGCTGTGGTTGAGACGGAAAGATTATGGCTGGGGATTCCAAGCACAATAGAAAGGAAAGCTGATGTACGGGTAAGTAAGCTGGGCTGAGTTGAGTGGGGGACGGAGGGGGGTGATGCTGGGACACCAGAATCACCGTTGAGCCCTCTTGAGGTGTCGTGGGCTAGTCGACGAAACACTGAGGATGGAAGGTGCCCACCTGAAGACCCCAGAGATGTACCCTACTTAGCTCAATCCAGACGTTTGTCATGCTGATGCACTGGGGAGACTGCACTCTGGTTGATCCCCGGAGCCAGCATCGCAGCCGTTGTGTGTGCTGATGCGCTAGGGAGGCAATAAGCTGATCCCTGGAGCCAGCATTACACTTCAGCCATCAACACCAGACAGAAGGATATCTACATCATCATATGGAAGGAAGCGCAAATGGATGGAGACACATATGGATCACATTAGTTTACTGTGAAGCTACGTCTTAGTTGGTGCTTATCTTGGCGAGAGCCAAGTTCAAATCAGCATGAAGTTTTAACATCTACTCTCATGTAATGGAAATCGTAACGGCTTTCCCAAACATGTTACTGTTTAAAAGAAAATGCCCAGTGAATTAAAATAATCCACTTTTATTCATGTACTTAATACTTCACCCCCCCAAAATGATACCCCATAACCCCCATGACAGATTCCCACATTTGTTAAATCATAACGTACCAGCTCTCTGTACTGCAAATGTTGGTAAGTCATGTGTCAGGAAGATAAATGTTTTTTTCTTTTCTAACAGGGATAACGTGGAGTGGTCAGAGGACCAGGAAGCAGCTGCCAGGAGAAAAGTCCTTGAAAATGCGCAGCCCTTGCCCACTGAAAAGCAAGGTGTGTGTTTAAACACAGGGCTTTATTTACAAGGACTGTTAAGGAATGTTTTGTTAAAGACTGCTTTAAAAAACACACACACACACATACAGACACATTTTGATTAAATCAAGTTTGCAGCTAAAAAGTCATTGTATACAGGGCCTGCAGTTTTGAACTTGAACTGCACAGATTTTCATATATTTATAGAAACACACTTTGACCCAAAAGACAGCGCTGAGGTGAAGTGACCTGGAAAGTGCAAGGGTAGCAGATTTCCTGAGAGGAAGACACAGAAACTGTGAACTTCTTCCTTCTAATTTAGTACCTTTTTATGCAAATACATTTGTTATAAAATGGAAGTACTACGTGTGTAAGATGTATGGCATTCATTTGTTAGATTCAATCACTTTCAATGCCGTTTATCCTTGTTTTTCTCATTTTTTCCAGCTGAGTACGAGAGCAGGGCAAACGAGTTCTGGAACGGTTTCTATAAACACCACGAGAACCGCTTCTTCAAGGACCGACACTGGCTGTTCACGGAATTCCCAGAGCTGGCTCCGAACCGCGGGGCTGTAGAGCTGGAACACAGGCAGGCTCCCTCACAAGGACAGTGTGATGGGAGATCCAGCACCCAGCTAAAGGATCACAACTCAGCCAAGATGGAACAAGCCAACTGCAGCGACAAGGACACAATGACATTGACCAAGCACGATTTCCCAGGCTCCTCTGCTACATACCGTATACTTGAGGTAAGAGGGGTTTTTTTTTATGGTCTGGGTATTACTCGTTTGAACTGAACTTCTTTTTTTTTGTTGTTGTTAAAAACAATGACTTTTAGTTCCAAACATACAGAAACCATCAAATACTAATTCAGGGCTGCCAACAGAAGTCTCTTAAGTCACATATGACTCATTGAGCTCCACAATTTCAAAATTAATAATTAACAGAGCTTAAAATCAAGTTATACATCCCACATCACATCTGTATTAACCTACAGGTATTTTATTTTACCCAAACAAGTTCAAGACCATATCATCTTTGCTTTACTGAACATTTCTTTACAAATTCATTGTATTAATTCAAATTTAAAAGAAAAGTATTAAACAGTGCTGCTTCATCAATTAAAAAGCAAAAAAAAAACAAACAATAAACTAAACAGTGCACCATTTAATAACCGGTAAACAAAACATTTTAGTGTTGCACATGGTGCAGTACAATTGCATTCAATTTCCAGCTGTACAAATACATTCATTTTGTTTTGTTAATCAGAACCATAACCATACACATACTTTACAAGTGTACCACTGGGTTGCACTGACATGTAGAACAAGTTACAGTATGTATTAAAGTCGTTCAAAGTACTCCGTTCAAACAAAATGTTTTCTACATCGGGCCATAAACACTTTCCTCCTATCAGCTCGTTTTTCTTTGGCAATTTTAAGTTTTGTCTTTGTTTAGTCTTCAGTCACATACTGTTTTTTTCAGCATTGCGGTTAACATCTATTTTGGCAAATTCAACAACGCACAATTTCAAACCTGTTGAGGAGCATTTTCTTTTTTTCTTACTGTCCTACTTTATCCAGTCTCAAAGTCACCTGCAATATTATACCATTGCAGTTACAGCTAGCGGAAAACTTACCACTTGCATTATCAGACAATACTGTCATAGCATCAAAGGGTATGAATACTAGAATTAGCATTTTTGGAATTTGCAAAAAAAATTGCTGAAATAAATAAATTGTAGACATCTGTTTCTTGTAACTTTTTTTTTCGTCATCCACAAAAGCAAAACTTTTGTTACAAAAGATTTTTCTTAATTCTTTGTTTTCGAGAAATGTCTAGAAATAATAAATTTCCATTCGGGTATGTAAACTTGACTACAACTGTGTGTGTGTGTGTGTGGGCAGGTATTACTATCAATGTGCGGACAAAATTTGAGAAAATGTCCCTACAAAGATAGTAACTCCTGAAAAAACAGCGTTGTGGGAATATCCCCACTTTGTAAAACACCTTTTTAAGAACAAAATATGCTTTCCAAAAAAAAAAAAAGTGCCAAATATTTTGTTTGTTGTCGACTTTCACCCTGTGTGGAGTTTTGTCTCACATATATAAGAGGCTTTTAGTCACAGAGGTTGAACAGATCGTAGTTGCTGATTATGCAACTTGTAAAAAATATTTTGTATGTTGTTAGTTTTGTAAGGTGGATGTCGTCATATCATATTATACCATTTTGTTTACCTTTCTCTAGGTTGGCTGTGGAGTGGGGAACACAGTGTTTCCAATTTTACAGACAAACAAGTACGTTATTATATTACAGCGTTTATTGTGCTTGAGAGGTTTTATTGAGTTAACTTATTTTGCAATGAAAATACTTATAAATAATATAACAAACTAGAATAAAACCTTTTTTTATATTGAAATGTTAATCTGTGTCTGTTGCAGTTTTGAGACCTGTACCTCTTAGCATTTCAAGTAAAAAAAAAAAAAAACTTTAAAAAAAGACAGCACTCAAATTTGATAGAAATGGTTCTGAAGGGGAATTTAGTTGGCCTAATTTGTATAAAGATGGGCCTTTCTCTACATAGACCTTTGTCTTTGTAGTTCTCAGTTTTGCAACAGTTTCTTTTATTGAGAAACAGTGGATTTTTTTTGGTTTTGTTTTTTTGTTACAGTGAATGTATAGTATAGAGTTTGGCAAGTATCTGAAGTCCTATCTCATATTGTGTTTATATTGCAGTGACCCGGGTCTCTTTGTATATTGCTGTGACTTCTCCAGCACAGCAATAGATTTAGTCAAGGTAAGGCCTATGAAATTGTATTGTTTGTGTTATTTTTCTTTGATTGAGTTACTGAGTGACTGTAGCCTATTTAGATGGATGGAAACAAACTACTGTGACTGTTTAGTGTACAGAGAGTATTGCTGCAGCCATTTCAACAAAGCTGAATTGTTGTATTTCTGAATTAGACAAACTAACATTGGATGCAATACACATTATTTTACCTTGATGTGTGAATAAAAATATAAAAACGGTGATTCTGTTAAAAATGTATCGCTGCAATAATACAACACATGTAACTGTAAAGTAGATAAGGTGGCATATTCTTTTTTCTGAGAAGGTACTACTAATGTTAAGGCTTATCCAAGAGCAGTGTACTCTGTTTTGAGCTGAGTGATTTTAACCCCTGTACTGCTTTAGAGTTTTGGAATAGTTAATAAGGGTGGTCTCATTTACATAAACACCCTGATTAGCACCAGTTTTGGACTAGCTAGCGTTACCTTAAGTAAACGTGTCCAAGCTACATCCTTAACAATAAAACACTCAATAGAGATACGTCTAGAAGTACTAAAACACTTTGTAAGTTCAATAACAAGTGGCTAACTCTTTCTCAATATCTTCAATGTGGAAATGAGTTCTGGACCACATTCTTATCACCTCATTTGCTAAAAGTGTCTCTTCATGGTCAATGGAGTGTGTGTGCTGATTTCGCACGTACTGAACATTACATTTAACAGAGAAGTAAATGGCCTATAGGGTCACGTTGCCAAGGAACACAGTAAAAAGTTGAGATTTTATAGGTGAGACTGATTGGTGCTAATCTGGGTGTGTGATACCAGCCGGAGATGTCTGGAGTAGATGATGCTGATGCTTACAAGACTCTTCTCTTCCAGGCTCATCTGGATTACACCCCTGAGCGCTGCTTTGCTTTTGTCCATGACCTGTGTGATGAGACCACGAGCTTCCCTGTCCCTAAAGAGAGCCTGGACGTCATTATTCTCATATTCGTTTTGTCCGCAGTCCACCCTGACAAGTACGTGTTTGTGGGGCATTGTCTCCCTGGCATGCTCTCAAATAATTGCACTTTATTACAGCTATATTCAAACAGGTGCTGTATGGTGTGTTTTGAACCACCCTGTATACTAAACATTATTGTTTTCAAAATCGTCCCAGTTCTGCAAAGCACATCTCTGACACAGTAGGTTCCTTGTTTGTAGCCTTGGACTCTATTAGTCATTGTTGTGTTGAAATCATCTCTTATCATACCAGTGATTCCAGACTAAAAACAATATTCATTGTATAGGTGCTGGGAAGAACATGTGTTTTTTTTAATATATATATATATATATATATATATATATATATATATACAGTACTGTGCAAAAGTTTTAGGCAGGTGTGAAAAAATGCTGTAAAGTAAGAATGCTTTCAAAAATAGACATGGTAATAGATTATATTTATCAATTAACTAAATGCAAAGTGAGTGAACAGAAGAAAAATCTAAATCAAATCCATATTTGGTGTGACCACCCTTTGCCTTCAAAACAGCATCAAGCATCAATTCTTCTAGGTACACTTGCACACAGTTTTTGAAGGAACTCGGCAGGTAGGTTGGCCCAAACATCTTGGAGAACTAACCACAGCTCTTCTGTGGATTTAGGCAGCCTCAGTTGCTTCTCTCTCTTCATGTAATCCCAGACAGACTCGATGATGTTGAGATCAGGGCTCATGGGGCCATACCATCACTTCCAGGACTCCTTGTTCTTCTTTACGCTGAAGATAGTTCTTAATGACTTTCGCCTGTATGTTTGGGGTCGTTATCATGCTGCAGAATAAATTTGGGGCCAATCAGATGCCTCCCTGATGGTATTGCATGATGGATAAGTATCTGCCTGTACTTCTCAGCATTGAGGAGACCATTAATTTGACCAAATCCCCAACTCCATTTGCAGAAATGCAGCCCCAAACTTGCAAGGAACCTCCACCATGCTTCACTGTTGCCTGCAGACACTCATTCATGTACCGCTCTCAGCCCTTCGCTTAACAAACTGCCTTCTGCTACAGCCAAATATTTCAAATTTTGACTCATCAGTCCAGAGCACCTGCTGCCATTTTTCTGCACCCCAGTTCCTGTGTTTTCGCATAGTTGAGTCGCTTGGCCTTGTTTCCACGCCGGAGGTATGGCTTTTTGGCCGCAAGTCTTCCATGAAGGCCACTTCTGACCAGACTTCTCCGACAGTAGATGGGTGTACCAGGGTCCCACTGTTTTCTGCCAGTTCTGAGCTGATGGCACTGCTGGACATCTTCCGACATTGCGGGAAGTAAGCATGATGTGTCTTTCATCTGCTGCAGTAAGTTTCCTTGGCCGACCACTGCGCCTACGGTCCTCAACGCTGTCCGCTTCTTTGTGCTTCTTCAAAAGAGCTTGGACAGCACATCTGGAAACCCCTGTCTGCCTTGAAATTTCTGCCTGGGAGAGACCTTGCTGATGCAGTATAACTACCTTGTGTCTTGTTGCTGTGCTCAGTCTTGCCATGGTGTATGACTTTGACAGTAACTGTCTTCAGCAACCTCACCTTGTTAGCTGAGTTTGGCTGTTCCTCACCCAGTTTTATTCCTCCTACACAGCTGTTTCTGTTTCAGTTAATGATTGTGTTTCAACCTACATATTGAATTGATGATCATTAGCACCTGTTTGGTATAATTGTTTAATCATACACCTGACTATATGCCTACAAAATCCCTGACTTTGTGCAAGTGTACCTAGAAGAATTGATGCTGTTTTGAAGGCAAAGGGTGGTCACACCAAATATGGATTTGATTTAGATTTTTCTTCTGTTCACTCACTTTGCATTTAGTTAATTGATAAATATAATCTATTAACATGTCTATCTTTGAAAGCATTCTTACTTTACAGCATTTTTTCACATTTGCCTAAAACTTTTGCAGTACTGTATATATATATATATATATATATATATATATATATATATATATATATATATATATATATATATATATAAATATATATATATACATATATACACTACCGGTCAAAAGTTTTAGAACACCTCCATTTTTCCAGTTTTTATTGAAATTTACGCAGTTTAATGTCTCAATGTACTCTGAAATTAAAGCATAGAACAAATAAACAATTGGAGATAAAAAGAAATCATGGAATCGTTTTCTTTAACAAAATTTAATCTAAATTTTTGACTCATCAAAGTAGCCACCTTTTGCAGATATAACAGCCAACACACTCGTGGCATTCTTTCTACAATGGAAATCAAATATTGTTCGGAAAGTTCTTCCCAACACTGTTGCAGAAGTTCCCACAAATGTGTTGCACTTGTAGGTTGCTTTGCTTTCACCCTTCTGTCCAGTTCATCCCAAACCAGCTCGATAGGGTTTAAGTCTGGAGACTGTGCTGGCCATTCCATGATTTGAAGCCTACCGTCTTGCTCTTTTCTTCTAAGGTAGTTCTGACATAGCCTGGAGGTATGTTTTGGGTCATTATCTTGCTGTAGGATGAACCCCTGACCAACTAGGCGTATACCAGAGGGTATTGCATGGCGTTGCAAAATGCTGTGGTAGCCGTTTTGGTTCAGGGTGCCACTCACTCTGTGCAAGTCGCCGACTCTGGATCCAGCAAAAGAGCCCCAGACCATCACGCTTCCTCCTCCATGTTTGACAGTTGGTGTCACACATCGAGGAACCATCCTTTTGCCTACTCGACGGGCGCATAAAACCCCTGCGTGATGAACCGAAGATTTCAAATTTTGATTCATCGGGTCCATAAGACCACCTTCCAGTCTTCAGTAGTCCACTGGCGGTGCTTCATGGCCCAGGCAAGCCTCTTTTTCTTATTTTGCCATCTTAGCAATGGCTTTCTTACTGCCACTGACCTGTCAAACCTGCAGCTCGAAGTCTCTCTTCACAGTTGAAACTGAGACTTGCTTACTTCGACCAGTGTTAAGCTGTGCTTGAAGCTGTTGTCCTGTGAGCCGCCTATCACGCAAGCTGTTGACTCTCAGAAACTTGTCTTCTGATTCTGTTGTGGCTTTGGGTCTGCCAGACCTCTTCCTGTCAGAGTTTCCTCCAGTTTCCAAGTGCCTTTTGATGGTGTAGGAAACTGTACTCACTGACACCTTGGCTTTCTTTGCAATTTCTCTAAAGGAAAGACTTTTAAGGGTTATAATGGTCTGTCTGTCTTCCTTTGTTAATTGCCTTTTTCTCGCCATTATGATAGCAATATACTACTTCCTGCAGTACAATACTGTCCAAATAATGCCTAAGAGGGTGTAGTAATAGTCTGTTCCAACACTGCTTTTATACAGACAGAGGGTTTGTAAGTAATCAACAAAAGTTGGGACACCTGTAGGAATTGTTAGCATCAACTTTCAAGGCTTAATTTACTTCCATTGCTGCAGAACAGCTGTAAGTTGTTAACCCATTACTTGTTCCCTGAAAACTGCCTTTTTGTATAACTCTGAAATGTACATTATTTTTCAGTTTTTGGTAAACTAAACTTTTTTTTTAACCTCTGGCAGTTTACCGCTTACCTTTGTACCATTTCAGGTTATTCACTGGACTTGAACTGCTTAAATTTCAATAAAAACTGGAAAAATGGGGGTGTTCTAAAACTTTTGACCGGTAGTGTATAATGTTTTGTTTTTTTTTATATTTGAATATTCTGTCAAAATGTAAATCCTGTAATTCAGCATTTTTACATTTTTAAATTACCTTAAACAAAAGTATAATTCGTACCATATTACAGTAAAAGAAAATTCTCAGGATAAAGTAAACCTGGTACAGTAGTGTCCGCGTATAGGAACACCTCCTAAGAGATCACTTTGCCTAAGGGAACACCCTTGTGGAGAAACAGATTTTTCCCATTGTAAATGCTCCAGCTAAAAGAACAGGAACTTCGCTTAAAGAACACCTTAGCGATTAGCGATTCGTTCACAACGGATACACTACTGTTTTGTAACCTGATAACCTATCACCATGGTTTATTTATTTATTTATTTATTTTATTTTTTTATTATTTTTCTCCTCAATTTGGAATGGCCAATTATTTTTAAGCTCAGCTCACCGCTACCAACCCTGCGCTGACTCGGGAGGGCGAAGACGAACACACGCTGTCCTCCAAACGTGTGGCGTCAGCCGACCGCTTTTTTTCACACTGCGGACTCACCATGCAGCCACCCAAGAGCTAGTGTTGGAGGACAACATAGCTCTCGGGCAGTTTACAGGCAAGCCCGCAGGCACCTGGCCATACTACAGGGGTCGCTGGTGCGCGGTGAGCCGAGGACACCCTGGCCGACCTAACCCTCCCTCCCCAATTGAGCCTCGCGCCGCCCCCGGGAAGCTCCCGTCCTCGGTTGGCAAAGGAATAGCCTGGACTCGAACTCGCGACATCCAGACTATAGTGCACATCCTGCACTCCACGTGGAGCGCCTTTACTGGAAGCGCCACTCGGGAGCCCCCTTCATCATGGTTTGTTCAGTCTTTTCAAAAGCGACTTGTCATCGCGAGAGTGTCTTGAGACACACTGATTAGTTTATTAAATCTTTCCAGAACCACCGTCATATCATTGACTTGTTTTGTATTCTGATTTCCACGAGTGCACCTCATCGCTACAGAATGGCATGTAAACAAAAGGCGAAATGCGCAGCTGTATCTCTTGCTACAAAAACTTTGAAATTGTTTGAGCTCTTGAAAAAAACCTGAATCAGACACAAGTCGCAGAGCAATTTGGTGTTTCCTGTTCGGGTGAGTTGCTTCACCATTCTGTTAAATAATGTGCATGTCTTGTGTATTGCTGCTGCATGTTTTAACGTGTGTAGGGGTGCTGTGTTAATTTAGTTTGACAGTTACTTTATTATTATAGTTTATTAACATACACGTGCCTATTGCTTTACATTTTACTTATTAAGTTAATTTCATATTTTGATGCACGTGTGTCATGACAAGTAATACATATGTATTGTTTTATTGATTTTATATTGTGTCTGGTGGTCGACTCCGTCTTCGAGACACTTCGGCTATAAGAACACCTCGCTTGCTTCCCGAGGGGTGTTCTCTTAGCCGGAGACTACGGTACCACCATCACATTCCCTGTTAAAGGAAGGATAGAAACACTCCTCAGTATAAGAATCTGTGTTATGTATTTCAGTCGCTTAACTTCTGTTACAGGAATTAATACGAACATGGACATTTTGTTGCTGCTGAATACATTTCAAGCTTTGTTTATTTGAATATTTGTCCCAGGGGAAAAAAAAAATGTGTAAAGCAAAATATCTGTGTTTTGTCAGAGCCATTAAAACTACATACAGTACTATGGAAGAGCACATATCTTTTACAAAATGGTATAGGATGTGTTATCATACCTTTTATCTGAGAATAATGTTGAACACCTACCTCGGAATCGATTTGTGTTCATGTTCCTGCCCCTCCAGAATACAAATTGATGTGTGTTCATGTTCCTGCCCCCCCAGAATGCGCAATGCTGTTTCCAGACTGAGTGAGCTGCTGCAGCCAGGGGAATGATTTGCTATGGACTATGGCCGATACGACATGGCTCAACTGAGATTTAAAAAGGGTAAAGTCCTTCTCAATCTTATTAACTGAAGCACCACTATAATCACATACAGACCTATTTAGATAACAGACATAGAGCAATCCAGAATCACTCAGAATCACTGCAGACACCATAAAATACAGCAAAACCTGCCTAATCCGCCATTGCTTGAGACCGGGAAATTGTGTCAGATTATACAGTGTACTGGATTACAGAGGTGCTGTAAAATATAATACTATACCCAAAAATGTAAAGTATGAATGACAAACTATGAGTACTGTCAAAGTTTACCCTGTAATTCAAGAATTGTATTAATTTTAATTTTACTTTCTTCATTATGTAAGCAATGATTTTACTGTACAATACCTGTGGGACGTGTGTATTTATACAACATGCTTGATTATAAACTTAGAAAAGAAAAATCACATGACTTGGTACAGGACTGCACAGTCCTAATTAAGATTCCAGAATAGACAGGCTCCAGACTGTAGAGGGGATCTCCCTATTGATTTGGTCAGGGACCCCAAAATGATGGCGAATTATACAGAATGGTGGTTTGTAAGAAATTAAAATGGTATCAGAAGTAAATGACTCAAGGTCATGTGCGCATGCATTTCCAGTCTTGCACATACTGTACAGTTTTTATTTATTTATTTATTTGACTTCATTACAGGACGATGTCTTTCTGATAACTTCTATGTAAGAGGAGATGGAACTCGAGTCTACTTTTTCACTCAAGGTACAAAATGAAGTACAATATCAGTCTTGCCTGTCCCCTTTTGCAGAAACGCATTGAAGTTTTTCAGCATTGGGAGTAAATGGATAAGACATGGAGTAACTCTGCGCTTGTTTATATACTTTGCCCGTTTTGATTATTCAGAAAACATTAAAGACTTTCAGTTCTGTTCAGATTAGTGATTTGAATTGATCGGAATCTGTACCTAAAAATGGTTTGATTCTTACAACCTATACCATACTAAAAATTACTTCTATTTCATCACAAATCAGTAAAACATTTTGTTATGATAGCAGGGTTTAGATTATAGGTCAGTTTGGTCTACTATACATTTTAATGTAATATAATGTCTTCCAGATGAATTAGGAGCTATCTTCACCCAAGCTGGGCTAGAGAAGGTCCAGAATCTGGTTGATCGTCGATTGCAGGTGAACCGGGGGAAACAGCTGACCATGTACCGCATTTGGATCCAGTGTAAATACCGCAAACCTCAGGAGAAGACTGGCAGCCATGACTGAGTGCAGCAACAAAACTGGAGCCAACACACTCGGACTGTTGGAGAGAAGCCACTGTCTGGTCAAACTAGGATATTTCATTGTATGTCCTGTGGAGGATGTATCGTACATTTTTAAGACTTTGCATTCATTATCCCACCAGTAAAGGTAATGGAACATTGCAATCTTGAAACTCACTTTTTAAAAAGCAAAGTGATCCTATTCGAAAACATTTCAGCTGCCATTACCTGTAGATACTTGACCTTGTCTTCCGTTACTTGCTAAAGTCAATTCTCTAGCAGGTAATGACCGGTGCGTCCACCATTAATGTTCAAACGCATATTGATTGTACACTACTCTTCTCGTGCCATAATGCCATCTGGGTTTCATCACAGTTCATAATACTCAGAACCGAAGCGTGTGTGTCGAGGGCTCATCCATATTCTGTAAATGCAGGTCCAAGCTTCACCTTAACTTGGCAGGTATTAGTTAATCCACTCCCCTGTAAGGAGCCAGCCATACAGTCCTCTTCAGCACAGCACAGAAAGCAGGACTGAGGACAGTTGGAAACTGGGTAGAGCCTGCTTAAGGCAGAGGGTAGGAGACACTTCATGGAACCACTGTGGGCTCCATACACATATGCTGGAATAGGAATGGGTATTGTTTATAGCTCTGCCTTCTTAAGCCCACTGGTTTACAGTTTTTACAGTCTTCTACAAAGCCCTTTCCTGTGCTCTAGTCCTGGTTTGTGTTGGATATCTACTGTTTTAGATTTAATGAAAGCTGATACCTTGTTTTCTCATTTTATCACCATTGTTTTTATTGTAATAGCTTGATACTTTGTAATAAAAAGAGTTGTGAAAATCTGCTACTAAAGGCAGGTCTTATTTTTATGATTTGGCACTCGTGAAGGGTATTGGACAAGCAGAGCGGACTAGTACTTACAAGGTGGGCACTGGGATCTGTGCAGTGTCCTAGCATGTCTCTAGCCAGCCCTGGACTGGAGGGGCCATTATTAAAGACTAGTAATATGTAAGGCCAAGTTTTCAGTACCAGTGCTACCTTTTAAGCAACTTGATTCTTTGCTATGGTCATTCACACCATGAGTTGTAATATACACTAAAAAAATCAATGACCCTATTCACAAAAAGTCTTTGGGCTAGATTATCAACGCTATTTACTCCAAATCGTCATTGCCACAATTTTATTGTGAAAGTAAAAACAATAAAGTTACCAGACCAGAAATAAACAACTTATATATTTTATACCACGTTTCCATGAACCACATAACCCAGGTACGTGCTCGAGTTGCCCCCCCCACATCCCCATTTCCATGTTTTTAAATGACTTGAGTTGGCTCCCAATTTGGGTGGGAGCTAGGGTGACCACCCGTCCTTAATTGGACAGGACAGTCCCTAAATGTAAAGATCGTGTCCCCGTCCCGGGCTCAATGCTTTCAGGACATAATTTGTCCCGGATTCCTAGACACAGTCAAACCACAGCATATCTGTTTGGAGCAAAGCACTGGCCTGTGTCATTTCGCAATGCCTTACCTCACTGGTTCCCAAACTCAGTCCTGGGGTCTCACTGTGTCTGCTGGTTTTCATTCCAACTGAGCTCTCGATTACTTTTTTCTGGTATTAAATTCAGCGGATTTGATACTTTGGGGGATTGTGACGGTTTTTGAATTGCTGTTTTTCACTTAGCACAGTCACAAAGAAATTCAACGCAGTTTTGCATTTATACTTTTAATTCCAAAAAGATTCAAATAAATGTTTACTTAATGAAATCTGTCTGCTAAAACAGTATCTCATTTACAGTAACTCATTATACTAGCATCTACAATCAATGTCACTGCAGTAACTAGAACAACAAAATCAGTCTAATCAGTTAGATTAGCAAGCACTGGTAAAATCAGCTCCATTTTATAAGGTGCAGAACTAATTTATTTTAACGTTTATGGACTTTGCGATACCTGCACGGTGGGTGTCTTTAGTAACATCTACAACGTATTGACAATAAGAATCAACCATTTTGTTACAGACTTTCTAACAAGTCTGTAACAATTTTGGCTTAAATAAACACGAAAAATGCTTAACATAAAGAACAGTCCTACAGTAGCAGGCGCAGTTTACACTGCCTCTGGGTTTCTGATCGCATCATCAATTCAAGATTTTTTAAATCCTTTGATGGAATGGTCTACTTTTAACGTTTTCAAGCAAATTGGCTTCATCACTGCCATTCTCATATCCACTTGACATCTGGCACATTATTTCCCTTGTCCAGCACTTCTTTCCCTGTTCTGCATACCTGTCTGCCAGAGGTATATGTACTGCATGAAACAAATGCGAAAGAATATCTAGATGGATTTATTATTTTAATTATTGGCAATTTGACTGCAGCGAATGCACGTCCTGACCTTTAACTTGCAAGTATTTCCTGCCCAACTCGTGATAACTCGGGTAACTCGGAAAAGCATGGAAACACCTCCTTTTTCATCAACTCGAGTTGTCCATCAACTAGAGTTCTGGGAGAATTCAGACCAATTCGAGTGCACGTGAGTCGACTCGAGTTGGCTGTCCATGGAAACAAGGTATAATTCTGGGGCTTATAAGTAGTTTTAAGCTGTTTTTTTTTTTTAAATAATTTATTTGTTTTACTATAGTAATTTGTATTTTCTCATTACAGAAAACAATTGTGCTAATTACAATTTGGAGTAATTAGCTTTGAGAATCTAGATAATTCTATTTTATTAAAGTAAACCTTAAAACTGTTTAACTCTAAAACAGTTGAATAAAGGGGGGTTGTGAACTGAAAACTGGATAAAAATAGTTAAAATGGGCTTTAAACAAAACATTCCTTAAAGCAGTCCTTAAAGTTTTGTGATTTAAGGCCTGATATCACTTTTTCATAAGAAGGAAAAAATGGGTAACAAAAAGTTTTCAATCTTGTGATGTTAATCTGTTCACAATTATACCACTTAAAGTGGTTGTAGCTAACAAAATAATTGCATAACCCTAAATCCTACCTGTCGTGTACTTCCATTCACTGTGTAGATCTCTAATGTGCAGTTTGAAAAAAACACGTTCTACATGTTATAAAACATGACATCTGGTACTACACTAGGTTAAAAAAAGCTAGCGGTTTGCTTGTCTTGCTTTCCAGGAAGTCTGTTACTGCTTTACTTCCTTCATCATTTTACACCAGCTGTGCATCTAACTGGCTGCAATGCATGTCAATCATTAGGGGAAGCAGATGGTTGGTTACTGACATGAAAGGCGGCTCTGAAGGGGTGAGGACACTTTCACTCTACGGGTGAAATGACCCAGGAAGTGCAAGACAGTCTAAAAGTATGGCATGCAAATACAAATGCCTTTTAACCTAGTGTAGTGCCAGATGTCAGGAAAATCTGTGTTTGCAATAACGTTTTTTTTTTTAAACTGCACATTTGAGACCTATATTGTGAATTGATGTGCATGGCAGAGAAAAATGTATAGTACTATTTTGTTACCTACTATTACTTAAAAAAAAAAAAAACATGTGGAACAGCGTTGGACTTCCATTGAGAGCCATTTTAACTTGATAATACGTGTTTTATCATGAGCCCTAACTAAAAACAAAGCATCTCTGAATAGTAACACCCATCAAGCAGATATGTGAAAAATGGTCAGTATAATTAACATGGCTAGAGGCCAAAAAAATGTGGCGGTGGCACTTGACAGAGAAAGTAATCCCAAATATGAAGACTTATCTAAAAGTGTACTGTCTCAGATTTGTAAAATGAATGCCACAAATGTATTAATTTTTCTTGTTTTGATACATATGATTGGACTTGACCTAGAGAATCGATATTGGCTTCATGCCTGATACAGTACTGTGAATGTGTGGTTGGTAGTGCACAGGAGTAGAGGTGAGATAGTGATTACAAACAGCAGTCCAACAACAGTTCAATGGTCAAAATGAAGCTTTATTGTTGCTTTTAAATAATACGACTGACTATATACAACGATGTGTACAGCCAGTTAAAACCACTGGGTTCAGAAATAATAAAATAATAATACAATAACACCCACTTTAAAACACCTACACGATCACCAGTCTGACAGTGAGTGCTCCGAGTGAAAGTGGTGTTTTGAACAGTGAACAGTGAGTAACAGTGCAGTGCAGTCTGGGTTTGATGCTGGCTGAATAGCGACAGCTCCCGGATATTTATCCGTCTACAAAGACAAACACAGACAGTTAGCAAAACACTTAACACTCACTCTACTTGTTAATTACGTCCATTCTCTCAACAGGTCCTTTCTGTAACCATAGCGAAGGAACAGATCACTGGGCTACTTCCCCTAAATACCTTCCGTCACGCCCTCTTTAGGTGGCGCGGCCAATCACGTCTCCTCCAATTCATGACTGACACATCGCCTACCACTTTAAGGTGCTGACTTCTGGTATTGTGACCCCGTCCCCTTCCTGGATGGCCGGCTTCCGACTGACCCTGGAATGAACTGCCAAACCATCCATTCCAGGGTACTCTGCCCTGGTTATACAGTGTCCTCACAGGTCGGGAGGGAGATCGTTGACTAGGATTCATTCACTCTCTGTCACAAGTACATAACAGTCTATCAGTACGCTTACATGAGATCAAGTTTTCAGAAAACCAATGTATTCGGAAAACTGAAGGAGAAAATTGGTTTTCTGAAAAACAACAGTTTTCTGTGTTTACATGACATAATCCAGTTACAATTCCGATAAATTCAACTGTATACATGGATTGAATTTTTAGGAAAAGCGGAGCATTTGCTCATATGCAGTAGTGAGTAGGCTGGGAACAAACAGGTCTCGGTTCAGTCTCCAGTACTTTTTTCTGAATCATATTCTTATGTTCATGTAAAGTCTTAAAAAAATGCTAAGTCTCATGACCACAATGTGACAGCTAAATGAGGTGACACGTCAAAGTGAAAGATTTTTGCGTTCAGAACTGGAGATGGGCTCTGGGCTGATTTTCACCAATTTCAACCATTTTCCACCACAATGTCAAAACATCTATTCCAAATGAACATTTAAAGTGACATTAAATAATAAGAGTGCCAATGCTAATGTACCACTGTATCTACCAATAATTAAACAAAGAAATGACAGATTTGTCAACGTTGCCAAATAATAAAATCCCACACACTGATGTACAATATTTACCCAGTTTGACTAAGTAATATTGACTCAATGGGGTTTTGCCACATTACGACTTACAGCTTTATGTGCGAGCCAAGCATTGTCAAGGGAATCCTGGTCAAGTGTTTTTTTTTTTTTAACATGGCGGGTTTCAATATACAGAGTGTCAAAAGAAAAATGATAAACATCAATGAGTTGGTTTTAATTTTGAGCTTTTTCCTTTTGAAAAGTATTTTTGTGGGTTTCAAATTGTGTAGATGTCATATGGAATATATATTAATTGCAACTCACTAGGACCTTCTTTAGCTCAAGTTAATACAGTGCTCCTCCTTAATAAGGTGGCCCTTTATATTGCCCTTTATGCTGCGCAACAGGTTATAAGGTGGTACGGACATGGCTCCCATTTGCCCCATAATGCCATTACACTAACACTAACAATAAGGCAGAACACAAATAGCACAGTCTCTTAACTATGGCTCCCGACTACAGTGTAATAAAAGGGGAGCACTATATATCATAAGCTTGTGTTTGTTACACTGTCCGACTGCCTCTTTTAGAGTTTTGGATATATATATTTTTTTAACTGCTCATCCAAATTGCTAATAACCTTCTCTAGCACAAATTAAAATCAAGATTTGTATATAGGCTGTCTGTCTGTCCATCTGTCTGTCACACTTCCATTTTTTTACATATAGCTAGATAACCGCTTGAGTTTGAGTGTTTATAAGTTGAGAAATCATGAGAACATTAGGTTATTATCATAACCCTGGTTGCCTGAAATAGACATCTAACCATCACCTAATGGGTATTTACCTCCTAAAGACCCTGAAATCTGAATAGATATATCAATGCTGCTCGTCAGAGCATGTGACAGCCCGCCCCTGAGGGCATATATGGACTGCACACACAGATCTTTTTTCCTTCAAGAATGGACGTAAATTGAAGGTTAATGGTTACATTTCTATTTCAAGTAACCAGGGTTAGGATAATAACCTAACTAATGGGTATGAATACTAAAGCTGTCACAAGGCAATATTGCAGACCAACTGTAATGCCACAAGGCTAAGCCAAAAGCTACCTTGCGCGTTACAATTAGGAACCCCAGTAACAATTAGTTAGGGCTAAACAATTGAGGGAGAAACTCACCTCTGTGTTTATTTGTAAAGGTATGGGGAGTAGTCCACACCGCTGCTTTGAAAATGTCATTGACAGATGCACCCTGGAATAAAGCCCATGAAGTTGCCATGCCCCTGAAGGAATGGGCAGTGAGCTTTCTGGAGGGGGCAAGTTGGCCAGCTCATAGGCAGTCCTGCATGTGTCTGCTATCCATTTGGAATGCCTCTGCCTAGACTTTTTGTCCTGTCAACATAGTGCGCCAGGGCCTGCACTGGTCAGAGCGTATGGAGCTGTTCCACAGACTGGTTTACATGGAATGCCGAAATAGTGTTCTGCAGAAGGCAGGATCGGTACAGAGCATGACCCTTATCCTGGCCTGTGTAAAAATTAAGCAGGTTCTAACTAAGGAGGAACCCTGCATCTCACTCACCCGCTTTGCGAAGCAAACAGTCGCTTGAGCGATAACATTTCAGCTCAGCTGAATGCGTGGGCTCAAATGGAGGCTTCAAGAGTGCATTGAGCACCACGTTTAACCTCCAGTGAGGAACAATGTCCTTCATAGGAGGCCGAAGCCTCCGAACCACTTTTAAGATTTTTGCCCTGCCAGGAAGCCAAGCTCCTGGGCAGACCAAGTCAATTTTACATGGCATGCTGAATGGCTGCCTGATGGACCAGGGCTCTTCAACTAGTTTTTTAAGGGAGCCAGATTGGAAAAAAGTTAGGAGAAGGCAGTCCAGAAGTATTTTACTCTGCACATTTTTAAGCAATATAATAAATATTATATAAAGTAATGTTTGTATCTTGAACAAGACTTACAAATATTACCATATGAATAGCACTTTAATAATAGAACAGTGTGAACATTTAACAGAGTATCATTACAAACATTTTAAAATGTATGTGACATATTAATAGTATAACTGTTATGCTATAATATATACTATTATATATTATAATATACAGTCTGAGAGAGAGAACTGTGCGACAATGTGGTTGTAGGTAAGGTAAAGATGTGACAAAAAACTTTCATCACACAATATGTGTGCGCCACTAAAAACAAATAAACTGTCTTTGTTTTAGGGTTGGTGTGATGTGTGCGCTGCTTTGCTGGATACAAAAATAAGACACGTATTAATCACAAATTGATTTACGATGTTATTGTTTTTGTTCCTTTTTGTTTATTTATTTTAGTTATAATTTTTGCTGATAGTCGGTGTGATAAGAGAAAAGTACAGCCTTGGAACGCTGAGGAAGTGCAGGCTGTAGTTTCTCTGTGGACAGATAGCAGTGTTCAGGAAGATCTGGAGTTGTGTGTCAGAAATGAGAACGTTTATGCCCGAATTTCTGACGATTTGAAGCAAATGGACATAAACCGTGGGTACGGTACACTTAACTCACACACTCAAAAAAACAAAATTCTACCAAATTTCTTATCCTTGACCTTTATTATATTAATATAAAGAAAAAGAATGCAGAAAATAAAACAATTCTAAACTTATTTACAAAAATATAGTAAAACAAAATACAGCTGTGCCACACATACTTTTTAAGCACCCAAACAAAAAACGGTCGGGAGGGGAGGGGACAGAGGAAGTTGAGGGAGGAGTTGAGAGAGGAGAAGAGGGTGGAGGTAGCAGGGTCTACAGAGAGTTGGGAGAAGGAGTCGATAGGAGGGAGGTGAGAGAGAGCGGTGGAGGCAAGGATAGAGTGGAAGAGAGAGAGGAGGTTACGGCAGGAGGTGACAGTGGGGGTAGGTGGAGTAGGGAGAGAGGGGAGAGAAAGAGAAAAAGAGATAAAATAGTGATCAGAGAGGTCAGAGGGGTGACAGAGAGGGTGGCGGGGCGGCAGGCCCTGGAGAAGGTGAGGTCCAGTTGACGGCCAGCTTTGTGGGTAGGAGGGGATGGAGAGAGAGAGAAGTTGAAGGAGTGAAGGAGAGGAAGGAATATGGCAGAGTGGTTGGGGTTGGAGAGATGGATATTGAAATCACCTAACAGGACAGTTAGGGTAGACAGAGAGGGGAGGGAGGAGAGGAGATAGTCGAGTTCATAGAGAAAGTGCGTGAGAGGTCCAGGGGGACAGTACAGTACAATTAGCAGGAGTTGACAGGGAGAGGTTAGTTGAACAGTGTGAAACTCAAAGGTGTTAACAGAGTGAGGAGAAGTCAGAGGGTAGAGAAAAGAGTAAGGAGGGAGAGAGGAGACCAGTCCCACCTCCCCGTCCAGTGAGAGATGGAGTATGGGACAGGACGTAGAGACAGGACAGGGCAGCAGGAGTTACAGTGTTATCAGGGGACAGCCAGGTTTCAGTGAGAGCAAGGATATCGAGAGAAAGGTGGGAGGCAAAGGCAGAGATTAAATCAGCTTTGTTAGCAGAAGAGTGACAGTTCCAGAGGGCACCAGAGAGAGTGCAGGAGAGAGAGTGGGAGGGGGGAGAGGCAGAGGGATGAGGTTAGAGGGGTTAGGGAAGCAGCGGCGGAGAGAGGACAGAGGATGGGAGTGAGAGGACAGAATAACGGATGTGAGAGACAGATAGGTACAGCAGTTGAGGGAGCAGGAGTGGTGGAGATGGAGGGTACAGACCTGTCTAGTAGTTGACGTCTTCCAGAGCGCTGCTAGGCTCGGATCTTCTCCAAGAGCCTCTCCTCGTAGGTCTCTCCTCACTGGACTCCACAGCTAGACTCCCGGCTCTTTGGTAGAGAGGCTGTTCGGTTGGCTGCTGCTTCGTGCTAGCGCACAAATAAGCTAGCTGTCTGTTATACTAAACTGCGTTAAAGACAATACTTAAGCAGTACAATAGTTTCAATGCACTTCAATGGGATCACACAAGTACATAACACTGTGTGGAAACCAATCAAATTGCAAATCAACCTCTATTCAATTGAACCACACTCACCTTGTACTAATCACAAACAGCAGATCACCTAATTAAAACAACTCCACCTCTATAATGTTACTTAAATACAGCTAATGTTAAGATTTGGAATGAGGCCTCTAGTAGCCAATGGGAGAGAAAAGCTCGTCGCTCTACCTGTCCTTGCTCAGACTGCCACAGCTCAGACTGCCCTTGGACGTGGCGATTAAGTCGATATAATCAGTACAATTTGTAGATTATAAAGAAATTCCTCAATATATTTACAAATATAGCGATACAAGAGTTGGTCTATTCATTTTTGAACACCATTTGTTTTGCGCATCTTTTGGCAAACTGAGTTAATTAATAACAATAATTAATAACAACTGTCTTTCTTTGCGCGTGACGTCAGTAGCACGGCTCAGCTCTGCAGTGGAAAAACAACCCAGACTCTCAGTATGGCCCCGGCACGACTTGGTTGTACAGTGAAAAAGAGGCATTGGTTGTCCCTTGAGAGCAGGGCTGACAGTTGAAAAGCCCTGCAATAGACCTCTCATGAACAGGTCCTGCAAAATTGCAGTATTACTGCCATGGGACAAGTCGTGGGGTTGAACCCACGAGGCAGACATCATGTCTGTAAGACTAACTGGGAATGTATGGATACTGCTATGGCATTTTGCAAGGTGTCAGTAATCATATTTGACAGACCCAGACAGCTCAAAGCTGCCGTTCAGGGGTCAGACCCAGAGCTGCAGGCTGGATAGGTCAGAATGCCATAAGGTCCCCCGTGCCTGACTGAGCTGGTCACAAAGTTTGGGCAGTCTCCACGGCTGGCCAGTTAGGAGCTGCATTAGGGTTTAGACTAGTTTCCTGGGCCAATAAGGGGCTACTAACAGCACCTTTCTCCAGAAGCATAAGGCACATAACAGTTGCCCAGAGCTTCGCTATTCCCGGGTGCGTGGCTCTCCCTTGGCACAGAGCCATGAGGTGAGGACTCAGCCACCTCTCTATGAGAATGTGATGGGAAAGAGCGCTGTACAGGTGAGGGACGCAGAGCACGCTGTAGAGCTGCAGGAGAGACAATTCTCCAGCGTACACTTGGATAAAATGCACACAAAACTTGCGGTTTACCAGTGCCTCCTTTGCGTGCTGCTGCCTCAGGCAGGAAGAGCATCTGCTTGTCCACTGGCTTGCTGGCCTTGCATGTGTCTGTGGCAGGGTGCTCGCCTCTTTGTGTATATATTTGTTTATGATTGTTATTATTGTTATGATTTATGTATATTATGATGGCAAAAAGCCAGTGTTTATTTGTGTTTTATTATTGTGTGGCAGGACGAGCAAGGTGCCACCTGCCATGTTATTGTTTTATATTAGAAATACCTTGTGAGAATGTGTGACTGTCGGCTAGTAATTATTGAATTGGCTGACAGTCACGCAACGTTAGTAAACCCGTGCAGAATGTGACCGAGTGGTTAACAAGATAATTAATAGCTAATTAATCCCTCGGTCACCACTGAACCTGCAGCTTTGGCTGCAACGGGTTGAGTGTGTTCAAGAGTCCGGAGGTAAAGGAAAGTAAAACTAAATGTAAACAATTGCTAAACGTGCTGGGTCTAAACCAGCGCGGTCGGTAGCAGGTCAGAACCGGGACTGTACCAGAATGGTACGGGTTGGTTTGGTACCAGTTCAGTGGGTCGGTACAGTAGTGTACAGTACTGTTGCTGCCCTCAAGAAGGCGTCTGCTCAAGCAGCAACGTTGCTGTACAGTAATGCAACAGGGCGGATACTCTGTAGACCAGGGCACCTGCAAGACCGCAGTGGCCCTCTTGATCAGTGACATAAGCTCTGCTGTTACAGGGAGAGCTTAAACGCAGGGGATGCACTATCTGACTCCCCATCCTCAGACAGGAACGCCATCACCTTGGGAAGTAGAGCGCTCTGTAAAGCTGCAGGAGAGACGTTTCTCCAGCATACACTTGGAGAAATGCGCACAAAAGTTGCAGAAATGCGGTTTGATAAAGACAGCAACTGGGCTGTCAACAAGGAATGCTTGGTACCAGATAGGCAAGCTGGCCTTGCATGTTTCACAGAGATAAAACCCAGGCATTATGCAAATAGCAAGCAATATACAGTAAGAATGTACAATGGCTGCCTCAGCTTGCTAAAGACAGCAACTGGACTGTCAACAAGGCCTGCTTGGTACCAGACTGGGGATGTAACACTGGTCGGTAGCAGGTCAGAACCCAGAGGGTACCGCAATGGCACGGAGTCGGTATGGTTCTGGTTCAGTGCCTGTAGCACCAGGTCGGTACATTAGTGCGCAATGGGGGTTACACATACCCTGCGCCCCCCCTGCCATTCTAGACAGTGCGTCTGCTAAGGCAGCAACGCCACTGTGTAACAGGGCGGGTGCAGTGCTGCCTCAGTATACAGTACTGTAACAAAAAAAAATGCTGACTCAGTTTGCACAAGCAGCAACGCCGCTGTACGGTAATGTAACAGGGCGGACGCAGTATACAGTACTGTAAAAAGATTATAACAGGGCGAGCAAGACTCGTACCAAGTACACTGGTACTGTTTGAACCGAGTAGGTGACTTTCCACCGAGTCAGAGCGGTAATGAACCGAGATTGAACCGAGCTTGCACCGCGCGGTACCGGTGCCTGTGTCAGTTTAGTAGTGGTTTGGTGCTTTAGCGCCGTTTTGGTACAGTACGGTACCTTAGGTACAGTAGTTTGAACCGAGATGAAGCAGTCGGTTCAGCACCCGTACGGTACCCTCTGTACGTACCGATGCGGTAACCTCGTTCGCTGCTCGGTACGTGTACCGGGTCGGGAACAGGGCTGGTCTGTGACCTACAGTTACCGCAGAAGCAGTATACAGGCGTGCCCACCTGTATAGCTATTGGCAAACCGACACAGTCTGAAGACAAAGCCCTAACACCAAGACTGCAACGAGACACTGTGGGAGAGACTGCAAGCATTCTAACCCAAAGCACGCGTCTCGGTCAACGCAGGACTGCTGAGGCCAGCTGCTGCGTTCGTGTTTCTTTAAAAAAAAAATAATAATAATAATAATAATAATTTTAAAACACACACAAGGGAAAAAACTTTCTCACCCAAAACAGTAATAATACAATTACAGTTTAAAATATATAAAATTTGTTGACGAAAAATGAAACACTTAATTTAATTTCAATCGAAGCCAAGCAGCCTGTGAGAGAACACAAGTCAGCTGACTTAGGTTGCTTGATTTCTGGGAAGGGGTGACAGGAGCCACCGGCTGCAGGACGTAATGCTCGGATATATAGTGAAAAGTGTTGAATTTAAACCAAGGGAAGTAATGTTAAAACTTTACAATGCATTAGTAAGATTTCATCTATTGTGTTCAGTTCTGGTCACCTCGCTACAAAAAGGATATTGTTACTCTAGAAAGAGAGCAAAGAAGAGCGACCAGAATTATTCCTGGTTTAAAAGATGCCATATGCAGACAGGCTAAAATAATTGAATCTATTCAGTTTTGAACAAAGAAGACTATGTGGCAATCTGATTCAAGCATTCAAAATTCTAAAAGGTATTAACAATGTCGACACGGGACTTTTTCAACCTGAAAAAAGAAACAAGGGCCAGGGATCACAAATAGAGATTAGATAAAGAAGCATTTAGAACAGAAAATAGGAGGCACTTTTTTACACATAGATTTGTGGGAGTCTGGAACCAACTCCCCAGTAATGTTGTTGAAGCTGACATCCTGGGAACCTTCAAGAAGCTGCTTGATGAGATTCTGGGATCAATAAGCTACTAACAACCAAATGAGCAAGAAGGGCCGAATGGCCTCCTCTCCTTTCTTATGTTCTTATGTTCTAAGACAACAGGCTGAGTGCAGAAATTACTTGTAAATAGTAAATACTAATGCCACGTTAATAAAAATATCACATTTAAAGTGTAATTACACAAAAGCGTGTTACTTATCTGTCCATGGCTCTCCAGTCAGGTTCAGGTGAAAGGGAAAATGATGACGAGATCTGTGTGTGCACTCCATATATGCCCTCGGAGGCGGGCATGACTGCTTCACTGGCTCTGATGAGCAGCTTTGATATATCTATTCAGGTGTAAGAGTATTTAGGAGATAAATACCCATTACGTAATGGTTACATTTCATACTTGATAGGGAACTGCTCAAATCAAACAGCAACTAATCACAATGGACCCAGTAAACTGCACCTGGAAGGAGGTGAACACAATATAAGTAGTCGCCTCCCATGTTCTTTAATGGTTCTTCTTTGTTTCAGGGGAGTTTTATCAGTGTTTATTGGTTAAAACCTCAAAAGAAACCCTTTTGTATATCTAGGAGAAACAGTAATATTAGGAACCCCATTTAATTATATTTGAGTATAAAATTAAATACGACTGTGGGATATCTGCTGCTTTAATTATATGGTGCAAAATTCACCTGTACAAAAAAAGAAATGATACTTCAGCTTACAAACAAATCTCTTAAGAGTCCTATTAAGTATATCAGTACTACTACTGAAGGGGAACTTCAAAAACAATCATAGACTCTGAGCTGTAATAATCCAAGCCGTAGTAGAAAAAAATTACATTTGAATACCAGGAAACTTAAAACTTGATAAAAGCTAGACATGTTCTTGCTTTGTCAGAAAACAATAGTTTGATGTTAGGGTAGGGGTGTTAGTATCATGGTAAAGTTAAATAACTGATTTACAGTATGATCAATAACTTATTGTGTTCTCAAGTTATATGTATAAATGGAAGTGTGACATACAAACAGACATATGTACTTACAGACCCCTACACGTATCCTTAGACTCTAATACTCTCAACAATTTATGCTTAATAATGTTAGTACCAAGTTTCAACACAATATTATAAGAGGTTCTTTCCCCAAAAAGTGTGATACAGATGGACAAATGTATAACTGACAGACACCCCCATATATCCCACAGAATCAAATGATTATTCAGTCTGGCGCACAAAGGGCTTATTTACAGCTTTTCTGTTTACTATCTTTGCCAGAAGCTAACCTTTCTACAACATTGAGAAAACAAAAGACACAGACAAGGGGAACACAGAGGGTCTGCATAGCAGTTAATACCAATACAAATATTAATAAATACAGTGCATACTGTACACATTACTACATATATGTGTTATTAATAATGCATTTGATCTACGTGGAGTAAACATACATGTTGCACATTGATTTCAGCTCAGTTTTAGGTGTAATCAAAATTAAACAAACTACTTTCAACATTTCGGGAACAAATTTGTGCTTTTAAACGTTTTGGTTGGTTGAGAAAGAGAAGGCGGGGTGAAAAAAAGAACCTAGAGAATATGGTCTCGCGAGAAAAAAATATGGTTTTTCGATTATTGTTTACACTATTGAAAAAACAGAACCGAACTGAACCGATCCGGATTAACACGAACCGAACCGTCCCTCCTTGTGAGCAGAGTGGTCGCAGAGAGACGGAGTCAAAAGTCGAGCCTAATATAAGGGATTCTCTCAGTCTTGGATTGGGAGACAGACCCTGACTCTCCCCGTGATAAAACAACAAAAGTCTGCAGTTTTTAATAATGAGCGTGAAATAAACCACCAGGAGAACGGGACAGTGCCCGTCTGAGCGAGCGTAGTGTGTCTGTAGGCCGGGAAAAAGGGCTTACAACAAAACAACATCCCGTGCATCCCGCACTTAGAAGCGCAAATACGGATCAGGAAAACCCGAGGATCTTCAGGCCGCCCGAGCGAAACCCCCGCAACAGTAACTCAGGGCCCGCTGGGTTCGTTAGGCTAGTGCATCTAGCCTGAACTTGACGGGGTGAGGACGGGGATAGAAGCGAGGCCTCATCGTGGTTTGGGAGTGTCGGGGGGCCGAGAACGGGAAGAGGATAATCAATTATCGGTCAGACCCCAGTCCCGGGATCCGAGAAAGACGAAAACGTCGCAGGTAAACACGAGAGGGTTTAAACAACATCGACCAGGGTTGTAGGAAGGGGCAGAAAAACACGAGACGGAGGGCTAAAATATTATTATCGAAAGGTGTTATTCGTCGTCAAAATTCTAATCAATTGTATTGATAGTAAATCAGTTAAGCGATTGATAACCATCGTTCGTGTTTTGGGGGACTGTACAGTCAAGTAAGTAAAGTTGGGGTGTCGGGTTTACAGTATGGGGATACATTCATTTTAATTTGATTATTTATGGTTCTGACAGCAGGGATAAATTTGTGGGGCTGGGATGATTCATTATTTTATCACAAGATTTTATTACTGTAATACATTTTAAACTCGTGACATTTTTGAGGGGTAACAGGTTGAATCCCCGAACTGATGTGGAGTCCTAATCAGACAGCTGGTTTGTAAAAAAACTGGCAGAACTGGTACAGCACAGACAGCCGAGATCAGTGGTGCCTTGGCAACATTCATTAAAATATACATATAATAAGTTTTGCAGATTCAACAAAATGGTGTCTAAACATTGCTTTAGTTGGCAACTTTCATTATGGTGAACCAGTATTTGCAATTATCTTGGTTAAAATATTTTCAGTTTAATAAATATACTGCAAGAACATTCTAGTTACATTAAACTATTAAATTAAAAGGAAGGGTAATTGGGGAAGTAAACATTTCAAAGTGAGTTTGTAATTTAGGCATTTAAGCATCCATACTATGGATGCCTGGCAACTGGCTAGACACCACTAATCAGACCTGGTCATTAGGAAAATGGATTTCATGAAGTCATAGCTATTTCTGTTGCCTGTTCTGTTGTTTTCCTTCAACAGTAACATAAACTGGTAGCTGATGAAGCACACCAGATTGTTTTCATTTCTTATGTTTCCTGGGAACGAAGATGTTTTGTAATAAGCAACATTTTTCAAATTGATAAACCTGCAGATGTCAGATTAGCAAAATTGTATGTTTTTTTATCCGCCATGTGCTTGTACCAAGAGAAGAAATCAGCTGCTGTTAAAGAAAGTTTTGCAGAACTGTGGGAGTGGATTAGGATTTATTTGATGAAACTGAGTCACAAATGGGGACTTTACTTTTTTAATTTATTTTTTAAATGCAGGCAGGCATGCCAAATGTACTGCCCTGCAATAACATACGAATGGTAAGCATTTCAGAGAAATGGAGATAGCTGTTAAAGCATTTATGCTTGTTTAAGACCCAGTCATTATGAATAAGGCAAGCCTGTAGAGCTGCTTTGGTGTGGAATCTACCCAGACCACATGCATGAGGGCCTAAAGTTTATATCTCATCAGTGAACGATTCTGTCCACCAAGGTAAATATACCCCTTCCCTTTTTTGTGCCCTGTGATTTTTCCATGATCTCAGTTGATTTCTTTACCCCTGTAGAAATGATGGAAGAACTGCATAGTCTGGACCCCAGACGCCAGGAGCTTCTGGAGGCCAGATTCATGGGAGCTGGGGCCAGTAAAGTGAGTCAAAACCTGCAGCAGGTTCCTTTTTACATTTTAATATATGGTAGTGTCAGAAAAGTTGAAGTTTGGCAAGCAAATCAAGTATGTCAGAAACATACGTTCCCATACTGACTGTACATTTACAATTAGAGCCATTGGCGTGAAGAAAAAGTTAATCACTTGGTGTACATCAACAGTGTGCACAGAACAGAGCAATACATGGCAATGAATAGTTGAATGAAAATTGGATGTGGTATTTAAGATCTAGAGTTAAGAAAATGAGATGTAATATCATGGTAAAGGATTCTCTTGTGTTCTCAAGATACGTGTAAAAATGTAAGTGTGACATAGATGGACAGATGCCCCAATACATTCCCAGAATCTAATACTCTCAATAACTTCTGCTAAATAATGTTAATGCCAGATTTAATCACAATTGGAGAAACGTTTATATATATATATATATATATATATATATATATATATATATATATATATATATATATATATATATACAGTACTGTGCAAAAGTTTTAGGCAGGTGTGAAAAATGCTGTAAAGTAAGAATGCTTTAAAAAATAGACATGTTAATAGATTATATTTATCAGTTAACTAAATGCAAAGTGAGTGAACAGAAGAAAAATCTAAATCAAATCCATATTTGGTGTGACCACCCTTTGCCTTCAAAACAGCATCAATTCTTCTAGGTACACTTGCACAAAGTCAGGGATTTTGTAGGCATATAGTCAGGTGTATGATTAAACAATTATACCAAACAGGTGCTAATGATCATCAATTCAATATGTAGGTTGAAACACAATCATTAACTGAAACAGAAACAGCTGTGTAGGAGGAATAAAACTGGGTGAGGAACAGCCAAACTCAGCTAACAAGGTGAGGTTGCTGAAGACAGTTTACTGTCAAAAGTCATACACCATGGCAAGACTGAGCACAGCAACAAGACACAAGGTAGTTATACTGCATCAGCAAGGTCTCTCCCAGGCAGAAATTTCAAGGCAGACAGGGGTTTCCAGATGTGCTGTCCAAGCTCTTTTGAAGAAGCACAAAGAAATGGGCAACGTTGAGGACCGTAGACGCAGTGGTCGGCCAAGGAAACTTACTGCAGCAGATGAAAGACACATCATGCTTACTTCCCTTCGCAATCGGAAGATGTCCAGCAGTGCCATCAGCTCAGAACTGGCAGAATACAGTGGGGCCCTGGTACACCCATCTACTGTCCGGAAAAGTCTGGTCAGATGTGGCCTTCATGGAAGACTTGCGGCCAAAAAGCCATACCTCCGACGTGGAAACAAGGCCAAGCGACTCAACTATGCACGAAAACACAGGAACTGGGGTGCAGAAAAATGGCAGCAGGTGCTCTGGACTGATGAGTCAAAATTTGAAATATTTGGCTGTAGCAGAAGGCAGTTTGTTCGCCGAAGGGCTGGAGAGCGTACACGAATGAGTGTCTGCAGGCAACAGTGAAGCATGGTGGAGGTTCCTTGCAAGTTTGGGGCTGCATTTCTGCAAATGGAGTTGGGGATTTGGTCAGAATTAATGGTCTCCTCAATGCTGAGAAGTACAGGCAGATACTTATCCATCATGCAATACCATCAGGGAGGCATCTGATTGGCCCCAAATTTATTCTGCAGCATGACAATGACCCCAAACATACAGCGAAAGTCATTAAGAACTATCTTCAGCGTAAAGAAGAACAAGGAGTCCTGGAAGTGATGGTATGACACCCACAGAGCCCTGATCTCAACATCATCGAGTCTGTCTGGGATTACATGAAGAGAGAGAAGCAACTGAGGCTGCCTAAATCCACAGAAGAACTGTGGTTAGTTCTCCGAGATGTTTGGGCCAACCTACCTGCCGAGTTCCTTCAAAAACTGTGTGCAAGTGTACCTAGAAGAATTGATGCTTGATGCTGTTTTGAAGGCAAAGGGTGGTCACACCAAATATGGATTTGATTTAGATTTTTCTTCTGTTCACTTACTTTGCATTTAGTTAATTGATAAATATAATCTATTAACATGTCTATTTTTGAAAGCATTCTTACTTTACAGCATTTTTTCACACCTGCCTAAAACTTTTGCACAGTACTGTATATATATATATATATATATATATATATATATATATATATATATATATAATGTAACGTAACGTGTGACACCGGTGATTGGCTCCACTATTTGCCCATTGTGGGGATAATTCCCTCTACTGATGCTTTGTATATTAAGCTTCCATTGTAACCCTGTACTGCCCTGTAACACCTGTAAGTCACTTTGGATAAAGGCGCCTGCCAAATAAAAAAAGAAAATTATATTTTATATAAATAGACTTTACCATGCGTGGTGGTAACCAATCAGAATAGAGTATGCTTCCAAATGCTTGCATTGGGCAGTATCTGTTTGTGTCACTTGTAAAACACAGCAGATGGCAGCCATGGAACTAGTTCTGTGATCAATTTAAACTGTTTTTAAAAGTAGAAATCTTAACTGAAAGCGCTGGAAAGTTTGATTGAGGGCCGAGTTGTTTTTACAAAGTGGCCTTCCTACTTTACCATCAGTAGAAACTTGTGTCAAGCAAACAGCAAATCTACAAATTACTAAATTTGAAACTTTTAAATTTGCTTGCTGTCATTTTAATTCTATGTTCAATCTTCTATCCCTTTCTGAAATGCTACCTCAGTTTAATATTTAGTTTGATACTCAATTTATACATTCATAGAATGATGACGTTACCTTTATTCTTTCATCAACATACTGCTACTTGAATTCTGAAGTGATGTGTTTGTGTTGTACACCCGATATAGCAAAACTTAAAATGTACTATTCCTTAAAAAGTATAAATAAAAGGAATGATACTGGCAACTGTATACAACTGTCGTTCATATGACTTGTTTTAAATTGCTACATTGGTTAATAAGTTCACACTTGGACTATAAAGAAAGACAATGTGCCATCTACAATCCTCTGCCCAATGACACTGTGGAGTAAATCAATTTGACTGGGATATTCTTTGTTTATGTTCACAAAAAGATCAAAATCAGATGAGCTGGCTCTTGTGTGCAAAATACAGTGGAGGCCAGCTTCTGTATAGAAAATGGTGATATATGAAACGCTACCCCATTACAGTTCTTGCTGGAAACATACAGCTCAAAGTTAGATTCTATTTATAGAGTTGTTTATCAGTTACTTTGATGTGGGTCAAACTGTCCTGGCATCTCGATATACAAATGTAAATTCTATCACACCTGGGTTAAAATTCTGTCTTGCAATTTGCAGCTTTTATCCTGCACCTGCTTTTTTGAATACTGCAATTTTTACATATAAATTCTGTAGGCTGCATGGCACTTAGGCTAAACTGATATAAGAATAGTGGTAAATATTCAACCTCTGACCTTATGGTCAAGGTCACCATCCTACTCCTAAACCTGGTAGCCTATCCAGGTATGAGAGCCAACAAAATGGGGCCCATCCTCTATGTTAGACTTATTCCGATTAGGAGCAGAAACAATGCTGGATAAAAATCTGCTCAATTACAACGTCAGATACAAACTTGGTTCCTGAGCATTTTTAAAAGTAGTGCATGCTTTGTATACACATAACGACAGTATAAGGATAATGAAAGTGTAAGATATTGGTTGATTGGCTGCAATTTTTATTATGTTCACTATATAGAGTATGACAGGCAGATGGACAGACTGGCACAATCAGTGTATAAGGATTCCCATTTTTAGAATAAGGGCTGTAAAAATGATGACATTTTTGCATATTCACTTTTGTGTTGGCTTTTCTCATCTTGTGCCATCTGTAAACTCATTGATCTCTTGGTTACCGTTGGTTTCATTAACTATACAGAAAGATTGAGATCTGCACTTGAAAATGCTTTGCACGTTACAGATGCACAACCACAAAGCACATTAGAATCAAGGTTGGCCGATTTTAAATCAAGTCGATTTAAATCGCTGATTAAAAAAAAAAAAGCCATTGATTTCAAGTCATTGTTTCATTTACTACATATTTTCTATAGTTTCTCAAGGAAGAGACATGAAAAGTATGTTTTAAAAATCTTTTATTAACACAAACATCTTAAACTCTTACTGTCTATAAACTAAAACTGTTAGGGCTATATTCTGATCACAAAGCAAATGCGTGTGTAAACACGAACGGCGCTTGCCCCCGATTCTGTGACGCATAAATGGAGTGAAGACATAAAAAAAAAATACTGTACTGAAATGGTATTCTGAAGACTTGCCTCGTCTTGCCCCGTTATAGAGCGCCTGCCCCATCATTAACATATTCACTGAAGCGATTCTGATGACTGTGCAATGGGGTCCCAAATAGACAATTGAGCACTGTGTTAAGACCCGCTGAAACCAGGTTTATTTAGTGGTGCAATCAAGAACTTTAATAATTGAACACACTATAAAAAGCTAAGTAGTCGTAAGTAACAACTGCATGTGTTTGGACTGACACAGAAAGAGCAAAGAAAGTAAAAGAAAAGAATGACTGGGATGAGTGAGAGGTATTTTTCTCTGGTGTACTCCATCACTAAATTTGTGTAGTTCACATATTGTAGTTCACATTTAGAGGATGCCACAATGATAATATTTCCTTTATTTATGTATTCATTTAAGATTGAGTAATTTAGTTTGGTATGTAACTATTCACAAACCACAATTTCCAACATCCTAAAATGTACAGTTTGGAGGTACTGTAGAGCTACAACTACAGTACTACAAAAAAAATTCCATAATTAAAAAAATTTTAATCGATTTTAAATAAAAAAAAATCTGATTTCTAATTAAATACATCTGATTTTAAAAAAAAATCGCCAACCCTGATTAGAATACAAAGCTTTCATGCAAGTCTGGAAAACGAAATAAGAGATATGTGAAAGCGTGGTTTGATGTTAATAAGAGGCAATACAAATGTTTCAAAGATGGTAATTGTACATACATGTCTATGCAAGTTAGTGAAATGCCTGTAGAATACCAAGAGGACACTTAAGGTGTATTGGATTTGCGCTTATATTACATTTAAAATAAACAGAACAATTACAAACTGAGATTTAAAAACTATGCTGAAGTAATACAGGATGACTTCAGTGGTCTAATGTGGAATCTCTTATATTTTTATGAAGATTTATGAAACCCGATTTCAGATTTTCTGAAAAAAACTGTGATCTGCACGTCTTTAATGTATAGCATTTAGTGCTGGGACAAACACAAGGTTTTCATGTTCGGATATTCGTTCATTTTCAAAAAGTAATAAAAGCCATTAAATTGCTCAGAACGCAGGCAGTGACAGCATAGCAGCAGGTGTAGGGGGCATTGCCCCTGTGTGTGTGTGCCTTTATTTTACAGCAAGACGTTACACTATGAAACACGTTAAAGTAAAAAAAAATATCCCCCTACTTTACCCCAGTGAATTAATTACAAAACAAAGGGTGCCAAATAGCTGTTCAGGTTAAACACTGTTTTGTTTGACAACTCGTTTTATTTCTTTTTTACTATTTTTCATTACTTGCCATTGTCGTTTCTTCACAGTAAACAGTGGCCTTCGACACGTTTTCATACAGTAATAACATGAGGTTTACTTGTGCCTTTTTGTAGCTGAACAAGCAAACGAAAACTCAAATGTAACTTTAAACACTTCAAATAAAACAAAAGTGGAAATGGCATTGTAAAACAAAGGGGGAAAAAAACTCACCATTTTGGTTCTTGTTTATAGCATTCCAAAAAACAAAGTCGCAACAAAAAATATATAATATATACAATCTATACAAAAATCACTACACAACATTTCCAGCAAGTTGGGCACTGTTTATGTGAGGCATTTCAGAATGACGTTCTGTCCCATGAGATTCTGACTCGCTCTAAAGCAGCACAATGCATTTTTGATCTATATGGCTTTCCATAGAGATCACTATGCATGTGTGCGCATAATGTTTTTTTTTACTTTTTTGCTGTCTAAAACTTTTTTAATTTGAGGCTCGAGCTGCTGTGTTGATCCTGTGTTTTTATTTTTAATATATTAAATCTCACATATCACATGGAACTCTTTTTTCATTTGCCATTTTTTAAACTGTCCTGCAACTTCTGGTGAGGCTGTAAATAAGTTCAAGGTATTTTTGTCATTTCTAGTGAATACGAACATCTGATTTTTGTATCAGAGTACATGTCAAAAAATATTTGTTTGAATATTCAGATATTTGTCCCAGCACTAATAGCATTTATGCTAAACTTAGAAGAAAACATTTTACAGAAGCGCACAGCACAAGAAGTTATAAAAAAAAGTCACATTTTCTTTTTTCTTTTTTTTTGACAAAATGGTATACCTTTACCTTGAGTCTAAGGCTGTTCGCAATCAATACAGATAATGCGCTTCTCCACGCTGCCTTTCTGCACAGGGCACAGCTGTCCAAAGTTTTATTTTTATTGTACTTGCCAACCTGGCATTGACGTCTCTTGCGGCTCTCGGCGGGGCTGCCAGCTTCAGCTGTGGGTACATGCTTGGCAGTCTTGCGAAGTTCCTGTGCCAACTGGACTGTCTACTCTCCTCCCTCCCCTCTCTGTCTACCCCAACTGTCCTGTTAGGTGACTTCAATATCCATCTCTCCAACCCCACCCCACCCACTGTGCTGGATTCCTCCCTCTCCTTCACTCCTTCGACTTCTGTCTCTCTCTCCATCCCCCCCTACCCACAAATATGGCCGTCAACTGGACCTCACCTTCTCCGGGGCCTGCTGCCCCTCCACCCTCTCTGTCACCCCCCTGGACCTCTCTGATACTATTTCATCTCTTTTTCTCTGTTTCTCCCCTCTCTCCCTGCTCCTCCTACCCCCACTGTCACCTCTCGCCGTAACCTCCGCTCTCTCTCCCCCTCTGTCCTTGCCTCCACTGCTCTCTCTCACATCCCTCCTATCAACTCCTTGTCACAACTCTCTGTAGACTCTGCTACCTCCACCCGCTTCGACTCCCTCTGTCCCCTCACCTCCCAACCTGCTCGCCCCTCCTCTCCCCAACCCTGGCTTTCCTCCGCTCAGCAAGAATCACACTGCGATCTGCTGAAAAGAAATGGAAGAGAACCAAACTCTCTGCTGCCCTAGACCTCTACTGCACTATCCTCTCCTCCTTCTCCTCTACTCTCTCCTCTGCTAAATGTACTTATTTCCAATCTGTAATCCAAGCCTCCACTAACAACCCACGTAAACTATTCTCTACCTTCTCCTCCCTCCTAAACCCTCCTCCCCTCCTCCTCCTTCCTCTATCTCCTCTGATGACTTTGCCTCTTTCTTCTCTTCTAAAATCTCAGATATCCACAAACTCTTTAACACCTCTCCGTCCCCCGCACCCCTTCCTGCTCCAACCCCTACACCCACTGCATCCCCTACTAACTCACCCTCCTTCTCCACCTTCTCTCCCCTCTCAGACTCTGACCTCTCCTCCCTGCTCCAGGGTGACAAACCCACCACGTGTGCCCTGGACCCCCTCCCCACTCACCTCTTGCAAGCTGCTGCTCCTGCTCTACTTCCCTTCATCTCCTCCCTTCTCAACACCTCTCTCCTTTCTGGTCTCTTTCCCTCTGCCTTCAAACAAGCCTCTATCACTCCCCTCCTCAAAAAACCTACCCTCGACCCCACCTCCCTCCAGAGCTACAGTCCTGTCTCCCTCCTACCCTTCCTCTCCAAAACCCTCAAGCGGGCTGTACACCGCCAGCTCTCTGCTTTCCTGTCCAACCACTCTCTGCTCGACCCTCTCCAATCTGGCTTCCGCTCTGCTCACTCCACTGAAACCGCCCTCCTGTCTGTCACCAACTCACTAAACTCTGCCCGAGCTGCCTCTCTCTCCTCTGTCCTAATTCTCCTCGACCTCTGCTGCCTTTGACGCTGTCGATCACTCTATTCTACTATTCTCTCTCGCTGACCTGGGAATCTCTGGCACTGCTCTGGCCTGGTTCTCTTCCTACCTCTCCAACCGCACTTACCAGGTAACCTGGCGTGGAGCAACCTCCATGCCTCGCCCTCTCTCAACAGGAGTCCCCCAAGGGTCAGTCTTGGATCTTCTCCTGTTCGCTCTCTACATCTGCTCCCTGGGCCCCCTCATCACATCCTATGGTTTCTCATACCATTTCTATGCTGATGATGCTCAGATTTTCCTCTCCTTCCCCACCTCTGACTCCACCATCCCCTCCCGTATCTCTACCTGTCTGTCTGCTATCTCCTCCTGGATGCACTCGCATCAACTCAAACTCAACCTCTCTAAATCTGACCTATTCTTTCCCTCCTCCCCCTCCTCTGAGCTCTCTATCTCCGTTCCTCTGGAATCTACCACTCTCTCACTCCTCCTCAGTTAAGAACCTCGGAGTCACCCTGGACCCCTGCCTCTCTTATTCCCAGCACATCTCCACTCTGGCACGCACTTGCCGATTCTTCCTGAGCAACATACGAAGAATCTGACCCTTCCTCACCAACTACGCCACCCAGCTCCTGGTCCAGGCCCTGGCACTCTCTCGCCTAGACTACTGCAACTCCATGCGTCCGCCACCCGTCCGCTTCAGCTCATCCAGAACTCTGCTGCTCGCCTGGTGTTCTCTATGCCTCGCTTCTCCCACGCAACTCCACTGCTCTGCTCACTCCACTGGCTCCCGATCACCGCTCACATCCAGTTCAAGACTCTTGTACTAGCCTACAGATGCCTTGACCACCAGACTGCACCCAGCTACCTCCAGACCCTCATCTCTCCCTACACCCCCACTCAACCTCTCCACTCCTCCTGCACTTGAAGACTGGCTCTACCTCCTCTACGCTCCCCTGCCTCCAGAGCACGCTCCTTCTCCACCCTCGCCCAGCAGTGGTGGAATGACCTTCCTACAGATGTCAGGACTGCCCAGTCCCTGACCACCTTCCAGCGCCTCCTCAAGACTCACCTCTTCAGACAGCACCTATAGAACTCCTCTTTTTTTCCCTCTGGACACTTATCACTCTTCCTTAAATGCGCTTTACTTACTCTTATCTGCCCCCTAATTTACTGCATTTCATCCTGTACTTTAGAGTACTGTAATCTGTAGTATTTTGTATTTAATTATATCCTGATGTAACTATCACTGACACTGTTATCTGCTCCGTTATTGAATCGTATTTTGTCATACTTGTACTTGCTAGAACCAAAGTGATTGTATTTATCTTGCTCTTAATTGTATTATTACTTGTACTGTGATTCTTGAAATGTATTTTTCAATGTGTGACTGTAAGTCGCCCTGGATAAGGGCGTCTGCTAAGAAGTAAATAATAATAATAATAATAATAATAATTGTAAAATATATTCTCTCCTTGGTAAATTGTTCTCCGTGCATTTCTTGTAAAGTACCCAGGAGTTGATGTCTGCTAGGTCCAATACATTGTACTTCCGTGAAATCTGATCCAAACATCAATTTCATATTTTGTTGCGTTGTAAAACTCTGCGGTCTCTGGTATTTATTTTCACTAGTCCCGATGCTAATTGACTGACCAAAGCAGCGCAGCTGACAAGCAGGCGCCAACCTTTCAAAAGGCTGATTGAAAAACAATAGACTGTCAGACATTCACTCAGGCAGAGAGTAGAGACTAATCTGATTACAGCTAAACACAGTGCTGGCTGGTAAATAAAAATAATAAAGTAGAATACCGTTCTGTATAATGAAAATACAATTGTTTTCTGTGTGGCCGTCAATGTGACTGCTCCTGGGGCTTTTAGGTATAATGTAATATATCTCCTTTATTTCTGCACTCCCGTGTTTCATGCTTTGTGAGAATATTTAATACATACAGACAGAAAGGTTAATTTATGACCCATGATGCGTGATTGAAATTTAAAGAGTCAGCAATATGTTTAAAATATAATGCTGCTATACGAACAACATGGGACACAGCAAAGTTAACGTAATGCATTTATTGTGAACTTTGCAGGGTGTTCTGTAACACTTCAAGCTGTAAAAGCCTGCAAATAACATGTTCAGGTATCGATGGTCTGAATGAGAACAAATGTAATCAGTTTATATGGGTGTGTCCTACAGTATAAACTAGTATTTGCCACAGCTTGATTACAGGCAGTCACTATTATTTGGTTTAGGAGTCATAGTTTATAGTAAACATGATGGATCTTACTCTAATATTGTGTGCCAAAATTAAAATGTATCTGCTATTCCATTGCGAGATTAAAAAGCATAAACTCAAAATTCAAAATCCTTTAACTCTGTATCAAAACTATTTATGACATGGTATGGTAGCACAGCCAGCTATTTTTCTATTGGTACCAATTCATAAAAAATTGTCCATTCTGGATGGGCAGCCAAATGGATTTCTCATGTGAAACTGTGTTACTACAGTTCTAATTAAGGGGTGCTTGTGTGAGTTTGCAAATCTGCTGCTGCATCTAGTACTAGTGTCTCATTAACCAGTTCAGTTGACTTCACATTGTTAATGTTACAAAAACTGTGACCTAAGATGGCTGTCATATTTGTGTTTCCTGGAAAAGGACAGAATTTTTTCCGTAAAATATTTGTATTTGGTAGCCTAACCTTCACATGTTTAGGGGGAGTAAAGAAGGGCATTTTTAATTCAGAACATGTAATGTTCAATTGTATTACCCTTTTTAACAAACCTGCGGTTTACTTTATACAACAGCATACTAGGTGAGTGAGGCTGTCGCCTGCTAGCAATACATGGAAGTCTCACTTGTAATTGTAGCTTGAATTTCTATACAAATCACATATTTTTTGTTCAAAAATGCAGAATATACCTGGGAAGATAGGAATCATATGCACAAGAAGGGTTTAGTTTAAAGATGTTCCTATTACATGGATTACAAAAGGACAGTAGTTCATTAGGGGTGCATTAATACCTGGGTAAAGCAATCACCTTCAAAGGAGTTTCAAGTACTGTAGGGAGATCCCAAACACGGCTTTAAAAAGGTGAAATAAATACGGTAAAAATATACCACTAGTGCAGAAATCAAAGTGACATGACACTGCATAGCATTACTGGAATACAGAACAGTGCACGTATTTTAAATAATACAATAGAGTCACAGGGAGGAAGCTTGATGGCTACTGTTCGTCTCGTGTATAAAAACTCCGGAGGGGCGGGTGGGGGGTAAATGGAGCATCCTGTCTGTCTGTCTCTACCACACTCTTACATTTACATATCAAGAGAAACACTTATTCAAACTTGGTTTTGACATTCTACGGAACAGGTTATTGAGAATCATTAGTACACTGACGAAGGCACTAGTTTTAATGTTTGCTTACTTCAGCTTGCTTAAAGTAAATGTTTGGTTTATGATTTTCTCTGAGCTATTGTGAGTTAATATATCAGACTTGACTGTAGTTGTGTTTGAAAATCAACACTCAGGGTGTTGTCCAGACTTTCCTCTGGTATTCATTGACATCACACTGCAATAAATAGTTCACCAGTTATTGATTTAACTTTTGTCTGAAACACTGCTTCACATCTGGCACGAAGTCAAGCAGTGGGTTTACAGGGGAGTGTGATTTGTTATGAGTAACAGCTTTAAACAATACAGATCTAATGCTAGCTTCACTGCTGTTTTTAGCTGCTCCTTCTCATGTGATTCCTCTGTTGTTTCTTTCAGGGTCCAGTTAATAACGAGTCTTCCAACCAGAGTTTGTGCAGCGTGGGGTCTCTCAGTGACAAGGAGCTGGAGGTTAGTATATCCCCATGTAGGAGTTCAAGTGTTTGTAGGTAACAAAATAATTCCATTAATCTTACCTGTTGTACTCTTCCATTGTTATATAGGTCTCAAATATCTGATTTTGGAAGAAACCTAGTTATAGTAAACATATGGTGTGTTTTTTTTTTTTTTTTTTTTTAAACATAGTATCTGGGACTACACTTATTTAAAGAAATCTCAGTTTACGAGCCATGCTTTGAGTGTTGCACTTGCTTGGTCAGTGTAAAATTATCTCCAAGGCTGTCATTAATCAGACCGCTGTTTCCTGTATTTACTGACACATTTTCAGACAGTAGCATGACCCAGAAGAAACTGCTGAGGTGAAATGACTCAGGAAGTGCAAGCATAGCAGATATCCTGAGAATATGGTATAGAAACAGAGAGCTTTCTTTAACCTAAAGTAGTACCAGATATTATTTTTTTTAATGAAAATGCTGGCTGTAACGTGTGGTTCTTTCAAAACTGCCCATTTGAGATCTATGTAGCTAATGAAAGTGCAAAACAGGTAAGATTATTTATTTATATATATATATATATATATATATATATATATATATATATATATATATATATATATATATATATATATATATATATATAAATAAATGAGGGCTGCTCCAATTAATAGATTAATCAGATCGATTAATCAACTAAAGAGTTGATTGCAGATTTATTATTTTTTATTTAATCATGCAGTTATATTTTTTGTATGTGAAATAAAATCAACCAATAGAAGATCTGCATTTTCTCTCTGGCAGTCCAATCATAAGTGAGCAGAGGCGGGACGTAAGCTGTGAAGGTCTTGAGTTTAACCAATGGGAGAGTCAAATATCTGCCCCATGTTATACAGCTGTCCACTAATGAGTGAACAGAGGTGGGACATAATTGTAAGTTTAACCAATGGGAAAGTCAAAAATCTACCCTGCTTTTACAGCTGTGAGCATAAATATAGGCGGGACATAAATATGCTAGGGTAAGGTGTGTAAGCATAGCTGAGTTTAAAAAAAAAAAAAAAAGGCAAAGCTAAATTTTGCTCGATATTCCTTATTTATAGACACAGTTATGAGAATTACATTCAAAACTTCAAAGTAATATTTCGAATTGCATTTTACAAATTAAAAAAAAAAAAGTCATAATACAACAAAAACATTGGTGGAGTTTCCATGCATGTTTTTTTTCTTTTTAGCTCAAGACATTTGTCTCGTGTAAAATGCTTTTTTGGGTTTCCATTCGCTCAGTTTATTTTACTCGAGTAAACCGGGCTTTTCACCCGTCATGCAAATGAATGGGAAAGATGGGGGTTGATATGTAAATTAGCTATGCGTAAAGTACTTATGCTGTTTTTGAAGATTACTAGTGAAATTTTGTGGAAATGTGGTTTCCATGCGCAGAGAACTGGTACACGAATGAATCTAAGCTGCTGTAATAAAGCAAAATACCTCGTGCCTGGTTGGTTAATTATGTGTTTTACTGCTCTTGACCACATTGTTTTTTAAATGTCATTGGCAGGTTGGCATGTTGTTAGTATTGAATCCGGTTTCATATAATTTATCTTGTGACTCATTTATTAAAAAATAACTGGGGGATATACAATGAAACTGACCAACACAGGTATAGCAGATCACCATGTCTGAAAACCGGCGGAGACGTAAGATTCTAAAGCTCTGTGCCACACATCTTCCACGTATGCTGCCAAGGCTGTCTGGATTGGGAACAGTGGATGTTTTCCCGTTGTTTCGGGTGCTTGAACCTCTAAACATCCTCTACCAGCAAATCCTTATGCCTTGTTATCTAGTCCTTTCGCGTCACCAGGGCAACATTCCGCATTATAGTGGAACTGGTAAAGGAAGATATGCAGCCAAAAGGGAATTACGTAAGACCTCCTGTGCCAGTGGAAAAGAGAGTGGCGATTTGCTCTGTATATGCTGGCATCCTCAGCTGAGTGCAGGGTAGTTGGCAATGTGTTTGGGGTGCATAAAACCACAGTTCATTGCTGTATTTACAAGTTTGTCAACTCCAATGTTCAGAGGCACTGCAACACGTACATAGCTATGCCAGATGTAACTGAAGCAAAAAGCATTGCTCTGCGGGACCGTCCTGCTTCTCCTGAACAGCACCATCTTGCTCATTCCTGCAGGTAGGACTATTTCAATTTTTTAGCTTGTGGGACTGTGCTCTATTCCTCTTTCTGAGGGCATCAGCCACTTGTTGGTACACATGCTTGTTAAGCTGTTTTGGGCGATCGAGCTGGCTCAACACATCCAAGTTACTAACTATAGTTAGTTATTTATGCCCGGGTTTCCTCCTCCCTCCAGCGATTTTGAGTGGAGGTTGGACACGCGTTGTCTTTGGACATAGCTGGGATCAAAAGCAAGGGAATTCAGTTACATACATTTAGTAAGCAGCTCACTTGCTCTTCGTGTTTAACTTCAGCGTAGTTTTTGCAGCAAGGGTATTCTCAAACAGCTGCTATAACAAGTGTACACCGCAGCTCATGGTAAGGAGTTTTATACAGAACTGTAAACCCACAAGAGATATACAACATGACAGGCCAGACACAGCAAAAAAAATAATACAAAAAAAAGGTGAACTACACCACTGCTAACCATAAAACCGCCCATCAGCACTTACTTTCTACCATCTTGGAATCTACAGTAACTACCTGCTCCCTTGCAATATTTATAGGTGTCACTTAAGGATAAACAAGCTCACTAACATTTACACGTGAAATGCGGGTTTCCATGCGAAACTGGGCTTGGATTTTCCTATGTTTTTTGTCATTTACACAAGTAAATGAGTGTGAGGCGTGTGGGTATTAATGGAATGTCCAGACAGCAATTTACGTGCAACCAAATATTTTTTATTATTATTTTTAGTTACACGATAAAAAACAAAAAGAATGGCGTGAGGGAGGGGGTGCTGGAATAAATAACAAAAGAATGGAGGGTTCGTATTTTCCTCAGTCTTCTCCACGATATCCCGGACATGGAAGGGATAAAAACAAAAAGAGACGTTATTACGTATTCCAAACACCGTGATCAAACAAACAAACCAAAACAAACTATACAGTGTCTCCCTCAAGCCCAGTAACCCCGCCTATGCTTTCAAGGACCAACCCCGAACACAGTATGATTTCAGAATCATATTACTCTGTAATCGGATTTGAACAGGATTTGAAGTGCCATGTAAACGCACTGTGTTTTTGTATTTGGTAATGAATAGGTGCACATGATTTACAAGGACACAACATCACTGCGTTTACATGGCACTTCAAATCCGATTACAGAGTAATCAGATTCGGAAATCCTGACATGTAAACTTCAATCAGGAATTGTTCATGATAATACTGCACCCATGACCACCAGTTTTGTTGGAAACCACCACAGAGTGCATACCAAAGAGGTATGAAAAGGTATGGTTCTCTCAATAAAGTTCCATTACAGGTGGGGCCCAGTATAACCTTTTCACTGTCACATTGTTTTTAACCCCAGTTTAAAAATGATTTGATCTGTTATGACTAGTGGTCTACCTAAATTGCGATTTCATGGAAATCGGGAAATTGAGGGGTCACTGCAAAATTCACCTCTTTTAAGGGTCAATGTATACCGGAGAGAAAAAAAAAAAGAAACCTTGTTTTAAATGAACTGCTGCACAATGCAAGCGACACAAACTACGTATCTTCCTTCTGTAGATGGGCTTTTTTTAAATTCCTTCGCCATCCTGTGTGTATTGCACTTAGGCAAATAACATTTACAAAAAAATACTCCAAAGCGGTTAACGTTCTTGTTCACTGTTCAAATGACAACAATGTTTTAATCAGCCTATCCGTGTGTCTGTACTGGCTTTTCTGTGATATGTACTGTACAGTAGGGGGTGGGACAAAGTCAGTGCATTGATTTGATTTAGGTTGCTAAAATCTAGTTTTCAGCATTGAAGGCAAAATACCAGAAATGGGCGTCAAAGCAAAAAAGCAAAGTATATTTCAGTGATTGATCGTGTCAAGATATTTCCCAAAGACACTGTACATGCAGATGGAGGTCATTGTTTTGCACATCTTTTAATGTGTCTTTGGAGAAAATACGATCGATCGCTATTTAGCTTCAGAATCGCACATTAAACGAAAGGCTATTACAGAGGCTGCTGAACAGAACGTAAAATAAACCGCTTTCAGAAAACAAACTGGAAAGTCAGTGCAGACAAAAAGTATTCCTGTCGGTTGTAGCCAAGTTAAATCAGTACTACAGATACGATCTAGCACAACCACCTCTCTTCAAACAACCTGCTGCTTACTTTTTAAATGCAGTTCGAATTTTAGACCCGAATAGGCATGTTTTCTTTGTTTGAACTCATAGCTAATAAAATAAATATGACAGTGAACGTACTACATATATTGCCTGTATTAAAGTATGTCAGATGCCCTTGGGTAACCGAGTTTTGGGACTGTTTCTACTCGATTTCCACATCTGTATAACTTGGCAAAGCTTTGCCTTACACTTCCAACCAATTCAGTGGATGCAGAATATGCAGTCTCAATGTATGGGCAAGTCCACACCAGACAGAGAATGTCGGCAGCAACTGCTGGGGGATGTTGCATGCTTGCCTGTAACAAATGACAGCACTCTGTTTTAGTAAGGAAGCAAGTCCCACTAATTTTAGGCTTTTATAGTGCTCTTAAATATTGTTTACTTAGGTTTATTTAATGTTTAAACAGGTCTGCGAAATCCTAATTTTATTCCATAACCTACCCGCGAAAAATACGTAAATTTACTGCAATTTTACCCCTAGATATGACATACGCCTAAGACTATGCTACTTGGGATCCTTTGTTTTTGGTGTCTAATTAAGGTTGCAGTAGAATCTGAGAAGAACTGGGTTATTTCGTATTTTGTAAGAAAAAATAATGTGCAGAAAATGGAGGTTTCACTTTTAAGATCGTTGCTGCAGTTCCATAATTCAGCCACCACAATAATCACATTTAACCCTTTAAAGACAGGGATCGTGTTAACACGATCATGCTGAAGTGGGCTTCTAGGACCGCGATCGTGTAAACACGATAAAAAAATCACTTCGTTTTGATGACTTACTGGGACATCGTACTTTGCAGTACAGGCTTAAAACACATATCTATGGATTGGGGAGGGACTGACGTTCACTTCCTGATAGTCACTGAGAGGGGCATTTAGTGTCTAAAGTGCGGAGACAGTTTGCAGCAGCCCGGCAGAGACAAAAGCAGAAACAAAACATCACAGGAACATGTTTAGAGCTAATAAAAAAGGGGGAAACAATGTAAATCTGATGTATTTGACTTATAATTGTATTAGAACATTTATTCTGTCACATGTGTTTTAATGTATATGTTTTTACAACATTTGTAAATATCAAGAAACAAGTGGATATAAGCAGATACTATTTCATGAACTAAATGTATCAGGTATGTTTTTTTTCCCCTTATTACTGATGATAATGGATTGAATAACTTATTTTATTTATTTTGAGAAACTAAATCGAGTAGTGTCCATTATTGCTTCTAAAGACCCTGAGAGTAAACGTGTATTATGTCATTGCAATCACTCAGGTGAAACAATGTCATGTAATTTGCCCAAACATCAATATTTTTCAGCAAAACTTTCAGGAAGTATTAGGTCCCTCAGGCCATAGAATAACACATTTTTATACATGAATCTCTAAGCAGAATACATAATAAAAAAAAAATTGGTTAGTGACTCCATGACACCTTGAAATGTTACTGAAGTCCAACTGTGCTCGTCCACATTATTATCACGGTTCAAGCAGCAAATCTGGCTGGTCAGCAATGTAGGATTTGTCAAGATCGAGTGCCTGAGATGTACGTATCTTGTGCGGGGTGTGTGTGGGGGGGAGAATTTACTGGTAAGATACTATAATTTGTTTCAGACCCTGGTCATCAAGTAAGCCCAGAAACACCACAGATTTTTCATAATAAAACATTTGAATATGTCTTTTTTTATTCAATAGACTCCGGAGAAAAAAACGAATGAACAGAGGAACAGGAAGCGGAAAGTAGAGCCGTATGACACCAGTCAAGGTAAAGGCTCTTTTTCCTGTGAGCATATCTTATGTAGAGCACATTTGGCTTACATTGCGTTATCATAGGTGATGTAAAACCACACCCATGGTTAAGTCTTAACAAGTATGTTGTTGCCTTTTAGCACAATATGAATGTACAGTAGTTCTGAGTAGAAGCTACATAATAGAATTAGACAGCATGTTTTGATAAGTCTTTGTCAATCAAGTCTTTGGTTTCTGTGTTATAAAGATTTGTCACACATTAAGAACATAAGAAAAGTTACAATCAAAATAAGGTAATACATGAATACTTCCCTGATTCCTAGTTGATCCCAGAACTTTAAAATGTGTTACGTTTCTTAATAATATTTTTTTTTCTAAATTCAGCACTGTTATGGATGGTCCCAGAACTGTCTAGTTGGTTCTTAAAGAATCTCAATAATTCATCAGCAAGAAGTCTTGGTAATACATGCACTGACAGATTTATAACCCTTAACAGTATATTTATGTCCAAAAGTATGTAAAATACCAGGAAGGATTGTCTTTTTAATTATGTAACCAATGCTATTTAGATCCTATGCCGCTTTACTGGATTTATAGTACGTTAAAACTCCCTCTACAAGCGGCCCTGTTGTGGGAACAGGAAGAGTAGATTGGATAAAAGCACAGAGCAGAGTCCTGCGTGGTTCCAATTCGTATGACTTGCTACTACAGGACACGAACCCGAACCCGCAACCCGACCCACTTTAATAAGACCTGAAGCTCGACCTGAAACAAGTGTGTTTGTCCTTTACCTACTTCCTGCGTCGACTGACTTGCTCACATTCACACACAGATATATCTACCATTCTGCACAGATTGAGTTTACACAATAGGCTATACAGCATGGTAGCTTTCTCTAGTGATCTGGATATATTTTAACATTGTAACATATTAACTATCTCTACTTACTATACTATAAAATGCCTGTCTGTTCCTTTCGTGCCACCAGTTGAAAGGGATCTACACCTGTGCTTTCGCAGAGATGTACCAGTTTTGTGGCTGTCGTCCACAAGAACGACAGGTTTTACAAGCAACAAATCCAGTCACACGTTCATTATTTTCATTCCCTATGATTCCAAAAGAATTCCACACTTCTGATTTAACTGTCAAACTATTATCCACTATATGATATAAACCCTGTGCTATCTTTTGTTTCACCTCGTCCACAGGCATTTTTAATATCGCCAAGCAGACGTGCTAAAAGGATCTTGCGACTTATCAAACAAGCGGCAATACAAACCGAGAACACTGCTTAGTCAGCTGACTCCTCCCTAATCGCCTTCTGCTTTACTGCAGGAAATACTGATGTTAAATTAGTTCAGGACTAGGAGCCAAGTTCATTGATGATATCAACTGCAATTCATATTTGAAAGTACATTTCAAATTACCTGCAGTAATACAGTGTGCCAAGTTTTAATGCTTTCTGGATACAGCCCTTTGCAGCAAGACCACACTGATTCTTGTCTGTTCTAGTTAGATTCAGATGTTAGGATCCAACGTGTATGTTATGTTTAAGGTACTTGTTGTTAAGATTGTGTCTAATGCCTGCACACAGATAGCAATGTTTCTCCATTCCTGGCAAACTGACAGTGGTTGTGGTAACAGCATTGATTAAACCAGCAGAGAGCACAGTGCCATTGCCGTTGCTGTTGGTGCACTGTTTATATATTCCTGTCAGCATTCCAGAATAAATATGTTTTTCCCTTTCTAGGGAAAGGCACAACAAGAGGGCATAAAATCAGTGATTACTTTGAGGTGAGAAATATATATATTTTTTTAAACTTCCTTTTTTGTTTCACAGGGGGACCAAAATAGAAATGCATCACAATAAGGATGGAGAGATTTGTATTTTTATTTTATAATACATGAATATCTAAATATGAATTTACACTTTCAACAAACATTTAAGCATGGGAAATGCCAGATTTGCTTATAATCTTCTCAATCAATAGTCTGTTTCTGATACTGGACACAGGTTCTGCAATCAAAATAATGCATGCTTTTAAAACCCTGCAGTGTTACAAGAAACACATTACTTTACCTTTTGCTATGTCCCTTGTTGTCCGTATCGCAGTGTTATATTTTTAAACATTGAAATTTAAAATCATAAATGAACTGGGAATGCATTTACTCGGGAGCATTCCCCAGATCATGCCCCCCTCCTGCTACAATGTTAGTTTTCTGTTCCTATAATATGTTACTCATTTCAATCAGAGCACCAGCAAAGTAACTCCCTAATTGATTTACCCATGATGTGTCAATAAAACTATCAAAATGGGGATTATATTGAACATATATTGCTGCCATATTGATGACACAGGATACAGCAAATTCAAAGGAATGTGTTTCTTGTAAACACTCCAGAGTTCTGAGAACTTTATTCAGTTACTATTCCAGATTATTGGAGTTTAGAAGTTTAAAACTTACTTAAATATTAGTGCTGTGATGAAAATTGGGTTTTCATCATCAAATATTGAATCAAAATTTTAAATATATTTCAATATTTTTAGTTTGAATTAGCCAAAAAACTAAAGTATAATTTGTATTACAGTAAAAATAATCTACATTTATTTCAGACATGATTTATGCATTGGTTTCCTTTGGATGATATATAGTTTTATACAATCATAAAAAATGTTATATGAACAAATAACAATTTCAAGCAGTGTTTATTTGAAATATTCAAATATTTGTCCCAACACTGAGCAATATTGTCATTTAGTGTGTACTACTGCAAACCTATTGCTGTTTGTTGTTTTGGACGTGCTGAAGGGTTTGACTCGCCTGGTCGGTAACCCTGGGTTTTCTCTGTGCCAGTTTGCAGGTGGCAGTGGCCCGGGAACAAGCCCTGGCAGGAGTGCCCCTCCTGTGGCTCGGTCTTCACCACAACATTCCTTATCCAACCCCCCTCCTTCCGTGAGTATTCAGCCCCCCCTGCCACAGCTTCCATAACCACTTGCTCATCTGCGGATGACTACAGCTATAGCTACATTCCATTTGCACATTTGGATGTGAACAAATTCAACCCCCCACCCCCACCCCGAATTCCCTGCCGGTGTAAATAAGTGTAAGGTTGGCAGGGATGGGGTTAAATCTGTCTCTGCCAACAGTCACAGGTGTGGTCCCCAGTTAGGTAATTGAGTGATAATTGGAGAGTGGCCACCTGTATATACAGTGCCGTGAAAAAGTGTTTGCCCCCTGTCTGATTTTCTGCATTTGTGCATATTTTTGACACTGAATGTTATCAGATCTTCAACCGAAACCTAATATTAGATAAAAGGGACCTTGAGTGAACAAATAACACAAAAAATTGATACATATTTCATTTATTTATTAAAGAAAGTTATGCAACACCCAATGTCCCCGTGTGAAAAAGTAATCGCCCCCTTAGACTCAATAACTGGTTACGTCACCTTTTAGCAGCAATAACTGCAACCAAACGCTTCCTGTAGTTATTGATTAGTCTAACAGTGCCGTGGAGGAATTTTGGCCCACTCCTCCATGCAGAACTGCTTCAACTCAGTGACATTTGTGAGTTTTCGAGCATGAACTGCTTGTCTCAGATCCTGCCACAACATCTCAGTGGGGTTTAGGTCTGGACTTTGACTAGGCCATTCCAAAACTTTAAATTTATTGTTCTTCAGCCATTCTGATGTAGACTTGCTTGTGTGCTTCGGATCATTGTCTTGCTGCATGACCCAGCTGTGCTTCAGCTTCAGCTCACGGACGGATGGCCTGACATTCTCCTGTAGAATTCTCTGATACAGAGCAGAATTCATGGTTCCTTCAATGATGGCAAGGCGTCCAGCTCCTGATGCAGCAAAGCATCTCCAAACCATGACACTACCACCACCATGCTTGACCGTTGGTATGAGGTTCTTACTGTGGAATGCAGTGTTTAGTTTTCGCCAGTCATAACAGGGCCCATGTCGGCCAAAAAGTTCCACTTTTGACTCATCTGTCCATAGAACATTGTTCCAGAACTCTTGAGGATCATCCAGGTGCTTTTTGGCAAACTTGAGACGAGCATTCATGTTCTTCTTATCGAGCAATGGTTTCCGCCTTGCTATTCTGCCATGAATCCCATTTTTGCCCAGTGTCTTTCTGATGGTGGAGTCATGAACACTGACCTTAGCCGAGGCGAGAGAGGCCTGCAGATCCCTGGATGTTGTTCTAGGGTTCTTTGTGACTTCCTGGACGATTTTACGCCTTGCTCTTGGAGAGATTTTGGCAGGATGGCCACTCCTGGGAAGATTCACTACTGTCCCAAACTTTATCCATTTGGACAATATGGCTCTGACTGTGGTTCGGTGGAGCCCCAGAGCCTTAGAAATGGCTTTGTAACCCATCAACAACTTTTTTCCAGAGGTATTTATTAATTTATTTTGTTTGTGGCATGATGTGCCTCTAGAACCTGTGTGCTGACAACTTCACTCTGATGGTAAGGGCCAAGGTTAGTCAGATTTATATTGGGCAGGGTTGGCCCAAATCAGGCCTGGTTGTTAACCAAAGTACTCAAACAGCTTACCCTAATTATCCCTTTAATTGGGTTGAGTTAACTAGGCGGGGGCAATAACCCTTTCACACCTGAAGATTGCATGTTTGATTACCTTGCACACTAAACAAATGAAAGAAGCACCAAACTTCAGTGTCATTTTTTTCTCTCAGACTCCCTCTATATATATATATATATATATATATATATATATATATATATATATATATATATATATATACTATTACAACCAACAAAAAAATCTGAAAAAATCTGACCAAATACAATGTGAAAAATGTGCAAAAATGCAGAAAATCAGACAGGGGGCAAATCGTTTTTCACGGCACTGTAAGGAAAGAGAAATCTTTTGTGTGGGAGAGGGAGTTCGGTAAGTGGAACTGTGTTTTGTTGGTGAAAGTAGTGAAGGCTTCTGCCCAGACTACGTTTGATTTGTTTTGTTTGACTTTTTATTTTGGCCCTCGTTCCGCAATTTGTTTGTTCCTGTTTATCTGTCTGTTTGGTTAATAAATGTGAGTAACAGCGCTTCACTGCAGTTTCTGTCTCTGAGTCTCTAATTTCTGCAGGTAACATCTTGGGCCGTGACACAATCCTGTCACACTTTTTTTCCACTTAGAAAAACCCTAACCACACAGTGTGGTGTAAATCTGAGGGGTTAGGGTGATCTGTGATTTGTCATGGAATTACCCTATGCCATTAAGTGCTGTACGCTTTGTCTAATAATCAGTTACATGTTTGAAAAAGTGACGAGGGCCTAATATGATGGCTTTTCTGATTTAATTACAAACATTCCCAATATGTTTAAGCTTAAATATTGTTAATCTCCAGGTACAGCAAGGCAGCCCTTCATCTACAGGCTCGTCAAACACTGACCATTCCTGCAGCTCCCAGAAACCCATCTCTGTCCTGCACAAATCCACACAGGTAAAGAACACCACGCATCTCTTGTTTTTCCCGTCGAAGCGACATAACTATGAAACAGGACCATTTTCTAATTATTCATCATAGTTCTCATTTACTGCCTTTTAAGAGAGTGTTTTGTAGTGTAGTAGTGTGATTGCCATTGAATTAATTGGACTGTAAATGCAAAAAAAGAACAGGTTGACAAACCAACCTGATTCAGTCTTGGGACTGTAAACCTTGTGAAGTTATTTTTTTAAACTTAATCTACAATTAAACAGCTGTCTTTGTATTTTGTGGTTAAAGCAAATAGTTTTATGATGGTGCTTCATAAGGGTTAATATGAAAGTAAACAAGATATGAAACCAGATGTTCTAAATATATATTATTGTACACCTAGATAATGAACAAGTTCTGTTTATGTGACTTGTTAAAGAAAGTTAAATTACCTGAACCTGTGTGTTGGTGTACTTGCAGTCAGATCTCACAATAGAGAAGCTCACTGCCCTGGAAAACAACAAGAACTCTGACCTGGAGAAGAAAGAGGGCAGGATAGATGATTTATTACGGGTAAGAATGATGCTTCCTGTTAAGCATTTGGTACATACCACTGTGTGCTGTAGGTTAAGAACCAAGAGGCAAGCAATGTATATGTATGTATATTCCAACATTTCAGACATTCCCATAGTAGTGATACGTATTTTTTTTTTAAATCCTGTCATCAAGGCTTCATCCTCAACTCTTCTGTCTTCAGTAGCTGCAAGGTTTTGTTGTATGTGTTGTATTTTCTCCAATTCGAATATGATCTTGCTATTGGTGCTCCGATGCATTGATTTATTTACTAAGGGCTGTAGTTATCATCACTGATTCCCAACATTGTATCCTCAGACGAACTGCGACTTGAGGCAACAGATTACTGAGCAGCAGAAGATGCTGGAGAAGTACAAAGATAGGTTAAACAATTGTGTGACCATGAGTAAAAAGCTGCTTATAGAGAAGGTAAGGAACCATTTGAACTCTGGGGGAAAAGGTGTTTAAGGCTACTGTCCTTTTTTTTTTGTCAGATGCCTAAAAAAAATGGTATTGTATTTCCTGCTCTCTGTCGACATTAGCATAAGCTATGAAGGCTATAAGCTTTTGAATCCTAATTTTATTTAAACTGCATGGTTTCCAAAGTTATGACTTTTTGGGAAAATATCCAATGTGACCTTTTAACTCTGCCAGCCCCACCATACTCTCTGTGTATATTAATGCAGATTGTGTGGTTGGAAGGTGAAAGGACACAGTGGCACATGATTTTGATAAAGGTATCTGCACATTAAACTAATAGTAATACAAAAAAATAATAATAATGTGAATGTAGAAGTCTCTTTAGTCCTGGCACTTAGGATTCTCCATACAAACTCAAACGTCATGCAAGTCAGATAAAAGCAGTTTTAAAGTAAAATGATTATGCAACATAACCCAAAACCAGAATTAGTATGATGAATGTAAAAAAAACTATTCAAATGACATTTGAAGCTAACTGCTGTGTCATAGATCTGGAAATATAGAAGGAACACACTGCTAAATCCAGGATGCTAACCTGAGTGTTAATCTAACCCTTTGCGGTCCATTTATTAATTCTGCGTCAGGCTCGCCAGGTCTAATTAATTTTTTCACGCGCAGTTAATTTTAGGCAGCTGTTTAAAAGTATTTTTTCACAGTCAAACGGGTTTAAATGGCCCTGCATATCAACAAAGCACTCACTAGGGATCTCCAGCCCCGCCCCACCCTTTCGTTTGCTATCGCTTTCACATATGCTACCAAATAAAAATAATAATAATAATAGTCGTACATACCGATCAATCGTCTCCTGATGACTCGTTTTATCACCAAACTCCTCAATAATGCAATCCAAGTCATTATTTTATTGATATAACATCTCAAAAAGCTCTGCAAATGTCCGTGATAGTCTCTGTGCGCTGATACTGTACTCCCAGCTTGTTTCCATCGACCACCCCATCTGATGCCAATGGGGTACTATGACTATTCATGAGATCGCCTTTTTTTTCTTTTTTTTTTTTTATCGGCTTGTCTCGGCTCCTTTCGTTCCCACTCGGCCATTGAATGGTTTTCTCGGCTTTTCCGTTGAAAAACCGACTTTTTTGCATTTTTTGCGTTTTTAAAATGATGTCGGACAGGGTCCGATAAAGGACCTGGTGGGAATAATTGCAATGTCGGTCCCAGTCCGACAATGGACTGCAAAGGGCTAAAGTCAGTACTTGTCCCTGAGGATCGCACGCTGTGATATTTAAAGATACGTACTTTAACAATGCTTGGGTAGCTGGAAGAGAAGTTGGAAATCCTCAGTCATTTACATATTTTATTTCTACAATAAAAATGCAAGTACTGTTACAGTAAAATACAGTACATTTTCTGGAAAGTTGGTAGAATTACAGTTAATACCAAAAAGAGATTTTGTTGTAAGGACATCTGTAACACACAAGGAGGAAGATGTGAATTAGTCACAATGTATCATCTGCCAATGATATTGATAAAGAGCTCTTGGAAGATGTGACATGTTGGTTTTCTTGTTCAGTCCAAGCAGGAGAAGATGGCATGTCGAGACAAGAGCATGCAGGACCGTCTCAGGCTGGGGCATTTCACTACAGTCAGACACGGAGCCTCCTTCACAGAGCAGTGGACAGATGGATATGCCTTTCAGAACCTTATCAAGTAAGGAGACAAAGTCTCAAAGACTTGTGGCAGTGTTGTAACTCTTTCAGTACAATGCGAGTACAACTCAACCATCAACCAGTCTTTGCAGCTTCAGTTCTCTAATTTAAAAAATAAATTTAAATTAAAAACTGATATATTTTGACTTCTCATGAATGGCTCTCCCTATTTTATTAACGCATGCCTGTAACATCATGCTAAAATAGCTTCAGGGGGAGACAAATACCTTTAAAGAAAAGCAGATGAAAACAAAAAAAACTATTTTTAGGGGTCTGTGGCAAAGTGGTTTGTAGTGCACAGGTGCAGTGGTGATGTGGTGCTCAGAAATGATAGACACAAGACAGTTCACGGTGAAAAAGCACCTGCGGGCTTTCCTGTAAGCTGCCTGAGAGCTGAGTTGTCTTCCGACACTGTAGCTCTTGGGTGGCTGCATGGTGAGTCTGCAGTGTGAAAAAAAGCGGTCAGCTGACGGCACACGCTTCGAAGGACAGCGTGTGTTCGTCTTCGCACTCGCGAGTCAGCGCAGGGGTGGTAGCGGTGAGCTGAGCCTAAAAAAATTGGCCATTTCCAAATTGGGGAGAAAATAATAAAAATAATTGGCAACGACTAAATATTTAAAAAAAAAGGTATTTTTGTGTTAAATGTTTAATATTTTATTGATTTAAATACCTAATATTTATAATTATTAGGGTGTTTATTACACTGGTTGTTCTATTTCAGCATCAGCATTTGACTAAACTGCAACTTATGTACTTGTTTAACAATTTAATGTAATTTATTTGGTAATTGTAATCCGCAGATTTTATCTGTAAACTAACCAAAATACTGGTCATCTGTTGGTCTTATTTATCCAGTGAAATTACCACCAGAGACTGCTGTTGTACTGCAAGCCTCTTTATTTAATGTGCTTACCAGATTCTGACATGCTGCAGAAAGAAAATACACTGAAAACTAATAATGTACTGATTAATCGCTTCATTGTATATTTTCATATAGGTGTTTCAGTATTGCAGTTTTAATATGCTCTGTATTGTCATTTTTGATTCATTCAGACAGTTCCTTTAACAAATGCATGTGATCTCAATTTCTTGTTAATCTGTGTATATAAAACATGCCCCTGCTGCCACAAGTTATAAACATTCTAAATAAATCATGTTGTTAAACTTTTGTGGTGGATTATTTCAACTAAAATTACAAAATCATGGTCTAGTGTATCATGATTGATAATTGTTTGCTGAATCAGATTTAATTCCTATAATCAGTGCATCTCCACTGGTAGTTGGGACTCGTATACTGTAATTCTATACATAGGTGAGCTAACGCGTACCTACTAGTCCTTGTACGTGGTATGCACTTGACCCCACCATTTACATCTATGTGTCATTTTTTTTGTTTTTTTCTTCAGACAACAGGAGCGAATAAACTCCCAGAGAGAGGAGATTGAGAGACAGAGGAAGATGCTAGCAAAGCGGAAACCACCAGCTATGGGCCAGACGCCACCCCTAAATATAGAGCAGAAACAACGGAAAAACAAAACCAACGGTGCTGAAAACGAAACGTAGGTCCATGTCGCTGTGGCCAGAAGTGATACTAGTTTACTGTGGTGTTTTTAATAGGGATATTCAAAAATACCTTCTATACTTGTGGCTGTGTAGTAAACAGGTAAGCTGCTTATGCAAAATTAATGAATCAGATGTCTATGGAGCCTTAAGTGAACTTCAGTCATGAGGGTTGCATTCTTCCATCTTCTACAGGGTGATTCGAAACCCGTGTTGGAGCATCATTAACACTGCAGGATACGTGAGGGATGAAACGCTAAAGAAAAATGTTTGACAGACTCTGATGTGTTGTTTGGCCACCAAAGAGGTGTTCAGTTAATATTTAGAAAGCAGTGTGGTCCAGTGGTTAAAGTCCAGGGCTTGTAACCAGAAGGTCACTGGTTCAAATCCCACCTGCCACTGACTGACTCATTGTGTGACTCTGAGCAAGTCACTTAACCTCCTTGTGCTCCATCTTGCGGATGAGACGTTAAATCAGTGTCCTATTGTAAGTGACTCTGCATATAATGCACAGTTCACAGCCTACCTCTGTAAAGCGCTCTGTGATGGTGGTCCACTATGAAAGGCGCTGTATAAAAGTAAATATATTATATTATTTAAGTGGAGTTGAAAGCAATGCAAAAGAACAATGTTGTGTGAATTATGAAGCACCCTGTATAGCTGATCTTTACAACACAGAGCACTCTTTGGACCCGTTTTACCTATATGGTAATTATTTGTTTTCTTGCAGGTTAACTTTAGCAGAGTATCACGAACAGGAGGAGATTTTCAAACTTAGGCTTGGACATCTTAAAAAGGTAATTTCAGCTAGCTGTTTTATCAATACATAATGTAGCCCTTTAGACTACTTAAAAATTGCATTTATCAACACAATGTGAAAACATTATTGTGAAATGCAGTTTAAGTTCAGATTGGACAAACAGACTTGTTTTAATATTGATGTTGTCTTTTAAGATGTTCTCTGGTTTACTGACTAGGTTATCCATTTTGATTTATATTTTCAATATAGTTCCTACTTTCAATGAATAGCAATGAATATATGAAACCAATGCTACTGTATTGTGAGGTGCTGTCAATATGTTGTGACATGGAGTCATTTGTAGTGGAGCTCAATAAAATCTGGACATTTTCTACATGTTGATTAGGACTTTTGTAACTTGCAGTCTATATTGTGCCTGTACTATTGTGTTTACAAATGTGTAAAGCTGTTTTTGTTTCATCACAAATGTTCTTGCAGGAGGAAGCTGAGATCCAGGCTGAGCTGGAACGCTTAGAGAGAGTACGAAATCTGCACATCCGAGAACTCAAAAGGATACACAACGAAGACAACTCGCAGTACGTCAGTCTGTCTTCTCAATCCAGAGTTCACAATGTTAGCATGTCTCGTGGATAATGCATTAACAAGTTTTGTTGTGTTTTTTAGGTTCAAAGATCACCCCACACTGAATGACAGGTACCTGTTGTTACATTTACTGGGAAGAGGTGGATTCAGTGAAGTGTACAAGGTAGGATGTTTCAAATGTTGAACAGTACGCCACATTTTAAATGTATGGTGAGGGTATGGAATGGGTTACCTAGTCATGTTGTTGATTCTGAATCACTTGGATTCTTTTAAGACCCAACTTGACAAAGTTTTGAGACCAGTCGGTTATCCAGATGGGCATAAATGGCCTCCTCCTAATTCATAATATTTTTTTTATGCTCTTACAAAGACTAGACTGTTTCTAGAATGTAAATGTTACTTTTGCTGTTTTTGTTTTCTTCTTTCATAGTGGTTTTAGCTTGTATTATTTAAAGAATAAGCTCTTTCTTAGATATTTGATGCTACAGCAAATAGAGTGCAGTCAATCTGATGAGGGACTGAACCTAGGTTGGAGAGTTTTATTTATGCATGTTCAGTTTTTAATGGCACTGTCAGTTAAAATAGTATATAAAAAAAATGTTTTCAACATATAAAACTGGTTTTACTTCTTGTCATCAATGGCTTGGTTTACATGCAAAAATAAAAATAAGTCTTACCTTTTTTGTCACACTATTTTGTTAGTACCTTTCAGGCAATTTTGCATTTAAACTGTGCTGAAGAGCTGCAAGTAAAGCCACCTAATTGTGATGGGAAACAAAACAAAAAACCCAGACACAGCGTTTGCACAGATACCAACAGAAATTCCAATATTCTATAAGAGAGTGCTTTTGTACTATTATTCGCGGACATTTTTTTGACTGCTTATATATTTATATACATATTCTACATGCATATATATATATATATATATATATATATATATATATATATATATATATATATATATATACAGTACTGTGCAAAAGTTTTAGGCAGGTGTGAAAAATGCTGTAAAGTAAGAATGCTTTCAAAAATAGACATGTTAATAGATTATATTTATCAATTAACTAAATGCAAAGTGAGTGAACAGAAGAAAAATCTAAATCAAATCCATATTTGGTGTGACCACCCTTTGCCTTCAAAACAGCATCAAGCATCAGTTCTTCTAGGTACACTTGCACACAGTTTTTGAAGGAACTCGGCAGGTAGGTTGGCCCAAACATCTTGGAGAACTAACCACAGTTCTTCTGTGGATTTAGGCAGCCTCAGTTCCTTCTCTCTCTTCATGTAATCCCAGACAGACTCGATGATGTTGAGATCAGGGCTCTGTGGGGCCATACCATCACTTCCAGGACTCCTTGTTCTTCTTTACGCTGAAGATAGTTCTTAATGACTTTCGCTGTATGTTTGGGGTCGTTGTCATGCTGCAGAATAAATTTGGGGCCAATCAGATGCCTCCCTGATGGTATTGCATGATGGATAAGTATCTGCCTGTACTTCTCAGCATTGAGGAGACCATTAATTCTGACCAAATCCCCAACTCCATTTGCAGAAATGCAGCCCCAAACTTGCAAGGAACCTCCACCATGCTTCACTGTTGCCTGCAGACACTCATTCGTGCACGCTCTCCAGCCCTTCGGGCGAACAAACTGCCTTCTGCTACAGCCAAATATTTCAAATTTTGACTCATCAGTCCAGAGCACCTGCTGCCATTTTTCTGCACCCCAGTTCCTGTGTTTTCGTGCATAGTTGAGTCGCTTGGCCTTGTTTCCACGTCGGAGGTATGGCTTTTTGGCCGCAAGTCTTCCATGAAGGCCACTTCTGACCAGACTTCTCCGGACAGTAGATGGTGTACCAGGGTCCCACTGTTTTCTGCCAGTTCTGAGCTGATGGCACTGCTGGACATCTTCCGATTGCGAAGGGAAGTAAGCATGATGTGTCTTTCATCTGCTGCAGTAAGTTTCCTTGGCCGACCACTGCGTCTACGGTCCTCAACGTTGCCCTTTTCTTTGTGCTTCTTCAAAAGAGCTTGGACAGCACATCTGGAAACCCCTGTCTGCCTTGAAATTTCTGCCTGGGAGAGACCTTGCTGATGCAGTATAACTACCTTGTGTCTTGTTGCTGTGCTCAGTCTTGCCATGGTATATGACTTTTGACAGTAACCTGTCTTCAGCAACCTCACCTTGTTAGCTGAGTTTGGCTGTTCCTCACCCAGTTTTATTCCTCCTACACAGCTGTTTCTGTTTCAGTTAATGATTGTGTTTCAACCTACATATTGAATTGATGATCATTAGCACTTGTTTGGTATAATTGTTTAATCATACACCTGACTATATGCCTACAAAATCCCTGACTTTGTGCAAGTGTACCTAGAAGAATTGATGCTTGATGCTGTTTTGAAGGCAAAGGGTGGTCACACCAAATATGGATTTGATTTAGATTTTTCTTCTGTTCACTCACTTTGCATTTAGTTAATTGATAAATATGATCTATTAACATGTCTATTTTTGAAAGCATTCTTACTTTACAGCATTTTTTCACACCTGCCTAAAACTTTTGCACAGTACTGTATATATATATATATGCAGCTGGCTCTTTGAGCTATATATATATATATATATATATATATATATATATATATATATATATATATATATATATATATATATATATATATATATATTTTTTTTTTTTTGTAAAACCAATCTTGCCCTATGAATTAGGTTTAAGAGATTTAACTTCAACTCCTATACAAGATCAATCAAGTCTGGTGCTGAGGTCGGTAGCCTGTAGCAAAAATATAGGAGACCGCTGGCACGAATTCCTAGCCATGCTAATTTTATACATTTTGGGGTACAAACGTGACTTTTTTTTAATTCTTGGTTGGTACCCATGATAGATGCTACTTAGTGTACCATGAATTACATCTTATCTTGCTGTTAAGGGACTGAAAAGTCAAAGCTTAAAGCAATCTGCTATCTAGTCACCAAATATGAAAATAACAAAAGTGTAAAAGATAAGATTTAATTTTCTATGCTTTGCAAATGGCTTTATTATTATTATTATTATTATTATTATTATTATTTTATTTTGCAAAGTGTTTTTTTTTTTTTAAACTTGCTCACAAAACAACTCAATTATAAAGAACTATCATTTTAGGAGTCACCTGCAAATGGAAATAATTTAAAACATTGAATACATGGTGTCATATTTATAAAAATAAAAAAACTGTCAACTGCCAATACATTTCTATATAGATTTCAACAATAGAAATAAAATAGTTTTATGCAGTTAAAAATAACAATAAAGAGATGATGGATTTTGTGTGGTGTATGGCCACACCCACTCAAAAATCATGCTGGCTGGAATAAAACCGGAAGTTACGTACAAAACAGTGAGCACACATGTTGACTGCCACTGAAAACATTGAAGATGAAGTTGAATTACTATGTAATTTATATTAGTTTAGCGATTGTCTGTTATTATTATTATTATTATTATTATTATTATTATTATTATTATTATTATTATTTATTTCTTAGAAGACGTCCTTATCCAGGGCGACTTACAGTCGTAAACAAAAATACATTTCAAGAATCACAGTACAAGTATTAATACAATTAAGAGCTATACAATTAAGATACTTGACCCCTTTTCTATCCACTCTTTTCCACATGATCACTGCAGCTAGTTTTATCCATTTTCATTACTGTATACTGTACTCAATACACACTTTCGCAACAGCCTTGACTTGACAAGGCACATTGTATTTTTCAAATCTTATTTTCATTAAAAAAAAAAAAAGAAATCTTGCCTTATATTTGGGCTAATACGGGTATACACCCGAAAGGGATGCACCCAAAGCCCTGACAGGTTGGAGTTCATGCAACCCCCGCACACACACGTATTCACCATATTATTTATTTATTTATTTTAGTTTTTTTATCTCACAAACCTGTAGGCTAGACATACAGGCCGAGAACTGCTTCCCTTTTGAAATGTCACGTGACGTGGTACAAAAAGGTTGTGTTTTTGGTAGACGTGGTCCGTGATCCACATTAATCACATTTTAGTGCCCTATAAAATGTTTTTTTTTTAATTTATTTTTTTAAGAAATTAATAATGCTAATATTCTTAATAAACACTGCTGCATCCATTTCAGTGATTTAAAAAAAATAATAATAAAATAAAAATTGCAAGATACACTTTAATCAAATGATCCCTCTGGGGGATGAAAGCAGATCAAATATTTACAATGCCACTAAAAGAGCTTTTATCGTGTGAGGTAGCCCATCTATTGTCCATTCCTTATAAGTTATAAAGGAGCCTTGCTGCTTTCATTCAAACCATCATACAGTGTTGCCTAACCTTTGAAAAGCCCTAAGGAGGGCCTATCAGCAAAGTGATAAATCTTCTCCTGTCCATAAAGGATTTCAAAGGCTACAGGGAGTTTTGTAATGTTGAGTTTTATTTGTTAGTACAAATAATTACAGCAACAAATTTGATTCAACAACTCTGTGTTGACATGACATACACATAAGCAAAAACACAGGAGTAGGGGTGAAGATACTCTTCCTTTTACTTATAACTTTATATTAAAATGTTAAATATATTAAAATAAAAATGTGGTGTGTTGTGACTAATGAGGTCCTGGACCTGTGAAGTACTTTTCATCCAATCAGAGTTCTCGGTTTGCCTTGGCCGTTCTCCCTTTCATCTGGAGTTTTATCTCACTTGTTTCTTTCTTTGTTGCAGGCTTTCGACTTAACAGAACAGAGATACGTAGCTGTAAAAATTCACCAGTTAAATAAGAATTGGAGAGATGAGAAGAAAGAGAACTACCACAAGTATGTTAACCTTATGTGTGTTTTTGTTTAGCCTTTTGGAAGAATGTGTTATAGTATCTAAAAGCTTTTGTCATTGGAGAAGCAGAGTGGTCAAATGGTTATATGGAGACTAGAAACCACTAAATCACCCAGTTTTAAAATTGCAAAGAAGCCACATATGAGTGGCTTCGATTATCTCCAGTTTTACTGAGGGAGTCAGATTTCGAACGAAGGGAGTCAGATTTCAGCAAAGACATTTAAGTGATGTCAAATAAGAAGACATGATAGGGCCACCTGAGATCACATCTTAAAAATACAGTAAAACAGCCTAAGATAAATATCAAGTTTATATTTGCAATGTACTCTTCCCAATCAGTTTTAATTTTTTGTCCTGAGCAGTTATGTTGTGTTTTCAGACATGCCTGCAGGGAGTACAGAATCCACAAGGAGCTGGATCACCCCCGGATAGTCAAACTGTACGACTACTTCTCACTCGACACAGACTCGTAAGTGACTGCTGTCTGATCTTACACACACACTCGTAAGTGACTGCTGTCCCTTACCAAGAAAGAGTGATTTAAAATACACATACTGGCATAAACCATGTATGTAGTTTAATAATATTTAGTTTGTGAGAAACACAATGCAGATTCAATGTAAAAGGTTCCTACTGTCTTAGCTGAGCTTCAGTAGAGCCTTGTAAGTTTTCAATTGTGAACATAAAATTTTAAATACCTGCTGAAAAAAAAAATGAAGTCAGTTATATTTTTTACATGTAATGGTTTTTAATCCAATTTTAAAACATTACTGATGAAATATACAATATTGATTTATATTGAATTATGAGTTGATAACTGCTGCGCTCAAATAGTGTGTTAATTTGCTTCTGAAATGGGCAGTTAAAAAATCCTAACATTTCAGTATACTCTCATTACAAAATTAGGTCTGAACTGTGCGGTAGTGCTAAATTCTTGCAGTGCTAAGAACCAATCATGCCTAGTTTGCTCATGACATTTTAGAAATAAGTAATAAGCAATACAATATTTGATTATTTTAATATTTGAAAATTACAATCCTATTTTTTACATTTATATTCTGTATATGTGCGTGTGTCTGTGTGTGTGTATCTGGTGGATTTATACATTTTAATTAGTGTTCCTCGTTTCCGGTTTATTCCGAATTTTACCGAAACATTACAGAATTCTTTTTTAACTGGACATCGGTTTTTACTGATTTATACCCGATTTTTGTCTATTCAATGTTTTCCCGGTACTATTTTCTAACAAATACACAATATTTTGATTAAAATGTTGTTTTATTTGGACTGCGACATTCTACTAAGCAGCCCTACGCTGTATCCTAGGATACAGCAGACATTTAGACGTCAGAGGATCAAAATGTGGCTCTCTGTCACTTCACAAACACATTATCACCTGATTATGTTGGCCAATCAAAGTCTGATTATTGTGACAATTGCTGGGCATGGTAACTGCTAGCTTGATCAAAAACTAAATTGAAATACTTACACGGAAATATAATATTTTTAGTGGATGAGGAATGGGGAGAAAACGTAAATCAATTTATGAATATTCAAAAGAAAACAAATGTTTTGAAGTATTCAAAAAGCAAATATAGCAGAAGTGGGTCAGATGAGGCATATCGTTGCAGATACTGCTCCACTGAGGTACATGTTTCTACTGACAATAAAAGAACATACTAAACTAAAACAAAAAAGTGAACTGAAAAAGACAAGCAATCCATTTATGCGGCTTTTACACATGCTTTAATAAAGAGTGCAGAATGACTGCTAATGAGTTTGTCAGAGTGCTGTGCTTTGCTGGACAGCCACTGTTTATTGCAGAGAGGTATGTATTGGTTATTTTGTGCAACAGTACTGTCTATCAGCTAAAACACTGCCTAATGTCGACAATCTTAATAGTAAATATTTAACAGAAAATGGTGAAACTTATGGAACGCATTGATGTAAATGTCCAGTGTGATTTTTGATGCGTCTGCTGATGGCTTGCACCGCCCAGTTCTGTCAATTTCTTTTCTTTTTTATGATTTCAAGGCGAATAAACCTGGCTTTTGTGCTGATGTCATGTTCATACCTTCTGTAGATACTAGTTCCGTCAGCACAGCAATTGCCCAAACGTTCGCAAAATACCAACTCATTTGGGAAAATGTGGCTTCGACTTGCACAGATTCTGCTTCATCATACATGCCAGGGACATTATTAATCAGAAACCAGAACTGCTATGCATCATATTACACATGTAAAGTGTGTATACTGAGATTTTTTTTTTGCCCCGATTTTTTTACCGGTGTTTCAATTAAAAACACATTTTTACCGATTTTTTTTTTATTTTTTATTTTTTTTTTAATCCCTGTTTTAATACAGTATATGTAAAATAAACTTCCCGATTTTTAGATAAAAACCGAAAATGCGGAACACTAATTTTAATGCAGCGATATGCAAATATGACCACTAGGGGTGCACCGATAAAAATGTGCTTGGCCGATACCAATAGCCGATGGTTATCTCTCCATATTGGCCAATACCGATAGGATACCGATGATAATAGATAGTGCAGGTAAGCTATTGTAAACTACTAGAACAAGACACAGTGCCTATATTTAAACTATTTTATAATTATGAATGTTAAAAATTAACAGGTATCGTTTACTTGATGCATTTACTTTAGAAAATTAATACAAAGAATAATGTATTATATTGTGTGCTTGACAGCAATTTATACATTTGTTTTACAACATAGGCACACAAAAATAGCATTTTCCGTTTGTACCGGTAAAAACAGTTAACTGTAGAAAAAAAATATAATGTGACGTTAAACTTTTCTAGCCACTAACTGTCAAACATTGCATATTATAACTTCTACCTGTACTGCACAGTAGAAAAGAAATGTAGCCTACACAATGTCAACTACAACAATGTTAGTTAAATTCTTATTTTAAGCATACACTCCTTAAAAATGCAGCCTAACTTAAATTTGTTCACTTAATCAAAAACAAAAAGATGTCAAAAAATATCCGATTACAAAATTCAGTCAAACTTAAGTTCATTACTTACAAAAGATGTCACAGTAATCAATTCCTGCTTCAAAGTGCCACAAAATACACCCGTAACCAATGTAGATTAAACAAACAAATTACAAAAGGTAATTTTGAAGTACATTGTGGTGGTGGTGGTGGTGTTGTAGTATTATTATTATTATTATTATTATTATTATTATTATTATTATTATTATTATTATTATTATTTATTTCTTAGCAGATGCCCTTATCCAGGGCGACTTACAATTATTACAAGATTACACATTATTTTTTACATACAATTACCCATTTAAACAGTTGGATTTTTACTGGAGCAATCTAGGTAAAGTACCTTGCTCAAGGGTACAGCAGCAATGTCCCCCACCTGGGATTGAACCCACGACCCTCCAGTCAAGAGTCCAGAGCCCTAACCACTACTCCACACTGCTGCCCTATTATTATTATTATTATTATTATTATTATTATTATTATTATTATTATTATTATTATTATTATTATTATTATTATTATTATTATTGCTGCATTCCTAAAATCAGGAACGTTAACCATAGACGATGATCTAGAAAGTATTTTACCAGCAGCCCTTACCTGGACTCGGGAAACACACGCATCATCCGAAACGTGTCCCTGGCAAACCGTATTTTTTCGCACTGCGGATCCACAGCGAAGCCATCAGACCTATAGTGACGGAGAACACAGATCTGAATGGCTCCACTGCAGACCCGCAGCGCCCTGTCAGCCACAGGGGTCGCTGGTGCGCTGTGAATGGTGGATTGCCCTCCCGACCTAAGCCCTCCCTACCCGGGCAGTGCTAGGCCAATTGTTCGCCGCCCCCTGGGAACTCCCAGTCACGGTCAGCAATGACATGGTTTCGAACCTGCGATCTCCAGGTAATAGGGCACATCCTGCACTCCACGCGGAGCACCTTTACTGGATGCTCCACTCGGGAGCCCCCCAAACCGCATCTCTGTCTCCGTGCCTCCATTCCTGCTCTCACCTGCCTGCTGCCTGCCTGCTTCAGCCGCGATAACAACCCGAATACATCACAAGTAGCCTTTTTAGAAGTTTGATTTTAATAAAATAATTATTTATTAAATGCCTACACCTTTGCTTTTGTTTACAGCTAGACTACTGTAGTACAATTTATTTATTTATTTAGTTTATTTCTAAGCTACTTGTATTTAGAATTTATTGTCTAAGAATAGAAGTAAAAAAAAGACAGAAATGCAGTTTTTTTTATGTATCAAGATTTATATATTTAAAAAAACACACATGATAAATGTATCCATTTCATGAGTTTTATTAACAAATTCTGTTAATTTGATATATACAATTACAGATTATTATCAACACATACATGAAGAACTTTAAAATGCTTGGTTCCAAAATGTGTCACTCTTGGACATAAAATTGTACAGGGCTTGAGACACCTGGTGTGAGAGGCACTATAATTTATTATTATTATTATTATTATTATTATTATTATTATTATTATTATTATTATTATTATTATTATTATTATTATAATCAAGTTAAACTACAAAATCCAACCCTATTTCTTATGGTTATCCTTCAACTTTTGGGTAAATTCCCAGGAAAAGCAAGGTTGGCCTTTATATATTAACATCGTATTAATTTTTGTGATGGCATGTGTATTAAAAAGGCAACAAAAAATTACATATCATAACCCCCTTTTTAAATGTTAAATAAAATATGACGCATACATTTTCTATACACAATAACTGTAGGCTATTATAGTAAAACAGCCCCACGTCGATAACATTAGACGAAGAATGTTTAACTTTAATAATTACAAATTAAGTATATTTCATTTTAAAAATAATCTTAAGTGTACTGGTATTTTACTCCAACGGACAAATTACAATGTAACGGCCGATAAATCTTTATGTGCCAAGATGCTACATTTTAAATCCTCCAAATCCCCATACAGTATATAAAGAGATAAATACAAAGTATCTTGCCCTGTGTGAAGTTGCTGCCCCGATCCCAGCACCTCACTGGGCTTGGTGCTCTGTTTGGACTGAGCCTCATATCTGGCTGTGTTGAATACCGACATTGCATAGGATTGATTTGAAAATGAATAATAATATTAATACTACTAAAAATAATAATACATTAATAACTATAAAATAATGCTATATAAATAACTATAAAACGGCGCTAAATTTAGAAAAAATGTTGTAATAATTCAATGATAAAAATTCGAAAACCAGTAATTTTTACCATATTATGTATCAATAGATGCCTTCATTAAGTCGAACCAATTCATTGTCAGTAACATACAAAGTAAATTTGTCAATTCCGTCTGTCTCCTTCACTTGCTTCCTGCAGGTGGCCATCTCCGTCCGCTCTCTCTGATCACTGATGAAAAATGCTCAGGAGCGCTCTGAGCAGCTCAGCAGGAGCGGAACTGAGCAAGCCGTTTAATTGATTATTTTACTGAATTGCTCTGTGCGCCCACTGCCTCAATGTTCTTGTGTCATTAGTAAGCGTGCCTGACCAAACATTAAATTCTATGCTGGAAGAAATTCAAGCATGAATATCGGTGTAAGTTATCGGCTGAAATAACACAAACTGCCAATAGCCAATTGTGTTTTTTTTCCTTATATCAGTGCCATGCCGATAGTCTACCAATTATCGGTGCACCCCTAACAACCACACTAGACATCTAGTAACCAGGGTTTTCAAAATAATCCGACGACTGGCGCGATCCACTGCCGAATACTATAATTTTGCCGGCTACTTTATTAAAAAAAATATTAAGATTATTTTTGGGAATTATCATTAAATCAATTTTCCACCGCATTGCCGTACTATAAGGAGATATATAGTACATAATAGCTATACATACGCACCCCAAAAAAAACTATTTCCTTTGTTGTGATATCGTAAAAATATATACCCATGTGCTTGTTGCAGATACATTGGCGGTTCATGTATAGAGGCTGTATGCCTTTAAGACGACAGGCATGATGGGATGTCATCTGAGCCCCTTGTCAACTGATATACAAATGCTTCAGTGCAGTGAGAGGTGCTATATTAACAGCAGCAGAATACAGTAACGCCAGTTTTATGCAACAGTTTTGATGGTGCCCAAACGTGTGTGAGTACTGTTGTGTAAAAAATATAGCTTTACATGAACAGTTGCATTCAAGAAATTTGGAACAAGAACAGCAAATCAAAAATAAAAACACACATGTTGCACATGTCGTGCCATTCACAAAATGCTCTGAAAACTTAACATAAAGAAAATGATTTTAATGAAGGGCTGTAATGCAGCAAAAAGCTCTATAATTAAACAAAAAAGTGTTTTTGTTAACTTCAATAAACCAAACTTATCTTTTGCCAGTCAAATTGTAGAGTGCCTAAAGTTTCGAGTCCCACGAACATACCATCAGAGAAGACATTTTCTGCATCATGTTTACGAATATGTACCAGTCTTGATCATAGTTTTGTCAACAGCAATTTTGAACAGTTGTATATATCTGGCAGTTTTCAAACCTGTTGCATCGCCTGTGTATCTCCTGGTGTGTATGGTCATGTCGCTGCTAAAGTATCTTGTCGTCAATTAAAAAATCGCATCGTGTCTGGTGTGTGGAGACCTTATGTGAGCTGCCTGTGTTAGATCAGGACTTGACATAACACTGAGCATGGGAGCTGCAGCATGCTGTTTTCTATATTACTGTACACAAAGGTGTGGTCACCAATTCCACACACATTTTCAGCCAGTCTTGTATTGCAGGGGCCTTGATGCTCCAAAAGTCAGTTGTTGTTCTTGTTGCTTTTGCCTTGCTGTGAGCAGTGCTGAAATAAAGCTCCTTCATTGCACTAATCGAGTACTTTGTCAGACACTACAAGCAGACCACTACTAGTCTAGCACATTCTTAAACCATCCAAAATTGCGCTAGAATGCACCATATTAATCCCTTTTTTCAAAAATGTCCCAGTGGGAGAGGGGACACCCCCATCGGCACTATGCTCACAATGAGGTCGGTGCCCCCTGCTACCTTGTAAGTGCCACATACCTTGAACAATATGTTCTTTTTGAATGACTCATTGCGGCGAATCATAGGAATCAGTTCAGAATTCCTTTTGAATCGATTAATTTGATTCACCGTATCAAACACAGTACATGAAATGAGTTAAGTTACCAGCCCAACAACTCATGAAATGATTCGGAAATTACTCTTGAATCTACTGATCATTCTGAAATTTCCAACTCAACTCTACACAGAGCCCACATAAATAAATAACACTTTCGTTATAATTATTATACATGAGTACCAATAAACTAACCTCTTATCACCAGACAAATGTTGTGGTTTTCCCAGATTTAGTGCAAATGTGTAATATTGTACTTCATATTGTTATTTATTTATTAGTATTAGAGCAGCTGGGGACATGAGCTGCATTCATGTGCCGTCTAGCTAACTGAAAAACCCAAATTGTATTTGTTTAAATGTACATGTCTATTTGTCAGATGTTTATGTATTATTTTGAAGCGTGCATGGTGTGTGCTGAGCGCTGCTAATTTCATCGTCGGGGTTTCATAGACAATTGCTTTTCTTGTCTCTGATTCGTTGTAACTGGGCAACCGGGTGGGTTTAGATCGTATTGTTGAGAAAGTTATGAAACTTAATCCCAAATCTGCCATGTTGGCTCTAGTTTAGTGCTCTAGTTTAGTACATGTTGCACTCTCTATGTTGGAGCCACAATGGTGTCGGTTTCATAATCTCGACTACTGATTACTTTTCTATCATTTTTTGTTTTATTTGCTTTATTTTATTTTTTATAACTACATCGATTACATTGTGTTTATATATAATGTATTATTTATTTATTTTTTTTAATGGTAGTCTTTTTTTCATTCGACTTAACTGATTTGATTTGTTTGAAAGTAGAAAGACTAATGGGATAACCTAAAAGAGTAAGTATGCAAACACGCGTAGAAGATATTTATAAACAGTGTATTGAAACCCTGTAAGTCTCGCTAGCTCCCGCAACAGACACATGAACTGGCAGAATAAATAACACTTATTATTGCTACAGTCACATGTTCGATCCGCTCTGTACAATCCCGTATAAAAAGGTAATTAAGGAATAGACTGTTCTTAATTTCATTTACACTATAGCTTCTACTTTTTCATTTTTTTTAAATTTCAAGTTATTAAATAGGTTTCAGTTAAAGCTAAATGACATAGCTTAAAATAAATAGTTACTACTTAAGGCTTCTCTTTTTAAGGATTTTTTTTTTACTAAAACGTAATTTGTTTTTTTGAAACTATAATACAATTTCCCTGACTACCTTGAAGGTGCCACATACATTAAAACTAATTGGGTAACGGTAACTGAAATGCAGTTTTCATTTAGTACATGTCATTGCTGTTAAGGTTTGGGAGGCTGGAATTCTGATTCCTCTCACAGCTTCCCTTTTTATTGTTTTTTGGTAATAAGAGATTGCAAGGAGGGTGGATTCAGTGTTTTTCTTGAGAACCACTACTTCAGTGATAAATGAAAGTTGAACCCTTCTACACTAACAGTATTGTGCTTGTTGTGCAGGTTTTGTACAGTTCTGGAATACTGCGAGGGGAACGACCTGGATTTCTACCTGAAACAGCACAAGCTGATGTCAGAGAAGGAGGCTCGCTCCATCATCATGCAGATCGTCAATGCGCTCAAGTATCTCAATGAGATCAAGCCCCCCATCATCCATTATGACTTGAAGCCAGGTATGAGCAGGAACCAGGTTACACACAAGCAGGCAAAGCACATTGCAGAGGTGGTGATCCTCATTTGGGAGAGGTTCAGGAGAGCAGAGATAGATCTCTTTGCCTCCCAGGAATCGACCCACTGTCTTGCCTTCCCATCACTCGTAATGCAATGTTTGGCATTTGCTGGTCCATTTGATTTGTATTTTACCTTAATTACCTTGTAGAAGTCGCAGCCATCTGCGTGTGATGTTATGGAAGGTCCTTCACATACCTGGACTGATTTTTGTCTGAACAAAGAATTGTTTGAATGAAGGCAAATTGATAGATGGTTCAAGAATATATTGCCAAACCTTTTGAAGGAGAGATCTGATTCTGACCTCTCAGGTATCTGATTAGAATCATGACGTGTGGCTGCTGTAGATCACCTAGGAACATATAAATATATTCACTTGACAGAAAATCAACGTTTACTTAGAGCAGCGGCTCTCAAACGGCTCTGCAAAGGTTGCCCTGGGGGGGGATTTCTAGGAGCTTCTTTTGTACAGCAACATGTTCACTGTTGCAACAAGACACACTTTGTGGTACTTGCAGACAATATACTGTACATAAAACAGCTACTTGAATTTGGTGTTTTCCTTTATTGTATGAAAATAAGTTTGTGGCTGTTGTGGGGAGAGACAGGCTTTCTGATACAGACAGTATTCTACTTAAACATTTACTTGCACTGCAGTACAGTGTGTTCTTGTTTGCAATTTGCCATTGAGGAAGTGTTGTGATAGTAATGGGATGTAATGTTCATGGTGGTTCCCTTTCAAATACGAAATGTAACCATGACCGAATGGGTATTTACCTCCTAAAGACCCCTGAATCCTGAATATTTTATACCAAAGCTGCTCTTTGAGCCTGTGATGCAGTTGTGACCCCACTGTAGTCACAAATCTCTGCACCATTTTTCCTTCCAAGACTGACCTGATCGGAGAGCCTTCTTCAGATAAGAACATTGTTGCTTATATCTGTATATCGCGAATCGCTGAAATAGTTTTCTATTACGAGTACTGTGTGCACTACAGCCCAAGATGCGGCCTTGTGCCCCATGTGAAGCCAGCAGCTCGAGTTGCTCCTTCCCGGCTGACTTTGTGCTTTCCCCCAGGCTACATATCTCCGGCTGGAGCTTATTTTCTGTACAAGTACAGACCCGGTATTAAGTACACCGACCGGTGCTGAAGCCACTAAACTGGTGCCGAACTGACCCAGTGGCGAAGCCATCAAACCGTTGCCGACCAGGTTCCAAACCGGTACCAACCCAGTGTTAAGTACAACAAACCGACCCAGTGCCGAGGCCACCGAATCCATACCAAAATGGTCCTGCTCGGGTCTTGACCCGCCCGGTCGGTATGTAAGCAGATTGAGCTGTACATCCTTATATTGTACATTCTATTGCTTGCTTCTTCCATCATGCCCGGGTCCCATCCGTGTGAGACATGCAAGGCCAAGCCTATGGAGGACAAGCACAACAGGTGCTCTTCCTGCCCGGGGCCAGAGCTTGGCAAGGAGGCACTGGCTAATCGCAGCTTCTGCAAATTTTGTGCCCCTTACTCCAAGCGCAAGCTTGAGAAGAGGTTATGCTGCAGCTCAAGGGAACGTTGCCATGCCATACTCCTGCTCAGCACTCTTTCCCATCACCCTCTTTTAGAGAGGTTGCTAGTCCTCATCCCATGGCTCTGCGCCAAGGAGGAGCAGATGACGCACCTGGGAAAATAGCCCAACCAGGAAACCGTCTTCACAGTCTTCCTTATTCTCCTCAAGCTCTGCCTCTCCATTCCCTCCCAGCGGAGGAGGAAGAGGAGTGCCCCTTTTCAGGTCGATCGCCAGACTGAGCAAATGGAAAATATCTGGGCAGCTGTTTCCCACCTGGGAACTATTCTTGCTGAGTTGCTGCAGGATTGCTCAGTGCCACCTGCCCCGCCTGCCCCCTTGTGGCCCCACGGGGCTGCGAGCAATCCAGACTGGCCTCAGGAAGACCTTTGAGGAGGTGGGCGAACAGGAGCAAACGTTGAGTCGGACGGCACGTCCCCAGAGGTAAAGCTCTACCTTTATACCGCTAATCAAGAGGGCCACTGCAACCTTGCAAGTGCCCTGGCCTACAGCAAGGGAAACAAGGGGGCAGGGTTATGACTGCATCACAGGCTCAAAGAGCAGCTTTGGTATAAAGTATTCAGGTGTCTTGAGGTAAATACCCATTCGTTATTGGTTACATTTCTATTTCAGGGACCCAGGGTTATGATAATAACCTAACATTATCTCGGATTGCATTGAAACAATTAAAACAAAGGGGGGAGTAATCATGCAACTCTGCCTTGTCAGTTTACCACTGAAAACAATAAAGCACATCTCCAGTCGTTTTAGGTGATATTCATGCTGTTTACTGACTCCACATACCTTATTTGCAGGTAATATTCTTCTAGTGAACGGGACAGCATGTGGTGAGATTAAAATCACAGATTTTGGATTATCTAAAATCATGGACGATGACAGCTATAATTCTGTGGACGGAATGGAACTGACATCACAAGGAGCTGGCACTTACTGGTAAACACAGTGGCGTAAGAATTCCTTAACACAAATGCAAAGGAAACAGACCCAGACTGAGCAAATTAAAATAACATTTCAACAACGTGATATTTTATACAACTGTAAGATGATGAGAATTTTGAGCTATAGACGTTTGAGTCAAGGAAGTTTTACTGTGTATGTACCAGACATGTTTTACAATGAGGTGAGGTAATCCAGTATCATATTATTAGTTTTTAGTCTTGTACTAAGTTGACTTTAAGTTAGTGTTTTTATAGGCATGGATATTTTAACAAAACAGAGCTTGTCTTCATTTTGTAATATTCACATTCTTTAGGCTCATGCAATTTTAGCATGAAAATTATTTTAAGCATCTCACCTCCAGAAATTGTAAATATTTCCATACGGCATGGCTGTGTAATGTTTTGCTGACCCCAAACAGAGCCTCAGGGGGTCACGTTCAAATTGACCCCTTAGCGATCAGGTGGGCATGCACATAACTCAAATACCACTGAGATTTGACACACAGATAGACTAAACATCCCTTCAGTCACACGAAGGCCTTTTGCAGCGCCTGTGCTTCTAAAATAGCCATTATTTAAATACTAAATCAGTATATTATGTTAATGTATTGTGCCTTTTAATTGTTTGGGGTGTGCAAATAATGAATTTGACTGCCTGCGTAATACTATAAGCTGATTCTGTTCACTGCAGGATGCTGGCTCTGCACATGCAATAGCCTGTTTTTTGTTCTAATTGCAAAGACTTACATGTGCAATGTTCTTCAGAGGAAGCATAAACACAATCGCTATATTTAGTGCACTTCAATTTTTATGAAATACCTTTTTTTTTGTTAAATTAAGAAAGATATTTGCTGACCTTTTTTATGAGACGAGTTTTACTGTGGCTCAGTGAAGGTCAAAGGCGAGCCCACTCATTCTTCCACCAGCACCACTACTTCAGCTGCTTTTTAGGTCAAGTCAATACTGGGTATCGCACAAGAACTATTAACACTTTTGTGGCAGTAATTTTATAAAGCTTCCACTGCTCACCATCAAAGCATTAGATGCCTTACATTATTACCTTCTAATAACTGGTGAGCAGTTTTGTCAATTGGCTCATCCAGTTGATATTTCCGGTAATAACCGGCCGGTCATTATGGGAAACAGATGCTCATTAACATCAACCACAGAGCGCGAGCCAAGCGCGTGATGTCAAACTGAAAAGAATTCCAACCGAAGGGGAAAAAACAAGTTGCCACGGAAACCTGACTACAAAAAAACGGTAGGCACTCTACACAGAAGAAAAATTCAGCTCCACAACACCTAATTGTCTGAAAACCACAGGAAACTTGCTGTTTTTAAAGTTAAAAGTGCTCACAAGAAATTATTTTAAAAAATACTGCCTGGGATCGTGTGTGATGAATGAGAAGTAATGCCTACCCTCGAGGTGTGTTGCTTGGATAAACAGGTGGACATTAGATGGAGAATAATGCATGGGATAGTGTGTGATATGATAATTTAATGCGCAACCGCGGGGTGGGATGCTACATCAACCCCGAGGGCAAAGCCCAAGAGGTTTATCCAAGCATCGCTCAATTCTTATTTATCACACGCTACCCCATGCAGTATTTTTTATAATCTCTGGTGAGCGTTTGTACCAGGAGTTATAACACGACCATAACCAAAGTGAACAGTTTAAATTTGTAATTTTAAAAAAGCAAGTTTCCTGTGGTTTTCAGGGTATCTCGTGTTTTGGAGCTGAATTTTTCTTCTGTGCTGAGTGCCTGTTCTGTTGTTTTTTTGCGGTCAGGTTTCCGTGGCAATTTTTGTTTGCGAAGGCTGAAAAAAAGTGGTTAGGGATCGTGTTAAAATTACTTTTATGTTCACTAGTTTGTTCCAAGTGTTTGTTTGCTAACTTTGCTGTGTACCTTTCTGTGAGAAGTGGCTTCAGTCAGAATCGGAGTGTATTGGGATGGGAGATTTTATAGATGTTTATGGTGACTCCCTCATGGAAAATGCAGTTCAGAATCGGCCCGAAGATTGAATACAGAGAGCCTGTAGAGCAGATTTAAATGTGCGTTTCTCTTGGATTCTCCTGGTTTCACTGGACGTGGAGGGCTCTGGAGTGTTTACCTTATCAAGTACACACTAGAGAAGTGTGGAGATGTGTTGCTGTTTGACAGCTTACACTGTGGAAGCACTCTGTTGCTGGTATTAATGAGCGCATGTTTCCTGTATCACACGGCCGTGTAATACGGGGAATATATCAATTGGATGAGCTCATCGAAAAAAATTGCTCACCAGTTATTGTATTCCCATTTCGCACACTACATACACTATTCTCTGTATTAACTGTTCATTACTGCTGCCTTGGGTTATAAAGATCCCATGATGTTCTTAACTGATTCTGGGTGTGTGTCATTTTCCTGAACTGTGCTCTTCCTGTGTCTACCAGGTACCTTCCACCAGAGTGTTTTGTGGTTGGGAAAGAGCCTCCGAAGATCTCCAACAAGGTGGACGTGTGGTCGGTGGGAGTAATCTTCTACCAGGGCCTGTATGGAAGGAAGGTAAAAGACAGTCCAGCCTGATATGTGAAGGGCTTTACAAACCTTAAACATGTGGGGATACTGCTTTGTATCTAGATATTGTATCTAGAGCAACAGCAGTTGTAATCCTGATTTTTCACAGGATCCAGTAGTTAAGTTGTGTTGGGCCTAGTCTGAATTTGTACATCATAATGTTGGAAGTTTTTAGATCAAGTAGATTTCTTTTTTTCATCCTAGATATACATACAGATAATCTGTAGCCATTGTTTCTGAGTAATAATTCCATTAGCTATATAGGTCTCAAGTGTGCACGTTTGAAAGACGTAGTAAACCTGCATATTCATTTTAAAACATCTGTAACTACTTTAGGTTAAAGGAAGTTAATTTTCTCTGCATTATTCAGAGGAAATCTCTTATACTTGCACTACCAGGATAATTGCATCTCAGCAGTGTCGTTTCTGACTGAACGCATGTCAATCAGTATGGGAAGCAGGTGATTGGTTATTGACAGGACAGAAGCCATTGAAGGGGTGGGAACACCCTCCAGGTGAAATGTCCAAGCAAGTGCAACACTATCTGAAAGCACTGATATCAACCACACTTTCTTAAATCTAGTGTAGTACCAGATATCATGTTTTAAGATAAAAGTACATGTTTACAATAGCGTGTTTAATTCAAAACTGCACATTTCAGATCAATATCAGAAATGGAAGTGCACAATAGGTACAATTAGAAGGAATTATTTTATTAGCTACACTCCCTTTTAAAATGAATTGCATTTGTATCATTCAGGATTTCATCTTTTTATCGTGTTTATTCTTATGGACTCTTTAACTATAGGAAGATGTTCCTGTGGTGCGTTTTGCTTTCAGTTCATGCCTCGTTATATTTCAAACCAAAACTTTTCTTGCAAGCATGCTGAGTTCATTCTCTCTTCTCCTCCCTGTTAAGCCTTTTGGTCACAACCAGTCCCAACAGGACATACTCCAGGAGAACACCATCCTGAAAGCTACAGAAGTGCAGTTTCCGCCAAAGCCAGTTGTGTCCCCAGAAGCAAAGGTAACAAGCAGGCCCTGGTTACTGCGTTCTGGGATTAACCCTTTGCGGTCCTAGTCGGACCAGGTCCGACATTACAATTTTCCCTTTCCAGTCCAATGTCGGACCCTGTCCGACATCATCAAAAAGACGTAAAACACAAGTCTCTAGTCGTTTTTTCTCCGGAAAAAGCAGAGAAAACCATTCAATGGCCGAGTCAGACCGATAGGAGCCGAGAGAAGCCGAAAAAAAAGGGGGGCATATCTGAGCAATACACATAGCCTCAGCACCACAGAGATAACACGGATGGACATAAACAAACAAGATAGCTGCTTCTGCATCCAGCACTCAAAGAATATCATGGACATTTGCAGAGCTTTTTGAGATGTTATAGTAATAAAATAATGAATTGGATCTCATTATTGAGGAGTTTGGTGATAAAACGAGTGATCCGGAGATGATTTGTCGGTATGCACGACTATGAAGAGGTATGTGAAAAATCCAGCGAACAAGGGGTGGGGCGGGGCTGGAGATGCAGTACTAAGTGTCCTGTTGATATGCAGTGCCTTTTAAACCTGTTTTACTGTGAAAAAAAATACTTTTAAACAGCTGCGTCTAAAATAAACTGCGCGTGTGAAAATAAATTGGACCTGATGAGCCTGAGACGCGCTGAATAAATGGACCACAATTGTTCCCAAGCCTAACACTTGTGCTTAGATATCTGCAAAACAAAAGATGTTGACCAATCTGATGCGTGTCTCTGTATCCAGGATATCTAGCAACGTCCAACATTCTATTTTTTATATATTTTTTTCTTTTATAAATTTAGTCGCTACAATTATTTTATTATTTTCTCCCAATTTGAAATGGCCAATTATTTTTGGCTCAAGCTCACCGCTACTACCCCTGCGCTGACTCAGGAGGGCGAAGATTTAACACACGCTGTCCTCTGAAGCGCAGCCGCCAGCCGACCGCTGCACACTGCGGACTCTCACCATGCAGCCACCCAAGAGCTACAGTGTCGGAGGACAACGCAGCTCTCGGGCAGCTTACAGGCAAGCCCGCAGGCGGCCGGCCAGACTACAGGGGTCTCTGGTGCGCGGTGAGCCGAGGACACGCTGGCCGACCTAACCCTCCCTCCCCCCGGGCGGCACTCGGCCAATTGAGCATTGCCTGGACTCGAACTCACGACGTCCAGACTATAGAGCGCATCCTGCACTCCACGTGGAGCGCCTTTAATGGATGCGCAACTCAGGAGCCCCCAACATTCTTCAAACTTCAGCCTTGCTTATACAGTTGTTACAGTTATTATTATTATTATTATTATTATTATTATTATTATTATTATTACGACTACTGCTACTACTACCACCACTACTACTACTACTGCTTCTTGGCAAAGATCAGTGGAGATTGGCTTGTCCATAGCCGCTGATCGGAGAAGGTGAGGTAAAAACACCAAATAATTATATTGTTACTCGTTTGAGTAATGCAAACTAACAATAAATAGCATTTTTGGTAAACAGAAAAATACTGCTAATGTTACATACTATCAAACAATGGAGGCATGTGTTTGAGATTTGAGTCCCTAAATTAACCTTACAAGTTGTTTTGTTACTTGTTTTGTAAGATTAATAGATACTAATTGTATTTAAGCAAGTTGTTGTGTGCAGACCTTAATCAGTCTCATTGTGCCAAAACCAGTCCAGGAACATCTATGACCTAACATTGTCAGTACATGAGAATGCAAAATGGCTGCATTACAAATTAAATTCAGAAGGTGGTGCTGTTGTATAAAGGCATTTCTGTATGACCTAATGATGTGTAGTGTCTGCCAACCTTTTGAGAAACATTAGAGATTGAGCAGTTCTACACCTGGCTCGTTTGAGAGGGAATGAGAGAGAGAGAGACAGACAGACAGACAGACAGACTTTGACACTTTGACTTTTAGTACTCCTTTATTAAATCAATCGTTTACAAAAAACCTTTGATTAAAATAAAAATTAAAAATAAAAACAAACAGGCCATCTCTCTGGCTCTGGGGATCAATCAAACCCTAACTAAGAAAAGCTTTTTATTAAAAACAATGAACACTACAAAAAAAAAAGGTATTCCCTCCACTAACAAAATCTCAATGCTTATACCACAAAAACTCTTCAGTACCAATTTCTACACATTGAGAAGTAATTCCTCCTCCTCGCTGACCTCACAGAGGGCGTTGTTAATCCCCCACTTCATTTTAAAATTCTCTAAATCCCTGGTCAGTTTGTAAAAAGCAAAATCAATTTTTATCCTGCTGACCACCAACACCCTCCAGATACTCAACACATTACTCACTCCAGCCCCCGCCCCTCCTAGCTTTATGAGACTTCAGTATGGCCAGTTTCGCTTGACCTACAATAAAATTTGCCAAGCAGCAAGTCGCTCTTCTATTAGCTGAATATCTAAAACCAAAAACAAAAAACAACTGTGAGAACTCAAACCCCAAAGTAACCAATATGTTCTGAATCAAATCAAACAGGGGCGTGAGTCTCAGACACTCAGTGAAGGTGTGAAAAATAGTGTCCCTCTCCTCACAGAAGGGGCACTGTTCTACTATTTGGGGATCAATCTTATTAACGAAGGAGTTGGTGGCTATGATCTTGTGTAGGATCCTCCACTGCAAATCCCCTGAGCGCTTTGGAATAGGGGGTTTATAAAAGGACCTCCAAACAGGAGAGATAAAACCGGGGACAGACAGGTGTCCTCTCCAGACAGTATCCGGCAGATCCCTAAGCTGATTAAAAACATACACCTTAAGGCATACTCCATACAGCTGCTTTTTCTCCATAGTACTAAAAGAAAGTTTTTTAAAATTCCTGAATGACAGCAGCTTCCCATCCTGCTCTTCCCTCCCCTCACAGACCCAGGGAGTCACAGCTAGGTCAGGGAACACGGCCGGCTCCTCTAGCAACTGACGCTTTGCTAAAAAACAATTTATCAAGAGTGCAAACCCCGGAGAAAATGAGTCTCTCAACTCCTTCAGGAGCCTATGAATGACTCAATCTGCTGCTCTCCAATAAAAACAGGTGCCGATCAAAACTCATCCTTCCTGCTGTATGGAGGATGGAAAAAGCAAAGAATCTCCAGCCCATACTGTCTGGAGAGTAAAGCAGCTTCTGTGCTGCCTGTAGCCGAAACGCTGCCACTCTGCTGACCAGATTCATCAACCCCTGCCCACCTTCATTTATTGGTAGGTATAAAATCGCAGGTTTAAGCCAGTGAAAACCACCCCAAAAAAATCAATTAAGCATTTCTGAATCGCCTCTAAAAACCCTTGTGGTGGATCTACACAGACCAACCTATGCCAAAGCATTGAGGCCACCAGGTTCTGAAAGAGAGCTGGGGCTGCAGCCATACCCACTTCTGCAGCTTCCCCTTCACCTTCTCTATCACTCCCTCCCAGTTTCTTTTCATGAAATCATCATTCCCAAAAAACACCCCCAGTGCCTTAATCCCTGTACAGTTCCACTGCAGCTGCTGTGGAAGTCGAGGAGGCCCAGTGTCCCGCCAATCTCTAGGTAACAGACTTTCACATTTATCCCAGTTAATGTGAGCTGAAGACGCCTTCTCAAACTTATTCAAACACATTGGGAGAGCTTTCATATCCTGACCATTCTTTATCAGAACTGTGATGTCATCAGCATATGCTGTGAGTTTCACTACTGGAGAGTTGGACACTCCTGGCACTGCAAGCCCACTCAGATGTTTCCTCAGCTCATGTAACAGAGGCTCTATAGACAGTGAGTACAGCAGCCCTGAGAGTGCACAACCCTGCCGGATTCCCCGATGTACTGGGAAAGGCCTACTGAGAACATTATTGATTTTCAACACACTAAACACATTGTTATATAACAGTTTCACATATGAAATAAACCTCTCCCCAAAACCAAACACTTGCAATGTTTTAAAAAGATAATTATGATCAACCCGATCAAAAGCCTTTTCCTGATCTAAAGAAAAAAGCCCAATATTAATATTAAAAAGTTTTGCTACGGTTAAAATATCTCTGATCAGGAACAAGTTATCAAAAATACATCTGTCCGGGATACAGTACGTTTGGTCTAGGTGGATTAATGCATCTAAATGATCTTTTAAACGATTTGTTAATACTTTTGAAAAGATTTTATAGTCGGAACATAAGAGAGCTACAGGACGCCAGTTTTTTATGTTGCAGAGATCTCCTTTTTTTGGCAGCAAAGTTACAACAGCTCTGCGACAGCTCAATGGAAGTTCCTTTCCTTCAATGCTTTCCAGCAGTACTTTAAAGAAATCCTCTCCAATCACTGTCCAAAAACACTTGTAAAATTCTATAGGCAATCCATCGAACCCTGGCGATTTCCCATTGCTCTGCTGCTGGACGGCGGCTGTAAGCTCTTGTAAAGACGGGGGCATCCAAGCTGAGCTTCCCAGTGTCTGACAGCCTGGGCAGGCCCTGGTACAACTCCTCGTCTGCCAGCTCCTCACACTCCTCGGCCTGGTACAGCTGGGTGTAGAAACGCACCGCAGCTCTGCGGATTTGGATTGGTAATTTCCACTCCGCCTGGCAGTTTTAAACAGTGTAGCTGTTTTTTCTCAGCAGATTTCTTCTCTAGCCCAAAAAGAAACTAGTGGGAGCATCCATATCCTTCATCTGTGTGAACTGGCCCTGACCAGCCCCCTGCACCCGCTGCTCCAGCAGACTGCCCAGACACTGCTTCTTTTCTTTCAATCTCTGTCCTAGCCCGGTCCTGCTCTCTCCATCCAGACTCATCTGTAGATCTAGGATCTCTTGCTCTAACACACTCATAGCTTGCTTCAAAGTTTTAGTGCTATCAGCTGTATATTGCTGCGAGAAAATCTTAATCTGGATTTTGCCAATATCCCACCATTGTCTCAGTGAATCATAAAACACAATCTCTTGTCTCCAACTCTCCCAAAAAGAAACAAACAACTGTTTAAAATTGGCATCCTGAAGTAATTTACAATTAAAATGCCAATAAGAATTGTGATGTGTGGGTAGAGGCAGGGAAAATACAACAGAGATGTAGTGGTGATCAGACAGACTATTTGGGGAAATACTGCTCCTAACAATCCTATTCATACTGTGCTGTGAGGTGTAAAACCGGTCTAATCTCGCTCCAGAAATTTGATTTGAATTCACCTTTAACCATGAATATTGTCTGTCTGTGGGGTTGAGCATCCTCCATACATCCACTAATTTACAAACAGTCAAAGCCTTGGAAAGCTCCACCCCTGACTGCGAGTGAGGCTCTTCATGATTCCTATCAACTACATGATTTAGAGTACAGTTAAAATCACCTCCTAATACCACAACGCTCTCAGAGCTACAAATAGAAAGTGCCTGATACAAAATTTTAAAAAAATCAACACGTTCCTTTCCTATATTAGGAGCGTATATGTTAAAGTTAAACAGAATATTCCCAATTTTCCTCTCTACACTTAAAAGGCGTCCCGGCACAATTTCCTCTATTAAACTCGGTTTAACCGTAATCCCTGGAGAAAATAAGATCGCCACCCCCGCACTAACATTAGTACCATGGCTCAGGATAACCTCCCCCTTCCAATCCCTAACCCAGTGATTCTGATTCTCTGAATCAGTGTGCGTCTCTTGTAAAAAACAAACACTCGCTCCCTCCTGTTCAATAAACTCAAACAAAAGCGCTCTTTTCTTTATGTCTCGACACCCATTGGCATTAAGAGATCCAATCTGAAATAATGTCATCGAGATTGTTAAATATAAAACAGAAAAAACAGCACATTTTGAAAAAGTTCTATTATAAAACTTTGCCATATTAAAACCTGGTTTTCCTTACGCGTTGCAGTAACAAGCGTTTTGTACTACTAATGAACTTTGAAAGTCTGAAGCGTTTTTTCTGATCAAATTCCTCCATTGTAGACTTTTTCATCACTACATTACTAGAAATCACAAATAGCTTTAAATTAGAAAAGTACGACTGCACGTTTACTGCCCTTTTCCCCTTTGTGATGTCTAAAAAGTCACTTATTTGTTTCAGTGTATATAATTTTTGTTTACTATGCTGACTCACCGAGATGCTCGAAAGCAGCGAGGAGTCGGACAGCCCCCCGTCATCTTCAAGATCTTCGCCGACAGAAAACTCCGCTTCCTCCATTGTGTCATAGTCTGCAACAGCAACTCCTCCTCCCTCTTGTTGAGGCAGGGAGTCAGCCAGGAAAGAAACGGTAGCCGCGGCGGGCTGAGACCCGGCGCTGCCACTCACCTCCCTCCCTGAACCGGGAGCCAGCACAGACCCAGACTGAGATCCGGGTCCGTCTCGACCGCCAGTCCCCAAGCCCTGATCCACCGTGACAGCGGTAGAGACCCACCGCCGGGATCTCAGACTCGAGCTCCCTCTCCCGCAGCCCCGAAAGTGGAGGCTCGGTGCTGCCGTGTGAGACGGACACAGGGCCCCATACTGACTAACCCTCACCGCTCGCACGGGGGTCTCCAATATTTGACCCTTTTGTGATCTTTTTTTTTTTAGCCACTAATGAAAACGGCTCTCCTCCATTTTCTATCTCAACTTCGTTGGCAGCTACTACTCCCGCTGGCTCCGCCACCGGCAGCGCCTGGTTGTCAGTATCTGCCCCGGCAAATCTTTTTTTCCGCGGCATTGGTTCCGGCTTCTTCAGCCCCGACTCCTCCTGTGCCCTTCGAACAATCTTGGCTCCACCATCCTTGTCCGCACCGTCAGCAGGGTCTTTTCTACAAGCCCTTTTTAAGTGACCATATCCCCCACAGTGGAAACATCTCATTAATTCTGAACTAATATAAATAATATAGTCCTTGCTTTCTACTGTGATCTTTACTGAAAGGTCTCAAACATCTTCCTGTCTTTTCATTAGCAGAAACGTTTGTCTCCTAAAAGACATGACGTGTTTAAAATCAGGGTTTTTACACCCCAGCGGGACCATTTTTATCGGGGCCATAATTTTGCCGTACCGGCACAACTCTCTCTCTAAAACTTCATTCTTAATAAATGGAGGCACATTAGATATCATAATCTTTTTGGAAGGGGTAGATAAAGGTAAAGCAGACACAAATGATTCTCTCACCCAGAGCCCACTCTGTACAATTTTGTTAACCATTTGTTCCTGGCTGAGAAAAACCACTATGGCCTTGTTCATTCGTGAGGCTGACTTAATATTTTCAGCCCCAATCTCTTTACCCACAGCAAGCAGACACTCTTCAACAGACACCGCATCATCAGGAATACATTTAAACCCATGTCTGCAGGTCATAGACCCAAACCCCTCTACTTGTGACCCCATATATAGGCCACAAGCTGACAAAAAGTCAGCTCATGGACAAAAAAAACCCCAAAACACTTATATTTTTTAAACTCACTTATTCAGGGGAAAAAAAAAAAATGATATATTAAAACCCTAAAAGTCCTCCAGAGCTCCTGCTCACAGCACCTCTGTACTCACCACCACTCAAGCTCCTCCCACTACCCACAATCCTGAGAGAGAGAGAGACTGTTTCCTTTCAATTTAAGGAAGAGAACAATTTTAAAAAATGGTTTAGAAAAACAAATTGAAATTGTTCATTCCGTATATGTGTTATAGTGTACCAGTATAAGTCAAGTTTAATACTTAGTATTTCTTTTTTTTTTTGCAAAAGAAAAATGAAGCTTTTATTGTAACAAAACAACTAACACCCCAGAAAGTAATTTAAGTTCCCAAAAATATACCTCAGTTGTTTAACATTAACAGTTTTATTTCCCTTTTGCAAAGAAAATGAATGCAATGTTTAGCCCTTACATTTTATTTGGGTATATAAAACCATACATTGCTCCTTAATAAGGTGGCCCTTTATACTGCAGAATCAGTTATAAGGTGTTATGGTCGTGGCTCCGTTTTGCCCCATAATGCCATTTCTCTAGCACTTGTATTTGTTTTTAAATTATTGTTTGTTTGTTTTTGTTTTTTCAGGCATTCATCCGCCGCTGCCTGGCATACCGGAAAGAGGATCGGATAGCCGTCCACCAGTTGGCTAGTGATCCGTACTTGATGCCTCACATCCGAAAATCTGTCTCCACCACAGGTGCCCCTGGGACTGCCATCCCTTCGACATCCGGCTCCTCCAATAGCAGTGCTTCAAACTGAGCTGCTGCTCTGAACAGTGTTGGCAAAGAAGATTCAATTCCAAGTAAAATTTAAAAAGGAGAAGGGGGGGAAAAAGAAAGAAACTCTAGTTGGAAATGGCTGAGAAACCGAGTTGTCGACCAGGTGTTTATCATTTCCTTCAGCATGAAAACATCCACTCTCGACAAGACAAATGTATCCATTAGGGTGCAAGACAGAGAGGAAAAGAGAGAGAGGATGAGATGTATTATCAAGAAGCTGTGGCTGCTGGTGAAAAACTAGATACCATCATTCTGACGGATTACTTCAATCAGAACAGCTTAAGATGGTTGAAAGACAGAAACAGATCTATTTGTGATCATCTTCAATTGAACTCCTCTGGAACTGAAGTTGGGATGTTGATTTAGTTTCTTTCTTTCTTAAAAGTTATTAGTCAACATCTTTTGTTTTGCAGAAATCTAAGCACAAGTGTTAGGCTTGGGAACAATTGCATTTTACTCCCTTGCCTTTGAAAGTTTGCGACTACCCGTTGGTGGTTTTAGAATTAGTGAGTTTTATTTTTTTTTAATCCCTTGTATTATTTTTTTTAAGGGGAGGTAGGGGCTGACTCCTGAAGTGAACAGGTTACACTGTGGATTGCGTTTATCAATTCTGTTTTAACAGAAACCAAACTGGAAACTGGCCTTTTAATGTATAAAGAGCCACGTGTTTTGAATTTGGGGCTGGATTTTAATTAAGAGGGGGATGCGTATAAACCATTAAATAATAATATTGAAAGAGATCCGTGTTTTCAACTTATTCCAGTTGCTTTCTAAAATTAATGGCCTTTTCACAAGTCTGTAGGTGTAAATCTTGAGTTTTTAGTCAAAAAATATACACCTACGCAATAGACCACGTTGAGCTCACACGTGACGTACCATTACGTAATAAAAATTATTCTAACACAGACCAGGGTCCCAATTAGGCCCCTTACAAAATATGACACAATTATTATTGTTGGTATTCTTCTATTGCTGCCTGATGGCATATAAAGAGAATTCATGCAGGGGTACATTTCCTGTGTGTACCATTATATATAGTACCAGATATGTATTAAGTCTGTAAAGTTCACAGACCTTTTATGGAATTGTCATGGAGCATCAACAGTAGATGCATTTTATTTTTAAAGTAAGACAGTTATTTTGCTAAATAAAATGCTGGCATATTTGTGGGCAAGCTTACTATACAGTAACTATTCAGTGAAAATGGCGCCTTAAGTTTGAGAATCTATTCCAAGCATATCGGCAGGGGTACTGTACCCGTACATACAAATTATTTCCTAATTCATGGACAGTGATATATTTGATGTCAAGTTTTTAACTAAATGTTCTGTCTTAGCTTTGGCTTGTCAGCATTTCACATTGGCACACAGTATTTGTAATGTAAAATAACAATGAAAGGGAAATAATATGGTTGTGGTAAAAGCATTGGTAAAATAATTGACTAATTGATCATGGCAAATCTTCTCAACTAGTTTGCTAAGCGGTCGAAACACTGTAGCTGTAATTTTTATGCTAACAAAAAGCTGTAATTTTAGTCCATTTTCAAACCCTTGCTGCATAGTTTACAGGAGTGAATTGAAAAGTACTAGCAGACATCGAGTTAAGGCATGACTACACGCTGTTACTGACTTCTTAATGACCCGAGAGCAATAACTCACTGATCGTAGTGATTCTACACAGGCAATAAAATGAATCTTGAAATACTTTCTAAAAGAACTCTATCCCAGCAATATATTTACAGATGTTTGTGTAGCCTTAGTGGTCCTGTAAAATAGTTGCTGCTAGCTATTGGTTTACTCCTGTTTATTTTTTTAATACATGCCCACTAGTGAAGGTAGAATAAATAGAGAACAGATTTAAACATCATGGGATTTGGTTTCCATTTCTTATTTTGTTATTTTGTTACATCCTTGAAACTTATTTTTAAAAGGTTTGCACTCAGCAAGGTTCATAGTAAAATATTCTCGACTGAAGTCCATTTCAACTTTCTTGTAGTTAGTTCCCTGCAATGGCTTTTTCAATATAAGACCAGAGGTAAAAGTGAGACTAATTTGTTTCTAAGTATCACCTCCAACACCTGGGTAGGCTTCCTTATAAAGAAAAAATAAAATAAGACAATTTGCATCTTGTTAGCAGCAGCTTCACAAATCAAATTAGTTACACTTTCTTTCTGTACAGCTATGACCAAAGGTTTAGCACCACTTAGAATTTTAAGATTGAGACATAATTAAACACACCCACAAAAAAAAACAACTTTATGAACATAATCTAGATCTTTTAGTTAACATCATGTAATCAAAGAAACTATAAAATGATTCGCAAAAGTCTACCAGAAGCCATCATAGTAGTAGTTGTAATGGTTTTTAGTAGGGAACATATTTATATGAACCTTGCTGTGCTCAAACTTTTTAAAAACACAGCAATGATTCAAATCATTTTAGATAGGAGATACTGGCATATATACTGCTGTATCCTAGCCAGTGTAACTAAATGCCAGAGAGCCTGACTAGATTTTTTTTTTTTTTTCAGCCACCACAGTTTGTTGAAAGTTAGGCTGCTTTTCCGAGATTTCTCTATTCCCTCTGTACCATCAGAGTCCCAGAGAAACAAAGAAAATGCAGAGCTGTGACAATGAACAGCATTACAATCCATTCATACAAATTGCAAGTATATTTGTTTAAACTATAGCCATCGCTTAAGGTGTAAGCGTAAACTAACAGTAGTGGAAAGATAGATGTTAATAGTTTCATTTCTCACACTGGGGGTCAAAGGAACCCCTGAAACACTGGGATCCAAGTCGATGGCTTGTCCACACAGTTACAATCACAGTTGCAATGCAAGTGTAGCTCTTCTGTATTTTTATTTGTTACCTTGTGGCATGTATTTTGTTTAGTATTGCTATAAGGTCTATAAGTAAAATGATCCACTGTGTCAAACAGATCAGTGGTGTACATATCTCCTGCCAAAGCTGTAAATACAATGGTAGGGTAGACAGATATTTATTTAAACAACTTCTTGTAAATAAAATATATCCATCTTAAGTAGTATTTAAAATGTTTGACCCCAGGATAATTTTCAGGTGGGTTGGGTTCCAGGGATCGCTGCTCCATACTGCCAGTTTCACAATGTCACAATACATGTGTATTGATTTTGATCCACAAGTATATTAAAATAGGGCTCCTGAATTGCCCAAGGGTCCCCTGCCTGCTTACAGGACTGAAATAAATGTGCAAAGGTAAAACTATTAAGAAACTCAAGTTGACAAACATTTGTCTGCTTGACATTTCTACATTTTAGATGTGTTTTTTTTTTTTCTTTTAAAGTACATTTATACATTTTCCAATTTTCAAAGTAAAAATCAGATTTTTTTATATTTCAACTTAAATGTATCTTCAGTTTTTTCCAGTTAAGTGATTTTTTAATAAATATGTGTCCCCCCCAGTTTAGTAGTTATTTAATTGGACAACATAAAGCCCCATGCATATACACCCACCATACAGTGATGATCTGGTAATGCATTTTATTTGTTAGATTATAAGAAAAACACAGGCCAGATCAACTGCATTGAGATACTTAAACTAGAACAGTCCGGCTGATTTGATAAAGAATTCAACTTCTTGTAACCGTATTAAGTGGGTTCTAAGATTAGCACAGGTTGCTCTCTCCAGGTATAACAGATAACTGGCCAAATTCCGGAGAACTTTTGAATAGTCTTCAGAACTCATGCAAAAGTTAGATATCAAGATGTAGGCACTTAAACAAATGGACGGATTGGAGCATCATTAGACTGTGATACTTTCAATAAGTAAAGATTTACAAGTTTTATTAACATTGATTGGATAAGCAATTTCCATAGGAAAGAGTCAGCTTCCATACCCCCACTTTTCCTACTCTCAATGTTTAACCTAACCATCTGTGCAGCAGGCCTTGCAGGCTGGCACTTTAACCCTTCAGGGGCCTTGCTGATGAAGACTGCTCCCATTTCCACATCTGGTCTGCAGGTGGGACTAGCGATACACGTGGGCTGATAGATCCAACATGCTGTTTTTAATGCATATTTCTCCCTTGGAATTTGAAAACACAAAATGTCTGAAACACGAGGCTTGGGAATATCCCAAATGTGTGTAATCACTGTGTGCAATCTACATGCGGTACCATTCAGGGCAAGTAAAAAGCACCGCAGTTTTTCTCTCAGGTAAATGACTGATCTTCCTCAGTAGAAGGTGGACTGCAATATACAGTCTACAGGTAACCAGAGTCAGAGGCAGATAGGTAAGTGGTCCTGCTTCAAGTAATTAACATTAGCTGTATTTTTAAGTAACATTATAAAGGTGGTGTTTTAATTAGGTGCTTTACAGTTTGTGATTAGTACCAGGTGAGTGTGGTTAAATTGAATTGAGGCTGATTTGCAATTGGATTGGTTTACACACAGCTTTTATCCATCTAGTTAGTATAATAGACGGCTTGCCTATTTGTGCGCCAGCCAACCGAACAGCCTCTCTATCAAAGAGCTGTGAGGAGAGGCTGTTGGAGAAAATCTGAACCAATCTGAACTCTCTCCCCTCCTGCCCTCTCTCTGGTGCCCTCTGGAACTGTCACTCCTCTGCTAACAAAGCTGATTTCATATCTGCCTTTGCCTCCCACCTCTCTCTCTCGATTTTCTTGCTCTCACTGAAACCTGGCTGTCTCCTGATAACACTGTAACTCCTGCTGCCCTGTCCTCTCTGTACGTCCTGTCCCATAATCTGAGTCTCACTGGACAGGGAGGTGGGACTGGTCTTCTCTCTCCCTCCTTACTCTTTTCTGTCCCCTCTGACCTCTCCTCACTCTGTTAACACCTTTGAATTTCATGCTGTCCAACTAACCTCTCCCTGTCAACTCCTGCTAATTGTACTGTACCGTCCCCCTGGACCTCTCACTCACTTTCTTGATGAACTCGACTATCTCCTCTCCTCCCTCCCCTCTCTGTCTACCAGCTTTCCTGTTAGGTGATATCTATATCCATCTCTCCAACCCCACGCACTCTGCCGGATTCCTTCATCTCCTTCACTCCTTCAGCTTCTCTCTCTCTCCATCCCCTCCTACCCACAAAGCTGGCCGTCAACTGGACCTCACCTTCTCCAGGGCCTGCTGCCCGTCTCTGTCACCCCTCTGGACCTCTCTGGCAACGGGAATGAGAGAAGGAAAGAAACAATTCTCCATGAAAAATCAATCTGGAATTTAATTGTTTCTGCTGTATTCCCAAATTCACTATCCACTTTTTCAGCCAGTTTGTGATGTTCTTATTCTAGCTTCCTATACCCTCCTAATGCAAAGATCGTGGTATATGGTGGTTGTTTTATAGAGGTAGCTCAGCTACAAAAAAATATATATATATATAGTTTTTCTACTACCTTTTATATATATATATATATATATATATATATATATATATATATATATATATATATATATATATATACACAGTACTGTGTTTTAGGCAGGTGTGAAAAAATGCTGTAAAGTAAGAATGCTTTCAAAAATAGACATGTTAATAGATTATATTTATCAATTAACTAAATGCAAAGTGAGTGAACAGAAGAAAAATCTAAATCAAATCCATATTTGGTGTGACCACCCTTTGCCTTCAAAACAGCATCAAGCATCAATTCTTCTAGGTACATTTGCACACAGTTTTTGAAGGAACTCGGCAGGTAGGTTGGGCCAAACATCTTGGAGAACTAACCACAGTTCTTCTGTGGATTTAGGCAGCCTCAGTTGCTTCTCTCTCTTCATGTAATCCCAGACAGACTTCGATGATGTTGAGATCAGGGCTCTGTGGGGCCATACCATCACTTCCAGGACTCCTTCTTGTTCTTTCACGCTGAAGATAGTTCTTAATGACTTTCGCTGTATGTTTGGGGTCGTTGTCATGCTGCAGAATAAATTTGGGGCCAATCAGATGCCTCCCTGATGGTATTGCATGATGGATAAGTATCTGCCTGTACTTCTCAGCATTGAGGAGACCATTAATTCTGACCAAATCCCCAACTCCATTTGCAGAAATGCAGCCCCAAACTTGCAAGGAACCTCCACCATGCTTCACTGTTGCCTGCAGACACTCATTCGGTATGCGCTCTCCAGCCCTTCAGTGAACAAACTGCCTTCTGCTACAGCCAAATATTTCAAATTTTGACTCATCAGTCCAGAGCACCTGCTGCCATTTTCTGCACCCCAGTTCCTGTGTTTTCGTGCATAGTTGAGTCGCTTGGCCTTGTTTCCACGTCGGAGGTATGGCTTTTTGGCTGCAAGTCTTCCATGAAGGCCACTTCTGACCAGACTTCTCCGGACAGTAGATGGGTGTACCAGGGTCCCACTGTTTTCTGCCAGTTCTGAGCTGATGGCACTGCTGGACATCTTCTGATTGTGAAGGGAAGTAAGCATGATGTGTCTTTCATCTGCTGCAGTAAGTTTCCTTGGCCGACCACTGCATCTACGGTCCTCAACGATGCCCGTTTCTTTGTGCTTCTTCAAAAGAGCTTGGACAGCACATTTGGAAACCCCTGTCTGCCTTGAAATTTCTGCCTGGGAGAGACCTTGCTGATGCAGTATAACTACCTTGTGTCTTGTTGCTGTGCTCAGTCTTGCCATGGTGTATGACTTTTGACAATAAACTATCTTCAGCAACCTCACCTTGTTAGCTGAGTTTGGCTGTTCCTCACCCAGTTTTATTCCTCCTACACAGCTGTTTCTGTTTCAGTTAATGATTGTGTTTCAACCTACATATTGAATTGATGATCATTAGCACCTGTTTGGTATAATTGTTTAATCATACACCTGACTATGTGCCTACAAAATCCCTGACTTTGTGCAAGTGTACCTAGAAGAATTGATGCTGTTTTGAAGGCAAAGGGTGGTCACACCAAATATGGATTTGATTTAGATTTTTCTTCTGTTCACTCACTTTGCATTTAGTTAATTGATAAATATGATCTATTAACATGTCTATTTTGAAAGCATTCTTACTTTACAGCATTTTTTCACACCTGCCTAAAACTTTTGCACAGTACTGTATGTATATGTATGTATATATATATATATATATATATATATATATATATATATATATATATATATATATATATATATATATATTATATAGTTTTTCTACTACCTTTTAATTCTAGAGCAAGCTGTGCAATGCAGCCAGACACTCAATTGGATATGTGTCTAACTCTACTGATTGGATGTAGCGTGTTGTAATCCTCTGGATTTCTGCCCACAGCTTGTGTGCAGCACAGTTCTAACATGGCAAGCCATTGGGAAAGGGTCCTGTCAATGGAGCAATGGACATAATGCTTTGTTAAGTATCATACTCTGCTATCATCTGTGCCTTAGCAACTGCTGTACCAAGCCTTTCATCAAAGAAATAATCCGTATGTACGATGTTGCCAGTTATAACTTGGCTGACTCATTGGGGTTTAAAATATCTTGGGGTTTCAGTTCTTCACTTCATGGTATTTTCTGGCACTACTCTAGGTTCTCGCTTTGCTTTGCTTGCCTTGCTTTCTAGGAAGTCTGTTCCTGCTTTACTTCCTTGGTTGCTTCACAACAGCAGTGTCTTCTGAATAATATTACTGTTTGAAAGCATGTCAGTCATTAGGGGAAGCAGCTGACTGGTTACAAGAAAGAAGACAGTGAAATGGTGGGGACTAAAGCATAGCTTGCAAACAGAGATTTTTTTTAACCTAGTGTAGTACCAGATACACTGATTTAAAATGAAAATACATGTTTGCTAAACAGCAAATTTGAGAGCCACATAATTAATGGATGTGCATGGCAGAGAACTATTTTGCCCCCAATTTTCTCCCCAATTTGGAATGTCTAATTATGTTCTGTCACTCCAATGCCTCACAACAGCTCAGGAGACTTGAAGGTCAGTTCTTCCGATCACACAATGAATCGCCTCTTTACACCCAGCAACTCAGGAGTGGATGTCAGCGAGCTACTGGCTTCTGGAGGACAAAGACCAGCCCTGAAGGTGTCCACTTGAGCTCACCAGGTGCCTGGTCAGTAGGGTTTGTTGTAGCGGCAGAGCCAGTGCAACACTCTCTCGGGAAACCCTTGCGAAAAGAACACAACTCATTTTATTCTAGGTATCTGGATACCCAGGTATTTTTTTGAATGCTGGTACTGCCACTGTCTTAGATCAATTGAATCCTATTATTATTATTATTATTATTATTATTATTATTATTATTATTATTATTTCGTCCTTAGCAGACACCCTTATCCAGGGCGACTTACAATTGTTAAAAGATATCACATTATTTTTACATACAATTACCCACAGTTCGTGTGGGAGAAGTTAGACAACAAGCAGTGGAAGGGTTGAAGAGCATAGACAGCAGCGCTTTACCAGGCAAACTAAAACTCTGGTGCTTTCAGTTTGGTCTACTGCCGAGGTTGCTGTGGCCACTGACTGTCTATGAGGTTTCTTTGACAACAGTAGAGAAGCTGGAAGCCTTAATCAGTTCATACATCAGGAAATGGTTGGGAGTTCCACGCTGCCTCAGTAGAGTGAGACTTTATGGTAAAGGAATACTGCAGCTACCAGCATCCGCTCTGACCGAGGAGTTTAAGTGCGCCAAGGTCAGACTGGAAATGACATTAGTAGAGTCACGCGACAAATGCGTAAGGGAGGCAGCACCTGTGCTGAAAACTGGAAGAAAGTGGGTGGCAAAGAAAGCTGTGGAGGATGCAAAGGCTTCCCTTCAAATTGGTGATATCATGGGGCAAGTTCAGCATGGAAGAGGGGGTCTTGGTCACATATCTCAGCTCAACGGAGGAAGATGGTAGTCAACGAGGTGCAAAAGCAGGAGGAGAGGATGAGGTGTATAAAGGCCATTTCCCAGGCCAAGCAGGGAGAATGGATGAGATGGGAGAGTGTGGAACAACGCAAGATTGGCTGGCAATGGAACAGAGCAGGATCAGTTTCCTCATCAGGTCAACATATGATGTTCTCCCATCACCACAGACCCTAAACCTCTGGATAGGAGAGGATCCCTCATGCCCTTTGTGTTCATCACCTGCAACATTAAGGCACATTTTGACAGGATGTAAGGTGGCTCTTAGCCAAGGACGGTTTACTTGGCGCCATGACCAGGTGCTGCGATGTTTGGCCTTAGCATTGGAAGACAAGTGTAACATGACCAATAAGTTGCCACCTGTTCCATCAAAACATTACACACAAAAGACAACATTCCTCCGTCCAGGAGAGCAACCACCAAGAAAAGGTGTTAAAACCAATCCTCACCCAGGACAACTGGAAGCTGCTAGAGACTGGAAAATGCTGGCAGATGTTGGTCAACGGCTTATTTTTCCACCTGAGATTGCTACCACTAACCTTCGACCAGATATTGTCTTGTGGTCTGGATCAGCAGACCTTGTTCACCTGGTAGAGTTAACAGTGCCATGGGAGGATGCTGTAGATGAGGCGTATGAGAGGAAGAAACTGCAGTATGCTCAACTAGCCATTGAAGCGGAACAGCGAGGATGGAGAGTCCGGGTTTTTTCTGGCACACTCTACAACCCGCTTTCTCAGAGACGTCGGATTCAGTGGCCAAGAGTTGCGTCGCACAGTGAAGAACTTATCTGAAGCAGCAGAGAGGAGCAGCAACTGGCTGTGGTTGAGACGGAAAGATTCTGGCTGGGGATCTCAAGCACAACAGAAAGAAAGAAATGCTGATGTACAGGTAAGTAAGTTGGGCTGAGTTGAGTGGGGGCGGAGGGGTGATTCTGGGACGCCAGAATCACCGTCGACCCCTCTTGAGGTGTCGTGGGCTAGTCGATGAAACACCGAGGATGGAAGGTGCCCACTTAAAGACCCCAGAGATGTACCCTTCTTAGGTCAATCCAGACGGTTGTCATGCTGATGCGCTGGGGAGACCACACTGTGGTTGATCCCCGGAGCCAGCATCGCAGCCGTTGTGTGTGCTGATGCGCTAGGGAGGCAAAATAAGCTGATCCCTGGAGCCAGCATTACACTTCAGCCATCAACACCTGACAGAAGGATATCTACATCATCATATGGAAGGAAACGCAAATGGATGGAGACACCTATGGATCACATTAGTTTACTGTAAAGCTACGTCTTAGTTGGTGCTTATCTTGGCGAGAGCCGAGTTCAAATCAGCATGAAGTTTTAACATCTACTCTCGTGTAATGGAAATCAAGCACCTTGCTCAAGGGTACAGCAGCAGTGTCCCCCACCTGGGATTGAACCCATGACCCCTCCGGTCAAGAGTCCAGAGCCCTAACCACTACTCCACACTGCTGCCCTGTGGTTACAGTTTTGGCATCAGAATTCCGCATGGCTTCATATTGAGGTGTTGCAGTCATGTGAACCCAGCAGGCTACGCCACCATACTGGCGGTTAAAACAACCATGGCGGCTAATGCAAAAACGGTATCTTCCGCACCAGGAGCGCCCCCAGAAATCTTTCACATAGTATGCAAAACTGAACCACACCGCCATCCCATTATAACGGCGAGTGATGAAACTTCATACAGTAGTAGCGGACTATGGGAAATTAATGTCAACGAAAGAATTAAGTTGATTGGTCACATGATTTGGCAGCCATATTGGATTTTCCAAGCCAAATTTTCATATGTCCGTAAAATCAACACCGTTGCACGAAAACTCACGAAACTAGGTAGGGTGGTAGGCATCTAAGGCAAGTTGTGTCAGAGTGAAAATGAAGATCATAGGTCACATGGTGTGGCGGCCATATTGGATTTTGCGAGAATTTTGGACAATTAAAAAAAGTGTTCTTCTCCGAATCCGCTTATCACAGAGATGTGAAACTTGGTGCAATAGACTACCCTCATGGCCTAGATTTACGGTTGTTCAATAGAAGTTGATTGGTCACATGGTCTGGCGGCCATATTGGATTTGTCAAAACTATTCAAACGTTTTCTTCTCTGAAACTGTTATGCCGATTGAAGCCAAACTTTGCATACGTAGCCTTGGCAAGGTTGTCTATCAAGTTTGTGCAAAGCAACTCACTACATAAAAAAAACATGGCCACCGTGAGCCAATCAAATTTCAGCTGTGGTGAAATTGCACATATTTGCACATATTACCTTGCGTGTCGTAGTTACTATAGAATACACAAATTAACCCATATAAGCTCTATTCAACTTGGCTGTGACCTTTGACCTGTCCTTAAGGTAAAATGCAAAATTAACTTATAACTCCTGCAGATAGGGTAATGGTTACTATGGAACACATATAGGAACACATATGCGCTATTCAAAAATTGTCTTGACCCTGACCTTTGAACTCTCCTTAAGGTAAAGTGCAAAACTCGCTTAGAACTCTTATAACCTTGGAAGCAGTCAAGTTGCTTGCAACTTCTAGTTGTATTCGGAATACAATAAACAAATAGCTTTTCCTATGGTTATACTATGCATTTACCAGTTTTCCATGGTTGGCCATGTTTTTTAATGCACTTGTACCTCCTCTGGCTTTAAAATTTATGCTTTATTACAGTTTGCATTGCCTTTACTATGTACAGTAGTTAAAATAAATATCATTAATTGTTTTAAGGTGTGTAACAGAGGAGATCTAGACTGACTATCTGGCATATGCGTATTACTGCAGGTAGAGGGCAGCAATCTCGTAGGAGCTGCCTGTCAGTCATGGCGATGACACGGAGAGGTGGGGAAGAGGGTGTGTGGGCTTTCCCTCTCTCTGAGTGGCTGAGAGGCGGGCCTTGGGAGATTGCTCGGCCCATAAGTACTGCGCTTGGTTGTGCATTCGGGTGGCCGTGTTTGGGAACACACAGTGACACTGACAGAAGACGTCAGTTTTAAAACAAAAACAGCCAGCCTTAAAATAATTTAAAGAGAAAATAAATAAAAGAAATAATCACGTGCCCGAGGGGACGTGTTTAGTTGTACGGATAAGTCCGGCCATCCCAGTGTATAGGGTAACTGAGCGTAGGACGGAGGCCCGTTCTGACCGGCTTAGTGGCAGAGGGGGCACTGCGTAAGCAGCACTTTTGTTTGTAGTTTTATTACTGTAATTTATTTTCCCTTTTTCTTTTGCCTTTGGTTTTTATTATTATTTACAAGCACTTGCTGTGCCTTTGCCTATGAACCTGTATTGGTAACACCGTGGTTCCAGTTACTGTTGTCAGTATCCAGTCCACGGACAACAGCTCCCTCTACTGGTCAAAATAAATCAGTGCGCCTTAGCGGCGTTACAAATAATGTACTGTCTCCTTGTGTCAGTGAATTGCCCACCACCCTTCCACAAGGTGTTATTTACCTTAAGATGTGACACATTGCAAAGCCCAGAGAGGTTTAGTAAAGCATGTTAAACATGGTGAACTATGGTAAATGCATAGAGAGAACTTTAAAATCACAGTGCAACTTTACCACAGTAAACTTTTAAAAAGGTTCCATTCAAATGATACATTTTTTTTATTTATTAATATCATTATTATTATTAGCAATTATATTCCAGTTGTAAACATCTGTGTGTTTTTACAGGAGATTTAGAAATGTTTTAAAAATATGTTGCAAAATTCATACCCAACAAAGACTATTTAAAAATACATATTCATGGCCAGGATTAAAATACAAGACATATGTGGTACAAGCGAATGATTTACATTTAAAAAAATTACAATTGAATGCTACTATTATTTTTAAATCATGTAGTGGAGCGCCATGGGAATGGTCTTTGTCCAAACTGACTGTTGGGTCAGTAGATCAGGGAGTTGTTTTTCTAGATGGTGGAATTGCAGACCATTTTATATGTTAAGAATGTAAAGAATATTTCAGTAAATACATGGTAGTGATGAGCTACACTTGCACTGCTATAGAAGGTTTTTCTTTTGGTTTTTTTCCGAAGTTTGGAGTGGTTGCTATGTATCGATATATATGATATTCCACCCACCACAGCAAAAATGTATGCCTACGCAGATGACTTGGCCTTGTCCATCTTTGGAAAATCCATTCCAACAATTGAAACTGCACTGTCCCGGGACATGAATAGAATGGCCTCCTATCTGCATCAATGGAGATTCAAACTTAGCCAAACAAAAACAACAGCATTGTTTTTCCATCTGAATAATGCAATGGCTCACAAGAGGATCAAGATTGACCTGAATGGAAATGAACTTCTTTTCACAAACAACCCAGTGTACCTGAGAGTAACTCTGGATAGGAGCCTTACCTACAGAGAACACTTACTGAAAACCATCTAAGAAGGTCAACTCTCACGTTGGTGCTATCAGACGATTGGCAGGAACCACCAGGGGAGCCAATTTCATTACCCTGAGGACATCAACACTCACACTAGTATACACATCTACTGAATGCTGCTGTCAAGCATGGGGGTGCAGTAGCCACATTAACAAAGTTGACGTTGCCTTAAATTCAGCAATGAGAATAGTTACTGGGTGTGTAACATACACTCCTGTCGACATGCTGCCAATACTATCAGGCACACTACCTCTACAACTAAGAAGGCAGAAGACAACTCTTGATCTTGCTAAGCGTTCTCAACAAAACCAGGAGCACCTGCTTCATGAAGTTGTGGAGCAACCCATATATAAGAGGCTAAAGCCAAGAAACACCTTCAGACAGGAGGCAAAAGGACTGTTGCAACAGTGTGGAAGTGGGAGCAGCACCCTATGGCCACGTGAAAAACACCCCAAAAATTGGAATGATGCTGATTCTCATCTCAAGCATTTTCTAGGTAGCCCAACATCTTATCCACCTGGGTACAAGCTTCCCCGAAACCTATGGATTAAACTAAATAGGATTCATTCTGGAGCTGGTCGCTTCAATGCCACACTCTGTAAGATGGGTTTGAAGGACAGCCCAATGTGTAACTGTGGTGATGCACTGCAGACTGTTGACCACCTCCTAGAATGTGTAGTACACCCATAAATCCAAGATGAGGACTTGCCCAGTGTCAATGAAAATGCTGTTGAGTGGCTTCGTCGCATTGATGATGTGTAGAGAATGAGACGAAATGTCAAGTGTACGAGAGAAGAAGGGTGCATGGAAGGTCAGATGACTTTTGTTAGAATGTGTTCTTGTGCAAAATTGCAGTAAACTAAGGTGTTTGGTAAAATGCATGTGCCAGTGAATGCTTTGGACAGTTCAGTATATCACCACAATATAGTGAAGCAATTATTTTGTCCAGGCCTCTACTATTCCATGAAACAACACCACCATTTCTGGTGGAGACCAAATACATACCCGGTGTTCCAGTTCTGTATAAGCAGTAAAACATGAGAAAGTTTACAAACGAGAGGAGGCTATTCAGCACATCCTGAGTAGCTGATTGATAGCAGAACTTTGTCAAGTTGGGTCTTAAAGGGTCCGAGTGATTTTGCCTCATGACTGGGCAGCCCATTCCATACCCTCACTGTGTCTCCTTCCCTCTGTCCTAAGTCTATTTTCATCTGGTCCTGGTTTCTGTGCTGCACTTAAAGTATTTGGGTTAACTATGTCAACACTTTAAGATTTTAAAGACTTCAATCATGCCCCCACTAATTCTTTTGTTCTTAGCAAAATCCATGGTAAACCCAAAATGTAGTAAAGCACAGCCAAGCACGGTAAAGAGAAGAATGATAACACATAATAAATACTTAGAATCAAAATGGGAAACTTACAGTGCAGATTTACCATGTGTGATGATAGTAACAAACTTGCTTGCCCTCCAGAGCACTTTGTTTCACACTTGCCCAGGAGTGTCTGAGATTTTCCCCAAGCATTGGAACTTTTCTGTGCTTCCTGCCACGTTCTTAATACAAGCCAAGGGGTTCATTCAACTTTTCAGTCATGATTATAATTAGAAGTGAGGGTGTTGCTATTTGACTCTAGACAGGTCCTGTCCTGAACTGAACTCTACTGCTCATCTGTTTAAACAGCACAGCCTTTGCAATCCCTGTCCAATGAATAAAAGCAGCTGAATTCTTTTAGATAGTACTTTGGTTCAAAAGTTGAGACATTATTTACAATAAAGGTTCATTACAGTAATTTAAGTCCCTGTGTAACTCATATCTGCTTTAAGCTCACTCAGCTACTGGGAACCGAGCATTAGTGGGTAGAATGATGTTCCTGGGTTTAATTACTATGACTGAGGAAACATTTGAAATGATATGTTAAGACCAGGTTAATAAGCACACCAGGATTTTGATTGTCCAAATACATCCAAGGAAAGCAAACTATGCAAATATATTGAATACATGATACAATAACATAGTTACAGCATGCTTTTTGAAAAGAATTTTAAAAAATGAACTTTAAATCAGAACTTTAAAGAATCTTGAAATTTATTTTGTTAAATCTTCAATGTATTGTAATATAAATCAAGAAATGATAAGGAACACACTAACATAGCAAAAATAATAAATTACGAATGCAAGAAGTTGTGAATTTTAGTGTTGAAGCTTGCATAATAATTCCAAAATCCGTACCTGCCGTGCTCTTTTATTCACTATATATGGAAGAATCCTCATTTCATAAAACTGGATCTGAAACTAATCTCTTTGCAAGCCTTACTTGAAATTGTCCTCACCCCTTCAAAGTCTTCTTTCCTGCCATTAACCAACCATCTGCTTCAGTGGTGGCTGGTGGCTCAGATCATGTGATCTACTACTGCTTTTACTGTGGTTAATAGCAGATAAGAGTTTATAACGGAGCCTTGCCTCCTCTGAGGCACCACCACCACCACCAGAACTGTTAAGATGGGAATGTTGAATGTAAGGTTTTGGTTAAAATGTCATTTTATATATATATTTTTTTTGGTTGAACATTATTATATTATTATAACACCTTCATATTCCTCTGCCCAGCCTACCGCAGCTGTGGGAGATTCCACGAAGCGGTTGAAATAATAAACTTAAACTCAAGATTGGTGCTTGGAATGTTCAGACACTAAATGATGATCCCAGAAACATTAGACCGGAGAGCAGTACTGCAATTGTTGCACAGGTATTAGGGAGGTATAGCATTGATATCTCAGCCTTGTGTGAAGTACGCCTTCCTGATTCAGGACAGCTCACGGAGCATGTTGGAGGATAGACTTTCTACTGGCAGGGGAAGCTGGCCTTAGAGGAACATGAATATGGGGTTGGTTTTGCCATTAAGAATGACTTCCGGCTTGGAACTACTGCAGGGTATCAATGACTGCCTAATGTTACTTAAGATCCCCCTATCAGGGAGGCGGTTTCTTCATATCCTCAGTGTCTACGCTCCAAAAGATGCCTTCTACTACAACTTGTCTGCAGTCATTCGGAAGGTACCACCTCATGACAAGATCATTATACTGCACAACTTCAATGCAAGGGTAGGTAACAACTGTGACACCTGGCAGGGTGTTATAGGTCGCTACCGCATAGGTAAGCCCAGTGCAAATGGCCACCTGCTTCTCTCAACATGTGCAAAACACAACCTGGCAATTACTAACACCTATTTCCGTCCCAAAGAAGCTCAAGACCACCTGGAAACACATCATTACCAGGAAGAGTGACATCGCAGACTTCCATGTCACCAGGGTGATGAGGGGGGCAGACTGCTGGAGAGACCATAGACTGCTGTTGACAAAGGTCTGTCTTACTACTGCAAAACAGCAGTGGCAGCAGGCCCCAAGGGTACCAAGGAAGTACGCAGTTGGCAAGCTGGCTGCTGAGATAAGATCAGCCTTTCAGGATTCTGCTTTTGCTTACCTGAATTATGGAAAGTACCCTAATTGGTCCCTAAAGAGCACCCTGATTTCAGCAGCAACTGAAGTTCTTGGCCATCCCAAACGTCTTCATAAGGACTGGTTTGACGACAATGACTCAGAGAGCTGCAACAATGTAGGAAACTGTGACAATACAGATATTAAACAGAAGATCAGTGACAGGAAGAACAAGTGGTGGAGAGACAAGGCTATTGAACTCCAAAAACTGGCAGACTTAGGCAATACTGGGGAATTTTACAGTTCCTTAAAGACCATCTATGGCACTTCGAGGAGATCTACAATCCCCATAAAGAGTAAGGATGAAGCCTGCCTCCTGACAAACTCTGATGACATCAAGGCAAGGTGGAAAGCGCATTTTACCAAGCTCCTTGGTGTGTCAGGGCTTGCAGACATGAATGTTATCAATGGTCTACCACAAAGATTGTAGCAATTATCGGGGCATATCCCTTCTCATCTTCTCGTGTGTCTTACTGAACAGGCTACAAGCTTCCGTCACAGAGTATGTATTACCAGAAACACAGTGTGGCTTCCGCAGGAATTGTGGCACTTTTGTCAGCTGATGGAGAAGGCTAGAGAGCAGACATCTGACCTCTACATGGTCGATTTCTCAAAGGCGTTTGATACAGTCAACTGTCACTATATAGAGTACTGGAAAAGGCTGGCTGCCCGCCAGGGTTTATGAACATCATTAGGGCCTTACACGAGGACATGAAAGTCAGAATCAGTGTTGACAGTGAACTGATGGAAGAAATCCCAACAAGGAATGGGGTTAAACAAGGATGTGTGCTCGCGCCTACCCTCTTTGTTCTCTACGCAGGCAGTTATGTACAAACAAGCCTTTGCCGCCTGTGAGGACGGTGTTTACATCAGGTTTCGGGTTGATGGTGAAGTCTTCAGCCTTTCCAGACTAAAGGCACATATGCACTGTCTGAGGTCCTTGCTGCGGGACTGTCAGTTTGCTGATGATAGTGCCCTTGTGGTGCTGTCTGCACAGGCCCGTCAGAACATCGTGGATAGCTTTGCTCCTACAATGCCCCATCATCGTAGAGGGGGAGTCCTTATCACTGACAAGGGCCTTCAAGTATCTGGGAAGCACTGTCACCGATGACTGCGCTCTTGACGTGGAACTGGATAACCGCACCCATAGTGCCTCCTTAGCATTTGGTCGTTTGTGGAAAAGGCTCTGGTCATCCCATGATATCATCTCCCAAAGTAAGGTGGAAGTTTATTTGGCAGTGGTTATCTCTGCATTATTATATGGGTTAGAGACCTGGACCCTGTACAGGCATCAGATCAGGAAGCTATGCAAGCTCCAACAACGGCACTTGTGTTCCATCCTAAATATCCACTACACTGAGGGATTGATCAACAATGAGGTACTGGACAGGGCGGGCCTGGTGGACATTGAAATACTGCTGAAGCAAGGACATGTAATGAGGATGCCAGATGATCGCATTCCAAAGCAGATCATGATTGGCGAACTCTACCAAGGCAGCCTTTCAAAGGGTCATCCTCTCCTTCATTGGAAAGATACTCCTAAAAGATACATTAAAGCGATGTGGTCTTCCGATCCCTGGTTGGTATGAACTAGCCCAGCAGAGGGCCAGCTGGCGAGAAGCGGTGCACATGGGTCTTGGATGGCTGGATGGGGCTCTGCGCTGTCATAACGTTCTGAAAAGACAAAGACCTCATGCTGCTAGGGTTAAAGAACACTTGTCTGCATACCCCTGTAGACACTGAGGAAGGATCTGCGCCAGTTGGATTGGTTTGATTAGCCATGAACGCGTCTGCATCACAAAAACCGTTAACTCCAAGCTTTTGAGACAGCGATCGTCATTTCGGCAGGCAACTATATTTAGTTTATATATATATGTGTGTGTGTAATAACCCCAGAGTTGCGAACACCAAACTTACGAACTGACCGGTCTACTGAACCCCACTTTCAACCGGAAGTATGCAATCACTCAGTCATGCGTGCAATGCAATCAGATAGGCGCTCCTACAGCGCAGGCGCCAGGCTAGCCTACAGGGGTCCCTGGTGCATTACTGTGCTGTATCTTTTTATTTTTCTTCAGATTGAGGGTGTAGATAGCAGGTGTACATATTTATTAAACCATTAGTTTTCAATGTTCAGAGTTACAGGCATTTCAGACTTACAAACAACCTCCATTCCCAAGGGGTTCATAACAGAATGTGTGATCAAGTGACGCTCGTTTTAGGCTCCCTGCATTGTCTTCCTGGGTGTGTTTTAAAGTCAAGTTTAGGCTTCCACTCCTGACATGTACAGCTCTATACAGCCTTGCTGCCTGTCTGTCACAGCTCCTGTATATCCGTCTGTTAGCTCTAAACCCTGACTGGAGGTTTCTGAGGCTTTTCAATTGTAAAGATGAGCTCTGTGACAAAAGTGTTTTTTTCTATTAGGCCCTAGTATACTGTTTTATTATTATTTTCTTTATTTTCTCGGATCCCTCTACCACCTATCATTTCACCATTAGAAGTGTCTACTGGCATGTGCCAAAGGACATTTCGGGCAGCAGGGTGGAGTAGTGGTTAGGGCTCTGGACTCTTGACCGGAGGGTCGTGGGTTCAACCCCAGATGGGGGACACTGCTGTTGTACCCTTGAGCAAGGTACTTTACCTAGATTGCTCCAGTAAAAACCCAGCTGTATAAATGGATAATTGTATGTAAAAATAACATGATATCTTGTAACAATTGTAAGTCGTCCTGGATAAGGGTGTCGGTTAAAAAATTAATAAGGAAAATAAAAAGCCCATACAGAACACGCAATCCTTAACTTGAAATCTATTTCAGCAAATGAAAAGTCTCATACAAAAAGTCTCATTTTAAAATCAGACAGCCTATAGTTTTACTGTACTCCAGATCCCTTCACTCAATAACAATTTGGAATTAAAACAAATTGACCTCTGTTCATGAAATTGTGTCCATGTTGAGTAATTAATGCTCAGAGCTCTCTAAGTTCTTAGAATCTTGTTCTCCATTGTTTGGAGGCTCAACCTGCCAAGTTCAATTGCTCTGCAGTGAATGTTTTTCTGTATCACCAAAGTTGCAGTGGCCATCTGGATTTGCAGACAATAAATAAAGTATCACTGAAAGTCTGTCTTCTGTCCTATTGATCTTGCTAGGGGGGAGCTAGCTCTTAGGAACTGAGCATGTGAAATCCAGCCTGAAGAATAGATACAGTAGACAGGTCACTGGACTTCTATCACAAGCTTTGAAAGACAGACAGAAACCAGGAGCCACAGTAGACTAAATCATTTGTAGATTAAGTCTGTCAATAACATACATCCCTCACTATGCTGTAAATTCAAAGTTTGAGCTATCAGTATGAGAAAAAAAAGTTAATTTCCATGACATCATGATACCAACCAATAATATAAAAGAATGAGCTATGAAGATCCATGAATCTGTGTAACCTAGAACAAATACAAATTAGAACTTGATTAAAGCCTTTAAAATCTTAAAAGGAGTTGACAAAGTTAGCCCTAACCAATACTTCAAGCGCAGCACAGAAACCAGGACCAGAGGACACAGTTGGAGTTAGAATTAGGACAAGGATAGGAGACACTTCTTCACACAGAGTAATGTGGGTATGGAATGGGCTACCTACTCATGTTGTTATGCTGAATCACTGGGATCCTTTAAATCCAACTTGACAATAAACTACTAGGAGCTGGACCAACATAGAAGTAACAAATGGCCTCCTTTTGTTTGTAAATGTTCTTCAGCTCTTATGTACACTAGAATGACAACGTTATGTGTAATGTTTCTGTAAAAGCTATACAGATGTCAGATATTTCATTTTATGATGTCAATCTTCTATCACACTTTTTTTAAACAGATATTTCATGCTTTTTCTAATGCATTTGCCTAATGGCAAGCAAGCCATGTTTCGATACATTAATGTGAAAAGCAGAAAGCAGAGGGAGGGTGAATAATTCTGGCACTGAAATATTAGCACAGTACCAGTACCTCGTAAAAGCAGCAAATTAAATGTAGTACAGATACATTAAAAGTAACCAATGTTTTTAGAAACTTTTTTTTAGTTTTTCTACCAATTGTAGTTGAATAAGAACCATGTTATCCACAATTTTTTTTTTATTAGACTGCTAGCAATTTTTTTAACAAATATATCTGGGTCATATATCTTAATGAATCACCCACTTGCAGACAAGACAGATAGATAAAGCCTGTTGTGTTCTCTATCGACGGGGTATTTGTATTTGTAGGATCACTGGCACAGTGGACCCTCAGGCCTTTACGAGAAGGACTCAGGTAAGTGAAATCAACAATGGTTGTCTTTATTAAAAAACGAAATAACATGTCCACCATGTGAGGTAATCAGCCATCAACGTGGTTCCGCTGCCTCCACATCATCTTCCCAGCATCCACTTCTACCAGAACAACCTTAGTATCTGACCCGGATATTACAAAGCCTATATAATACAGCGAATTTGTTAAATACTGCAAGTATGCTTATGTATTCAATCCTAACCAAAATAGATTCTACAGCTAAGGCCAACAGTTTTGCATCACCTAGAATTATAGGATTGAGACATAATTAAAAAAAAACAAAAAAAACACAACACTATATGAACATAATTTAGATATTTTATTTAACATCATGTATTCAAAGAAACTACAACATGATATCACAAAAGTCTACCAAAAGCCATAATCGTTGTATAATAGTTCATGTTGGATTTCGAAATGTCACATTTCAGTTTTTGTCAGTTTTTCGTTAAGTACAGGGTGATTTAGAAAGTAAGCTTAAGTGGTATAATTGATGTGGTAAACTTTCTAATCACCCTGTACATAGAAAAAGTGATGCATCTGGCCATAGCTTTAGTAAAATATGTGGGATGAAGTAAATTGCAATGGTTGTACTTACAATGAGACTTAAACAATGTTTTGCCCCAAAAGGTTTTAAACACTTTTCACATTCAGTTTGTTTGTATTTATTGAAGTTTGTTGGGACCTAAAAAATCTTCCTTGACGGCTGAATTTATCTTAACCTGTTTGACCGTCGAGGATTTGCAGAGGTCAGAATATGCGGGTAACAAGAACAAGCCAAGGTAAGCACGCCTTACAGATGTTTTATTTATGATTACAAACACAAATGTTGTACATTTATAATTTTCATTTTCAGATATTCGTTCGTTTTCAAAAAGTAATAAAAAACATTATATTTCTCAGAACGCAAGCAGAGACAGCATAGCAGCAGGTGCCCCCGTGTGTGCGCCTTTATTTTACAGCAAAACGTTACAATATGTAACATGTTAACGTAGAAAAATATACCAGGAGTAAAGAATACAGTGTGTAGGCCTTACTTTACCTTGGTGAATTAACTACAAAACAAAGGATACTAATAGCAGTTGAAGTAAATGTTGTTTTGTTTATTCCAGAAATAAATAGTACATAAAGTTGACACTGCATTTTATTTATTTTTTACTTTTTTTTTCATTCCTTGTCATTGCCATTTCTCCACAGTAAACAGTGGCCATATACATGTTTTCATAAAGTAATAACATGAGGTTTACTTGTGCATTTTTGATAGCTGAACAAGCAAACAAAAACTGAAATGTAACTTTAAACACTTCAAATAAAACAAACGTGGAAAGGGTGTTGTAGCTGTCCCATGAGATTTTGACTCGCTCTAAAACACCACAACATGTTTTTGACCCAGATGGCCTTCCATAGAGATCACTATGCGTGTGCATGCATAATCTGGTTTGTTTACTTTTTGCTGTTAAACCTTTAACTAGAGGCTCAAAAGCTGCTGTGTTGATCCTGTGTTCTTGTGTTTTTTTTTGTCATTTCTAGTGAATACGAACATCTGATTTTTGTATCCGGATACATGTCAAAAAATATTCCTTCATTGATCTTTCGACCCGCCACTTATACTTAACTCCTGCAGAGTACGACCTCGCTTATCGGGGTGTCTTAGATGATGCAGCGGTCTGCCCTTCCTCCTGGCGCTCCTATGTCTCGGGTGATGTTCAAACAGGAGAGGGAGAGCGGGATACCCTGGAGACAGCTATAAACAAAACCCAATTCAGCATCCCAGTATTACTTTGACACATCTTACTGAATAATTGTAAACCACAACTACTGTGCTGACAACGTTCTTCATTGTAGGATCATATATAAACAACGGGCAAGCTGAAAATGAATCTTCTGTTGAATCATTCTCTTTTACCAACTTTCCTTAATGTAGTGAATACTTCCCAGATGTATTTACAGTTCTCTCCTTCTTGAACAAGTGGCCCCATCTGTTTCCTTGGTCTATGATCCTATACTTGCTTCTCCACAAACAAAATGGTCCCCTGGTCCCTTCCGGTGCATCCCTCGCCTCCTCTGGCTTCCTGAGCTTTCAGTTCCTCTTTTATGGTGGGAATAATCAATGGTGTCTGATGACATGCATCTGGTCATTGTATCAGGCTGAAAGCCTTGCAACTGTGCTCATGATAAAACAATTAAACAAAATAACAGCACACATATTTAACCCAGTTATTTAGGTCTCCCTTTGGGTAATTAATATAACAGGTTGACAGGACATCCCTGATAATGATCCATCGCATTTCAGTGGATCTGTCATTTTAAATATCTTAAATATATGAAGGAATAGATGCAGGGACAGTAGATGTCAGCACAGCGCAGGATGGGAATGCACTGAGTGGGAGTTTTCCTCTTTAAAAACGTTTTCCACTCAGTACAGTTTATTCTGGCTTGTCTTCTTACAGTCTCTCATGAGGGGGGAAAAAGCAAAACTTCAAACACTTTGTTTTCAAGGGAGCTTTGTTCCAGGAGAGTATGGGATAAAATCAAAGGACAATGTTGGGTTTCATCAACCCAAAACTTTCTCCCTTACTTGCTCAGCAGAGGGGTGGAAAACTGAGTCACTGCATGGAAAGGGTTATTTTAGAACCCCCCTTCCCCCTAAACAAAAACCTTGGTTGGCAACCACTACTGCACATAAAAAAAAAACTTTAGAAAAAAACAACTAAATCAAACATTTTATACAACGAGCATTGAGAGATCTAGCATCGAATAACTTTTTCATATTCAGTGGCCCAGAGTGAATATTTTCTTACCAGATCTCATTTTGGAATCTATCTCGCATTCATTCAAGTCCAACACCAGGATGACTGGGTGAATCGTACTGTTTCAAATTACACTGCACTGCTAAGCAGATGTTGAGCTTGAGCTACAGAAATTAATTCTCAGAATTCAGGTTTCAACATACTTTCTTTTCCATAATTATCCCTTTTTATATAAACATAAATGTTAAGAGTCCTGTGGTTACAGTATTTCATTCCTGAGGATAGCCATAAACAACCTATTTAATTTCAATGTGAGAATGTGGATAGAATAGAGATAACTGTGGGCCATGTTTGGTGGTCCAATTAATCAATTATTCAGTTTGGTTTGACTGAGGCAGGTGTGTATAAAAGGCTGCAACTAGACTGTTTGTTCAGTCTTGTTGTGGCTGGGGCTTAAGAAGGAGCTCCAGTGGGTTCATGCCAAAATCAGGCACAGGTTAAAACTTGTTGTTATTTATAATATATATATATATATATATATATATATATATATATATATATATATATATATATATATATATATATATATATATATATATATATATATATATTGTTTTGCTTTATTTTTGATAAATAAAAGTACTCAATAGCATTTCTATTTGAACAAATGCCTGGTTTTCTGTGTTTTTGCCTGATCGCTTGTGCCCTCACAGACCCAGACACATGCAATAACTCATAGGTAGGGCCCTGCGTTTTTTACTTGTTTTTTAACCTGTAATTAAGTTCTCCAGCCACAAGATGTCGATATAGCCTCCACAGTAAGCCACATAATGAGCAATCATTAAACACTCATCCCATTGCATTACTTTAACTATTTGAACTGGTATTCCCTTTACTAAAACATATGTATTAGCAGGTTAATAAAAAGAACGCTGTTGATGGCTACTGGCATTTATTTGACCCTTACATCTCTGTGAATAGGATTTTACAAGGATTTTTTTCTCAATATTATTTCAGAGAACTCATAAGTGTAAATACATTTTTTATAGGTTTTAATTTACCAGTACACTTAATTACACAAATCATTTGTTAAAAAAATGATTCCTTGATATCGGGATCTCACCGGGCACAAATATGTAATAGATTCTGTAACATATTGTGACAGAGCGCGAATGAATCCTAGTCAACAATCTCTCTCCTGACCTGTGAGGGCGCTGTATAACAGGAACAGTGTGTACTGGATGGTCTGGCAGTTCATTCCAGGGTCAGTTGGAAGCCAACCATCCAGGAAGGAGTCACAATGGCCAAAGTCATCGCCCTAATGCAGTACGTGAAGTGTCAGTCATGGATCGGAGGAGACGTGATTGAACTAGCTATCGCAGGGGGCGTGACTGAAGGTATAATAGGGGATGTGACTCTGTAATCTGTTCCTTTGTTGTGGTTATCAAAAGGACTGGTAAAGGAAATGGAGTGTTAAACATATCATGAAAGTTAAGTGTTTTGTTTGTTTGTCATTCTAACTGTAGTCCAGTGGTTAAAGAAAAGGGCTTGTAACCAGGAGGTCCCCGGTTCAAATCCCACCTCAGCCACTGACTCATTGTGTGACCCTGAGCAAGTCACTTAACCTCCTTGTGCTCCGTCTTTCGGGTGAGACGTAGTTGTAAGTGACTCTGCAGCTGATGCATAGTTCACACACCCTAGTCTCTGTAAGTCGCCTTGGATAAAGGCGTCTGCTAAATAAACAAATAATAATAATAATAATTTGTCTTTGCCAGACAGCTAAACACTAACCGGGAGCTGTCGCTACAAACCAGCACCAAACCTGGATTACACTGTACCATTGTCTCACAAACTGTTGTCTTGCACTACCCCTGCACAAAGTGCTCTCACTGTCGGGAGAAGTGATAGTGTCTGTGTTGGGTGTAATTATAAAGTGTCTTATTATTTCGGGACTGAAACCCTTGTTTTGCTGTGTAAAGCCCGTGCTTATTATTTAAGTGTTGTTGACATGCAACTCAGCCAAATAAAGGAGCTGTTTTCTCGAACTTTCACTCTCATGTGTGTGTTATTCCTGAGCACTAGACCAACTACACCTGCACACTGCAAACCACCTGTCACACGTATGTTAGCTGTGTTTTTAAGTTTTTTAAAATTTTTGTATTTGTTTTGTTTTTATTGGTTTTGTTTTGTTCTTTGAATATAATGTAAAAAGGTTATTCATAAGGAGCCTATAAGTGTTACTTATGTTTGCATGAAAGACAAAAAATCCATTCTCAGTTCTTGTGCATAATATTTTGCTATTAAACTTAGGCATCATCAGTTGGTTCAGCCGGTCTTCTTTCATGGATTGACGTTGCTCTGTGAAAATGTGTCCATATGAAGAAACACTTCTTTCAGCATCTGCAGAATTGGTAAAAACTGACAAATGTCTTTTAGCCTTTCTTGCTAACTTGAGAAATAGTTATTCTGCATTTCTCCAACATTCGGTCAAAGAAATTCCATTACTGTTTCCTTTTGCAGATATTTGATATCCCTTCATTTTTCTGGAATAGAATCTAACAGGAGGGTTTCTTTATCCAAACTACAAACATGTTGTGGGTCGAAACTCACATGGTTTTATTCTGCTTAATCAGGGTTGTAGTGACTCGTAAATTTTTCATAAACTTTTTTCATGTACTGGCATCTGTGCTGTGCCAGTGCTTGGTATGTATTTATTTATTCTGCAACTTTATTATACGTTGTTTGAACTCTAACATTACAGCTTTCAAACCACTGTATCAGATCCACTAGTCCCTTACCATGCATTGTAATCAGGAAGAGTTGAGATTTTCAACTTTTTACACCCTTCATCAAATTCTGGAGCTCCTTCAACATGCAGTATTTCAGTATTTCCATTTACATGGATATTGCTGCATGTGATCGGACATCTGGAGGTTTAGGACTGAATTGCAGGTTAGTCCTGTCGTTTTAATTCTACCGTGAATTTCGCAGGGCCCTAATTGGGTACACCATCCTACTATTACCTCGGTACAAAAAGGATATTGCTGCTCTAGAAAGAGTGCAAAGAAGAGCAACCAGAATTATTCCGGGTTTAAAAGGCATGTTATATGCAGAGAGGCTAAAATAATTGAATCTATTCAGTCTTGAACAAAGAAGACTACGCGGTGATCTGATTCAAGCATTCAAAATCCTGAAAGGTATAGACAATGTCGACCCAGGGGACTTTTTTTGACCTGAAAAAAGAAACAAGGACCAGGGGTCACACATGGAGATTAGAAAAAGGGGCATTCAGAACAAAATAGGAGTCACTTTTTTACACAGCAAATTGTGAGGGTCTGGAACCAACCACAGTAATGTTGTTGAGGCTGACACCCTGGGATCCTTCAAGAAGCTGCTTGATGAGATTCTGGGATCAATAAGCTACTAACAACCAAACAAGCAAGATGGGTCGAATGGCCTCCTCTTGTTTGTGAACTTTCTGTGTTCTTATGTGAGAGAGAAGTCAGCAGGGAGTCAGGGCACAGCATGTTAATCATGAATGAAGGCCTAAAGTACACTACCGTTCAAAAGTTTGGGGTCACTTAGAAATTTCTTTGTTCTCCATGAAAACATACATGAAATGAGTTTGAATAGGAAATATAGCAAAATGAATAGGAAATATAGTCATTGACAAGGTTAGAAATAATGATTTTTAATTGAAATAATAATTGTGTCCTTCAAACTTTGCTTTCGTCAAAGAATCCTCCATTTGCAGCAATTACAGCCTTGCAGACCTTTGGCATTCTAGTTGTCAATTTGTTGAGGTAATCTGAAAAGATTTCACCCCATGCTTCCTGAAGACCCTCCCACAAGTTGGATTGGCTTGATGGGCACTTCTTACGTACCATACGGTCAAGCTGCTCCCACAGCAGCTCAATAGGGTTGAGATCCGGTGACTGTGCTGGCCACTCCATTATAGACATTATACCAGCTGACTGCTTCTTCCCTAAATTGTTCTTGCATAGTTTGGAGCTGTGCTTTGGGTCATTGTCCTGTTGTAGGAGAAAATTGGCTCCAATCAAGCGCCGTCCACAGGGTATGGCATGGCGTTGCAAAATGGAGTGATAGCCTTCCTTCTTCGAGATCCCTTTTACCCTGTACAAATCTCCCACTTTACCACCACCAAAGCACCCCCAGACCATCACATTGCCTCCACCATGCTTGACAGATGGTGTCAAGCACTCCTCCAGCATCTTTTCATTTGGTCTGCGTCTCACGAATGTTCTTCTTTGTGATCCGAACACCTCAAACTTAGATTCGTCTGTCCATAACACTTTTTTCCAATCTTCCTCTGTCCAGTGTCTGTGTTCTTTTGCCCATCTTAATCTTTTCTTTTTATTGGCCAGTCTGAGATATGGCTTTTTCTTTGCAACTCTGCCTAGAAGGCCAGCATCCCGAGTCGCCTCTTCACTGTTGACGTTGAGACTGGTGTTTTGGGTACTATTTAATGAAGCTGCCAGTTGAGGACCTGTGAGGCGTCTGTTTCTCAAACTAGACACTCTAATGTATTTGTCCTCTTGCTCAGTTGTGCACGGGGCCTCCCACTCCTCTTTCTATTCTGGTTAGAGCCAGTTTGCTGTTCTGTGAAGGGAGTAGTACACAGCATTGTACGAGATCTTCAGTTTCTTGGCAATTTCTCGCATGGAATAGCCTTCATTTCTCAGAACAAGAATAGACTGACGAGTTTCAGAAGAAAGTTCTTTGTTTCTGGCCATTTTGAGCCTGTAATCGAACCCACAATTGCTGATGCTCCAGATACTCAACTAGTCTAAAGAAGGCCAGTTTTATTGCTTCTTTAATCAGCACAACAGTTTTCAGCTGTGCTAACATAATTGCAAAAGGGTTTTCTAATGATCAATTAGCCTTTTAAAATGATAAACTTGGATTAGCAAACACAACGTGCCATTGGAACACAAGACTGATGGTTGCTGATAATGGGCCTCTGTACGCTTATGTAGATATTCCATTACAAATCAGCCGTTTCCAGCTACAATAGTCATTTACAACATTAACAATGTCTACACTGTATTTCTGATCAATTTGATGTTATTTTAATGGACAAAAAATTTCCTTTCTTTCGAAAACAAGGACATTTCTAAGTGACCCCAAACTTTTGAACGGTAGTGTACATACTCTGGTTAAAACAGAACTACACTGATTAGGTTTTAATACACAAGCTTGAGATTTCAATGGAGTGTCTCAGTTAAATCACTCAACAACCAAACAGGCCATCAACGGCTAGTGCTGTGCTGCTGGCCTGTAATTTTATGACCGCTTTCAAGATTACTGTTATCTATTGACAATATATGTATTTGTGAATCAGCTAATCTATGTTCTTTTTCAATGTTCTCAAGGATTTTTAGAATCCTGGGCTCTATTACCTGTTAGGTAGTCAATTGGTCTAGAGAGTCACCAAATTGATTATCTCTTGTTCTAAAGCCCTAACTTTATATGGAAGCACCTCGACTGGATTGAATGGAAAGACCAGGGCTGGACATGAACCACAAACCATACAATTCAAAGACAAATGTCTTACCATTCAACTCAAAAAAGCAAGCTTTGGGGGGGGTCCCCGAGTGGCTCCTCCAGTTAAAGCGCTGCCGCTAGGAGCGGCCGGGCTGTGCAAAGAGGCCAAACTTTGCTGGGGACTCCGAAGGGGGCGCCACATTGGCTCTGATGCTCCCTGGGTGAGGGATGGAAAACCGGCAGGGATTCCTTCTCATCGCACAACAGCGAACCCTACTGGCCAGACACCGAGCACATTCAGTGGATGAAAATCAGGGCTGATCTCTGTTCTCTGGGATCAGTAGCGCGACCACATCTGCTCTGGATTGCTTGGTGTGAAAGCGATTCTGGTTTTAGGCTTGTGAGATCGTAGGACGCTTACACGCCCTCGGAAGACTCGGGACTCGTGCGGAAGAAGTCATTTTACCCCAAAAGTAATTTCTGTGTTTCAACAAAATCACCAGTATAAACCCGATGGTTACCATGGTAACATAGGAATCAAAATGCCGCACAGACGTCACTCCTGTGAAAAAGATTATGCTTTAGGCCTTGTGATGGGGTGAAAAACCCTCACTTGTCAATAGTGGTTATTTTTGCACCTAACCCTCGCAAGCCTGCACAACAACTGGTAACTTGACAGCAGCTTCTTGATTATTTCTGTCTAAATGTTCAGCTTGGTCAGGGTGCACTGCAGAGCTACAAAAATGTCACAGGTTCCTGCCAATTGGTTAACCTCCCTGTTTTCACTCCAGGAATACAGTCTGTCTAGGTACATCTGCTTGTTCCTTTAGGTTTTAACTTGTCAGTAGTTATGTGAACAAAATGAGTACACAGTTTGGCCCAGTTAGAGTCCCTTTGAAGTGCTTTTCTTCCCTGAGACAACATGATGGCGTTCTTATCCTGTTAGTTATGTGTTTACACGTCTGGCCCAAGTGGTTTATCCCTGTGTATATATTGTATGGTAAGTTTCCTATCTATGCTATACTTTACAATGCATTTATGTTTTTGTTTTTTTTTAAAGTCTTGGCAGGGCAACTTCTCATGCCCCATAGAATTCACATCAAAAGAACAATTAAATAAACAAATTCTGAAATGATATTGAAGTACTAAAGAAATTTTTTGACAAAAGGTTAGATGAAAGTCCAAAAATGTACTGAGTTCCTTTTAGTTGACTGAGTATTTAAAGTTATGGATATTTTTCCAAATGTAAAATTTTAAAATATAATTGAAAGTTAATAAATTCAAATTTAAATTCAAAGTTTTCTTTCTCAGTGTCTTCAAGATCGAATCGAAACCTTTGTCATTTAATTTATTATGTTTCTTTTAGTATTTCTAAATTTAGTACTTTAACTATTTTTAGTTGATTTATTTCTTCAAACAAAACAGAAGTTGCAGATAGTTCTGAATATTGGTTACAAACTATTTGACCAGGAAGTTGCTACATTACATGAGTGGGAGTTGTTCTTTTAATGTTTGTCTCTTTCAGAATCAAACTTGAAATTTCAGGGAGTGGTTTGTTTATACTTCGCTAGTTACGACTCTGCAGTTGGAGAGTGTTGCTCTGTTTCCCTGCAGAAATGGGAACTGTGATGTCATTGCAACAATGAATGAGTAAACAGTCTCTGTCCAAGTAGCCTGACTGAGCTGCTGCTGTGTTGTCTTAAAAGTGAGCTTTACTGGTAATGTTAAAGAACAAACAGAACCCACTTCAGTCCATGCTGAAACTACTCATTTGAAATTTTTGTTTGCTTTAGGTGTTTTTTCAGTATTTTGTTTTCATCGTGAGCTACCCAACAATCCTGAACTGAACCACTCCTCCCGTTCAGTCCTGGGCTGTCCTAAATTGTGCTGGTTATGCTGTGCGGACACCCAAACACATTACTCTAGTAATGCATATTGATCCACTCCACCATCTAGCCTTCAAATGTTTATAACAGTGTGGAAGGGTGGTGGGCAATTCACTGACACACAGGAGACAAAACTTTATTTGTAACGCCGCTCAGGCGTACTCATTTATTTTTACCCCCAGAGGGCGCTGTTGTCCATGGCCTGAATACTGCCAACAGTAATCAGGACCACAGGGTTACCAATACGGTAGACAGTCCAGTGCACATACAAGTGCTCAAAATAATAATGAAAACAAAAGGCACAAAGAAAAAGGGAAAACAAAACACTACCAACAAAACTACAAAATAAAGGTGCTGCACTCTGCAGCGTTTCCCCGACTGTCGCTACCCGCACGGTCCGGGTCTCTGTCCTACACTCCCCCGTTCCCTCAGACTACTGTCTATACTTTTGGGCCTGCCCACGGTTTCTCCATTACCCCTATATTTATTTTATTTTGTTTTGTTTTGTTTTGTTTTCGTTCTCCAGCCGTTCTCTGCCGTTTTTTGTTCTATAGGAGCCGACAGAGCGTTATTTTATAGGCCCAGCAATCCCCCAACGCCCACCTCCCAACCATTCAGAGAGAGAGGGAGAGACCACATGCCCTCGTCTCACCTCTCCGTGTCATTGCCGTGACTGACAGGCGGATCTCACGGGTTGCTGCCCTCTTCCTGCAGAACCATGCATGCGCCAAACAATCAGCACAGATCTCCCCTGTTACAAGCAGTCACAAAAAAAAAATCATCCCATTTAAATCTGTCACCCCATGTAAGATTGAATTGCCTTAGTTTCTTTTACGATCCCCTGAACTTTTATGATGTTTGCAAGCTTCTGAATGCTTCTTATTGCAATTACTCAAATACTGTTTTAAATGTGTGATACGTCTGTGTTCAGGTGCTGCTCTTCAGTTCCATCGCCCGCCATAGATATTTGTGGTGTAAGCTAGATCAGCCACAGTGCCTCAATGCCTCAGCGCCATCTAGTGATCTGCCAATTCGAATGAAGTTTGTTTTTCTGGCAATACACTGTTGTGCACTAGGTTGTGCTGACACTTACTGATATAAAGACTCTATGGATAGTCTAGCCTACACGTATCTATAGCAGACAACTAAAGGCGTTATCGTGTGAGACCGAACAGATCAGACAGACCTGAACAATCTGATTTGTTGAACTGTTCCACCATTCTTTTTCTGGAACATGTTCCTCTTGTTCGGCCGAACAGCCCAATCAGCTCAACGAGAAGATCCTAAAACCTGTTCCTGTTCACATAAAACAAGCAAAACGTGCCCATATCAAGAAATTAACCTAAGAACTCAAGAGCTGCTTAAAGCATCTTATCAAGCCAAACAAAAAAGCACAAAAAACACAATATTTGAGTAACTGCTAGAAGACCCACTCAGAGTGACTGCAAACATCATAACATGGTAAGGGACTGTACTAAGAAAATGTAACTTGAAGCTACTATATTTCCTCTTTCAGCGGGTTTTACAGACGTCGATTAGCACTAGTCTTGGACTTTTTTACCTAAATTAACATTAGGTAGTCCAAAATTAGCGCTAATCTGGGTCTGTGAAGTCAACCATTTACTGTAAGTGTTATTGAATTTGGCCATTGATGCCCAAAGGGTGTGACTGCAGTACCTGTTTGAAAGGCTTAGTTCAGTGGTAAACAGAGCTCTTAGACTGTACTGAGTCCAGAGCTAGACAGTGAATACCCTGTCACACTGTTGCTGGCCTATTTTTTCAATTATCTCAGTCTTGGTTTCTAGAAAACATTTTATCACACCACAGCTATGCAAGGAGTACTGTTCCAAAACACAGTCAGTGTTTCCTGGGGCCAACATTAGACACTCCCCCTTCAACAGGCCAGGCCTGCAGCTAGTCTCTCACTTTCCAGGCCTGTGCAGAAAGCAGACAGCCCCCCAGGGCTGCCACACACATCTGGACAGATTATTAAAATAAGTGGAAAAGAAAACCATCCTTAATATTTAAAAATATATTGATATTACAATGTTAGCGTTGGCCTTTATAAGGAAGATCATCTTTAAGTTTATCATTCCAATAGTTTCCATGTCCTTGTCGTGATAACTTAAAAGGAGTTGACATAGTTAACACAAACCAATACTTTAACTGCAGTACAGAAACCAAGACCAGAGAACACAGCTGGAAATGAAGTGGATAAAGTCTTAGGGCAGAGGGAAGGGGACACTCCTTTACACAGAGATTGGTGAGGTATGGAATGGTTTACCTATGGTTTACCTGTTGTTGAGGCATAATCACTTGGATCCTTTAAGATGCAACTTGTCAGATACTAAGAACTGGACAAGCTTAGATGGGCCAAATGGCTTTCTGTTGTTCGTTTTCTTCTTATGTTCTTATGTAACTTTGTGTTTAAGTGAAAATGTATGTAACCATGTACTCGACGAGGGGGAGCACTGAATAGTGGACTTGTTGACACAGCCAACCTCAGAAACTGATTGTGAAGCATGTGGTTTTGGATGGGAGTGCAGTGGCAATTCATTAACATATCCATGGAATAAAAAGCAGTTAAATACTGTTCCCTTCTCTATTACAAACAGGCACTACAGACAGACCAGATCACCAAATGTTTCTATTCTCAAAGGTGCCAGTCTGTGAAGACAATTTTCTTTATTTGCCTTTGTTGCTTCCTGCAATCTTTAATTTATAGCTTTTGAAATACCCGAATGCCTTGTATTTATACATTCCTAAAGGCGTGATAAGGAAGATATGAGTGAATATGTATTTTATGAAAAACATGTGTAATATTGCATGATCCTATTGCAGCTAAACTTAGAGTGATGTGACCAACAGCACCACAACATATTAAACAATGAGCTGCAGAATTTTACGAGCATTGAATCTGATAGCCTGAATAAAAGTATACAAGTAAAGTGACTGTGTTCAGCATGGTTTTTAAAAATAGTTTTATCTCCTGGAAAACTGTTTTCTGTGAGGAAATGAGGCAAATTATTTCTAATTGCTGCTTAACTATATCACTTAGAATTGAGGTCTACTCTACGTTTTAGGAAGTAAAATGTAACCCCTGATGTAGGAATTGGTATGTCTCTCTAGTCTGTCTCTGACTAGCACCCCACTCAGTTTTCTTAAACTGTCAATTCCATGTTTTTAAATCACTGAAATTCATTGGTTCAATTGAGTATGGACTGATGATGCATCACTTTGTAATGTAAACAACAGCTTTGATTTTCATCAGTCTTTCCTCAGACTGTCTTGGCAGTCCCCAAAATCCTATTGTAAAAACAATAGGACAATAACATTATTCTTGAAGCATGACTCATCAAGAAGTGTTATGCAAGTATATAAGAGTATTTAAGACCAAGAGCAGTTACCTGTAAGTCAGTAGAACTGATGGATAACAAAGTGAAAGCACATTTTCAGGGATTCCAGTGATTAGCAATCTGGTTTCCCTGTGTTAGGTCTATTAGTTTACCTTGTTGACTGTTCAATGTTACTTTCAGTACAATGGATAATGTCATTGCTGTGGCTTGTTACAAGGTTTTAATGGAACTCCAGTGTAAATTCAATTTTTAGAATGATTTTTACAGTGGAACATGCCACAGCAATGTCATTATCACTGTTATACTACAACTTTTTAAGGGAATTTTAATTATTTACCTTTATCTGAAATAATCATTGTAGTTCAGTGAAAGAGTTCTCAGTAAGCAATGGTTTCTGAACAGGTATCATTAATTAGTGTGCTCTCTCGGCTGTGCTTTATTTGGCATTCTGTTATTGAATAATGCTAGAACAGGTGACCTCTATAGAAAACAATGGGAGACTAGGGTCCATTTTCTGTATGACATACAGTACAATTCCTTGGTCTTTTAAATATATTTTCCATTTGTTCTACCTTCTGTGTACTCTATTATACATTATCAGAGAGCAGACCTAGTCAACAAGTTTACAGGTTGCTCATGTTACAACTGGCAGCATTGCAAGTTTATAAATTATTTAAAACGCTTCTACAGTTTAGAAAAAGACATATACATTTAAAAGGAGATCTTTTTCTAAATCTATTTTACAAATGTTGCTTTTGTTTGCCAACATATGATTTTAAAATAGTAACCTTTAAATATGCACAATATTTATATCACATTAACAATGATAATTTAAGAACATAAGAACATAAGAAAGTTTACAAATGAGAAGAGGCCATTCAGCCCATCTTGCTCGTTTGGTTATTAGTAGCTTATTGATCCCAGAATCTGATCAAGCAGCTTCTTGAAGGATCCCAGGGTGTCAGCTTCAACAACATTACTGGGGAGCTGGATCCAGACCCACACAATTCTCTGTGTAAAAAAGTGCCTCCTATTTTCTGTTCTGCATGCCCCTTTATCTAATCTCCATTTGTGACCCCTGGTACTTGTTTCTTTTTTCAGGTCAAAAAAGTCCCCTGGGTCGACATTGTCTACACCTTTTAGGATTTTGAATGTTTGAATCAGATCGCCGCATAGTCTTCTTTGTTCAAGACTGAATAGATTCAATTCTTTGAGCCTGTCTGCATACGACATGCCTTTTAAACTCAGGATAATTCTGGTTGCTCTTCTTTGCACTCTTTCTAGAGCAGCAATATCCTTTTTTGTAATGAGGTGACCAGAACTGAACACAAGGTGAGGTCTTACTAATGCATTGTAAAGTTTTAACATTACTTCCCTGGATTTAAATTCAACACTTCTCACAATATATCCAAGCATCTTGTTGGCCTTTTTTTATAGCTTCCCCACATTGTCTAGATGAAGACATTTCCGAGTCAACATAAACTCCTAGGTCTTTTTCACAGATTCCTTCTTCAATTTCAGTATCTCCCATATGATATTTATAATGCACATTCTTATTGCCTGTGTGCAGTACTTTACACTTTTCTCTATTAAATCTCATTTGCCATGTGTCTGCCCAGTTCTGAATGCTGTCTAGATCATTTTATGAACAATTTATGAACGAGAGGAGACCATTTGGCCCCTCTATGCTCCTCCAGTTCCTAATAACTGATTGATCTCAAAACTTCTATCTGGGTCTAAAGGGCTTATACGAAACTCAGTCAAGTAGACACAAGTTTGGGCTAGTGCAGTCTTCAATGTACAAGGCACTAACCAAAAACGTGTATCTACTTGACTTAGTTTCTTACTTGTTTTACTTAATTGTTTTGTAGTTATGGATAATCTCATTAACACTTTCCAGCAATAGCCGAAGCATAGTAAAGTGTAATAAAGCACAGTGAATGTATAGTAAAGAATAGACAAGCATTGTAAAGCCCAGAGTGGTATGATAAAGCATATTAAAAAGCATGGTAGTGTAAGTAAACTAATTTCAGTGCACACATTACCAGTTGCTATGCTAGTAAGTTTCCATTTATTGATTCCAATATTCAAAAGTTATACAAATATAAGCTTAAACATTATCGTTAGACACAACAATGTAGTGTCTAGTTATAAAGAGAAATGGACAAGTGATCAATTATCTAATTTCCTGAGAGAAAGCTCAGGTACAGCAATGGTCTGTCATCAGGAGAGGATTCAGGTAGCTGACTGTCTTTTATATCTTGCCTAAATGTGTGAGTAGCTACACCTTTCTTTCTGTCAGCAGTGTTTCAACCAAGGTCAGTCCCACACCCCAGTCTGTTGTCTTGAGGAGAAAAACATCTCTGTGTTGATTGCAGCATACCTTGCAGCTGTGCTCAGCATAGTGTGCTTCATAATATTTGTTTAACCTGCATTAGCCCTACAGTAGACACTGGTAAATGCATAGTATAAGCAGGAAAAAAAGCATGGGAAAACTGCAAAAAGACAAATGTACCTTGATAAACTTTTATAAGGGTGAGTTTCTTAAATACAGATAAATGGTCTTTGTAGTTGCTCAGTTGGTGAATCATTGCAGCTAACACGTTAATTCGATAAAGCTTTTCTGTTTTGCACTTCCATTAGAGCTGCATAGGTCCCAAATGTGCACTTTCGACAAACAATATGTATTTTCATTTTAAAACACGATATCTGGTATTATATTAGGTTTAAGAAAGTTCAGACTTTTGTTTCACTTTTATATGGCATTTTGATAAATCCTTCTGAAAATTTTTATACAAAAACAAAACAAAGCTGTCAGCAAGATCTCAGTGTTATTATATCTGCTGCTTCATGGGCAGGGGCTTGGACACATTAACAATATTACCAAAATAAAGAACTGAGGCTAATTCAGTATAAAATCATGAATAGAGTTTATTACACTAAGTTACACATTTTAAATTCATAGTATATATATATATTGTGAACAGGGAGAGAATTAAATTCCTCCTTGCCTAAAAACATTTTGTTTAATTGTTTTTGTGGTTGATTATCCCCTGCACCTGGAAGTAATTGTAAATTAGAACCAGGTGCAGAGTATTTAAGAGGTGCAGTCAGTCTGCACTGGACTGCTGAGTAGAAGGAGGCAGAAGGTGTGCTCTGTTTCCAAGCAGTCAATGTAAAAGTAAGTGCTGTGTTATAACGGTGTGTTTTGTTTGTTGACAGGTAAAGGCTTAGCCGTCCTGCATGTTAGTCAGGGACCTGTTCAAAGTGAAGTTAGGTTCTACGTTTGAGCTAGGTGTTTATTTTGTTTTTGTTTGTTTGTGGATGGCTTCTTAAAAATAGCACAACAGCGCTTGAAAATCAATTTCTGTGTCCTGGGTTGTGACAGGGTGACTGGGCGGTGTGACGTCACGGCAAAAGCAGGAAGGGAAAAATTGACACCAGGGAGTACTGCAGGTAAAAGAAAGAATCAGCTGGCTGCCGTTTTTATTAATAACAAAAATAAATAAAATATTTAAACAAACAGACTTTGCTCACCGAGCGAAATAAAAGGTTTAAACATAAACAAATCACGAACACAACAATACACACGGAATAGGTCAGGCTGGGCTATCGCCTTCACTGTTCCTATCCGTTTTACCATTTACTGTTTCTCTCTCTCTCAGTTCTCTCCACTCTTACAACACCCCGAGCTAGAGAGCTGCAGCCTTTTTATATCGTGGCCGAGGGGTTTAACTAGCTTGCAATTAATTATTCTATTACCCCTTGGCCACAATCTGCACGAGTTTATTAATTACTACTGTGGATGCATTTCCTATCCACGCTACTACCCAAAATAAACAAACAATCGGCTACGCCGTCATTTAAACCAAACAATAACAAAACATATGACGCTCGCCGTCATCTAAAATACAAAACATTACTAAATCATAATACAAAATAACACAGGGGCAGAGGGGGACCCCATTCTAAAAATAAATAAACAAAACAATGTACAGGGCACCTCGCCCTGTTACATATCCCCCCCCTTATCTCTCTTGACCTCCCCCCCCTTCTTCGTGGCCGGCCGCTCCCTCTTCTGGGGCTCCCGCCACACAATATCCTGCCGCGAAAGTGCGGCTTGGGGAGCTGGTCTCCTGACCTCCCCCCCCTTCTTCATGGCCGGCAGTTCCCCTCCGTGGGGCTCCGCCATCCACCTCCGCCGCGAAAGTGCGGCTGGGGGAGCTGGTCTCCTGACCTCCCCCCCTTTCTTCATGTCCGGCAGCTCCCCTTCATGGAGCTCCGGCCACAGTGTAGCGACCCCAGGCGAAGCAGGATCCCTGGCGACCCCAGGCGATGGCAGCAGCGGATCCTCGGGAGGCGACGGCAGCAGCAGCGGACCCTCGGGAGGCGACGGCAGCAGCAGCGGACCCTCGGGAGGCGATGGCACCAGCAGCGGACCCTCGGGAGGCGACGGCACCAGCAGCGGACCCTCGGGAGGCGAACTCGGGAGGGGAGCCCCTGGCCATAGAGGCGGCAGTGGGAGCTCCACTTCTCCCTCGTACTCTGTACCCTATGTGGAGCAAAAGACAGCCCCAGGCGATGCGGAGCAACAGGCAGCCCCAGGCGATGCGGAGCAACAGGCAGCCCCAGGCGATGCGGAGCAACAGGCAGCCCCAGGCGATGCGGAGCCACAGGCAGCCCCAGGCGATGCGGAGCCACAGGCAGCCCCAGGCGATGCGGAGCAACAGGCAGCCCCAGGCGATCCAGGCGTGGCATCCCTGAGTGGAGCGGGCGTGGCATCCCTGGGCGGTGCGAGGCTGGCATCCCTGGGCGGTGCGAGGCTGGCATCCTTGGGCGGTGCGAGGCTGGCATCCCCAGGCGATGCACGACAGGGCGGCAGCGGTCCCTCAGGAGGTGACGGCGGCAGCGGACCCTTGGGAGGCGATTACAGGAGGGGAGCCAGGACCAGCGGTGGGGCTAGGTTTGGCCCTCTTCTCAGACGCGGTGACCTGGCCGTTTTCCCCCTTGCCCTTTATAGCAGCCTGGGCAAGGGCAGCTGCTGACCGTCATCCTTCTGTCCCGGTCCGTCCTGTCGTGAAGGTAGAGGCAGCTCCTGCTCCTCTCCCTCAGGTGGTGGAGGCAGAGGCAGCTCCTGCTCCTCTCCCTCAGGTGGTGATGGTGGAGGCAGAGGCAGATCCTGCTGCTCTGCTCCTGGCGAAGGCGACAGGGGCTCCTCCCCTTCTGGCTGCGAAGGCGGCAGGGGCTCCTCCCCTTCTGGCTGCGAAGGCGGCAGGGGCTCCTCCCCTTCTGGCTGCAGCCGTGAAACCAGCAGACATGCTCCCTCTGCTGGCGGTGGTGGGACCAGCAGGCACTCTCCCTCTGCTGGTGGCTGCGGTGGAGACAGAACCAGCAGGCATGCTCCCTCTGCTGGTGGCAGCGATGGAGGCGGAACCAGCAGGCATGCTCCCTCTGCTGGCGGTGGTGGGACCAGCAGGCACTCTCCCTCTGCTGGTGGCTGTGGTGGAGACAGAACCAGCAGGCATGCTCCCTCTGCTGGTGGCGGCGATGGAGGCGGAACCAGCAGGCATGCTCCCTCTGCTGGTGGCGGCGATGGAGGCGGAACCAGCAGGCATGATCCCTCTGCTGGCGGTGGTGGGACCAGCAGGCACTCTCCCTCTGCTGGTGGCTGCGGTGTGCATTCGGGCTCCTCACTCCTGGGCGTTGAGAACACCTGGTTATGGTCGACTGCCCAAAACCATTCGGCAGCATCCCCAACCAGGCCCTGGTTCCAGGCCTCCTCGTACTGGGGATCACCGTAGGGGCAGTCCTCTCTGTCATGCCCGAACTCGCCACAGGCCTCGCACATCGTTCCTGCTCAGCCGCCCAGTCCGGGGGTCCAAACTGACTGGGGACCCGGGACCACCATCTCCTCTCACCTCTCTCCTGCTTCTGGCAGCTCTTCCTCCTCTTTCCTCTCATCCTTCTGCCTCCTCACTCCTTTCTCCACAAGTACTAATAATAAAAATGAAAAAAAACCGAAAAAACTGCAGTACCCCACTTCTGCCTGCATCTAGGAGGCGCTGGTGATCCCACTTCTAACACCACGTGTGACAGGGTGACTGGGCGGTGTGACGTCACGGCAAAAGCAGGAAGGGAAAAATTGACACCAGGGAGTACTGCAGGTAAAAGAAAGAATCGGCTGGCTGCCGTTTTTATTAATAACAAAAATAAATAAAATATTTAAACAAACAGACTTTGCTCACCGAGCGAAATAAAAGGTTTAAACATAAACAAATCACGAACACAACAATACACACGGAATAGGTCAGGCTGGGGTATCGCCTTCACTGTTCCTATCCGTTTTACCATTTACTGTTTCTCTCTCTCTCAGTTCTCTCCACTCTTACAACACCCCGAGCTAGAGAGCTGCAGTCTTTTTATATCGTGGCCGAGGGGTTTAACTAGCTTGCAATTAATTATTCTATTACCCCTCAGCCACAATCTGCACGAGTTTATTAATTACTACTGTGGATGGAGTTTTCCATCCACGCTACTACCCAAAATAAACAAACAATCGGCTACGCCGTCATTTAAACCAAACAATAACAAAACATACGGCGCTCGCCGTCATCTAAAATACAAAACATTACTAAATCATAATACAAAATAACACAGGGGCGGAGGGGGACCCCATTCTAAAAATAAATAAACAAAACAATGTACAGGGCACCTCGCCCTGTTACATTGGTCTATTTTAAAAAGGGGAACGAATGACTGTGAGTGTCGGCCATGTTACATATGGTGGTAGCGAGTGTTGGCGCCCTATGACCCAGAAATTGGATTTAAAAGAATTGATTGCTAGGATCAATAGGAACAGGACTATGACTGCCGGAGCGAGAGTTGACCAAGCTGGAGATCTTGCTCTAAAAGTGGGAGTTGAAGCTGGCAGGAGGAGCCGAGCTGTTTACAGAGCAAGAGAGAGAAGCCGAGCTGTCTCCAGCATCTGAGGAGGGGAAACCGATGCTGTCTCCGGAGCCAGAGAAGGAGCCGCTGCCGTCTCTGGAACCACCAGCTGCAGTCAAGGGGGAGCCTCAGCAACAGCCCATGGGAAGCACTCTGGCACTGTTAAGAGCGGTCCCATGCCCCAGCTGCGTGGACACCAAGCCTGAATGCCCGGATCTCCCTTCGCTGGACCTTATACTCAGGTCGCAGCACTGCCAGTCACAGTTTCTTGCCTGGTCCCTTACTCCACTACCCCTTGGAACCCAGACATCGCTACGCAGGAGGAAGACATCACTGCACAAAAGGCACACGTCACTGGTGTTCCCCCTACCTAACCCTAACCCTAACCCTTACCTCTGGCACTCTATAAGGTCTCATGCACACCTTGGCCCCTGGCTCTGATACAATGTCATGAGAAGCTAAGTGAGTTCTCCCTAGTACGCCTGAGAAGACCTGGCAGTTCCTGTGTACAAACACCTTCACTTTGTGTTTCTGTGAGGGGGGTTTCCGTTACCTTCACCTCAGGTGTGGGCAAAACTATCTCTTGGGTTGACGCTAAGAGTGCTTCCCTTTCTTTCCAGTGTTTTAATAAATGTGCATGATAGATCTGAATCTCTGGTCGTCGACCAGGCTGGGTAACCTTGTAGTTGACCTCCCCTATTCTTTCCACCACCTCGTAAGGGCCCCTCCACATGGCTAACACCTTGCACTCTACCGTGGGTACTAACACCAAGACCTTATCCCCGGATGTAAAAACTCTTATCGTGGCTTGTTTGTTATAACTGTGTCTCTGTTGTTCTTGTGCTCATCATAAGTGCTCTCGCACTATGGGAGTGACTGTGTCTATTCACTCCTGCATGGTGTTTATGTGCTCTATTATGCTGTGAAAGAGGGTGTTCTCATGTTTCCAGGTCTCTTGGGCTACATCTAAGATACCTCTCGGGTGTCTACCGTAAAGTAGCTCAAATGGCGAAAAACCTAACAACTCCTGTGGCACCTCCCAGATTGCAAACATCAAATAAGGTAACAAACAGCCCCAGTTCTTTCCCATATATTCTTGCGCAGCATAGATTTCAAAGTGCGGTTGAACCGTTCCACCAAACCGTCGGTCTGGGGGTGGTATACCGACATCCTTAGTTGTTTTATATTCAAAAGACTACACAAGTCCTTGAGTATTCGGGACATAAAGGGGATGCCGTGATCCATCAAGATCTCTTTAGGCAGCCCTACCCTGCTAAACATCAGCCACAATTTTTTGGCAATGCCTTTAGTGGCCATGGTTCGTAGTGGTATGGCTTCTGGGTAACAGGTTGCATAGTCCATTACTACCAAAATATACTGGTGTCCTCTAGCTGATTTTGGTAAGGGACCTACCAGATCCATAGCCACTCATTCAAATTGGGTTTCAATAATGGGGAGGGGAATTAACCCTTTGCAGTCCTATGTCGGACCTGGTCCAACATCATCAAAAAGACGGCTTAATAGGCTTACCTGGTCTGTAGGGATGGTTGAGCCGGGAGGCAGACATTCCGGGATCCTGTGTTTGGTTGATTGATGCCGCCGTGAAGTATCGTTCAACAAAGGCCACCAGCTGATCTGCCGTCTTCGCATTGTTCTGCTCGACCCAGGGTCGTACTTCCTTAGGGTGTCCCTGCTGGAACTGATCAAGTACTATCAGTTCCACAATCTCTGCCATCGTCTGTTCCTCAGGCCGCAGCCATTTCCTGGCCAAGTTGATCAGATCAAACATTTGGCACCTGGTTGTTTGCTCAGAGTTGTAAATCCATTTGTGGAAGCGATGCACTCGTATCGCATCAGTAACCCCCAACCGATGCAGAATTTCAACTTTCAATTTTTCATAGTTTTGTGATTCAGCAAAATCCAGGTCAAAATATGCATTTTGGGAGTCACCTGAAAGATACGGTGCTAGCAACCTGGTCCATTCTTCTTTGGGCCACTTCTCCCGCTCGGCCGTATGTTCAAAAGTAGTTAAAAATGCCTCCACATCATCCTGTGGGGTCATTTTTTGGAGATATCGGTTTGTATTTCTCTGGCCTATAATTGTCGATCGACCCTCGGCTTTTTCCACTACCTATCGCAACTCGTTGTCCATCCGAGATTGTCCTTCATGGAGTAAGTGATTAGTTTGTTGCTGCATCGCCATTGCTTCCTGGTGCATCAACAGTGCATTCTCCTGTGCTGTCTGGTGTACCTGCAGTGATTCTTGCTGTGCTGATACCGTCTGTAGCAGGGCTTGTAGGACTGCATCTATCTTGGATTCTGCCATCTTGGTTCTCGTACTTGTTATTGTGAATTTTTAAAGAGCGTTGCCTGCATTCTCCACCATATGTGGCAAGTCCGGCGGTAAGTACGAACGTGCTCACATAAACAGTAGCAGAGATCCGTAAACAAAGTTCTACACAACTCAGAAATACAGTATAAATCAGGGCGGCACCTGATATATTTATTTTCCACAATCCAAAGGCCGGTCAAAACACAGGCAGGGTTTGGTTCACGTTACGGGTTCTCAGCAAAGTTCAGGTTCAGGCAACAAGTCGGGTAGTCAAACAATCCAAGGTCGGTAATCACAGGCAAAGAGGTATTAACAGGCACTTACGTTTCTTTCCATTCACTCTCCCCCAGCACAAAGCTGTATACTTACTCCTTCACCAATCTGTTGTGGGCTGTACCTTTTTATGATGATTAATCCTTAATTATGTGACATCATTTCTGTGAGGTGGTCTGGGAAATGAAGTTTCCCTCGGCCATCTTACTTCCAGTAATGTGAGGTCATAATTTGCCAGCAAACTTGCCCTCAGATACCTCCTATTAACGACTCTACCCCTAGCTGTATCACAATATATATATATAGTAAAAGGACTTCACCACTTTTGGTTTGTTTGCCCCTTAAAACACAGACCCAGACACCAAAACTTTGATTTTAAGCTCTATTGCGCAGTTTAATTTTCACAAAAGGAACAAAACAAAACAAAAGCATAGCTCAACGTAGCGCTTACCTTGACTTAACAGGTCCCTGACTCTCACACAGGACGGCTAAGCCGTTTACCTGTCAACAACACTATTACAAACAGTTTGCCTTTCTTTCTTTATTTTTACACAGCCAAACTCTTCTCATACTAGCTCCCTGGTGATCTCCCCCTAATGGAGCTGAATACTCTCTTTTATAGTATGTGGCTGTTCCCAATTAACACCAATTACCTCGTTTGGGAACAGCCACATTCTCACATGTTTTTGGCAGGGTGAGGAATTAACCCCGTCCCTGCCAACCACCACCAAAACACACAACACCCAGATTTTATTTACATGCAGAGCCCTTGCTCTGTTACAATATATATATATATATATATATATATATATATATATATATATATATATATATATATATATATATATATTGTAATACAATGTCCGTTGGGGCTCTGTGCACTTAATTAGAAAAGTATAGAAAAGGTATGTGGGAGAACTGACTGACAAGTAGACTCCTGATAAAGAACAGGGAGGACAACAGAAATACAAACAATGGTAGTGTAACAGGGCAAGGAACCCTGTACGTTTTATTTTTTTAATTTATTTTAGAACGGGTCTCCCCTCCGCCCCTGTGTTATTTTGTATTTGTGTATTATGATTTATTTATTATGTATTTATATGATGGCGTAGCCGTGCGTTTGTTTGTTATTGTTTTGCTTTCATTTAAACGTGTTCTGGCAGAGGTGAGGTTGGTCACTTGTCCTCTGCCAGGAGTAATTAAAAGCCTTGTGCAGAAGGTGGCCATCTCCCGAATTAAGTGATTAATTAGTTGCTAAATCGGGAGATGGTCACCTGTATATAAACCTGCAGCGCTCTCGGTTCCAGGTGGGTGTTCAGAGGAGGAACGAGATCGAGAAGAGAGAAATTTATTTAAAACTAAACGTAAGGATCAGTGAAGGCAGTTGCTCAGCCTGGCCTTAGCGTTCTTTTGTGTTCGTGATTATTTTGTTTAAACTTTTATTTTGCTCTGTGAGCAGTGTTTTGTGTTTAAATATTTATTTTATTTTTGTATTATTTAAAATAAACGGCACACGCCACGTTTGTTTTGAAACTGCAGTACTTACCTGGTGTCAGTTTTTCCTTCCTGCTTCTGGCCTGATGTCACCACTTAGCCACCCTGACACAGGTAGGTTTTATTTTTAATTTCTTTCCTTTAAGGTCATGTTGTTTGACCTTATAATTTACAGGCCCTACTGCCTCTATAATCTCATAAGACCCCTGCCAATGAGTAAAGAGTTACCTCTCTGGTGTGGGAACTAACACCATAACTCTGTCTCCTGCTTTAAAATGACGCAATTTTGCAGACTTATTGTACTGCCGTGCCTGTCGTCCATGCGCTTGTTTTAGAACATAAGAACATAAGAAAGTTTACAAACAAGAGAAGGCCATTTGGCCCATCTTGCTCATTTGGTTGTTAGTAGCTTATTGATTCAGGAATCTCATCAAGCAGCTTCTTGAAGGGTGTCAGCTTCAACAACATTACTGGGGAGTTGGTTCCATACGCCCACAAATCTCTGTGTAAAAAAGTGCCTCCTATTTTCTGTTCTGAATGCCCTTTTATCTAATCTATATTTGTGACCCCTGGTCCTTGTTTCTTTTTTCAGGTTGAAAAAGTCTCCTGGGGGCTCCCGAGTGGCGCATCCAGTAAAAGCGCTTCACGCGGCGTGCAGGATGGAGATCGTATGTTCGAATCCAGCCTATGTCACAGCCGATCGTGACCGGGAGCCCCTGGGGGGCAGCGCACAATTGGCCGAGCGCTGCCCGGGTAGGGAGGGCTTAGGTCGGCAGGGGAATCCACGGCTCACCACGAATCAGCGACCCCTGTGGTTGATAGGGCGCCTGTGGTTCTGCAGTGGAGCCGCCAGATCTGTGTTGTCCTCCGGCACTATAGGTCTGGTGGCATCGATGTGGATCTGCAGTGCGAAAAATGACGGCTTGGCAGGGACATGTTTCGGAGGACGTGTGCTCCAGCCGCCGTCGGTGGGTGGGGGTTGGGGGGTGCGAGCGGTGATAATTTGGCATACTAAATTGGGGAGAAAACCGGGTAAAAAATTGGCGACGACTAAATTTTTTTTAAATGAAAAAGTCTCCTGGGTCGACGTTGTCAATACCTTTTAGAATTTTGAATGCTTGAATCAGATCGCCACGTAGTCTTCTTTGTTCAAGACTGAATAGATTCAATTTTTTTAGTCTGCATACGACATGCCTTTTAAACCCAGGATAATTCTGGCCGCTCTTCTTTGCACTCTTTCTAGAGCAGCAATATCCTTTTTGTAACTAGGTGACTTGTGACTATGGGGGTGACTTTATCTATCCGGTCCTGCATTTGGATGATGTGGTCTACTAGGTTCTTATCTACTTGGTTTTGCTCCTCCCACATTTCCCTGGCAACGTCTAAAATTCTCTGTGGTTGACACCCGTACAATAACTTGAACGGTGAGAAACCTGTGGAAGACTGGGGCACTTCCCGAACAGCAAATATTAAGTAGGGTAACAAAAGATTCAAGTCCGTCCCATCTTTTGAAATCACCTTCCTCAACATCGACTTTAGCATCTTGTTGAAACGTTCAACTAATCCATCCATTTGGGGATGGTAAACAGAGGTTTTAATTGGCTTGATTTTGAGCAATTTACACAAATCCTTCATCAATTTACTCACAAATAGGATCCCTTGATCTGTGAGGATCTCCCTGGGAATTCCCACTCTTGAGAACACCTGTATCAATTCTTTGGCGATGGTTTTTGAAGCCATGTTCCGTAAAGGAATTGCTTCAGGATACCTAGTGGCGTAATCGAGAATTACAAGCACATATGCATGACCTCTAGCCGATTTATTTAATGGACCAATTAAATCCATTGCGATTCTGTCAAAGGGTACTTCAATTATAGGCATGGGCTGTAGGGGAGCTCTGAAATGAGGTTTTGGGCTAGCTCTCTGGCACTCAGGACAGGATTTACAGAATTTATCTACGTCTTTGTTAATTCCGATCCAATAAAACCTTTGTACTATACGTTGTAAAGTTTTCTCACTTCCCAAATGTGCACCAGATAAATGGTTATGTGCTAACTTCAGCACCATTAAACGGTATGCCTGGGGTACTAGTAACTGTTCCACTTGATTACCATTAATTAAGGTGACTCGATATAACAAGTCATTTTTAACGATAAAATGCTCTAGTGGATTCACTGTTACATTCTCCACTGGCACATCATTAATGGAGACCACTTTTTCATGGATGCTTATCAATGTGGGATCCTGAGCTTGGTCTCACCCCAAATTTCTAGTTGACGGTGAAAAAGTCAACTACCAGGAGTCTGAACCATTCTTATGCATTTCAACAACCATTTCCCCAGTTTCTTCTACTATTTCACTGGGTGTGCACTGGGTACTTACACCCTTGCCAGCTCTTTTATCCTTTTTCCCCAACAAAGCAGATACCTCTGGCGCACCCTTTTCTTTCTCTAAACGTCATTTTCGACATGACTTATAAGTTTTATTGGGCCATGGCCCTTCAAATAATGTGGCATCGGTAATGGAAACAATGAAACAAAACTCTCAGTGGTAGTAGTGCCTACTGTTTCTTTTTCATCTGGGGTTGCCAATTTCCCTTTCACTTGCACCAGATCTTTAAAACCTGGATAATTTCTCCCAAGGATTACTCGATGGAGTAACTGGTGAACCACCCCCACTCTTATTTTGCAACAGTGCCCTTGAAACGAGATGTTAACTAGAGAGGTTGGGTAGCACTTTACATCCCCGTGTATAGAAGTAATCCTGATAGTTAGATTATTATCCAATTTGTTGGTAGTGATTCAATCTGCTGCTACCAGAGTCATTGAGCTGCCAGTATCAATGAGAGCAGTCACCTGGTTTCCATTTACGCATACTTCTGCTAAATAGGGAGATTTGCCTTCTAATTTCCCTAGTACCACAATGCTACCGCAGAAGTGCTGCCCCATATTGCGTTGCATAGGCTCCTCTGTGTGCGGACAATACCTAGCAATGTGACCCATATTATTACATTTGTAACATTTATAGAAGGAGTAATCAATCCCCTCCCTTCTATTAATTAACCCGTGCCCAGGTCCCTGCAAATGTCACTTCACGACAGTAAGCTGCTCTTCATTCCCCTTTTTGAGGGGCTTACCCGTCTTGAAGTGGACGTGCTGCTTTCCTCCTACTGGGCCATGCATTGAGGGTTTGGGACCAGGTGTGTTGGTTGTGCGCACCAACTCTTCGGCCGCTAGTTGGCGCTCCACTAATGAGATAAACTCATCAAGTGTAGATGGGTCTCCTTGGTCTACCCTCTTTCTCATCGGTGCAGGCAGGGTGTGGAGTTATCAATCCATCACAAGCAATTTGATGACCTTGCTTCTGTTATTCATTTCCGGTTTTAGCCACCAATTGGCCAAATGGACTAAGTTGAACAACTGGGATCAAGGTCCAGCTGTGATACTTTTGTGCTCTTATAGCGGTGTTAATTCCAGCCCTAGCCAAAATTTTGGTTTTAAGAAAGTCATAGTTATTGGCTGATCTAGTAGGCAGATCAAAGTAAGCCTTCTGGGCGTCTCTAACTAAGAAAGGTGCGAGGACGCCAGCCCACTCTTCCTGTGGCCAGCCCTCCTGTGTTGCTGTTCTCTCAAAGGCTAGAAGATAAGTCTTGATGTCAGCTCCTACAGTTCTCTTATTCAGGACATGCATTGACCTGATTGATGCTATGGCTGCAGCTGGAGTTGGAGTGGTAGCCATTCCTTACAAGCGTTATAAAATGGCCAACCTTTCCAACTTTGCTTCCTGCATTTGCTCATTCTGCATCTGTTGGTCTCCTGTTGCACAGCTGCGATGCTCTGCTGTGCAGCCATGGTGTTCTGTTGCGCAACCGTGGCATTCATGATTACACAGACCATGGCGCTCTGTGCACTTAATTAGAAAAGTATAGAAAATGTATGTGGGAGAACCGACTGACAAGTAGACTCCTGATGAAGAACAGCCAGGACAACAGAAATACAAATGGTAGGTTTTATTTTTTATTTCTTTCCTGCGGGAAAAAAGAAATCAGGGACAACAAAAACCTGTACCGGAGTTTAAGGGTTAAACCCAACTTAAAGTTCATCATATAATAATAAGGATAACACACAAAAGTTCTGCATTTTATAAAGTCCCGACCTGTTGCAGAGCTCCACCCACCATCCACTTAAACCTCCTGGTGTGGAACGGCAAGGTGAGTATTTAAAACACTGTCCCGGAATTTTAATGAGTTCTGTGGTTTGGCTGTTCTACTGTTTTTCTTCTTTCTTTTCCAGGTTTCCAGTAGAGGGTGCTGCTGAGCTGGCCCGCCCAGGTAAGTATCTGTAACTCCAAGGCTTGAAACAGTCAGCACAGCTCCAGTGCTGCCACTCCTGGATCTCTACTGTATTACAAGACCACTGGCTCCGTACTGCCCCTCCTGGAACTCTGTGGAACCAGCGGTCACTTTGTGCTTGCAGTGATAAAAACAGTAAACAGTTTCCAACCCAACTCCGGGTAAAATAAAAAGTCTTGCTACCCACTGGTTTCAGTGTTTTGTCTTCTTTCCTTACTAAAACCACAGAGTTGGCTCTCTCAGTCTGTACCACGTTGCTGGAGAGTTGTTATTGTATTCCAGCTCTGGGGATTCAGCATTGTCGTCATTATCCTGCTGGAATACAAACTTCCGTCCAATAAGCCTTCTAGCACTGGGTAACAAACAAGCGTGCAAAATGTCTTGATATTTTGCAGCATTCATTGATCCTTCTACAATACAAAGGTTGCCAGTGCCTGAGGAAGAAAAACAAGCCCATACCATCACACAACCGCCACCATGTTTAACACTGGACATGATTAAGTTTTCTTTAAATTCTTCTCCTCTCTTCCTCCAAACATATTGTTGCTTTCTTGGTGAAAAAAGTTATATTTTGGATTTGTCTGACCATAAAATTTGGTTGAAGATATCATCAGGCTTCAAGTATTCAATGGAAAATTCCAATAGCTTTCTTTCGTGTATTGTTTTTAACAAAGGTTTGCATCTTGGTTTTCACCCATGGACATTCATCTTGTTAAGGTATCGTTGAACTGTTCGCTCGTGATTTTCTTGACCATCTTCTCTCAATTCTTGTGTCAATCTTTTGCAGTAATCTGAGGGTTTTGCCGGTTTGCTCGAACGATGATTCTTCCAGATTTTGCAGAAATCTTTCTTGGTCTTCCACACCTGGAGCTAGTTTTCCTGTTAGACATTCCTGTTCTCCTGTGTTTGTCAATAATAGCCCACACAGTGCTTTTCGGTAAACCAAGTCTTTCTGCTATTTTTCTGGTAGTTTCTCCTTTTTCGCCATTTTGAGATCATTCCTGTACTCTTTACTTTTAACCATTTTTGTCTTTTTTTAATCACAAATTTCCAATTTATTTTTCAGCACTTGATGGTTATGTATTTATTTATTCTATAATTATCATCAGGTGTTGGATTTCAATCATGATAATTGTCAATAATTAGCAACGAATGAGTTTCATACAAAATATGTTGATTGCCCAAATACTTTTGTCAAAGTATGAAATTAGTTTTTGCATGTTATTTTTCATATTATGCATGTTATGTAGTAACTTGTTGTTTTATTATAAAGCTGAATCTATACTTTCATTTATATCATTCAATAGAACAATTAGAAATTATAGAAATAATTTTTCTTTAAACTGCCAAAATAATTTTGTGACTGTATATCTTACTGTTGGCTTACTACAATGACTTTTAAAAAATGTTTTAACATTTGATACCGTTCCTATTATGTAATAATGATTACCGGTACTGAATGTAAGGGTATGGGCACTGGGTTTAGATTTATACATTCACTAATGTTAGTTATATTTGACAATGTGTCTTCATTATAAGATTGCATGTATGTTATTTAAAATGTAATATAATATTTAGATTAAGTCATTTTTCTTGCTTTTCTCTCTGTAAATCTGACATTCTTGTCATTTCAGCAGTGTCTTCTGTGTCATGTTACTGGCTGAAAAGCCATTATTGAAGGAGTGGGGACAATTTCACCCTCTAGGTGAAACGACCTAGTACGTGCAACACTGTCTGAATTCAAGGTAACAGATATATCATGTTTTAAAATAAAAATACATGTTTAAAAATACATGTTTAACTGCACATTTGAGACATATTAAAGAATGGAACACTATGTACGATTTATGGAATTATTTTGTTGGCTACAATCCTTGCAGGTTAGGCTGTGCTCTGGTACCATTTTTTGAGGTGACCCCACGATCACCCCAAACAAATTGCATACAGTAGATATCCACTTTAAAGCAGCCTAAGATATACCGAAATGCTAAATTCTTAAAATAAGTTTTTACACTGGAGAATAGAGCACCCTGGGATTACATTCCTACCAATTCCTCCAAGGGTAACAGTCAGAAATATACCCGTGTGGTATACTAATATTACATAGTGATGTGTATTGATTTTTGGTGTGTTGACTGTGCAACAACATCACACATACCTGCTAGCTTACCCTGTTGACTTTCTTAGATGATTGATGTATGAGAAGGAATGGTGAATCCCCAACTCCTGCATCCCCCGTTGCTTACCTGGCTAAGCAGATTTGTCTAAAAGAGCCGACTGTTTGTGTTACGCTTGTACACAAAGGAGTCTAAATACATTTAACAAACTCCCACGGTACACCAACACTGTTCAGTGCCGGTACAGACACGTCAATAGACAACAATTCCATGTGGTTTGGTCGTTTGAAAAAAAAAAATACACTATTTTCTACAGTATACACGTTAGGTACACTTGCATGTTCATTTTGCAGACCCGTGTTATAGTACTATTTATCATGATTTAATATGCTGTCCTTTGTCATCCTTTTACTAGCATGTTTTACTTTATTTATCTTTTTGGTGCGAGTTTTTGTCACACAGTTGTACGTACACTAGACCGGTTTTGTATCGCCATTGTATAAACAAACAAACAAAAAAATAAACAAATAAACAAATAATAATGATACATTTCTGTGATTGAAATGTACACGTGTTACAACGTTGCAGACTGCAGTCATTTGTTGTTCTGTTAGCAATAGTGTTGAAAATAAGTAGTGCAAGGCAAATGTTTCAGTTCTTGGAAAATAAACGAGAAAGGAGGTTGCAAATTTTGAAACTCAATTCTGGGTTCTTCCTCCTTTAGTGAGTGACTGCAGGCGCTACAGTGACGCAGTGTCTGAACCACGTTCTCTTTGGAATCATTGCAGACAGACACACACACAGAGACACTTTTCATCCGAAAGTTCTCTCTCCCTTTTTAACCCACGCACTCTCTATTTCTCTCTCTCCACCACCACCACTCCATTCTGAAGAAAACACCAGATTTCCCATCCAGCCTTGGGTATGAAACGCAGCGACCAACAAACCTCTTTTCTGTGGACCCGCTTTTTCATCTTCTGCAAATGCAAGTTATATTTATGCATCCTTAGTTTGGTATTAGGGACAGCAAATGCAGGTAAGGAAAAACTGCTTCGTAAAAGTTTGTGTTACTTACAACTGCTAGGCTGATATTGCAGAATGTATTTGGAGCTTGCAAACAATTCTGTCTTTAGCATGCTTTTAACCCCGGTTGTAGATATTTATGCAAAGTGATGTATTACTTTTTTTAAGGAACTGAGTTGGATTAACTGGAGCGAAGGAATGCCACGAAAGTCCAAATTTTGAGTAAAACCAGATGTGCATTCGTAGCTTTGAAGGGGGAGGGGACTCGCTTTTTAGGGTTCAGTTCTTTGCAATATACTGTATTTTAAACCTACATTTCATAACAAACCATAGGTTATTACTGATTTTTTTTTTTTTAAATTAAATTTTTTATCAAGAGTTAACTGATGCTGTGGCGCAGTGTTATCCAGATGTAGCTTCGTTTCAGCTGTTACGTAAACTTAAGTTACAGCGAGTAGTGTACAACATTCAATATTTACCACTGAAAACTTTTATTAAAAGTTGTATGTCACGAGAATGCAATTGAATTAATGTGTTAGATAATAATAGTGTATTTTTATTTTGTATTTAAGAACACCATTACTTTGTCAATAATGATGCAATACCGTTTTTTTTCATTTTAAGTGGTTTGTTAATATCACAACAATGCTAGAACTATTAAAAATGACTTAGGTGTCGAAATTAAAGGATATATACAAAAAACGTAATATGATATAACCGAACGAACATTAGTCTATGGTCAACTGTATCTATATGGCCCAATGCTGTATACTGAGTTCAAAATTGTCTTAGTATTTTGGGCAAGGATTAATAACAGAAACCACAAGTAATTTATATAATATGTCTTTAAAATAAGCTTTTATAGGCAAACAACAGTGAAAAAACATAAGGTGTTGCACGGTTTAAAAAATAAAATAAAAAAGCACACGCTTTGTTCCACAGGCTGCACAATAATGTGTTTTCATAAACCCTAATTTAAGTGGAGTGAGAAAAAAAGTTAACTGAGATGTCACACATCCAAACTAGAGCTTTGTTACTGTAAAGGAGGATGTACTACAGCATAACGAGATAATTAGCGAGTGTTTACTTTTCACATCTCCTAAGAAAGCCTATACAGTAGGTATCCCTGAAACCTACAGTGTGAATTTCCGATGGCATCTCTTCCTGTTTCAATCTGTGCAGCAGCCAGGTTTGGTCGGTGTGACTCATGAAGAGCCCTGAACTATACACTCTATAAGCTTGATTTGGTCAGTATGATTCCTCTAGCTGGATTACGATGCAGGAATTTAATCAGGGACAGAGCTTTACATATAGGGTGACAAATTAGGTGAATTGTTCACGCCAATCCTACTTTTAACTCGCATTTCATTTTTGCAGTCGCCTAATTTAATGTTGTGTTATTTTCCCCACTAGTTTACCAGAGATGCCCTAACAGTTTTTTTTTTAAATTTAGTAGTTGCCAATTATTTTATTATTTTCTTCCAATTTGGCACATCCAATTATTTTTAGGCTCAGCTCACTGCTACCACTCCTGCGCTAACTCAAGTGCGGTGAAGACGAACACACACTGTCCTCCGAAGTGTGTGCCGTCAGCCGACTGCTTTTTTTTCACACTGCAGACTCACCGTGCAGCTACCGTGAGCTACAGCGTCGGAGGACAACGCATCTTACAGGCAAGCCCGCAGATGCCCGGCCAGACTATAGGGGTCGCTGGTGCGCGGTGAGCCGAGGACACCCTGGCCGACCTAAGCCCCCCCCGGCGGCGCTCAGCCAATTGTGCGCCGCCCACTGGGAGCTCCCGTCTACGGTCAGCAATAGAATAGCCTGGACTTGAACCGGTCGACATCCTGCACTCCACTCGGAATGCCTTTACCAGATCCGCCACTTGGGAGCATTTTTAAGGATAAAAATGAATACCCATTGCAGAGTGTACACTGATAGCAAGTCCTTCAGGTGCCAAATATTTCAGCAAACATACCACGAAGCATTTTAGGATATTGGAGGATACACAAAAAATGTAGTTCAGTATTACAGCGTCCACACTTCGATTAAACCGCACTACCTGATGCGGTCTAATTAGAACCGGACTCAAGACTACCCAGAGGTGATCTCGAGTGTGGTTCTCGAGTATGGTATTAAATGCTGCGTAGTGTAGACGCTAACCATATTTAGCACTTTTAAGCTGGTTTAAAGGCAACTAATACGGTTTAAAGGCATAGTGTGGACAGGGCCAAAGTTTACTGTAGTAACAGCCTTGCAAAGTGTAATAACGCATTTAATCTTTGTAAAGCCCAGAGAGGTATGGTAAAACATATTAAAAAACATGGCAAACTGTGGTAAACAATGCATGGTATATACATGGAAAAAGCATCGGAAATAGGGTTGCCACCTGTCCGGGCTTTTTTTTTTTTAAATGTAGTTGTCGCCAATGATTTTTACCCAGTTTTCTCCCCAATTTGGAATGCCCAATTATTATTTTTATCCTGGTTCACCACTGCAACTCCCGCGCCGACTTGGGAAATGGCGGCAGACACACGTGTCCTCTGAAACGTGTCCTGCCAAGCCACCTTTTTCGCGCTGCGGGTCTACAGTGAAGCCACCAGACCCATAGTGCTGGAGGACAACACAGATCTGAGTGGCTTCTACAGCAGACCCGCAGGCGCCCTGTCGGCCACAGGAGTCGCTGGTGCACAGTGAACCAAGGATTACCCTGCCGACCTGAGCCCTCTCCACCCGGGCGGTGCTCAGCCAATTGTGCGCCGCCCCCTGGGAACTCCTGGCCATAACCTGGACTTGAGCCAGTGATCTCCAGGCTATAGGGTGCATGCTGCACTCCATGCCTTTACTGGATGCGCCACTCGGGAGCTTGTAACACCTGTTCGGGTTTGACCCGGACAGTCCGGGAATTGGTATCTGTGTCCAGGTGGCAGGAATTAACAAACCCGGACGCCCTGATGTCCGGTTTTAAGTGAAACGCATAAGAAACACCAACCTTCCTTTAATATTTTCTTTGACATACCGTATAACAGGACATTTTGTAGTGGAATTTATTTTGGCTTTATTAGCGGTTCGGATTGGATTGCCAATAATACTTCCACCAATCAGAGTGTGGCATACAGTGTGCAATTCCGCCCTCTGACACTGGTGGTATGCAGCGCAGGTTAAGAAGTGCACGCGCTGGACAAGGGAAAGAATGTGTGGGCTGTCAAAGTGAATATGAGAATGGCAGCGAGTGATGAAGCCAATTTGCTTAAAAAAATGAAAAGCAGACCAGACATTTGCATCAATGTATTTAGGAAATCTGGAATTTATGATGCGATCAGAAACTCAGGCTGTGTGAACTGTGCCTGCTACTGTGGTACCTGTAGGACTGTTCTTTTTTTAGGTTAAGCAGTTGTGTTATTTAGGTTGTGTTATTTATTTATTTGTTTATTTACAAGGGATTAATTAAGTAGCAGCCAAAATTGTTTATGCCAGACTTGTTAGAAAATCTGTAACAATGGTGAAAATTTGCTTTGGATTGTTATTGTTGATACATGTAGATACTACTATTAAGACACCCACTGTGCAGGTATCGCAACGTCCCTAAACAATATGTTAAAGTAAATTAGTTCTGCACCGTATAAAAAAAAAGCTGATTTTGCCAGTGCTTGCTAGTCTATTAACCAGTTTTAAATTTTAGTTTTTGCTTTATTGTTGAAGTTTTCACACATGCAATACTGCCCTCCAATTACTACACGATACTGTGATCATTCCACTGTGTTATGTTAATGAACTATAGTTAAGTTTTAAAACTGAGAGTTAGCAAATGCCTATCGTTAAAGTGTACTGCAGTTAGTAATCCTTTCCCATTACTGATATCTTAAAATTGAAGAGCCATATAAGAAAGATAAATATTGTAACTCATTTTTAGAAGGCCGCCTTTGTTGTTCTCCAAGTTGCTGCAGTGACATTGTAGATGCTATAATTAGTTACTGTAAATTAGATACTGTTTTAGCAGACACATTTCATTAAGTAAACATGTATTTGAATGTTTTTGAAGTTAAAAGTAGAAATACAAAACTGACATTTTTCTTTGTGAACGTGATAAATGCCAATTCAAAAACCTGCAAATTTAATACCAGCCAAAATTTCCAGTTATGTGGTACATTAGTTGCTTAGAGCAGTGGTGCGCAAACTTGAGGGCGCGCCCCTGGGGGTGGAGTGTCACTAAGGGGGCGACTGACTAAAGAGACAGTTCTGTTGAAAAAAAAAAAAAAAGATAGAACATTTTAAATAAAAACATAAATGACAGCTAATTAGGTCAAGTTCTTATCTTTCAAATGAGCCGTTGACTATTACTCTAGGACCGGAGAAATTATGTTTGAAGTGGCGAGTGTGTCAGTGAAACTGCAGTGAACAGTGCCGATAAGTGTAAAAAAAAATTTCCTGGATTAGTGTAAGTCGCGTATTTTTTCCGAGATTTAACAAAAAGTAGTCCAGATTTAGCTAAACACATAAATGTTAACAAACACAGTCTTAAAATTCGGAGTGTAAGCGCAGCTCTGCAACATACAATGCCAAATCAAACACGTCAATGGGCATGGGCTTGCATGTTAAGAGCTATGCACAGCGGACGCGAGCTTGCAAATCAAAAATAACTAAAACTATTGATTTAAATGGAGTAATGCACAACACAAGCGAAGCGAGTGGCGTGAATGAAGCGAGCAAATATAGAAATACATTTGTTTTATTTGTATTTTGCTACGCGCTGTTCGCGTCGCAATGGACCAATCAGAAATAAGGTCAAAGGTCAGACTGTCCGTGTCTCGCTCACGCAGAGATTACCACAGAAATAAAAACAAAAAATCTACATCAATGAGAATTTAATTATTAAAGCCAAAAAATATAATGTTCTTTATGATGCCAATGTCTGTGGTTATAAAGACAGTAAAAAGGACACACATGTCAAGAAATAGCAGAACAATTGGAAATTGATGGTATGTCTATCTCTCTTTATTTCACCTTAATTTTGGTGAAAGTGACGGGGAGCACCACACACCGGTTTCGTATTTCTGTAAAATGATGCTTCTTTGTTCTAATAATGTTGACCAAGTAATAATAATCACATTAGCTCTTGTACAAGCCGGTGGTATTCCCTAAACTGTTTCCTTTTTATACTGTGTGGTGTTCCCATGATCTTCTGTGTATTATTTATTTTATACATGACTGGCTACATTTTTTTGTACTCGTGCTGTATTCGTGTCGTTCGCTTCGCTCCCGATGTGCAAACTGTATTTTGTGAAAACCTCAGATTTAATTGCTGAATGATAATGTTTTTCAGATTTATCTGTCAGGTAACTGTTGAATCGCCAAGTGTAAACAAAACAAACAAAAAAAGAGTTAAGTTACATGTATTTTTTCACAGATTTATTTGTTAGAAATGTCAGCTAAATGTTGACTTGCCAAGTGTAAACAAAATATTTAAATTCACTGAGTTGTTTGTTAGAAACCCAGGTTTAACATGTCAAAATGTTCACTCGAAATGTAAAAAAAAAAATAAAAAAAAAAAGATTTCCAGACTGATTTTAAATATTAAATTTGTGATACCCGTATGTATTTAGCTAAATCTGGACTCTTTTGTGGTTAAGGAAAAAATACGCAATTTACACGAAATCGGGGAAAAAAAACTGTTAAAATATAAAGTTATGGTCTAACGTTTTAATATGGGGGTGGACAAAATGTATGCTAAAAAAGGGGGGCGGCATCTAAAACTTTGCGCAACACTGGCTAGAGGCTTTCCACTATTTATTAGAAATGTATTGCTTAGCACTGATCTGTACTGTGCCCCCAGCATTTGAATAATGCTTTACATTACATTGATCTGTGTGTGATTAAATATGTAACCTTTTCAGTAAAATATGGGTTACTTATGATATATAATGGTAATTATACCACATATATGCATGCGTGTATGTATAAACATTGAATATTTCGAAGTAGCCATTAGTAACATTGAAGAACCCGAACCAAATTTGAATACATTTTGACTCATTTTGTCGCTTTTTACCGACACACAACCAATAGTGCCATAGTTTTTACGTTTTATTAATATTTGTTATGGGGGGGGTATTTGCCATGACACAGTAGCTGTAAACTAATTCTGTCCATAACAAACAGGCTTTTCAGGCTCACAAATTATTTGTAAAAAAAACAAACAAACAAAAAAAAAACAACCATGTAAACAGGATCGTGGCTTCAGAAATTCTATTGATTTACTACAGCGTTACTCATCACCACAGCTACTTGTCTCAGGTAAGATTAGCCTCTAACCTACCATGATATAGCTACTATTTTTCTGGCTTGCAAGTTTGATTGCTAGATATATCAAGCGCACAATACTGTGTATAGGCTACTGCATGATTATTGATTTGTACCAAGATCTGGTGGTATTTGTCAGGCCCACCGAGAGAGCGGGGAGGACGGGGAAATTTCCCTGGGGCCCAACGCCTTGAAGGGGGGCCCTGATGAAGGGGGAAGTTTTTTTTTAGTTTTTTTAATACATATAAAATATTTTAAAACAACTAGCCCTGCACAAGACCCTTTGCGTACTCGCCACCACATTAAAAAGAAAAACTCCTGTACTGCACACCAAGCCGATGTGCTTCTGTTGTGTAATGATTGTGTATCCAGACGCTGTCAAACACTTCCTTTCACACAATGATTTGAACTTTCGCATTTCATATTTTACTACACCAAAAAGCTGAAAAAAGGCATAGCAATTTTATGTATTTTTTTTTAAAGATTTTAAAAAACTTTAAAAGAACCCTGAAGTTGCACAATATATACCACAGTATGAATTATTCTATCATTACGATCTATCATTTGCTCAAAACAACGTGGTGCAGCAGTTTGTTAGAAAAATTGTATTGTGAAAAATAAATAAAGTACTTTCTTCAGCTGGTGGTAAACACAATTAGAGAAGGATCGGTTATATTGCTTAAAATACAAATATATTTACCAATACTGGCTATTAGTTAAGAGCAGAGATGAGTGGTTTATTTTTGGACAGGATAAATAAAATAGTGTATAGCAACACCATTAAAATGTAGTTTATGCTAAAAACGTATTGTAGCAATCTTAGTTTCCGCAGGCGGCAGCGGGATATACCAATCCTTCCCCGGGGCCCGTGACGACTCTTGGCGACCTTGGGTATTGTGTTAAACTGTATTACAGTATACTGCAGTTTTGATAGAGCTAAGCTGACTGAGAAATATGTCTGGGTTTGGTCTGTGGAAAAGGTAGCAACCCTAATCGGAAAGCTGCAAAATTATCATGCTGATTTACTGCGGTAAACTTTTATACGGGAGCTGACACCTGACAGTTGAATTAACTGCTCAATAAAGGCACCGTTTGTCTTGATAAGCAGTCCAGCAGAAAGCAGCACACATCCGATTAGGAGCCTTCAGATTGGCTACAATTGATTTTTAACTGCAGCATTGCAAACAACACTCTCAATTAGCCTGTACATTGTGTTTGATATATCAAGTGGATAGGGGAGTGAAAAACAATATTTATTATTATTTATTTCTTAGCAGACGCCCTTATCCAGGGCGACTTACAATTATTACAAGATATCACATTATTTTTACATACAATTACCCATTTATACAGTTGGGTTTTTACTGGAGCAATCTAGGTAAAGTACCTTGCTCAAGGGTACAGCAGCAGTGTCCCCACCTGGGATTGAACCCACGACCCTCCAGTCAAGAGTCCAGAGCCCTCACCACTACTCCACACTGCTGCCCTATTTAGGTGCTATCTTGTTATAATTACCACACAAGGATTGCTTGGACATACTGTATCAATGTAGGGTTGGAGGGTGCCCTTGTTTCCTATAGTAAAAACATACCAAAGTCTTAACAAAGCACAGCATGGTAAAGCACAGGTAAGCATTGCTAAGCCAAGAGAGGTATGGTAAAGCCTATCAAAAAAAACATACTAATCTATAGTAAATGCATATTATAACCATGGGGAAATCATGGGGAAAACTTTAACGTGGTCAACTTTTATAAGTGCGAGGAGAGAATGTATGTAATTTGAGCATCCCAAACTGGTTCCAGCTGGTACCCAGTCCTGATTTTGCATTTGAGCGAAGGTTTCAAGCATTGTTCAGCTGAAGCAGATTATTCGAATGGCTATCACAGCAGGGTATTACAACTGTAGGCAAAGTTTGAAATCCAGGAGGTTAAAAAAAAAATATATATATATATATATATGTTTTGAAATTTGTGAAAAAATGTTTTGACAATAAGTCTTTCTCAAAAAGGGACACCAACATTGAAAAAGAGTAATACTATTATTTTTTTTGTACAATATTTTTAATTTGTAACATAGCACGTCATCTATACTAATACAAAAAACAGTCACAGCCAGTTAAAATTGTTTTCATGCTTTATTTAAACATTGTATGAGTATTATATGCATGCTACTGTATATTGGTTTTACACGTGAATGAATCATAACCCAAGTCAAATCATCTGTGAAAATACTTTAAATACCTTTGTGAACTTTATTTTTGTTTGTGCTTCTCATAGCCTCTGTCTTTTGGTGCGAAGGTTTATTTTCTTGGCCTGAGATTTATGGTAGGAGACAGCCTTGATGCTCAACTAGGTAGCCATGTGGTGGGTTAATAAACAAAGACCCAGAGAGTGTGGTGTGGACCCAAGTTAAAGGAGATGTGCTTCACTAATAAAGGCTTATTTTGGCTCAATGTTTAAGTCATGTAGCAGTGGGAGCGGGGGAGGCAGTGTTGTCTCAGAACTCCTGCTGAGAATCCAGACAGCCATGGTTTGATAGCGGCTGGTAGGTCACTGAAACATTTGCAGACAGCTGTAGATTGTTGTGTTCTAACCCCGCCCCCTTTCCAAAGCCAGCTCCAGAACAAATGAGACAGACCTCCCTGCTTAAGATGAAGCAAAGGCCTTCAAGTCATAACTGATGTGGCAGAATTCATTATAATTAATCATTAGAAGGTGGCAGGAACTTCTTGATTAAAAAAAAAAAAAAAAAATCAGTGTTTGTTAAATTACCCCCCACCAAATCCACATTTTACCGGACTCATTTACAGGACTGAAATTGCCACGAAACTGTCTCAATGGGGCAACAAAAAAGGCATGTCATTGGTTCAGTAAAAAAGGCTTTTATTGTGATTTTTGGAGGCCAGCCGGTTATAATTGTCCATTGCTTACCCTGAGGCCTTGTGCTTGTTGACATTGCTATTTTGCCAGTCTTTTGGTTGCTGTGGCCAAGCTGAGATAAGCTAGATCTGTGTATTTTCTGTTGAGTAAGTTGTTTCATATTGTCTTTATAAAGAAAGAAAACTCCTGTACTTCCTTAATATTCAAGGGGGTTGATTTTTTTTTAATTTTTTACCCTAAAAACCTACACCCTTTATAAGTTCACTAAATGTGCATGGTAAGTTAATTATTCCAATGCTTTTTAATGTTCTGTTCTTCATTTTTTACCAAGCTTACCTAACTTTATTTTACCTTTCTTAATTGTCCTTAACAAGTTTTGTAGTACAGTACAGCACAATAGCCTTTTAACAATCATTTCAACAGTTAGTTAATTATATTATTACACATTTTAAAACCAGCACTTAGAAAAGGAGGCTGTGTGGTCCAGTGGTTAAAGAAAAGGTCTTGTAACCAGGAAGTCCCTGGTTTAAATCCCACCTCAGCCACTGACTCACTGTGTGACCCTGAGCAAGTCACTTAACAAGTCTCTCGGGTGAGACGTAATTGTAAGTGACTCTGCAGCTGATGCATAGTTCACACACCCGAGTCTCTGTAAGTCGCCCTGGATAAAGGCGTCTGCTAAATAAACAAATAGTAATAATAATTATAATAGAAAAGGGCTTGCGATTTCAGTTTAGCATTTCACATTTCATGTATCTTGTGCATGTCTTTTGTTTAACCATTGTTCAAACAGGCTTACAGTCCACTTACATTTTGCCTGAGCACTTATATTAGGTCTTCATCAATAACTTTACTCTCCATTCCTGGATTTTTACATTTTATTTTTCTAATGCCACGTTCATGTTCTACATCTAAAACATTGTCCTCTCTACTGTCTTCACTTACAACAGACACGTTCTAACTGTTTGAACTAAGCTTAACAAAAGAGCAAAAATCAAATCAAATGACCAAATTAACAATAATTGAATCATTAAGAAAATAATCAACACTTATTATTATTATTATTATTATTATTATTATTATTATTATTATTATTATTATTATTATTTATTTCTTAGCAGACGCCCTTATCCAGGGCGACTTACAGTCGTAAACAAATACATTTCAAGAATCACAGTACAAGTAATAATACAATTAAGAGCAAGATAAATACAATGACTTTGGTTCTAGCAAGTACAAGTATGACAAAATACGATTCAATAATGGAGCAGATAACAGTGTCAGTGATAGTTGCATCAGGATATAATTAAATACAAAATACTACAGATTAAATAACACTTGACAGATTACAGTACTCTAAAGTACAGGATTAAATGCAGTAAAATAGGGGGCAGATAAGAGCAAGTGAAGCGCAGTTAAGGAAGAGTGATAAGTGTCCAGGGGGAAAAAAAGAGGAGTTCTACAGGTGCTGTCTGAAGAGGTGAGTCTTGATGAGGCGCCGGAAGGTGGTCAGGGACTGGGCAGTCTTATCCCTTATCAAATTCATTGTTTATCCCTTATCAAATTCACTTTGTCTCAGTGTACCGTGTACATTATTTTTGTAGTTTTAGTTCATTTGATTTGTACTTAATACTGTTTAAGTGCGACTCTTCTCATAATTAGAGTTCCTGATTAGACAAATGTTGTCTGTTTACAACCTTGCAAATATAGAACCCGTGCCCACAGAAGACATAGTGCTTCTTGGCATGAACGTTATGACTTTGTTTCTTAAAAACACAAGATACATTTTATCATAATGTGTGCGTTTGGTTTTTAACTCTGAAGTTCTCCTTGACCGATTTCATCATTCCAGGTATCAATGCGCCTTGATTTCGGCATCTGATCCACCATTTTACAACAAGCCTCAGGAATTCTATGCGGTACAGCAGTATTGATAGTCATGCTCATCTCCTTCTAGCGCCTGTTCTGAGTACTGTATTTGTGATGTTCATGCACCAAAACATAACAGAAAGCATTTTGTGATATTGGAGGATACACAAAAGATGTATTTCGGTATTACAGCGTCCACACTTGTGACAAAACGCACTACCTGATGCAATCAAATTTAGAACCGGACTCGACCCCATGAGGTGGCCTCGAGTCCGGTTTTCGAGCACGGTATTAAACACTGTGTGGTGTGGGCTCTAACCGTATTTAGCACTTTAGCCGGTTTAAAGGCAACTAATATGGTTTAAAGACATAGTGTGGACAGGGCCTTAGACACTTATTAATTGTAACAAATTTACAAAGAGGCCATGGACCAACTCATAATGAATGTGAAACTAGCATTCAGAAATTGTGACATTTAACTCAACAATAAAACAAATTACACATTTGTTTCTGGCAGATACAGTATCTCCTGAGTTCAGTTTAAACTTATTGCTAAATGTTTAGTAGTAGTAGTAAACTAAACTGAAGCGCTGTCAGATTTAAACCCCAGGTTCAGTACTACTTTTGCCAGCTTTCAAATGTGGAGCATAATGTGACTCATCTAGTTAGAGCTAAGGCAAGCAGTCAAGTTTTTTTTATTGTGTGTTAAGTGGCATAATCCTTCTTGTACACGTCTAACAGTAACTTATCTGTTAAGGCAGACTAGTTCTACAGGGTTCAGGCTCACGTCCTGGCTGTTTGAAGTCGCTGGTTTTCCCTGTGGATTCTAGACAGAGTGTTGAATGGGCTCAGGCATTCCTGTGGGGAGGTTACAGGACTGTTTCTGCTGCTACAGTGGACCCTAGAGTCGTTTGCTAAGTTCAAGCAGACACCTGCAGGGCAGGTCTTTGTCCTCCAGAGGCTGGTAGCTTACCGACATTTGCCCTCGAGGTCCTGGCTGTAAATAGGCTATTGGCTTGGTCGTGGGATCGGAGGATGCCCACTGACCTTCACTTCTTCTGAGCTGTTGTGGGGAATTGCTGCGGTGAAATGTAATTGGACATTCCAAATTGGGGAGATAATCAGGGATAAAAATAATTAAGCACTCTAAATTATTAGAAAAAAAAATTCAAACACTGCAGGTTTAACATACACATTGTAGGTTTACACATTGCTGTTTGCTCTCATCTAAGCAGGCATGATTTCTGAGTTGTTCATCTCTGTTTGGCAACTTTGTAAGGGATGTTTAAAAACATATGATGCTAAAGATGAGAAAACATAGACTGAACTACCCATATACAATGCTTGCATTATACAGTAAGTCGCCCTGGATAAGGGCGTATGCTAAGACGTATAATACTGTGATTAAATTATCCACAGTCCCTTGAAATTTGATTCCGTTAGATTTTCATTTAATAATTGAAAGAGGAATCAACTCCAGTATAAATTGCTTCAAAGCTGTTGAGACTGAGTTGTTTTGTGTTGATGCAAAGCTTCTGCTTATTGGTTCAGATCTGGATGTCCTCTCATCACCATCTTGAAGACTTGACCTCCAGAAGGTCAAAGGTTAAAGGCCAAACCCTTTGATGGGTCATTTTCCCATTTTAAAAAGGGTCATCAATTAGTTGAATTTTTGAGCTTACGCAAATTGAAACCCGATTTGGGAAAGGCCAGCTGTGTCAATACAGTATACTTTGTGTTCCTGTTGACTTGTGCTATAACCTTGCTTTGGAAAAAACTTGAATTATGTTGTCATGCCAAAAACAATTGAACCGCGTAAAGAAGGAATGAAGAGAGAGAGAAACAGAAATAGGGAAAGAAAAATGTGTGTGTGAGAGAGAGAGAGAGGTGAAGGAAGAGAGTGATCTGTGAGACTGGGGAGGATTAAAATTCAGGACAGTTACTACGCTTTCAGTGCCAACATTGGTAAATAAATCCTCACTGAAACAAACACTGCACTGCAAGTGGTAGCAAAAATAAAGCTTAACTGCTTCACTGCCAGATAGTCTTTATGGGTAACAGTAAAATAAGTAACAAGAGACTCCTTTGATGCTCTCAGAAGAAATCGAGTCTAGACCTGTGAAGTATTTATTGCAACCCCTTAGGGTTTGGCTCCACACCATGAGCCAGGGGGTGGGGCGGGGGGTAATGTATATCCTCCACTTTTTGGTCAGGGGGATGACATATGCAATCATCCCGCCCCACACCCCACACCGTTAATTTTACTGTAATTATATATGCAATATTTCTTCTTGTTGCGTCTCATCTTGTACCAGTAAAAAAAAAAGAGTGAATCGCTCACTTTGTAGAATGGAACAATATGTACTGTATGTCGTACTAAAAAATAAAAATAAAAATAAAAAAGCTGCACTATGAACTGTACTCGCAAACGACATTCTGCATTGCACTGCATAATCTAGTAATCTCGTGCTCCTGCAGCAACAATGAACATGAACTGAGTGAGAAACGTGCTTGAACCACTTGCAGCTTGAACAGATGAAGAAGCAAGCATGCCTCATCATGTCTCATCTGAAGAAATAACGAATGAAACTTAAGACGATCGCATCATTCTTTTCACCATCCACATCCACCGTGACTGATACTTGTGATGATTCAGGTCGGATTTTGTTTACTTAATTTGTTTATTTTATTTATTTGTTTATTTATGTATTTGTTTTCTTTCTTTTTTTCTTTTCATTATTTATTTGTTGCAGCCTGTGACTAATGGATTTTACTGTTTTCATTTTCACATGCTTTCACATCATATATAGTGTAAATATCAGGGTCCATACAGGTCCCTGAAATCCTAAGTATTGGATTTCCATTACATGAGAGTAGATGTTAAAACTTCATGCTGATTTGAACTTGGCTCTCGCCAAGATAAGCACCAACTAAGACGTAGCTTCACAGTAAACTAATGTGATCCATATGTGTCTCCATCCATTTGCGCTTCCTTCCATATGATGATGTAGATATCCTTCTGTCTGGTGTTGATGGCTGAAGTGTAATGCTGGCTCCAGGGATCAGCTTATTTTGCCTCCCTAGCGCATCAGCACACACAACGGCTGCGATGCTGGCTCCCGGGATCAACCATAGTGCGGTCTCCCCAGCGCATCAGCAGACAACCGTCTGGATTGAGCTAAGTAGGGTACATCTCTGGGGTCTTCAAGTGGGCACCTTCCATCCTCTGTGTTTCGTCGACTAGCCCACGACACCTCAAGAGGGCTCGACGGTGATTCTGGCGTCCCAGCATCACCCCCCTCCATCCCCCACTCAACTCAGCCCAGCTTAGTTACCTGTACATCAGCGTTTCTTTCTCTCTATTGTGCTTGAGATCCCCAGCCAGAATCTTTCCGCCTCAACCACAGCCAGTTGCTGCTCCTCTCTGCTGCTTCAGATAAGTTCTTCACTGTGCGACGCAACTCTTGGCCATTGAATCCGACATCTCTGAGAAACCGGGTTGTAGAGTGTGCCACAAATCCTCGACAACCCACTTCCACTGGGTAAACCCAGACTCTCCAACCTCGCTGTTCCGCTTCAGTGGCTAGTTGAGCATACCGCAGTTTCTTCCTCTCATACGCCTCATCTACAGCATCCTCCCATGGCACTGTTAATTCTACCAGGTGAACAAGGCGTGCTGATCCAGACCACAAGACAATATCTGGTCGAAGGTTTGTGGTGGCAATCTCAGGTGGAAAAATAAGCCGTTGACCAACATCTGCCAGCATTTTCCAGTCTCTAGCAGCTTCCAGTTGTCCTGGCCGAGGATTGGTTTTAACACCTTTTCTTGGTGGTTGCTCTCCTGGGCGGAGGAATGTTGTCTTTTGTGTGTAATGTTTTGATGGAACAGGTGGCAACTTATTGGTCATGTTACGCTTGTCTTCCAATGCTAAGGCCAAACATCGCAGCACCTGGTCATGGCGCAAAGTAAACCGTCCTTGGCTAAGAGCCACCTTACATCCTGTCAAAATGTGCCTTAATGTTGCAGGTGATGAACACAAAGGACATGAGGGATCCTCTCCTACCCAGAGGTTTAGGTTCTGTGGTGATGGGAGAACATCATATGTTGACCTTATAAGGAAACTGATCCTGCTCTGTTCCATTGACCATAGGTCTTGCCAGCCAATCTTGCATTGTTCCACACTCTCCCATCTCATCCATTCTCCCTGCTTGGCCTGGGAAATGGCCTTTATACACCTCATCCTCTCCTCCTGCTTTTGCACCTCGTTGACTACAAGCTTCCTCCGTTGCGCTGGGGCTGCCTTGGGCCATGTAGGAGGAGCTGAACTGAGACCAAGAACCCCTCTTCCATGCTGAACTTGCCCCATGATATCACCAATTCGAAGGGCAGCCTTTGCATCCTCCACAGCTTTCTTTGCCACCCACTTTCTTCCAGTTTTCAACACAGGTGCTGCCTCCCTTACGCATTTGTCGCGTGACTCTACTAATGTCATTTCCAGTCGGACCTTGGCGCACTTAAACTCCTCGGTTAGAGCGGAGACAGGTAGCTGCAGTATTCCTTTACAATAAAGTCCCACTCTGTTGAGGTAACGTGGAACTCCCAACCATTTCCTGATGTGTGAACTGATTAAAGCTTCCAGCTTCTCTACTGTTGTCAAAGAAACCTCGTACACAGTCAGTGGCCACAGCAACCTTGACAGTAGGCCAAACTGAAAGCACCAGAGTTTTAGTTTGCCTGGTAAAGCGCTGCTGTCTATGCTCTTCAACCCTTCCACAGCTTGTTGTCTAACTTCTCCCACACGAACTGTGTCCTTTAGATCCCCGTCGTACCATCTCCCAAGGCTCTTCACTGGCTTCTCAGACACTGTTGGTATTGCCTCACCATTAAAATCAGTTATTATTATTTTTTTTTTTTTAGAAAAGTCCTTAAATTATATCAATGTTATACTGCTGCAAACACCCTCCCCGGACCTCTTTAGTTTCGAATAAAAAAAACTTTGAACTTTACTATCTCTACATAGCGCGAGTATGACCTCAGGTCATGCCTTTATTCTCCAGAAGCACTTCCCCTGTAGGTCACTGTGCCCGCAAATTTTATGATTACTTAAGTGTGTTGGTAATCGTACCAGTCAAATCCTACTAATATGTTTCATGTTTAATTCCATCTGTTTTATTTTTGTTTACTAGTTTTATGATGTCAAAATGGAAAATATATGTGAGTATGTTATGACTATTTAGTGTACATACATTTGGTTAGCCTGCCGTTTCAAGTGTGTAAAGCAGTAGGGCCCAGATAGTCGGAAGGTTTATGCGCGTTGCAAATGGCCGTTATGCGCAAAATGTGCCATATTCAAAACTTCTTTTTGCATGCCACAATGCGTTTTGCGCTGTGCACAAATATAATGTATGCATAGCTCAATTTGGCGTGAATAGCCAACAATTTGCGAGATCCTGCCAGGCACAAAATAACGCTTTTTTTTAAAAAGCAAGCCTTAACTCTGCGCACATCACTCCAGCACTCACTCACCCAATCACTGAAGTGAAATGCAGGTGCTTTCAGAGGTACTATAACAATGGAAAACACCCAGCGATCATACAAGGTTCTGTCCACATCTATATAATGATTATATTCAAAAGAACGATTGTGAGAGGAGCATCACTAGTGTTAATACATGTTTAAAAATTATGCAGGGAAGCTGCAATCATGATCGTTCTTTCGGACTGAAAAAAAACTAATCACTTTCCCAAGCATGCTTTCTTGGTGCTGAAAGAATAACTCCCAAAACAGAATCAAGAGTACAGCACGGTATCATAGTACATATCGTCAGTAGACCGAGCTGGCAGAGACTGAGCAACTACCTGTATAATATAGGAAAGCTTTACTTTAATAGACACAAACACGCAGTATATCAACCCAAGGTCGAACAGCAAAAGGTTGCACCTCCTTACCTTGCATTCACATAGATTTCAATATCAAAGACACTGCTTATACAGTAGTAGGCTAGGGTACTGATTACTGTATTGGTACATTTTGTTGGCATTTTGATTGTAAAATTATGAAAGGTGCTCCTTTCTTATTCCACTGCCTGTGCAGCCCATTTTATTTAAGTTGAATTGAGAACATAAGAACATAAGAAAGTTTACAAACGAGAGGAGGCCATTCAGCCCATCTTGCTTGTTTGGTTGTTAGTAGCTTATTGATCCCAGAATCTCATCAAGCAGCTTCTTGAAGGATCCCAGGGTATCGGCTTCAACAACATTACTGGGGAGTTGGTTCCAGACCCTCACAATTCTCTTCCCCTCAAATTAATTGCCCCCCAGGTTTGTCAAGCAAGCGCATATATATATATATATATATATATATATATATATATATATATATATATATATATATACAGTGCCTAGCATAAGTATTCACCCCCCTTGGACTTTTCCACATTTTGTAGTGTTACAACCTGGAATTAAAATGGATTTAATTAGGATTTTGTGTCACTGATCTACACAAACTAGTCCATAATGTTGAAGTGGGGAAAAAAATATACATATTTTTCAAAATTATTTACAAATAAAAAACTGAAAAGTCTTGATTGCATAAGTATTCACCCCCTTTGCTGTGACACCCCTAAATAAGCTCTGGTGCAACCAATTGTCTTCAGAAGTCACATAATTAGTTGAATGGACTCCACCTGTGTGCAATTAAAGTGTCACATGATCTCAGATTAAATACACCTGTTTCTGGAAGGCCCCAGAGTTTGTTAGAGAGCGTATCTAAACAAACAGCATCATGAAGACCAAGGAGCTATCAAAACAAGTCCGGGATAAAGTTCTAAAGTTCTGGTTGGGTTATAAAAAAATATCCCAAACTTTGAATATCCCCCGGAGCACTGTTAAATCCATTATTAAAAAATGGAAAGAATATGGCACAAGCGCGACTCTGCCTAGAGAAGGCCGTCCACCAAAACTCAGTGACCAGGTAAGGAGGGCATTAGTCAGAGAAGCAACCAAGAGGCCAATGGTAACTCTGAAGGAGCTGGAGAGATCCACAGCTGAGATGGGAGAAACCGTCCATGGGACAACTATAACCCGGACATTCCACAAAGCTGGGCTTTATGGAAGAGTGGCGAGAAGAAAGCCGTTGCTGAAAAAAACCCATATCAAATCCCGTTTGGATTTTGCCAAAAGGCATGTGGGAGACACAGCAAACGTGGAAAAAGGTTCTCTGGTCTGATGAGACCAAAATTGAACTTTTTGGCCTCAGCACAAAACGCTATGTGTGGCGCAAAGCCAACACTGCTCATCACCCTGAGAACACCATCCCCACGGTGAAGCATGGTGGTGGCAGCATCATGTTATGGGGATGCTTTTCATCGGCAGAGACTGGGAAACTGGTCAGGATTGAGGGCAAGATGGATGGAGCCAAATACAGGGAAATTCTAGAGGAAAACCTGTTTCAGTCTGCAAGAGACCTGGGACTGGGGCGGAGGTTCACCTTCCAGCAGGACAATGACCCTAAACACACAGCCAAAGCTACACTGGAGTGGTTTAAAAATAAGAACCTGAATGTCTTAAAATGGCCCAGACCTCAATCCGATTGAGAATCTGTGGCAAGACTTGAAAATTGCTGTTCACCAACGGTCCTCATCCAACTTGACAGAGCTTGAGCAATTTTGCCAAGAAGAATGGGCAAAAATTGCAGGATCCAGATGTGCAAAGCTGGTAGAGACTTACCCAAAAAGACTCCCAGCTGTAATTGCTTCCAAAGGTGCTTCTACCAAGTATTGACTCAGGGGGGTGAATACTTATGCAACCAACAAATGTCTTTTTTTTGTTTAATTAACTTTTGTGTCACAATAAAAAATATTTTGCACCTTCAAAGTGTTAAGTATGTTGTGTAAATCAAGTGGTAAAAATCCCAATTAAATCCATTTTAATTCCAGGTTGTAACACTACAAAATGTGGAAAAGTCCAAGGGGATGAATACTTATGCAAGGCACTGTATAATAGCAAACGCTTACCTACACCTTAACCCGCTAATTTAAAAGTAGGTGCTTTAGCTGGCAAATGAAAGTGCAAAGTTGGTCTGATGATTGACAGTCATTTAAACGAATGAGAGCATTCTAGCGCTGCATCAGCCAACGAGATCTGTCAGGACAGGATGAAATGACTGACGGTGAAACTACACTAGCCTATTAAGGTACCACTGATTTGACTGACAGCGACCCCTAGCCATTCAGAGCACAACAGAGACGGGACAGACAGCAAGTATAAAAACTACATAGACAAGATGATTTCTTAAATTATTATTTTTGGTAGAAATTAAAAAATAGCGAATGGTTTTACCGACAATTGTCGTATATAAATTTATTTCAGTCAAACTCATATTTTTGGGGAATTCGACGTTTAACGAGCTTTATCGATTACAATCGAAAAGTAGCAAGGCTAGATTTAGGCTATAAAAAAAGGTGATTCCAGCTGTATTATTAATATTATTAATTATTGTTGTTTGTTGTTGTTGTTAATGTATGTATGTATTTTCTTATAACAGATGCCCTTATCCAGGGCAACTTACATTTCTTACAAAAAAACACATTAAAAAAATCAGATCAGTCCAGACAGGGAGCAATGTGTGCATGTGCTCAAATTTCATATGCTTAAGCACAAAAATATTTGAATTGCTCTGAAGGCCAAATGTGAATGAAAATGGCTATGTTTGGCAATAAGCGTGACAATCTTGCAATGTGCAGAATATTTCCATTACATTACATTGTTGTGTAGTATTCCAGTTCTGCGCATTCGTACGTAGCTCTTGTGCATTTCTGCTATATTGATAATGAATGCGCAGGTGGTTTTGCAAGGCACAAACACATTTGTGAATTGAGCAAAAAACTACTATTTTCCAACTTCACGCAACTGTTTTGTGCCATGTTGGAAAATACCAATTTTTGTGCAGCAGCACTAAGTTTTGCGAGGGGATTGTGCATCGCTTCGAATATCTGGGCTTATGTCTTCACTGTTGAAAGTTAAGTGCCTTCCCATTTGACACACAGACATACACGCACAACACTTACTTGATTTTATAATTAATTATAAAACTGTTTGAACACTTGCTCTCTACCTGCTAATCGGCTGGTGACGTAAAAATGAAAAGAACAATCTAGGCCAGCCAGAGCAATCACTTTCATCTAAGAAATATCGCCAATTTGAGAAGTATTCTTTCCCTGTTAGATGCTGAGAGATTGTTGCATGCTTTTTCATCTTCTATGATTTGATTACTGAAATTCGCTTTTTTCTGGTACTCGTAGTCATGTCATATAGTTTTAACAGGAGCTAAGAGACAAGAACACACTACCCCTGTGCTGGTGTCTTTGCATTGGCTTCCTGTCTGGTTTGGGATCAATTTTAAGGTGTTGCTTTTAAATGATATTTTAACCTCATATGTTCCTAGATGCTCACTATATATATATAATGTAGTGTAAGAGAGGGTCTGATTCTTTCTTGCTAAAAACATGTGCAAATGCACGTTTGTTTAGCTTAATTGTGCAATTATCACCCGCACCTGGGCATGATTGCAAATTAGAACCAGGTGCAGGGTTTAAAAAGAAAGCAGTCAGTCTGCTCAAGGCTGCTGTGTGAAGGAGCCCGATTGAATGAGTGCTCAATCGAGGTATTGTCCAGCAATAGTTAGGTTCCTGACTTGTGTTTAGTAAGCACTCCAAAACGGAGTTAGGTTTTGTTTTTTTGGTTTGTTTATTTTGTTTATTAAAAATACAGCGTAAGCGCTTTAAACTGTTTTGTGTCCTGGGTCAATTTTTAAAGGGGCAACGAACCAGATTGAGTTGCAGCTCGTTTACAGTATATATATATATATATATATATATATATATATATATATATATATATATATATATATATATATATATATATATATGCTAACTTCACTATAACAAACCCCCATGGGACTTGGAGAAATGTTTGTTATATCAGGGTGTTCACTATGATAGGGTTTGGCAGTTTGCTGCATCAGAATAATGAAGAAACACCCAATTTGAATTGAACATCAATATATAGTACTTTTTTTGAAGATTACTTCACATTGATCAACATTTAAACAGTATGTTTACAAGAAAACATAATGTACACTTACATGCTGAATACAGTAATTGCATATCCTTTCTCTTGAAAAAAAATAGCCCACGTAGATTGCTTCATATTTTTCATGATTTCCTCAATGCTATGTTTGCAGTGGCCTCCTCACACCCGTTGCCTGGTTACAGTTTTGTGTGAAGATGGCGGGCAGGCAACGATTGCATACGTCATGCATAAAGCCCTGTGAAAATCATGATTTTTTCTTACCTTGGACATCATTTGCAGATTGCGCTGATTTCCACATAAACGTATAGATGTCCAGTGGCCAAAATTAAACAATAAAAATGACTTCAGTTCTACGTTAGATGCATGTTTACTATTTAGGCCTTGCAAAACAAATACAATGTGTAACCCATACTGATCTTGGGCATCAGTCGACTCATCCGTGACCACTGACAAGCAACCAGACTGTTTTACCAATTCCATAATCTCCTGCTTGTGATACTCGGCAACTTTAGGTAAGTATTCTTAGCTGGACTGATGAAGGAATCGCTCCACCTTTTGCTACATGAAGAATTTACATAACATTTGGTTGTCCAATTTTTCAAGAGGGATATTTGCACAAATAAATGCCTACCAGGTCAAAATGTAATGTGTTTTGTGCTTCATGGTTTTCAGTGGACTTTTGGAACATGGAAGTCACCGTTTTTTGTTTCTGTGCAAGTGAAGCAGTCGCGGTACTGCTCTGAATTTCCGCCTTTCTGGCAGTTAGTTAATGTGATTTTTTTGTATGAAGTAAAAAAATAATTATCTCTTAAGAATATTGAAAAAAATATATTATTGGGCTAATTCATCCTGGTAAGTGATCGTTTTAATAGGGCTAATTTCCATTGAAATTCTTGCTGTTGGGATCTTTAAAAACAGGGATTTGTTATAGTAAAGTTAGCCTGTAGTTTTTTCTCTTTCTTGCTACATCTTATTGTTGTATTGTTTTTATTTTGCTGTTCACTTTTATTACTTATTGTTACTTCTTTTAATATTAGTCAATGTTTTTGTCTATGTAAAGCGCTTTGGGGCGATTTATTGTGAAAGGCTTTATAAAAATAAAGATTGATTGATTGATTGCTTGAAGCCACTGCTGGTAAACAGCAAGCGAGTGTAGGTTTAAGAGGGACAAGTAACAGTGTCTCCCATTCCCTTCCTGTCTCCTGGTGTCAAGCCAGGGTGAAGCTATTTTAATGGTTTTCAACCCCCTTCATTGTTTATGATATCGCCATTTACCTCTGTAAAGCTGTTCCCTGCCTCACTCCGCAGTGACCTGCAATCCCGGAAATAGAGGCTTAGAAACCACACACATTTTCTAAAGGCAATGGATTCCACCAGACATTCTTAATTTTGTGGCAATGTGCCAGTCCCAGTCTGGGCAACCTGCCATAGTAAAATTACTCAAATCGCACAGGGCTTGGCAAGCTCACTTGTCTGATTTTTTTTTTTTTTCACCTGGGACAGTTGACTCTTGGCGATAACAGATTTGGGGGATTGTAATACATGGATTCAATCTGGAGCAATATTTACTGGAATTAAATTATTATTATTTTTATTTAGTAATTTAGCAGACGCTTTTATCCAAAGTGACTTACAGAGACTACGCATCACAACTGCTGCAGAGTCACTTCCAATGGGACCTCGGCTTTACGTCTCATCTGAAGGATGGAGCACAAGGAGGTTAAGTGACTTGAACCCAGAACCTCCAGATAACAAGCCCCTTTCTTTAACCACTGGACCACCAAGCCTCCCAATGTTGCAATGCTGAAATGTTGCTTTAATTTTCACCACTGATTTCAGGAACCTACTGTAAACTTTTTCTCCAGCTAAAAGATGAATTGAATTAGCAACTTGAAAACTGTGTCTTTTAAAAGTGAAAAACAAAGCAGATCAGATAAAATGGCTCTTTCAGCAGAGTCCCGCAGTCATGTTACGATTACCTGAATTCTACCTCCAAGGTTAACTACACATTTGGTATGTACAGCTCGTTATCCTGATCGGCAGCCTTGAATAACGGCTGGCTTGCTTCCCAGAATTCCACAGGAAAATGCAATGCAGTTGAAATTAAAGGATACAAAACCTCGACATTGTTGGCAGTCCAGTTTGTTGAAACCTGTATGTCACTATATCTGAATGCCAAATAGGCATATTCTTGCTTCTACTTGCAGCAGTAACAGGGTTTAAAGTACAGCTTTTGATTAAGCTCGGGTTAGACATGTGATGCAAGTATCAGGGTCTTGGAATATACAGGTAGGGGTATGTCTGCCTGTTTGTCTGTCTGTCTGTCTGTCTGTCTGTCTGCATCTAATTCCCATGTCCCCCTTCCATTGATGTGGGTTATAGAGATCGTATTATTGACACTACTGGTTGCTCTAGTATTGCATTTACAGTTTTGGCTGGTAGGTATTTATGTTACTAACATATGAACATCCCTGGTACATTAGCTCTGACATGTCAGCATGAGACACAACATGTTACCTCACACATTTAAAAAAATACATATATGTCATAGATTTGCCACTTCAGAATTTGATAACCGCAGAGTGATCACAGCTTAACAGCAAGCATGTCAGTAAGATAACCCCCGCCACGGCTATACACTCAGAAATAGAGCAGTCAGCATGATGACACAGTTGACCATGACATACATCAACAGTGTGCACAGAACTGTGCACCTTCTGCACTGACACCAGTAAATGTGTGTTTCTTGAGATTTTTCATCCTTGGCATCCTTTCTGTTTTTCTGTGAAATTTTGAAATGATACAGCTAAGTGACACAGCCCACTGTGCCTTTGCCTTAATGATAGGGTTGTGAAGCCACTCCTACATAAAACACAGCTCCCAGGAGAAAGTGAGAGGGCGTGTATAAGTTATTCTACTTTGGTGTGTAAATTCATTGGACCAGATCCAATCTGAGGTTGAAATAGATGTTCATAAAACCTATAGTTTAGTTTTGTAAAATACAGCTCTTAGTGCTAAATAATAGAGTTGGGAAACACTCGATTTAGAAAACAAAGAATGTATTTTTATGAAGACAGTTGAGTAAAACTACTGTACTCTAGTACAGTGAAAGGAGGTTGTAATGGTTAGAATGTCCATATGACTGACTGCGTAATTTAAAAAGGACAGGATTCTCAAAGCTGTAGTTCCAAGTCCTTCAGTTGTTTTTGGTATCCAGTCGGTTTTCAGTAACACCGAAATGAAAGTTTTAAACAGAAAAACGGAGCTGAATTTGTGTAGCCAAGGGAACGGGACATGTTTGTTTTTTTTACTCAGAAACTTCCATCTTCAGCTTTTCACTTCTTAGGATGCATTTTTTAACAAAGATTTAAGTTTGAATTTGAAAACAAACCAAAAACAACTGTGACAAAACAAAGAGACTGTATCAAACAAATCAAACAAAATAACTCTAGAAATCCTAACAGTTTAGCACTTGCATAGGTCTAAATGTGCAGTTTTGAAAGGACATATATTTTTATTTTATAACACGATGGGGTGTATTTATAAAGCAATAGTGTGCCATTATATGCACAGGACATCAATGTAAATACTGGCACACTAAAGCTCTCTGAATATGGTCCCATATCTGGAACTACACAAGGTTAAAGAAATCTGTTTGCAAACCTTGAATTAATCTTGCACTTCCTACGTCATTTCACTTAGAGAGTGAAATTATCAGCACCCCTTCAACGTCTTCCTTCCTGTCATTAACTAACCAGCTATTGGCTGCCATGCTTTGCAGCCAGTGTCATGCTTTGGAGCCAGTGCCATGCTTTGCAGCCAGTGCCATGCTTTGCAGCCAGTGTCATGCTTTGGAGCCAGTGCCATGCTTTGCAGCCAGTGCCATGCTTTGCAGCCAGTGCCATGCTTTGCAGCCAGTGCCATTCTTTGCAGCCAGTGTCATGCTTTGGAGCCAGTGTCATGCTTTGGAGCCAGTGCCATGCTTTGCAGCCAGTGCCATGCTTTGCAGCCAGTGTCATGCTTTGCAGCCAGTGTCATGCTTTGGAGCCAGTGCCATGCTTTGCAGCCAGTGCCATGCTTTGCAGCCAGTGTCATGCTTTGGAGCCAGTGTCATGCTTTGGAGCCAGTGCCATGCTTTGCAGCCAGTGCCATGCTTTGCAGCCAGTGCCATGCTTTGCAGCCAGTGTCATGCTTTGGAGCCAGTGCCATGCTTTGCCCTCATAGACACTGCTGGGGTTAATTGAGCTGCTGTGAGAAATGAAGCAGTAACAGACTTTCTCAAATCTCAAAGGCAGCAATCTTTGACCTTATTGGATCTGATATCATTTTTTTAAATTAATTATTTTGTTAGCTACAAAACTACCATAATACAATATGTTTCCAGACACAAACATTAGACATCCTTCACATGCACCTACTGTACCTAAAGCTACTTGAGTTCTACTGTGAGTCGCTTATCATTTAGTAAAACACAATGTTTCTTTGGGCTCAGCCTGTGTTAGGACAATTGGCACCTTTCTCCAGGGTGCGATTTGATGGGGGGATGGGGAGGATTTCCCTGGCTCTGTTTTTTTTTTATCCCTCGGACTTTCAGTTGTCAAAAAAAGGAATGGTGTTTGGTTTCTCTGGAGCCGGATCATGATGTTTGGATGTATAAAATGGATCAGGCTTGGATTCCACTCACCCGTCATTGTCATCCAACAGTAGTGCTGGACACACCGTAGCAAGGCAAATTAACCAATGAAGATCAACTATGTCAACACCATTCAGTTGCTGTATTTCAAACTGTTATTTTTTATTATCATCGGAATTCATACTTTACTAAAAAAAAAAGAAATGAAGAGAGGACACCAAAAATCCATAGTATCTTTTTTTAGTCGGAGGCTGTGTAAGGCAGACTTGCTTTGAGAAATGGAAGGCAAATCACGCTTGGCTACGGGCTAGCCAGCGGTTCAGTAATCTGCTCGTATTGTTTGGAAATTTGTGATCTGGAACCCCATGCAAAATAACGACTTAAAAATTGTTAAGGAAAACAGTATCTCTCTCTCTCTCTCTCTCTCTCTCTCTCTCTCTCTCTCTCTCTCTCTCTATATATATATATATATATGAACTATTCATAGCAGATTAAGCTGCTAAAATATGTATGTTGTATTATATTCCATTTATTGTTGTTACACTCTGTGTAGTTCTCAATGAGGTTATGTGCAACAATGCAAGTATTTGTCATGAGTGTGTTTTAAGATTTCTTAGCAGTTGATTTGGTATAAATAATCACTTGGCGATTCTCTTAACTGTTTAAATTGTGTACTACAGATGTATTAAGGCTTGCCATAAGGTTTTGTTGTTTGTCTGTTTTACACCCCTCCACCCCCACTGGAAATTTGACAAATCACACCCTGCCTTGCTCTGACACCAGCAGTAAAGGGGCTACTGCAGTGAGGGAGCCAACAGCATTGTGTATCACTGTTAACCGGCATGATGTATTTAGTTGTTTGCATTTCTGTTTTTCTGAAACGATTATAATCTGAGCTCGCCACGGCTTGCCCTGGGATCCATGTCTGTTACTTTGTTGTTGATGTTTTGACTTGTGAAATTAACAAAAATGAATTTGTTTCGTAACAATAGCTTGTAAGGAAAATTACTGCATTAGTGATTTTTTGTAGTGCTTGTAAAAAAAGTTCCTCTGTTTACAAACACTGTCTTTGTAAACATCCACATACTGTCCCATCAGGGAGTGAGAGGGTAGTTCAGTCTTCATGTCTCTCTGAGAAACTGCTGCTAATTGTCCACTAGAAACAGAAATTCAACCACCACATTTCCATGTTTTATGGTCATAATTATTGCTTAAACTAGACATTATACAAACCAAATGCTGACCAAACATTTAATTGATGTAAAGCATAAGAAAATGTGGCCTATCAGTGCTTTCCCGGTTCCTTGTAGCTGACTGATCTAAAAACGTTGTCAAGTCAGATCTTAAAGGGTCCAAATGATTCAGTAGTATGCCATAACCCATTCCATACACTCACCACTTTCAGTGTGAAGAAGTGTCTCCTATCCACTGTCCTAAAACCGTCTCCACTTAATTTCCAACTGTGTCTCCTAGTCCTGGTTTCTGTGCTGTGTTATGGGCTAGGATTAACTTTGTCAGCTTGTGATGGAGTGGTTTGCAGTGCTCAGGTGTACAGGTGATGCAGGGGCTCCAACAACGACAGACACGAAGTTAATGGTTCAAATAGTTCTTTATTTTCTCTTTGTCTGCTTGAGACCGTTAAATAGTAATGCTGGCTCTACACAACGATGTATATTGCCAGCGTATAAACCACAGGGTTCAGTCCCGAAATAATAATACAAAGAACAACACACAACACAGACACAATCATGTCTCCTGACAGTGAGTGCTCTTAGTGTAGGTGCGGTGCAAGGCAATTTGTAGTGACAGTCGTGCAGTGTAGTCCGGGCTTGATGCTGACCTGTAGCGACAGCTCCCGGTTCGTGTTAGCCATCTAACAGTGACAAACACAGACAGTTTCCACAAGCAAACAAAACACTTAAGACTCAAGATTCGCTTATCACAGTCCGTTTCCTTTCTCGGTCACTCGGTCATAACCACATCAACGAAACAGATTACATCGTCACATCCCCAATTATACCCTTAGTCACGCCCCCTGCGATAGCTAGTTCAGTCACGTCTCCTCCAATACATGACTGACGCATCGCGTACTACTTTAGGGCGATGACTTTGGGCATTGTGAATCCGTCCCCTTCCTGGATGGCTGGCTTCCGACTGACCCTGGAATGAACTGCTAGACTAACCAGTACGAGGCACTCTGTTCCTGTTATACAGCGCCCTCACAGATCGGGAGGGAGATTGTTGACTAGGATTCATTTTCTCTCTGTCACACAGCTCCTTTTAAGATTTTAAAGATTTGAATCAGATTCTCCCTATTCTTCTTTAACCCTTTGCGGTCCTTTGTCGGACTGGGTCCGACATTGCAATTATTCCCGTCAGGTCCTTTGTCGGACCCTGTCCAACATCATTTTAAAAACGCAAAAAACGCAAAAAAGTCGGTTTTTCAACGGAAAAAGCCGAGAAAACCATTCAATGGCCGAGTGGGGAGCGAAAGGAGCCGAGACAAGCCGATAAAAAAAAAAAAAAAAAGGCGTATCTCATGAATAGTCATAGTACCCCATTGGCATCAGATGGGGCGGTCAGTATGGAAACAAGCTGGGAGTACAGTATCAGCGCACAGAGACTATCACGGACATTTGCAGAGCTTTTTGAGATGTTATAGCAATAAAATAATGACTTGGATTGCATTATTGAGTAGTTTGGTGATAAAATGAGTCATCAGGAGACGATTGATCGGTATTTACTTACTATTATTATTATTATTTTTTATTTGGTAGCATATGTGAAAGCGATAGCAAACGAAAGGTGGGGCGGGCTGGAGATCCCTAGTGAGTGCTTTGTTGATATGCAGGGCCATTTAAACCCGTTTGACTGTGAAAAAATACTTTTAAACAGCTGCCTAAAATTAACTGCGCGTGAAAAATTAATTAGACCTGGCGAGCCTGACGCAGAATTAATAAATGGACCGCAAAGGGTTAATCTAGGCTACTGTAAATCCAGAAATATTTGTGAGCCTTTTTGTTATGCGATTTTCATGTATCAAAAAAAATCGCAAACATGTAAATCTGCTATCATTTTTAGGGAGCAATATTGAAAATGGGTTTATATATTATAGTAAAATGCGATTATTGTTTTACAACAAATAAATACAGAAATCCCCTCATTTTATTCTCTGTAGATACACAGGCATCCATTTTTCACTCACAGCTGTATATATACAGATGACCCGGTCTGTCAAGCAAATTTCTTAGGGACTGCTGCCATCTGCCAGTAAAAAATAAAACTGTATATGCTTTTACAATACAGTGTTCTTATTTTTTAATTGAAGCACATTAAAAAGACGTGTTAAACTTTGCAGATGCACATATAAACGCCTTCACGCTATTCTCACAGGAGTGACAAATTTGGACTCGCATGCGTTCCATGTGGAAATCTCGGGATAAGCAGCTGGAAATCACATATTCGAAATCAGTGCTCTGCCTCACAGAATTTAAAGTAACAGTAGCCATCTTGTTTACAGTTACAGATGTACAGTAAAGCTATAAAACTGAGCGACCAATTACCAGCAAAGAAATCCCACAAGTAGTAAGTTGACATGCCGATTTGGATGAAAAACAATTACATGAACTGGAAGATAACAAAACAGAAAAAAGTACAGTACCTAAAACAAAAAATCAGAAAAAAATTGCTGTCTTTACTCATTCACCCCGACTTTGTCAATTCAAATAATGTATTTTTAGCGGTTTGTAAACGCTACAGAAAAACACAAAAAGACACTTCTGTACATTATCCACCCCTCTCTGACACAGGCCTTGTAACATTGCTGAAATCCGAGACGTCATTGGATTTATTTTTATTCCTCCCATCTGTTCTGCTCAAAGTGTGTCTGCACTTGACAGGAAAAAAAATTACTCAGTGCCATCTCAACCCCGCCCCCTGGTGTATCTTTTCAATTGCATTGTACACAATATCAAAAATAAAGATGTACAGTGAAACTCTGATACAACGTACTGCCTTGGGACTGTAAAAACAGTATGTTATAACCAAGGTATGTAATAACCAGATACATGCACATACCTGCCAAATCAGCACAAAAATTAAAACCTAGTACAGTACTAATTGATTAATATACATATACAATGTATGTATGTAGTTTAAATGTTTATTACAGAAGAAACAATATAAAACAATGTAACTAGTACTGTACATTACTATACAGTATGTAACATTCTGTATTTTAATTATTTAATACAGTAATTCTATGTTGCCTTAAAGATAAAGATGGTCAGCTAAATTAATTATAAAAAGTAACAAAAAACATCTAATTAATGTACTGAATAATACTGTACTGTAATTAGTAAAATAAACAAATTAATAAAAAATACAGTACAGTAAAAATACAGTATAGAAATAATAAAACTGATAATAATAAAAATTAATAATGATATACAAGTCAATGAACATAACCATACAAACTGTCAGTTCAGGTACAGTACAGTAATCATTGCCTGTACGCTATTTTAAGAAGTCTTTTAGGCGCTGGCCACATTAGCATTTTAGAACCGAGTTAAGGGTTCAAAACCTGTTTAAAAGTGCTTAAATCGATTTGCATCCACACCAAACATGGTTCATAACTGAGTTCAACAACCGAGTTTGAAACCTACTCTGGAGGTAGTCTCGAACCCGGTTGTCGGCATAACTGGGTTAGATAAACTGGTTTAACTGTAATCTGGACGTGAACCGTGTTCAAGTCTGGTTACACAGTGTCCTCCAATACCCCATAGTGCTTTGCGGTAGTAGGTTGCATTAATCCCCCTGGTTACATGAGACGAGAATAAAGAAAATACAAACCCAAATTAAAATACATGAGGATTTATTCTTGTCATGTTCCATTGGTACAGTCAGATATGCTAATGTACAGTAGTACACAAAACTTAAAATGTGTCCAAAACACTTTTTAAATTATCTTAGATCACATCACATATTAGCATGTTAAAGGTCTTTATTTTGACTTTTAATTAAATTAAAGAACGTCTTATCCACCCCAGATTTTCCCTTTGTGCAAATGCCCATCTAATTTATTTAAAGAACATAAGAACATAAGAAAGTTTACAAACGAGAGGGGGCCATTCGGCCCATCTTGCTCGTTTGGTTGTTAGTAGCTTATTGATCCCAGAATCTCATCAAGCAGCTTCTTGAAGGATCCCAGGGTGTCAGCTTCAACAACATTCCTGGGGAGTTGGTTCCAGACCCTCACAACTCTCTGTGTAAAAAAGTGACTCCTATTTTCTGTTCTGAATGCCCCTTTATCTAATCTTCATTTGTGACACCTGGTCCTTGTTTCTTTTTTCAGGTCGAAAAAGTCCCTTGGGTTAACATTGTCAATACCTTTTAGAATTTTGAATGCTTGAATCAGATCACCGCATAGTCTTCTTTGTTCAAGCCTGTCTGCATACGACATGCCTTTTAAACCCGGGATAATTCTGGTCGCTCTTCTTTGCACTCTTTCTAGAGCAGCAATATCCTTTTTGTAATGAAGTGACCAGAACTGAACACAATATTCTAGGTGAGGTCTTACTAATGCATTGTAAAGTTTTAACATTACTTCCCTTGATTTAAATTCAACACTTCTCACAATATATCCAAGCATCTTGTTGGCCTTTTTTATAGCTTCCCCACAATGTCTAGATGAAGACATTTCTGAGTCAACATAAACTCCTAGGTCTTTTTCATAGATTCCTTCTTCAATTTCAGTATCTCCCATATGATATTTATAATGCACATTTTTATTGCCTGCATGCAGTACCTTACACTTTTCTCTATTAAATGTCATTTGCCATGTGTCTGCCCAGTTCTGAATGCTGTCTAGATGATTTTGAATGACCTTTTACTATGGCGTAGGCATTTTTTTCCCCATATGAATTATTCCCCTTTTAATTACTTAGGCACTTCTCATAGCTCCTCCGTTCTGCTCCTGTGTTCAATGACAATAAACAACAACATTTACGAGGGGGAAAAAAGAAAGAAGGACATGTATACATTACAGTGGTTTCTGGGATACAGTCATCCAGCGAAGTGTTTTTTTCAACAACAGGTGGGTTAACTAACTCGGTTTCATTACGGCAATCTGGACACTCTAACACTGATGGGCTGGGGTTCAGGTAAATCGGTTTTGAACTTGGTTGTCGATTTTTTTTTCTCTAATGTGGACAAGGCCTTAGATGACTGCCTCAGCGACTGCTGCTTTTTAAACAAGCTCTTTGACAACATAATTCGGACTGCTTTCACCCCTTTAAGATTTCTCCAATAATGTACAGTTGGTCCTTAAGTGAATTTGATGACCGTTTAGCGGTGGTCATGAAAGTACTGCATAAATTACAGTAATCGAGAGCAAGGTCAAGTTCAAACAGAAAGAAGTAGGCCTACGAGTACGCAATATGCGCAGCACAGACCACTGAATGCCATCGCGGATGCGTACGAAGTAACAGGAAGTATGCACTATCAGAGTACATACTAAAAGGAGAATTTAAACAGGATTTAATATGATTGTATTCGGTTCCATGATACTGGTTCTTTATATCAGTTTGTACGTTATATCCCAGGTACGTTGTAAGTGGGTTTGACTGTACTTTCTTTTACATGTTTTAATTAAATTAATTTACTCAGTTTAACTTTGTGTAGTTCAGAGTTATAAATGGGACTACTTTATTGGCGTAAGGATATTTAATAAGAAACTTTTTTTTTTTTTTGTTGCCCTAAACACGATTTATGCTTTTTTTTTCTTCTTCAAATCCACTGTTTTACCTGGATTATCAATGCAATAAGGCCCTTCAGGGTGTCCGTATACGTTGAATATACAGACTTCCTGGGGGTTGGAGGCACTCGACTTCGTCTCGTGCTGCATAATGCCCCGAGGTGTCTGTATATTTGATGTATACGGACACCCCGCCAGGCCTTATTGCATACATATGTCATGTATTGCATACATATATTCAGTTCGGACAGTTCGGTTTAGGTAAAGCAGGACGTCTTAAGGCAGGGATTCCAGGAGCCGTGGTACACCGATTCGACAGCTTTGCAGCCATTTTGAAGGGACAGCTTTTTTTGTTGCTAAAACTCTTGTTCTTAAGGGGTTAGGAACAAAGGGAGGCCAGAGAGAGTTCATGATTGGCTAGTCATATCAGGGTTGAGGCAGTTTGAAGTGGAGGTGTCAAGCACAAATTCCTGTGTCAGCCAAGCTTTGATTAAATTACCATGGTTAATTGCTGGGAAACTAGTCAGGGTGTCCCCCATGTTGTGCAGACTTGAGTAAATAATCGTGATTAATTGGTGATAGCCAGTGTCTACGCATTCACAGACTTAAACTAATTACTGAGAATACCAATCTGTGCTGCAATATGACCTACATTGTTGAATTGGGACCCCAAGCCTGATACCCATATTGTTCTCATTCCCAGACTCGGGCGTGTTCCTGATCTACAGTGATGAGCTGCAGGGTTGCCTGGAGATGATGGGCACAGCGCTGCGGCTCTCAAGGCTCCTGTAACGAGTCGAACCCGGCGCAGCAGTGGACCTGGGTGTCGCGGAGACGCCTCTTTAACCTGGGCTCCACGCAATGCCTGGGCCTTTCGGGCACCAACACCAGCAGCCCCGAGCTGGGCATGTACAATTGCGACCGTGAGTACTACATGGTCTGGAACTGCAACTCCCTGGGAGAGAAGATAAGCCAGCACATCTCCCCTGGCAACACCTCGCTCAGCCCCTCAGACCGTGGAGATCAGGCCCGCGACAGCCAGTGGAGGGTCTACGGGACCAACCAGGACCTGTGCTCCAAGCCTTATCATGGTACGATCATTGACTAACATGGGTATACAATAGTTTACACTCACTGTTCTGTTATTTATTTATTTATTTATCTATTTGGCAGATGCCTTTATCCAAGGTGACTTACAGGTGTTACAGGGCAGTACAGGGTTACAATGCAAGATGTATTTAAATACAGTATAGTTAGGGCTTCTGTTTTTCAGTGTTTATTTTTCGGGGCTTTCGTTTTTGATATACTGTATGAAGTTAGTATTTTCGGTTACTTTCCAAAATGCTTGAGCGTTTTTTTTTTTTGTCACAATATGTATAGTAGTAACTCGACAGTACTTGCACACTAGCACACACTTGCACACACAAGTTGTACATTCTTTCCTTTGCTGTCTTCCACCACACAGTCCTTATGGTCACAGTCACATTCTTCTGGGGTTTTCGCCACAATTTGCAATTCTGTTTTAAATCCTCCGTATCTTAACTGTAATACAACTTTATATCCTGCTAACAATTGTAATCTCGTTTTAAATCTCGCAAGCGGAGTCTCCAAAAGAAATGTAGGAATGTGCTGTCACTCAGTAGTTGGGGCGGGTTTAAAGTATTCAGAACGAATCAACGATAGATACAAGTAAGGAAAGTGGGACATTGCTCAGCTGCGCTGGAAAATGTATTTTTTTTATTTGTAGTAGGTTTTATTTTTTTATGGGAAAGCGGTGAAGTCAGCATGAATTGATTAACCATTTCCACTGTTTTTCCAGTGGTTTCTGGTGTTTATTGGCTATCCACCGATTTAATTTTTTCTGTATCGGGGGTGTTTTATTGTTTTTTATTAGTTAAAACCAAAAATCAGAAGCCCTAAGTATAGTTTACAGTAAGTGCAATAATAGTAATATAATACAATATGAAGCAGGATGCAACAAGTTAGTATTGCAACAAGTTAGGATTACAACAAGTTATATCTACAATAACATAGTAGTGCAATAATACATTAGCTGAGGATCCAGTAACGTGGTGCTTAGGTCAGGCAAGTCCAGTGCATCGTATGAGGGGTACAACAGAGATCTACAAGTGCAGCCTAAACAGATGGGTCTTGAGGAGGCGGCGGAAGGCAGTGAGAGATGGAGCAGTCCTGAAGTTCTTAGGTAACTGGTTCCACCACAGAGGGGCTAGGGAAGAGAAGGAGCAGGCCCAGGAGGATGGAGAGTGGAAAGGAGGTATGACCAGTGGGCCAGTAAAGGAGGAGCGGAGAGAGCGAGAGGGGGTGTAGGGAGGCAAGTGTGTGTCAGGGAAGAGATGTGTTGAGAGAGAAGGAGAGGGAGGGGTCAAGAATGACACCTTGGTTTTTAGCAGAAGGAGATGGAGAGAGGGTGATATATATGCTACTCTCCAACAAGACTTTAGGATAAGAAGTGTCTTGTCCATTTTTGGTTGATCCATAAGCCATATGTAGAGGAGGTAGCATTCCAGGGTAGGTGTATACAGAGAAGATATTGTGGAACTCATGACCCACATGTTGCAATGTCTATTTTGAGCCCACTTTCTTGTTCTTAGAATATATATCTAGTGGAATTTTAAAGCTAGTTTCACCAAAATTCAGTTAATTGACATAAGCTATTGATGTGATAACATATAATACTGTTTAAAAAATAAATTCAAGATCATTATTTCTTTTACTTTCCTTTTTATGAACAACATACCCCCTATGACCCTTACAAGTACCCCCAGGGGTCCACGTACCCCCGGTTGAAAACTCCTGTTTAACTTGTTAGTTAAGTCTTGGTCTCAAAGAAAGTTTTCAATCACAGGGAACACTATTAACAAATCATCCATCGGTTAGGTTAGACTAGAGGGGGTATAATTAATCTCGGGGGTTAGCCAATGGTGTAAATGATACTGCCCACTGGCTTTGATTGACATAGGTGTCTTCGCAGCAACGAAATGTAAAAAGCAAAGCAGAAAAGAAAAGGGGAGGGGGAAATGTAAATGTTGAAGCAGAAATATAAACGGCCAAAATGAAATGTAAAAAGCAATTGGGAAAAGTCGAAATAAATGAATAAATAAATAAATGTACAACAAAATAAATAAATATATGAACAAATAAATAAATACATGTAAAATGGTTTCTTTTTTTCAAAACTGTCCTGTGGTACTTTCTTACATTAACAGTTGTAAACACAGAAGGCGTGATTTTGAAGCACTGACAACTAGGAGTAGCAGTGTATAGTCGAATAGGAAAGTGACAGTCGACCGCAGGAACTGATTGGGAAGTAATTGTGAAGCATGAGGCTTTAGATGGATGGAAGTGCAGTTGCGGGTACAACCCATTAGAATATAAATGACGTTTCAGAACATTAATAAACAGTTTTAAAGAAATTCAAGCAATTTTTAAATACAGTGCACAAACAAGTGTTACCAAGCAGTACATTCACAAATAGAATACCACATTATCAAACATAAGTTTTCACTTTAGTTCAACTCTGTTAAATGAACAGTCATTCTTCTGTAACTGACAACTCTGTCTGCCTCCACAGAGATCTACACCATCCAAGGAAACTCCCATGGCAAGCCGTGCACTATCCCCTTCAAGTATGACAATCAGTGGTTCCACGAGTGCACCAGCACGGGCCGAGAGGACGGCCATCTCTGGTGTGCTACCACTGCGGACTATGGGAAGGACGAGCGCTGGGGCTTCTGTCCAGTCAAGAGTAAGTACCAGCGGTCTCATCCCAACCCTGTCCGTCTGCTCGAATTCTAATACAGGGAGCATTCTGCCTTCTTCAACTCATTTAAATCAATAGCCTTGAGTGTCCCATTCAAATAAAGTAGCTAACAAATCAATTCAATACATGTTCTCTGCCATGCACATGCATTCATTATATGCAGCAGGTCTCAAATGTACTGTCTTTCATTTCCTGGGTCACCTGGCCTGTGAAGTTGCCCCACCCCTTCACTGGCTTCGTTCCTGTGAATAACCAATCTGCTGCTTCCCCTATTGACTGACATGCTTTCAGCCAGTAAACATGCTTTGACCCAGGAGGCATTGCTTGGATAAAATGACCAAGGAAGTATAGCAGTGTAACAGAGTGATGTGTTAAGTGCGTGGGTCGTCACTGAATAATAATAAGTCAGACACAGAGCACTGGGTGTTAAAATGCCGCACAAAGCTAAAAATAAGTTTGCCATACAAGGCGATTGCTAGTATTGCTAGACGTCCTGCTCCAGGAACCTACTACACTACATAGCCCTCTCTATACTGGTTGGGATCAACATCCCCAAAACTAACCTACTGCTGTTGCTCCTGAGGTCCCGGCCTCCCAGCGACTCCGGGTCGTTGCGACGGTCCTGGCTGAGCAGAGCCTTCACAGGCACCGTCTTGCAGTTGAAGGGTTGCGTAGTAGTTATCTTGCAGAGCGAACACTCTCCTCTTCGATGTCAACAAAGCGCCCCTCTGTGTAGCATGGCGATGCAGTCGCCTTGAGCTGTGGTGCGGACGCCCTTTGAGCTGCAGCTTCCCAGGGCACGCTCTGCTGCCAATCCGGACTGCCCGCTCAGTGCTGGGTGATCCTATCTGCTCAATTGGTTGCTTAGCAATGCATCTCCTGTTCCGCGTCCCAGCTGCACACATCCACACACGAACCAGCGATAGGGGTTCTCCCTGTCACAAGCAGTAACAGATTCCTGGAAGACAAGGCAAGCACACTGAATTATTTCAGGAATTATGGAATTATTTTGTTAGCTACAATTTTATGTGGAATTGATTCTTATAGAAATACCTATGTTTAAAATACTCACTTTGGAATAGATGTAAAATGCTGCATCCTGTTTTTAAGATGGATCAGATTATTTTGATATGGATAACATTCCCAGCTGCAAGTCTTTGTGGTTCCTTTTCCAGTGGCTACAGAACACACTGATGTCCACATCAAACACAGTACCGGATAGGGGGTGAGGGAACAAGGTTAGCTTTGGAATGCAACCCTCCTGAGGTCTGGCTGTTGACTAAAAGATTTTAATGCTGAGGCTCCACTCATAGTCTACAAGAAAAACACTGGATGTGATTAGAACCATGTGCGAAAACCTCATCAGCCCTGCCCCAACGGATCACACTCTATACAGTGCAAGAGGTGCCTTCAGCCTACCATCTTGCATTCTTCATTGTAATATCTTAGCAGCTGAGCAGGATCAGACCTGGTGTGGCAAAGCCAAAGGCTCAGAGTTATTTCCTGAGGCAGTTTTATGTACAGAGCTGTAGTGATTCAGTCACAAGCAGTGCTCAGTTTCATGAGTTTTACTAAAATGTTTTCACTCAAGTAGAATAGATATGTAAATGTCAACCAGTACACAAGTGAGGGCAGTTTTCAGACGGATCATTCAGTGAATACACACCCCTTCAGAACATCCAGTCAATAAAGACCAATCAATACACACCCCTTCGGAACATCCAGTCAATAAAGACCAATCAATACACACCCCTTCGGAACATCCAGTCAATAAAGACCAATCAATACACACCCCTTGGGAACATCCAGTCAATAAAGACCAATCAGTACACACCCCTTGGGAACATCCAGTCAGTGAAGAGCAGTGCTGGTATTGCTAATACATTCCAATGAAAATAAAGGGCTGTATTGCTGTACTGAAAATAACACATCCATCAGTGTTCAAAACAGATTTTAAAACAATTAAAAAGTTCCAAGGTAGTTAGAGTACTTTAGACATAAAAACTAAGAAAAAGCCACAGTTCCTGTTCACATGGTCAGCTCCTGTGCACAGCAGCGGCCATCTTTTTACCGGCCATCTGACCTCCCTTAGCAGATGAATGTTAATACAAGTATTTTGCTTTTACCTCTTAGTGTTATAATTCAGCCCTAAATTCCACTTGATTATACATATTAAAATAAATGCACAATAGAATTACACGTTTTTAAAAACAGATGTGAAAAGGGGGCGTGCCTGCTGTCTATTAATCCGTCACACCTGGTCAGAAGCGAGGGGCTCCAAGAAACACCATAGAAACATAAAAGACAGTTACAAATGAGAGGAGGCCATTCATCCCATCAGTTCTCACCCACTTTCTAGTTGCTGACTGATTCCAGAACTTTGTCTCTGGAGCTTTTAGAGGATCCCAATGACTCAGCATCTACTACTTAGCTATTAAATCCATACACTCACCACACCTTGTGTAAAAAGTGTCTCCTACTCGCTGTCCTAACTCTGCCCCTAATTCTCACCGGTGATGTTATTAATCCTAGTGCATAGGGTTATAAACAACTGACCAAAAACCTGCATAATTTTCTAAAATCAGATCCTAATCGAGGCCCGATCAGAATTCTAGCAAAAGTGAAACTCTTTACTGTCTAGATACACAATCAAACAGAAAACATACTTTTATTGGGAATCAGTTACAGAAATAAAACAACTAAACTAACATTTTCAACATTATGATTGGGGACTTGAATGCTAAGTGGTTTTGTTAGCAATGTACCTATATTTTAACTGTTGCACAGCTTCAGTAAACTTGCAGAAACAACATCAATATTACAGAACAGGCTTTCTTTTTAAAACAGGATCGCTGAGGCTGTGCATTATACGACACATTATTTCACATTTTTAGACTGGTAGTGCTTTTTGAATTCTGACACCAGACTTGTTACCTTAGGTAAGGTAGTCGAAGACGAGTGTTAATCGTGGTCTGTATAACTAGCCGTCAGAGTTTGCTATGGTCTGTACACAAATTAGCAGCTACAGAGTGTTCGAGAGCTGGTCCTCAGTGCCCTGTGCTTTGCCTCCAGGCCCCGGCTGTGAGACGTTCTGGGATAAGGACCCGATGACCAACAGCTGCTACCAGTTCAACTTCCAATCAACGTTGTCGTGGAGCGAGGCGAGGGTCAGCTGTCAACAGCAGGGGGCAGACCTGCTGAGCATTAACGAGATCCACGAGCAGACCTACATTAACGGTGAGCAACAACACCAGCCACGTCTACAAACACACACGCAAACTCATTGTAACATTGAGGAAAAGGGTCCATAAACAAAATAGACTAATTACCAGGAAAGAAAGACCACTGCTGCAAGAAGCATCTATGGGTTTAAGAGAACCCATAGATGCCTAATCTGCCTGTGAAAGATATGATGTCATAATTGGTAACAGACTGTTGGGTTTAGTGGCCTTTAAATGCATTGTAAAGCATCTGGAAACACTGTAAAGCAGAGATATACGGTAAAGTATATTAATAAGCATATACAAAAAGCATGGTGCCATTGTTAACTACGGTAAATGCACTGTATAACCATGGGAAAAGCATTGGAAAACTGTAATATTACTATGAAAATGTATAGTAGTAATCTTTTATAAGTGTAGTAAAAGCAGTTTCCTTAATTTTTCAAATTCCCTTGGCACATTTACCTCTGTGATCTTTTATAAGGGGGACACTTTATTCTGACTCTCATATTTGCACTCTGTCTGTTGTGCCTGTGTTGTGTGTGTTTGTGTTGTGCCTGTATTGTGCGTGTCTGTGTGTTTATGTGTCTGTTGTATGTGTGTGTGTCTGTGTTGTGTGTCTGTATCTGTTATTTTATGTGTGTGTGTCTGTGTGTGTTTGTCTGTGTGTGTGTTGTGTGTGTGCATGCGTGTGTCCATTCAGGCTTGCTGACTGGGTACAGCTCCTCCTTGTGGATTGGCCTCAATGACCTGGACATCAACGGCGGCTGGCAGTGGTCAGACGATTCTCCTCTCAAATATCTCAACTGGGAGGCAGGTAAGCCCTGGATCTGTAGCTCTCTGATCATTGAAGGCCATTCAGCACACCAAACTCGTCCGGCTCCTAGGAGCTGCTCTCTAAACTGTCAAGTTGGGTCTTAAAGGATCCAACTGTCCTCTGGTCCTGGTTTCTTTACTGTGCTGAATGTAAGGGTTGGAGTTAACTGTCAACTCCTTTTGAGATTTAAAGTACTTCAATCATGTCCCCCCTAATTCTTCTTTGTTCTAACCCAACAGTGTAATTAGAATATATGCACCAACGATAAGAACATAAGGGATTTTATGAACGAGAGGGGGCCATTCAGTCCATCTAAGCTCTTCCAGTTCATAGTAGCTGATTGATGTTAGAACTTTGTCAATGACTAGGTAGCCCATTCCATACCCTCACCACTCTCTGTGAGAAGAAGTGTGTCTTTCCCTCTATACTAATCCTATCTCCAATGCATTTCAACCTGGGTTCTCTGGTACTGGTTTCTGTACTGCGTTATTGGTTAGGGTAAACTATGTCAACACCTTTTAGGATTTTAAAGAATTCAGTCATGTCCTCCATGATTCCGTTCTTTCAGCCTCTCTTTCTCTCGGTGTGCCTGGTTTATGTTCTAGCCCTTCCCCCTCCATTTTGTATTTGAATCTTACATTTCTGTGACCAGCGTGTAATACTTTACATTTGTTGACATTGAATTTAATTTGCCACATTTCTGCTCTGTTTTCTGGGTGGCTGCAAGTGTTTCTGCCACTCTCCTAATCTTTGTGTCATTTGAACATTTGACAAGTTTGCTAATGATCCCCTGATCGAAGTTGTTGATGTAGATAAGAAACATGAGTGGTCCAAGGACAGAGCCCTGCAGCACTCCACTGAGTACACTGCACAACTCACAGGCTTCCCCTCTTACACAAGGTAGTACATGCAAGTGGATACAAAACTGGTTTGTTTTAACCAGTTTTGTATCCACTTGCATGTACTACCTTGTATTCCCACAGATTGCAGCTTGAGGATTAGCCTTTCAAGTGGTAACTGGTAAATTGTACACCAAAAGTTCTATCAGTCATTGAGTAATTGTAGAAATTCTTACACTGCAACTATTTTTATGTGCTATTAAAAATGCTGTATACTGTACAGTACCAAACCTTGAACACTTCTAAGTGTCCCCATCCTCCCCTCCCCGTCTCTTTCTCAGACCAGCCGGATAACTCTGAGGAGGAGAGCTGTGGCGTTATCCGGACTGAGACTTCCGGTCGCTGGCAGAACAAAAACTGCGAAATGGCGCTGCCCTACGTTTGTAAGAAGAAACCCAACACGGCCCAGAACACTACTACAGGTTAACTAGCATTATTTGTTAAAAGTAATGTACTAATTTCTGTATATAGATATTACAATCTGAAAAATATTTCATCACCATTATAAAAGTTAGAAAGGAACAGCAAAGTATAATTAAGCATGGTAAAACATAATGTAAGTTACTGAGAGACCAGAGAGGTATGGCAAAACATTGTAAACTATAGTAAATGCATAGTATAACCATGGGAATACTGACAATCGGCTGTAAAAACGATAGGTTGCGAATGCAACCCCGGTTCCCTGAAAGAGAAAATAACCATCAAGGATGGGATATTGCCATCAGGCAGTAACGATTGGCTGAGCTTTTATAGCAAAGCTGCCGATAGGCCTCTGCGGGAGCTTACTATACGCAGCGCGCAGAGACTCACGTCCTCTTTTGCTCTTCAGGCCGTGAAGGCCTCTGGAGCGACCACGCGGCTTGATGGTTATTTTCTCTTTCAGGGAACCGGGTTGCATCCGCAACCTATCGCTCCTTTCAAGTCGAAAATAACCATCAAGGATGGGAACAGTGTACCCAAGCCGTCGCGAGGGAGGATTCTCGGCAGTAGGACAGACTTACGTCATAACGCGAACTGCGTAGGGCAACACATCTACGCGATATGCGGAGCTGCGCCTCAGCCGCCTATGCTCGCAATGACACCTGTCCTAAGGTGGAATAGTCAACACCATGCTGTCAACCACTCTATACGTCCGCATCTTGAGGCATCATAGAGTGTAGTACAGATGCTCCAAACAGTGGAGCAGAGGAATCCAGCACGCTCAACCGGTAAAACCTCATGAAAGTATGCGGTGTAGCCCAACTGGCTGCAGCGCAAATGTCAGACACCGGCACCCCTCTAAAGAGGGCCCAGGATGTCGCCATACCCCTAGTGGAATGCGCCTTCAACTGCCCTGGTGGCGGAAGGCCTGCAGATTCATAAGCTAATTTAATAGCATCCACTATCCAGTGGGAAAGGCGTTGTTTAGACAACGGCTGACCCAAAGTCCTAGAACCATGGCATATGAACAATTGTTCAGTTTGCCTCACAGCCGTTGTAACGGTCAATATAACATCTCAATGCCCGCACGGGCAGAGCATGTGTAACCGTTCTTCCTCTGGGGAAGAAAAAGGAGGAGGATGGAACGCCATCAACTCGACTGGTTGGTTCATATGAAACGGGATATGACCTTGGGTAAAAGGTCGGATTTGGACGCATGGAGACCTTAGAACCGTCTCCCGCTAAACGAAAGTACATGATGAATGCACTGAAAGTGCGTGTAACTCGCCCACGCGCTTTGCTGATACCACTGATAGCAAAACGCAGTTTTTATAGACACGAAGCTTCATGTCCACGCTGTGGAGAGGCTCGAACGGTGCCTTGGTAAGGGCTTCCAGCACCACGTCAAGGCTCCATGACGGTAAACTGGTCGTCCTTGGAGGCCGCAAACGCCTTGCGCTCTTCAGGAACTGCGATGCCAGAAAATGGCAACCTGGTGATAAACCGTCAATACGCACATGGCAAGCCGATATGGCGGCTAAGTACACTTTAAGTGTAGAGGGAGATTTCCTCATCTAACAGTTTCTGTAGAAACTGTAATATCACTGCCATAGGGCAGGATATTGGGTCATGGCCTTCCGCCAGACACCAACTTTGAAACAACTGCCACTTGTACGTATACTGCGACCTAGTAGAGGGTGCTCTAGCACTCTGAATGGTCGAAATAACCGCCGCCGAGAGCCCTAAGGCTGACAGGCGCCCTGCTCAGGGGCCAAGCCCATAGCTGCATGAGCTTGGGGTTCGGGTGCCATAGCCCTCCTTGGGCTTGGGACAACAGGTCCGCCGCAGAGGGAGCTCCTCGGCCGACCGTGCAACAACTGCACCAGGCTCGGGAACCATATTCTCCGAGGCCACCGAGGAGCGATTAGAATCACTGTCGCTGTTTCTACCCTGACCTTCTCTAAGAAGGCGGGAGCATCGGAATCGGTGGAAACGCATATAGGAGCCCTGGCGGCCATTCGTGAGCCAGTGCATCGACTCCTAGGGGCTGTCGAGATCCTTCACTGAGAACCATAGGGGCAGTGCGTGGTCTCTTGCGAAGCAAAGAGATCTACCTGGGCTGTGCCGAACCATTCCCAGATGCGCTCTACCACTTGAGGGTGGAGACGCCATTCGCCGGCAAGAGGGCCTCCTCTGGATAGGAGATCTGCTGCGTAATTGACTCTGCCCGGTAGGTGAACCGCACGCAGAGAGGTTAAACGCGGTTGTGCCCATAGCAACATCCGTGCTACCATCCGGTGAAGACCGGGGACCGCAAGCCGCCCTGGCGGTTGATGTACGCCACAACTGTGGTGTTGTCTGACCGCACTAACACATGCTTGCCTAGAAGCACTGGCAAGAAGTGCCGGAGGGCGAGGTCCACCGCTCTGAGCTCCAGAGCATTGATGTGGGCTGACCTCCAGGGTCCTGACCACACTCCACGGGTCCCTGTCCCGCTCCAGACTGCTCCCCAACCGTGGTTGGAAGCGCCGGTCGTGATGACCTGCCTTCTGAAAATGGGACCCAAGCGCACGCCTTGGCGGAGGTTTGACGGAACTTTCCACCAGCGTAGCGCTTCCCAGCAGGCTCGGGATACCCTTAGCCTGCGGTGTTTGTCTCTCCGCGGATGCAACGCGAAGGCATTGAACCAGGCCTGCAGAGGTCTCTGGTGTAGTAAGCCCAAAG